>CM069059.1:17766650-19020400 GCA_035220775.1 Malus fusca | reverse complement strand
GGTGTGGTCTTTGTCAACATATTTGCGCAACATGTTTAAGAACATCACCCCACAATCAGCAGCAAAACACCACGAACAAGTGTAAGATCATTCTCCTAATAATACCCTAAAAATGAAGGGCATGCTGTGATTTGGAAAACGATTTTCACATAACTTTCTCCTCGATCTGCACACCTTAGTCTATTGATTTAATTTGTATTTTTTTTAATTTAAAGACTAAAAATAAACAAAATACAGAAGAAAAAAAAAAGTGCGAAAATCATTTTTCAAATGGAATTGTGATAAATTTTGAGATTAACTAAATAAAATAGCACAGGTAATTAGGATTAATCAATTTTGTGTCTGATAATTATGGCAGATGGGAATCTAAATTGGACAGTGCAGCATTGGTGCTAGGGGTAGTGGGGAACATATGCCTTGCATTTCTCTTCTTTCCTGTGGCTCGTGGCTCTTCGGTTCTGGCACTGTTTGGTCTCACCTCCGAAGGTAGCATCAAGTACCATATATGGCTTGGACACATAGTCCTGGCATCCTTCACTGCTCATGGCCTTTGTTACATCATTTACTGGGCTGATACTGAGCAAATTTCCCAGGTAACTAGTTAACTATTTTTATTCAGTTGATTTGAATATTTAATGTTGTGTCGAAATCTAAGAGAAATTTCAAATGAAAACTTTGAGTTGATTGATTGGGAACTAGATATAGCCATGCATATTTGTTTTTCATGCATATAAAAACATATATTATTCTGGAAAAAGATTCAGAAAACAAGCAACTAAACAACAAAAGATATCAGTTTCCCAAAAAAAACACAACAAAAGAGATCTTAAATTGAAGTATTGTATTTGTCACAAAGTGGGACAGTTGGACCCATTTTCGTGAGAAATAATTCAAGAGAGCGAACTCATAACAAAACTTTTTGATGCACTTAAACAAATAATTTGTCATTTAATATTACGATCTTGTGGTATTTTTACTTGCTTAAAAGTGTGAGTTATTATGTTCGAATATCGTGGATGATTAATTCAATATCAAATTAGGCTATCCATTATGTGGCTTAGCCGCACTCTCCCTCTCCCTAATGTAAAAATATCAATATTCTCAAAAATAAAAAAAAGACTTAGTACCCTATAATTATGTAAGGACCTTCCACGATAGATAGTTTAGTGTGAGTTCTCTCTAATAATTGTGTGACTATTGACTCTCCTTTCCACTCTCTCAAACGGTTGATCATTTATTTATGAGTCTAAAATCATGAGTTTAATATTTTCGACTCGATCATTAAAATCACTTCTATGCTTTCCGACTAAATTAGAAACTGAATAAAAAAAATTCACTCCATTGCAAAAGTCCTAAATAGGTTCTTTTTCTTTAAAGCTATATTTTGCTTAAAAAGTGTAAAATAGAAAGTACATTAATTTTATGAGAATGGAAATGATTTTCGCACACGTTTATATATATATAATGCTCTTTTGTTGCACTGCATACGTGCTCCCTTCTTGACTGTGACTCATGTGATATGTTTTTTTTTAATGCAGATGGTAATATGGGATAAGGTTGGCGTTTCAAATGTAGCTGGAGAGCTGGCTTTGCTCTCTGGACTGATCATGTGGGCGACTGCCATCCCTCGCATTAGACGTAAAATGTTTGAGCTCTTCTTGTACACTCATTACCTTTACATCCTCTTCATGTTCTTCTTTATCCTTCACGTTGGCATCGGCTATGCTTGCATTGCGCTCCCCAGTTTCTACCTCTTCTTGGTTGATCGTTACCTGAGATTCTTACAATCCCGAACAAGCACGCGACTAATCTTCGCACGTGTTTTGCCATGCGAAACCCTAGAGCTCAACTTGGCCAAGACCCCAGGTAACACTTTGGAAGTACTTATACATTTGCATTCTAGACTGACATAACAATGAAAACTTTCATTTGAATGTAAGATTTAGATTAACAGTCTTACGACATAACATATTAGACTATTCATCTATAAGAAAATTACGTAATATATAATTACTGACAATATGAGAAAATGATCAGTGTATGCCTAAAATGATTAATTATGACTTATTACAAGAAACTAATGATTTTTGTTTTTGTGTTTTTTATTGGCAGGGCTGAAATATAATCCAACAAGCGTCATGTTCATAAACGTTCCTAGTATTTCTAAGATGCAATGGCATCCTTTTACTGTTACTTCCAACAGTAGCCTGGAACCAGAAAAGATTAGCATCATCGTCAAAGGTGGAGGAAGTTGGAGCAAGAAGCTATACCAAATGCTTTCATCCCCTTCTCCAACCGATCGGATTGAGGTCGCGGTTGAAGGTCCTTATGGACCTGCTTCAACTCATTTTCTAAGGTTTGCACCATAACGAAACAAATAGTTCCCTCATTAGTACTAATCCGATGTATACTATTCTCAACTTAATCACCTTCTAAAGTTTCAAAGTGTCGATCTTTACCAGAATTAGTATTTAATAAATTAATCTAACCTTAGTACCTTAATGTGACAAACATTAACGGATGATATCTTTTTGTAGGCATGACACCGTTGTAATGGTGAGTGGAGGCAGCGGAATTACCCCATTCATCTCTATAATCCGAGAGCTCCTCCTACTGAGCACATCATTCAGCTGCAAGGTTCCGAAAGTGGTCTTAATCTGTGCATTTAAAAACTCATTGGACCTCACCATGCTAGACCTAATTCTTCCAATGTCCAGCACCTCAATCGACTTGTCCAACCTGAATCTCCAAATCGAGGCTTACGTGACAAGAGAGACAGAACCAAAAACAGATGGCTCGAAGCCTGTTAGATCCATATGGTTCAAACCAAATGCAACTGATGCACCTGTATCACCAATTTTGGGCACAAACCACTGGCTCTGGCTTGCCCTCATAATCTCATCTTCCTTCGTCGTGTTCCTTATCTTGATCGGGATCATTACGCGCTACTACATTTACCCTATTGATCACAATTCGAACACGATATTTTCGTATTCTCTAAGAGCTGTGCTTAACATATTGGTGATATGTGTTTCCATAGCCTCAACAGCTAGTGGAGCAGTTTTATGGAACAAGAAAAAGAACGCTATGGAAAATAAGCAGATTCAGAACATGGAAGGGCCATCTCCAATGGGGACACCACAGTCACTGTATTACAATGCTGATAGAGAGTTGGAAAGCCTTCCCCAACTGTCTCTTGCACAAGCAACAAATGTGCACTATGGTGAAAGACCAGACCTCAAGAGTAAGTCATCAGATTGTCATACTTACATAATAAAAAACAAATTAACCTTTTTTTCTTTTTTTTTTTACAAAAACGATATTATGACCTACTTTAATTTACGGAGAAGGGGACTTGAACTTTGGTGCACAAAGGACGAGCACACTACCTGACCAACTAGCCTAACTCACATCTGCTTTAGTTTAACTATTTTAAGTTTTGGTTTTGCAGAGGTGATATTTGAGTGCAAAGGATCAAGTATTGGAGTTCTTGCTAGTGGTCCGAAGAAAATGAGGCATGAAGTTGCAACCATTTGTTCGTCGGGTTTGGCAGAAAATCTGCATTTTGAGTCCATTAGTTTTAGCTGGTGATCGACTCAAATCATCTATGCATACAATAAAAGTATAGGTGAACTTTGTATGGTGGGGTGGGGTTGTTTCACATGTTCTGTTAATTTTCTGACATTTCACTACCGTGATCATGAATGTGTAAAGTGGCAGTATAGCAATAAAAAAAAATGTTCTGGTTTTGTAATTGGTCTCTTTCTTCCTTGCTTCAAGTATATATTTTGAATGTTAAAGAATAGAGTCACAACTTACACAACATGGACAGCATTTGACCCATAAGACTCAACCTTGATTAAATTAACTGCAAATGGAGGATATCTTAAATATGCAAGGGCCTTATAACGCAAGTGGTTAAGAGAATTTATCCTTCCACTTGAGATTTGATGTTCAATTTCTTCTCCCCCACTATCGTTTGTATCAAACAACAAAATCTTGTACTAGTTTAAAATACCTGTGAGACATCTAGTTTCACAGATAATGCCCCAGAATATAGTTTAAATTTGCGAAACTTTTCAAGAATCAAGAGCCAAGGAAAGATGGTTGAACAATATTTAAGCTGATATAAAAGACTTCATTGTTTTTTTGGAAAAAAAAAATTCCATCCTTTTCTTCCACTAAATTTCTTGGCTACTTCAATTTGGGAATTCTTTTTACCCAGAGAGCTAATAGCTCAAGTGATTAAGAGTATTTTAATTTACGAATTCTGTATTTACCTCCACACCAGAGATCCTGTGTTTGATTCCCCATCTCCAATGTCTCCTTCCTAAATGACTTCAATCGACTTTTATGCAACAAACTTGTAGCTCAAACGATAACCGGGGGAGGTCATTCACATCTACACCAGTGGTCTTGCGTTCCCCTTCCCCAGTTTTCCTGTGTTTGATTCCTCCCCAATGTCAGCTTTGTATAAAGGAGAAAAAGGCCAACATTGCCTTCAATATTTTGAACTACTAAATATTTTGCATCACTTATTCGAAACAGTGCAAAATATTGAGGGAACAAATCTGCTCATGTGGCTCATACAAACAGCCTTTATAATACTACCCAGAAAGTAATTATACAAAATGTGACAATTGAAGAAAACAAAAAGAAAACAAAAGGCTGAGCATAAGTTCCCAGCTCTCTACAAGAATATCAAATTCCCAGTAATTTGTTTATTGTAATAAATAAAAAATTGTATCTGAGTAGACCTTCGATGTTGCCTCAGTTCCCTTTTCAGCAGTGTGAGTCAGTTGCTTGTTGACCTTTACATGATCCGACGGACATTCATTACTTTGCAAACAGAAGTGTTCATGGAAAAACGACTGAACGAGGACCAATTTGTTGCCAAGCAGGATACAGGATTTACAGGTCCAACTATAACCTCATTTCTCTTCAAAAGTTTCAGTGGATGAAAGTCTCTCTTCCAAATCTCCCAGCTGATCATGGTATTCAGTAAATGCAGGATGTGACTGAAACGTATATATCAATAGAGGACAACATTAATCTAAAGACACACAAAGGCAAGGAATGTGGACGCTGGTTTTTTGGTCGAATGTGGACACTGCTTAAAGCAATAAATACCTGCAGGGTGATGCTATATGCTTTCCACAACCGCATGTCGTGCTGGAAGAGATGGAATAGAACCTGTGCAAATTTCACAAAATAAATTGTTGAGAAAAAAATTAGAGTACACAACTCTAACACAAGTGTTGGAGAGACAACACAAGTAAACAAATTACTTGTATTACACACACAAAATATTACAACACATAAACTCTCAAGGACACACTTGAGAAGCTATGACACTCACTCACTTTCTAGAGACAAACTCTAGACCACTCACACTCTTCACAAGACTACTCCTACTTCTCACTCTCACTTAGTCTTCTTGATTGTTTGATTCTTACTTCGGTTAGTTTATTTCACAACATCACACACCTATTTATAGGTGGTGTTTTGCCAACTCCAATTGCCCACCGACATGGGCATTACATAATAGCAACACATTTGTGATGGTTCTAGGCTTTTCTACGAACAAACCATTTTTCTATATTTTCTTAAGCCTAAGGCGGTGGACTTAGGCTTTTCCAACTTGCTACCTTCTTTGCTAGAGTTTTCTAGCATATCCTCATTCATGATTCCAAATGAGCTGGACCTTAATTATTGGGCTGGTGTTGTACTTTCAATACTCCCTCAACACCAGCTCATTCTTTCCTCCATACCGAGTTGACGACAAAGCTTTTTCTTGCACACCCATTTGCATGATATGGGTTTCACATCTCTTCGCTTTGGCATTAGATTCCAAGCTTGATTTAGCTCTGCTGCAGTGACCACTTCTCCCAACTTTGAGCCACTCAAGTTCATATGCTTCTTCTTCTATGGCTGCGTTGGCGTATTTAGGATTTTGCTTTTGTACTCTTGTTGACCTCCTTAGTTGTGATTGTGGAGTTGATACTTCCACTTCACTAGGTCTATCTTCTTCTGGTTGTTGATATACGCCAGCTTGCCAAGGGTTTTAGGGCATTGCTTGCTCAACACCATCATCATCCAGTGAATCCTCAAACTCATCTGGTCTCAATTGGATTCGAACAGTTTGCTCCCCCATCTTCTATTGCATCTTATCTTCAATCTCTCTCGAATCAGGCAATGCCTATTTTTCAGAAGACCACCAAGAAGATTCTTCATCAAACACCACATCTTGTGATGTGTAACACCTTCCAGTCGTAGGATCATAACATTTCCACCCTTTTCTTTGGTTGTCGTATCCCACAAAGATACATCGAACTGCCTTCTTGTCAAACTTGCTACGTAGGTGACTTGGAACAAATACGTAGCACACACAGCCAAACACTCGAAAGTAACTTACTGTAAGTTTCATATCCCATAGTTTTTCAAAGAGTGAGACAAATTCTAACCTTGGTTGAGGAAACCTGTTGATCACATGAGCTGCAGTTCTCATAGCTTCGGCCCAAAACCTTCCTGGTACATTCTTGGCATGGAACATACTTCGACATATTTATGCAAGATGTCGATTCTTTCTTTCCGCTACACCATTATGTTGTGGTGTATTGGCACAGGTGAATTGGTGATGTATTCTACATTGTCGTATATACTGGGAAAACTCATTCGAGGTATATTCTCCTCCATTATCCATACGTATGCAACGGATCTTCTTTCCCACTTCTCCTTCAACTGTCTCCTTAAACTCTTTAAATTTTGAAAATGTTTCAGAATTTTCTTTCATAAAGAAAATCCACACATACTTGGAGAAGTCATCAATGAACGTCACCATGTACCGCATCCCACTTATCTATGGTTGCTTGACAGGCCCGAACACATCGGAATGAACTAACTCCAACAGCTCTTTTGCTTTAAACTTTGACTCTTCGTATGGTAGTTGATGTGCTTTACTATATTGGCATCCTGCACAAACCATGTTTGTTCTCACGTCAAGCTGAGGTAGCCCCTTAAGCATTGACTTTTTCACCATCACATTTAGCTTTTGATAGCTAACGTGACCCAATCTCATGTGCCATAAATATGTTGTCTCGTTCTTCCTTGTCTTGTCTACGTATGCAGTTTTTGCTGACATTACATAGACAGACTGCAATTGCCATCCCTCCATTGTTGGCGTCCCTAAGATCTTAAGGTGTCAATACAACTTCACATCTCGTGGACCAAACAAGACATAATTTCCTAATGACGTTAGTTGCGGCACTGAAAGCAGATTTTTATTCATACCTGGAACATGGTAGACATCTTGAAGCGGCACATGGTTAGTGTTGTATCGGGGCTCAATTACTGTCTTACCGATATGAGCAATCGATAGCCTCGAGTTGTTGGCCGTCACCACCAAGAGGCCTCCTTTGTACTCAGTCAGACTTTGTAACTTTTTCTCATCACCTGTCATATGGTTTGAGCAGCCTGAATCCACGATCCAATCATTCTGGTAGTCAATCGACTCCGGACTTGCTGCTGTGAGAGTTGACTCTTGCTTCTCCATAGCAACGGATGCTTTAGCGTCCTATTCTTCCTCCAGGGCTAGATATGCTATGGCATCCCAGTCATCTTCACTTTTCTTCTCTGAGTTGGCGATGTTACTTTCTGTGGGCTTTTTGAACCAACACTCGTTCACCATGTGGCCCTTCTTTCCACAATTGTAACACTTGCCCTCAAACCTTTTATTGTTCTGGGACTGATCACAGTTGACGTGATCCTTCGGAGCTCCCCCTGATCGAGAACTCCCTCATCCTTGATGACCTTTTGCCTTGTCACCATTTCTTTTAGATCCACCACCAGCACGCCGCTTAAAGTTGCCTTTACTTTTGGTGTAGAGCGCTTCATCCTCACCTCTTAACACAACCCCTCCCATTTGCTTTGCCAAAGCTTCTTGATCGGCAAGCAAATTCTCAAACTCAACAAGTGATGGTTGGGTTCGCCATCCTTGTACAATGGCAACGAAGCCTCGATATTCGGGTCTCAATCCATGGATAATTATTCTTTTTATCCTGGATTCTACAATGGCAGCACTAGGATCTAATTCAGAAATTTCACGGCAAATAGACTTTACCTTGTGGAAATATTCGGCAATCGTCATGTCTCGTTGGGCCACCGATAACAGCTCATTCTCAAGAAGCTGCAGTCTTGTATTGTTCCTCTTTGAAAAGAGTGTGGCGAAGGTGTCCCAAGCTTCTTTCGGTGTCTTGGCCTTCCGTATGTGCTCCAACATGTCGTCTTCAACTGTGGTTTTTAAGGCAAACATGGCCTTACCTGCCTTGATCTTTCACTTCCGCAAAGTGCCACTGGTGTCTTCATCTGGCTGTGTAACTTCATTACTGCCGACGACATCCCAAAGATCTTGGCCTTGTAGGTAAGACTCCATACATGTCGCCCATGTGTTGTAATTTTTGTTGTTCAACTTCTTGATTCCTCCAACAACTTGAAGATCTCCCATTGTGTCGGCAGAGCTTCGATAAGCCGAACAAGATTAACGAACAATCTTGCGAAGTACTAAACTTCTCACGATTCTCAAAAACTTCACTAGAGATGGTCCCCGATCGTACCACTATGATACCAATTGTTGAGAAAAAAACAAGAGTACACAACTCTAAAACAAGTGTTGGAGAGACAACACAAGTAAACAAATTACTTGTATTACACACACAAAATATTACAACACATAAACTCTCAAGGACACACTTGAAAAGCTATGACACTCACTCACTTTCTAGAGACAAACTCTAGACCACTCACACTCTTCACAAGACTACTCCTGCTCTGGTTGAAAGTACAACACCAGCCCAATAATTAAGGTCCAACCCATTTGGAATCATGAATGAGAATATGCTAGAAAACTCTAGCAAAGAAGGTAGCAAGTTGGAAAAGCCTAAGTCCACCGCCTTAGGCTTAAGAAAATCTAGAAAAATGGTTTGTTTGTAGAAAAGCCTAGAACCATCACAAATGTGTTGCTATTAGCCCATGTCGGTGGGCAATTGGAGTCAGCAAAACACCACCTATAAATAGGTGTGTGATGTTGTGAAATAAACTAACCGAAGTAAGAATCAAACAATCAAGAAGACTAAGTGAGAGTGAGAAGTAGGAGTAGTCTTGTGAAGAGTGTGAGTGGTCTAGAATTTGTCTCTAGAAAGTGAGTGAGTGTCATAACTTCTCAAGTGTGTCCTTGAGAGTTTATGTGTTGTAATATTTTGTGTGTGTAATACAAGTAATTTGTTTACTTGTGTTGTCTCTCCAACACTTGTGTTAGAGTTGTGTACTCTAGTTTTTTTTCTCAACATAAATGCCTGGTCAGACAAAGTTCCATCTTACAAAAGTTGGCATTACTCGCGGTCAAAAGGTCATCTTGAATGCATCTAGCCTCTTCTACAGAAATTTCAACAAAAATATGCCTCGCTCAAATGTGGAAATGTGTAAATTTGGCAGTTAACCTATGTTGCACCGATGCTTCAAATTTGGACAAGGGTGAGTATCGGATACTTACACCCCCATGATAACTTCCGATACGTAAATGGAGTATCGTTGACTTTTTTGTGTTGTTGACTATCTGATGCTTCTTGGATACTCCGAGGATATGAGCAAGATACTCCTAGGATACCGTCAAGATACTCCTAAGATATTGTCTAAGAATTTGGGGGCTTGTAGTTTCTAAATTCCGTTCTTGTTGGTTTGGTAGACTCACCAGGACATTTACAGATGGATGTAGCCCCATAGGGCAAGGATAATCAATCCAAGAGGCGAGGACCAATCTCAAGAATCAAAAAGAATCAGCAGTGTTCTATTTTGTTAATGTTAAAAGATAAACATGAATGTTTCACTCTTTTTTTATTTAACGTATATAATGAAATATATTTTAGCCAAATATATTATTCAATTATCGTATCCTTGCCGTATCGTATTCTTGTTTTTTAGAAATTCGCAGTATCGGCATACGTATCTACCGGATACCCCCACACGTATCCGTATACGTGCACCATAGTAGTTAATTGTAAGATTATGCAGCTCTTCTCACCAGAACAATCCAGAATATATTTCTGTTAGCTTAAAGTTAGGTGAAAATATGACCTAAATAAAAGATGATCCTGACCTCAGCACCACTTATCATTGGCCATGAGCTAAAGGCTATGCTCCATCTTATCCATAAAAGTGTTTCCTAAATGCCAATGGAATTATAGACTTCAAACTCTAACACAAGGATTACACCCTTTAAATCATACACTTCTGGAGAAAGGACAACGTCAACTTGGGCTCTCGGCGCCTATCGAGTGGGCAACGACTTTAAACGTTTTAACATTGCACAAGCATATAAATGCTACGAGAAGCTATTATGATGAATTTTGTTCATGATTCATACTTAAGGAACTCAAGCATAGGGACAAAAGTATGATGTCAAACTTTCCCAGATTTACGCAAGCTAAGCTCTTCCTTGGCCAAGTTGAACCTAACAAGTTTAGTGTTAGTGTTTCTTGGATAATGATCTGAAGAAACTCAACAGAGAATAAGAAGGATGGAAGGAAAAACTGAGATGAATGATTTCTTTCTTGTTCTCTCTCTTGCAAAAGTCTTGCAGAGGAATGTTTCTCTCTTGTATTCGAAAAATGAGCACTAACACTCTTTTACATTAACTGATGGCCTTAGCTTTTGGGACCACACAAAACACTACATTTCATCTTAGTCACTCATCTATCTAATTACATGGATCAACCAACACATGGCACTCATGGCCTTTCTACAACAATAGAACTTTACACTTTGCATCATTTTGCACAAGTGGATACACCAATTTAAAACAAGCTTATTCTAAAAAACTTTTCAGCTCAACACTTATAATTCAACACTCCCCTTTAAGTTTTGAGCTGATTTCACACCAAGCATATCCCTGAGATAGTTGAACCGATCCTTAGCCAAAGGTTTTGTGAAGATATCTGCTATCTGTTCTTCAGTGGGACAATACATCAAGTCAATGATTCCTTCTTGCAGTGCATCCTTAATAAAGTGATACCTTCTATCAATGTGTTTTGTCTTTTGATGGAACACAGAATTCTTTGTGATAGCAATGGCAGATGTGTTGTCACAGTGAAGAGGAGTAGCTACGGTTTGTAATTTTCCAAAGTCTTCCAAAACAAATCTCAGCCATATTGCTTGTGCTGTGGCTTCGGATGCACTTATGTACTCTGCCTCTGCTGTGGACAATGCCACACAGTTTTGCTTGACAGAAGCCCAAGAGAACACACCACTGCCAAATGAGAATGCATATCCTGATGTGCTTTTGCTGTCTTCCAATGAACCACCCCAATCACTATCACAGAAGCCAATTAAACACGATTTTCTCCCTTTCACATACTCCAAGCCATAATCCAGAGTTCCCTTGATGTATCTGAGTACTCTCTTTGCAGTCCCATAGTGTCTATTGGTAGGGCAGTGCATGTACCTTGCCAATAAACTAGCTGCATACATTATATCCGGTCTTGTAGCAGTGAGATATAGAAGGCTTCCCACAATGCTCCTATACAATTCATCACTTACAGGTCCACTTCCATCATCTTTAGATAGTTTTTCAGTAGCTACCAGATGAGTTGTAACAGTCTTTGCTTCATTTAAACCAAATTTACTCAGTAAAGAGTTTGCATATTTCTTCTGATTAATGAAGATGCTGAAATCTGTTTGAATCACTCCCATCCCAAGGAAATGATGAAGTAGACCTAGATCTGTCATTTCATACTTCATTTTCATATCTTCTTTGAATTCTTCTAGCATTGGTTTGCAACTGCCAGTGTAGACAATATCGTCTACATAAATAGAGACAATCAGAATATCTTCTCCCCTTGTTTTTATATACAGAGTTGGTTCACTCAAGCTTTTCTTGAAACCACACTGTGAGAAATAACTGTCGATCTCTCTATACCAAGCTCTCGGAGCTTGTTTTAGACCATAGAGGGCTTTATGAAGTTTGTACACCATTTCTTCCTTGCCTTTTACTACAAAACCTTCAGGCTGCTCAACATAGACATCTTCTTGTAGAACTCCATTCAAGAAAGCCGATTTCACATCTAGTTGATACAGTTTCCAGCTCTTTTGTGCAGCCAAAGCTATTAAAGTTCTAATGGTGTCCAACCTAGCAACCGGTGCATAAGTCTCATTGTAGTCCAAACCAGGCTTTTGTGCATAGCCTTTTGCAACCAGCCTGGCTTTATTCTTCAACACTGAACCATCAAGGTTTAATTTGGTTTTGTAAACCCATTTAACCCCTATAACAGGTTTTTCAGTTGGTCTGTCAACAAGCTTCCAGGTGCTATTCTTTTCAATCATAAACAACTCATCCTCCATAGCTTTTAACCAAGACTCATCTTGTTTGGCATCCTCATACTTCTCTGGATCCATGATACACAGATTGCATTGAGCCAATACTTCATTCAGATTTTTCCACTTCAGTGGTGTATGATCAAATGCTTGATTCTGTCCTTCAATTAAATTTGACATGCTTGAAGATTCACCTAAGATAGGTGACTTGGTTTGAATTTCAGAGTCTTCATCATTGAGAGCTCTCCTAGATGGAGATAATATAGATGATGTAGGAGACAACACCATTCTGTCTATGCTCTCAGTACTTACATCACTATGAATAAACCTTCCAGTATTAAGAGATGTTGACCCTGAGTTCTCTTTCCAATTCTAGACAGCTTCTTCATCAAATACAATGTCTCTTGATAAGAATAACTTCTTGGACAATGGATCAAATACCCTATAACCTTTTTCACAAGTTGCATATCCCACAAATACTCCTTTAAAGCTTTTAGGTTCAAGTTTATGTCTCTGTTCACTTGGAACATGAACATAACATAGAGATCCAAATACTCTCAGATGGGCTATTCCTGGTTTTCTACCAGAATAGGCTTCAAAAGGTGTGATGTTGTTCAAAGCCTTTGTGGGACATCGATTTAGGATGTATACAGATGTATGCACTGCTTATGCCCAGAGAAGATATGGCATCCCTTTCTCATGCAACATAGATTTCGCCATTTCAATCACAGTTCTGTTCTTTCTCTCCACTACTCCATTTTGTTGTGGAGTGTATGCAAGAGTAAGTTGTCTTTGTATTCCTTCATTTTCACAGAACTGATCAAATTCTGATGATTTGAACTCCCCTCCTCTATCACTTCTCAGAGTCTTGATCTTGAAACCACTTTGTAATTCTGCCATGGCTTTGAATTTCTTGAAACAGTTGAATGCCTCAGACTTATATCTCAAGAAATAGACCCAAATCATTCTGGTAAAATCATCTATCAGCAGCATGAAATACTTATTTCCAGCAATTGACTCAGTCTTCATAGGTCCACACAAATCAACATGAATCAGTTCAAGTGGAGCAGTTGCTCTGTGCACTTGATTTCTTGAGAATTCTTCTCTGTGCTGTTTACCAAATTGGCAACCTTCACAGACTCCATTGTAGTCTGCAAGTTGTGGCAAACCATGTACCATTTCCTTGTCTCTCAATTGTTTGAGGCCACCAAAATGTAAATGTCCAAGTCTCCTGTGCCAAGTCTCAGTAGAGTAAGTGACACAAGCTTTCAACACCATTTGATTCTCAGAGAACAAGGACAGTGGATAACACCTATTCACTTTCTTTTTCACTCTCATAACCAAGCATTCCAGTGATGGACCATCATAAACACTGCACATTCCACCTCCAAACACCAAGAAATATCCATGTTCATCCATTTGACCAACACTGAGTAAGTTCTCCTTTAAACCTGGAAGATACATTACTTCTCTAACATACTTTCTCCCTTTATTTGTATCAATAACCAAGGATCCCATTCCTACAACATTCACAAGATCTCCAGTTGGCATTTGAACTTTGCCAGTTACATTTGTTCTGACCTCAACAAGCAAATCTACATTTCCTATCATGTGATTGCTACAACCACTATCTATATACCACTCTCCATTCATCTTTGGTTCTGTGACAATGTTGTTTGCATAAAACAGATTCCCTGTCATCTCCAATTGATTTGCATTGTTTGCCTTATGCACTGACTTGCCCACAGTACACTCTCTAGCCCAATGCCCAAATTTATCACAGTTGAAGCACTTTGGTTTCCCTTTGTATCTACACTCATCAAAGTGATATTTAGAACACACCTTGCACTGAGGCTTTGCAACTTCTTGACCCATTGACTGAGATGCATTTGCATTCTGATAATTGTGCAGAGAAGATTTCTGTTGGAATTTGGGTTTTGATTCCCATTTCTTGCCTTTAGAATTCTAATTTTTCTGAAACCTAGATGAACCATAATAACCACTACTCTTGTTCTGCTCATTTGGATTCACAGAGAGTGAAGAGAATGCTCTCTCAGTTGCATCAACCGTATGCAAATCAAAACGTTGTTCTTGACTCTTTAAGATTGCAACTACTTCCTGCAAT
Organism: Malus fusca; assembly: GCA_035220775.1. Taxonomy (NCBI): domain Eukaryota; kingdom Viridiplantae; phylum Streptophyta; class Magnoliopsida; order Rosales; family Rosaceae; genus Malus; species Malus fusca. The sequence goes on along the minus strand of CM069059.1, from coordinate 19,005,912 downwards.
TCTACAGTCTCTAGACATTTTGTATTTTCTATAACCAAACAAATAGAGTCATAAGGTTTACTTAGACTAATCAGAACCTTCTGCACAAGTCTCTCATTCGACAGAGATTCACCAAATGTTCTCATTTGGTTAATTAGATCATTCAGCCTTGTGAGATAATTAGATAGAGTCTCATCATCTCGCATTCTAGCATACTCGAATTCTCGTCTAAGATTCTGAAGTTTTACGGATCTAACCTAATCACCACCATGGTATTCACCATAAAGTAGATCCCATGCCATCTTAGCTGAGTCGGCGTTGGCAATCCTAGGAAAGATCTGATCAGAAACTGCATTTTGTATAATACCTAGAGCCTTTGCATCCCTCATGAGCACATCAATCATTTCTTCATCACCGTCGTCTTCCGATGACTCTTCAGTTTCCTTCTTCTTTTTCTTCGAATTGGGTGTTGGTAATCCCTTCTCCACCAGATTCCACAACCCATGTGATTTGAAGATTGTCACCATCTTGATTCTCCAGAACTCGTAGTTCTCACCGGAGAAGATTGGAGTCCTCACTTCCGAGCCTCCAGATCCAGACATGATTTTGATCTGAATCGACACCCTTCGCGGAGCTTCAAGAGAGCTTCGATAACTTCACAGATTTACGCCCAGATTGTTAAATCCAACCAGGCTCTGAGGCCATGTTAGTGTTTCTTGGATAATGATCTGAAGAAACTCAACAGAGAATAAGAAGGATGGAAGGAAAAACTGAGATGAATGATTTCTTTCTTGTTCTCTCTCTTGCAAAAGTCTTGCAGAGGAATGTTTCTCTCTTGTATTCGAAAAATGAGCACTAACACTCTTTTACATTAACTGATGGCCTTAGCTTTTGGGACCACACAAAACACTACATTTCATCTTAGTCACTCATCTATCTAATTACATGGATCAACCAACACATGGCACTCATGGCCTTTCTACAACAATAGAACTTTACACTTTGCATCATTTTGCACAAGTGGATACACCAATTTAAAACAAGCTTATTCTAAAAAACTTTTCAGCTCAACACTTATAATTCAACATTTAGAACTAGCTATTTTGGTTCCTTCCTATCATTCAGAAATCAGAGTGAATAAAATGAGCAAAACAAATTACAATGATGCTGGCATGCTCATCATATGGCATAGACTTGTGAGAAATGAAACGAATTATACCTCAGATCGCCTTAAAAGGGTAGCCAGGACAACAATCCACTCTTTGAACTTGACAGAGCACATATGTGCCATAAGGAATTCTGCATCAAACCGGCTCTGTAGTGTACCCATTTGGAGCTGGAAAAAGATAACCGTGTTCAGTCAGTGAGGCAAAACACAACTTCTGTAACATGTGACAATGTGGCTTAAATTCTTAACAAAAAAAAAAGAAAAAAAAGAACAATAGAATAAAAGGATTTTCAGATGCTGATGCCTTTTGTCCTATTAATTCCAGCCCTGAAGCAAAATTCTCCAGCCGAGCACTTCCATTTCTCTCTCTTTGAAGATATTCCTGGCATAAATTGATAGAACAACTTAGAATCACTTGATTGTAAAAGCAAGATCATCCTAATAAGTAATGATAACTGCAAGCTTATCTTACCACTAAATCAAACAGAGTGCCTTTCACAAATGCAACTAGCTTTGAGAGCTCTTTGCCTGACATCAAAAAGTCAGCATGGCTTTCTAAGATACTCTTCACGGAAGCAACATGTGCGTTCTGCTCCTTAAATGAGGTGCTGTTCGAAAGGAATGCCTGGTTAGTCTCCATTAAAAGCTAGGTCTGAGAGATGCAAAACAGTACATAAGTGCGCACCAACCTCTTATCCAAGGACTGCTTTCTGAAATTAGTACGGAAACCGAAATAGCCCAAAATTTTGGGAGATAGTCCATCTAAATCTGTTGATGGCTGTTCATATTCCCTTCCCGATCTCAGCAAGAACCTCACCTAAGAGTCAAAGTTAGTATTATCCCCTTTACAGCTATCACCACCTGAACTAAAAGAAGTACAGGAACTTGTCCATACAGATACCAGCTCCCCAGCGAGTTCATATAACGATTCATCAAGTGTTGCCTGCATATGTTTGACAACCCTTGTAAGGAACATCTGTCATTGAAAAGAAAATAACAAAAAAGAAACACATGGAGATACACACTCAATAGCAAGAGAAATCCTTGTAAAACAATAAGCTACTACCAGACATCTACCTGTAGTAAAGGCAAAGCACAATATTGACTGACTGCAGTACCTTCAAGCTTCGCAATGACCTGGGCAATTCAAACAATTGGATTATTATACATAAGCATCACAGGTTAGTCATCTTTTACTACATTTTCTCCCATACAGATTGGTTTTTCACATTTAGCAAGTGTTGCAGGCAGTGTAGGCACAGCCCTTGTAACCACAACACAAGTAGACAGGATTTCAAGACGTATACTTCATAAAGAACTATTCTTCATATGTAATAACAGTGCAACATGTAAGTTTCAAGATTTTCTACTCTGGAACAGAGAGGCAAATGCAGAACTGATAAAGCACTGGTTGTTTCATTTAAACCGCATTTTCACTCACAACAAAAACCGTGCAAGACTCGTAATTATATTGAGGAAAGTTCTAACTAATCTTTCTAAGGAAAAAACTTATGTCAAAGGTGAAAGGAAAAGACAAGAAACTGAAGCAGAATAATAATCTATTCAATATCTTACAAGTATATAGCAGGCAGCAGTCCGGTACCATCTACGTTGGAAGCATTCCTCAAACAACCTGAAAATTGAAAGCAGATAACATTGTTAATTTAAAATCTGACAGCAGCACACTAAATAAAATATTAAAATGTGAAACTTTAATTACAGGTCAGTTAGCCAATTATATATCAAGTGGATCATATGACGTAGCAACCACTGAATGTTTGTCAGGCAGTAGGTCAGCAGTTGGTAATTATGATGGTATAAACCTATCCAACGAAAGTTCAAAGATCCTTAAATCAAATTCATTTTCCAGGGTTCTGTAATTTGTGGAAGTTTTCCTTTTCTAAAGGAAAAAAATTAAAAACAGCATCCATGGTCTCTGAAATAGACATCAGATAAAGGACATTTCAAATATGAAGTTGATTAATGAGATCATTTTTTTTCTTCTGTCTATTTATTACTGAAATTTCACTTTCATGCATGACAATGATGCAAGACTTCTGTATTGCATCAGTATCCTTGTTACAGAAGCTCTAGGTATATTTGTTTTATACACAGCAAATGAAAAGCAATGTTATTTCAAATCAAAAGGCAAAAGAAAAGAAAAGAACAAGACAAGAGAAGCAAAGAAAAAGTACCTGCAATTTTACATCAGTTTGACCATTATAAATATCCAACGGTACATAATAAAACAACAAAAAAAATTCAACTGTACCAACAGAAAGGATAGAATGCAGACTTACAATTCTAGACATAAACTGGACTAAAAGAATGAATGGCATAATAGTGTAGGTGCCTAGGCATTTAACCACCAAATCAAACTATGACATTGCTGAAGACAAAAACTATCGGAGGGTATACTAATATGGGTAGGAATCTCACGTGTTAGAAGAATCAATGTAGTTGCAGACAACAACAATCTTCCCCATCCATAACAAACCTTTGCACTGAATCTTTTGTTCCTGAGTAATGTCTCCAAACACTCGCCACTTCTTCCATCGTATATCATATATGATTAACCCATGGAGACCAGCAACTGCCAAGTACATTCCATCCTTGCTAGCAGCTACATGTTGAACTGGCCAATTTTGGGAGATATAAGAAACCTGAACCAAAATTTAAAAGAGAAGAAAAGGAAAATTAGACACTCATCAGAAACAACTTTAAAGACATAAAATTCAATCCAACTTACAAAACATCAGATGAGAATAACATATCAAGTATGTGATGTAAAGACATAACTGGAAGGTCAAGATGTAGCATTTTAAGTTCATTGGTATCTTCAGACTGCACAACAAGCAATCGATCATCACCATATATCACTTGACGAACATATGTCATTCCTGAGACTCCTCTGTTAAGGCAACATTTTCCAAAGGAAAATGCAAGAACCCTCTCCAAAGATCGTTCTTCAATAGCATAAAGCCTATATCCATATTCATCCCACTGCATCAGTGAGGTGCCAGTCATCAAAGGTTCATATTTACATTCGTGGATTGGCTTAACCATTGGAGAAGATACTGAACTTAAACCTATTTGACGGATTGTTGACATCAAACGACAACCAGAGACAGACCAAACTGTAAGTCCTCTTAACTTCCACCCAACTGCAAAAGCAGAATTATCAGGTGTCCCTGCAATGCAACTGACAGGTCCAGTGTCTTCCATTGAGTATCTGAAAATAAGAATGCCGGGTCATAATCATACATTTTTAGATCTGAAATTTACAATATAATTCAAGTTTTGAACTGTTTGGTGCAGCCAGAATAAATGAAAATTTGAAATTATCTGGCCCCGATAAGTTGAAACTCAAATCTACCAAAATACAGTTTACTCAGATCCCACACTTACCCCCAGTCATAAAGAGAGACGGATCGAATCAGTGATGCAGATTCTGCAAGGTCATATAACTCCACAAGCCCTCTTTTGGTACCAACAGCAAGGATTTGTTGCTCTGAAGCTACTGAAGCACATACAGCATCACCAACCCCCAACCTTTTCTCAGCTTTAATAGATTCAACATGTTTTAAACCTTTCTTACTTATAGAACATGACACTAATTGTCCATCAGAATACAACACAAACAGCAACCTCAATGGAAAGCAAAGCTCTAGCTGGATAATAGCAGACTTCCCTGGAGATGCAAATTGTTCCTGGAACGGCTTTAGAAGCAACACCATTATCTAAAGAATGTGGTGACGGGATAACTTCACTGCCATTACATGGAAATGGATCAAGTTCGAAAGTCCCATAGAACTGTACATGAAAGGAAAATCTCACTCAACACCTTGGTCAAAAAGAGGATAATATATCAGCTCCCTACAGAAAGACATTAGATGGACTACAGTAAGAACAGCTAATGCATATCAATATTTTCTTTTACCTCTCCTTTCCAGGAGATACTATATAGTCCTCCATTAGAAAGTCCAACTAGTATATGTTTGCTATCGCTTACAATATTGCTCCTGAAAAAGAAGAGCCACATTAGAAGAAAAACAGTTATAGTTCCAACAGTAAGAATATCTTGCAAGATTGCTTAATTTGAAAAAGAAATAAATAAATGGATTCATGTGCTGTCCTAGGAACATTACATACCCAAAAATAAATGCAAAATTAAATGTAACTCTGAGAAATAAAGTCAGAACGAATATGAAACTCATGAACTGAAAAATAAATTTATTTACAATACAAGTTCAGCATGTTTGAACATGTGCCCATTAGCACAAAATCTTGTTTATTATTCATACTTTTGTTTGGGGGAGTACAGAGTGAAAGGTTTTAACCGTATTCAAGCATCTAGAACCTGCATGAGGGTATTTTCATGCAGTTAATTAAAATGTCTATGAAATATCCGACTCATTTCATTTGATCAAACACCTAAATCCTTTAAAATTTGGTGAACAAACTATATGGACTCAAAATTTTATATGTTATCCAAAGGCAACGACACTTCCATATTAAAACTCCAGTTTTCTAAACATATTCAGGAGAATACTTACACTACCAAGTCATTTTCTGCAAATGGCACCTGCTCACTGAGAAGAATAGATATAGAAGCAAGAAACAAACCAGAGGGTTGCTTCCCTCCTAGTTGTACTTTTTTCTACAGTCGATTTGTTTCCTAAACTTTTATTTAATTAATGCTTTCATTAGTGTTATATTTAACAGCATTTATCTATTTTTTTTGTTAAAAAAATTTCACATATCAGTCATTATTTATTTTAAGAAAAAAGAATGATTGAATTTCATTAAAAGAAATTTATTTGAACCTATATAATCTTTTTTTACACTAAACTTACGCTCTACACTTGTATTATTTTTAATTAAAAAACTAATATCTCTTCAAACCCAAATTTACTATCTAATTGCCCTAAAAAATCTAATTCGAAATGTAAATTTATCTTTACATCCATTTAGAAAATAAATTGAAAATTGAATAACTTAGTGAAGTTTCTACTTGTTTATGGGAGTGAAGCTTTCTAGAGTTCGACTTATGTGGATCATTTGAATAATTTGGTGAAGTTTTTACTTGTTTATAGATCTTCCATATTATTGGGGTTCACATAACTTGAACAATGTGGCCCATACTAGCATCTTATACTACACTAGGAGAAACGCTAGGGGTTTCAAATATAATGGGCATCAGATAACACCTTGGATTATTATTTCATTGACTCTTTGTAGCTTTTCTCACTATGCACCCCCAATTGAGAGCAACTAGGTTGTTTTACGAAAAATCAAAAGGTAAATGCAAATATTCATACACAATTGAAGTTAACATTTTTTTTTTTAAGTGAAACATACATATGCATATTCCCAAACAAACACTAACCAATATCAAGAAATTATGCAGTCCAAAATTGTTGTAGCACCTTCAATACAAGGTTGAAGGAACTCTCCAGTTTTAAAAGTCTCATCGCGTCGAATTATTGTGTTGATGGCATCATTGGTTTGATCCCAAAGGGTTTTAAGGTCTATGCATTCTGCCTATAAAACAACATAAATTGCAACGTGCAACACTTTAAAGAACCAAATAAGTAAATATCCAGCATTATACACCACAACTCTGTTCTTCTACTCAGAAAATGCATAAAGTGGAAAGAAAAAATAAAACTTTTAATCCCAATGGGTTTATTGTTAAATTTTACTTTTATGGTTTATTTCATCTTGTATTTGTTGGTATTTATGCAATACAATTTAAAGTTTACGTTTGGTGTAAAAATGTTATATGGGTTCAAATAAAATTTTCTTTTCACTAACCAAATCAAAGTACATCAGTAGCCAATATAAATACCAAACAAACTCAAAGACACAAAGGTTGTAACTATTGTAATCTTCAAACAACATATTTGTGCATGAAATCATGGGGGTTCCTCGATTCAATATCAAGAATTGCCAGCATGAAATCATGGGGTTCCTCAATTCAATATCAAGAATTGCCAACATAAAAAACATAGCGAGTTTGTGGGAAAGTAACACCATTGGCTTGACGACAAACATGGTTAAAGTTAACTTTAGACCTTCGACGTTAGAATTTTGACATCCTCAACTATTAAGGTTCCTTATTGATAGCTTGGTTGTAACATCCCACATCGTCCAGGGGAGTGATCCTTAAATGTATATTCTCATCCCTACCTAGCACGAGGCCTTTTGGGAGCTCACTGGCTTTGGGTTCCGTTGGAACTCCGAAGTTAAGCGAGAAGGAGGCCAGAACACTCTCAGGATGGGTGACCCACTGAGAAGTTGCTCGTGAGTTCCCAAAAACAAAACCGTGAGGGAATGGTAAGCCCAAAGCGGACAATATCATGCTACGGTGGTGGAACGGGCCCGGGATGTGGTGGACCTGGTATGGGATGTGACAATGGTTGTGAGTGATCGCAATTATCAAAGTTTATTATTTTAAGTATTGCGGTAATTAAAATAGTGAGTCATTAGAGTAGCCTTCTACATTTAAAGTGAATAGCATCATAAAGATATCAGTATTCACTAGGGTAATAGAATTATAGTAATAATAAATCGATAATATTGGGGAGACCATATTATATGGACATACCGCTAAAAGAGTCAATGCAAGAAGTCATTTATCTTTCAATGACGACTTTGGCACACAAGTATTATAATTAGAACTAATTATTTTTTAGTAATGCTAAAGAGACCAACTTATTTGAATTATTTTTCTAATTAATCAATATTTTAGTTGAAATTTGTTATTGACACCCGCATATGTATGTACTAAAAAATAGTTGCTAGTCCATTGTGAGGCTAAAGCCCACCCCTTTCCTTAGGGGCATTTATTGCACCGGACTATCTCGGACTGAACTTGCTTCAGAGATTAAGCTAGACTGGCTTTAGACTAGACTAAACTAGTCTGACTGAAACATTTGATGCAGTGTCGGACTAAGAAAGAGTATAATGAAAATCAGTGAAATATCGACCGTATTTGAACAATCACAACAAAGTAATTCCATACAACATCATAAACTAACTCACAATCAAATTCTAAATTGAAAATTACCCAAGAAAATAACTATGCACAAAATACCAACAAAAACCTAAATCAGGTTTTACTGAGATGCAGATTAACCATTCTTGGTGCTTGGTGAGACGCCTCTTGACGAACCTGGTTTTCTTAGGATGCAAATCAAGGAGAATGAGCTTCTTGTTCCTGTAGACTTCTCTAAGAGCCGCCCAAATCACAAACACAAACCAACAAAATTGAACAAATCAATTCATCAATCAATAACATTAGAGAGAGCTGCCCCCAATGCTGAGTTCGTGGACCTTAATCATCGCAATTACATATAAAAATTAAGAAAAATAAATAAATAATTGGACCAACCCAGATTCAAGTTCAAAAGAAATTAAATGAGGAAGATGATAATTTAGCAGATGGTAACGCATACGAAGCAAACAATGCAGGTTGCCAATGCAAACGACTCAGACGAAGCAGTGCGAGGTTCTTAACAGTCCGGTGATATTTGAGAGACCTAGCTAAGAACTTTTAACGACTAAGAGAGTCGGGTTTACTCCCACTAAACTTAGTCCTTGTACCTAACAAACATGGGACAACACCACTAACTAGTCTCCAATGAGAGTTAATGAACCCAAACAAACACACCCTTAGTGTAGATAACCATGAAACTCGTAGAACACTATAAAAAATTATGAAACACTTGAAAGAATTATTATTTTTTATTTATTTTCGCTGTTAGATTTAAATTCAGACCGTTAAATCTTTTTTTTTTAACCGTTGGATTTGATCATATTAGATCTTAGCCTTTTGATTCAATAAATATATAAATATAAAACTAAACAAAAATACACATATATAGTGGGTCAGTCCACTAACCCAGGGAGAATCCTGGCATAAATTTGCCACAGAAAGAGTTTTTGGTTAACTCATATTTGCCCTAAAGGTTGGGGCAAGTTGAGATGTGTTTAGAATCTAAATTTTGAGTTTTACTTCAAGAGTTAAAGTAGGTCTTAAAGAGTCATTCTTATTAAAAAAAATTAAAAATAAATATAAATACTTATGCTTAACTATAGTTTTAAATTATAAGCTCACAACTTCTTCCACAATACTTGTTAATCTAACTTCTAAGTGTTTTTAATAATAAAACAAAAAACCAAGTTGTTACGGTCAAGTGGCTTCATTGCCTCTAATGGGGCTCCACACTGAGTTTTCGTATTTGATTATCCTTATTTTAAAGCCTTATGTATGAAAAATAAAATGTATAATTAATGTTTCTCACCAATACATTATAGATTGATGTTATGGAAATGATGTTTGAGACATATTAAGAGCTAAAACTATTCTCTCGTTAGACAACTTGATATGTTATGTTGTATACGATGAGTATGAGTGGCAATAAGAGTCATTTTAACCCATAAATTATGAGGTAAGCTAGTAGTGTGGAGTAGGAAACGGATAAGAGTGGTGATGTGTCACTATTTCCTTTCGGCAAGCCCATTTTGTTGGGGTGAGTGTGGTCAAGAATGACGTTGTTTGAGTCTCATCGCGCCAAATTATTGTGTTAATGGCATCATTAGTTTGATCCCAAAGGGCTTTAAGGTCTATGTATTATGCCTATAAAACAACACAATTGCAAAGCACAACACTTTAAAGAACCAAATAAGTAAAAATCCAGCATTATACTGTCACAGCCCGTCCCAAGATTTTTATCGGAATATGTGAAAATACGAGTTTGCCCTCGGATGTTAAAGGATGTGTGTGAATTATTATTGGGTTAAATTGTTTTAGATTGGTGACCCAATTAGAACTAAGATTTTCCTTGGTTTTGATTGGTGATTTTTGGACCACACACATACCCAACTTCTCTCTCTCCTCCCGTACTTCTCTCTCTCAGACACACACACACTATCTCTCTCCCTTCTACGTACGGACGTGAACCAAAACCTTTGCAAACGCGACGAATCGAAGTGGAAAATGACACCATTGTGTTTGTGAAGCTCAGACGAACACATCCATACCATTTACAGGTAAGAACTACTTCGAAATCACGTGAAAACCCTAACCCCGAATGAGGTACTGTTCATGGAAAAATCTATGGATTGTTTTTATGGAATTTGAAGCTTATAGGAAGCTTTGTGAGGTCCCTAGGAGGCTAGGGATAGTTCGTTTGAGGATTTTGGACGTCTGAAAGTGGAGATCGACAAGTTTTAAATTTGGCCGGAAATTCGAGGTAATTTCAGACGTGTTCTCGTGAATTTCAAGGACCCAAATTGTTATATCGTGATTCTACTTGTCTTTAACTTCATTTTGGTTTAAATTTCAAAAGATTTGGTGAAGAAATGAGTGAGATTGAGCTATTAGAAGTTTCCCGGTGACCGGAGACTCGCCGGAGTCCAGAGGTTGAAGACGATGGAATATTCCGTCAAATCTGACGGAATATTCCTGACGCCGTTTGTAGAATCCGTCAGGATTCCCTGCGCGTGGCCGCGCGTATTGCCGTGCCTTAGCCGGCGTGTGCAGGGTCAAAAAATTATTTTAAAAATATGGGGATGATCCTGAGATTGTGTAGGTCACTGTGGTATATTCATATACCCAATTTGAGCTTTATATGAGAAGTTATTTCCAAGGTTTCGTTTATGTGCTTAAATAACGTTATTTCAGTACTTTTCCTATAGGCGAGACCTATCCGGAGGACGAGCGTAGTCAGGGTAGGCATGGGGGTTACGACCCAGCTACATATCTGTGAGTGGCCAGTTGTTTCAGTATATATATATATATATATATATATATATATATACACACTTAACGTTTTTCCCAGAAAACGTATTTAAAGGAAATGTGATTTAAATGCCATAAATGCCATGCATATAAGTCTTTAATTCGTATATGAATTGGTATGTGATGCTTTGTATATATAAATGTGGTGTTGTGGACGCTCAGGTAAGCTCAGGTAAGTTATGTTTGGATATGTGAATTGTCGATGATGTGATATGTGATTGAATAATTGTTGAGCTCATAAAACTGCACTTAGGGTGACTGTGATTTAGGCAGAGATATGACACATGCCTGTTTATTATGTCACCTCCCGCACTATATGCTCATATTGGACCAATTTAAGTGCACAGTCTTGTCGTACAGACCTTATTTAGGGTTCCGACTTGTAGGTGACTAGCGATTTATCGCCCAGCTATTATGTGAGAGTAGTATTGAGCATGCTTATATTACACCCATTATTGTCGTACAGACCTTTTCATTTGGTTCCAACTCTTGTGCAGTATATTGCCATATAGGTCATTGTAGTGACTCCGGCTAGATTGACTTTTGAGCTATCAATTCAGCCGTACAGACTACCACAGGGGTTCCGGCTATCATGTTATACTTCTATGAAATTATTCTTACCTGAATTGCTTACTCTGTTATATTTTGGCATGGCATATATATGATTATGATTATGTAAAGCATGATTTGAAGTGATATATTTATATACATATTTATGTATTCTATTTTCTGGGAAAGTAACCATATACTTGTTTTACTGCGAGGGGTTAGTATTTTCAAAGGAAAATAAGGTTTTCGTGTAAATGTGTTTACTGACCCACTCAACTTTATTTTTCGCCCCTCCAGGTCTTAGGTAGCAGAGTTTGGTGGCCACGAGGACTCCAACGGTGTTCTGACAGAATCCGAAAAAGTAGGATTCACCTTCGGGTGTTGTATTTAATTACTTGACTGCAACTAGACTTTCCTATTGCTCTGAAAGTGTTTTTATACACTTAAACTCTCACTAGCATCATTTCTTAATTGGGATTGTTAGTTGCTTGGTTTTAAATCGTTAGTATTTCTCTTACTCTTTATCGCTTTTGCTTTGCGCTCATGGCTACGTCACTCTCACGTGACAGCCAGCAAGTCTCGACTCCGGTCGAGGTGTGTCAATACACCACAACTATGTTCTCCTACTGAGAAAATGCAGAAAGTAGAAAGAAAAAATAAAACTTGTAATCCCACATGGTTTATTGATAAATTTTTTTTATTGTTAATTTCATCTTGTATTTAATTGTAATTAAGCAATAAGGTAAAAAAGGCAATTCACATTTAAAGTTTAAGTTAAGTGTAGAAAGAGATTATATGAATTCAAATAAAATTTTCCTTTCATTAACTAAAGAAAAGTACATCAGTAGCAGGCTAGCAGCCGACAGAAATACCAAACAAACTCAAAGACACAAAGGTTGTAACTATTGCAATATTCAAAGAACATATTTGTGCATAAATCATGGAGTTCCTCGATTCAATATCAAGAATTTCCAACACGAAGAGTGTAGCGAGTTAGGGGGCAGGTAACATCAATGACTTGGCGACAAACATGGTTAAAGTTAACTTTAGTGACCTTCGACGTTAGAACTTTGACATCCTCAACTATCATGGTTTATTATTGATAGTATGGTTGTGAGCAAGGTATAAAATATCGATGATATCAGAAATATCGGTAGTTCAAAAACACGGAAATTTCGATGGAAATATCGAGATATTATCGATATCGATAAAAATTGAATAAAACCACGGAAATTGTAAGAAAAACTTGGAAATTTTTATTGAAACTTTGTAGAATGTTTATTTAGTCAATTATCTATTAGTTTATCACAAAAAATTGGAAGGAAATGCATTGCATGATGGATTTAACTGATTTAAGTTGATTATATAGCGAGCTGGCAAACATTGTGAGTGTAGAAAATATGTAGTAATTAATAAAAGAAGTTTAAACACACCATAATCATTTATATATTATGAATTAGTACAATATTTTACACTTTATACATTGCATGGTAAGATACATGAGTGACTTATTACCCTTTATTTTTTTTATTTAAGAATTATATGGTTGTGGGGTTTTATTTAAAATTTATATTGAAGATGCTCTTAAATTATGTAAAATTGCGATCGAAAACAATAATTTATAATTTATATAAGATATATATACACACACACACAATATATATATATATATATATATTCCACTTTATAAACCGTCCACCTCACCTTGTTCTTTCCCATCACCCATCCACCTTGGGTGGTTTTCATGATTAAAACAATCTTAGAGTCCATGGTTTTCAATTTTTAAACCATCCAAAACGTCAACCTCATATGCTATCTCATATTACCCAATTTTTTGAGTCCTCAACTTGCACAACCACCACATATTCTTCGCACTCTCTCATCTATGCTCTCACTCACTCTATCTCTCTCTCTCTCTCTCTTCGCACTCTTTCATCTCCACCTCCGCCTTCCTCACCGATCCCACCGACAACAACCCCACCTCTGTCGTTGACTCCAGCGACGACCACCACGACCCCCAATCGCCCCCAAACCCCAACCTCAACCTCCACAACAACCACCCATTCTCATCCTCCCCCTCGGAGCCTGCCCCGCCGGCGCCGCGCTCGCCTCCGTCTCTATTCCACGTCTGCTTCAACCAAGACCATGCATGCTTCAACCGTAGTATGGAATGAAACATGTCACAAATCATGGCAACAAAGTGTTTTAAATGATCAAAAATTTCAGATTTTCGTTTCATGGGAAAAATCTAAGAAAAAGGAGAAAAAGCATTTGTAAAGAGTACATAATAATGAAAATATAATGCTAGTGTAACTAAATTTTTTAAACCAAATGATGTGATTGTTAATGATTTGATTATTAATTAAACGTTGATTAACGTACTTATTTCCTGGTGACACATATTTGGTTTGCAAACTTGGTTTAAAATTTTGGTTCCCCTAGCATAACCCTTAAAGAAAACCACTGAGAAAAGTAGACAGAGACATCTAAACATCAGAATGAATAATAGAAATGGAAAAAAAAAACCACGAACATTATTATTAGAATAAAAGGGGTAATTGAGTGAACTTGCTAAGGGCACAGTCCGTACAAAAAGGCTTATCAACTTTGACAAGAGGAAAACTAGAACAAATACGAGGCATGACTTGATGACAAATGACCAATACGTTGGTGTCAGGTGGGGGAAGAGATGGTGGAAGACAGAGACAAGGGATAAAGCCCATTTATAGGGGCCTGAAAAAATAACACACCGGTAAGTAAATCATAGATTTAATAAAAGTGAGGGTGAAGAAAAAAAAAATACTAAGTCCAAGATAGTATATATTCTTTATAAAGGACCAGAAGTACCTTGCTTACGTATCATTGGGTGTTATCTTGGGTAAAGTGAGCAACAAATACAAGATTTCTACAAAGATAAAGAAGAAAAAAAGTATTGTGAAGCTGAAAATTAGAGGGACGGAGAGAAAAAAAGGAATGTTCCTGGAGTTGGCAGTACGTTCAAAGTATCGCTATTACCCAAGTAGACACTAGAAGGACTGACCAAAGGTTGCATGTGAGAGCTAAAAGAAGATTAACCCATCATATGATGTGTAGCACCAGTGTCGAGATACTAAATTTGTTGAAGCTGCTCGGTAAACTAAGCTCCAGCAAAGGGTAGGGCCGGCTCGGGCCTACTATAGCGATACAGACAAGTCTGATGTGTGTGGGCGGGGGTCTTAGAATTGTAACACCAGGCTGGGCCTAAGATGCAGGAGGAAGCAGCAGGCCTCGGCGCTTGGGCCAACTGATGGCTGGGGCAGAAAGCTGGGCCACCAGATTGGCAGGTTGATACACGTGCGCTAGAAGCATGGTCCGAAATGCCGATAATATCGGCGAAATATCGCCGATATTATCGGTTTTGGGGGGTACCGATTTTTTTTTCTATATCCAATGGGTTTTCGGAGAAGAACGCCGGAGCTGTAGAAGCTCCGGCCGACTGTAAAACAGGACCCTAGACTCCGATCTAGGTATGAAAATGAAAAACAAGAGGAGATGAACATTTGTATATATGAAATTTGCCGTGAAACCATCGGAGGTGTTCGAAAATTGAGTCGACACGCACGGCCTCGCCGGAGTTCGCCGAGTTGCAGAGATGAGAAGGAGAGGGAGAAAGACGATGCTGATGATGATGGGTGTGCATGTGTGTGTATGTGGGTCTTGGACCATCGGCGCAGAGAGAAAGGAGAGAGACGACGGCGGCGGCGACGAGGGAGAAGCAGATTCCGATCTGCCGATGTGGCTCTCTGTGCGTGTGTGTGGGAGTGGGAGAAAGACGATGGTGATGATGATGGGTGTGCATGTGTGTATGTGGGTCTTGGACCATCGGCGCAGAGAGCTAGAACGAAAGACGACGGCGGCGGCGACGATGTGGGTCTCTGTGCGTGTGTGTGGGAGTGGGAGAAGGATCGAGAGACCTTGGGTCTCTATGCGTGAGTGTGTGTGTGGGGGAGACTGATCGAGAGACGTACGTGGGTGGGATTGGGAGATCTGTGTTTGTTGTTGGTTGTGTGGCGGAGAACGGAGGAGGGGGAGAAGGGACTCAGAGAAGAGAAGGGAGAAGGTTCGAGAGAGTCTGAGAGAAGATCGTATGCGTGTGAAAGGTGAGTGTGCGTGGGTTGTGTGCGTGTGTGGTGTCATGTCGGTGTGTGTGTGTGGTGTCGTGTGGATGACTGTGGACCTGCTGAGAAAAAGACATATAAATATTATATAATGCATTCGTAACCTGTAAAGCGCCTGTAACAGCAATAATATTCTTGCTTTTTGGTTTTAGATTCTAGCAATACTTGCAAAAAATTTATGTGGCCCTTTGATGTGGTTGGGTCATCTCATCTGAGATGCCTGACTCATTTTACAATATGTCCATAACTTTTTGCAGTTTCAGACCATGTACATCAAATAATACTGCTTTTATAATGAAACCGTGTCCGTGTGCGTGAGTCCGTGATATTCTTTCACATGCTGTACAGTGTGTCATTGTCTATTATATTGTTTAACGCGGCACGCCTTATCAGAGGTGGAGTGATAGTATCAGAGGCATTCAGCATTTTCATTTCTTCTTCTTCCCTTACCATTTTCAAAGCTATTCCAGATCCATTCCAAAGCTTGAAAACAAACGGTTCCATATTTAAGGTAAGTTTACAAACTTAAATTTATATTATTGTAATTTATACAACAACAAATAAATTTGTATGGACTCGTATGTTAATTTTTTTAAGTAATTAATACTTGCATGTTAATTTTTGTAAGTAATTAAGTAATGTTAACAATTACATGTTAATTTTTTTAAGTAATTAAGTAATGTTGTATAATTATTCCCTAGGATAATTTTAATATGTTTAATGTTATTTATTATTTTATTTCCCTTACCATTTTCAAAGCTATTCCAGATCCATTCCAAAGCTTGAACACAAACGGTTCCATATTTAAGGTAAGTTTACAAACTTAAATTTATATTATTGTAATTTATACAACAACAAATAAATTTGTGTGGACTCGTATGTTAATTTTTTTTAAGTAATTAATACTTGCATGTTAATTTTTGTAAGTAATTAAGTAATGTTAACAATTACATGTTAATTTTTTTAAGTAATTAAGTAATGTTGTATAATTATTCCCTAGGATAATTTTAATATGTTTAATGTTATTTATTATTTTATTAATATTAGGTTTTATTATCAAATTTGATTATTCTTCATTAAATTGGATTATTCCCTAGGACAATTCAGCCGTACAGACTACCACAGGGGTTCCGGCTATCATGTTATACTTCTATGAAATTATTCTTACCTGAATTGCTTACTCTGTTATATTTTGGCATGGCATATATATGATTATGATTATGTAAAGCATGATTTGAAGTGATATATTTATATACATATTTATGTATTCTATTTTCTGGGAAAGTAACCATATACTTGTTTTACTGCGAGGGGTTAGTATTTTCAAAGGAAAATAAGGTTTTCGTGTAAATGTGTTTACTGACCCACTCAACTTTATTTTTCGCCCCTCCAGGTCTTAGGTAGCAGAGTTTGGTGGCCACGAGGACTCCAACGGTGTTCTGACAGAATCCGAAAAAGTAGGATTCACCTTCGGGTGTTGTATTTAATTACTTGACTGCAACTAGACTTTCCTATTGCTCTGAAAGTGTTTTTATACACTTAAACTCTCACTAGCATCATTTCTTAATTGGGATTGTTAGTTGCTTGGTTTTAAATCGTTAGTATTTCCCTTACTCTTTATTGCTTTTGCTTTGCGCTCATGGCTACGTCACTCTCACGTGACGGCCAGCAAGTCTCGACTCCGGTCGAGGTGTGTCAATACACCACAACTATGTTCTCCTACTGAGAAAATGCAGAAAGTAGAAAGAAAAAATAAAACTTGTAATCCCACATGGTTTATTGATAAATTTTTTTTATTGTTAATTTCATCTTGTATTTAATTGTAATTAAGCAATAAGGTAAAAAAGGCAATTCACATTTAAAGTTTAAGTTAAGTGTAGAAAGAGATTATATGAATTCAAATAAAATTTTCCTTTCATTAACTAAAGAAAAGTACATCAGTAGCAGGCTAGCAGCCGACAGAAATACCAAACAAACTCAAAGACACAAAGGTTGTAACTATTGCAATATTCAAAGAACATATTTGTGCATAAATCATGGAGTTCCTCGATTCAACATCAAGAATTTCCAACACGAAGAGTGTAGCGAGTTAGGGGGCAGGTAACATCAATGACTTGGCGACAAACATGGTTAAAGTTAACTTTAGTGACCTTCGACGTTAGAACTTTGACATCCTCAACTATCATGGTTTATTATTGATAGTATGGTTGTGAGCAAGGTATAAAATATCGATGATATCGGAAATATCGGTAGTTCAAAAACACGGAAATTTCGATGGAAATATCGAGATATTATCGATATCGATAAAAATTGAATAAAACCACGGAAATTGTAAGAAAAACTTGGAAATTTTTATTGAAACTTTGTAGAATGTTTATTTAGTCAATTATCTATTAGTTTATCACAAAAAATTGGAAGGAAATGCATTGCATGATGGATTTAACTGATTTAAGTTGATTATATAGCGAGCTGGCAAACATTGTGAGTGTAGAAAATATGTAGTAATTAATAAAAGAAGTTTAAACACACCATAATCATTTATATATTATGAATTAGTACAATATTTTACACTTTATACATTGCATGGTAAGATACATGAGTGACTTATTACCCTTTATTTTTTTTATTTAAGAATTATATGGTTGTGGGGTTTTATTTAAAATTTATATTGAAGATGCTCTTAAATTATGTAAAATTGCGATCGAAAACAATAATTTATAATTTATATAAGATATATATACACACACACACACAATATATATATATATATATATATTCCACTTTATAAACCGTCCACCTCACCTTGTTCTTTCCCATCACCCATCCACCTTGGGTGGTTTTCATGATTAAAACCATCTTAGAGTCCATGGTTTTCAATTTTTAAACCATCCAAAACGTCAACCTCATCTGCTATCTCATATTACCCAATTTTTTGAGTCCTCAACTTGCACAACCACCACATATTCTTCGCACTCTCTCATCTATGCTCTCACTCACTCTATCTCTCTCTCTCTCTTCGCACTCTTTCATCTCCACCTCCGCCTTCCTCACCGATCCCACCGACAACAACCCCACCTCTGTCGTTGACTCCAGCGACGACCACCACGACCCCCAATCGCCCCCAAACCCCAACCTCAACCTCCACAACAACCACCCATTCTCATCCTCCCCCTCGGAGCCTGCCCCGCCGGCGCCGCGCTCGCCTCCGTCTCTATTCCACGTCTGCTTCAACCAAGACCATGTATGAACATTTGAATACATATGCTAACAATTAACTCTTTAAAGTAGGCATGCATCCAAAAACAATTCATGAAACCCATGACTTTCAAAGCCTAGTATATGGTGAATCAAAAGACTCTTTAACAACATTAAAGAATATGAAGAATTTAGAGATTCTTTACCCTTGAAGCTCATCCTTGATTACACAAG
The DNA here is from genome assembly GCA_035220775.1 of Malus fusca. Lineage (NCBI taxonomy): Eukaryota > Viridiplantae > Streptophyta > Magnoliopsida > Rosales > Rosaceae > Malus > Malus fusca. The sequence goes on along the minus strand of CM069059.1, from coordinate 18,986,822 downwards.
GGATTCACCCAAGTGGAGGGCCTTCAAGTCACCTCCTTGCTCCTTGGATCTTCCTTGTGATTTCCTTCCTTTTAGTGCTCCTTTGCTTCTTTGAGGATTTTAGGATTAGTTCTCCAAAACACCAAAAGTTTGATGTCTCTATGTCTCTTCACCAAGGATGTAATTTGTGAGAATGAAAAATGGATCACTTAGGGAAGTAAATTTGCTAGATAACTATCCCCAAATAGCTTAGAAAACCCTAATTGAAAACAAAGCTATAAAGATGAATTTATACTTCATTTCTTAGGTGAGTGGCAAACTTGCAATTAAGCAAACTTGCATACCCTCACCCTAAATGGTTGGCCTATATGGTTATTGGGCTTATTGCCCATTTTGTTTTAGTTGTCATACAACTTAAACATAATGGGCCTTGTGGACCAAAACACTTTTGGGCCCCGAAGCCCTAAAACCAACTTAAAAGCCCAATACGAACATTTCGTATAATTAATTAACTAATTAATTAATCTTGACCATTCTTCAATTAAACCATTTAATTGCTTATCCATTTCATTTAATTGCTTCACATATATCCTTATTTGGTGTGCGATCCATTAGGTTCCAATTAGCGAGGCAGTGGGCGATGTTACTCTTAACTATCGATTGTGAATTGAAACCACATTTCAATTCTCCCTTTTTGATGATTAGTGTTTGCTAATCAATAGGGCTTCCACAAACCATGAGTGACACCTAGCAGTATGTCATGGTTACCCAAGCTAAGTAGAATTGGTTGGAGAACCTATCCAGTTACAATTACAATGCAATACGGTCCTTCTCTAATACAATACTCTTAACCACATTGTTTTAAGTGATAGTTTGTTTCATGTCTACTATCCAATGTGATACTTTCTTATATGATTCCCTTGAATATGATTTGGAACATCTTCCTTAGTCATATTCATTTGCTTTGGCCAAAGACTTTAGAATCATATTTTAGAGTATACTCCTTCCACCATGGAAGGTTAGAGATCCCTTGTTGTGCATTCATATGCCTACATGACTAGATCACATGACCCCAACAATGCCGTGGACAATCCGAGGGAATGCCTTTGTCATGATCAAAGATCAAGGACCTAACCATTAGACATCTATGATGCCTCAGGTCTAAGGACTACTTTGCATATTGTAACCTTTAGAGTTCGTACATGACATGTATGTTTGAACTCTCATTAATCGCAGTTCAGTGTACTCGATTACTCTTTCGAGCACCTATGTGTTTGTCTTAGTGTCCAACACCAAATGACTTGAGACTAGTTCATACTCACGTTTGAGTCAACATAACACATACTAACCTTAGCGGATTGTCAATGCCCAATTGGCAATCCTATGGCTAGGAACGTTTTAGGAATGAACATAAGAGAAAGGTCTCCTTAATCTAACTCATTAGATCACTTATCTCTTATGTCAAATACATCCCTTGGATTCTCTTATTGATTAAACACATGATACAATAAATAGTGATTAACAATAAGTATTGCCCTTCCGTTAAACATATAAAAGTTTAACATATTAAGTATTCCAAAAAGCTATTACATCAAATGAGTGGCTTTGTGGGCATACTTCCAACAATCTCCCACTTGCACTCAAAGCCATCCTCCCATGTATCTAATACTCATCTTATCCATATGACGATCAAGCTGGATTTGAGTCATTGGCTTTGTCAGTGGATCTGCTACATTATCGGCTGAAGCAACTTTGAGGATGTTGACTTTCCCCTCGGCAGCATATCATCTTATGATATTAAAGCGCCTATCAAAATGCTTGTTCTTTTGATGAGCCCTGGGTTCCTTGGCTTGAGCTATCGCCCCACTATTATCACAGTACAAAGTTACTGGTGATGTGATGGTTGGAACCACTCCAAGTTCAGTAATGAACTTTTTCATCCAGAACGCTTCTTTGCCGGCTTCAGCTGTAGCGACATATTCAGCCTCTGTCGTGGAATCAGCAATTACACTTTGTTTCTTGCTTTTCCAACTGACAGCCCCACCATTCAGAGTGAATACATATCCGGAGTTGGAACTTCTATCATCGACGTCAGATTGGAAATCTGCGTCTGTATAAGCTTCCACTCGCAACTCTGATGCTCCTCCATAAACGAGGAACATGTCCTTAGTTCTTCTTAAGTACTTAAGGACCATCTTGACAGCTGCCCAGTGTTCTGATCCTGGGTTAGATTGATATCGACTAATAATGCTCACAACATACGCGATATCAGGCCTTGTGCATATCATGGCATACATGAGACTCCCTATGGCGGAAGCATAAGGAATTTCATTCATTTAGCCGTATCTCTTCAGGAGTCTTAGGTCCCATGGACTTAGAAAGGTGAATTCCATGTCTCACAGAAAGAAAACCTTTCTTAGATTTTTCCATTTGGAACCTACTTAGCACCTTATCAATGTACATAGATTGGGATAATCCAATTAATTTTCTGGATCTATCACGATAGAGCTTTATCCCAAGTACATAAGATGCATCTCCTAAATCTTTCATGTGGAAGGTTTTAGACAACCACACTTTTACAGAAGAAAGTACTGCAGTGTTATTCCCGAATAGTAATATGTCATCTACATATAACACTAGGAATACTACTGCATCCCCAACGACTTTTTGATAAACACAATTGTCGTCTTCGTTTTGAGTAAAACCAAACGTTTTGATTTCAGTGTCGAAACGAATGTTCCAGCTCCTGGAGGCTTGCTTAAGTCCATAAATGGACCTTTGAAGCTTGCATACCTTAGTCTCTTCAGACTCGGACACGAAACCTTCGGGTTGAGTCATATAGAGCTCTTCCTGTAGGTAGCCGTTCAGAAAAGCTGTCTTCACGTCCATTTGCCAGATTTCATAATCATGGTACGCAGCTATAGCAAGCAAAATCCGAATCGGATTTCATGGCCTCTTGCCATCTCTTTGAATCAATGTCGGACATTGCTTCAGTGTAGTTCCTAGGGTCCTCCTTTGTTTCATTGTCACCTAGAAGGTACAATTCATCAAAGTCATTATTTAAGCCAAACCTCATAGGTGGCTTACTAACCCGTTCAGATCTACGTGGAGCTAGGGGTTCAGGAACAGGGTTGTCAATATGTCGAGTGCTTGTTTGTGGTTCATTATTAATCTCATTAATTTCCATCTCTTTGCTTCTAGTTCCTTTGAGAACAAATTGTTCCTCTAGAAACATAGCAGTTCTGGCGACAAAGACTTTCTGGTCGTCAGGATGGTAGAACTCATATCCCATAGTTTCTCTAGGATATCCCACAAAATAGCATCTTACTGATCTCGCTTCAAGCTTAGTAGCCTCAAGCTTCTTGACATATGCTTCACAACCCCAAATCTTAATATGATTAAGACTTGGCTTTCTTCCATGCCATATCTCATAGGGCGTTTGTGAAACTGATTTGGAAGGTACTCTATTAAGCAAGTAAGTTGCTGTATATAGAGCGTATCCCCAGAATGTTACTGGTAGATCAGCGGAACTCATCATAGAACGAACCATGTTCATCAAGGTTCGATTTCTCCTTTCAGAAACTCCATTAAGTTGTGGAGTTCCCGGTGGAGTCCACTGTGATATTATTCCACACTCTTTGAGATAATCTAGGAACTCATTACTCAGATATTCACCCCCTCGATCCGATCTTAGGATTTTTATCTGTTTCCCAGTTTGCTTCTCAACTTCATTCTTGAATTCTTTGAACCTTTCAAAGGATTCTGACTTGTACTTCATAAGATATACATAGCCAAACCGAGAGTGATCGTCGGTGAATGTGATATAGTATGAGAAGCCTTCTCTCGACGTAGTAGACATAGGTCCACATACGTCAGTGTGGATTAACCTTAGAATTTCAGTGGCACGCTCTCCTTTTCCAGTAAATGGAGATTTGGTCATCTTCCCTTTCAAGCAACATTCACAAGTACCCATCCGGTCATTACCTAATGGGCGGAAATATCCGTCTTTCGACATCTTGCGAATCTTATCAAGGTTCACATGTCCAAGTTTAAGATGCCACATCTTTTCTTGGTTAACTTCTTCTCTAGCCCTTTTGGGTTTTGAGGTATTCCCGCTTTCAATACAGTGCATCCCACTATTCGTCTCTAGGTGAAAAAGTCCCTCTATCATATTACCATGAGAGATAATACGACCGTTCAAGTATAAAGTGCAACTCATTTTGTCAAACAACACTGAGTGCCCATCTCGTAAAAGCTTAGAGATGGAAATCAAATTCTTTATACATGAAGGAAAATATAAACAATTTTTAAGTTCCAGGACTTCCCCAGAGGGTAGGTTAAGCATATAGGTGCCTATTGCTTTTGCAGAGATTTTAGTGCCGTTCCCAACTCGCACAACCATCTCCTCATTGCGCAGTGATTTGCTCCCTGTTAGTCCCTGCAACGTATTACAGATATGTTGACTAGCGCCTGAATCAAATATCCAGGAATTGGAGCCCACTGTAAAAGCACTCTCTATGACAGAAATAGTCTCTTCAAAAGTCCTTGTCATAAGGCTCGCAATGCGCACCCTTTATTTCTTCTTCCAACGTTCATCATTTCCACAATGAAAGCATGTTCCTTTGGATTTCTTTGCCTTCTTCTTACGCAACCTTTTCCTTATCATTGCATTCTCACTCCCACTGTCCTTTTTGAAACCTTTTTCAAATTTACAGCACATGTCAATCATCTCTTTCAAAGAATGATCGAATCTATTCACTTTATAGTTTACGATAAACTTAGTGAAATCATCCGAGAGAGATGCAAGGAAAAAGTCTTGGGCCATTTTCCCATCGATGGAAGTTCCTAAACTTTGAAGATCTTGAAAGATCCTTTCCATCTTTTGTCCATGTTCATGGACCGATGTCCCCTTTGCCATTTTGGCATTCATTAGACTACAAATATTTGAGAATCGTACATTACTAGTCTCAAGGTCATGCATCTTATGCAAACTTTCAACCATGGCACAAGAAGTGTCCATGTGCTTATGTAGCTTCATAAGCTCCTCACTAAGTGAAGTGAGGATTAAGCATTTGGCTTGTAAGTCATCCTCATAGTGTCTAACATAATTTTGACACTCCTCCTTTGAAGCTAGTTTCGTAGGAGGTACATGAGGAGGGGATTGCTTAAGCACATACAATATGTCTTTCACCTTTGAGACATTCTCAATTTGGCGATACCAAGTAAGGAAACGTTGGCCCTTTAGGCCCTTTTTGTCAAGTATAATGGTGGGTATAATTTTAGGCATGTCGTTCACTACATAACATAACAGAAATCGAATTAGCATTGTTGTTTAAAACTATTTTGATTGGGTCTTTTAATCAAATAGTATCACCCACCATTTTTGGCAAATTCCACATCCCTCAATAGAATTCGAGAGTTATATTGAACTCTTAGTGGGTTATGGGAGACTCACCATTACCAAGCCCACCTCACGATGATACGATGTTGGCTAGCAAAAATAATGATGAGAGAATAACGCATTATTCATTTACAACCTTTTGTAATTACCCATCTCGTTTGGCCTCTAGAGAATGTTGCCTCACGATGATACGATGTTGGCACCATTGCACTTAGTTTAAGTTATTCCCACCATGCTTAGTTCGTGAAGGGGTTCAAGAATAGCCTCACGATGATACGATGTTGGCTATCCTCGTTGCCTACACTCACCTCATCATATGTATATGGATTCCTCCTGGATATAAGCACATGCTTTGTACTCCCCCATGATAGGGTGAAGCCGGTGCATGAGTCACAAACGCTTGGAACCCACCACGGTGGAAGGCCTACGAAGAGATATTCTAAACATCTCTCGCTTATCAACTTAAATATTTGTTTGAGGGAATAGCGTTGGGCTACATCAAAACATTTTAATCACATTAAAAGAACTTGGGCCTATCACAACCATTGGTCCAAGTTTATATGAATTAGTAGTATATAATACTCCCACTGTTTCGTTGAAACAAGCGAGACTATATGGAACTACTAACGAATGCCTTGCATCCTCATATGGACTATATAGTCATATTAGGTTTTAGGATGATTATGAACCGTTTGATTTGATCCAACACGAGCCTTGTGTTGGACCTTGGGTCTAAGGTATGTAGTTGTTGATTTTAGTTACGCGTTTAATCCAATTAAACCGTTATTTCCTATTGGGCGTTGGACCCAACTATTCCATTTTGCATACATTTAAACAAAAGGAATACATGAAATAATAATAAGGGCTTATGCCCTTTTACAACATAAATGATGGACTTATGTCCATTTACAACAATCTTGAACTAATCAAATTACATTCAAATCTACACTACCAAGCCCAAACATTCATAATGTAAAGCGGCCAATCACATAGCTCAATTATCGAGGCATTTGGTTCATAATCACCCTTCTCTTAATCAAACACATTTAATTAAGAAAACAACTTTAAAACAATTGGTTTTCGGATCCATAGAATTGATTTAAATGAAACTAAATAAAATGAAAATCCAATTCTCATTTAAAGAGACAAACCATTTTGTTCTCATCTAATTTGGGCCATTTTCTAAAAACAAAAACTTTTGGGGTCACTTTGTAAAAACACAAGAGTCCACAACTTCATGTAATTACAACTTAGAACCCAAACATTTTTAATAATGTCAAAAACATCATTAAAGGAGCAAAACAATTTGTCCTTTAAAGTTTTTGGACCTTAACGTAAAAACGTAAACTTTTGGGCCAAAATGCAAATACACAAAAGTATCAAAACTTTATGTAAGTGCACAAAACACCCAAAAATACCCTATTTAATAGGGTGGCCTGCCATAAGTGGTTTTTATTGGTAAAATTCAAATTTTATACAAAGTTTTGTAAGTGGGTTATGTTAGGTGAGGTAAAGATGAAATAAAATTTTGTATGAAATGATTTATGTCATTCTTTAAAACAAAGTTTGTCTCCCATTAAAATTACTTAATCATTAACCATCACCCACTAAAATTAAATCAAAACTTTATGTAAAAACATAAAACTTTTTGAATCAAAACTTCAAAACTTTTTTGTTCTTGGCAAGAACTCCAAGAACATTGAAGAACACTTATGAAAACTCAAAATACATGGCACCAAATTTTTAGTTCCAATATTCATGCTTAAATGAAATACATCTACAACATTTGAGATGCTAAATTTTCTAGCAAAATTTATATTCAAAGCAAGAACAAAGCTTGTAACATTTACAACATTTAAATCATAAAACATGAAAATCACAAAACCCAAAAGGATCCACCATACACTAGACCTAGGCTCTTGATACCACTTGAAGGAAATATTTTGTCCTAGCTAAGAACATGTATGAACATTTGAATACATATGCTAACAATTAACTCTTTAAAGTAGGCATGCATCCAAAAACAATTCATGAAACCCATGACTTTCAAAGCCTAGTATATGGTGAATCAAAAGACTCTTTAACAACATTAAAGAATATGAAGAATTTAGAGATTCTTTACCCTTGAAGCTCATCCTTGATTACACAAGGGATTCACCCAAGTGGAGGGCCTTCAAGTCACCTCCTTGCTCCTTGGATCTTCCTTGTGATTTCCTTCCTTTTAGTGCTCCTTTGCTTCTTTGAGGATTTTAGGATTAGTTCTCCAAAACACCAAAAGTTTGATGTCTCTATGTCTCTTCACCAAGGATGTAATTTGTGAGAATGAAAAATGGATCACTTAGGGAAGTAAATTTGCTAGATAACTATCCCCAAGTAGCTTAGAAAACCCTAATTGAAAACAAAGCTATAACGATGAATTTATACTTCATTTCTTAGGTGAGTGGCAAACTTGCAATTAAGCAAACTTGCATACCCTCACCCTAAATGGTTGGCCTATATGGTTATTGGGCTTATTGCCCATTTTGTTTTAGTTGTCATACAACTTAAACATAATGGGCCTTGTGGACCAAAACACTTTTGGGCCCCGAAGCCCTAAAACCAACTTAAAAGCCCAATACGAACATTTCGTATAATTAATTAACTAATTAATTAATCTTGACCATTCTTCAATTAAACCATTTAATTGCTTATCCATTTCATTTAATTGCTTCACATATATCCTTATTTGGTGTGCGATCCATTAGGTTCCAATTAGCGAGGCAGTGGGCGATGTTACTCTTAACTATCGATTGTGAATTGAAACCACATTTCAATTCTCCCTTTTTGATGATTAGTGTTTGCTAATCAATAGGGCTTCCACAAACCATGAGTGACACCTAGCAGTATGTCATGGTTACCCAAGCTAAGTAGAATTGGTTGGAGAACCTATCCAGTTACAATTACAATGCAATACGGTCCTTCTCTAATACAATACTCTTAACCACATTGTTTTAAGTGATAGTTTGTTTCATGTCTACTATCCAATGTGATACTTTCTTATATGATTCCCTTGAATATGATTTGGAACATCTTCCTTAGTCATATTCATTTGCTTTGGCCAAAGACTTTAGAATCATATTTTAGAGTATACTCCTTCCACCATGGAAGGTTAGAGATCCCTTGTTGTGCATTCATATGCCTACATTACTAGATCACATGACCCCAACAATGCCGTGGACAATCCGAGGGAATGCCTTTGTCATGATCAAAGATCAAGGACCTAACCATTAGACATCTATGATGCCTCAGGTCTAAGGACTACTTTGCATATTGTAACCTTTAGAGTTCGTACATGACATGTATGTTTGAACTCTCATTAATCGCAGTTCAGTGTACTCGATTACTCTTTCGAGCACCTATGTGTTGGTCTTAGTGTCCAACACCAAATGACTTGAGACTAGTTCATACTCACGTTTGAGTCAACATAACACATACTAACCTTAGCGGATTGTCAATGCCCAATTGGCAATCCTATGGCTAGGAACGTTTTAGGAATGAACATAAGAGAAAGGTCTCCTTAATCTAACTCATTAGATCACTTATCTCTTATGTCAAATACATCCCTTGGATTCTCTTATTGATTAAACACATGATACAATAAATAGTGATTAACAATAAGTATTGCCCTTCCGTTAAACATATAAAAGTTTAACATATTAAGTATTCCAAAAAGCTATTACATCAAATGAGTGGCTTTGTGGGCATACTTCCAACAGAGATGATGAAGATAGTGAAAAATTTGAACCTCATAGGAACTCTATGTGGTACTAAAGTGTAAAATATTGTACTAATTCATTATATATAAATGATTATGGTGTGTTTAGACTTCTTTCATTAATTACTACATATTTTCTACACTCACAATGTTTGTCAGATCGCTATATAATCAACTTGATAATGTTAAATCCATCATGCAATGCATTTCCTTCCAATTTTTTGTGATAAACTAATAGATAATTGACTAAATAAACATCCTGCAAAGTTTCAATAAAAATTTCCAAGTTTTTCTTACAATTTCCGTGGTTTCCATGTAATTTTTATCGATATCGATATTTTACCGATATTTCCGTCGATATTTCCGTGTTTTCGGACTACCGATATTTCCGATATTACCGATATTTAATACCTTGGCTAGAAGGGGCTGCTACTGTTTGGGTTAAAACTTGAACTTTGGGCTCAAAAGGAAGTTAGCCCAAAAGAAGGTCCAGAAGGAAATAAGCCTGAGGCTCAGTCGAAGCCCAAAAGGCAGGAGAGGCCCTTTTCCCGACTAAGTGCAGATCACTTAAGCCACTTGCTCACCTACATAGAGGTCAAGTGGTGTAGACCAGCCAGCTAATCAGCCCAAAAAGTACTTTACAATGGCAGTACAAGTAAAAAGCTGATGAGTCACTACCCTTCAGCTGCATTCGGGCAAGATTAATGCTGCAGGAAGCCAAGCCAAATCGTCTATAAAATATGAAAGAGAAATCAGAGATAAGGACACTCAATCAAACAAACAAATACAAGCACAAACTCTGCTCAAACCAGATTTGCATACGAAGCTGTAGTCAGCACCAAGCCTTCATCCTTTTCAGGATCAACCTTCATCAAAAAAGCCTTTGTAAAAGCTCTGCTACCTTGTATGAATCTTGTTGTAGTATCGATCTCCTCCTATAAACTCATCTCCCAATCTCCCTTTCTAGCACTCAAACCCTTTGTAAATTCCAAAGAGAGGAAGTTGCAAGACGATCAGCCTTGCCCGACAAGGTGAAACCTTGCCCGACCCTCTTTGTTCTGTCTTTTCATTCATAAATCTAGTAATATGATGTATACTGCCATCTGTATCCAAGTTATTTCTAGCAAGTTTATAAGTGAAAGACTTCTAAGTTCCAACCTTGCGGGCATACAAGATTGATTAATCAAAAGTCCTTGGTTTCAAGGCATAAAAAAAGAACTTTATGTGGACTTAACCCATCCACGACAATCCTTGATAACGAGAAGTCCGGAGTTACTTGGGGCGCAAGTAATCAACCTATTTCTTAGTTTTACTTCTGTTATATTATGAGGGCCACAGAACGATTGAGTACAGAATTAATTCTAATAGGAAGCCTCAAGGCCTATACCTAAGGCCCTACAAAGGCACATATCTAGGTTCGTTCTACTTTTCGGGCTCGGGTGATTAAAGTATAACAGTTGTAATACGTTCGCAACAATGAAACAACCACTATATGTTCAAGTACTTGGTTAGTTTTGATTGCGAGCCTCAAGGCCTATACCTAAGGCCCTACAAAGGCACCTTTCATAACTAACTTGGTCTCTCGGGCATATACAATCAAACTAAACATCTATTTTACATCTGTCATGCTAAAGATGGCAGTGGCACGCCTGAACACCTAAAGTTAATTTTGATTGCGAGCCTCAAGGCCTACACCTAAGGCCCCACAAAGGCACCTTTCAGAATTAACTCTGTCCTTCTTGATAGGAGCATATTTATGTGACTTAGTTAGCTTGTTTCTTGGCATTTATGTTGTTAGTTCGTAGTTACTTTAGTATTTTAAGCTATTTTCGTGTGTTTGTAGGTCCAAAGGGTTAATGTGGCAAAGAAGTGCATTTTGGAGCATTTTGGAGCATTTTTGGGCATGGAATGGATAGCATATGCTTGGAGCAAAAGGAATGGACGAAATTTGAAGTTTGTGCATCATCCTCTCCCTATAAATAACCATTTTAGCACACTCATTTCACTCAACACATCCACTCATTTCACCCAACACATCCACTCATTACAACCACCCAACACATTCACCTACCACTACATCCATTCATTTCACCCAACACATCCATTCACCTACCACTACATCCACTCATTTAACCCAACACATCCACTCATTACAACCACCCAACACATTCACCTACCACTACATCCACTCATTACAACCACTCACTACATCCTCTCCCTAGCCTATAAATACATCCATCCACCCTTCACCATGGGAGACATATATCAATTCAAAATACACTACATTCACATCTCACAACTCCATACACTTACACTTTCATTCCTTGGCCGTGAGCACCATCCATTCATCCATTCATTTCCCATATATCTCAAAACACAACTCCATACACTCCCTTTCCTTGGCCGAGATATTCACCAATCCTAAATACATTCATAACATTTCCATATATACACATCCTTAGACACTTGTGCTGCAACAAGGTGGTGAAAACGAAGGTCCTTGGCGTTTCAAGCTTGAAACTTTGGAGCGTTTTAGGTGTACTTCGTTCTTGCTTTCAATGTCTACTTTGTTATTTTCTGATTTTGTTGCAATTATGAGTAGATAAACCCCTCTTGGTTAGGGGTGATTTCAAAGCCATGATTATGTGTGTAATATGATTTGATAAATTCCAGTTATGAACTCTTGAATCGTAAATGCAGTTGGCTTAACTATTTGATTGATAACTTATTTGTATTTGTTGATTAAGGGTCGACACTTAATTGGCATGCATAAATCCAATGCTAGAATATAAGAAAGTTTCATATAATCGTTACAAACTTATATTCATAAGTAGTGGAGGTCGCTTATAAACGATCGCGTTAAGTTTAATTCCTAGCATGAGTGACATGATGTTATAGTTGCAAGTGCTTTGTCAATGCTTATGATTTTCATTAAACGTAATGATCTTTGATTGTATCTCTATTATGATGTCATGTAGAGAACTTTTGAAGAATGTTTTGGGTTGTCGAATGATGTCATCCAATCCAATAAAACAAGGAAAATATGAGGGTTAACTAGTGATGTCACAGTTAATTTAGGGCATTGTCGTTCATAATTCAATGAATTAGTAACTGGAAATCGAGTTGTTTGCATACATGTCATGTGTGGAGAAAAAGCCTCTAGCTATCCCATCCATCATCTTATTTCTCAAATTTGTTTTACAATCTATCTAGTTTTTCATACTTGTTTGTTTGTTTCAACTTCATCCAAATCAAAACCCCCCTTTTAGTTTCTTGTTTCAAAGTGTTTCAAATCTATTTTAGTTTGTGTTTTTAAGTGTTTTGATTCAAGTAAAAGTCAATTTTCGTCCAAAGTCATTCCTAGTGTCTAGTTTAAGTTTATTTGGTTGTTTTAAGCTGTTTTGAGTATTTTGAGTTTACCTTGAGTCTTGTGAGTCTTGTTAAGTGTTTTTAAGTTTAGTTTTATGTTTTTGAGTCAGTTTAGAGGTTATTAGCAAGCCCTCCTAATCCCCGGTCCAGAACGATCCCTACTTATACTTATACTACAATTGTCAAAAGAGGGTTAAATTTGTGTGTTAAGTTAATTTTCGCATCACTTCTCTTACAGCCCGCCAATAAGCAGAAGCCCGACAGACAATATCAACCGGCGCCAACCTCTCGGGGAGCTGTGTGCTCGTAAGCCAGGAAACGTCCCCATCGGAAATTCCTCCAAACGAACAGCTACATTATCATGGGATTTGGCTGGAAGGAAGGAAACGGCCCTGCATTACAGGATGATGCACGTGCTGCTGGGCAGGTTGCTGCCATGCTCTTCAGCCTCCACCACGAGGTTGTTGACCACGACAACCACCGCCTGACCGATGATAGGAAGAGGGCCGCGGATTGACGATGATGAGGGCTTGACCATTGTTGATGCAGGAAAAGGTGAGTATTTTGGCACATAATTCGGTGAAGGAGGTGGAGAGAACCATTGATCATTGTGGTGGTAAGTATCTAATAATCGGGTCCAAGGCCATGAATAGTACACATGATAAGATCTTTATCATAAACGGGTTCACCGATTTTAGCAAGTTGGTACAGACATCCGCGGTCTTCGAGCCTTTGAATATAGAGAAACCTTAAGACCTAAGAGAAAACCTAATGAGTGATCGCACGTAGAATTGCGTCTTCGAAAATATTACAATTTTCAAAAATATTACAATATATGTAAGGTTATAGTAATTCCTATTTACGTAGGAATCCTATACTGATAATAATTGGAAAGTACATTTCTGTAGTACATGCTACAATTATGAAGATGATTTCGAATTAATCAAAGTATAATGTAACAAAAAATAATAAGTAATGTAAAACAAACAAGAGAGAAACAGCAAAAAGGACAGAGGATGCAGTTGAAATGGATGCAAAATGGTGTCTGCGTCAATAATCAAATAGGAAAATCATTGAAAAGAAGAGAAAAGAAGAGAAAAGAAAAGAAAAGGTAATAATCTCAATAAAAACAAAACAAAACAAAACAAAAGAATTGATTAGGACCACCAGTTGGCATTTGATAGAAAATCCGAACATAAGGTCAATGAATCAGAGAATGAATCCTACATTATAGAGGAGATAAGATTATGTTTTTAAGTCTGCAGAGTGTGTGGTGCATGCTTGAGGTTGAGAGGGAGTGAAATGGGAGACATGGACCAAACATTTTGGGGTCCCTTCCCTTGACATCTTGGTTAAGCATTAGCTTCATTTCCAGCAAAACTCAATTAACAGTTTGACATGAAAGGACATCATCATTTTTCCCTTTGAAATCAGAGCTTTATGTCAACATTAATACAAAGGAAATACTTAATTTTTCATGTTTTTCTTTCTAATTAGTTTTTATATGGCACCCAAAACTAAGGACTACAACTAGTCTCAAGGGCACCAAGAATCAGCCTTATATGAGTTATCTCTATGTAAAGATTATGATTAAATAAAGCTTGTACTTGGAAGAAAACTATATATACCCAATTGCCTAACTCATTTAGTGGGCTCAAGACTTAAAGCAAAGTATTTTAATATTTTAATATTTTCATTTTTTGGAAACAATAGGGCCCTTCTTTTAAGTATATATATTTGGGAAAGTTTATTATAATTGTGGAAGGCCTTCATTTTAAAGAATCAACACACTTCTTTTGGTAAGAGGCCAAAAAGAAACTATTATTACTTACAAATAATACTTTTTTAAAGCAAAAAAAGGGACAAAACAAAAAAAAAAACAAAAAAAAACAAAAAGTTATACTTTATTGCAAACGAGTGTGATTGTGTAAATTCTAATCGATTATGAGTAGGATTTTACGATATCTTTTAGATAGTTTTCTAGTTGTAATTGTAGTACTTGGAGAACAAAAATTTATTTCTTCCTTATTATTATAAATAAAAACATAATGAGGTAAGAAGTCATACCACTAAATTTCCAAACTCTCTCTTCTCTCTCTCTGCCACCCGGCCCTCTCCATCTCTTTTTCCTCAATAAAATAGGCCTTTTTTATATTCATTTTTTGTTTTTGGACTCCAGTGAATTTAAAAGTTGAGTGCATATTAAAAATGCCACATTACAGATTTTCTCAACATTGGCCCTGCCATCATATCTTGCATATTCTGCTCACATAATCTAACTCTTAAATTTTTGTAAGCACTAAGCATATATATATGTTCTCGTCCCTCATTTACACAAACTTCTTAATCACCACCATTATCTTTGTGTATTTAACGATAGAATAATTACACCTAATGTATCTAAATTACTGAGAAAGAGACTTAAATTTAAACGCATAATATGAAACACATTACTCTAACTAACTTGACTAAATCTAAATTTACGATCATTCTCTTCGTTAATTTTCTTTTCTCTTTCTTTTCTTTTCTTCCTGACCACGACTGCTGATCTATTAGGTAAGACCAGAGACCACTTGTTGTCCATCATATAGCAAAAAAAGGAAGACTTAAACTTAACTTTGGACCAAGTGGCGGCAAAGATAAAGGGTCGGTTGGGGCCAGTACTTGTCTAGGGTTAGCCATGCAAAACCAAAATTAGGGTTGCCATCAAGTCATTCCATGTTCTGAAATCTCGATCGATCGAGATGGTGCATGCCTGTCTGTTTTCTATTTTTTTCAACATTGATGCAGTGATAATCAACCCAACCATCATGCCTTGTTGGTTGGCCAGGGCTCTCACCGCCGACCCTCTGTTCATCGATTGGCCGAGCTTCCAGCTCCTCCACATATACCCTATCATGGACTACTTCAACGTGGCCATGTCCCACACTTGTGTTATTCATGCATTCTCTTTTTTATTGATTTCACTTTGAGGCTAGCTAGTTGTCTAATTATTCCCTTAATCAAGCTAGCTTATTTATATTATCCTATTATTAAGAGAATATTTTTTGTCATCTATCATTTGGGAAATGCTAATTGCATCGCCCTAGCAATTTCGTGAAACAAAGAACACTTATAAACAGTATATAATGAAAGAAATAATATTTATAAACAAGGTTTGATATAGTATAGTAATAGAGCTAATTGGACTAATGATCGTTGAACTTTAAATAGTTTAATTGGAGCTTTGGTGATTAAACTAAGAGTTCGTGAGTATTGGTTACTGAACTTATTACAAGGTGTAAAAATGATCTTTTGGGTAACTGTGTTAAAATTTATGTTCATTTTCTCCAACAAACCTTTTATTTTGGATGAAATTTCCGATAGTGTTACTCAAAATAACCAGCATTTCACATTGTGATAAATCAGAAACTAATATTTATGAATCTTTAGTTCAAAGGCTAAAGTTTTAATTGAGCAAAAGTACCAGGACCAATGCTCCAATTTTTCATAGTAATATTATTCATTTGGTATGTTTAAGATTTTTAAAATCAATTCACTTTTGTCCATGTGACCGACATCACATTGCACATGTATTGTTTGTGTAATTCTCTAGGTAGTTTAAACACTATCTTAAGCCATTGAAATTTGACAAAAAAGGAGTTAATTATGATTGTTGTGTTTTCAGTTTTCGGCCATCATTTAGTAAAATGTCACTTACTGACCTAACATGAATAGTTTTTTTTTTTTTTTGGCGAAATAAGAGGTTTTTATTAAGGGAACTTTAACGAAAAGTTCCTGGTACTGTTCACCTTAACGAAAAATCACATTTTTACACTAAAACGTCAATCCTAGTACTATTTATTTTACCCTTTATTTTGTCCTTATCGTTAAAACTCAAAATTTTCAAGTCTTTTTCATTCGTTTTTTTTTTTAAAGTGTTTTAGTTTTTCAAGTGATCCCAAAATTATTATTCTCTCTTATTATCGTTAATGGCTGCAAACAAATATTATTACTTTTCATAAGGTACCCAAAGCCCTTTGCTTTTCCTCATTGGGAACCATCTCCAGAAGGGTAGTTTAAGGGAAAGGGATCCTCTCTGAATTCCTTCCTCCTAATCCATCAAGTCCGGGGATCCGGGTCATTGGAATTTGATTCAACGGCTAAAGTTATTATAATTTTTAAAGTGGGCCCCTGTTTGTAGTCATTTGATCAAATTTCAATGGTCCAGATCCCCGAACTTGGTGGATTAGGAGGAAGGGATCCAGAGATGATCTCTTTCCTATTTTAAGGTCTAGTTTGGTATTATTGATTTTTTTTTTAAAATCAGCTTTTTAAAAATGCTGAGGTTAAAATTGTGTTTGGTAAATGAAAAAAAAATGTTTTTGTCTCAAAATTTTAGGTCCAAAACATCAAAAAGCAGAAGCAGCTCTACTCCTGCTTCTGAAAACGGTGCTTTTTTTTTCTTTCTTTTTTCACAACACTGCAACCCAAACTAGCCCTAAACTCAATGTGGATGGTTGCAGAAAAGACCCTCTTACTTTTATTAGAGCAGGTGGTGTTCTTAGGAACTCTTTGGAGCTTGGGATACTAGGTTTTTAATCTTGGGCATGGAAAGATTCTCAAGGTTGAAATTTGGGGCATCTTTTTGGGGATTATAACTTGCTTGAATAAAGGTTTTCAATGCCTTTTCTTGGAGTCTGATTCTACAATTTCTATCCATCTTATATCACATGGTGCCACTGATAATCATCCTAATGATGAATTCATTCAAGTTTGTCGTGCGATGTTACTGTGTGACTGGAAATGTAATATTTGACATACCTATCGTAACATGAATTTTGTTGCTGATGAGTTGGCCAACCTGAGCCTTTCTCATCCCTTGGGTCTGGTCTATTTTGAGCAAACTCCATATTTTTGTAAGCTGTTATTATTTTCTAATATTTCTGGAGTCTATTGACCTCCTAACATTATTTTGTAATTTTTGTCAGGCTATTAGCCCCTTTGTTTAACCAAAAAAACAAAATGCTTTCTACGTTGAATAGTGTTTTTGTAGTTTTGTATAATTTTAGGTTCAAGATACCTCTTTGAAAAGAACGACGAGACGAATTAAACTCATCGCTTGGCACAATTTAAAATTGGATTTCAGGCGTATAAGATTTAAATAACTTTTAGTTATTAATCTGAAATATACAAAATTAGATTGGCACATCTTAGCACCCAACCAAAAGGGAAAGAAGCTGCAATAGGGTCCATATTTTTCTTGGATTAGTTGATGCTTTCTCTTTCTTAGTATGACTAATAAAGAACCAACTAATTATTACAATGACTAATACTAATACATCCTTTACTTAATTCAAAGCCTTCTTTTCTAAGAAAATAATTGATGTGCACGTTCTGATATATTTATTTTAGCCGATCTTGTGCTGCCACACTTGGATAATATCTGGTAGTCGCATAAATCTGAAGCACATATTAAATTATCAATTAATTAAAGGAAATTTTAACAAAAAGCTTCTGGTAATGTTCACTTTAACGAAAAACCATATTTTTACACTAAAAAGTCAATCCTAGTACTATTCACTTTATCCTTTATTTTGTCCTTATCGTTAAAACTCAAAATTTTCAAACCATTTTCATTAGTTTTCCTTTAATTAAATAAGACTATGCTAACCCTTGTTTAATAACGAAAACAATAAATATTGTCTCACCTTCTGAACAAATTACACGTGGACTCATAAAGATGCAGAATCATTGCTGCTGAAAATATGTGCAAATGGCAAATGCTTATTTGCAGCCTTAAAACTTATAAAAAAAAAAGGATATTTATAATAATGTTAAGGAGATTAAATTTGTCACTGTTCTAAAAATCTTCGTCTAGAGCTGCCTAGGCCCCGGCTAGCCGTTAGGTGTCTGGCCACCGCCTCAATTAATGTCTAAGCGTTTGAAAATTAAGAAATGACACCTAGACCAACTGAGGCGCCCGCTTAGGCAACCGCCTAGCCCGCCAAACCCGCCAAGGCACCTGCTAGGTTGTGAGTCACTTTGACAGAAAATAGATAACTTTCAATTTGCATTTAATTTTTTTCAATAAATTGCAAGAGACTTGTTAAATACTTAAATGAGCACACAATATGTGTTTGTTCCTCATGTTTTCATTATGTTCCAATACTTTATAATACGTATGTCATTCTATTTTATAGTTTACGATGAAATTATATCTATTTTAAGTATAAACAGACAATTATTTACACGAAATATAATTGATTTATTTAAATCCGCTTAATCCACCTAGGCGCCCACCTAGACCCCGTTTAGCCGTCTAGGAACTAGGCCTCAGCCCGCCACCCGACTAGAGCCTAACTTCTTTTAGAACCTTAAAATTTGTAGACAAAATTTGTAAATTAAATAATAAGGAAGCTGATGATTAGTTTATTACTTAAACATTGATAAACATACTCGTTTTCTATTGGTAGCACATTATTTGATTTGTAAATTTTATCTGACAAATTTAATCTCGCTAGCATTATTTTTTATAAAATTATTAGGGCCACGTATGAACTCATATATTATATTTACACAGTCCCAGTTAGTAATCATAATGTCATGTCAAGATGTATTTTATTCATTTTTGGGTGACTTTTTCTTGGTTTGGCATGAAATGATTAGTGAGACTTGAATGATGCTATCATTTTAGAATTTCGATCTTTACATTTAAGCATCGTTTTGTTTATGTCTAAGTTTGCTTTATGTACTAAAAAAAATTTGAGGGCGATTTGAAGTTTTTTATTGATTGCATTTTGTTTATTCGTTTTTGGAGAATTAAAAATTGTGTTCATGATATTTTGTATTTAGCTTCTACCTTTGAATCTATTAGTTTTAGTGTGGTTCGGCAGAAGGCTAACTTTGTCGTCTATCATTAGTTAATTATGATCACTCTATCCCTTCATATGTAATTTGGATTTTATATCCCCCTCATGCTAGACATGCAATGTTGTATAATTCTTTTTGCACTGGTGAACCTTGTGGCTCTGTTTTACTTTGGCAACTATTGTTTATATAAATTTGTCACGTTTACATGTAATACGCTTTTGCCTCGTTAGTTATCATGTATTTTTTTTTTTTTTACATAAACACTTATTATTGATAAGGAACACATAAAAGAAAATAAAAATATTGAGTGTTGT
Source organism: Malus fusca (assembly GCA_035220775.1). Lineage (NCBI taxonomy): Eukaryota > Viridiplantae > Streptophyta > Magnoliopsida > Rosales > Rosaceae > Malus > Malus fusca. Next base: position 18,967,153 of record CM069059.1, on the reverse strand, counting down.
GTATTATCAGTCATTCATCAACGTCGTTATACCGCAGACAAATACAATAACAAAATAGTTGGTGACAATGATTCAATGCATGTAGATGACTTTACATTTTCAACTGAAATTGGGAGAGTCTTGAATTAGTAAATGTACATGCTTACACATAACTAGGTAATAATATCATGCAACGTCACGGTCATATGTATTTCTTCTAAATATATTATTTTTTAAATGTTCTTCATTCTAAACATGTTCAATTGTTTATAATTTTCTATTCATGAAGTAAGAAATGAAGTGAAGTGCCGCCTAAACAGATAAAGGTCCAAAACATCAAAAAGCAGAAGCAGTTATACTCCTACTTCTGAAAACAGTGATTTTCTTTCACATCACTGCAATTCCAAACTAGCCATGAACTCAATGTGGATGGTTGCAGAAAAGACCCTCTTAATTTCATTGAAGCAGGTGGTGTTCTTAGGAACTCTTTTGGAGCTTGGTATGTTAGGTTTTTAATCTTCGGCATGGAGAGATTCTCAACACTGAAATTTGGGGTATCTTTTTGGGATTACAACTTGCTTGAATAAAGGTGTTCAGTGCCTTTTCTTGGAGTTTGATTCTGCAATTTATGTCCAACTTATATCACATGGTGTCACTGATAGTCATCCTAATGGTGAATAGATTCAAGCTTGTCGTGTGATATTACTGCGTGCCTAGGAATGTAATATACGACATATCTATCGTAAGATGAATTTTATTGCTAATGAGTTAGCAAACCTGAGCCTCTCTCACCCTTTGGGTCCGATCTATTTTGAGTAAGCTCCATCTTCTTGTAAGCCGTCATTATTGTCTGATATTTCTGGTTTCTCTTGACCTCTCGACATTATTTTATAATTATTTTGTTGGGCCATTAGCCCCTTTGGTTAAAAAAAAAAGAAAAAAAAAAGAAGAAGAAAAAACTTTCCATGTTGGATAGTGTTTTTTTGTAGTTTTGGGTCATTTTAAGCTCAAGATACCATTTAGAAAGAACAAGAGACGAATTAAACTCATCACTTTGGCACAATTTAAGATGGATTCGGGCGTTTACGATTTAAATAAATTTTAGGTATTAACTTGAAATATATATAATTATAAGGTAAATTACACTTTACCATCTCAAGTTTGGGGTCGATTTCAATTCCTTACAACATCTTTAAAACATTTCACTTTCATACCTCAAGTACTATTTTATTTCAATAACATCCGTTACATTTTTCATCCATTGATCCGTTAAGAGCTGACGTGGCTACCACATTTGTGCCACGTGTTAGCCAAATGTGTGCCATGTGGCAAAAAATTTAATTTTTTATTTTTTTTAAACCTGAATCTTCTCAAAAAAAAAAAAAAAAACACTGAAAATGCAAAACCCACCCTCACTTGCCCCACAACCCCTCCCCACCCCTCTTCTCCCTTTCGAGCCTCCCAACCACCTCCCTCCCTCTCCTCCACCCAAGCCGCCACCGACCCACTAACCCCAACAACCACCGCAAAATCCATTATTCCCGTACGAAACGGCTTTCTCTCCTTCTCCTCTTTAGCTGACAATGTTTCGGAAATCGGTGACCGACTTGTATATCCTTAAGAAGCAAAGATCAATGAGCGAGAAATCGGCCGGGTCGTCTTCGAATTCTGAAGCCATGTCGTCGTGGATCGTCACCGGAGGAACTCAAACTCTTCGTCGTCGTGGTGCTCTTCTCCAGAAAGGTTCTTTGATATGCCGTCAAGGTCCGAAATCCCGAAATGGGTGGACAAGTACATTGATCAAATCGAGTCGGCTTTGAGACATGGCAGGTGGAATGATACAGTAGAGGGGTCATGTACACTGCTACAACGGAGGAGGAGGACAACGGCGGCGCTGCATAGGCTCCGACTTGAACAGATCCATCGGAGGACAACACTCTCCCATTCTCTCTCTATCTTCTCTTTCCTCTCTCTCGATGGTGTGTTCTGTGTCTGTGTTTGTGTAAACATGTGATTGCAGACAGTCAGGGAAGGTGGGGGTGGGTTGCGGTGGATTTTTGGATGGGATGGGAGGTGAAGAGAGTGGAGGAGAGGGAGGTGGTTGGGAGGCTCGGGAGGGAGAAGAGGGGTGGGGAGGGGTTGCGGGGGAGGTGGGGGTGGGTTCTGCGTTTTAAGTTTTTTTTTCTTTTTTTTTTAGAAGATTTAGTTTAAAAATATATATATTAAAATGCCACATGGCATAAATGTGGCAGCCACATCAGCTCTTAACGGATCAATGAATGAAAAATGTAATGGATGTATTATATTGAAATAAAATAGTACTTGAGGTATGAAAGTGAAATGTTTTAAAGATGTTGTAAGAAATTGAAATCGACCCCAAACTTGAGGTGGTAAAGTGTAATTTACCCAAAATTATATTGCCACAGCTTAAGCACCAAACCGAAAGGGGAAGAAGCTGCAATAGGGTCCATATTTTTCATGGATTAGTTGGTGCTTTCTCTCACTTAATGTATGGCTTATACATCTTTTACTTAATTAAGAACCTTGTTTTCTAAGAAAATAATTGATGTGCACGTTCTGATATATTTATTTTTATCTTCTAATCTCATAAATATGAAGCACATATTAAATTATTAATTAATTAAATAAAACTACCCTAGTTTAATAACAAAAACAATAAAAATTGTCTCACCTTCTAAACAAATTACACGTGCACTCATAAAGATGCAGAACACTGCTGCTGAAAATATGTGCAAATTTCAAATGCTTATTCACAGTCTTAAAACTTATAAAAATAGGATATTTATGGGTAATGTTAGAGAAATTAAATTTACTGATAAAATTTGTAAAGTAAATGACATCAAAGTTAATGATTAGATTATTATTTAAGAGTTAATTAACGTACTCGTTTTCTATTGGTAACATATCATTTAATTTGTAAATTTTATCGACAAATTTAATCTCTCTAAAATTACTCTTTGTAAGGTTATTAAGGCCACGTATGTCGTATATTATTATATTTACACAGTCCCGCTTAGTAATCATAATGTCATGCCAAGTTGCATTTTATTCATTTGTTGGTGACTTTTTCTTGGTGGGATGTGATATCCACACATTTTTACTTCTCTCACACCCTTTTAATTTTCGGCCGTTTGATCGGATGAATTGAAGAAGATCAAAGGACGAAAATTAACAAGGGATGTATGAGAAGTAAAGAGAGGTATGTAGATAACACACCCCTTTCTTGGTTTGGCATGACATGATTAGTGGGACTTGAATGATGCTATCTTTTTAGAATTTCGACCTTTACATTTAAGCATCGTTTTGTTTATGTCTAGTTTTGTAGTTGGGCGTTAGCCTAACTTATGTACTAAAAAAAATAAAAAATTGAGGGTGATCTGAAGTTTTTTATTGATTGCATTTTGTTTATTCATTTTTGGAGAATTAAAATTTTTGTTTGTGATATTTTGTATTTAGCTTCGACCTCTGAATCTATTAGTTTTAGAGGTTCGGCAGAAGGTTAACTTCGTCGTCTATCATTAGTTAATTATGACCACTCTATCCCTTCGTATGTAGTTTGGATTTGTACATCCCCCTCATGCTAGACAGGCAATGTTGTATAATGCTTTTTGCACCGGTGACCCTTGTGGCTCTATTCTACTTTGGCAACTATTGTTTATATAAATTTGTCACCTTCACGGTTCACCTGTATTACATAAACACACATTATTGATAAGAAACACATAAAAGAAAATGAAAATATTTGGCGCTTAGTATTATCAGTCATTCATCTACGTAGATTACACCGTAAATATCGGATACAATAACAGAATAATTAGTGACAATGATTCAATGCATGTAGATGACTATTGAAAGTAAATTCCCTCCACCTAAAAATACAAGGATAAAGTAATACCTTACATTTTCAACTGAAATTAGGAGAGTCTTGAATTAGTAAATATACACGCTTACACATAACTAGGTAATAATATCAAGTAACGGTCATATTTATTTTTTCTAAATATATTATTTTTTAAATGTTCTTCATTCTAAACATGTTCAATTGTTTATGATTTTGTATTCATGAAATAAGAAATGAAGTGAAGTGCCGCCTACAGATAAAGGTCGCTGATTCAATTATGACAGCCACATGATAATCACAGTGATTAGTAGTTAATTAGTCCTTAATTAGTGGATTATAATCATAAGCCACACCCACTGCTCTTCCTTTCTCCTTCCCAATATTACCAGGTGCCGCTCGTGTAATCCTAACGACTGTTGCAAGACGGTCACGCACACTCAAAGTAACCCACACGCCAGAGCAAAGCACATGGCCCACCCCCAGCCATCCCACCCCTCACGGGCCAGATTCCAGTGGGACCCACGCACTCAAAACGTCACAGGCGGTGACTCTATCGAATATACCCTCGCAACCGAAACAGAAGCTCTTCCCAATTAAAGGCTATAAAACGCCTTCAAATATATAGACCCAGTCGGCATTTTCTCTCTCTAAGAACAACACCCGCGTCCTCTCCCTTTCTCTCTCTAAAGCGCCTCCATGGGCTTCCCAGTGGGATACACAGAGGTCTTCGTCTTCCCCAACCTCTTCCTCCACACACTCTCTCTCCTCGGCTTCATCCGAAGCCTCATTTTCTCGCTCTTCCACTTTCTGGGTCTCTCCGAATTTCTCGAAACCGACGACATCGTCTGGCCGGAGTCCGGGTCCCACCCGCCGGAAAACCCATCCGCGTCGGCCCTCCTGATCAAGGAATTTCTCCCCGTCATCAAATTCCGCGACGTCGCCGGGGACCCTGCGGAGAGTTGCGCCGTCTGCCTGTACGAGTTCGAGGTGGAGGACGAGATCAGGTGTTTGACGAATTGCAAGCACATTTTTCACCGGGCGTGCTTGGACCGTTGGATGGACCACGATCAGAAGACGTGCCCGCTTTGTAGGACGGCGTTCGTGCCCGATGAGATGAGCGATGAGTTTAATCAACGGCTCTTTGCCGCCTCTGAGATTGACCATGATTATTACAGTGAGTACAGTTCGGTTTGAGGAAGCTGGAATTGGTGGGTTTTTTTGTTTACCTTGTAATTGGTAAAATCTCAGCATAAAATGTAAATACACGTGAAATTTTGGTGCCAAATTTGAAGAAGCAAAAGAAAAAATAGGGAAAAGAGAGAAGATTTTGGATCATTTCTCTCTTTTGTTTTTGTATATTTTGATATTGAAATACAAATGCTACGTGATTCTCCTTCTTATCACCTATACATATACGTTTACCTTACACTGCCCATTTTAAGTAATTCTATACTCAGATAGTCGACGGCCGACAAATCTATCTTTGTAATTCTATACTCAGCAATTTGCTGGTATATTTTATGGGATTTTTTGTTAATGATTTCGCTTTAGAGTCAAGTCAATTACTTTAGCAAATGTGTTGGTGGGAATTTTTTATGTTCTTTTTTAATATTTAAAAGGAATAGGAAGTATAAAGGTGGGGTTTTGGCCTTTGGGTGTAATATGCCAATTGCAGATTAGAAGGGGAAATCTTTCCTAAGAATTTCGGGAATTCTGTGATCTTGATCGTTTATCGTACATCATATTATTAATTTTCGTTAGGTATTATTTATATTTCATTTTAAATTTTAAATTTTAAAATGATTTATAATCGTACGATGTACAATGAACATACATGATCATAAAATCTCCGGGATCCCCAAGAAAAAGATCCGGTTAGGATCCTTTTCCGATTAGAAGAATGGAGAGGCAGTATTGCTTGGGTTTTATGTCAATTTTCCACCCAAACTCTAATTTTTAGTGCAGGTATGTCGTCTCTGTCAATTTTCATTGAAAATTGTATCAAAACACATCACCTATTGCGCACTTGATCAATTTTTGTGCATGTTTGAATCACTCGAAGACCTCTAGGTGGACTGGGATCAAAATTTCGTTGACTACACCTTGTCTTTGAAGAGGCTGACTACGTGTTCTACGGGCTTTAGTGAACTGAATTCTTACTCAAAGTCCCTCAAGGTCTTTAAGTGAAAAAATACCTTTGAAAAAAGTCTTACATTTGTGCACACTTTTAATAATTCAGGTGGTTATTATGCAATTTTCATTTTTATGTTTTAGTTGACGTTTTTAAAGTGTCAATATATATATATTTTTTAGCAAACGATGTTGTCTACACTATGAAAGTGGATTAAACCTCACAAAGAGCTAGTAATAATATCGTTCAAATTTGCCTTTGACGATAATCGAACCTGAGACCTATAACTTACAAGTGAAGAAAAATACCACTAATTGTAGTACTAAGTGACAATAAACAGTTTCTTTACTTTATATAATTATGCGGTAGCGATTGAATGTAGGGAGCATGGACGTGTTGTTGATATTGTTCGTCGGCAGCTGGTCAGACGGCCAATCGATTTATCCGGATCTAGTCAAAGCCAGTGGTGGTCAGAGATGCAAGTGGAAAGTTTGTAGCAGCAATGGCACAAAGACTTGCTGGAATTTCTTCGCCACTTCTAGCAGAGATGATGGCAGCTCGGGCTGCCGTGCTGTTTGCGCGCGATTTGGAGGCTGCTTATGTGGAATTTGCAGGGGATACACAGATGGTGATCGCTGCACTTCAACAAAATTCTGAGGACGATATGTCTCCGCTGGGGCATGTTATTAATGATGCTAGACATTTTCTGTACTCAATTCCCCACTCGCGACTGTCTTTCACTAAACGGGAGGCTGACAGGGTTGCACACCGCTTGGCTCGGTTGTGTCTTTTTATGGATGGACAAAACCTATGGCTTGAGGAATAATAGGGATTTTACTATTCATGTGAATGCGATAAAAACCTCCTATTTTACTTGCAAGAATCACAAGGTTGTTGTAGTATAAACGGATCTCGCAAGGTCATTCTCTACAGGGATTATTAAATAATTCGAAACAAACCAGATTTCATTTAGTTATTGTAAAGTAGAAATTGAGATGATTGATTTTTATAACCTAATTAAAATAAAAACGAAATTAATGAATTAAAATAAACAATCTGCAATATTAGAGCTAAAGAGAAGAAAACAGTTTTGGGAGAATCAAATTAAGAAAGCACTAGGGTTCCACCATCACCTAGCAATTCTATGTAGTTTTACCAATTACTTATGAATTACACATGCAACTTTGAAGGTTAGGTTTTCCTTATGCATATTCTCATCGTGATATTCAAGCAAGAACGTATATCTAACATGCAATCCGTCTGTGATATTCAGATCAAATATGAACATGCAAGACTCATTATGTTTTATGAAAACCTTTTGAAAAACCATGCAACCCCTAAGAGCGTGATATTCGCCTTAGGTGAAATTACAATTATTAACCACAAGAAGCAATACTCAATCCTCCGGTGATATTCCGACCGAATTGCATCCGATTACTTATCTAAACATCCTAATGGTAGCTAAGCATTAAGATATAGAGATAGTTCAAGCACAGTGATTAATAATTCAAAGTAAACATGCACAAAATTCATAAGCAATTGAATAAAGACTACATATTCATGCTAAGGCTCAAGGCTTCGCCCTAGCAAAAGAAATTAGTTACGCATACTCATAATTGAAATCATAGAAAATATTATTAAGAAAAGGATTGAAAACACCTTAGAGTAGAAAATCTCCAAAACCCTAGCAATTCTCTCTGTCTCCAAAGTTGCATAAAATAAAGCGTTTCAAAAACCTGTAGACGGCTAAGCAATATATTTGCCAAGCAACCATCCCAAACCCTAGGAAACAAAACCCTAAATTAAATGATAAAATTCGTCTAAAATCTGAACAGCCACGTTTTGGCCCATAAGCTGCTCTAAAACTGGCCCAATATAGCTGGATTTAATGTTTGGAATATTCTGAACACTTCTCCAGAAGGCCACGAACCCATCCGAGGTCATCTTGGGCTCCAAAAACGCAATTTAAGCCCAAAAACGTCATTTTCCAGCACTGCGCACTGCTTCTTTATTTCATCGCCAGAAAATAACCGCTTGGTGGAAAAATCCCAAATTTTGATACGATCAAGCTAAGTGACTCACGAACGTCCTCCAACTGGAATTACTCCAAAATTCGTCCATTTGGTTCTGTTTTGCTCCAGAGGAAGTCGAAAGTCCTATATTGAAAATACAATTCAAAGTATCAAAATTCTTCCAATATATTAACCAAAATATACTAAGATTAGGGTAAAATATATAATATAAAATATACTCATCAAGGAACCCCTTCATATTATTGAGGAAAGTTTAGACTTGTAATTTTAAGGTGCGGGATGCTCTTTTTTTCTTAGACCAGATTGAAATTCCCGATAAAGTTTTTATCGAAGTTCATGTATGCACGTGTTCCTCTTTTGTACGTATTTCCTTCTGTTATTTATGAATATCGTACTTCTCTAAAAAAAATTAATGACTTGAATTTAATAAGATATAAGATCCAACTATATTTTCTTACCAAAATTTATAAATTCTTAGGAATTTATTTGGTGACAACCATCAATTTTGGATATGTTTGAATCTTTCAAATCTGTTAAAACTTTGTGAGTCATGATGGTTTACCTAATTATACTTGCCCTCCTCTACTTTTACTAATTAATCACAAGTTGATTGGTATTAGGTGTAAATTGTTTGTCTAATGAAAGTGATATTTATGATTATCCATCACATGGAAAAGAATCCTTGCCGAATTCTTTTCCTAGAGATCCGAGGGATTATGTGATCGTGTCCGTTCATCGTATATCGTGTGGTCAGAAATCATTTCAAAATTTAAAATTTAAAATTAAATATAAATAATACCTAATGAAAACTGACCGCACGATGTACGACGAACCGTCACAATTATTGGATCCTTTTCCCTATCACATGTTTACCAACCTTTCCTTGTCGACAATATAACATTCATTTCATCTAGTATTCCTTCACATACAAATGCTAAAGAAATTCTATCAAAGTGGGACTATCTACGAACTTTTTGTTACCTCACAATCTAATGTTAATTTTCGTGCTGCAAAAAACATGAAATAGAAGAAATGTCTACTTTTAAAAAAGTTTCCTTAACATTTCTCTCATTCACATCATCATGGCATCCTCCTCTATAATAGGAGCTGCCGTTGATTTTAGTTTGGCTAGTTTGAGTAACGTGCTACTCTTTGTACACGCACATTCGAATTTATGAGTCTTAGTTTAAATTAAATTGATTATCGCTTAGATAATTTTTTTTTTTGGTTACCATTTATTCTTTGAAAAGTATAAAGCATAAAATTACTTTTTTTTTTAAAAAAGGGATTTTCTTTCTTGCTTGTAAAGTCTGGTTTTTGTTTTTGTTTTTCATTCTTCATTTGAAAAAGTTTAATTTATTGATTTGCCTCCTGAAATTGTCTCTAAGTCTTACTTTACCATCTGAAATTGGATTTCTCTATCTTTGCCTCCTCAATTTGCTAAACTAAAGGCATTTCACTTTATTTCTGTCAATTATATCCCATGAACGTTAAATGAAAGGGTACTTTAGATATTTCATACTATGCTGGTAGAGATGAGCCATTGTGGTTGACGAGGTGAGGTATGAAAGTTTTTAGAATGCTCTAATCTCTAAATATGACAAATCTTTGCTAGCGTGGACGTATACATGGTGAAATGGCTCGATTTTGGCAGTTTTCAGGGGTAAAATGAGACAAATCAAATTTCATAGGGTAAAGTGATATTAGAGGGCGATTTCTGAGGACAAATCAACAAATAAACTCTTGAAAATATAGAAATTATCTACTAATTCACGAATTTAAAGAAAAAAAGAAAGATGAGTACAAGGTGATTTTTTCAGTGCTTATGGAGAAATAAAAATTTAACAATGCATTGCATAATTTTTGAAATTGGGATATGTGCTAGTCAGGCTAGTCTACTAGACATTGACGACGACGTTAGGAGATAAACTCACTTTAATGGCATTGGTGTTGACGTCATTACATATGTATCTCAAACCAATCACGTATTGTTATACATTTCAAATTTTTTTGCATGACAGTGCATGATTAATTTTAAATACCCTTGTATTGACATTTTAACATTCTTTCCTTGCAGTCCACTCTCAGAATCTCAAGTGTTGCAATTTAAAGTAACAAATCACGTTGATTCGCCTGGCCTTCTCTGCATTCCCTTAACAATGGGAGCTTGATGAAGGTGAGAACCATCAATGAAAAATTGACTCTTGAGAGACTTTCATGGAATGAACGTAACACTATCGTGGCTTCTCAAACCACTAATACAAGGTCATGTTTACGACTTTCTCCACATTACCTTCATTAGTGACTCGGAACGTGATAAAAAATCTAAAGGCAACATGGAAGAAACAATTTTGGTTTCAAAAATGAAGTTCAATTAGGAAATTCCTGTATCTCCTTTCATACCCATGTCACTGAATTTCGGTCTGCATTGTACCATCAGATCACTTGGGAGGATTGGGATGGGTGCGGCTAGGAGGAGGAGGAGGTTGAGGATAACCGTCAAGAGGAGAAATTGGTGGAGGTCCTGGAGGATACGGAGGAGCAGATGCAGATTCTGGAGTATAACCAGGGGGTGGAGGAGGAGGTCCGAGGTTGTAAGGAAATTCTCCTGACTCTGGAGGAGGAGGATACGCGTGAGGTTTAGGCCCTGGAGGATATACTGGTTGCCCATATGCGGGTGGATGCATATATCCTACTGGCTGATGTCCATATCCTGCATGTTGATTTGGATACACCGCATGTTGGTTTGGATATCCTGCCGGTGGATATCCCGCTGGTTGATTTGGATATCCTGCCGGTTGATTTGGATATCCTGTTGGTGGAGGTGAACATCCAGCGTGTGGATGTTGATATCCGGCATGAGGAGAAACTGGCTGATCATTCCGTGACATCTGCTGCATCGGAGGAACTGCCATCACGAGCGGTGGACCAAGCTTGCCATCCCTTTTGTCCAGTTCAATCTTGTGCTGGGTCTGCATAACTCCAACTCAATGTTTGTTTGTTACGATAGAGATTCATCGCCATGAAATTAGAGGATTTTATCATATGCATCAGTAATGTAGGGTTGGAGATGAAGTTTTTAGTATCTTAGAGCAAAGGGGTTCAGGGATTACAGTTCAAATTTCATTGATTTATCAAAATTCATGCATCAAGTTATATAAGCGAAAAAATCAGAAGCTCAATGCTTTTAAAATGCACTTGATCAATAATTTATTGCATACCTGCATGCAAGCACAGACCCTGAAAAAACAGACCAAGTCAGAATCAGTAAAAGGTGTAACGAGCTCCGGTCTGAATGAGTCAAGAAGGGTGGAATGAAGGCCTTACGAGCAAAACACCGTATCAGCTATACAGTTCAACACACTGGAAATATCTGAGAGTTCCTCGCTTCCAGTTAAGCAAGCAATCAAGGAGCATATACACGCAATTTGGCTGAGGCAGAGCATACATCCCTACAAAAGAATGTCATGTTGGAGCGAGAAGGGTATCATAATATGTGTAGATGCAGAGAAAAAATTGTAAACATAAACATCGAGACAGATGAGAGATTACAATAATGCAGTTGTCGCACGGTGTTGTTTGTATATTGAACTCATCTTGGATTAGAAAGCGTGTCGAGGAAACTGAACTTGAAAAGCAGCAGCAGACCTGAAAGCAACAAAGTATGCAAACATATATACAGTAAAAGTTTCATGGATGTCGATGTCTAGAAAAATGCAGTAATAGAGCGCACAAGGTGAGGAATACCTACATGGTAGTAATAGATGAGTTAAGCCTGAATTTGTTCTTTAAAAAATGATGAATACCACATCACTAAACGCGTAAATTACAACAACAAAACAATGTGATTAATACCTCCGTAACAAGACACAATTGAGGGCAACGCCTTTCTCCAAACTTTCCACTGCATGGCATATATCCGGCACAGCATGTGTACCTGTAACACAGAATATCGCCAAGCTAGTGTTCAGGAATCGCAATCTTTCTGTAATGATCAGGAGTATCTGGAAATAAATGTAATTATTAGTTACAGTTACCTTGACATATCATTGTAAAGAGCTCGTTTGCGTAGCAGGTAAGAAACACACGGAGCACTATCATGTAACGTAGAAAAATTAGATTGCAGAATGCAAGAAACAAGGCATCTCTCTATAAAACACAAGTCTGAGTACCGAAAAATCAAAACGAGCAATCATATCGCCAGTACCAAAGTGTCACGATGAAATCGTTGATACGAGAACATCATACTAAACAATCTTACAGCAAAAGTAGAAACATATCTAATCGATAAGTGAGCTAAATGCAACAAACTTAAGAATGCACCACAGAGATATAAGAGTGCTTACCAGAGACATGCCAAGCAAAAATCTGCATAACAAACAAAACATAACAAGATTAAATTTCAGGTCAGATCAAATGCACATAAAGAAAGAAATACCAAAATCCAAACATCAAAATTAAAGCCAATTCTAGTTTATGATGTTAGCGAAATCAAATTTTCCCATTTCTTTGAGATAAAACACCGATTTATTTGTCTATTTTCTTACACTCATTTTCCCTTCACTTTCTCATAAACCAAACAACTAATCACCAATAACTAACAGTACAGCCTAAAATTTGGTAGGGCAGCCCCACATTGAGTGGGATTGCGTGAGGATGGTGGGACCAAAAAACAAGGAGATCACATGCTTTTGTGAGATGCACTCTATGGATGACATCGTCACGTCGATCTTATACATACAAAACCTCAAAATCGATTCAGCCAAAAAACGAAAACTAAAAAACAAATTAAAAATCCACATCCCATCTGCATGGAGCTCACTACGTTTTCTCAGTAGTACTCAAATCTTTTATTTCCATATTCATTTCTTCGTTTTTGTTTTACCTACATTTTCTTATAGACAAATCATCAAAGACGCAACAAAGAATGAAATTCCAATCAAAACAGTCGAACACCTCCCCCGATTCATAACAGAAACAAGGAAAATCCTCTGTTTTTTTTTCCTCACATTCTTGGCAACCAAACAGAAACTAAACAACAATGTACATCGAGCAGATACAAATCGCTACTTACAGGAAGTGTCGGCAGTCGCGGTGTCCATCAAACCGGCGTGCCATAGATTCCGGTATCCCTGACGGACCTGCATTTTCCCTACCTGGTCTTGAATCCCCATTTTCTCTCGATCCAAATAAGTCTCAAAATATTCCGAGAACGAAAGTTTATTGTAATGCGATCGAAATACGAAAATCGCAAACCAAAAACCACTCGCCGACAGAGAGAAGAAAGGATTTGTGGCGAAATTGAAGCGTTGATTTCAATAATCGCGAAGAGTGATTACCTTTTTTTGTTATATATATATGCGTAACTGCGTACATGCAGGCAAAGCTGGTGGATGAGCGAGGTGAAATTACGTTCGAGGAGCTGACGAGATTGTGTGAGGGGAGAACAGCTGTGATTTGATATGTCCAAAAATGTAATTTAGGAGGTTGGGAGCTTAAGTCGCATATTTGCATGTGATATAGCGTACGTAAGTGGGGGAAAGATTTTTCAGTGGACTGGAACATAGGGCAGAACATCATATGTCATTCTACAATTGGAGGAAAGTTTTTGTTTTCCAATATCCATTATATTTTATAATGACATATAATGTTCTGCCTTGTGTTACTCATATAATGAAAAATCTACCCTTGTGTTACTCATATAATGAAAAATCTCCTCAATTCTGAGCGGGAATTACATTTTATGATAAACTATAGATACAATTGTAACTATGAGGAATAAAGTGAAACTTGAAGTAATCTACAGGGACCAAAAGTGATATTAACTTTAATATTTGTGTGGATTTTAATGCTTACTTATTATTGACCCATTGTACGGGTTCAAAAATTTTTTTGCCCCCATCACCTCTCTTTTAAAGTTCAGAATTAAAATATCAAATGAAATAAAATAAAATCTCTCAAGTAATCAAAGAAAAATGATCCTACATAAAATATAAATTAAATAAATTATTGTTTATACAATAAAAAACTAAACTTTTTTAAAGGGTAGAATATGTGATTAAGAGTGTTTACCTCTGCACCCTATATTAATATAGGGAGAGTAAATTTTCTTCATGCAAAAAGAGCGTTTCTAAAATTATCTTGGATAAACAATTAGTTTTTTCGTTCTTTTTCAAATAATCCACATCAACAATCGGAAAATAGCTATATAAGGAATTAAGATTTGTCAAGAGTTTTAGTGATATTCTTCTTCATTTGTAAGTGAGAGGTTTTAGGTTCAATTCTCGCCAAAGGTGAATTTGAACCACATTATGCTAACCCATCTCCAACTCTTGGGTTAAAATCTAAACTTTTAATTTTTTTTTTTTTTTGCTCCGATGTTTATGGGTTAAAATTTTAAATTTTAGCCTGAAATTATTAAAAAATGAATTCAAACTAAATTTTATTTTTTTCATTAACTTTTTTCAAATATTTTTTTTTGAAGATTATCATAATTTATTTTTATGAACATTTTAACCTAAAAATATTTAAATTCTGAGAAAAATTGAAAATTCACTAAATCAAGCCCAACATGTATTTATAGAGTTTTTGGGTAAATTTTGGTTAAAATTTTTTTTTTAATTCTTTTAGTCTTTGGATTTAATTTTGGGCAATTAGATCTTTTTTTTACCATTAGATTTGATCATATTCGATCTCAGCAGTTGGATTTAATGCATTTAAAATTTTAAATTGCCCAAATTTTAAGTTTTAACCCAAAACTTATTTTAGACCCAACTATTGGAGAAGGATTGTGTGTGTTTAAACCTAAATTTTAGGGGCCAGCCTTTTAACCCTGACCTAAAATATGCGTTAAATTGGCCCAAATTTCAGTTTTAAACCCAAAACTTATTTTAGGCCCAACCATTTGAGAATAATTGGGTTAGTTTAAAACCTAAAATTTTCAATCCAAGAGTTGGAGATGGTCTTAGTGTAAATAATATGATTTGGTAAAAACATAAACAATAAAAAAAACAACAAAACAAAAAAGGGTAAATTACATAAAACTACCTCAATTATTAGGCCAGTCACAGTTTCCTACCCCTTCTTTAAAAAATTTCAATGTCATACCTTATCTTCGAATTTGTTGCAATGTCATACCTTCTGTCAGTTATCTGTCAATTCCTCTTTTAAATGCTGACGTGGCTTGAGGCGGGGCCCACTTTCTATTAAAAAATTAATTAAAAATAATAATAATTTACCCTTAAAAATAAAATAAAAAAAATCCCCAAACGCCCATCTTCCCCGACCCCCTTCCCAGCAACCCAAATCCAAAACCCTAATCCCTTCCCCTTCCTTGCAACCCCCGACCCCTTCCCCACCTAGGCCAACATCTCCCCCCCAGACCCACATCCTCCTTCTCTGCCACCCACCCCTCTCCCTAAAATGGACCAACCCAGATTCATAATTGAAGCCTCGGAGGCCGAATCAATGGCCAAGCAGTCCAACCTCACCGTTCTTCAACTCATCCCCTCATTCGTCAAGTCCGCCCAGGCCCTCGCCCGCCCGCCCATCTCCAAATTCCACGTCGGAGCCATCAGGTACGGTTCATTGAGTCAGATCTTCCTCGGCGTCAACCTCGAGTTCCCGAGTCTCCCCTCCACTACTCGATCCACACCGAGCAGTTCCTCGTCACCAACTTCTCAATCCAATCGAAAAAGGTAGGCCTAAGGGGGAGATGTTGACGTTGGTGGGGAAGGGGTCGAGGAAGATGGGTGTTTGGGTTTTATTTTATTTTATTTTATTTTATTTAAAGGGTAAATTATTATTTTTAATAGAAAGTGGGCCCGCCTCAAGCCACGTCAGCATTTAACAGAGGAATTGACAGACAAATGACGGAAGGTATGACATTGCAACAAATTTGAAGATAAGGTATGACATTGAAATTTTTTTAAAAAGGGGTACAAAACTGTGACTGACCCAATAGTTGAGGTAGTTTCATGTAATTTACCCAAAAAAAAAAAACTTTAAAGTCTGAAATAAAATGAAATTCCATTAAATAGTAATAGAATTACCACTTGAGAATAATCTAGTGCCACAAATGTAAGTATGTATAATATCCATTGGAAGCAGTGCGGCCTTGAGATTTTTGAGGCCCGGGGCAATACCAGAAAAAATGCCCTAATATAACTCCACGTAAGAAACAAAATTCAATTGTTTTAGTGTTCGTATTTGTGCATGCCGATGTAACTTTTCTTTGATAAAATGATAGCAGGGTGTGAGGGATTATGCTAAGCAACATGATAGCGGGGTAACTTCTACTACATTATGCTTTTTTTATGCTCATAACTAAAATGTCATGGTCTAAAATCTCTCATGTTAATCCTGGCCACAATCATGCTAACTTATGGTTTACAAATACAACTCTCTGTATTATCACAAAGACATGGTGGATACATGCTTGTAATAATATCCATCCTTGGTTTTGGATCAAAGATGAATTGATACAAAGCACATTGTAATTGTAATTGTAACTCTTTCATGGACTATGATGCTTTGCTCAGGATCTCATTTTGCATATCTGGTGGCATTATTCTTAATTTTGCTTTTGAAATTTCTTCTAATAGGGTCATTTATTATTAAGTCTAAAGATATTTTCCTAAGAAAACTTTCATATCTTTCTTGTTTTTCTTTGCCACTCAAATGTTGATGCTGCTCATTATTTTGATGCTGCTCCATTTCAATGTCTTCTTCTAAGAGCTCAATCTTAATCTCTTCTATGAGCTCATTAGCCTCTTGTTTTATGGGTTCAATAACCTTTTTTTCTTTATTCTTATGCTGATCAGTTTCCAAACCTATTTTCAATTCTTTTTTCAAGGTGTCACTTGCCTTTTACTGCATTCTAAGATATTGGAGTTCTTGGTTCATTTTGGTAAACTTACTAAGTAATGACTCATGGTCTTTAGAAATGACTTGAAGGTTATGCTCAAGAGAATGAATATGATGCTGACTTTGATGGAAATTAAAATTAGAGCTATCAAATTCTTGTTCTAAGGCTCTAATTAGTTTTTCATGACCTAACCTCATGCTTGGCTGTTTGATTTGGATATTCCAAAAATTATCTAAGAGAACCTGTTGCCTATCACAGAGTTTTGGTATCCTTGACCTATACCTCAGAGTTGGATTTTTTATTCTTTCAACAAAAGTGTCATTAAAGTTTAAAGTGGGTACTAGTGGTGATACTGGTCTACTTATGTTATTTTGGAATCCATTGAATGATGGAGGTCCTTGGTGCACCATTATGCTATTGAAAGGTGCTCTTCTGCCTTGTGTTCTTGTGCTATTTAAGGATGATGGTCTACGATATTCTATTCATGTTCAACAAATTAATCTTGAAAAGATATCAGCTAATGTATTGTCACTACCTTTTATATGTTCAAAAATTGGTTTAAAACCATTTCTTGCAATTGAATCAATAAAATTATCCCATCTTCGAGCTGCCTATTTATTAGCATGTATCTTGTTATAATGAGAAACTATATTTTGACAATTTGTTCTAATCGTAAATACTGCATTATGTAAAAATAAAGAAAATATTTCAAGTGAGTTAATTATTCTAAAAATTTCTAAATCTGTTGATGGTAATATTGATTGTACATCACTAAATTTTCCTGATGAATATCTACAAACTTGTTCTTCAGACTTTGGTGACTCCTTATGCTTTTTTTGGTATAGTATACATGCCCATCTTAATGATGAAGTATTTGTTTCAACTATTTTGTAACTATCATCTAATGGTAATTAATGGCTTGAGTTAAGTAATTTCTTCCTTTATATTTTGAACTAATTTAATATATTCACTATTAAAATACTTTTGTCCAGTTTTGCTAGTTTTACTATGTAATACTGCTATTTTTCTTCCTAAATCAAAGATCAAATTTCTTACATAATTTAACAATCCTAAAAATGAAACATCCCACATCGCCCAGGGGAGTGGATCTTGTAAGCTTTATATGTATATTCTCATCTCTACCTAGCATGAGACCTTTTGGGAGCTCACTGGTTTCGGGTTCCATCGGAACTTCGAAGTTAAGCAAGTTTGGGATAGAGCAATCCCAGGATGGGTGACCTCCTGGGAAATTGCTCGTGAGTTCCCAGAAACAAAACTGTGAGGGCGTGGTCGGGGCCCAAAGCGGACAATATCGTGCTATGGCGGAGTCGGGCCCGGGAAGTGGGGGAGCCCAGGCTTGGATGTGACAGTTTGGTATCAGAGCCAATCCCTGGTCGGAAGTGTGTCGACGAGGACGTCGGGCCGCTAAGGGGGGTGGATTGTAACATCGCACATCCCCCAGGGGAGTGGATCTTGTAAGCCTTATATGTATATTCTCATCTCTACCTAACATGAGGTTTTTTGGGAGCTCACTGGTTTCGGGTTCCATCGGAACTCCGAAGTTAAGCGAGTTTGGGCTAGAGCAATCCCATGATGGGTGACCCCCTGGGAAGTTGCTCGTGCATTCCCAGAAACAAAACCGTGAGGGCGTGGTCGGGGCCCAAAGCGAACAATATCGTGCTACGGCAGAGTTGGGCCCGGGAAGTGGGGGAGCTCGGGCCGGGATGTGACAAAAAATGCTTGTAATTGTTTTTTATCTTCTAACTTATCTGGAAATTCTAAGACTTTTTAGCTATATGATCTTGTAATTGTATTGTATCTGACTTGATATACATTCCTAAAAATTCTATATCTTGCTATTCTAATGCTATTTTATTTTTGCTAATCACAATTCCATTATTGATAAATTTTTGTAAAACTATCACTAAGTGCTTTCTATGTTTATTTCTATTTTTACTATGTACTAAAATATTATCTACATAAACACTACAAAATTTGTCATATTTCTTGAAAATTTGGTCCATCTTTCTTTAAAAGATCGATGGAGCATTTTTAAGTCCAAATGGCATAATAAGCCACTCAAAATGTCCTTCTGGACAAGTAAAATATGTTCACTCAATTGATTCTTCTACTAATAGTATTTGCCAAAATCCTGATTTACAATCAAATTTGCTAAAATATTTACTCTCTTGAATTTTATTTATAAGCTCATCCTTATTTAGTAACTTATAACTATCTTCATATGTATTATCATTTAATCTCTTGTAATTATAAACTATTTTAGTCTTACCTCTCTTTAGTTCTAAATGTTTTCTCACAATAAATGCTACTGATCTATGTCTAGACTTAGAAGGTCTAATTACTTTTAAATTTAACAACTCTTTTATTTGCTGCTCAAACTCTTGTTTATCTATTAAACTACAAGACATATCAGCTGTCTTTATGGTTAAATCTGGATTAATTATATCTAATTTTGCTAATATTTTATTTTTACTTCAATGTAACTGTGGGTCTTCTCCTATGATTCTAGTTTGTTCTGCTAATTGTAATAATTCTTCTAAACTTTTTGGTCTATCTAATTGTAATATTTCTATACGGTTTCCTTCTTCTATAATCGGATATTCATGTTCAAATATTTCTTCATCAAACTCTTCTATATTATTATGCTCATCATTTTCTTTTGAGTTTTCTAAATAATAACTATCTTGGCCACTAGACTCTTCTATACTTATATTTTTGTATGTTTCTACAATATTACTTTGATCAGTTATTGTAATGCCTCTTGTGAAAAATGTTATGTTAGGATTCATAAATAAAAAACCTTGCAAACTTTTCAAAAAGTTTAAACCTAAAATGAATGGGTATGATCCTACTGGTGAAACAAATATTAATGGTAAATTAAATTGTTGTTTTTCTACTTTTATAGACTCATTATTAATACAATGTGTTAAATAAACTGGTATCTCATCAAACTGTGTTATTCTTACTGATTTTGCTAATTTTTGTCTATATTTTTCTGGTATTAACTCTTCTCCTATGACACCCTTTGTGCTTGTTGTATCTATCATAGTTGTTGTTTGTATTTTGTGTTCTTTTGCTATTTCTATTTCACAATTTATGGTAATTAAAGAACTATTTTTTGGCTTTTATATACTATAAACAATATTTTCTAATATTTCAGTATTTTCTTGTGATTCTGCTGAATTAATTTCTTATAGCCTATTACTATAACACTTTTCACACATTATTGAATATGTATTATAATATTTATTTGCAACTAACTTTCTACACTTATGATATTTTTTCTGGCCAACCTAAATTTATATATGGGTAAATTACACAGTAGCCCCTCAGGTTTTGAGGTCTATTACAACTCTATACAACAACTTTAAAACATTTCACTTTCATACCTCAAGTACTATTTTATTTCAATATAATACATCCGTTAGATTTTCCATCCATTAATCCGTTAAATGCTGACGTGGCTGCCAAATGTGTGCCCCGTGGAAAAAAAAAATTTTAATTTTTTTTAAACTGAATTTTCTTAAAAAAAAAAGCAAAAGTTGAAACAAATGCCAGCAACCCCCCCAAACCCAGGAAGAAAAAAACCTCCCTGTCGATTATTCCCCCCACCCTCCCTTCTCCCCCTCCTGCTGCAGCGACTGACCCCCACCATCCCCCTCCTCCTCCTCCTCCTCCTGCGATTGACCCCCACCCTCCCCCTCATCCCGTGACTGACCTCGCCAATTATTCCCCCCTCACCCCACCTCCATTCCCGATTATCCCCCCCCACACTCAGAAATCCACATCTCTCCCTCCGCACCCACCCTCTTCCCTCCTCTACACACCTCACTCCTTAAATCCAACACCCATTCCTCCCATCTTCACCTCACGAACTCGGAGTAAACGAGATCTGAGTTTTTTTTTTCTTCTTTTTTTTTCTGGGTTGCAGGTGGGGGGTTGGGGGAAGAATATGAAGATGGGGAAGAAGAGAAGGGAGAAGGAAGGGAGGAGGAAGGGGGGAAAGATGAACTGATGGGGTTTTTTTTTTTCTTTTTTTTTCTACGTTGCAGGGGAAAGAAGATGAAGATGGGGGAGAATACAGGAGGAGGAAGAGGGGTGGGGAAGACGAACTGAAGGACTTTTTTTTCTTTTCTTTTTTTTTTTGGGTTGCAGGGGGAAGAAGATGAAGATGGGGGAGAAGAGATGAGAGGAGGAGGAGGGGAGATAAGGTTTATGGGTTTGGGGGTTGCGGGGAGAAGAGAGGAGGAAGAGGGGGATAAGGTTTTAGCTTTTTTTTTTTTTTTTATTTTTAATTTAGAAGATTCAAGTTTTAAAAAAAATTAAAATTTTTTTTTTGCCACATGGTACACAATTGGCAGCCTCACGTCAGCGCTTAACGGATCAATGGATGGAAAATGTAACGGATGTATTATTTTGAAATAAAACAGTACGTGAGGTATGAAAGTGAAATGTTTTAAAGATGTTGTATGAGGTTGTAATAGACCTCAAACCTGAGGGGTTACTATGTAATTTACTCTTTATATATTTATACTTTTCTTCATGTTGTTCTTCTATGAATGCATACATGTACTCTTCTAAATCACTATTTGAACTACTTGAATCTTCTGAGTCTGAATCTATCATATTTATACTTTCTATACTACAAATACTCTCATTATCACTTAAATCATCTAAATTATATATTGAATGTATATCCTCATCTTCTTTTAACTTAAACATCTCCATCAAATGTACTTTATCTCTCTGATGTTTACCTAATTTTGGACATTTAGGTCTAATGTGCCCAACTTCTTCACATAAATAACATTTTCAACTACTCTTATCTTTTGGTGCTTTATATTTTCTAATCCAAGGTCTACCACTTCTTTTTCTAAATTGTTTTGGAATATATTTTCTCTTCCTATATGTTCTTGAAGGTCTTATGCTGAAATTCTTATGCTGTTTGTAAGGTTTATATGACTTATATTTCTTTTTGTATATGACACACCCCGACCCAGAATGTCCACTAGGACTCCGAATCGAGCCGTGCTGGCTGAAACCCGGAAGGTGACGAAGCCATAAGGTGTGATAATGTATAACTACGAACAAATTTTAAACCTAAAAGTGCCTAAACACACGAGTGCGTGGTGAGCGAGTATGGACCTATTCACACGTGATACAGAGCATAAGTAAAGTACAGTAAGGTAAGATAATGATTATACCATCATAAGAAGTCACTTGCACAGGGAAGTGTTACGAATTCTCGTCGATACAGAAACTTGCTACTAAAACCTGGAGGAATGCAAAATTAGAAAATGTGAGTGGATGAAAGCAAAGCTTTTCAAAAACCATTTCTCTTTCTAAAAGTAATAATCTTTCACAGTAAAGCCTGAATAATTTCCCAGAAAATATAATACATATCTGTATCGAAACCATAATCGGAATAGAATCTCTGGAAGTGCTACGATCACGTGAAGGCTGCACCTACCTTGAATCCAAGGTGAGCGTATGGTGCGGGAGGTGAACGATCACGTGAAGGCTAGGCCCTGTCCTCGGGTGAGAGCACTAACACCGGGGTGCAGGTTTATGAGCTCTAACTGCATCTAATATGACATATACAACTCATGGGCAACCTGTATGACAATGTCGGAGTTGCCTCTTATTGCAACCTGTACGATAGTGTCGGAGTTGCTTAAAACGTAAATATAGTCATGCCATAACTCAATCATTCCAAATAAAATGTAATCATAACCATGCATCCCCCATTTCTCAACATATACTCACCGGAACTTACATGTGCATCATGCGTTCACCTTCGTACTTCAAAGCATTCATAGTAATTATGTGCAATAATATACTTATGGATATGCCCTGATATAATCCAAATCTTAACCATATCGTAGTGCTTCCAAATATATATATATATATATATATATATATATATATACATATAATGTGGCGTAAAAGGCACAATATATAACGCCTTACTCCTGAACTATTTAAATCTCATATTTTCACCAATTCCTTCACATTACTCAATTTCCCAAACAAGGCTTTTGTCTCAAATATTGTATGGTTGCATCTAACGTCTCGTTAGACTGCCTACGTACCCTAAACAACAATCGTACTAATACTCAAACCACAACAATTAGGTCTCAAAAGCATAATTAGAATAACGAATTTCATAAAATAAAACCATGTCGGCTCACTGGCCGTGCGCCATCACACCAGCTACCGTGAGTGGCGGTCGGCCGCCCAGGCTCGTCGGAAAACTCAACTATTTCTAAAAATTCTCAAAAATTACATAAATGAAGGTCTCAAATAGTAGAATAAACTTTATACCTACGGCCAAGGCCAATTTGGCTGGAAAACACCTCAAACTGGCCACGAACCACCAGAAACCTTAGAAATGGGTGCTCCTTGATTCGTCCTCATATTGATTCTGACGCTCCAACCAATAAATGGGCATTGTTCCTGAGCTCAGGGGAGGTACTTTGATGGTGAGGATTGGTGGAAATCATTTCACAAATGGTGGATTCCGCCACCATGCACCCATGAACCCGCATGTGCTATCACATGAATTCGAGGTCAATTCGTGTAAATTTTTGAATGAAAATGGAAGAGAAGATGATGCTAAGTTAGTTCCAGGTAGAGGATGGCTGAAATTCGTCGGAAGATCGCCTGAAAAGGCATCGAAAATCATGGAGAAGTCGAGTCCAGGCTGCGAGTCAAAGGAGAATCCGAGTTTTCCCCTCCTTTTCTCTTCTCTCCGGTCCCTCCTTTTTGCCTCTCTGATTGGGCCATCCTCTCCTCTCCTCTTCCGATTCACTATACCCTCCCCACTTCTCTCCTCCGATTGGGTAGTTTTGCCCAATCTCTTCTTCTCCCTTTTTTTTTCTCAGCCACACACACCCACATAACATATAAATCATTTAGTAATAATAAAAAAAACATAGTGTAAAATAATTAAAATAGTTTTTCATTCCAAATACCTTCGTGTTCGTAACTCAATAAAACTTTTACCGTAACTCCAAAATCACTTCTATATGTGCCTACGCGTCCGTAAGATCGAGCTTTATACAAACATGTCAAGAAACATGACAAAATATACGAGAATCACATACGTCCTCGAAAATCACGCTTTACCCACAGGGCATTTCTGTAAATTCACGTATTAAAAATTATAAAAACCATAATTTTTAGGGACTGGCTTTCACAGTATATTTTCTTATGCTTATTATTCTTATGACAACCATATTGTTGTGGTAAATCTATATTTTTACAGCTCATATAAAATTGCTTCCTAATTTGTTTCTTAGCTTTTATTTGTCTACACTCTTGTCTAAGTATATCATATACATGTTGAATTCTAGGTCCTATTGCAATATCATTTTTCTTTGGATGCTTTTGCCAATCATTCCAAATCTTTTCTCCCATTGGTCCTTTTATTTTTGTCATATAAGTATCTAATAAATTAATATCACTAATTCTACATGTTCTTCCTAAATATTTAAAGAAGTATGTTGTATACTCAGCTATATATTGTAAATCACAAATTTGTAATTGTTCTAAATTTCTAATTGATCTTATTTATTCTTGTTCGCTTCTACCATCTAACATATTATGATCTAAAAATTCTTGTTTAATCAAAGTAACAAAACCATCAATATTAAAATGTGTTTTGGCTACCTGATGATGTTCTGGATTTTGAACTTTTCATGACTGAAAAAAATAAAAAACTAAACCATCTAAAGTGTGCTCAAAGTAATCTAATATATTTTGTGAATTACTAAAATTTAACATTAATGATGCATGTACGCAACCTTTCTCCCATCTCTCAATCGTTCTTTCCCAATCTTGTGGATCAACATTATTTAAATTTAATACATTTCCTGTTATATTAATTTTTCTAATCCTTTCAAATATGGAATCCTATTTTTTCTAGGTGGTTTTAGGGGTGGGCACTAGACCTGGCAGTTTTTGACACGACACGGTGACACGACACGAAAACGACACGAAAATAACGGGTTTCGGGTCAACACGATAACTTATCGGGTCACTATCGGGTGACCCGTTAAGAACCCGTTAATAACGGGTTCTTAACAGGTATACACGCGGGTAACACGTGGGTAACCCGTTTCGACCCGTTAAGAAAAAAATTATTTTAATAATTTTAAAGTTTAATTACTAAAAGATTTATTATAAAATACAATAGTCATATTAATATATACAATATATTCTATATTAAATATATAGTTTTGTATTATTGTTCTATATAAATTATAAATA
This sequence comes from Malus fusca, assembly GCA_035220775.1. NCBI lineage: Eukaryota > Viridiplantae > Streptophyta > Magnoliopsida > Rosales > Rosaceae > Malus > Malus fusca. The sequence continues at coordinate 18,941,990 of CM069059.1, read as the reverse complement.
AAAAAAGTTTTAGTCATTATTTATTTTTATTATGAGAGTTCCTTATTATCATTACTAGGATAAATTTTACATAACATATTCTTGTCCAAAATTAAAATATACTAGTATAATATTTGTATATGCAAGAACTAAGAAGACATACATACAAGTATGAAAAATGTGAAAGAATATATAAACACTCAGGATTTATCATTATTCCTTTACGAATAGATAATTGTTACACTTATATTATCGTTTAGATTTTTAAAATCCTTCAAACCCTCATGAATAATGTTTTTTATTTGAGGGCAAAATTAATAAAATTAATAATAATTATTGTAGAAGTGTAAAAAATGTAAAAATATATATATACAATCACTCATATATAAAAAAATGTAAATGCTTTAAATTAAAGATCAAATTTATTCATTACATTCTTATAGGGTCGAGGAGTGTATATGTACAAAATCATCAAAATCGAAGCTAAAATAACCGTTAAATTGTGATTTTTCGTTTATAACCGTCGAAAACTTTTGTTCCGTTACGTAATCTCTGAATGTTTGTTTTTTACGATTTTTTAAGTTTGCAATCTCGGAATGTGTACAAATAAGTTTGACGGTTAGATTGTTGAAAAACGTTTCGTAGAATGCATATTGCGTCAAAACGGTATATTAAACAAACACTTAGAGTTAATATTATACTTCTATTAAGTATAAAATAAGTTTTTGTGGTATCCACTAGTGTAAATACTTTAAATTAAAGATCAAATTTATTCATTACATTCTTATAGGGCCGAGGAGTGTATCTGTAAAAAATCATCAAAATCGGAGCTAAAATAACCGTTAAATTGTGATTTTTCGTTTATAATCGTCGAAAACTTTTGTTCCATTACGTAATATCTGAATGTTTGTTTTTTACGATTTTTTACGTATGCGATCTTGGAATGTATACAAATAAGTTTGACGGTTGGATCGTTGAAAAAAGTTTTGTAGAATGCATATTGCGTCAAAACGATAGATTAAACAAACACTTGGAGTTAATATTATACTTTTATTAAGTATAAAATAAGTTGTTGTGGTATCCACTAGTGTAAAGACTTTAAATTAAAGATCAAATTTATTCATTACATTCTTATATGGTCGAGGAGTGTATCTGTAAAAAAATCATCAAAATCGGAGTTAAAATAACCGTTAAATTGTGATTTTTCATTTATAACCGTCGAAAACTTTTGTTCCGTTACGTAATCTCTGAATGTTTATTTTTTACGATTTTTTACGTATGCAATCTCTAAATGTGTACAAATAAGTTTGATGGTTGGATCGTTAAAAAAAGTTTCGTAGAATGCATATTGCGTCAAAATAGTAGATTAAACAAACACTTAAAGTTAATATTATACTTCAATTAAGTATAAAAAAAAGTTTTTGTGGTATCCACAAGTGTAAGTACTTTAAATGAAAGATCAAATTTATTCATTACATTGTTATAGGGTCGAGAAGTGTGTCTGTAAAAAATCATCAAAATCGGAACTCAAATAACCGTTAAATTGTGATTTTTCGTTTATAACCGTCGAAAACTTTTGTTTTGTTACGTAATCTCTGAATGTTTGTTTTTTATGATTTTTTACGTATGCGATCTCGGAATGTGTACAAATAAGTTTGATGGTTGGATCATTGAAAAAAGTTTTGTAGAATGCATATTGCATCAAAACAGTAGATTAAACAAACACTTACAGTTAATATTATACTTCTATTAAGTATAAAATAAGTTTTTGTGGTATCCACTAGTGTAAATACTTTAAATTAAAGATCAAATTTATTCATTACATTCTTATAGGTCGAGGAGTCTATCTGTAAAAAATCATCAAAATCGGAGATAAAATAACCGTTAAATTGTGATTTTTCGTTTATAACCGTCGAAAACTTTTGTTCCATTACGTAATCTCTGAATGTTTGTTTTTTACGATTTTTTACGTATGAGATCTCGGAATGTGTACAAATAAGTTTGACGGTTGGATCGTTGAAAAAAGTTTCGTAGAATGCATATTGAGTCAAAACGGTAGATTAAACAAACACTTAGAGTTAATATTATACTTCTATTAAGTATAAAATAAGTTTTTGTGGTATCCACTAGTGTAAATACTTTAAATTAAAGATCAAATTTATTCATTACATTCTTATAGGGTCGAGGAGTGTATCTGTAAAAAAATCATCAAAATCGAAGTTAAAATAACCGTTAAATTGTGATTTTTCGTTTATAACCGTCGAAAACTTTTGTTCCGTTACATAATCTCTGAATGTTTTGTTTCAATGATTTTTTACGTATGCGATCTCGGAATGTGTACAAATAAGTTTGACGGTTGGATCGTTGAAAAACATTTTGTAGAATGCATATTGCGTCAAATCAGTAGATTAAACAAACACTTAGAGTTAATATTATACTTCTATTAAGTATAAAATAAGATTTTGTGGTATCCACTAGTGTAAATACTTAAATTAAAGATCAAATTTATTCATTACATTCTTATAGGGTCGAGGAGTGTATCTGTAAAAAATCATCAAAATCGGAGATAAAATAACCGTTAAATTGTGATTTTTCGTTTATAACCGTCGAAAACTTTTGTTCCATTACGTAATCTCTGAATGTTTGTTTTTTACGATTTTTTACGTATGCGATCTCGGAATGTGTAAAAATAAGTTTGACGGTTGGATCGTTGAAAAATGTTTCGTAGAATGCAAATTGCATCAAAACGGTAGATTAAACAAACACTTAGAGTTAATATTATACTTCTATTAAGTATAAAATAAGTTTTTGTGGTATCCACTAGTGTAAATACTTTAAATTAAAGATCAAATTTATTCATTACATTCTTATAGGGTCGATGAGTGTATTTGGAAAAAATCATCAAAATCGGAGCTCAAATAACCGTTAAATTGTGATTTTTCGTTTATAACCGTCGAAAACGTTTGTTCTGTTACGTAATCTCTGAATGTTTTTTTTTATGATTTTTTACGTATGCGATCTCGGAATGTGTACAAATAGTTTGACGGTTGGATCGTTGAAAAAAGGTTTGTAGAATGCATATTGCTTCAAAACAGTAGATTAAGCAAACACTTAGAGTTAATATTATACTTCTATTAAGTATAAAATAAGATTTTGTGGTATCCACAAGTGTAAATACTTTAAATTAAAGATCAAATTTATTCATTACATTCTTATAGGGTCGAGAAGTGTATCTGTAAAAAATCATCAAAATCGGAGCTAAAATAACCGTTAAATTGTGATTTTTCGTTTATAACCGTCGAAAACTTTTGTTCTGTTACGTAATCTCTGAATGTTTGTTTTTTACGATTTTTGACGCATGCAATCTTGGAATGTGTACAAATAAGTTTGACGGTTGGATCGTTGAAAAAAGTTTTTGGACCACCAGCAATAGATAATTTTGTAGTAGTAATACCTTAAATTTATTTAACCGTCGATTGTTATTTACGCTTTATTCTTCTTACTGAATTTCATTTTGAAAATTTTATTTTTTGAAAACATGATCATCTGGCGGATGTAAGAAGATGATATCACGTTTCGATATTTACGGTTAACTGAAATATGAGTCAATGTCATATAATTTGTAGAAATAAACATCAAGCAATATTTTCACTAACCGTAAAACTCTAAATATAATATCAACGATCCAAACCGTTCATCTACCTACACCCTATAATAGATCATGTTTTCAAAAAAGAAAATCTAAAAAAACGAAATTTGATGAGAACAATGAAGCATAAATGTAAACAACAATCAACGGTTAAATTTTGATCTATGATTTATATGATTATAGTGGCGAATTTCGAAGTTAAGCTCTGCATGAAAGTTATAAAGCTTGTCATTACGAGTGTTTATATATTTGTTTTCTATATTTTTTTACACTTCTACATTAATTAAAAAACTATTAAAGACTTTAGGTAAGCGAAAATATACTTAAAACAAAATTGCGTTTTTATGTTTTGGATGTGATAATATGAAATGTATATACTTATTTAGTATTATGTTTTTCATTTGATTATTTATTGGTTTAAAATATATTTTCCTTAACGGGTAACGGGTCGGGTCATATTACCTGTTAATATTATCGGGTCGATTTGGGGTCGGGTCATTTTACCTGTTTATTTTAACGGGTGTTACACGACACGACCCGTTAAGATATCGGGTATGACACGAAAACGACACGAACACGGAAAACACGACACGAATGCCAGGTCTAGTGGGCACGGTCCGGTTCGGCCTGGTTCCACCCTCAAAATGAAACTGAAACAAAAAAATTTCAACGATTTGGTTCGGTGCGGTTCTGCTTAAATTTATTACTAAAACCATATGGTTCAGTTCATGACGGTTCCGGTTCGGTTCATGCCGATTTACGGTTCTAACCAAAATTATATATATGCTTTTTTTTCTAATTTTCTACTTCTAATACCAAACACATATTTCAACCACAAATTTAAGTAAATTTGAGTTTCCACTGCTAGATCTACAAGATTTGTGACTGGAGGATAGAAGGTGTGCATATAAATATAAATCAAAAGATAGAAAAGCTCATATCAAGACCAAAGTGTAGATCTTAAACTAAAACTAAAATGTACATAATGCATAATATACTGGAAAAGAATAGAGAAAATTAATGTAGGGGTAGAAAAGTGATAAAACAACAAAGAAGGGGGAGAGAAGTGAAGAAAAATATTGGGCTTATGCACATGGTCTTCTTGGAAAAATGTCTTATCTATAATTCTATACTATTAAGAGAACCCTCCTTTTCAAAGTTTTGCCACTTTTTTTTCTTATTTTGCCCTTACTTTTGATACACAAAGTTTACATAATGAGGGCAAAATAGTATTTTTGTATCTTTTAAACTTTTTGCCCCTTTTTCATATTTTCCCTCATTTTTTATACACAATATTTACATAAGAAGGGCAAAATAGTAATTTTGTATCTTTTGAAAAAATGACAATCATATCCCTATTTTTCCTATTTTACTCTCACTTTTGATACACAATATTTACATAAGATAAAAAATATGCACTTATTAAGAGAAATTATCCCACCATCATTTTTCATACAAGTAAATGAAATCATGCCCTCACTTTTGATACACAAAGTTTACATAATGAGGGCAAAATAGTAATTTTGTATCTTTTGAACTTTTTGCCAATTTTTTTCCTATTTTGCCCTCATTTTTTATAAACAATATTTACATAAGGAGGGTAAAATAGTAATTTTGTATCTTTTGAGAAAATAACAATCATATCCCTATTTTTCCTATTTTACCCTCACTTTTGATACACAATATTTACATAAGATAAAAAAATATGCACTTATTAAGAGAAATTATCCCACCATCATTTTTCATATAGGTAAGTGAAATCATGATATTTTTTGGATAGTTTGAATGAACTGAAGCAGTTGCGCTTGAGGAGAAAGTGGGAGGAGGTGAGCGGTTGAAGAGGCTTTAATTTTGTACATTTTGACAAAATGACAATCATATCCCTATTTTTCCTATTTTATACTCGTTTTTGAGAAAATAACAATCATATACCTTTTTTTTTTATTTTACTCTCACATTTGATACACGATATTTACATAAAAAGGACAAAACAGTAATTATCAAGAAAAATATGCACTTATAAAGAGAAATTGTCTCATCATCATTATTCTATACTCTTTTTAAAATTTTAAAAACTAATCACACTCCTTAATCAATAACAAAAACTAAAATAAAATTGTTCACACACACAGAGTGTGTGCTCATCTGCTAGTTTATATAATCATAATAATAAAACAATAACCTTTTGAAACGGTTCGGTTCGGTTTTTGTTCCGGTTTTGACTTTTTGGTAAACGCGATTTTTTACGATTTTTTTTTTGTCACGGTTCGATTCGGTTTTCCGGTTTGGCGGTTTTTATGCCCACCCCTAGGTGGTTTCATCATACTTTCTTCTATGTAATCTACTCTAACTTGTTCTTTATATTATTCATTTGTTGGTCTAAAAAATTGTTGATCAATTCTACTTGTGTATCCTGGATTTTCTACTCCTGATGTACTATTTTCTTCTTCTGGATTACATTCTACTTTCAATTCTAATAAATTATTATATTCTTTTGATCCTAAAATATGTTCTACTTCTATTTCTAAGATTAATTTTTTCATCTCTTCATCTGAAATTCTATGTAGTCCTAAATCATATGCCTTATATTTTTCTAAGTATTGTTCTTCATCTAAATGATCAATATCTTCTATAAGCTTACCAACAATATGATCAAAATTTTGCTCAACTAAATTAATATCTAAATAATAAAAAACCATATGAATACTCTCATTTTCGATCTCACTCTCATCCTCTTCTATATTTTTAAGTTGCTTGTAATTACTAAACCTAATTGTTGCTTTACTTGTACTAGTTTCATATATTTGTACTCTATCTGGTTGTCTACTTTTGGCTACTTGTAAATTAGGTAATGTCCATTGAGTTCCTTCTAAAAAGCTATTATATACGAGTTTTGTTTCTATCATATTTACATGCTTACTACTAAATGTTTGAACTAAAATTTGAAATTCTAAATTAAACTTATGATTATATTTATTAAACACTTTTCCAATATACATTAAACTAATACACAAATTTTTGTACTCTCATTTCATATTATAATTTTTTGTTCTTATGCTTACTTTAATATATTTAATAAATTCGTTTATTGTCATAACATAATTTGGAATACATCCTATGACTGCTAAGTTTGAACTTAAGTCTACTTCAGTTGTTGCTATTGCTGCTTGTTGGTGATTATCTCATCTATCATCATATATGTATACTAAAGCTTTTGTGCCTACTTGTGCTCTGGTTAATCCTGATATTCCAATTAATATGGTTCCTATGTGAATCTGACTGAAATGTGATTTTCTCAGATGCATAATTGCTTCCTTACTAAGTAAATTAAGTGTAACTTCTTTATCAATACAACTAACTTCATATTGACTGATGCTACTTACAATTCTACTTCTATTTTCAAATAAACCTAATTGGTACAAATTATATTTATTTTTCTGTGTTTTCTCAAATCCTCTTCTAATAAATTATTGTGCTTCCTCTTCATTTGGGTAAATATCTTCAGCTCTAACTACTACTTTTCCTTTTCTCCTAAAGAGTTACATTTTCTGTTATCAAAAGATTTATCTTAGGTCTTCTAATATTATTATTTGCACTTAGAGTTAAATTTTCTAATTTTTCTAGCAAAGATGGTGGAAGTGATGAAGATGCATTATGTAAAACTTGGTTTATTTTTGCTATTTGTTCTTCAACTTGGTCTAATTTTTCAGCCAAACTTAAAACTAATTGAATAATTAAATTATTTTACCGAATGGGAATATTACTACTAGCTACTTGTGTTGAAAAATCTGTTAAACCTACTAGTTCTTTATCTAACTTACTAATTTCTTTCAAAGCTTGGATATATTTTATGCTAGTTCTAGAATCGGTCATTAGACTAATAATCTATCTATTTTATTATGCAACTTATCTACTTGTTCACTCAACTCTTTTTGCACTAGTTGAATTTTTTGAACTTCTAATTTTAATTGCTCAACTATTTCTAATGATCTAAGTTCTACTTGCTTAGGTTTACTATCGATAAGGTCAATGAGTTCTTTTACCTCTCTTTTGCTAGGAAACCTTCGAATATTTTTATTATTATCTTCTAACTGAGATGTAATATAATCTAAATTTTGTCTAATTGTTTTTATGGAATTTTTCTAAAAATGCTCTAACAACTGGTTTAACAAATGATTATGCTTATTATTTTCTAATTTTATATTTTCTGCTTGACTAATAATAAGATCTACAATACTATTGGCTTGTGGATTTTCTTCACTATACAAAATATGATTATGCTTTCTCAATGGAAAATAACAAACTAAACTATTTTGGTCTAAGGTTATTTTTCTTTTTTGTGATTCACTAATTTCTAAATTAAGGTAATCTATCATATATTACAGTCTACCTTTCTCTAAAGGTACGGCTAACTGGTTTCTTAGAAACTCTCTTTCCTCTCTCAGGGTCTCTAAAACTTGATTTGTTGCTCTTTTTGCTTCTAAAATTTTATGCTGCACTTCTGTGTTATTATATTTACTAATAAATGAAGGATGTTCAAGATAACCAAGATAAAACTTCTGCTCCTTCAAAGTCCTACTAATTCTTTTGGAGATATATGCTAATCTTCTCTTTATGCTAGTTATAGTTGGGTGTATGGGACAATAAATACATGATGGTTGTGGTTGACAAGGTCTACAAGGATAATAATATATGTTATTCATGCAAAATAAAAGAGTGTTATATCAGTTGTGTTAATGACTTCCGTCCTCAAGGTACTTTACTATTATAATTATACTATTAAAATGCTAAACTTGGCTCTGATACCAAATTCGTGAAGCATGCCCAGTTAAATAGTCGGATGACTAGTATAACAACTAGACATAAAACCTTTCACATGGAACTCGACATGTTTCAGCATGACGGTCACTCACAATGCAGGTATAAGGCCTTAACAACTGAACTCAGAGGTACGAAGAACTCAGAGGTACCCTGGTTAATGTCTAGTTATTTGTATGATAAGCATTCAACTATAATAGAGTGCTCGAGCAAAGTATGATCGTCAGTTTAGCAAGTTAATAATATAACTATAATAGTGTTTCCCTGTTTTGGACTAGAAGTTTCATTAAACAAACACACTAAAGAAAGAAAAGAAAACTTACTTAAGACTTGGAGATTGCTTGAATCTGTACACTTGAACTTTTATTGATATATAGAATGATTACAAAGAGAAATGTTTACAAAGAACAGTTTACAAATTATGCTAGGAAAGTTTCGGATGCTTGAGTGTATGAGGATTGAAGTATGGTATGTATCTGGTGTGTTTATACAATGAATGTAACTCCTCTTATATAGACTGAATGAGGATACTCTGATATAAAAAATTAAAATCTTTACAAAATGATATGGGCATCTCCTTGGTACTTGTCATCTTCTACTGTTGTTGAAATTGTCAGCACTGTTTCTGAAACGTTGTCTGACTTATTTGTCTTCTTTTGCTTTGTTTTGATAAATACATGTGAACTTGCTTGTCTTCTTTTGCTTTGTCTTGATAAATGCATGTGAGCTTGTTGCATGGCTGTCTCCTGAAGCCCATTTTTTGCTTTTGTTTTGAACATGCATGTGATCTTTCTGAAACGGTTTGTCTCCCTTGTCTTCTTTCCCATAATTTAGGTATTATCAAATTGTTTTGTCCTGATGATTAAAAGGAAACTTTTCGTCTCTTTTGTTCAGCTCAATATGGAGATGCATCTGCATAACTCTGCAGAAAAATTATCTTTTACAAATTAAAAACAAAAAATTGGGACCTAAGTAGGTCCTAAACTAAACATGGTTATTAGTTTAAATTTTCTTGATTATGTTAGTTTATTGCATACCTAGATGCAAGAACATACCCTAGAAAAACAGAATGAGTCAAAAGAATCATTACAAAGACTATTGGGGCTATAGATTTAATGTGTTGAGAGGGTGAAAAATGAAGGCAAAAGACTGCGTCGGCTATGGTAATCAGTACATTGGAAATTTCACCGAGTTCTTCATTAATTTCCAATTATGCAAGCAATTAGGGAACATATGCATGCAAGTTGGCTAAGAATGAACATAAAACCCTACAAATTAAACAGGGACGAGTTGGAGTCAAAATGGTATATATCTCAAGATGTGGAGAAGGGCTTTCTACGAGTTCACCGTACTATGATACCTTAGTCTAATAACAAAATATCATGTTTAAGTCTCTCTCCACATTATATTGGACCGATATGCCATTGTTGATATAAAGCATTCCATATAAGTTGCTCTCCATGATGTGTGTGTGTGTGTGTGTGTGTGTGTGTGTGTGTGTGTGTGTGTGTAAGCCATTAGCTGATTTGAAGTTAGTAGAAATAAGCCTTGTATTTAGTTGTGTATTCACTTTGGTTAAAATTACCAAGTGTTGGGCTCATATTGTAATTTTATCTAAGGGACATGTGGATGAATCACCCTGAATCCAGCTAGATGTGTGGCTGAGATCACTTGATGTATTGGTGAGATCCCATCAGCATAACTAACCGTTATGCAGTTCATCATTGTGTGTGCAAGTGGAATCAATAGAGAACATTCTCTGAAACTTGCAGAGCTAGAAAAAGAAACTCTCATCACCATTTTCGTCCCTCTATGATTCATTTCTCTTGTTCTTTCTTTGATTCGCACTTCCTCTCATACTAAAACTTTAACATAGCCTCAGAGCCAGGTTCAATCAACTGAGATCTGGGTGTGAACTATGAAAATGTCATCGACGCTGAAGCAATCAAGCTGTATTTCAGCTTGCTCTAATTCTGGTGAAGTTACCAGAACTCCATAAAAATCAAAATTAATTTGCCTTGAAATCATCTAAGCTAAGAGATGGCTAGATTGGGAGTTTCTGAGGTGAGAACTCTGATCTTCTCCAGTGAGAACTAGGAGTTTTGAAGAATTAAAGTGGTCACCTTTTTCAAGTCACATGGGCTATGGAATTTGGTGGAAAAGGGGATTACAACTCCCGATTCGAAGTAGAAGAAGGCGAAGACTGAGGAAGACACAGACACTGATGACGAAGCCGATGAGAAAATGGATGCAACCTTCATGAAAGCTGCAAAAGTTATGGGCATCTTTCAAAGTGCAGTCTCCAATCAGATATTTTCGCCGAATTGCTAACATAGACTCAGCAAAAATGGCGTGGGATCTGTGAAACTTCATAATCTTAGACGAGAATTTGAATATACTAGAATGCGTGACAATGAATCCTTATCTGGATATCTTACTCGATTGAATAATCTGATTAATCAAATGAAGACATTTGGAGAGACTCTTTCAAATAAGAGATTAGTCCAGAAAGTGTTAATTAGTCTCACTAAGATGTATGATCCTATATGCTTAATGATAGAAAACACAAAGAGTCTGGAGTCTATTGAGTTGCAAGAAGTTGTAGCTATCTTGAAAAGTCAAGAGGAGAGGTCGATATGCATATTTCAGATACAACTGAGAGAAAATTTGCATCATTGTCTGTGAGTCTAAAAGGGCAAAACAGTGGTAATGCCCACTCTGGTGCATTCAAACCACATAAAAACTGGAATTCAAAAAGGAAGAAATGAGAGTCTAAGCCTAAGTTCCAACAAAAGTCATTTGGAGGTCCTGTACAGAATTCGACTTCTTCATGATCTACAAGACAAGATGCAGTCAAACCATAGTGTAAAGTGTGTTCTAAGTTCCAACAAAAGTCATTTGGAGGTCCTGTACAGAATTCGACTTCTTCATGATCTACAAGACAAGATGCAGTCAAACCATAGTGTAAAGTGTGTTCTAAGTTCCACTTTGGTGAATGTAGATATAAGGGGAAGCCTAAGTGAATTGTGACAAATTTGGGTATTGGGCCAGGGAATGCACAGTAAGCAAAGCTATCCAGAAAGCAAATTGTGCTAATCAAATGGAAGTGACATGAAATCTTTTCTATATGAATAGTGTCATCACTAAGACAAAGGTGAATGGAAATTGGTATATTGATAGTGGTTGTACCAACCATATGACTGGATATGTTTAAGTACTTGTTGATGTAAGGACAAATGTCACAGGAAAAGTACAAATGCCTACTGGAAATCTAGTGGATGTTGCTAGAATGGGATCACTTGTGATTGACACAAATACTAGCAAGAAGTATATCAGGGAAGTGATGTATTTACCTGGTTTGAAAGAGAATTTTCTAAGTGTTGGGCAAATGGATGAACATGGTTATTATCAGCTATTTGGTGGAGGAATATGCTGTGTTTTTTATGGTCCATCACTTGACTGTCTTGTTATCAAAGTCAAGATGAAAGGAAATAGGTGTTATCCTTTATCTTCAATGTGAAATGACCAGATTGCATTGAAAGCTAGTGTAACAGATTGCACCTAGACTTGGCACAAGAGGCTAGGCCATCTAAATCTCAGAAGTCTCAAGCAACTGAGAGAACAAAATATGGTTCATGGTCTTCCAAACTTAGAAGAGACTGATGGTGTATGTGAAGGATGCCAACTTGGAAAACAACATAGGGACTGGTTTCCAAAAGACCAAGCTTGGAGAGCAAGGTACCCTTTGGAGTTGATACATACTAATATGTGTGGTCTCATGCAAAATGAATCAATTGCAGGAAACAAGTACTTTATGTTGCTTATTGATGATTGTACAAGGATGTCATGGGTATACTTTCTGAGATATAAATATGAGGCTTTAAAACGTTTCAGAAAATTCAAGGCAGTAGTTGAACTTCAGTGTGGATTTAAATTTTAAAGTGAAGTGTCTAAGAAGTGACAGAGGGGGTGAATTTCTCTCAACTAAATTCAACATGTTCTTGGAATCTGAGGACATTCAAAGACAATTATCATTGGCCTATACTCCACAACAAAATGGAGTTGTGGAGAAGAAGAATATAACAGTTGTAGAAATGGCCAAGGCAATGCTTCATGATAAGAACATGTCATACTTCTTATAGGTAGAAGCTGTACACACTAATATCTACATTTTGAACAGGTCTCCTACCAAAGCTCTTGGAAACTTAACTCCATTTGAAGCCTATAATGGTAGAAAGCCTGGTATTGCACATCTTAAAATATTTGGTTCACTGTGCTATATGCATATACCTATATAATTGAGGCAGAAACTTGATGCAAAGAGAAGGGGTACATAATCTTTGATCCTTCTACCAAGAAGTTGATTCTCTCAAAGGATGTGGTTTTTGATGAAACTATGTCTTGGAATTGGAAGGAAAGCTCAAAAATTCTATTGCAGTGACTTATATTCAAAATCAACCTGAGAATGTGATTGGTGTGAGTTCACCTAGACTGGGTGAGCTTGAAAAAGGTTCTTCTAGTTCTAGTAAGCACTGAGGAACAAGAAAGTGTCACTCATGAGACTGGAAATATTGCACAGTCTTATGATCATACTCCAGTGAAGTGGAGAAATATAAGTGATATTCTAGCTTAATGCAATCTTTGCATTGTGGAGCCTAAGAAATATGAAGAAGCTGCACATGATAAGTCCTGGATAAAAGCAATGGAAGAACTGTCAATGATTGAGAAGAATGAGACTTGGGAGCTTGTGGATAGACCGGTTGATAAGCAAGTCATTGAAGTTAAATGGGTGTTCAAAATCAAGTTGAATTTGGATGGCTCAGTGCAAAAGAACAAGGCAAGACTGGTTGCCAAGGTGTATGTGCAGAAACCAGGAATTGACTATAATGAAACATTTGCTCCAGTTGCTAGACTGGACACAATCATAACCTTAATTGCACTTGCTACTCAAAGAAGCTGGAACTTGTATAAATTGGATGTTAAATCTACATTTTTGAATGGAAAATTGCAGGAAGAGGGTTATGTTGATCAACCTGAGGGGTTTATGATTAATGGCAAGGAAGACAAGGTTTATAGATTGCAAAAAGCTCTTTATGGATTGAAGCAAACACCTAGAGCCTGGTATGGGGAGATTGACAACTATTTTGCTCAGTGTGGGTTTGATAAAAGCTTAAGTGAAGCAACCTTATACATTAAGAAAATGGGAGACAAAGATATACTAATCGTATCCATCTAGTAGATGACATAGTATACACAAGAAGTAATCAAGAGATGTTGAATGAATTCAAAGAAGACATAAAAGTGAAATATGAAATGACAGATTTGGGGCTTCTCCATCATTTTCTGGGAATGGGTGTGATTCAAACTAATTCGAGCATTTTCATTCATTAAAGGAAGTATGCTTCTTCTTTGTTGAATAAATTTGGCTTAAGTGAATGCAAATCTGTCTCTACTCTTCTTGTTACTACTGAAAAATTGAGCAAGGATGATGGAAGTGGTGCAGCAAAATGAAGAGCAATATAGGAAGATTTTGGGAAGTTTGTTATTTCTCACTGCTACAAGGCCGGATGTGATGTATGCAACTAGCTTACTTGCTAGATATATGCATTATCCTACAAATAAGCACTTTGAGACTGCCAAGAGAGTGCTTAGATATGTCAAAGGAACACTGGATTATGGATTGAAGTATGAAAAGGGAAATAATGCAATACTAATTGGATACTATGATAGTGATTGGGGAGGTTTCATTGATGACATCAAAAGCACATCAGGCTATGTTTTTTCCTTTAGGAGTGGAGTCTTCTCATGGGCATCTGTTAAGCAAAATTGTGTTGCACTTTCAATTGCAAAGGCAGAGTACATCAGTGCTTCATAAGCCACAACACAAGCTATATGGCTTAGGTTTGTTCTGGAGGATTTTGGAGAGTTGCAAACTGAAACAACACCTTTGCAATGTGACAACACATCTGCAATCTCTATAACCAAGAATCCAATGTTTCATCAAAAGACAAAGCATATAGATAGGTATCACTTCATCAAGGATGCCTTGCAGCAAGGAATTATTGATTTGGTCTACTATCCTACCAAAGAGAAAGTGGCAGACATTTTAACTAAAGCTCCAAATGAGATGTTCAACTATCCTAGAGACAAGCTCAGGGATATATCAACTCAAAGCTTAAAGGGGAGTGTTAGTGTATAAGCCATGAGTTGATTTGAAGTTAGTAGAAATAAGCCTTGTATTTAGTTGTGTATTCACTTTGGTTAAAATTACCAAGTGTAGGGCTCATATTGTAATTTTGTCTAAGTGACATGTGGATGAATCACCTTGAATCCAACTAGATGTGTGGCTGAGATCACTTGAAGTATTGGTGAGATCCCATCAGCATAACTAACTGTTATACAGTGCATCATTGTGTGTGCAAATGGAATCAATAGAGAACATTCTTTGAAATTTGCAGAGATAGAAAGAGAAGCTTTCATCACCATTTTTGTCCCTCTGTGATTCCTTTCTCTTCTTCTTTCTTTGATTCGCACTTCCTCTCACACTAAAACTTTAACAATACATATATTACAATCATGCAATTGGGTATTGTTTGAATATTGAGTTCATCTTGTATTAGAAAGTGTGTTGAGAAAACTGAACTTGCAAATCAACTACATACCTAAACACAAGAAGGTATAGACCCGATATTAGATAGTTGCTCGACCCATAAACTTGTAAGTTGTCAGGAAACAGACCAACAATGTATATCAAACTAATACTTGATGCACAAAATGTGCGTAAAATTACACACGCCCATGAAAAAACAAAATGCGGGGCAGTGTTTTTCTCCAAATGTTCCACTACATGGCATATATGAACGAGTGCTTATTCAACATATAAGAGTTGTTAAGTAAATGATCAAGTTTATTATATTCAGAGATAATGTATGTAATTCTTGTTTGGGTTAATATTTAACATTGGGCTTTGTAATAATGAAGGCCCAAAGGCGCGAAAGTAAATGAAGACTTGCCCGAGCTCAGTCGATAGGTCCGAAGCATATTGAAAACCCTTTCAGCCAAAGTTTAGGCCACATGCCTATGATTGAAGTGATGGGTGACAGAGACCAATTCACCACCATCCAAAAAGCACTTTTTAAGGGCATGACAAGTAAATAAATGACAACTCACTACCCTCCAAATGTTATCAACTAAAGACAAAGATGAGACAGTATGGCCAAATGGTCTATAAAAGCTGAGATAGGCACTAGAGACAATGACACTCAACCAACCAATCAAAAGGCATACAAACTCTGCTCTCAAGCCAATTCGTACCCAGAAAGCTGAATCTTATCTAGATCCAGTCCTTTTTAACTATGGTTCCCTCATACAAAGCTATCTTTTGTCAAGTTTAGAAGGTCTACTACTTTCCCTTAGTGTTGTAGTATCGATTCCCTCCAGTAAAACCTGTTTATCTTTCATTCTTCATCGCGTACAAACCTTTGTAAACACAAAGAAAGGTGGCTGCAAGAAGTTCAACCTTGCCCAACAAGGTTAAATCTTGCCTGATTCTCTCTTCTTTGTACTTACATTTAATAGATCTGTCCTTAATGTACTTTCCTTCATGTATTCAAGTCACTTTCAACTGTTTTCTACTTAAGAGTTTTATTTATGTTCGAGTCTGGTTAAGTTATTAAGCCAGTTTTCATTAAAACAAACTTTGATCGAGAAAATGGTTAAAAGGGCCTTGAACCCCCTTCATTTTGGATAAACAAGACTATGAACTAAAAGTCCTTGTTTACAAGGCAAGAAAAGAACTTAATGCAGACTTAACCCATCTGTGACAATCCTTTGATAAACAAGAAGTCTAAGTAACTTGGGACGCAAGTAACCAGCTTAAATCACTTCCATTCAACAATATGTTATATAAAGATAACAGTGGCACGCTCAGATCCTTGTTAGTTTTGATTGTGAACCTCTAGGCCTATACCAAAGACCCCACAAAGGCACCTTTGAAAGTAACTGTAAACTCATCTTGCAACATACCAAGCATCAAGATCTTGCCCAACAAGCAAGAATGAGCCACTTCCTTGGGGAGCTGTGCGAGGGTCCAGGTCCAGAAATCCAGCTCGAACAATTCTTTTTTTACATTGACATGTCATTATAAATGGCTTGTTTGCGTAGCATATAAGATACACATGGACCACTACATTCACGTAACAAACAACAATTAGATGTAAAAACCAAGAAAATTAACAGATCGCAAAATTAGACTGCAGAATGTACGTACATATTTGAGTAGAATTTGAAAACCCGAAACTAAATGCAATAAGCATGCTTACCAGAAACATGCACAGCACCAATCTTCATATATATAAACACACAGCAAAGAAGAAGATTAAATCCAATTGTAGTTTGAATATTTAAAAGAGAACTTTAATGAAAAGGGTTTGGACTAAGTTTATTTTAATAAAAAAACCATGCTATAACTTTATTTAATTAAAAAGACTTAAATTTTAATGAAAAACCCTTAAATTTTAATAAAAAGGACAAAAGAACTTAAATTTTAATGAAAATGACATATTTTTAATATTAAAAAAAATTAAAAAAATCTGACACGCGGACCCATGCAAATCCTCACACAAACTGTTTATGAAACTTTCTACACTGTTTATGAAAACTTATGACACTTTTTATGAAACTTATTACACTGTTTATGAAACTTAACGGTACTACACTGTTTATAAAACTTAGCGGTACTACATTCTTCTCTCTCCTCTTCTTGAATATTCTTGGCACATTCTCACCTTCCAAACACATTTTCTTCTACTAATTTTCTTCGATACTTATTAAATTACAAATATTTAAAAATCATTTTTATTAGTTTTTTTTATAAAAAATATACACATATTTTTATCCTTTTGTCGCCAAGTCTCTGCGGCTGTTGTGTTGTTGGTTTATTAATTATTTGATACATGTTCGCCATCGATCTCTTTTATGTGAAAATTTCTATGACACTTGCAAGCTACGCATTTTAGGGATCCCGGAGTGTCCTCATCTCCGCCCGGCATGAACTCACCGCATCCATCGAGCACATGGCCGCCGCGGCTGGCGGCGTGGTTTTTCAAACACTCCCTATACCTAACTCTTGATGATGCTGCTGCACTTGGCGGCGGTTGCGGTGGAGCTGCTGGTGCTTTGAAATTTGATCCGCTAGCAATTGTTGTTGCAGCACTTGGGGTGACAATAATTGGAGTTGGGGTTGGGTCAGGATCTATTCTTGATCTGTCTAGGGTTTGATGAGGTGGGGGGGGTGGTGAACTTGTCTGATGGGAGTTTTGGGGGTTTTTGGTTGGGGGGTGAGGGACGCGCGACTTGGATTTTTTTATGTTTATTTTTTATTTTTTATTTTTTGTCCTTATTATTAAATAAAGTTAGTGAATGATTTTTTATTAAAATGCAAAGATTTGAAGCCCTTTTGATTAGTTTTCCTTATTTAAAAACATAATTTTTGCATTATTTTGAGAGAAATAACATTTTTTATGTTTCTTCCTCCTACTAAAGAAATTCCATTTCCTATTTAGTGATTTTCCCATTTATTTTCTTAGAAACCAAGCGACGACATATCTACAACCTCCATTTGGGTGACTTAGCCTTAACAAGAACTTTTCCCCTCGTATTCTCGGGAAGCAATCAGAAAGAAACAAATGGAGGATTGGGGGTCTCTTCGCCTGTAACTACGTACTTACATGGACAATCGGCAGTCACCGTGCCCATCCAATCGGTATGCCATAGATTTCTGTAATCCTTCCGGAGCTGCATTTTATCCACCTGCTTTTGCATCGCCATTTTCGGTCGAGTTTCAGAGAATGAAAACTAAGCTGATGATCGAGATATCACCACGGAATAAACAAACACACAAACGCAAAGAAGCATAGGGTTTGTGGTGAAATCTAAGCGCCTCGGCCCTCGTTCAAAAGGGCGTTGTAATATGATGAGATATAGGCATTACGGTACGGGTGGAAACGAGAGTGTAATGGCACTGCACTACGTAAAAATAGTTAAAGCTGTTTTTATGGAATGCAAGGCTTTTCATTTTAGGTAATTTGACCATAAAACCCAAGTTTATATGCAAAATGGAAAATACTAAGGAGATGAACTTTTTAGATCATATTTTATGGATCAAATGATGTAACGGTTGATAGATGGATTTCATTTTTAATAAATTTAAAGGAGTTCAACTATCAACCACCACATCAAGGCCGACCCTAAACATAGCCGAAGTAGGCGCTCGCCTAGGTCCCCCACTTATCAAAAAAATAAAATCATAGACATTTGAAAAGAATTGATTGAAAGATTAGATTATGTAAACTTAATTAGTACATTAGCGTCTAAAATGGGAGACCTATGATATTTAAGTAATATTTGTATATCTTTCTTATGTTGATATTAATTTTTAATGATATTGGATGTAGAAATAGACTCTCTCTTTTTATGTATTTAGCAATTTTTTTTTTAAATTTATATCAATGTACAAAAGGTTGTGGATCAAAGAACTTTAGGGCTCCACTTCAAGAACTCACCTAGGGCCTCAAAATTCTCAAAGCCGGCCGTGCCACATCATATAGTATACCACCTATGCAAAATATATAGCGCAATTGAAACTGCCTATATATTGTACTTAAGCGATCAACTTTTGGTTTGGTAGTTGATTATAAATGATTGCATGCTTCCACTAGAGAATCTAGTGCCCCGTGAGGTCAGGAGGAGCCATTAAAATCAGCAACTAGTGGTTAGCTGGGGCATCACTGCAAGAGACCGAGGAAAATACTTTAAAGTCCTTATTTACAAGTCTATTGAAAATTTGGACTCAAAATAGTTATCATGTACTCCTTTAATTGCAATATTTTTAATGTTTAGTATAAAGTGTATGATATAATTTTTTTAGAAATGTCAATAACATTTTTTTTTTTTTACAATTATTTTTCATGTCTCTTGCCACACTATGCTGTAACTTTGAAATACCCCCTAAAACTACCATTTAGTCTCAATTTACCCTCTGAAACTGGTTTTGTCTCGTTTTGCCCCCTAAAACTAACATTTTCAACTCTTTTGGTCTCACTTCACTCCATTTCGTTAAAAAATTGTTAAATTCAAGGGTATTTTAGAAAAATAAATTATTCTTTTGGTCTCACTTCACTCTAATTCAAATCCATGAGTTTTGGCCTTTTTAAAAATAAATTATTCAACCAATAGAAAATTTTCAAGCAATAAAATCATTACATCAACCAAAATCAGGGATACATTTTTGTTCTTAGTACTATTCACTTGCAAGACATCCATGTATTAGCTCAAAACTTTGCACTTGAAAAATACTCATTGCAACAAAAAGGAAACATGATCAGCCTATTCAAGATATCTTTCTAATCGAATTGGCCTAACCACAAGTTTCACCCATAAAAAAATGATCCCAGATTAGTTGCACAAATATAATCTCAAGAAAAGCATTAAGCTATCATGTCCAAAATACTTCCCTAACCAAAAACATCATCTATAGCAAATGTACACAGTTTGCAACCAAAAATTTCACATTGATGCTTAGTATTTTTTTATTGATTGAATCATTTTTTAAAAAGGCCCTAACTCATGGGGTTTGAAATCGAGATTGGTTTAGTATGTAGGTTAGAGGTAAATAAATGTCTAAAATGTCTAAAATACCCTTGAATTTTACAATTCGTTGATGGAATGGGGGTGAAGTGAGACCAAAAGAGTTTAAAAAGTCAGTTTTAGGGGGCAAAGTGAGACAAAACCAGTTTCAGATGGTAATTTGTGGCTAAATGATAGTTTTAGGAGACATTTCAATTAATGAGCATTTTGTATTATTATTGGACTTCGAAATAGTTATATTAATGAGGAGAAATGATAATATATATTTTTTAAATATTATTATTCGGCTTGCAATCTATCAGTCTGATAATAATTTAGTTTGATTTGTTGGTTGTAGCCCAATTTAGATTTGATTTGTTGGGTCGTGGCCCAATATAAATTTGCTAATGGATTGGGTTGGGCCTCTTTCTAACTTTTAAACTTTACCATTTGTATCATTTTCTCGTTTATGAATCTCTTATCGGCATAACATTTATTTCCTTTTTCACTTTGGTTAGCGAAACACCTTATCAATCTAGAACCAACATATTCCCCTCTTATACACCGAAATGGAATAACCACAAAAATTCAAATGTTGAATTTGAAAGTAAAATTTCATACCGAAACCATTCAACCTTTAAATCTTCATTTGAAGATTATTCCTACAAAAAAAATATATGAATTGGGGTTCGTTTAGCCATCCGATTGTATTAAAAAAATCAATTGGGATTAGTTTATAATTTGATACAAATCTATATTTGTTGGGGATTAGTTGGAATGTGTCCTTATTTATTAATAGGTTTTAGGTCACAGGACCCAGTGCCCGGTCTAAAAACCTCATCAACTCCCTCTTCTAGTAATGCTGCTTAAACTCATTCTCTGGGATCTATGTTTACCCAATAGTTGTGTAGGTATCAATTAGCATATTCATGATGAATCGTTGCTCTATTTGATATGTACATTTGGATGACTAAATAATCACCCATTCGAATAATTTTTTGTAGAGATGATTATGAAGATTAAGAGATTGAACATTTCCGATTATGAAATTTTTACGATGAAAATACGTCATTACAAATGGGAGGATGAGTTCATGCCCAAGAAGGGAATGCAAACATTATCTTTATATTTAGGCCCCCCATATGTTATCCCTATAATATAAATAGATAATGCTAGATAGACTAAATTTTTAAAATAAATTTGCAAACTAAATGATGTGTCACTAGTAGGAAATAAACAAATTAAGCAATAGTTAAGTAATCCAATCATCAATAACCACGTTACTTAGTTTTATAAAATGTATTTTAAAATTTTAATGTATCTAGTATTATTAAATAAGTAGCATAGCAAACAAAAGCGGCATAAAAAGGCTAAACATAGGTTGTGGTAGGGCATGTGAGGGCCAGTCCACCCAGCCCGACCCAGGTTTCAATTTATTGAATTATTTCAAAGCAACTGTGAAATAACACTGTCCCAATTTTTTCACTTGTACAAAATTAGTGACAGATTAACATTGGGACCTGCTAGTGCTACAATACTATTCAGCTCAGCTACTACTAACATATTCAGCTCAGCTGCATGCCAAACCAAAACTACTTCTCCCTTATTACCCTGCCTCACTCAACCTAGCTACAGATTAACTTGAATATCCCGGAATGTACGTATAATACTCGGCTAGTATTTAAACTCGCAATTAGGTAAGCTAGTGATGCTTCCGACTACTGGACTCTCCCCATCTAAAATGCAGCACATTACAGCTGGCCGTGTGTTGTTTGCTATAGAAACATTATACACTCAGGTGGATATAAGTTTTACTGAATGACAATTAATAATGAAGGGAATACTAATTAAGCAAAATCCAAGAGTCCAAGACAGCAAGACCCAATGGTCGACCCATTTGTCCTCATATTTGCTGCTGTGCCTGCCCTGCCTGTCCCTCCATTATATATGGAACCGCAGTAGTACAGTACCAAAAGTAACCAGACACTTTCTGCCCTGCACTTCTACTTGCTTGGAAACATTGGTACGTCTTCGATCTGTATATATGCTGTTTTGCTGTTGAGGTTTAGGGTTTGCACATTTGTAAGTCTAAATGTATGTCCACTTGAAAAATAACCCTAATTAGTAACATATATTCAGTTTGATTAAGGTTTTTCAGGATATCCAAGTTTTGCTGCAAACCAAACTGATCTGATTCCCTCTAATTTGCTGCAGAAGCTCTAGATTCATGACCTGGTAAAGTTAGTACAATGTGTGCATATTTGGTTTTTTCATATGAAGGGAGGGTTTTCCGAGAACAAGATGAACAGAGCTGTTATAGTATTACTACCAATCTACTTGCTTGGCTTAAATTGCAGTGAAATAGTTTTTTCCTTGACTTGGTCCAATTTTGCAGAAGCTAGAAAACCCAGAAGGATTGTTGGAAATAATTCAGAAATGCATTTGCTAAAGATGAAATTTGCAGAATACCTACCTTGAAGTTTTGTTTGATCAATGCAAGTTGTTAAATAGAGAATAATTGAAAGGGTACTTATTTAATTAGACACACAAAACTGATCACAACACTAGCACACTTTTTAATACTTAACGTTATTAATTCTCTGTGTCTAAATATATTGTACTAGAAAGACAAAGACATAATTTATCAATTATTCATTCTAATTATAAACATTACGATCAAGTTCTAAATGTCGAGGAAACTATAATGGACGTTGTTTTTTCTTAATCGTCATTATCGAAGTTGTCTGCAAAAGGAAAAGATTGATTTGATTAATCATATATTTGCCTAGGATGCGTCTTATATCCCAATTTTTTAAGCAATGCTTTGCAATGAAGCTTATGGTCATCATTCAACCAAAAATTTACCAAATTGTATTCATGTAATCATTAAAATTTCTTTTGCTTTATGAAAACATACAGAGAGCCAAAGGATAACATATACAACTACATATATCCTCTGATTCTTTCTTAAATCCTTCTTTTGTGAGTTTTCATTTTTCAAATGTTGGTACAAATTGGGGCAAATAAGGAGTTAAAAATAGGGAGTTTTAACGAAACATTTTTGATACTGTTCACTTTTAACGAAAATAACATTTTTACTCTATAAAATCATTCATGGTACTATTCACTTACAATACTTTTTTGTCATTTTGATTAAAACTCAAAATTTTCAAGTTATTTTCATTAGTTTTCCTTTAAAAATAATCCAAGTGTATAATTATAATTTTTTTTTCCTAAATTACAACCAAATTTGACCAATATTGCATGCCAATGAAACTAAAAAAAAGTAGTCCCTTGTTATATTTTTACTAATCAAGAATCGCTAATAGGTACAGATGGATATCGTGCACGTAGATCTTTATCTATATAAAAAGGTAAGCAAAATAAACGTGTATTGTCATCTCTTGACCGATGCATGCCAAAGAAACGGAAAGAGTAACCCCTTGTCATGTATTTACTGACTAACAACCGCTAATATGTACATAGAGACACCACACACGTAAATCTATATCTATATAAAACCTGCAAGCAACAAATATGATACAAAAGGTATTGTGATATTATAAATTTATAACATCATCAATGGACCATGGAGATGCCAATTTCCTTGTAATGCTAGAAGTCCTTAAAAATTATGAATGTGTTACACTTTGGTCCGTTAATATGATCTTTGAAAGTCCTATATACCTATATTTCCGTCATGTGCTCCGCTTTAAACTTTATTGTTGCATCCTTTTGATTGTGGATTTTAAGACTAAAAATGATCAATTCAAGTGTTAGATGGTCTAAAAGATTACAAAAATAGGGCACAAAACACATTCGAAGGACCATGAACTACAAAATTAAATTGAATGACCAAAATTAAGCATGGTTATAATTTCAGTAACACACGTTCAAATAGGGTTTGCAGAAATACAAATATCATGGGTTGACCACTGGGATGCCAATGCGACTATACCACACAGTTTTACACTTTTGCCCCCTCTTCCCACTTATGGACAGTCATAAAATATCTAAACCGAACAGTTCAATAAAACGTAAAAAAAAAAGCAAAAAAACGTAAAGAAAAAATTTAAATAAAAACCCTAAAACATCAGCTAAAATGGATATCAAGTTATCAACAGTCCCACCTCATACCGACACGTAGCACAACCTAATCCCGGTATCGGATGCCGTGCCACCTCATCAATCTTATCATCAGATTCCATTTCAGCCGTCTGTTCTGTTGACTCGAACCCAATTTCCTCCAATATCCCACGCACACATACACTCATCCAACACTTGCCCGTGGGCCATTCGTGCTCGCCACTTGCTCCCCCCGAGCGCGGCTCGCCAATATTTCAACCCACGCGCCACCTCCCTCCCCCATGGTCCTGCTACCACAAAAGACGTTGGGTGTTTCTATGTGCTCGAAACACAGAGTGCGACACCGCATGTCATTATAAGTAATGAAATATTTGTGTAGAAAAATTAACAATTAAAAAATAAAACTTTCTTCAACTTATATGGTTACATGCTATGCATTGTCCGTATTCGGTCGCAATGAAAAATCTCTCGTTGGTAAGGGGAATGACCAGACTACCCACTTTAATTTACCGTGGGGGCGTGTGCAGAGGAGCCGGTTCTCTCGTTATCTTCACTTTTAAAATATTATTTTTGGACAATACCGTGACGTGTATTAGCGGCAGGCTTTCCTTTCAGGCGCAGTACCAACCCACCTCTCGCCTCCGTAAATAGCACCAAACCTAGGGTTAAAATGGTAAAAGTGTACAATAAATCGAAAATGTATAAAATACTAGGGGCCGAGAAGGCAACAGAACAGTTAATAACAAAACCCTGATTATATCGAGTACTGTGAGATCTGCGCAAACAAAAAAAACCCTCTCACCCCCGATAGCCTCCACAGTCCAAGAAAACCCTCGAGAAAGTGAGAGAAATTTTTTTCCCGGCAGCCAAACACTCCCTTCTGGGTTTCTCTCCATCTGTCCTTCCCTCCCAGATACGATCTTTGTTTATTCTTTCGGAGCTGTTTTGGTTTTTTCTGTCGAAGAAGAAAGATGCGGATCAGGAAGAACGCCAAGGTCTCTCCCCTTCTGTTCACTTCGCATGCTCCAGCTGCTGGGGACCTCCATCCGCACGTGTGCCAGCTCAACCGGAACCCCTGGGATGTTATTCCTTTTGGACCGGAGTCCGACCAGGTCAGTTAAATCTGTCTGTATTCGAGCTTGATAATTTTATCCATTTTCGTTTTCTTTAAATTTCTGGGTAGATCTGCGAAGCCCCTCTTAAGCCCTTGAGCTCATGGGAATTAATTTCTGTTTTCCTACCTGCATTTCTGGAGCTAGGGTTTTCTTTATTGTCTTGGTTGTCTTGGTTTTTCCCCTAACATTAGGGTTCGTCATAAACCCTAAAATTTCCTGTTTTCTTCGTGTATTTAGCGTCTAATGCTCGATTAGGGAAATGGGTTTCCTTCCTTTTGTGATATTTCGAGGGGGAAATGTGAGTTTTTGATGGGTTTTTGTTGTTTCGGGTGGCTATTTGTGTGTAGTGGGAGGTCGAAGAGAGCTTTTACGGTGGGAGCTTCGGTGATTCAATCGGAGCTGTCGAGAGGTAAGCCTCTCCTTCTCATCGATTCGTTTCGTTTTTCTCCTATTTCGTTCGATATTATTATTATTTCAAGCATTAGGGTTTTTCTGTTTCCTTTCGTTTTTATTCTCTCCCCTCTCTTAATTATATTATTATTCAAAATTTCTCGCGGCCCCTCCCTGAAATGTTGCTGTGTTACGATCTTACGAAACGCAGCGTGGCGTCAATGAGGGATGCCACGGAGGAAAGACGCTTGGAAATGATAGAAGAGCCCGTGGCGGAGGATGTCGAATTCGAAAAGGATTCGAATAAGGCGGAGGGCGAGATGGAGGTGGAAGAAGGGAGGATGGGCAGCATGTGCTGCCAACGGAACGACGGCCGTGGGTGGCAATGCAAGAGAAAAGCCAAGCAAGGGCAGTCCTTCTGCAACCACCACCTCTCCCTACTTCGATCGAACTACATTGTCAAGGCCAACGGGAATGGAAACAGTAGGGATAATGGAATTAATCACAACATTTCTTCGAGTAAGGCTCCTGCCGCGGTGAGCGGGGTGGTTCAGCTGGAAAATGGGGGCCGCCGCCGCCGGAAGAAGGCGAAGAAGGAATCCGCCTCTAACCCCTACGAGTTCTATTACTATTCGGGGTTTGGCCCGTGTCGGAACCGGAAGAGAGGCTGCGATAAAGAAAAGGAAGAGACCAAGGCCGTGGGTGAAATTGCTACTAATACTAGCTCTGCTACTACTTCTCCTCCTCCTCCTCCTCCCCATGAGAGCGGTCCTCGCTCACCCTTGTCTCCAATTGCGAATGGGGAATTCAATTATGACGACGAGGATGATGATGATGAGCTCGACGGCAGCGGCGAGAGCGGGAGGAGGCGGATGAGGAAGCCGGTGAAGGAGAGATCGCTCAAGTCCCTGATGTGAGGCAGCTGAAGGAATTCAGTGGATTATCGTTTTCTAGTTTCGGAGGAGGAGGGTGTTAGGGTTAAGAAATTTTAGAGGTAATTTTGTTTCACAGAATGTAGTGTTTTCTCGCGGGTGACCCTAGTGTGCCTCTCCTGAACATGACAGAAACGAGAGGGGTATCGTTAGGGTGTGGGTGACATGTACCGAAAAGATTGTGTGAGTCCATGTTCAAAATTGTTTCGTAATTTAATAGCTGCGTTGTTATTCTCCTCTCTCTCTAGAGTTAGGGGTATGGTGATGTGGCTGAATGGAAGATGCTTGATCAAAAAATTAAAATAATTAATTAATTTTAAATGTTATGGGAAATTATATCCATGCAACATGGACTTTGTTGGGGCCCACAACTTTGAGTTCGACACGTGGCAGTGTAGTTGGAGAGCGGCCCATTCAGTTAAAGAGTTCACAGTATTCACATGATTTTTTTTTTTAAAATAAAAAAGTCCTTGACCTTGATTAATTAATGTTGAGGTGATTAAATCTTAATCTCCTTCTCTAATCTAATGACGCACGTAATTATATATAATAGTTGTAGGGTGCTATCTTTTGCAACGAAAAGGAGGGACGCGCATGCATTACCAATTTTACCATATTCGGGTCGCAAATGCTTACTACAAGTTTACAACATTTACCAAAACAAGAAACCTTGATCGAACCCTAGCTAAGTAGCTAGTGAAATGAAATAGTATTTTCTTGTATCGTTGTTAGACGCAAAACATAATGCATGCATACATGAAATGTTCAGAAAGAACATGATCTAGTGACAAAACAAGTCTAGAAATCATCAATGAGTTTTTTACCGATTATATTTGCGGATTTCATGTTCAATTCTTATAGATCGTGTTTGTAGAACTTGGAATATAGTTTTGTTGGAAAATTCTTTGAACTCAAAATATGCTAGCAAAAGTGTGCCAGCGCGATGTTGCGGGTGTTTTTTTTTTTTTTTTTTTTTTTTTTTTTTTTTGAAAAGGAAAGACACACAACCAGAACAGGAAAGCCTACCAGGAGGCTAACACCACAGAGGCAGACAACAAAGAAAGCGATGAGAGGGGATCCAACACACAGACGCACCAGCCAGGAGCGTCGCCCCCAACACCACCAAAACAAAATTAAGGAGGGCAGGGAAGACCATCCTTATTCAAAACAAAGACCAAAGAAGATGGGGGCCTGTCAATCCAGACCCGAGAACCCATCTCAGGAAAACCCCGCGACGCAAGGAAGTCAGCGGCTCCATTGGCTGCTCTTGGCACCCAAGACCAGCGACAGAACTGAAAAGCTTCACTCACCAATTTAACTCTCGTCAGAACAGGATAAGCTTCCCAACTGCCAGTATCAACATCTCCGGAGAGCCAATCAATGGACTCACGAGAATCCGACTCCAAAATAACCGATTGATAGCCCAAAGAAGACCCCAATTCACAACCACGCAGCAGCGCAGTCGCTTCTGCCACAGCAACAGAAGGAGACGAGAAGACATCTCTCAGCAGCCATAAACTGACCATTAGCATCTCGGATGACCACACCAGCAAAACCCGAATGAGTCGAAAGGGACCAACTAGCATCAACATTAATTTTATAGAAAGAAGAAGGATGAGGTATCCAATGAGTGACCAGAACACTACAGGCTGAGGGCCTAGCAGCACCCACACCCGTCCACCCCATGGCTTCCCAGTATGACCCGATAGCAGAGGACACCCTCAACAAGACCATAATAGGATTAATAGGAACCTGATTAAACACAAACTCGCATCTTGTTCGCCAGATAAACCAAACAGTAAACGCAACATAGGCACAGACCCATTTCCTTTCCGCCGTGCAACCCGGGAAACGAACAAGGACCTCCAGCAACCAATCCGTCCAAGAAGAAATACTCTCGCCATCAATCCTATAATTAAGGGCGCCACCAAACCAGATGACATTCACCCAAGGACATTGGAGAAAAAGGTGTTCAATTGTTTCCTCTTGACAATTGCAGATTGGGCAAATGGGGGAAAGGGAAACCCTCATCCGAAACAAATTATGTCGAGTAGCAAGACCACGATGTAGAGACAGCCAAACGAAAAGACGAATCTTAGCAGGGGCGGCCAGACTCCAAACCAAATTCCACAGCTTTTTTGGGATATCACGAGTCCTGGGCAGCCTATGATCCCGAGAAGCAAGGGATCCCAATTGCAACCAACGATATCCCGACTTAACCGAGTACTTGCCATTCTTGCTAGCATCCCAAACTAACCGATCCTTACACCTGAAATCACCAAGAGGCAGACTTTTAATCGCAACTTGGGCCTCCTCAGAAATAAACGGCAGCAAAAAATCAAAATCCCAATCCAGCAACTCATGGCAAATCAAAGAAGAAACACGCAGATTGGGAGAGACAGCTACTCCCCCAAGCGCCTCCGGATGACCAGAAGGCAAAGAAGGGAGCCAGCGATCCACCCACACCCTAACATCACTCTCTCCCATAATTTGCCAATGAGACCCATTCCGAATAACTTCCCTACCCACCAAGAGACTAGTCCAAGCCCAAGAGGCGCGTCCTCTTTTCGCAGCATACCAAAAGGAACAATGCGGGAAATAGCGGGCTTTAACAACTCGGGCCCAAAGAGAAGTCGGATCAGAAAGCAACCTCCAACATTGCTTCGCTAATAAGGCATCATTGAAATCAGAGAAGTTTCTAAAGCCCAAACCGCCCATATCTTTAGGAAGGCCAAGAACCTCTTTCGAGACCCAATGAGTTTTCCGCTTAGCACCCTGACTCCCCCACCAAAAATCTGAAACTAAAGTATCGAAATCATGACACACCGTGGCAGGGAACTTAAAAATATACATGGGATAGGCAGGAATAGCCTGCACCACTGCCTTAACTAAAACTTCACGCCCCGTAGTGGACAAAAGTTTATGCTTCCATCCCTGAACCTTTTCCATAATTTTCTCCTTAATATACGCCAACCCCCTTTTCTTCGATCTTCCCCAAATAGCAGGGACACCCAGATAAGCTCCAGGATCAAGCACAACCTTTACACGAAGAATATTAGCCAACTCAGCGGAGACCCGCTTAGGAATATTCGCACCAAAATAAACACTTGATTTTTGAAAGTTGACTAGTTGACCCGACGCATCACAGTACAAA
This sequence comes from Malus fusca, assembly GCA_035220775.1. NCBI lineage: Eukaryota > Viridiplantae > Streptophyta > Magnoliopsida > Rosales > Rosaceae > Malus > Malus fusca. Next base: position 18,912,242 of record CM069059.1, on the reverse strand, counting down.
TGAATCAAGTCCACTAAATTCCGACAATTTTTGCCATCAGCCTTAAGAAACAGCAAAGTGTCGTCAGCAAAAAAAATATGAGAAATGATAGGCCCAGAAGCACCCAACTTCACTCCATCCAGCAGCTTATCATGCACAGCTTTCTGGATTAAACAGGAAAAAACCTCCCCCACCAACAAAAAGAGAAACGGAGAGAGATGATCCCCCTGCCGGAGCCCACGAGAATGAGCAAAGCTTTTTCCAGGCTGGCCATTTAGGAGAATGGCAAATTGAACAGAGGATACACAACCCATGATTAATTGCCGCCACCTGGTACAAAAACCCATTCTGCCCATAGTAGCATCAAGAAAATCCCATTCGACCCGATCGTAGGCCTTCTGCATATCAATCTTAAGGCCCAACTCGTATTTAGTTTTAGCTTTACGCCCTTTCAAAAAATGAAACATCTCATGGGCGATTCCAATATTATCGTGTATCTGCCTCCCCGCCACAAAGGCATTTTGAGACAAAGAAATAATGTTCGGCAGCACCACCTTCAAACGATTGGCCAACACCTTAGACAGAACCTTATAAGAATAATTACACAGACTGATCGGGCGAAACTGCGAAACCAGTTCAGGATTAGGCACCTTGGGGATGAGGACCACATCTGTAGCATTTAAAGTATTAGGCACAATCTCCTCATGTAGCAAAGCACGAATCAAAGAATTAACATCAGTTTTCAAATCCTCCCAAAATGACTGGTAAAAAATCCCTTGGAAACCGTCTGGTCCAGGAGCCTTAAGCCTCCCCATATTCATCACAGCTGCCTTAATCTCTTCATCATACACCAGCGCAATCAGGTCCCTATTCATCTCCTCTGTAATTCCAGTCGGAACGCAATCTAACAAGGCACCCCAGTGCCTGGGTCCTTCAGAATTAAATAAATTCTGAAAATGGTCCTCCACCATCTGACGAACCCGACTAGGGTGCTCAACCCACTGCCCATCCTCAGCCTTAAGCTTCAAAATCATGTTTCTGCGCCGTATTTGTAAAGTAGACTGATGGAAGAACTTGGTATTTAAGTCCCCTTCACGCAACCATTTAACGAGGATCGTTGATGCCAAAAGCTCCCCTCCTGAGCTTGAAGAACAGCAATAAGCTTTTGCGTCTCTTGAATGGCCTTAAAATTAGGTCCCCACTGCTTTTGAAGCTCCACAAGTTGCACAGTAAGCTCCTCAATTTGATGTCCCCGCTGTTTGAATTTATTCCGGCTCCACCTAGTAAGGTAAAGCCGACAGGCATTAAGTTTATGAACCCATTGCTCCTGCATCGGTCCGACCCATTGCCTGGCCCAACACTCCTCCACAATCTTCTTGCATTCCTCCTCATTTGCCCAAAACGCCATAAACCGGAATAGCTTGCATCCCAAAGGCCTACCCGAATCAGACATGATAACAATTGGGCAGTGATCAGAACCAAGAACAGGACCATGCTCAGCAAAAGTAGTAGGCCAAACCTCCTGCCAAAGCCCATTAATTAATCCCCTATCCAACCTTTCTTCCACCCACTCCCCATTCCGACGACCCCTCCAAGTATAGGCCGGGCCTTGAAAATCAAGATCCAGTAACTCCGTCATATTCAGGAAATCTGCCAAAAATTGAGGTCTTTTATAGGTACCTTCCACCCCTCCGGATTTTTCATGGTCCCAAAGGAATTCGTTAAAATCACCCTCACACAACCAAGTAAACACCAGTAACACGCACCCAACTATGCTCACCCTCAACTCTAGCTATAGCATCAATCACATGCCTAGAGGAATAAACAATTTGCACTTCCAAAAACTCATCCCACCATAAACTTAAACCACCAGCTTTCCCAATGGGCTCCACATTAAACCCATTCGCAACCCTTAACCACCTTCTTAAACTATTAATTCTATGATTTTTCATTTTAGTTTCGAAAAGAAAAATCATAGAGGGTCGTCTATTTCGAATAAGCCCATGAAGAGCCCGAACTGCCGTGTCCGACTCAAGACCACGGCAATTCCAAAATATATAACTCATAGCGACCTTGCGGCTGTTGAGGGCCAGCCGCCACCACCCCGAGCCTGAATGCTCGACTCCGATTGCTTATCCTTCACATGATCATCTGCACAGCCTTCCTCCAGACCAACCCCCAAACATTGACTGCCACTTGAACCCTCCATAGTCGCACCCTCAGTATAGACAGCCCGTTCAATCAGTAAGCAACGTTCGAGTAAATTCTGACCCATCCAAGTCTCTGCCATCACCGCAGAAGGATTGCTCAAAAACTCTATCCCTCTAGCTTTCTTGAGGGGGTTGCGAAGATATTCCCATCTTTGGAACCCTCCCCTTTTCAGACCACTGCTCGCGGTGTAAGTGGGATCCATAATCGCCTTTGTCCTCAAAAACTCCCCTGAGGGTGTAAAATCCCACCTATCGACCCCTAGAGGAATTCCAATTTCTTCACCAGCAAGCGAACTAACAATCGATACCTCATGTGCTGTTTGATTGTCTTCATCCAAAACAGCTTCAGCACTTGTATTACTAAAGACCTGTCCCCGCTCACGTCTCCTACATCTCTTCGTAAGCCGCTACTGAGTGTCTGAAACGACTTCTCTATTTGGTAACCCCTCCCTTGTCGACTGCTGGCTAAGACCCGGTTCTGGTCTAGGACTGGTAGGCAAAGCAGAGGCCCGAGCTGTTCCAGCTTGTCTTCGCTCCCATTCTCTCATCACTAGAGATCTCGATGGGACCATTTCCTCTTTTATAGGTGGCGCTTTAGTCCATTCTCCATACCCAGCAGCCCCAGTAGAAACAACTTCAAAGGTGCATTCCGTATTGATATGATCAATACGCCCACACCTGTAACAGAAATCTTGGAGTCTTTCGTAACGAAACTCCACCCACGTGTCCCGATTGGACCCCCTCCTAAGCCAGCATCCAAGACACAAACGGTTGACAGTGTTAACAAGAATGCGCACCCTCAAAAAGCCTCGAGCCTTAGCCGCATCCTCCAAATCTAACACCTCGCCTGCAGCTTGCATTAATTTCTTAACGTTCGCCAACGTACTCAGCCCAAGTGGCACGCCTCTAATTTGAATCCAGAACGGAACCAACTCCATCACAATTTCTTCCAACGCCAGATGCGGAAGCCACTTCTTAACAGACAAGTTCTTCTTCATGATTCCCCATGGTACCTGGTCAAGAATCCTTTTTGCCACTTGTTCGTCCGCGACTGTGATAACAAAAACATTTTCTTTCACCCACTTAATATCCACCACCCCAAATTCCTTCCAAGCCGATCTAAGAATATTCCTAACTCCCCATTTATTTAGGAGTTTTTTCGTAAGAACCTTCCCCACTAGCTTCACTCCTTGTTCCATTTCAGACAAATCCAGAGCTTCCTCAAGCTGAATCACAAGATCTGCAATCCCGCTACTCGTCATCCCTTCCCCCTGGATAAGAAAAACCAACCACTGTAACCCACAAGAGTTAATTAAATCAGATAAAGCCCACCGCCTCAATAAACAACTCCAAAAGGTACCACGCAGGAGCTGATATCCAACCTTTGAAATAACCAGAAGACCGAAAAGTGGCAAATACCAGTACCTGTGATTTTACTCAACCCATAAGATGCACCCTTGGTAACCATTACTCGAAAAAGTAAAAGTGTTAAATCGCTCCACCCACCTTATCTGCATCCAATTAATGCCCATACGTGAGGATAACCTACCAATATTCAAAAAGCGGAATCTCTCTCTGTGCCAAACAAACATCCCTGTTCTCCAGTGAGAGAATTTCAGAACTATATCAGCCCTGATTAGGAAAGAGAACAAAACCCCCAAATTCATAAGCAATAAATTGACCCCCCCCATCCAGTGCGGAAGGGAGAAATCGAGCTTACCCACCTACCAGAGACTTCAATTTAAAGCAGCAGCAGTAAAAACCCCCTGACAGAAGTAAATAACCTGGCCAGAGCAAAGCTCCACCAAACAACAACCAGATCCTTCCCCCAAGACACCGAAACAGAATCCAAACCACAAAACCAAACACAACCGAACGAACCCACCTACCTGAGACTCCAATTTAAAACAGCAGCAGATAAAACCCACCCTCGAGAATAGACGACGAAGACACGCACCACGGCGGAAGCTCACAAAGGAGGAAAAACTCTCACGCCACCCGGAGAGAAAAACCGGTTTTTTTTTTTTTTTGCAGTCTTTGTAATACTATATTTAATTAGTTACGGTTTGTTGCGGGTGTTTTTAAAACCTTACAAAACATGCAAAAAATTCTATATATATGTACAACTATAGTAGGTATTCAACGGTGGGTTTTACAACCCTATTTACACATATTTACAACGATGTTTACAATTATGTTTTCACTCATTGGTCAAAAGATATTCTTTATATGCACAAAAGTCAAAATATCAATCAAATAAAAATGTCTAAAATCAAATACAAATTTGTAAATCGAGCCTACGCATGTGGAGAGGTTATTTTTCTGTTAAATTTTCCTATATTTGGCTAAAAGGTCATATAAACACACTCATAAATTTTACATTTTTATAATCAAGTAGCAAGTAAAATTACAAACTTGCAGCCACTTGAACAAATTGAAGGTACTCAACCTAAATAATTTGAAAACTATTTATATAAAAACATAAGTAATTAACACTAATTAAAACTTATTTCGTGTTATTTCAATAAAAAGTTAATATAAAAAAGTCTTCATTGATTGCCTTTCCTTGAAGAATGTCTGCAGAACGTTCCTCTTCTGCAACTTTACTCATGACAATTCAAGAACAAAAAAATAAAAAATAAAAGCAATCAAAACCCATAAATGAAAACTGCCAAATGTACACCATACATATTCTCCTTTTAACTTACATGCGCAATGTGCACCATTTACAAAATTAAATGAAAAATAAAAAATATCAACAAACTTTAGCACAATGCTACTTTTCTTTTCACAAGTAGACTGTTTATTCACAGAATGGGGTACTTAAGTCCCACACCTATCTCAACAATTATGAGAGAAACATAATATGCGTCAACTTCGGTGTGATTTCCACTTCACAACATGAACACTAAGGTTCCATATCTCCTACCGTGTATTCAGAGGTATTGGAGTGGAATTGGAACATGGAAGTTCCAACTCACTCTGCATTTCATTAACATTATAAGGTACTACCTTCATAAAATGAGAAACCATTTAATAATTAAGTCCACAGGCAAGCTCTAAGAATTTTCCCAAGTTAGAAGAGATATAGCGATCCAATCAAACAAGCCATAATTATTGACAAAATCAGAGACATATAACAGATTTCTTAAGCTAAATCAGTTGAATATTAATGTCAAGATGATGCAATCAACAATCGCCTATGCAACAATTCTGATGCAAAATTGCACTAATTTAGAAGACTAGAAACAAAAATTAGGAAAACGAATAACAATAAATTTAGAAAAATTGAATTCGTTTTTACATAACAAAAAGTAGAAACGTTGGAACAATGAAGGAGAAGGGTACTTACATGTTCCTTGTCCAAAATCGTCGGTGCATTGTTAAGGGCAGCTATTAAAACCTAAAAAATTCCCAAAGGTGCAAAACTTAATGCCAAGACCCATTACTAAACATAGAGGAACTATAACCATAATAGAGAACTCGAAAGCAAAATATCATGATTACAAATAAAAAAAGAACAGATATAAAACAAAAAGGAATCTGGTTTTGTAAGTATGTGGATTCTTCACTATAATTTAAACACCATATATATGCTGACACTTACTGTTTGATTAACAGTAAGTAGTATTGTTGGGAAGAATAGAATGAAAAAGATTACATATACACTTTTAAGGCAAGTATTCTAATGGGTTGGGCAATGACCACGCATAAATTGACAACTCAAATAATGTTATATTATTTGCAATACACAACAGGAGATCTATGAGAATGTAATTAGTATTGTCTATAATATAAGTGGCTTTTGATTAATGAGTGCACTTTATAAATTCAGTATGCTTGTGGTTGAGTTCATAGTATACTCAAGTCAGGTTCGTGTTCATTTGACATAAATGATGTCAAACCCCGCAACAAGTTTTCATCGTCTAATTGGGTTTGTGTTGATTTGGTAAGGTTGAGTTCATGTTTGATGCATGTTGATTACGAAATCGCATATGACTATCATATATGAATGATTGTTGAAACTACAAAATTATAATTTACAATTGCAAAACATTGTGTATTGTAAACTGAGATGTTAAATATTGTGGAGCAATATTGCAATACACAATGACTAATGTGAACTACTGCAATACAAAATTATACCAAGATTAGATTTCTAAGACTTCGATTATGGGTCAAGATTCACGGTGAAGAAATATGTCTTCATGTTCCCATCACAACCCTCTGCATCAAAGTCTTATAATCAATTCATGAAGGCTATGAAGAAGGCATTAATTAAGAGAAAATAATTGCAATGTGCATAAGGACTGTTATTTTCAAGATTTTGTCCATCAAGCCTAAATTTATAAAAGATAAAAATAAACAAAATAAAACGAAAGAAATAAAACAAAATAAAATAAATACCAGATAAATTATCATCTCGTTTATGGTCCCAGAAAATCAGTACATTAGCATTTCCTGCAAAACCCCAAAATTAGAAAATCAGTATATTAACATCGTACCGCACCCCAAATTTCCAGTCAAATGAAAATTAATACAACCTCTGTAAAACATAATCAGAAAAAATTTACATACAATAAATATGAAAAAAAAAAGATAATAATTAATAAACGAATTCGTAAAATTACAAAAGACATCTGAGATGGGGAATTTAAATAAATAATTCAAATAAAATGAAGAAAAGGAAAATCCAAAAATTTGAAGCAAATGTTTACATGCAATAGATCTAGAAGCTACCTGATGTGATAAGAAATCGCTTGAGATCAACCTTGAGGTCAGCCGTTGCCGGAATTGTCGAAATCATTGTCATCTGCCATTGTGACCTAGTAGTCACGGAGGGAAGAGCGGGTGGGAAGAGAGAAAGGAAGGAGAAGAGGGGGGAGTCGAAGTCGCAGTCGAGGATGAGCGGGAGGGAAGATAGATAAGGAAGAAGAGACAGAGGAAAAATAAGTAATAACACAAACTTGGCAGGGCCAAAACAGGCAGCTCTAGAAAATACCTGCAAATATGTTGATCTCATTCCCTCTTACCTTTTTCATTACTATTTCAATCTTACCCTCATAAATTTAGAAAGAAAAAAAAACATGCCTAACATGTCACAGCCCGTCCCGAATATTTAATTTCGACGATGTGAAATGACTGTTTTATCCTTGGACGTTGAGATTGTAGTGTGTGTGTGTCATGTTTTGGGAGTTAGATGTATTTTCTTTGGTTTTGGATGAGGACCACGTGTGCCACACACATACACACTTTCTCTCTCTTTCCCGTGCCCTCTCTCTTCTCCCTCACGATTTCCTTCTATTTTCCGTACAGACCGTACGGACGAGCTTGGAACCAAGCATTTCACGCACAGATCAACGTTAAGAAGGTAAGAATTGAACTCATTGTTTGTCCCTGAGTTCATATATGTCATTTTTAGGACTTGAAACCGTGAAAAACCCCGAGAACTCTAACCTCCAATTTGGTGCACTGTTCATGCACACGTAAATGTGAAGGTTTCATGTGATTTGAAGCTTGTAGGAAGCTTTAAAACATCCCTACGAAGCTCGGAGAAGAAAAACCAAGCGATTTGGACGTCGGGATCGTCAGTTTCAAACTTGGCCGATTTTTCTCGAAATTCTCCGACGAGATTCCGTGAGATTTAGGTCTTAAATCAGGTATGGGGATGTTCTACAAGTTGAGAGCTTTAATTTGGCAATAATTTCATGAAATTTGGATGAAAATCGACCGAGATATCAAGGTTTTAAGTTTTACCCAGTTTCCGGCACCGGCGACGGTCGTTGGAGGTTCGAGGTTAGGGATGACGGAATATTCCGTCAACTTTGACGGAATATTCCAACGACGTTAGTTAACTTTAACAATTTCCGTTACTATTTGACTGAATATTCCTAACGGCGTCACTGTTGCCGTTGGTGTGCCAGGCACGTGCTCGCGTGTGGGCGGCGCGTCTGGCCATGCCTTGGCCGCCGCGTGGGTGGTCGGAAAATTTTTCTAAAAATATGGGGATGTTCGTGGAGTTGTGTAGATCACGTTGGTATATTCAAACACCCCATTTGAGCATTGTATGAGAAGTTATTAGCTAGTTTTGTCTATGTGCTTTAAATAACGTTTTTATAGTTAATTCGCATATATGTGAGGCTTATCCCGAGGACGAGTGCAGTCAAGGGCGACTCGGGGGCTACCACCCTTCGACATACCAGTGAGTGGGCTTTTGGTTTTCAGTATATACTTGACATTTTCCCAGAAAATATGTTTAAATGAGATTATGCCTTGAATGCCATGCATATAAGTTTATAATTCGTATATGAATTGGTATATGATGCATTATATATAATTGTGGTGAGGTGGACACTCAGGTAAGCCCATGTGAGTTATGTTTGGTTATGTGAATTATCGATGATGTGATATGTGACTGAATAACGTTGAGCTCATAAAACTACACCTAGGGTGATTGTGATTTAGCCAGAGATATGGCACATGCCTGTTTATAATGTCATATCCCGCACCATATGCTCATATTGGATCCAATTGAGGTGCACAATCTTGTCGTACAGACCTTTACTATGGTTCCGACTCGTAGGTGACTAGCGATTTATCGCCCAGCTATTATGTGAGAGTAGTATTGAGCATAATTATATTACACCCAGTATTGTCGTACAAACATTTTCATTTGGTTCCGACTTTTGTGCGGTATAGTGCCGTATAGGTCATTGTAGTGACTCCGGCTAGATTGACTTTTGAGCTATGAATTCAGCCGTACAGACTACCACAAGGGTTCCGGCTAATATGTTATATTTCTATGAAGTTATTCTCACCTGAATTACTTACTCTGTTATATCTTGGCATGGCATACATATGAATATGATTATGTGAAGCATGATTTGAATTGATATATTTACATATATATTTATGTATATGCTTATATTCTAATTCTGGGAAAAATTATACATGTTTTACAACGAGGGGTTAGAAATGTTGATAAATGAAATGGTTTTATAAAACAATTGTTTTTGCCCACTCACGTTTTCTGTTTTGCGCCCCTCCAGGTTTTAGGTAAGCTTGTTGTTGCTGGGTACGAGGATTTCGGCGTTCTGACATATTAAAATAATTGTAGGACATCTTATGGTACTGTATAATTAGTACTTGTCCTACTGGACTGCACCTAGACTTTCTATGCTCTGATTAGGAGTATTTACTTTTGTATCTTACTCCTAACACTTCCTGTTTACTAGTGCACTCTAGTAGTTTCAGTTTTTAATTATTCATATATTTCTTATCCTTATTGCTTCCGCACTGTACACATTGCTACGTCACCCACATGTGACGGCCAACATGCCTTGATCTCGGTCGGGGTGTGTCATAACCATGGTCTAAAATATCGATATTATCGGCGATATTTCGCCAATATTATCAGCGATATTTCGTTGATAATATCGTTTTTGTGAGAAGGCGATATTTTTACACGTATCCACTTAATTATCATCAATATATCGCGATATTTTAGGACCGGTGCGAATCGGAGAAGAACGCCGGAGCTTCTACAGCTCCGACCGACTGTAAAAGAGCACCCTAGACTCCGATCTAGGTATCAAAATGAAACACAAGACGAGAGGAATGTTTTTATTCCTTCCGTTTGCTGTGAAACGGTCAAAGGTGTTCGAAAAGCTCCTCGACACTCACGGCCTCGCCGGAACTGTGTGTGCCTTCCCCGGGTCGATCTCATTCTAAAACCTTGTTAAAAAAACGAGATAAAACTTAGTATATGTCAACCACACAACATCCAAGATAAATTGAGGTAACCCGGGGCTTACCTAACCGGAGAAGGATCAAGAGAACTTGCCGGAGAGTTCCTGGTTTCCACTGTCCTAGCTACACCGAGAGAAAGGGAGAGAAAGACGAGGTTTAGATGGTGATAATGATGACGTTGACGGAGTACTACGAAGGGTGTGCGGTGACTGGGTGTGTGTGTGTGTGTTCGACAGGAAGATGAGAGAACATAGAGAGACTCGGGGAAGAAGAGGAAAAGGAAGAGAGTGTGAGAGAGGGAAAGAGAAGAGAGAGATAGAGAGATAGGCTTAGACCCGGGGAACAACAAACAAAGGTGGGCCCCGTGGCACACCTATTAAGACTCAAAAACAATTTTAAAAGTAAAATAAATTCAAACTTAGTGAAAATACAATTTAAATTGGGGGTAGGTGTAACAATCTATCATGCAATGTATAAAGTGTAAAATATATAATGAATTAGTACAATTCATTATATATGCAATGTACAGAGTTCCTATGAGGTTCAAAATATTGTACTAATTCATTATATATAAATGATTATGGTGTGTTTAAATTTCTTTCATTAATTACTACATATTTTCTACACTCACAATGTTTGCCAGCTCGCTATATAATCAACTTAAATCAGTTAAATCCATCATGCAATGCATTTCCTTCCAATTTTTTGTGATAAACTAATAGATAATTGACTAAATAAACATCCTGCAAAGTTTCAATAAAAATTTCCAAGTTTTTCTTACAATTTCCGTGGGTTTTATTCAATTTTTATCAATATCGATAATATCCCGATATTTCCATCGAAATTTCCGTGTTTTTGGACTACCGATATTTCCGATATCATCGATATTTTAAACCTTGGTCATAACCACCCACCGTATTCACCAACATTTAATTCTTCCAATATATCTTTGTTTTTATTTATTAAAAGATCTTTAAAAATGATTTACGCATAAAAGAGAAGTAACTTGAACATTTATTGTTAATCTTATAATAGTGGTATCATGTTGGGATTTTGAAGATAGGCGAACTATAATATAGATTTTGCTTCTTTTGAAAATAACTACTAAGGGCAATTGTGAAAAATACATTCAAACATTTAAATCTCACTTTATCACAAGAAGCCTAATTGTGTGTCCCTTTATTCGGAAAGAAAAATATAAAAAATTTAATGGTAGCTCTATTTTGACTCATTAAAGTAAAAATTATTGACAAATTATTTTCCTCGCAAAAAGGTCTCTCATTTATGATTGTGTTTGTATGAATCACTCACTTGCAAGTTTACTATTGAGCAATATGGTTATAACAGTTTAGTGTAGTAACAGTTGCAAATGTTACACGATACACTTTGTTGATAGCTTATGTTACATTGTGATTTATTATTAGTTTGGTTAGAGCTTTCTTGAGCGTGTCAGAAATAGAATAATATAGTAGATAGAATTTATGGGTTTAAGCTTAATGATTTATGAGATTTTATTCGTAATACGTAAGTGTAACTACGCTGCAAAAGTGTGGCAGCATATTTGTGGAATTGACATGCATTAATTTTTTTAATCCTTATTAGCTAGGAGTCCTAATACTTTTTTGTAATTTGATAGAATAAAAGGCAATGAATCTAATTGATAAGTCAAAGTTTTCTTACTAGGTATGTGACACTTGATAGTCACGCTACATCATTGCATTGAAAATTCAATGACAGTGTAAAAATCAAAATTTGTAAAAGAAAAAGGTTAAGAAGTGTTGAATGTCTTGAGGTCAATAAGCACTGAGATGTGATCCTATTTCGATGGTTTTCTCATTTCAGCTCATGGACTTATGTTACACTGATCATTCATAGTGTAACTTCAAGTACACCTCCACTTACCAAAATATGAACTTCATAATTATGAATTTTATAGATTTTAAGGCTCAATGCGATGTTGTTACTGTTGCGAGTTAGAGAATTGGAAATAACATGGTGGAAAGATAGTTTATTATATTGGGATTGAAAATAGATATAAGGAGATGATATGACAAAAATACTCTTTGAAAAGGGCTCTTTATACGAACAATATGACATAATTTAACATCTATTGTATTTTAGCACAAAAAAAATGTTATGATATTAAAATGAAAAAAAAAATTCTAAATACACTCTAAATCACTTTTAGCGTGTATATCTCAAGATTATTTATCTTCTTCAACTCTCAAAACCAATCTCACCCTCCATTGCAAAATAGAACTCAAACCAATGAAACTACAAACATGTTGATTGAAAAAAAAATTGGTGAATTGAACATGAATTCAATGCTTTGAAAGCTTCACATGAAGTAAGACTTCATAGTTTTCATTGTTTTAGTGATTTCAACGACATTGGCATGCCTATAGCTGCGTTATGAATGATATCCCTTGAAAAAATTATGGTTGGTGATGAGAATCACACATCTAACCACCCTTAGTCATAACTGATCACAAAAATCCGAAGATGTGAATAGCAGGGAGTGTAAAAAATAAATGTAAAAACATAAATATGTATTTGCACCTAAGATGTGAAGAGTAAGGGGTGTACGTAGAAAATGTAGGGCATATGTAAAAAATATGGGTGTATATGGAGGGTGGAGGTGTGAGGGTATTACGAGAAAGTATGTGGGGGTGGATTAAGATAAATTTTAATTTAAAAAAAAAGTAAAATGGGAGTGTGTTAAGTTGTGAGGTGGGAATTCAATAATATGTGGTTTGCTAATAAAACAAGCATTTTCTATTTTGAAAATTAATATTGAAATTCTAAAGGTAAATATGGGTTTAACTAGGGTCGGGCCCTGATGGGGTGCCAGGAGTGCAACCGCACAGGGCCCCTGAATTTTAATAACCTTTATAATGTACTACATATAAAAAGAGTGTGAACATATTTCACAATGTTACCTTAGGAGAATTGTCAAGTGCTGGTACTTACATTTGCTTTTGTAAGGATTCGAGTCCCAGTAAAACCCTTTTTGGGCTTTTTTTGAACTACATTAATTTTTTCTTTTCTCTTTAATATTTGTAGTTTAATTTTTTTTTTTTGGTGAAGATATTTGTAGTTTAGTTTCTATCATTATAAAAGATAACTTTTGATGATAAATTTATGATTAGGAATATCATAATTAATTAAAATCCTTAAAAGTTTAAAGATAAAATGTCACATCCCGGCCTGGGCCCCCACCACATCCCGAGCTCGACTCCGCCATAGTACGATATTGTCCGCTTTGGGCCCCGACCACGCTTCTATCAGAGTCAATCCCTGGCCGAAAGTGTGCCAACAAGGACATCGGGCTCTAAGGGGGGTGGATTGTAAGATCTCACATCGCCCAGGGGTGAGGATCATGTAAGCCTTATATGTATATTCACATCTTTACCTAGCACGATGCCTTTTGGGAGCTCACTGGCTTCGGGTTCTGTAAGAACTCCGAAGTTAAGCGAGTTCGCCTGAGAGCAATCCCAGGATGGGTGACCCACTGGGAAGTTCTCGTGTGAGTTCCCAGAAACAAAACCGTGAGGGCGTGGTCGTGGCCCAAAGCGGATAATATCGTGCTACGGTGGAGTCGATCCCGGGATGTGGTGGGGGCCCGGGCCGGGTTGTGACATAAAATCTTTAAAACCCCCATTTCCATATATGATATCATTTAATTGAATACATGTCATTCATTTATTCTTTGGTCAACTTTTAAGGATCGTCTAATTTCATTCTATTTGAAGATCATTTAGTCATCCATATATATATATATATATCATTTAATCGAATACATGTCATTCATTTATTCTTTGGTCAACTTTTAAGGATCGTCTAATTTTCATTATATTTGAAGACCATTTAGTCATCTATATATATATATATATATTAAATATAATACAACTTTGCTCACAACACTAAAGTGGAGGTGAGCAGGTGATGCTCATCCCTTATTGATTACCGTTAAATTAATTTAATACACGAATCTTGAATTCTAACTAATTTAACGACAATCAACCGAGTGGGGGTTCGAATCATCCTCACTTTAGGGAGTGAGAAAAAATGCAATAAAAAAAACTAATAGTTCATTATAAGATGCTACAATATCATAACCAGTGATCTGTTTAACTAGTTCATAATAAAGAGCATGAGTTGTTCTGATTATAATATATGTACGGTGATATGATATGTACATAGCCACCACACCATGCTTTTTGTATTTAAAAAGTAAGGAGTTTCGAACTAAAAAACATAAGGAATGCATATACATAGCCACCAAACCATGCTTCTTTTTTATTTATTTTCTTTTGCATTTATATCAATTTATACACACACAAAAATATAAAATATAAAATATACAAGAAAATATAGCAACCAAAATTTAGACCTTGTAAGGGTCTCCGTTTGAGTCTTGCACAGGGCCTCCAAAATCTTAGAACCGGCCCTGGGTTTAACCATGTGGGGGTAGGATAGGCATAACGGGGTTAAACCTGCCAAAGAGGATTACATTTTGTAGTAATTTTGAGTTATTGTTCAAGTAAAGGTAATCACAACAATATTTGAAATCAGCTCTTTCAAGCATTATAATTTTTCAAAACAAAACAAAACATTGACATATTATTTTTCTTGCAAATAGATTCCTCATTTAAAATTCCATCATTATGTGTCATTGACAGTTGTTATTATAACTGTAAAAATTGTCAATATGGTACGATACACTTTGCCCGTAACTTTGTACAATATGTGCAAGTGACACGCAATTTACACTAGAGAAATAAACTCATATTGAAATGAATATATTTTTACAAAAGTGGAGGTTTTTTTCTTGTTAATAAGATAATGTTACTAGGTTTAACAACCAAATGAATGATAATGTTACTAGCATGATTTAAGATTATTCATTTACTTCAAATATTTGACTTTCCCTTTGTGAAGAAACCCCTCATAAACTAATTAAAGCAGCTGAATTCACATAATAAAATCGGTCTATATAAAATTTACATTAATAATAGAAAAAAATAATATTTAATAAACAATTGATTGAATCACATTATTACTAGCATATTGTGAGGCTAAGCCCACCACTCCCTTAATGTAGATAAAAAAAAATCATTTGACAACTAATTTAATCACATTATTATCTACGCGCAAAATACTTTTTTTTATAAACGGCATTACACGCCTTTTAAGATGTTTTGAACATGTTTAAAAATAGAGAAAATAATATTTAATAAGCAACTGATTGACTCACATTATTGCTAGCTCATTGTGAGGCTAAGCCCACCCATCTCCCCCTTAGTGTAGATAATATGTTTTGTTAAAAAAAAGTAACTATTTGATAACTAATTTAATCACATTATTATCCGTGTGCGAAATACCTTTTTTTTATAATCGGCATTACACTCATTTTAAGATGTTTTGAACGTGTTTTAAAATAGAGAAATTGAATCACATTATTGCTAGTCTATTGTGAGGTATTAATTATAAAAACAAAACAGCACAAAAAAACTTTGCCGCTAATTCAAACAAATTATACACTCCACTTTAATAAATGTTTCACATAAACTATAGCAATTTTTCATAGTCTTTTTGGACCCAAAAAGAATAGATAACCGTGATTTAACACAAGTTATCGCATTTTTTACGAAAAAAATATAAATGAATCTTGAAAATACACATAAGGAGTGATTCTTTCTCGGAAGATGATTCTCTCCGGACCCACTTTGTGAGGATCCTAGGATCCCCAGATTATAGTCTTCGTACATCATGCGGTTAGTTTTCTTTAGACACGATTTACATTTAATTTTAAATTTAAAAAATCAAATAATTTATTATCGTACGATACACGATGAACGGTTAAGATTGAATCCAATTCCCACAAAGCGGATGGAATCCAATTCCTTCTTTCCCTGGCTAAAGTCAAGTAAATAAATAAAAAATCTAACAAAACAGCAGAAGCCATGGATGATGACTGGCACATGTCAAAGGCGTCAGACTCACAAATCCTGTCCTAAAAAAAAAAACCATTTAAAAATCCACGGGTAGTAAGTAACTAATCAAAATCATTTAAATAACTTTAATAAACAAATAAACCCATTTATCTTTGTCGTTTTTCTGTTCCATGAATCAGAAGCTACCATGGCTTCGAATTCGATTCTTTGTTGCTCTTCCCATTTAAATCCCAGCCTATTCGTCGTCGTTTTCTGCTTATTCGTCCACTGCTATTCGTATGGCGAACAGGGGCCGTACAGCAGCTTCACTGTCTCCAGCTTCAGCTACCCACCAGCCACAATTGGACCCTCTGGATTTCGATATATTAGAGGTGAATGATTAGCTTTTTGATAACCCTTTGAAGCATTTGATTGGTTGGTTCGGTCTTTATATTGCATGGAGAGGATTATGGGGGTGTAATATTTGATGGGGTCGTAATCAAAATGTTGAATTTTTCTTCTGTTGTTTTTCGTTGGAATTCTGTAAAGTACATCGACATAGGTTTTCTTGTTGTTGAATTATGCTATAATTCTAAGTTTTGACGATTTTGATTTGGTTTGGTCTGAAAGTTGCTAGCTTTATCTGTGATCATGTTTGAAAGTTCTTGACATGGGATTGGTTGATTCACAAGCAAGCAGATTTTCAGTATTTTGTATTTTATTTCGATTATCGTGTGTAATGAGTGATTTTTTTAAGATTGTAATTCTGATTTATATTCAGAATTGTATATCTAATGGTTAGTTATGCAATTCCTAACTGGTTTTGGTGTTTTGCCTTGTTCTAGTTGAAATGCCACCATGGTTCTCGTCGATAGCAATGAATTCGAACGTGGAACTTGTAAGTATGCTTACCAAGGTTCAAATTTTCCGCTTTTTCTTTTGTCAACAATGTCTTAGTAATTTGAGGTGGAAACTGGAAAGGTATACCTTGTACTTGCCCGAGAGCTGATTCCCAAATGAAAGTGGTTATCTGGATTCGTGATTGCGTTCCTTTCCATAAGAAACAAGCCTGTAAATCAAAACTATAGTTGAATACATTATGATTACTCTGCATCCTTGCTAATGATTCAAATTATTTTCAGGCTGCTGGAGACATAGAAAAGGTTCCTAAAGTTGAGTTACCATTGATTTGCTTCCGAGCTGGTAGCCTCCCACTGCCGGATGTTAACACTTCTCTAGTGAATTCAGGTATATGTCACTCAGCTTTAGATGAACTGACTAAATTGAAGTGTCGGTAAAATAATATTACTCCGTAGTCTCTAGCCACATGTGTACTTTGTGTTTCTGTTCTATCTGATGCTTTGTCCCCTGTAGTTTTACGTTTCTGATCAACATGCATGTCAAAAGTATTCCACAAGATTTTTGACTTGACAGATACCTTAGGAGTGTCAGGACTGCCGAGTCGCCTTGATTAGTTTCCTTCTCTTCGGATAAGCGTTAAGTATCCCCAACAAATCTGACTGCTGGGCCATTTTGTCAAAAGTGCTTTTCAACTATTACTTAACATGAATTTATCCGTGTGTGTGGTTAATCAAGGACAAGTACAACTGGTATACACAAGCAATTTGTTTCACGTTTTTTTGCATAAACACATTTAGTTTTTCAGTTGCCCTTATTTTATATTACTTTGAATTCTATTTGAACAATGATTGATCATAGCATTGAATGAATTTACTGATATAGCAGTTCTCGCTCCCCTCTACAATGGTTTCTATAAGGGAATACAAGCTCTTCAGAGTTCACAGCAGTGCTATCCTATGCAAAAGAATTTTACACTCAAGTTGACAAATGAGCAGGTCTATCATCAAACCTTTTACTTATTTTTGTACACTTTTGGAGAGGGAAAGTTTGCTCAAAAATTTAACTAGTTTGTTTGCGAATATTTTCATGTTTTTCTGAACAAAATTTTATATTCTATATACCAAAGAAAAGTTTATATACAGTGTCTTATGGAATTGTAGTTCAGATTTCTCCAGGAGTTTGGTATTTCGGTCTTTTCAATGGAATTGGACCTACAAGGACACAATCAAAGATGGTATGTTCTATTATCATTTACATTTTATAGTTCTTGTGTTGATTTGCTCTGCTGTTTGGGAATGCTGTTATTCATGCACCTGAAATCATTAGTTCCCTGTTTACTGTATGCGATGAAGTTTTGTTGTTCATACCTCACTTCAAAACATACATATGTATTTATATAAATTTCTTTTCTGTCGAAGGGTCTTAATGCACTAATAATGGATAACATTGCAGATTAATCGCGCCCCATCACACTAATAAGGGATAGTAGCCTCTTGAAGTTTACATTCATTTGAATTCTTAATTGAGGCTACTATGCTGACATTGCAGATTAATCGCGCCCCATCATACTCATTCAGTGCCAATATCACTGTGGAAGGATGTACGACCCTAACCATGTGGGGCCCAGACTGCAATCAGACAATTAACACACTTTCATGTGCTCAATCTAAAAGTTACAGTGCTGCAGACAATTCTTCAGAAGCTGGTTTGTATAACCAAACAATTGAATATGAAATTTCATGTAAAAACAATTTTGGCACTTGTCATGGAGATGGTGAGCCCAAATTCTACTCTTTGGATGTAGTGGGAGTATCACACGAGTTGAAAATTTTGGCGAAGGATGTTTGGTTAAATGTAACATCTTCAGATAACACCAAGAATGTTAGTGATATTAATTTAATGTTTTATGCACGGCATGGTGCATTACCTTCAGAAACTGTGCATGACTATTCCAGTAATATAAACAAATCCTCATTGGTCATTCAATTTCCAAAGGTCGGTCGCTGGTATATTACTGTTTTACCTCTCAACGTTTCAAAAGAGCTTGAAGGGAGTCTGGATACTGACACAAAAGTTTGTTATTCCTTGGAATCAAAACTGCTTGAATGTCCGGAGGGCAAGGCCGGAGCAAATTGTACATGGGAAATGTACACCCTTCAGGTTGGCTTGCTGATAAATGTGTTTCTGCTTATGAAAGTTCTTGAAAGTATTAATTTCTTCAAAGTAGTAGATTATTTGTTTAATTTCCATATTGATATTGTTAATACTTGTATGCATTAGTGGTGAAGATTAAAACGTTAAGTATATATTTTGAAGTTAGTTTGCACTGATGGGTATAAGAAGGGCGTGCTAGCAGAATATTTTAAGAATTGACTTGTAGTGGCCTAAAAATGCAGAAACAATAGCGATTAAAGAAAAATTCTGAGATCAAGGTGGATGTACTTATTAGATGGATGTTCTTATTTTCTGTAGTATTTAATTTTATTCTTGATGCTTCAAGAAACTTATTGGCAGGAATGATTTTGTTGACAAGCTGAGAATGGTTGTCTGCAGACATCGCTGAGGAAAGGTTCAAGCTACTTTGAATACTACTATTTACTCATCAGTGAAAAAGTGCCTCCTGAGTCAGCCAATTTTCCTCTTGATCGTCTTTTAACCAACTCCTCGCATGGTGGACAACCAGAAGAAACATGGACTTACTTTGTGATGGACATTCCGCGTGGAGCAGCTGGAGGACATATGCACATTCGATTAAACTCTGATGACAAGGTTAACTATGAAGTATATGCTAGATACGGTGGATTACCATCTCTTGCTAGCTGGGACTATTTTTATTCGAACAGGACAAGCAGTAGCCATGGCTCCATGTTTTTTAACTTATATAATTCAAGTGAAGACGAGGTCGATTTTTACATTTTGTACATTAGAGAAGGAACTTGGGGTTTTGGTCTAAAGCATCTCAACACCACCAGTGATGCTTCGAAAGTTCCGACTATCATGTCTGTTTCCCTTGAAAGATGCCCGAGAAGGTGCTCTTCACATGGAAAATGCGAAACTGCATTGGATGCTAGTGGATTGGCATCATACAGGTTTTTGTTTAATCCTTCCCCTTATGATTTTTTATCTACTGTGTTCTTAAGTTTCCTTTTTTGGAACACCTATGTTTTAATTTCTTGATCAGGAAGATAGCTGACACCTTAAAGTTTTCAAATTTTAATTTTTTTTATCAGCTTCTGCTCATGTGATCCAGACCATGGAGGCTTTGACTGTAGCATTGAACTTGTAACACCTCATGGTATGTGTTATTTCAGCGGTGAACTTATACAAAATTGTTCTCTATGCAGTTGGTCTTTTTTATTTCTGCTCATAGTTCAAAATTAGCTAATTTAGTCTGTTTTTTATTGAATAAGGTTCGTTTGTCATGGAGCCGGTAATATGAATTTTCTTCCAGGAAGCAAATTGAAATAGAAAGTGTCAGGCCAAAATCTGCGAAAATTGAGTCTGCTAGTTTGAAGAAATAAAATGTAGATGATCAAACTGCCAAAACTTATATCATTTAATGAAAAAGATGTTTTCGGAAACAATATAAACTTGTCTAAGTACATACTGTATCTACTTAGTTTGGATGACATAGGCCCTGAATCTGATATAGTTATTTTGAAGTGGTTTTCTACAAAGTTATTGTTTACGTTGCAAACTATCCAAGATTGATTATTATGCTCTACAGTTGTTCTCTTACTTATTTCCCTGCATGAAAATTGGCATAGGGCACGTATGGCAATCCATTTTTCTTATTGTGTCAAATGCTGCAGCAGCACTTCCTGCATTTTGGGCCCTTCGACAGAAGGTAATCCTCTTATAACTTTAACTTTGATTCACAATAACTAGACTTCTTCAAATATAATGTAATAATATATTACTAGTTGAAGTTTGCGACAGTACTCTCCATAAGATTATCCTAAGTGGACACTAAACTGATGCCATATTGGTTTGACTCAATTCTGAAATTTAGACAATTTTCATTATCCAACCGGAAACTTTTTTTTTGCTTTTAACAAGTTGATCATAAACTCCGCCTGTGTAAGTGGTCCCAAGCCCGGATAAAAGAGGAGGGGGAGTGTGTCAGGTAGTCAACAGCTGGCACTCCTATCTTATGTCGAATCCTTGGATGCGATCATACCAGCTCACATGCACCGGATCCCATCCGAACTCCGAAGTTAAACAAGTTTGGGCAAGAGTAGTACTAGGATGGGTGACCACCTAGGAAGTCCTCGTGTTGCATCCCCCCACAACAGACCCCACCTGGTGGGAAAAGGCTTTGTTGTGTTGTGTTGTGATGTAACAAGTTGATCATAATATCTGTTTGCAGGCATTGGCAGAGTGGGTGATATTTACATCTAGTGGAATTGCAAGCGGAATATATCATGCATGTGATGTGGGAACCTGGTGTCCTCTGGGCTTTGGTGTCTTACAGGTACACTTCTTTGTCTCTTTTCCTTCTTAAAGAAATAACTAATGGTCGAACCTTTTGTTGCAATAAAGAATGAGAACGCGATATGCAAGTAGTGGCAAAAGCCTGGACGCATTTGAAGTTGACAAATCCGTGGTATTGCGTAATTAAGCAGTTATATACATTGCATTAAATCTGTATGATGAATTAGTTATCTTGAATTTTCAGTTCATGGACGTCTGGCTTTCTTTCATGGCCGTAGGGAGCACATTTGTGTACCTAGGCACAGTTGAGGACGATCTTAAGAGAGCATTACACACAGCCGTTGCACTTCTTACTGCACTCATGGTTTATACTAAGGCCAGAAGGTATCTTGAGTTGATGGACACAGTTTCAGTGCATTTTAAATCTGGACTTGGTTTTTTAGTACTTGCGTCATGCATCTAACCATGTTGAAATTTGCAGGCCGGGGAATATTATTCTAGTTATAGTAATTGGAACCATTGCTCTTCTTATTGGGTGGCTGATAGAATTGTCAACCAAGTTTAGGTCATTTTCATTTTCGACCAGATTCTCCTTAAATATGCTTGAGAGGTGGGTATCCTTGGAACGGTACGATGTTATTTTAAGTTAGCAAACCCTATTTGAATATAATAGCCCTAGTAGATAAGTTGAGGGTAGCTCGTTAACTTTTGTGGTAACATATATATGTTGGAGTTTATATATATGCTTATCCGTTCCATTTCGTTTTCTAAAATACCAACGGATTACGCAGGCTCCAAGCTGTTAACGGATGGCTCAAGAATCTCATTAAGACAACTTTTAGAAGATTTCGCTGGGGTTTTATACTTGCAGGTTTAGTTGCATTAGCCATTGCAGCAAGTAGCTGGGTACTGGAAACCAATGAAAGCTACTGGATTTGGCACAGGTATAGTTATATCATGAAAATCTTCCTCTCTCTCTCTCTCTCTCTCTCTCTCTCTCTCTCTCTCTCATGATTGGTGCATAAAATGATCTGCAGCATTTGGCACATGACAATATATACATCTTCCTTCTTCTTCCTATGCTCGAAAGAAAGTCCTGCAAGTACGGTAGATACTGAGAATCAGATACCACCGAATGGAGCCTATGAATTGACTCGACAAGATTCATTTTCAAGAGGTGAGTAACGAGAAGAGTAGTACGGGAAATTTTGCAGAGTTAAGGTTATAAGAAAAAGAGATGATTTTTTTTTTTTTTTTTTTTACTGCCAAGAGAGAATGTTTTGGGAGATGGGAGGTTTGTGAATATCTTACTGGATAGATAGGAAGTATTATGAGTTGGAGAAAGATGAGAAAGTTATTGAAGGGCCTCGGTGGAAACTAAAGTAGGGACTGAGTGATTTCTAACCAAGTACAGACTGAGTAACGCTAAATCAACTGGTCATGTACCCTTTGTAATTGTAATCATAATATGTTCGTATATCTAATAAAGGAATACACTCATGTCGAATGCAGTATACTCCAAGAACAATGAACATACAGATAAATTTTCGACAGACCAAAATACAATATTGTTCCCCTCCTCCAGATCCTTTCTTCAAGAAATTACTTGGCTTTCCTACTCAAATTGCACATGCACATTTACTGTGTAGTTCTTTTTTACAAAACGCAACGCTCTTCGTGTTCTATCTCCGATAAAACCATATTATCTTCACATTCCATGGGAGCCCGAAGATCGTTATTTCGCCACTCTTCTCATGCTCAAGTACTTATTTGTGAACGGCTAGAAAATGAACAGAAGTCTGAAGCTAGTACCTCTTTGTAATCCTTACGGATGCTCCAGAGGATCTCCGCGCACCTCCTCATGCTAGGCCGGTTCTGTCTGCGTGGAGCCAAGCATTGTAATGCTAGTTCAAGAATCTTTTCGATGGCTAGATTACTTGCTGCTGTCTGTTCTAACCTAGGGTCCAAAATCGAAGGAGCATCTCCATTGGTAAACTTCTTCATAGCCTGCAAAACCAACCCAAGTCATGCGCTAAATTCCCATGTAAACTAGCTCAAGAGAGGAGAAGTTCATACCCATTTTGCAGTTATTCGTTCCTTGGTTTCCCGTTTAGGTTCAATCGGACGCCTGCCTGTAACTAGCTCAACCAGTAGCACACCAAATGAGTAGACATCACTCTTCTCCGTGAGTTGATAGGTTCTCAGGTACTCAGGGTCCAAGTAGCCAGCGGTTCCTTTAACTTGAGTATAAACATGGGTGGCACCTGAGTCGCTATCAGCAGCAAGCCTAGCAAAACCAAAATCAGCTACCTTGGCCCTGAAGTTTTCCGTTAAGAGAATGTTGGACGACTTTATGTCTCTATGAATAATCGGATGATCTGCCAAGGAAGCCGAAGCATGGTCTGGTTAGTTCCGTCACAAAAATTCTACAACTCTCAGAGAACTCAAACTGGAGATTTACCTGTGTACATATGCAGATAGGTGACGGCATGAGCCACTTCAATTGCAATGTCCAGCCGTGCTGCAAGGTCAAGAATCTCACCATGCAAACCTGCATTACGCCTTGTATCACATCTCAGGCACTCAAGGTGATGCATTGAGGAGCCAAGGTGCACAGATACACGCTCATTCGAGCTCACATGCACACACAGCACACAGAAAGGAAGAGAGCAAAAGAGAGAGTAACACAAATAGAACTTACAATCCAAATGTTGCCTGAGGGTTCCATTAGGAACATACTCGACAACAACAATCTTTTCATCTTCATGCTCCAAGTACCCGTAGAACTTGACCAAACTCAAATGCTCCACCTGCGCCAGCATTTGAATCTCGCTTCGGAATTCCACTCCCAAATGCTTGTCATATACACTCTGCAAACAAAAATAACCATGTCCTCAGTTAATACTATATCGCACCCCGGTTTTAGCCCTATAACACACTTGTACCGGACCTTTTTAGCGCGTTTGATTGCAACAAAGGTCCCGTCTTCGAGTCTCCCCTTATAAACCGTCCCAAAACCACCTTGTCCAATCTTGCAAGAGGGAGAGAAGCTCTTTGTGGCCTTGTTTATCTCTTCCATGGTGAACTTTACACTCCTGGGCTCACTCTCATGCCTTGAGTTATTGGGATTGGAGTAGATGCCTCGATTTGAACTGCGTCTTCTCTCGCTCCCATCTCTCGAAGCATCCGAAAATACTACAAAATCAACTTAGTTGATCAGTCTACCTCATTAAACAGACAAACTAATTTGTTTTAATCATTTTTTCTCTTCTTAAAAATATGAATAAAAAATAACAGAGAAGAAAACAAATGGCAGCCATTAGATACATTATACAAACTTTTCGTTGGTTTTCCCAAGGATTAAATAAAAAAAGTCGGAAAATTAATTCATAACCGCGGGTTGCTTCTGTGATGGCTAAAAGTGTTTTCCACAACAAAAGTTGCTTCTAACGACGTTTAGTTTAGTAGAAATCTTAAAAGTACTTGTGGATCGTAAAAACGCTTAGCTCTTCCGAAGAGCACTTGGGTTTTCAATAAGAATTTCTAACATGTTTATAAGAAAATAAGTACAAGTAATTTCTAACACGTTTAAATGAATTTCTAAAATTCCATCTCTACGAAATATCTCTACAGTTTTTACCAGACTCAGCTTAAATTCTTGAAAAGAAAAAGTTACGGAAATGGAATTACCGGAGGGAGTTCTGAACTCTTCAGAACCCGCGAAGCTTACGGAGCTTTTGGTCTCCGGCGGAGTGAAGCACGAGACGAAGGCTCCGGCGACGGAGCGGGCGGCGACAGCGACCACGCTCCGGCCAGAGCTGGATTTCGGTCCGGTTGAGGAGTCGGAGTAGGACGAGCTAGGAGAGTAGGGGATCCGGTCCGGGGTGCTCCGCGGGTCGGACGTAAGGCTACGGCGTCGGTACGATGGGGTTCGCCTCATTTCAGAGAAAGAGAGAGGGGACTGGAGAGATGGGACGTAGACGTAGAAATGGCGGGTAGTTGTAAGCTGTGGAAAGTTAAGAGAGAGAGAGAGAGAGAGAGGGGGGGGGGGAGAGAAGACTTTGATTTTTCAAAAGATGAGCGAGGCTAACGTGCGCCGTTGTAGTCCAGGACTCAAGCGTGTCAAAGAGTAGGACCAGGTGCAAAATAGTTGGGTTTCATTTTCGGTGTAAGATTTTCAATTAAAATCTTTTATCACTCTACTCTAAAATTGTAAAAACTATGAGAAAGATTCGTAGTTCAAGTAATTAAACATGTATTATCCTTTGCTTGATATTTTATCTTCGATTTCTTTCGTTTGATAAGTTAATTGAAAACGACATTAGACATAACATTTCAACTTTTTGAGTTTAATGTCATTTTTAATAAGTTATTCAATGCGTTTATTTCCACTTTAGTTTAAAATTTTGGTCTTCCTAACATTATCTTTTTACTTTATATAGACACGAGATTGATTGTAACTTTTATATTTGTTGGTTGGTTGTAACTTTTATGACTTCTCTTATCTCTAAATTCTAAAGGTTAGGGACTTTTTCCTAAAAGAAATTATATTTGTTGGTTGGTTGTAACTTTTATGACTTCTCTTAATCCATCTATGATCATTCTGGTACATATGTAAGCGAAAAACGAACATAATGAACAATGAGTGCTACGTCTTATAACAAATATTGTCTTCGTTTTTAAATCAACGAATGACCCATTGTGTTTGATTTGCATCTTATTGTTTATTTACAAAAGGAATTGTTATTGGCACTTCAAAAATCTTATTCTACACTTCAAACTTTCTAACACTTCCCTTATCAAATTACGAACAATGAAAAAACCGTCACCAACTCCATACTAAAAATGTGCAAGTGAAATTAACCTTGTATTTTGAATATTTTCCTATTAATATCCATTTCTTTATCACTAGATTTTAATAAGATTTCGTCGACTTTTTGGTTTCAGTTTGAAGAAGTGAATGTGAAAACATTGGACCGACAGATCCTACCCCTTGTAACATGTCTATGAAACATGCCTTGCCGTGTTCTTTTGGTAGCTCAAACATGCCTGTCTCTATTCTTTAGCGTGAGTGACATGTATAATTTGTGCACACCTCCTACCAAACAAAATTGCAACACCATAATTGATGTGATGGTAAAAAAAGTTGAGATTAAATCATAAAATCAATTGATAATATATGAAGTACTTCAACTACTTATAAGCACATTTAAGGTTCTTTTTCTCATCGATGTGAGATTCATTCTCAACAATGCCCTTCACGTGTAGCGAATTTTCAAGCCTAACACATGGGCAACACAATTCGGGTGATGTGGAGCACGTGTAGCTATTAGGTTTTGCACGTAGGACAACATGCTTTGATACCATGGAGAAAGTTGAGGTTCTACCATAAAACCAATTGGCAATACGAAGAATAGCCCAACAACTTATAAGCACATACGACATTTGTGGTCACATTTATAATACACAATATGTATAGCAAACAAAATCAAGTAATGTTGCAATTTTGATGCAAGATTACTAACACTTTGATTAGAAGTTAATCGACTATGGCAATCCAACTACTCCTACAGTGCAGTCTCCAGTTTGTTAGAATATTGACATAATTTCAAGGAACCCCTCCCAATTATCGACATCTCTTATATTAGGAAGGATGTTTAATCAGAATTATAATTGATCTGTTCTGATAATATAGGTGATAGCAAAAATGAAGTAAATTAAGAAAAAGATTATATATGGTACGGGGATTTTCTTTGTATGGATGAAATGATGTGACCCAACAACAATAAGAGAAAAATGATAGGGAACTTTATTCCGCAAATGATCATTTATTGTAGTGGCTGAAACCAATCATGCTTATGCATACAATTAACGCTATCGTTTTTACAAGTAACATTTTGACTCACTAACTCTATTGTTTGTCTATAATTTTTTATTGTGCCGATCTCATGTGTTTCAGAATTATATTGAACTTAGCTAAATTACATTCATAGTCCTTGTAGTTTGGATTTTGAATTTCGTCCTTGTAATTTTAATCTTTGCTTTTCAAGCCAATTCAATTGGCTTAGTAGATATGGTAGAGTAACTTTAAACCTTCTACTTGGTTTCCTGCCTTTCTTATAGTGTCTTGGCATGTAACTCAAAGAGATTCATTGGGCGTGCCAAAATTATGTTGGTGTCACAATTTCCTTGCGAGGGTTGGTACTCTTTGTTAGAAATGCATTTGAAAGCCTTGAGTAGGCATCGAGCTCTTTCAAATGAGTTATAGCTTGTTTGGATGTGATTTTCAAATGACTGAAAGCATTTTTAATAAAAATATTTTTGAAAGCAATCCTTAGTAAAAATACTAGTAAATCCTAAAAAAAAAACACTTAAAATGCTTCCTAGAAAAAGCACATAACTGATGTTTCTTGTAAAAAGCACTTCAAGTGCTTTTGGAACCCAAAAACATTTTCTCTAAAAGCGCTTTCAGTCATTTTAAAAACACATCCGAACGAGCCCTTATTTGTTACTGTTAGGTGTGCCACTCTTAGCTAAGACCAAAAGGATTTAAATGATGTTATTGTTATATTGTAGACTGGCGCCACAAGTAGACTGAGCTTCTATCAAGAGACTGTGCCACAAGGGGATTAAAATACATGTTAAGTCTTTTCTATGCCTTGTTATGTAAAGGACTTCAAATATTTTTTTGAGTATGCCAAGTGATAACCATAAACTGATTGGATTTTGGTTCAACTCAGTTTGCAATTCTCATATAACTATAACCGCATAATGTATGACAAACTATATGAAAATGCAAAGATAGGAAGGAAATGAAGTTAAACACTTACCAAATATTCAACAAGAAGTAATAACGTGATAGGAAATGAGAAATACAAGCAATCAGACAAAGTTTAAACCTATTCAGGCAAGTTCTATTGCTAGTCAGGCAAGTTCTTGCTAGCAACTGAAGTGCTTTGAAATAAAGTTTTAATACAAGAATCAATATTACAAACAATGTACCAGAGCGTCAACCGTAAATACAATTGCAAAGGTGTCGAATTACAAAAGGAATTTAGGAAAGGTAGGCTGCATAGCTTTGAAGTCTTTTTGTGTTGTGAGTTGAATGTCCCAGAACAGGCCTTTCTTCCAGTTTAAGCTTTTTCCTCTCAGATTAATCCTGTCTGCCCCCAGTTGTTGATGTGACTGTTGCCAGAGAATAAAGAATTCACATTGCAACTTCGAGCTTTTATCCTCTCAACAGCAGTCAACAACAGCTAGTTGTGAACTGAATAGTGCTGACCTGAAACGTGCATCGATCAACAAATTCACTTTCTGTTATATGTTCTTTCGTATTATAGTAAATACTCGAGGATACATAGATATTATTTTAGTTTAATTACTCTAACCACCTTTTGCGCAACCATCCATTAATTGTATCAATTCTTTCAGTGCCTCGTTACAGGAAACAATTTTGGTGATGAAAAACAACAGCAGCAAGCTCACATTAGTTTGACCGCATCGGTTTTACATGGCTGAATTTGCAAGTTGATTCTTATGCAAAGTGTATAGATACAAGCGATGTTTTACGCTAATATATATTTATATAAACTACGAGGAGGGTCATTCGAACTTGGGTGCAAGAGGGGGAGCACATTACTCTAACCAACTTGACTAAGCCGAGTACTGCAAGGACACTAAATGGAAAAGAAAGATAAGATTTCATGGGTCTTCATTTTCTTTTGTTATCTTGCACACAAATGCACAATGAAGCAATTCTTCCCAGATTTCAAAACTAAAGAGGTGAAGCACTGAGAAGAAGACAATAATTGGTCTCTGGCACAGAAACGCACTAGGAAACTTGGGATTGAAATCAACAATAAGAACTTGGGTGTTTAAGAATGACAGGATTGAATTACTAATTAAAAGACTAGATAGGGAAGAAATGCCAGAATCGTTACGAGGGACACAGTTTTTGGTAGTAATATTCTCGAAAAAGACGCATAATATATAGATAAATAACTAACGTATCTAAGAACTAATAGCAGGTGAGATTTTAATGAGACATGAAG
The DNA here is from genome assembly GCA_035220775.1 of Malus fusca. Taxonomy (NCBI): domain Eukaryota; kingdom Viridiplantae; phylum Streptophyta; class Magnoliopsida; order Rosales; family Rosaceae; genus Malus; species Malus fusca. Next base: position 18,883,022 of record CM069059.1, on the reverse strand, counting down.
ATTTGTTTAATAAATGTAAAATACTCGGGAGATCCTTACCTCACAAGAAACCATCAGAGCTGATCACCATCAGAGTGGAGCTACCAATCATTTAAGTGCTCAATTTTGAAAGCTGAGCTCCAGACCGACGAGGGCAGTCAAGGGCAGATACATCCAGAACATTGTCAAACCATCGCATCAGACGTATAACTTTTCTCCTTCATAAACCTGAGCAGCATCCCTAGCATGGAATACACCTCTGGTGCTTGCGGGTGGGATTCATCACCAGAAACAAATGTATGAATGTCACCCCCAGTCTCCACCCAGCTACAACCTGGAGCTTTATGATCACAACTGTTCTTCATCATTTGGCGTACTCTTGCTACATCATCCCAATGACCTTCAGAAGAATAGATGTTAGACATGAGAGTATAATTTACAGGCTTGTTTGGCTCCAATGCAAAAAGCTTTTCTGCAGCCCATTTTGCTAATCCTACGTTTCCATGGACTTTACATGCCCCTATGAATGCTCCCAAGGTGCTTGGATCAGCTTCAGTGGGAATCGATGTCAAAGCCGTGAAAGCCTCTTCTACAAGACCAGCTCGCCCTAGAAGGTCAATTAGACAGGTATAGTGTTCTGAATCCGGAATAATCTGATAGTCATCGGTCATTAATCTAAAGTAGTGAAGCCCTTTCCTTACCAACCCTCCATGGCTACATGCAGAAAGAACCGCAAGAAAAGCAATGTGGTCTGGCCTTGTGCCGTAAGTTAGCATTTTCTCAAAAACCTCTGTGGCTTCTTTGGAAAGACCATGGAATGCATATGCGCATATAACTGACGTCCAAGTAACTCGATCAGGCTCAACAACCAAGTTGAAACACTTAGACGCACTAGAAATACTACCACATTTGGAGTATGCACTTATCAGAGCATTAGCAATTGATGAAAAGAAATCAAACCCAAATTTAACCATGTAAGCATGAATTTTCATAAGTTCAGTAGTAGATGACACATTACCACATGAGCTAACAATGCTTGCCAGAGTTAATTCATCAGGATAAAAGTGTTCCTGCAACATTTCCCGGAGTAGTTTAATAGCCTCCTTCTCTTTTCCATGTAGTCCATATCCCACAATTATAGTGGTCCAAGAAATGACATTCTTGATGGGCATTGCATCAAAAACCTTCCAAGCATCACCTATGTTATCATTCTTTGCATACATGTCAACAAGTGCGCTGGAAACTAGAACATCTGAATCAAAAGCCTGTCTAATGATAATGCCATGAACCTGCTTTCCCGGCTCACAAGATCCAAATCTATGGCATGAACTGAGCAGACTGCTAAATGTAAACTCATCCCCCTGAACACCTTCCAGTCTCATCAAATTGAATACCCTAAAAGCCCCTACAGCCAAAGAACTTGAAGCATAGCAATTCACCATCACATTCCACAAAACCAAATCCCTGCACAATAAGAAATCGAAAGCATGCCTTGCATCTTCAACTAGACCATATTTTGCATAAAAATCAACAAGAGCACTGCCCACAAAGCAGTTTGAATCAAATCCTAATTTCACCAAAAAACAATGCAATTGCCTACCAATCTCAACACTATTTAACTCAATGCAAGCACGAAACAAGCCATTAATTGTTATATCATCCGGACTAACTGCTTCTAACAACATCCTCCTAAAATAATAAAACCCCAAATACAAATTCGGTTTATACTCACTCCCACAGTTGACAAGCCCATAAATCAAGGTATTCCAAGCAACCACATTTCTCACAGGCATTTCACCAAACAGCTTCTGTGCATCATTGAATTCCTTGCACTTGACGTATAAATTCAGGACATGAATTTGCAGCGACTGCAGGTTATGCAAACCCAACTTTACCACATGTCCATGGAATTGTTTTCCCTCGGGAAGAAAACCCATTTTGGCTGAAACTTTGAGGGCGTTTGAGTAGAAGGAATGGGCGGATTCGAGCACCGGCGTGAAGGCACTGCGTCGACTCGGAGGGAAAGACGAGTTGGTTTGATGAAATGGGTGAGCATGATTTGGGGCGTCTGTATTGGTTTGAAATGAAGCAGGAGGAGGGGTTGGCGGGAAACGTAATGGTCGTTTGAAGTGGACGGTGGGGATTGAAGATGAGCGGCATCTGGAGAGCATAGCATAATAGTTGGCTTCTTTTGACGCCTTTTTGATCCAAATAGTAGCGGCTAAGTTGAGGCCTTGATAAACAAGTTGAGGCCTTTCGATGGAGAAATTCTAGGTTCCGACAGTAGGACGCGTGTTCGTGCGGATTCTAGACACATAAAAAAAAACTCCTACCTCATTGTCGATGTTTTTGTCATGTTTATCGAATCCAGATTCTTTTCGGATTTAAAAAATCTGAGTCTAATGATCAAATGATCCGGGCCGTTGAAATTTGATTCAACGGCTACAATTATTATAATTTTTAAAGGGATCCCTGGTTTATAGCCATTGGATCAAATTTCAATTGCCCGGATCATTTGATCCTTAAGCTCAGATTTTTTAGATCCAGAGAGGATCTAGATTCATGTTTATCCGGCCCCATTTTGTGTTTCATCCCCTCACACCACTCCATGTCCCATTATAAGGACTAGTGAAAAATACTATTGTCTTGATTCTTGAACATAGCAAAATACTACCATCTAATTATAGAGGTTTATGTTGATGTAGCTGATTTTTCTTATGGTTGCAAACTTGTTTAGGATAAAATTCAATTCTTGGTTATTGATTAATTGAATTATTAATTATTCAATAATTTATGTGATTATTGATATTGAGTAATTGAATTGAATTTTTCCTTACTTATAATTTATATGATTATCAGTATTGATTAATTGAATTGTTGGTTTAATTAGGTATTAGTCAGACTCATAGACTCATATAGTATATTCTACTCTAGTATTAAGAGTCTAAGACTTTTTTTTTCTCCTATTATACAGTTATTCAATGGAATGGTACAATAAGAAACAGTGCATAAATCCTCCTTCAAATATTCAGGATAGTCCTCCTTTTAATATTCTGAGTAGTCCTCCTTCTATTATTCCGGGTGGTCCTTCTTCGAGTATTCCGGGTAGTCCACAAGAAAGTGAGGTCAATGAGTTGAATGAAATTTTGGCTAATCTTCCTGCATATCCTAGACATAGATGTCGAATGGTTGATTATCTACTTAATTATCGTGAAGCAATTCATAAATACTATCTCCCAAATGAGCCTTGTCAACCTAAACACCACATCATGCCAAGAAATAGCGACAAACGATGTTTTATCATCCATTGGTTAGATAACTTTAAGTGGTTGGAGTATAGTATAGAAAAAGATGCCGCATTTTGCCGTTATTGTTATCTTTTCAAGTGTGATTTTGATAAAGCGGGGAATGCTGGAAGTGATACCTATACTGAGAAAGACATTACTATATAAAAATGATTTGGTTGTTGCTATTCTTTTAAACCTTGCAGAAACTTCGCCCCTCCCCCCGTCAATTCCTGCCTTCGCCAATGGTCCCACCTGTTGGAATATATTAGTATTTTAGGTATTATATTGTTTGGGTTTCTTATAAGTTTAGTTTGGGCCTAGCCTGTCAGCATTAGGGTTAGGGTTAGTTTATTATAAATAGAGTTCTTTGTTATTCATTAGAGAATAAGCTATTCACAATGTAGTCTCTTAGGGTTTTGTAGTCATTTCGGCATTCTAGTTTGTTTATTAATATTCTTATTATTTTGTAATCTTATTCATTGCGCACTGTGATATTCAACTTGGTATCAGAGCAAGTTCAATCCTTCTGGATTTAATCTGCTTGGTTGGGTTGGTATCTGTTTGTCAGTATGTATGTATGCTAGTTTATTGTCGTTGGTTTAGTTAGCAGAAAAACAAAAAGAGGATTGTTGAAGCTTTGTCGTGCTTTGCAACACACTGTTCCTATCCCGCATTAGATCACCACCGCACAGCCGTCCCTCCACCTCGCCGCCCCACAATCACGACTCCATTGCTTGAATCGATTCCGCCGTCATCGAACCCGCTTGCACCCACACCCAGATCCGTAGCCGTTGTTGCCCCGTGTTGCTGCAGTCCGATCCGTTTGCATCGATACCTTGTTCCTGCACTTACACCGTTTTCTGACGAAGCTTGAAACCCAGCTTTCTGCACTTGCATGTTTTGCAGGGTTTGTCTGGAGAAAACCACAGGAAAACGGGGGGGGGGGAAAGAAAAAAGAAAAAAGAAGAAAGAGGAAGAAGGAGATATATAAAAAAATTAATATAAAAAAAAGAACGCACGTAAAGAAGAAAAAGGAAGAAGAAGAAAAGAGAAAAAAAAATGAATTAGAAAAGGAAAGAGAAACGGTTGGAGGTTTTGGCCCACAAGGGCAAAGGGAAAAAAATGGTCAAGCTAGTTTTAGGTCCACACAAGTTGTTGGCCTGTTTGGGATTGTTTTGTGACCGTCATTCGAGTGTTTAGAATTGTGACCACTCGAGTGATAGTATTTGTGTTTGTTTGTTTGTTGGTACAATTGAGATATGAAAATCTCATTAATATATAACGATAAGGTCTTAGTCAATGAACATTAGAAACTAGGGACTGGAAACTAATTTTTCCTTTATTTATATAACGATATATTTGCATTAACAGATAAAGAAATAAGTTGGTATCAAACTCGTTATTCATAAGATTTGAACTTAAAACTTCTCACTCTTACAGATAAAAATAAATACTACTAGATTGTAGTGTTAAGTGATTTATACAAGTTTGCATTAAGTAATGATTAAACTATTCTACTTGAGATTGTCCCTTGATCCATAGGTCTTGACACAAGGTTAGAATTCTAGTTCTTCAAAAGTAGTATCTCATTGATGGCTCGGGCTCCCCTGGAAGGGGCCTTCTTCGCCTTCCACCTAAGCTGCGTAGAAAAGGCCCAAAGACAATCCCAGGGAACAGTGAAGCTTCATAGGTCTTTATGTCCAGATGCAGGTAGTCCGCATCTTCACATACATGTCTATTTCAACGAGACTTATACAAGTTTGTGTTAAGTAATGATTAAAATCTACTCCCTCATGTCTAAAATTGTCATCTTGTTCAACAAAAATAATTTTATCATTTTTATGGTTTGTTAAATACTTCAAGTTCGAATATTTGATGGCTATTTAAGAAAACATACCAAATTAACTGTAGATACGAACATAATGTACTAGAAGCTTAGAAAAAAAAATTTCACTCACATGAAAAGTAATGTAAACAAGGTGTAATGGATTGAGGTTTCGGAGATCAATTTGCATGGAACAAGTTTATCACTATATGACATTCCAGTTATACACATATGACATTGTGTTATTAGAACGAAACGTCGATGTGCCGATAACTCGTTTATGTAGGTCCTTTACAGTTGCACGTTCTAAAATTTGTCATTTTCCTCAAAAACCGATTTAACCCAATGGAAAACCCCATTTTCCACTAGGGATGACAATTACCCGTCCAATCAACGTAATTGATCTGAACGATAAGAAATTCATTATCCAACCATACCACGTCATCCTTCAACTCCATAACCATAAGAGCAAGTCCACCGTTGGACCTTGCTCGAGGGACAGGCGAGAGGAAAGAGCCTGAGGGCCGGTGGGTTCAGCTCCAGCGTTGGGCAGCCCGAGTGAGGGTGGGAGCCCGAGGGCCAGGCCCGTGAGGGATTGACAGCCCTTTAGCCCGATGGGTGTGACTTCGAGCTGACGCCATGGTGTCGTCGGGTAATGGAGTTCTCCATCAAGAAACCGTTTAATTTTGATTTCGTGCAACGTGGGAAGACGGAGGAGGGGACTGGGGAGGATCCGCCGTCAAAGCTGATTGGCCAGAAGGTGAAGAAGGTGAAGAAGAAGAGGAGCCACGGTGAAGAGAAGAGAGAGAGAGAGAAATAAATAAAATAATAATATTTTATGGATTGGGTGAAAAAAAAATATTAATATTTTATTACCAATTGCCAGGGGAAGGGTTCCAATGGTGGAGATGCAAATGGCAATTACTGTTTATTAAGGGCAGTTACTGTTCATTAGGTGGATTGAATAGTGGATTGCCAGGGGAGGGCTCCAAGGGTGAACTTGCTCTAAATGCAAGAACCACGAATGAACTAAGTGGTTAATCACAAACTAAACCAATCAATTAAATTAAATAATTATAATTTAGAGTAACAAGTGGTTAATAGAGACGTGCACTACACAGCCAGACCATCAGCATCGCGAGGCAAGAGAGAGGGATATGACTCATATGAGAGTGGAGCGCATACTGTGCAAACGCAGAAAGCAACTTCCCACAAAAGCCAAAGGCCATTCTTTAATATCCTTCTTTCACCGACTGGATACTTCTTTCCACAAAACGCTATCTTTCCAGTTTCCACAGGTAAAAGCTTTGCTTTTTTCGTTTAAAGCTCGCAAATTTTGATTAATTATTTATCTGGGTGTGCTTGTTTTTGTGTGCAAGAACTAATTTTCTTGTTTGGGTTTCTTAATTTTGTGAAATTTGCATCTGGGTTTTGATTGGATTTGTGGGTTTGCAGCCTTTGATTCAATTGGGTTTCTTGTTTGCTATTTTCTGTTTTTTTTTTGGGGGGGTTTTATTGTTTTGTTTCGAGTGATTTTTCAGTTTTTTTTTCAATTGGGGTTTTTGTTTGTCTTAATTGCTGAGTAGAAAAGCATTATGAGAGTTGAATGAGTATTTGGAATTGAAGAGGGTCTCACAGGCTTTGTGCTTCTATTGCTCCTTTTAGCAGAGGCAGCATATTGGGGATTCTACAGGTTGTACTTTTGTTCTCATGCTAAAAATACTTCAAAATTAGGTTCAAATGCTAGTGATTGCATATGTAACATACAAAAACGGAACATGCTTTAAGCACTCGAATTCAAAGTGCAACACCATCACTAATTTCTAGTACTGCATGCTTAGAAAAATTTCATATGTATCGTGGTTTTAGTCGCTTTAATTCATAGGATTAGCTTTCTGGTGTGGTGGCATTGTGGGCGGGAGCTTTTAGTTCCGGAAAACTGACACCAATATTTGTCTGTCCTGTGTTATAGATTGCTCTAGTAATTATAGTTTGCATACAGAAAAACATGTCACCTTAGTCCCCCACAAGCATGAGCATTAAGCACTTCAAGTTAAATGTCGTACTTCGGTGAATGTGGAATGGCTGAGAATTTAACAGATGGGTGTTTGTGATAACCCCTTTTCTTTTATAGTTGCAGTTCTTATTTGATTGCAATTAACAACATAAAATCCCATTTAAAAATTTTGGGATCATGACACTATCAGTTTTGCACAGTCTGAAAAGCTAATTACATCATCTCTTCATAATTTACCGACTATTTTGTTGGCTGGTCGATAATTTTGCAGTTTACATGTTTCTGCCTGTTTGAGACCATATTTACCACCTGTAAACTCTTATTTCTTATTCCTGCCTCTTTGCGAAGGTTAATTAAATATTTCAAGCACTTTGTTGTGGCTTCTTTTATGTTTTAGTAACTTAATATCCTTTTAATGTTGTAGTATGTAATCTTCTTAACTCATAGTAACATTTTAATTATTTTGAATCTATAGAAATTGACTTAGTCGCCTATGATGCTAAATAACAGAAAGCAATGCCCCAATCTACACTTGTGTTGGGTGCATAACAAGAATAACTGCAGAGAATGGGAGGCTGTTGCTGTTCTTCCAGAAAAGCTCGTGTGCAACTGCATGGAGCACCTGTATATATCTATGTCTGTGTATTTCCCTTCTCACTCTAACATCTCTTTGGTTATTATAGTTTGCTTTTCATTGAGTACCTAACTGTTTCGGGCTGATGGTGGAAATAATTTTATCACATGTTATTCGGAGAGTTGCTTGTTTTTGCTATTGTATTGGTTTACTATATATGCATTAAGATTTCATTCTTAGTTATTTTTCTTTCTTTTCTTAAAACTCTTTTCTTTAGTGTCCTCCGGTTTTGGAAGAGCAAGAGTCGTTAAGATCTCATGATGTCACAGCCTCCGCAATCAGTGCAGGACTTCTGGTTTGTTGGGATTTGGAATCATCAATACCTGACACTTACAGACCCCCCCCTCCACCTTTGCCATATGATATGGTCTTTGGATCAACAGATTCTGATTCTGCCAGGGAAACAATTAGTTGCAGTAGTTTTGATACTTCCGCTACTTGTGGAGATCTTGGGGAATCAGACTGCAAAGTTCAAGAAGGTTCTTTGGATATCTCACCGAAGAAGTTAGGACTTTCCAAATCAAATGAACCTCATAGTTTAGAAAAAGAAGACGAGGATGTTTGTCCTATTTGTCTCGAAGGTACTTTACCATCAATAGAAGAGAAAATCCCTTTTTGCATCACTTTGCTATTTTTAACTGCGGGTAGCTAATGATTAATCTTGTTTCTCCACTCGCAGAGTATGAAACCGAGAATCCAAAGTTTATCACAAAATGCAAACACCACTATCACCTCTCGTGTATCCTTGAGTGGATGGAAAGGAGTGATGCCTGTCCTATATGTGATCAGGTTTTCCTTTTAAAATAAGTGATACGTGCAGTTATTATATATTTTTCATCAGATTGTCATGGAAAGGAGTTCGTTTTTCTAGATAGTGCCTTTGGTATTCATCTGTCAACAATGCTTGCACAGGAAGTCATTTCACCAATGAAGAAGGTAAAAGAAGAGTAGAAATTACTGATGCACCTGATTTTTGGTGGAATGATGATTACGGAACGGTTACAATCGTAAGGGTGAGCCTAGTTAATTGTTGACTGGATGAACCCTAGGTGCTAATTATTGAGTCATCAAATCTGTCTGAGTTTGTCTTATGTGGTATTTAAAGCCCTTATGCTTGCAATTTAAAGTTTCTCCTCTGATATTTCAGGAACTGGCAGTTGACCAAACCTTGTAGTTTGTAGCTCGTTCTTTTGTAAAATCAAAGTTTATTTGCTGCTCGAAGTCAGAGATTGCCAACTCAGTAGACTCTAGACCGACAGTAGCTCTTTGTTTCGAAACTTTCCAGGGATGTGTGGCCTGCAAATTCATTTATAATTTCGGTCATGCTCAAATTGAAGATTGCACCGAATCTCTTTAGTTAGCTGTATTAGCGGGTCAGTTGATGGCGGCAACGTCTCTTTCCCTATGTTTATGGCTTGATTCAAATTCTCAGACAGGCCTCTAGGTTTAAAGTGGAGCAACCAAGAGGTTAAGAACAAGGTCTTCCTGTGGAACCAAGGTAACAACAGTTCCGCTATGTACATATCTCTTAGTTTGTTGTAGGAATCCTTGTGTTGCCCATTTGTTGCTGTCTGCTGCAGGATATGATCATACACTGCAGTCCTTAAATTTGTAATTTGTGTAAATCACATCTCTTTTACTTTGTGGGTGGATTTGATTTAGAAAAATTGTTTCATGTATAAAAGCATGCAATGATCAAGAAATCTAGTCCTGAAAAGTATACCACACAAAGTTGATCTTATATACATTTGGGAAATTAAGGGTCTCGTTGATAATCATTTCGTTTTTGTTTTTTCGTTTGAGATAAAGAGGAGAAAATAGGAAGAAGGGGAGAGGTAAAATGGTGGGAGAGATGTGGAAGTGGATGTTGAAAGGTACACAAAATGCAAACTGAAAACAAAAAGTGGAAAACAAATTGGGAAGGTGTCTCACTGTGCATTGATGATATACTAATCTTTCTCCTCATGCAGTCTTGCTATAACATGAGGCGACATTGTACTTTTGGCCTCCAAGTCAAACGGTACACCGTACCGTATGAGTTCGAACTCGAATTAGAATTTCGAAACCCTTGCTTTCAGCTTAATTTTTGTTGAACTGTCTGCTTCAACTTCCAAGAATTGGGAAAAGGCGTACCTGCGTATATACAATGCAGATTAAAGATGAGCTGGTGGCATGCAAGAGAGGCACAAAGTGAGCCTCTTGTTATCACAAAGGGAAACATTTGGAAACCTTCTCTCACTTGGTTATTGTGAAAACAAGGACTTGTCTACTAGTAAAACGTACTTGTCCCCAATATATAACAAGCTTTTTCTTTTTTATACAAGCAATATTGAAAATTTAAAAAAAAAATTCGAACACAAAACTGCAAGTGCTTGAATGCGAGAATTTTACATTTACAATAAACCATATCAATTATTAAACTTTTGTATTAATGCTTTCGAGACATGATATTGTGTTGATGTTCAGATAAAGAATTGTCATTCTCGTTGTTTCCAAACACTAGAAATACAAACACCATATTTCGTGTTTTTTTCCATCTCGTAAGACCAATTCTAATGTCTGGGGTTAATGTAAGATCCCACATCGTCCATGGGTGAGGATCTTGTAAGCCTTATATGTATATTTCCATCTCCACCTAACACGAAGCTTTTTGGGAGCTCACTGGCTTCGGGTTCCATCGGAACTCCGAAGTTAAGTAAGTGAGTTTGCGCGAGAGCAATCTCATGATGGGTGACTCACTGGTAAGTTCTTGTGCGAGTTCCCAGAAACAAAACCATGAGAGCGTGGTCGGGGCGCGTTCCCAGAAACAAAACCATGAGAGCGTGGTCGGGGCGCAAAGTGAACAATATCGTGCTACGATAGAGTCTAACCTAGGATGTGGTGGGAGTTCGGGCCGGGATGGGATAGTTAAAACTTAAATTTTTAATCTAGAAAATTTAGGTTTATCAATAAGTTTTAATTCCGTTGGGCTCGTTCTGGGTGGACAACAACCTTGTCAGGGTAGGCCCCACTTCCTATCAGCGCTCGCATGTTGGGCGCGTCAAGCTTGTGCGACCTCCTCTATTCTAGGCACATCTATGAGCACTGTGGGCTAGGATCTTTAACTTAGGCCGAATCTTGGCCGGTATTTGCCCTAAAAATCAGTTTTAACTCGAAACTTATTTTAGAGTCAACTATTGAGTAAGTTTGGGGAAATTTAAAACCTAAATTTCAAGTTTTAACCTTGGAGATGGTTTAAAAGTTTTAAACATAATTAATTATTGGAAGACATTTCAGATGATTGAACGTCTTTCGAAAAGATAATACTAAATTACTCAAGCTCTCACGAGCGCTTAAACTTTAAAATTTAAGTGACATATAGCGTATCAAAATCAATCACAAGTGAAGCATAACCTTATTACATATTCTTAGTCTTTGAATAAACAGTCCATCTTTAATACTTAACGACATAGGTTACGTGTTCTATTTGAAGAAAACGGAATGATGGCTGGACCACTTAATTCTTAACCTTTAAAATTAGGTCATCATTAGCGTGATGATTAATAAGACAAATTTAAAAAAGCAAAAAAATAGAATCTCAAAATTCAAAGATTTTTCCAAGGCATGCGCAGCATATGGACAAGCACAGGGCGAAAAGACTACTTTTGTGGAATAGGATTTTATCCCGATATTGTTTGTGAGATCTTAAAAATCAATTCATCTTATAGAGTTTTAACGAAAATCTCGCGGTATTGTTTACGTTAATGAAAAATCATATTTTTACATTAAAAAATCAAACCTGATACTATTCACTTTACCCTTTATTTTGTCTTTATTGCTAAAACTCAAAATTTTCAAACCATTTTCATTAGTTTTTCTTTCTTATTCCTTCATGAGTCATTATGTGTTCAAAAATTATTTAAAATTTTTATTTAAAATCAACACAAATAATACTTAATGAAAATTGTCACATCCCCGCCCAGGGCAGACCACTTCCCGGGTCCGCTCCACCACCGTAGCACGACGAGTAACTTCTCAGTGGGTCACCCATCCTGGGAGTGCTCTGGCCTCCTTCTCGCTTAACTTCGGAGTTCCTACGGAACCCGAAGCCAGTGAGCTCCCAAAAGGCCTCGTGTTAGGTAGGGATGAGAATATACATTTAAGGATCACTTCCCTGGACGATGTGGGATGTTACAATGGTATCAGCACGACTTGATTCTAGGATCGGGTGTGTCAACAATTGATTGCACGATATATAATGAATGATTAAGATGAATTGATTCTTAGAATCCTCGTACTACTTTTGTCTTGTTCATTCATATTTTATTATTCTTAGGAAATAAAAAATTCGAATATTTATCAAAAAGGAAAATTATGAATATTTAGATCTGTTGGCATCCAACCCTCCCCTAATTCTTGGTCCCCACTCTCCTTGTTTTTAATTTCTTTTTTCCATATGTAACTTATTATTTAATTTCCATTTTTTTTGTCAATATTTAAATTCCAATTTAAAATTCTCTTTATTCGATATTTTCCGTTTCTCTGTTGAAACTTTGAAACTTGAAAAAGATATGACCTCTCGCGTGAGTGGACTTAAGAGAACATTTGTCCCCCACCATTACCTTTTCTGACCAATTATTTTACCAAAATACCCTCCACTACAAGAGTGATTTTCTTGTCCCTTTCGTGAAGCTACTTCGACTTATATTTATTTTCCTACAAATATAAGATAGCCAGGAGAATTTCAAAGGACATATAGGAGTAAGAAATGCATTTTTTGGGAGTGTGATTATTTCGGCGCCCACTAATTACATGTTGAATCAGACTCTCGTGTCTTGTAGAACAAACATAGTCATTCTCAGATGTTTTTTTTTAATGTTTATATGTTAGCAAACACATGAGAAATCGAGAATTAGATAATTTTAATTTTCATTCTAAATAAGTAATTAGTAAGCATGTAATCAAATTTCAACTGATTTACATAATACAAAATTTTCTGACCAATCAACTGAGGATTAAAAAGGCAATAACATCTCTCTTTTTTGTACGCAATTTCTCCTTTACCTTATTTCTTGGACAAATGTGATGTGCTTAAGAAAACTTGTAAATCACATCCCATTAAAAAAAAAAGAATCTATATTAGCCATAATTTACTCCTCTCAGTGTCTCACATATGCAACTCATATCCTGATCGTAGATTAGGAGTAAGAATTCAAATCATAATTAACTTTTTTTGTGTGTAAAAAAATACAGAAAATTACCTTTAATTCCCCTTACATAAATAAACACTCAATGTAAAAGAGCAAGAACAATAAGGTATTTCGGTAGTTTTACGTACACGTCTTGATCCTTTTTGAGAAAAATTGTACGATTATTTTTTTTAAACAAATGATATTGTCTACACTAAAAGAAATAGGTAGTCTTGACCTCACAATAGGCTAACAATAATATGGTTCAAATTCACATTTGGAGATAATCGAACCTAAAACCTTTCACTTACAAATGAAGAAGAATATTACTAAGAATACTACTAGATTCTAATACTAAATGATTTCATTCTACAATTACTGAATAACCTGAATTAGTTTAAACCATTATTTTTAGAATTATATGAGAAATATCAAAAATTTAAATCAGATTTGCAAATCAACATTATTCTTATTTCTATTGTGGTTTCATGAAGCCCGACCATTTATGCTCGTAGAATTGAAGTGGAATCTCAGGATTATTTAAGAAATATATATTTATTTAAATATATTTTTTGTCAGACCTTTTTCCCCTTGTGCGTTGGCAGCTTTTACAGATTTCCATAATCTCTCTCCGTCTCTCTGACCAAAAAGAAGTCGGTGCTTTTTCAGTGAATTGAGGCTTCAGCCATCAATAGCACCATTGCCCTTTTTTTCCCGGATAATGTTTTCCCGGAAACCAAACACTTGCAATACTGAAACAAAATGAATGAAATTTCACCACGGCCGCCGTCGCCGCCACCCGCCATGGCTTCTTCCATGCTGCCCATTTCTCTTCTCCTTCTTGTACTCCAAGCCCTTCTTCTAAAACCCACAAACGCCATCCCCGTTGACGAATTGTCACCCCGAATCGAATCCCAGTTCTACACCAGAGCCAAAGTCCCCGACTTTCCTGACTCCCCCACGCGCAGCACAAACGGGTCTCCCGTACCCGCGACGTCGACGGCGACGGCGACGCTCCGGAATTTACAGTACCCAATGGCGAGGAACAGCGAAGTTGTAATCTTTGGGAACGCGACGCTCTCGAGCCCCAACCGGACCTTTGCGCTCGGCTTCTTCTCCACCAACGACGAAAGTCCCAAATGGTACTTGGGCATTTGGTATGCTCTGATTCCGGTCCCGACTTACGTCTGGGTCGCGAACCGGGGCCGAGCCGTCAATAATCTCACCTCCTCGAGCTTGGAAATCACCGGGTCGGGTCGGTTGGTGGTCAAAGAATCCGGTAACTCAATCGTGTGGTCGAGCACGAACGCGGGGATCGGCGTTAGCGTCGAGCTTTTGGAGAATGGCAATCTGGTTTTGCTTACCCAGGGAGGCACCGTCGCGTGGCAGAGCTTCGATTACCCGACTGACACGTGGCTTCCGGGGATGAATCTGACGAGCGAGCGAGGGCTTACGTGTTGGCGGAGCTACATAGACCCTTCGCCGGGTTTGTATTCTTTGCGGCTGAGACCGCCGGAGTACGGTGAGTTTGAGCTCGTTTTTAATGGTACTGCATCTTATTGGACAACTGGGAATTGGACCGGTAATGCCTTCGCTAATGTGCCTCAAATGACGGTGCCTTACATATATAAGTTCCATTTTATCGACCCATTCACGCCAACGGCGTCGTTCGGGTTCACTGAGTCGCCGCTGGATGGCCGGTTGGACCCGCCGCTGACCCGGTTCCAGATGGACCCTTCGGGTCAGCTCAGGCAGTTCACTTGGGCAACCCAGACCTGGAACACGTTTTGGTTTCAGCCTGAGAAAAAGTGCAGAGTGTTTGGTATGTGTGGGCCTTTTGGGGTTTGCAATGGTGAAACACCTAGGCCATGTGAGTGTGACTCCGGTTTTCAGCCGGTGGATGAGTCTAGTTGGAACATAGGGGACTACTCGGGGGGTTGCCGCCGGGTGTTTAATGAGGGAGTGGCTTGTGGTCAGAGGGATGATAGGTTTGACAAGGTTGGTGTTGTGAGATATGTTGGAAGTTATAGTAAGCCTTATAGAACTGACTTTGACGATTGTCAGGACATATGCTTGCTTTTATGTACTTGTATAGGTGTGGACTACGATAACATTACTGGCATGTGTAGAGTGTATAACGGGTCTCTCTCGAATTTGCAAAATTTGAGCTCCGAAAGTGGATTTGTTAATTATTTCTATTTAAGGGTGCAAAAAAGTGCAACGAGATTGGAGAAGAAGGTGCCAATTCGTGTTGTTTTGAGTGCTAGCATTGTTGGGTCAATTGTAATTTTGGGCTTTGTAGCGGCGGCGGTGGTGATTTTTATTAAGGTAAGAGAGAAGAAGAAGAAGAGAGAAAAAGAAAAGGTTCAGCTTATGTCAACCTTTAATTTGAAGGTATTTTCTTATAAAGAACTTGACACTGCAACACGGGGTTTTTCAGACAAACTTGGGCATGGTGGATTTGGAGCTGTTTTCCACGGGGAGTTATCAGATTCTACTATTGTTGCAGTGAAGCGCTTAGATAGGCCAGGTGGTGGACAGAAAGAATTCCAAGCGGAAGTTTGCACGATTGGGAACATTCAACATGTCAATCTTGTCAGACTTAGAGGCTTCTGCTCAGAAAATTCCCATAGACTTTTGGTTTATGATTACATGCCAAATGGTGCTCTTAGTGTGTACCTACGTCAAGATGGTCCAAATTTGAGTTGGGATGTTAGATTTCGGATAGCAGTTGGTATGGCAAGAGGCATTGCATATTTACATGAGGAGTGTAGAGAGTGCATAATCCATTGTGATATCAAACCAGAAAACATTTTGCTTGATAGTTCTTGCACTGCAAAGGTGTCAGATTTTGGGTTGGCAAAGCTAGTTGTACGGGACTTTAGTCGGGTATTAGCCACAATGAGGGGCACCAGGGGTTATATGGCGCCAGAGTGGATATCTGGTGTGGCAATCACCACGAAAGCCGATGTATACAGCTATGGAATGACACTAATAGAATTACTTGCAGGCCGCAGAAATGTGGAGGCGCGCCAATCTGTAGGTGGAAGAGAGGGTGCAAGTGAAACAACTGACAGTTTGTTCTTTCCTCCACGGGCGGCACAGAAAATAATTGAGGGCAATGTAAGGGAAGTTATTGACAATAGGCTCGGATGCACATATAATATTGAGGAGGCAGAGCGTGCTGCAATGGTGGCAGTGTGGTGCATACAGGATGCCGAGGCAATGCGGCCTACCATGGGGATGGTAGTGAAAATGTTGGAAGGGCTGGTGGAAGTGACTGTTCCTCCAGCACCCAAATTGTTGCAAGCACTGGTTTCAGGGGAGTCTTTTTGCGGGGTAAAGGCTGATTCTGGAATTGGGTTATCTAATGGCAGCGACTTCTCCGGTTACAATACAAGATTATCTAGTGGTTGTTCAGAATCGTCTATTGGTAATGGCTCTTCCCTAGTGACTGAGATTGTGGATGATAACCAAAGAAGTTCAGTGGGCTTTACTGACCAAGGCTAACAGCATTCCAAGCCAGTTGTGTTTTCTGCCCTTCTTCACAATGGGTATTTTTTTTTCTTAGTAACCCATTTAAGCATTTGATTGATTCATTCGCTTCATATATGGTTTGGGAAGGAGTATCTGGTGTAAATGTAATAGTGATGGATTGTGGCCAAATATCAAATGTTGTTTGAAGTGTTGTTGGATTTATAAATATATGGTTTGAATAGTCCTTAGCTTTAGCGTTTATTTGGGCTTGGTTGAGTCACAAGTAAGGTTCTTTCAGTATTTTCTTTTTATGTCGATTATCATGTTATGAGTGATTTGTTTAAAATGTCAATTTTGTTTTAAATGCAGACTCATATAGCTAATGGTTAATTACGCAATACCTTACTGGTTTTGGTGCCTTGCCATGTGCTAGCGGGAATGGTGCCATGGTTCTCTTCAATGTCTATAGCATACGTTGCCATTGATTTTCTTCAGAGGTAGTAGCCCCCAACTGCCAGATGTCAACACTGCTCATATGAATTCAGGTACATATAAGTCACCTAGGTTTATATAAATTGATTTAACTGAAGTGTATATAGATAAATATTACTCCGTAGTCTCCATCAACATGCATACCTCGTTGCCTATATGCTCTGTCTGATGCTTTCCGTTCTGTATTATTGCATTTCTGATCAATATGCACGTCAAAAGTATTCCACAAAAGTTTTGACTTGAAAGATAGCTCAGGAGAGTCAGGACTGCCAAGTCTGCCACGATTAAGAATCCCAAAGACACTGCTCTCATTCACTACGACAAAATTGTTTATTGACTATTACTTAACACGCTTTGGTCATATGTCTCTGGTTAATCTACTGTTTGCACACTCAACATTGTTCCTCAACTATTACTTAACATGAGTTCGTCAGATTGTGCCAGATTAATCAAGTAGAGGTGGTAAAGCAATCTGTTTGACTATTGCATGGTTCTTGTTTCTAGTTTAGATGAATTTAGATTTTCAGTTGCCCCTTCGTATTTTATCGTCACTTGATTTCAACTTGAATTATTATTGAAAGATTATTGATGGATTTTCTGCTATGGCAGTTCTAGTTGCCCTTCACAATGAACCAAACTGTTGGTTAAATTGCCTCAAAGAGGCTGGCACAAGCAAGCTGCCGATACTTGCCTTTCTACTTCTACAATAGTCTTTGCGAGCTTCTTCATCTTCCCCTCAGAAAAAGAAAATAAACATCCCAGGCTCCGCCATCGGACTGACAAGGACAACATTAAAGATGGTTTGTGTTTTATCCCTCAATTTTTAAAATTGATATCTGTCACCATAGGTTTCATGCTTCTTTTGTTAATATGCTCTGCCTCTGCCTTTTAGGAATGCTGTTAGGGTATGGATCCAGGGTCGTATTTAAGACAATTTTTGAAAGATTCACTGGGGTTTTGTACTTGCAGGTTTAACTGCATTAGCCATCGTAGCGATTATAGCTGGGTACTCGAGACCAGTGAAAGTTACTGGATTTGGCACAGGTACAATCTATCCCTCTTCCTTTGCTCAAAAGCAAGTACAGCAGCTACAAGTACGGTGGATACTGACAATCAAATACTCCCAACCGGAGCCTATGAGTTGACTGGACAAGATTTCATTTCCAAGAGTTCAATGGGAAAGGGGAGAATGTGCTGCCAAGAGAATAAGACTTGTCCTATTGCATCCAGGAAGCAGTTTCTTGAAACGAGTAAAAGGCACTCTACTTCCATCAGCCGAAGCGGAGTTTTCGGTTCATGAAATCTTCCCGTTTGTATTTCTTGGTGAATGGTTTGGGAGATGTTGTTTTGTGAATATGTTTCTGTATGCATATTACACAGGCATATAGGCAGTATCAGAATTTGTGGGCAGAGGAGGAGAAATGTCATTGGATGCTTTGTGGGACATTATATCGACATGAAGGACAAGTATATTTGTAGGTCTCACATTTCAGTGATTTCATTTTTGACATTACCTCTGGCCAGGTAGGTAGGTGGATATGCAGGGAGGTATTCCACCCTGTCATGTCGCTTTACTTTTACCTTTTTGCAAATGATGATGCCTTTTCCTTTCCATAAGGTCATGGAATTCTTTTCTAATACTTCATGATCATTTACCAATTGTAATTATTAAAACTATTTCTTTCCACATGCGTATGCGACAATTAACTTTTATTTTGTTTTATTATTTTTTATGAAATTTCGAAAAAATAGTGGATTACTAATCGGAAAGATATCCTCTTTGGATCTTTTTCACTAAAGTCACCAAATCAAGTGATCCGGGCTTTTGAAATTTGATCCAACGGCTAAAAACAGGGGTTTCCTTTACAAATTTTAATAACTTTAGCCGTTAGATCAAATTTCAAGAGTCTGGATCATTTGATTGGGTGTCTTTGGTGAAAGAGATCCGAAGAGGATCTCTTTCCTTACTAATCACCCCGTCTCAATTTTTTTAATCTTTTTTTAATCTTTATTTATTAATTCATTTATATACATATATATATTTATTTATAATTAACTTTCAATATATCGTCAATATATGATTGATATGTTATTTCTATTTTTTTAAAAGATCAGCGGGCAGTCCACCATTCTGGAGGCCGAGAAGATTCGCAGAGGCATTTTACCCTCCTCGCCACCATCGTGTTATCTCTATTTAATTAATTGATTTAGTTAACATTTGATTTTGATTAGTTTAATCGAGATTTGATGTAATATGTAGTTAATAAGAAGAATAATAATAATGAGTACTGTTATCACCTTTCATTGTGCTCATCCTACCCATTTTTGCCAATTTCTTAATTACTAATCTGTCCTCTAATAATCATATAGGGAACTGAAAAAAAAAATAAAAAAACAGAAAAACAAGAGAAAGATCTTGCTAACTAGATTGCTATGGCAACTCTGGAATTGTCATAACTGTCATGAAATAAAAAAACAAACAAAAAATCTTCCCAAACATGTTAAAAGGTTTTGCATAGATGGCACTAACCTTTGGTATGTTTATGTAAACACGAAATTTCCAAAATTTCAATGCCTACATATACATCTCATAATATTTTTCATAATTTAAACCAAGCAGTTTTTAGGTCATTATTGAAAAATCATTCCCACAAACGGTCTCTCAATTCAGAATCTGTTGGGTCATAAATTATTTGTATTAGGGAGCATAGACGAGTTTTACAAACAACAACATTTAGTAGGAATCGAACCCACATCATAATGCATAGACATTTTTGTTTTTCGCCCCTATGGTAAAGTGTCATTTGTACTATCTTTGTCCTTGATTTAATATTTTGTATATTGGTACAAAGTTTATATGGTAAGTGGCTTGAGTTGTTGTACCCAAACGGTTCAAGGCAATTACAACTAAAATTCTGCAAAGAAATAATAACTGAAAACTGCACTACAAACTAAGACTCGGTCATCTGTTTTCTGCGAGGCTGATATCTTTGTATGGTGTGCCTAAATTATAGCTATATTAGCAGCATTCTTAAGATTACTTCGCCAGAACAAAAAAATCGAAATTAAATAAAACAAGAAGAAACACAAAGAGATCAGAATCTCCTGAGTTTTCTTTAATCCCAAGCTTCCGAGGGTGAAGCAAACAAAAAAAAAAAAAAAAAAAGATTCAAAGGGTTGATTTAAAAGTTTGCAAAAATAGGTACCCCGGAAGAAAATGTACCAGTTAAGGCGGAGGCCTCTGCTGGATCATCTTCAGCAGTGCTACAAAGTCCAACATTGATGATTGATGGAGTGGATGACGCAGTCTCATCCCTTGAACCTGCAGAACTCCACCATGCTCCTCCCGCGTTCATTGGGTCCAGTGACGGAGATTATCCGGTAATTCACACCTTCCAGGATGCCAAGAGCATATGTTTTGTAGAGACCACAAAGCTTTGGTCAATTGCAGGGCCAATTGCCTTTAACATATTGTGCAACTACGGTGTCAACTCCTTCACAAACATCTTTGTTGGGCATATAGGAAATGTGGAGCTCTCTGCCGTTGCAATTTCTCTCTCTGTCATTTCCAATTTTTCGTTTGGCTTCCTGGTTAGCTTCTTCTCCTTGCATTGCAATTTCCCAAAGGATTTTCATACTCAATGTTCCTATTTTGTTGTGCATTCGTATTCATTCACGATGATTAAGTAGTGTTATGCATACAAACGGTCTTACAATACTTGCACCACAAGATTTAGCGATCTGAATGTGTGTCAAGTACGTACATGATTCACAACGAAATAATCTAAAGGATTTTCATGGTTTAATTAAGAAGGTAGATGTTTAGAGTTTTAGGGTTTTCATGAGAAGTATTTATTTGATAACTACAAGTGAATCAGATATACTAGTTTTTTCAGACCTGAGCATAGCCGGGTTGGGTAGGCATTGTGTCACCCTCTATACCTAAGTTCAAATTCTCCTCCCCGTCAGTTAGATTGCATCAGAACATCGCTATACACACACACACACACACACACATACACACATATACGTACATACATACATACATACACTATAATTCAATGGTTAAAACTAAACAATGAATGTGGTTCAACTTGCAGCTTGGTATGGCAAGTGCACTTGAAACACTATGTGGGCAGGCATTTGGTGCTGGGCAAGTAGACATGCTAGGGGTGTACATGCAGCGCTCGTGGATAATCCTTTTCGCTGCCTGCATTGCTATACTACCACTTTACATCTACTCCGCGCCAGTCCTAAAACTCCT
Organism: Malus fusca; assembly: GCA_035220775.1. Taxonomy (NCBI): domain Eukaryota; kingdom Viridiplantae; phylum Streptophyta; class Magnoliopsida; order Rosales; family Rosaceae; genus Malus; species Malus fusca. The sequence continues at coordinate 18,861,879 of CM069059.1, read as the reverse complement.
AGGCCAAGAGGATGACATTGCAGACCTAGCCGGGAAATTCTCCATCCAAACCATCCCTCAAATGTTTTCCCTTGCCATCAACTTCCCAACTCAGAAGTTCTTGCAGGCACAGAGCAAGGTTGGAGTTCTTGCATGGATCGGTTTCATCTCTCTGATAGCACACATAGGAATCCTTTTTCTCTTCATAAAAGTTTTCGGGTGGGGAACTGGCGGTGCAGCTGCAGCGTATGATATCTCAGCCTGGGGGATGGCATTGGCTCAGGTGGTTTATATAGTCGGTTGGTGTACTGACGGCTGGAAGGGGTTGTCATGGCTGGCCTTCAAGGAATTGTGGTCTTTTGCAAAACTCTCTATTGCTTCAGCTGTCATGCTTTGCTTGGAGATTTGGTATTTCATGACCATAATTGTTCTCACTGGACACCTTGACGATCCTGTTATTGCAGTTGGCTCCCTTTCAATCTGGTAACAAAACCCTTTGTTCTTTTACCGTAAAAATTGACTACAATGTTCCTCCCTCCACAATAATATGTACATTAGGTTTCGATATTAATTGATACGAAATCATTTTATTCTGATTTGTGTTTGATTTTCTGTTTCAGCATGAATGTGAATGGATGGGAAGGCATGTTGTTTATTGGGATCAATGCAGCAATAAGGTAAGGAACTTTCACTTTTTGCTGCTATTTCTTAATTTCGTATTAAAAACCGTAAGTACTCCATTAGCTGACCAAGTGATGTGATAGTTATAATTATATGTATGTGGTTAAACTATAAATGATACATCAACTATCATATTATCTAATCAGTCAATGTCATTGTTCTGGGAAAGAGATCCTCTCCAAATCCATTTTGTGAGGATCCTAGTGATCCCCGCATCCTAGCCGTTCATCGTATATCTTGCGATCAGTTTTCATCAGATCCTATTTGTGTTTAATTTTAAATAAAAAAAATTAAATGATTTCTGACCGCATGATACACGATGAATGGTTAAGATGTGGGGACTAGGATCCCCACAAAATGGATCCGGAATGGAATCCAATTCCATTGTTTTGAGGATTACTCTTTCTTATTAGCTCCTTGGAGTACACCTCCTCCAATTTTACTTCCTTGCAGCGTTCGTGTCTCCAATGAGCTTGGATCAGCACATCCTAGAGCTGCAAAATACTCGGTCATTATCACCATCCTTGAGTCTCTCCTCATTGGGATGATTTTTGCACTGGTTATCTTGGCAGCCAAGGATCATTTTGCCATCATCTTTACTGAAAGCAAAGAGATGCAACAAGCCGTCTCTCGTTTAGCCTTCCTACTCAGTGTTACAATGCTCCTCAATAGTGTTCAGCCAGTTATATCTGGTAAACTTAATTTTCTCTTATCAGACAGTTTAATATAAGACTACGATATTATCAAATCATCGAATCCCTTGAGGTTATAACAATACAAATTTCACAGGTGTTGCTGTTGGAGGAGGTTGGCAAGCTTTGGTGGCTTACATAAATTTGTTTTGTTATTATATTGTTGGGCTACCTCTAGGGTTTCTTCTGGGTTACCGTACAAGTTTGAGAGTGGAGGTAACCAAAGTTGTCACTAACAAAAGTTTAAGAAACTTAATAGTTCAAACATTTCAACTAATGATTAGCATAAAGTAACAATAAAAAACTATGATTAATTAACATGCTGAAACACATTTTTCTTTTCATGATGAAAATAACGAGCGTTGTTTTTGTAGGGAATTTGGATTGGTATGATATTTGGGACATTATTGCAGACACTGATCCTCCTGTACATCGTTTACAATACCAATTGGAACAAAGAGGTAAAGTATTAATGTTTTTTCCTACCATCAAATTTAATTAAACATAACGCAAATTAATATGGTTATGAATTTATAATCCATACTTTGTGGTAAAATATAACACTTAATTGAAATTAAATTGCAGGTAGAACAAGCCTCAGAAAGAATGCGGCAATGGACTGGAGAAGAACTAGGTGATCCGAAAAAATGGAGTGGTCAAGAAAATGGATTACAAACTCAAACTATATAGAATCCTTTTTTTTTTTTTGAATGTAAATGTTTTCTACACAATTTGTACACTAAGGAATGCCGTTCAAAAAAAAAAATATGTGTAAAAGAAAAAGGAATGGAATGTCATTGTAAATGAGAGAAAAAAACAAAGAAAAAAAAAGGAATGTACAATGTACAAATCTGTTATTTGTTTAAAAAAAAAATCAAACGAAAAATAAAATGATTATTAAATGACGCTTTAAAATATCATCTTGTAAAAAAAGTCATAGAAATTATAAAATTTCTCATTTGTCTAACCTATTAGACATAATGACAATTAATTGTGGATTTATATATAGTTTACACGGAGGTATAAATCTATAAAATGAGTAGTTATGGTGGTGGTGGCAAAGGTGGTGAGAGGATGATCGAGGGTTGTGATGAGGTTTGGGTGTTGGTGACGATGGCTGATGAGGGTTGCCATGATAATTTAATGATGTTAGTAATGGTGGTTCCATTTCGTAAGAGTGGTGGTAAGGATGCTAGTGATGATGGTTGCGCGTATTTTCTCAAAATTTATTTTTGTGATTTGAGAAATAACATATATTTATATGAAATTCAAATTTGTCGAAATCATATTTAGTGGAAATTTTCAAGTTTGGATCACCGATTTGAGGTTACAAGATCTCCTTCTTACTATCCCGAACCACTAAGAATCACACACAAGAATGTTTGCGTGTGGTATTTACCGTTATTGCTGACGTAGACTTTTTACATTCTTTTAGAGATACTCTTATTGGCATCCTTGTCATATGTTGAGCATGAACAAGTCACGCCTCATCTCAGTGACAATCCTTTGGAATAATATTATGCGCTGGTATACAGAACCGATATGATTTGGACAAGTTCTGTCACTAGGTATTGTTTTTCAAGCTAAAATAGAGAATAAGATTCTCACTAAACCTTCTTCACAGGCTTGAAAACAGCCAATCCTTGGTTTAGAATTTTGTTGTGAATCTGCAAATTATATTGTATGTGGTTGGCAATGGGATCGTAATGGGGTTTATAATAGTGAAAAAGTTATCCAATTTCTATACGTTTAATGAATATGAACTTTAACCTACTCTCCCAACTCTTTGTGTAGATGCTATCGTTAAAAAAAAAATTAAAAAAAAAACCTGAACTTTCTAATTAATGGACCTAATCTGTAGGCGAGATAATTTAGTGAACCTACCCATGTTGTTTATAATAGATTTAGTGAACCTATCAATGTGGTTTATAATGTTAATGAGACCTGCGTAGAAGAGCGGTGAACCTTTCATGTAGGTTTATAATGTAAACGAACCTCTGCGTGTGGATTCTAATTCCTAATGGCAAGTATATATACATATCTTGAAGGACCTCTAGCTCTTCAGTGTATTTGAGTAGCTGTAATATTTTGTGCAAAATTGGCCAACAACTAGCTCAAAGGCAACAGTTGCAGCAGCCCCAGAATCATTAAACTAAAGCACACTATGACTACCTGATGCAAAGGTAAGAAACGACCCCGGCAAAATCAATCAAAATATTTATGTACAGTGCAAATATATAAGGCCTCAAAACAAATATAGAATAAAAACGAAAGTCAAAAGCTGTAAACAAGAAATGCAACATACAAGGTACTTAAAATCATGGTACCTTAAATCGGTGCATCCATTTATTAAAAAGGATTTTGAAATTTGAATTCTCAAACACTGCGAATGAAATACTTCTGTGAACCTTCTCGGCTCTCAAAAAGATGAACGGTCATGATAAAGCCATCAGTTTGTCCCATTTTTAATTTTTAATTTAAAAATAAATAAAAACACTGCAAATTAAAAGAAAATTGTAAAACAACATTCTTCAAATACAGGCTGACTCATTATTACAAAATTTGAAAGTTGCTTATTTGAATTGAAAGTCAATGGACCTATATTTATAAGCAAAATATTCATGATTAAACCTAATAATTGACTACGAAATTGGTCTTAAATCTAATTTGCTCTACATTCTAAGTATTTCTATGATAACTCAAAGATATTTTTGAAGATTATAGATATTCTAGAAAATCCATTACCTATGACGTGAATACCTTAATTATTCATTTAACCATATATAGTTAATTAATTGTAACAATTCAATGAAACACAACTTCTAAGTCCTTTTCGAAGTCATTTTTCTTGTAAAACCTTCCGTCTTCTACCCCTATAGCCTCTCTCCTCCACATCCCCTTCCTCTCTTTATCTATCCCTCGATGGTTCACTCCTCTTCTCCCCTCTTGGGTTTTTGTTTTTTCCTTTTCGCGTATGAAAAAGGAAAAGGGACCTCTTTCAAAATTTTCACCGTAGTTGGAAAATTTCATATGAAAAAAGGGAATCCGGATCCTCTTTGTGAGGATTCTGGAAATTCTTGAATCATATATGTGCATCGTACATCGTACGGTTAGAAATCATTTTAAATATTTTTATTTAAAATTAAATGCAAACAATACCTAATAAAAACTGACCGTATGATATACGATGAACGTACACGATTTACGAATTCCCAAGATCCTCACCAAAAGGATCCGGAGAGGATCCTGTTGGTAAAAAAAGGGTTCACAGGTTCAAGAAGAAGGGGATCCCAATTTGTAAAACCACACAATCTCAAATTTTTTGGTGCTTTGTAACTAACTGGGTTTGAATATTATTGATAAAAGATTGGATGAAATTGGATGTGTGAAGTTATATTAGGCTTTTATACAATTGATTTGCTAGGTTTAGATGGTTTAGATATTTGATTCAAGATGACGTGAAACTTTCTTCTTTCTTCTTGTTTTATTTTTTTTATAATTTTTTTATCAATTGGTATTTTGTTTCTGTGTAACAGAGATTATTTAAGTTGATAGCTTAATCTATCATAAAATTAATATGAGAGCTCATATAAAAATAGACGTCACTGTCCTCAAAATGAGGATCTTAGCATCTCGGATACTTTCAATTAAATTTTGTTAGTTTAACTAGTAAGTAGTGTCCAAAAACAATTTTAATCAGCATGTTTAACTTATCTAAACAACCACTTAGTACTACGGTCTAGTGTATTCATCTTCACTTGTAAACAAGAGGTCTTAGGTTCGACTCTTGCTAAAGATGAATTTGAACTACATTATACTAGCCCATTGTGAGACTTAACTCACTCCCCCACCCCTTTAGTTAAATAATATCGTTTGTTAAAAAAAAACAGAAAAACTTATCTAAACAACTCGTCCTTCTCATCCTTTGGCATATCTTCCTCCCCAATTAATAATTGTTTATGTTTGTTTTTGATAAAGAATTTTTTTTTTTTATGTTTAAAGAGCAACTATACACAAAAATAAAATACAAAGTAAGATAAAGAGTCTCTTGGAGAACCATTTTTCACCCTTTTTGTTAAAATAACTAAACAACCTCATTTTGAAGTTAAAAAGGCTTTAAAGATGCTCCAAGAGTGTCACCGACGCAATCTCACACACCTTGCTTGAATCACACCGTTGACACTCACATTGTCTGGAACACAAAATTGATAAATCTGATACACACACACTCGTCTGAATTAATATCAGAATGCTCATGGACTTAAAACATTAACTTTTGTATTCTAAACTTAAAAATGCGTGTCGTTTGCATACTTGTGGACTTGGAGAGCTTTTTGAATGTGCCTAGAACACCCTGTACACTATATATTATTATACAAGTAGAATGAAGTTCTTTTCAAATGTTCCTCCATCTGTATAATGACATATAACGTATGCTCGTGTTTAAGGCACACTGAAAAATCTCTCGTGAACTTGGAGCTCTATATACTTAGTCCAAAGTTAGATCCCAAAAAGTAATTTACTTAGTTACCAAAAAAAAAAAAAAAGAAGTAATTTACTTAAAATTATTTTCTCCAAACTATATACAACTATAATAAATTAATATTTAAATAAACCTGGAAATTCAAAATAAGATAAAAAGTAGTGCCCCAAGATTTAACAACAAATCTAATGTTTGAGCTTCAATAACTTTATCAGAAATCAAACTAAATCAAACCATATCATCCTTAAGATAATTATTATGTGTTGTGGTCTATTTTATCTGACAAAGAGAGTGAGGGCCGGAGGCAAGGAGAAGAGAGAGAGATGTGTTTGTAGAATTGTCGGGGAATGTGTGTTGTTATCCATCCTACATTGTGCATTTATTTATAGTAGTAAAAATGAGAGAAGATATTCCTTCTTCCCTAAGTAATACAAGTTGTAAAAGGAAAGGATAACTAGAATAAAATCTAATCTAGGATTTACACAATCACACTTAAACTAGGAATGTTTACAACACTCCCCCTTGAGTGTGTAAATACTCAAGGTAGATTCAGCATCATGCAGAAGTTGAGAAAGTCGACTCGTCGACATTGATTCCAAGGAACAACGCTTATTCTCAATAAGGTAGGAACTTGCATAAGTAGTAAGTCTCACTAAAAAAACCCTAAGGCTATGGCAAAAACCCAAGGAGGGACAAAATCCATAGTCTACCCTAAAAATGCGTGAGAAATGTAAAGTCAAAGACGTCATCAAGATATGACCAGCCCAAGGTGGGTGCCTCATTTAAACCTAGTTAGGTAACAAAAACCTAGTGGGAAAAAAGCTCCTAATCGTAGGGAAAAAGAGTACATAAAGATTAAGCAAATATCTTCAGGATACTCCCCCTGAGTTTAACACAATTCCAAAGAGAAATAGCAATGTTACAACTCAGAAATTTTACGCATACCAATTTCATGAACAAGCTTCTGAAACGTCGTCTTCGGCAGTGATTTGGTGAAGAGGTCGGCCAGATTGTCTTGTGAACGGATTTGTGTGACTTCAATCTTCTGATGCTTTTGTTGTTGATGTGAAAAGAAGAACTTCGGTGTAATATGTTTGGTGTTGTCTCCTTTGATGTAACCATTCTTGAGTTGTTCGATGCATGCTGTGTTGTCTTCAAAGATTGTCGTTGGGACATCAACAGCGGGATAAAGATCGCAGGAGCTTCGAATATGGCCCACTACTGCTCTCAACCAAAAGCATTCCCAATTTGCTTCATGTAAGGCAAGAACTTCAGCATGGTTAGACGAAGTGGCAACTAAGGTCTTGTTTAGTTGACTTCCAAGAGATTGCGGTGCCTCTAACAGTAAAGATATAACCCGTTTGAGAACACGCATTGTGCGAATCAGATAAGTATCCTGTGTTGTCATAAGGCGAGAATCGACTCGAGAAGCAGAGGGTGCGGCATCACTCGAGGATCCATATAGATAGAACAAGCCCAAATCCGTAGTACCCTTAAGGTAACGGAATATGTCTTTCACACCAGTCTAATGTCTGCTTGTTGGTGCATTAATGTATCTTGCCAAAAGATTAACAGTGAAGGAGATATCGAGTCTAATGCATTGAGCTAAGTACAATAAAGCGCCTATCGCACTTAGATAAGGAACTTCAGACTCCAAAATCTCTTCATCATCCTCCTTCGGACGAAAGGGATCTCGTTTTGCATCTAGCGATTGAACGACCATATGAGTACTTGAAGGCTTCGCTTTATCCTCATTAAAGCAGCGCAACACATTCTGGGTGTAGTTCGATTGATGTACTAGAATTTCATCCGAATAATGCTCTATTTCGAGACCGAGACAGTATCGAGTCTTACCTAGATCTTTCATCTCAAATTCTTGACTTCAGGTGTGCGGCAGTTCTCGCGGGCTCTTCATTCATGTCATCGACATATACTGCAACAATCGCAAATCCGGAATGTGACTTCTTAATTAACACACAAGGGCATAGTTCGTTGTTCATATATCCCTGACTAGTCAAATACTCACTTAGACAGTTATACCACATTCTTCCAAATTGTTTTAAACCGTAGAGTGAACGCCTCAGCCTAATTAAGAGCATGTTCCGGGGTTTGAAAATATTTGAACCAATCAATGTAAGTCATTTGGGAACTTTCATATAAATATCCGTATCAAGATCCCCATAGAGATATGCGGTTACTACGTCCATCAGCTGCATATCTAGTTTTTCGGAAATTACCAAACTGATAAGGTAGTGAAAAGTAATCACATCCATAACGAGTGAATAAATTTCGTCATAGTCAATCTCGGGGCATTGTGAGAAGCCTTGTGCAACAAGACGAGCTTTGTAACGCACAATTTCATTCTTCTCATTACGTTTTCAAACAAAAACCCACTTGTAGCCAACGAGCTTCACATGTGGAGGAGTAGAAGCTACATGTCCAAACACCTTACGTTTCGCAAGCGAATCGAGTTCGACTTGGATTGCTTGTTTCCAGTTTGACCAATCAGTTCTACGTCGACATTCATCAACGGAACGTGGTTCAATGTCATCGCTCAACATGAACTCAGTAGCTATTGCAAATGCTAATGCATCGTCGACAATCATCTCATTTCTACGCCACACATCATTTAAGCTAGCATAGTAGACCGAAATCTCATGATTCTCGGAAGGAGGATCCGTCTCTTCAAGGACGCTTCCGTAATCTAGAATTTCCTCATGAGTTGGATAGAATGAGTAAGTGATAGTCGGATTCACGGTAGGCTCTTCAGGACCTTGTGTCGTGGTTTTCCTCTTCCGGTGGTGTGAATCCTTTGAACCAAGGGGTCTGCCATGCTTTTGTGTAGGGGCAGATGATTGGCTAGCCACTAATGTACGTGGATCACCAATATTAGCGTCCTAGGCCTCCAGGAGGGAAGTTCGTCGTACATTTGGTACATCCATCTTTGCAGGCGTATTCGCAGCTGGAATATGTGATCTTGTCCGCGCGCTAGATAGGTGAAAGCATCTGGCATGCTCTGAGCTGTACTCTGGAGATCTAATATATGATGCACTTAAGTTTCAGACTGAGCAGTGCGGGGATCTAAATAAGATAAAGTGGGAGTCGTCCACAATAATTCGCGTCATTCTTCAGGAACATTGACGTTTTTATCTCTCCCTAACGACGGGAAGACTGTCTTATAGAAGTGACAATCCACAAAACGAGCGGTAAACAGATCGCTTATCAAAGGTTCTAAGTAACGAATAATCTAAGGAGAATTATATCTGACATAGATTCCCATCCTTCAATGAGGCCTCATTTTTGTACGTAAGGGCGGCAATATTGGCACATATACCGCACAACCAAAAACGTGCAAATGCGATATGTCGGGTTCGTATCCGGTAACCAACTGAAGGGCACTAAATGGTTATGTCGCAACAGGCCTAAGGCGGACCAACTTTGCTGCGTGCAATATTGCCTAGCCCCAAGCAGTGATCGGGAGCTTGGTACGTATGACCAACGATCAAGCAATCATTTGTAAGTGCTTAATGAAAGCCTCTGCCAGGCCGTTCTGGGTGTGAACATGGGGTACAAGATGTTCAACTTTAACCTCAACCGACATGCAATAGTCATCAAAAGTTTTATATATGAATTTTCCAACATTATCCAATCGAATAGATTTGATCGGATAATCAGGATGGTGAGCCCTGAGCTTGATAACCTGAGCCAACATTTTAGAGAATGCAGCGTTCCTTGTGGACAACAAGCACACGTGTGACCAACATGTGGAAGCGTCAACCAAAACCATAAAATATCTAAATGGTTCGTAGGGAAGGTGAATCGGTCCACAAATGTCCCCCTGAATCCATTGTAGAAAAATAGGAGGATTCGAACGAATCTTGTCATAAGAAGGTTTAGTAATAAGTTTTCCCATGGAACATGTTTGACATGCGATTCCTTGGATCGAACCTAAACTTCGGGTTAGTTGATGTCGTGTGATCATTTGAGGATATGGCACATCGTTATTCGTCCATGATGTCCCAAACGATCATGCCAAAGTGTAATTTCATGCACGATCCCAGTAGTAGGGTCGACCACTTGCACAAAGTTTGATTCAAACTTCTTACAACAAGAATGATATTCATCTACAACCTTCTTAGGAGGTCGGCAAACACGGGACCAATAACCACAGCGATAACACATATCTGCGTCCACGGTTTTAGGTACTTTGCCTTTATTCTTGAAGTTCGGGGCCTTGGGAGCGAGATTTGGGCTATTCTGGGCTTTGTTTCCTCCCTTGGATAGGCCTTGACTATGTTGACCTTGGTGGGATGGCTTCTGGCCGCCCCTACCACGCCTTTTTTTGGGTTTTAGGCATTGGTTTGTGCTATAATGTGCTTCAGGCACAACAGTAACCCCATTAGGTCGAGCTTGATGATTCTTCATCAACAGCTGATTCTGCTTTTCAGTGATAAGTAAAACAGAGATTAAATCCGAGAACTTAGTGAACTTCTGAGCACTATATTGTTGTTGCAAGACAATATTAAAAGAAGAGAAAGTCAAGTAGGTCTTCTCCAGGAGATCCTCTTCGATCAAAGTTTCATTACAAAACTTGAGAAATGATCGGATTCGACAAACTTCAGAATTATATTCATTCACAGACTTAAAGTCTTGGAAACTTAAATGTTGCCAGTCATGTCTTGCTTCAGGCAAGAATATGTCATTTTGCTAATCAAAACAATCAGCTAAAGTGACCCATAGTGCACGTGGTTCCTCCTCAGCAAGATATTCAATTTGCAAAGCGTCATGGATATGTCTTCAGATGAAGATCATAGCAGTGACTTTTTCAGCTTCGCCAATAGGGTTGTCCGTCTCTTCTTCAATAGCGGGACATAAGTTCTTGGCAGTGAGGTAGAGCTTCACATCTTAAACCCACTTGAGGTAGTTCCTTCTAGAGACCTCCAAAGCGGTGAAGTCTAGTTTGTTCAAATTTGACATGTTCCTATCACAAAATAGATGGACAAGATGTGGTTAGTGTAATGGAGAAAAATCAATCCATTCACTTAGGAGTAGAACATATAGGTTATATTAGACATGTATTGGTTTAATGTTGCATGAAAAAACTTCGGGTTTTCATGGGTGATGTTTTAAAAAAAAAAAACTTCAGGTTTTCAAACAAGGCATGTTTGTAAGAAACTTTGGGTTTCAAATTAATTATGAACTTCAGGTTCATATATTCGTGCAGGCAAACACCAATAAATACAGAAATATGCAACAATAATATGCAAGAAATAGAACTTGAGGTCTTATAATTATAATTGAATTAATTATTTGGATTTCGGGCCAAATTAAAGTGTGGGTGAAAAAATATAAAAACCCAAGTTATTTAAAAATATTAAATAATCGAGGCTCGGGGCCCAAAAATATAGGCAAAAAAAACCACGGGTGGGTTGATCAATTTTTTATCCTTGTGTCCCAGGCCCAAAAAGTATAGGCAAGGGTGTCTCAGGTGGGCTACAGGCTCATGGGGAGAGGGGAACAAACCGGGCCACATTAGGCGAGCCCAAAAGAAGAAAAAAATGGATTTCACAGGGGCCGCTTCAGGCGAGCCCAAATTTCCTTTTTTTTTTCTTTCACAGGCTGGAGAAAAACAATTGGGTTGGAAATTGTTATGGGCTGCAGCATGCAAGCCCAAAAGGGGTTTTTGGTTTTAGATTGGTCTGAGACTAATCAAAGCCTAAAGGGCTATGTTGTTGAACCAAAATAGCAGCCCAGCGCATGCTGAGTGTGCATTGTCGGGGAGGAACGCCTGGATTAGTCGACGGTGCCGCGTCAGACGGCGTTCCAAGGTCGGGCAAGCCATGGTTCGTTAAAGAACCAGGTGTTTGTCGACGAAGAAGAGATCTCGACGTTGGGGGAAATAGAACCGAATGAATTCAATTGAATTCGAGCGAAAAAACCCATGAAATTCTTCTGGAATTTTGAGAAATCGTTGGCGAGAACATGGGGTTGTCCAAATTACACGACTGCAGGTCGTGTTTTCGTTGGAAAAATTGAAGTGGGATACCTGGGCTTCAGGTCGTGGGTCGGGACGGTGGTGCATCAGACGCACCGTTTTGGTTCAAGGCTTACGGCTTGGGTTCTATATTTGGGTTGGCCTTGCCAAGCTGTCGCAGGCTGCTGGCCTGGTGCTGGTGGCTTGCACGGTATGGCCCATCGCCATGGATGGAGCAGTGCAGGGCGCATGTTCAAAGAACCCTAGTTTTTCCGATTCTAATTTTTTTAATTCAATTCATTTACAATTTTAATTTGATGCATATACATATATTTGATGCAATTCATGACAAATATCAAATTCACATAATTCAACAATTATGAAAATAATGCATACACAATTTATGTAAAATCTAAAATTCGAAAAACGTAAAGTTGGGTCATGCATTATGGTGAATGTTCATGCTATCAGGGCTGCAAAAATATCGAGATAAAAACCATTGTTTTGAAAGAAACTGATTGCGTGATGATATGGATGAACTAGTTTGATGCAGAAAAAATTATTCAACGTCAGATTCCTATGCACAGCGGTAGGAGCTTGTTGATAACGTGTTGTGGTATATTTTATCTGACAAAGAGAGTGAGGGCCAACGGCAAGGAGAAGAGAGAGAGATGTGTTTGTAGAATTGTAGGAGAATGTGTGTTGTTATCCCTCCTACATTGTGCCTTTATTTATAGTAGTAAAAAGGAGAGAAGATACTCCTTCTTCCCTAAGTAATACAAGTTGTAATAGGAAAGGATAACTAGAATTGAATCTAATCTAGGATTTACACAATCACAGTTAAACTAGGAATGTTTACAACATTATGGTTATTTTTGTCTTGGATTATCACTATAGGCTTTTTTGTGTTATTTTTTCAAGGGTTTTTTTATTGGTACCTTACAATTTGTTGACTACATCTATTTAAATTTTTTATATATGTCTTAATATAAATGACTATTTAAGTTGTAGATGTTTTAAATAAGACTTTGATTGAACACACCCACGAATCCAATATGAGATAAACTTAAAATCATGCTTAAAATCTATGATGTTTTTCTTCTACTGTATTACAGTTGAAGAAATACAGAAAATTCACTAAACATGATAATATTTCTCGAAGAATCACATATTCACGCGAAACACCAGAAAATATGTGACATCTCTGTTCAGAATGAACTAGTGCAAATTTGCCAAAGATGATCAGTCAGACATTGCAGCCAATCCGTTAATCATCAATAGATGATCATCTCTTGGTGGAAACCTAAAATGTCTCTGTTGGAGTTCATAAAATGTTTTATTCATCCGACAAACATAAATTCACCTTTGCTGCCACATTGACCGCAACTTCTGATTATGTTTTAGTTGATTATTAAATTTTTTTGGCAGCAAACAATGTTAATTTGACATATCAAGTAAAGAGAAAAACTTTTAAAAAAATGTCACCGCATAGATTTTCAAATGTAACTTTTCAGGGCAGTGGCTTTGTGTGTGGCCTCGCTCTTGGCGGTGTCTTTATGTGTCTCTAGGTTTTGGATTTGCCGCCACTAATATATTGTGATAGATCTATACTGATGGTTCTTTTGTGTTGTTCCTTGTGGTTGTTATATATGGGATTAATTATTGCTTGTTGTGTGCTTATTCTCTCTAGATTAAGGATTTGGTCATCGGAAAAGATGTACTCAGTTGGTACCCTTGTTTAATCGTATTTTCTCGTATCAATGAATTATAGCTATCATTAGCCAATATGACACTATGCTACAAGGCGTGAAATCTATTGAGTTTGCATTAGGTAAGGAATTAGCTAGTATGACACTGCGAGTTTAGCCGGTGCAATGCTATGGTTTCTTTCAAGATATCAGGATGATGTACTATTTTGTCCTCTTTAATTGTGACTGTATCTAATAATTTCTATAAAGTCACTAGGAGTTTGTGGGTTTTGATTGCTCTTTATTGGAGAGTGTTTTCTTTTAGTTTCATCTTGGTGTGAAAAAGGTGTAGTGGTTTGATTTATTGGATCTACTTTACTTGATGTTATGGTGGCGGTGATTAGGTGGTGCGGTTTGATTTATTGGATCTACTTTACTTATTACTTTGCAATTAATCATGATTATATTGCGGTAGCGAATTTTTGTTGTTTTCGATTTTGACGAAAATGTACCTACAAAACAATCGAAATATTTGATCAAAGACCTAAGCCTCATGCGTCCACGAGGTGGGGAGGGGGGATTTAGGCCAATGAATCTCCAATGTCTAAGTTTGTTTCTAGGAAAAGAGTGAGTGTTTAGGGCTTTTAGGGGTAGCAAAAGTTTACCAAAATTTAGTAGAGATGGAGGTATTTATAGGAGAACAGGGCTGGCCACAATGTTACGGTTTTGTCCTACACGTGACAGCATCCTATTGGACAAGGTGCGAAGAAAGAATATTCTCAAGATCTTAATTGATAAATAATATCTTGGGATAATGTTGGAACTATCCCCTCCAACATCCCTGAAATAGAGATTACTTACTTGATATAGTCAATCTTCAATTGGAAATGTATTAAAGATGAGATTTGATGATTAATTCCTATATTTAATGCATTTGACTTTTCCTTGCCACGAGCAAGAAAGCTGTGAGCAGTTGTAGGCAGCTGCTTGAACCTTCAGGAATGCTGAGCTGCGTGTGTGAATATTTGAGAGCTCTGCTCATTTAACGAAGGTAATCTTGTCCTTCTTGGAAAAAATCCACGCATCGTCTTCAGAAATTTTAAAATTATTTTTTGCTATACATATAATTTTTAGATCTAGTTTACAAGAACTTTTGAATTAAAATGTTAAAAAAAAAAGTAAAGAATTATAATTATAATAATAATAAAAAAGGATTTTCTCCACTACAATCAGTTAAACCCAAGCCAATCTTAACTCAACCACCTAGTAAAAGATTAACCAAGGTTAGTGGGATGATGTGAGGTATAAATATAGGGGCCCTCCCTCAAAAACCCTATGAGCTTTTCAAAATCCTATTAATTTCCATAAAAAAAGTCTCTCTCTTTTCTCTCACACCTCAACAAAAGAGGTGTGGGTTGGGGTGGGAAGTGGTAACAAACAAATCAAAGGGTAAAGAAAAGAGAGAGAGGGAGAGAGAGGCCAAACCCAAAGGTGTCGAGCATCAAGGACTTAAAGAAGACAACACCCAAAGAGAAAGCAAAGGCTCAGTCACCAAAAATCAAATGCAAAAAACCCCTCAAAAAAATACAACACCAGTACTGGTATGGTTTCTCTTTGACTCTCTCTCTCTCTCTCTCTCTCTCTTGTGTGTGTGAGGACGTAAATTATTAGATTGACCTAAATTGTGGATTGTGGGTCTATTTTTTTCTGTTCAAAAAACATGGAAATTTTTGTGCCGTCTCTTTCTCTCCCACACGCACACAATCGCACACCCAATCATCAATGCCTGCAATAAAAGAAGGGCGCGGGACTGAAAAAACAAATTTCAGATTTTCTTGGGGTCCAATTCAAACTCGATAACATTCTCATGCCCTAGATATAGATCCATTTTCCCGCCAAAATTCCATATTCCGTCACCGACCCAGATGCTTAATCTGTACCAATTTCATGTTTATGTCGTCAAAATCGTTTATTGTATTTGAATTTTGAAGTGTTTATCTATTGCCCTCTGTGTTTTTGAGGGTTTGGATCTTTTTTTTTTTTTTTTTGGGAAAAAAAACCAACCAGCGAATTGCTTTTTAGGGTTTGAATTCGGAATCCATGGCAGGGTGGTCGTGGTTAGCGGAGGAGTCTGCTTTGGATTGCAACGAAACCCCGAAAGAGGACCCGACGGACGGCTCCTCGGCCGATCTTGAACCGCCTCCGAAATCTCCAAAACGGTTCGTTTTTGACGTGCCCGATAAGCTACGATGCTGGTTCGATCAGTTTCTTGGGGGTTTTCTGAAAGAGATCTGTGCCCAAGACCTGCTCCGGCCTTTGCCTCCGATGATCAGTAATGGGCAGCGGGTGGATTTGCTCAAGCTATTTTGGGTAGTAAGAAGGCGAGGTGGGTTTCGTGTTCTTTCAGAAATCAGGGTTTGGGATTCAGTGGCAGAAGAGTGTGGCTTGGGTTTGAGTCTTGGCTGGGCTGTGAAATTGGTTTATGTTAAGTATTTGTATTTGCTAGAGAAGTTTATAGAAAAGAAGGACTTGGAATGGAGTTTGGCTAGTAGTGATATTGATTTGGGTGAGCATTTGATGGCTTTGCAGGAGGAGTTAACAGAGTTCTTCTCAGATATGTCTGACCAAAAATTGAAAGACCGGGGTTACCCGCATGTTGAATTGTCATCTAAGAGTTTTAAAGATAGTAATGAGGTGGAAAGTGCAGTAGCAGATTCGGATAGGCTCAAGAAAAGTGGTGTTAGTGAGGAATTTCTGGATTTGGATACGATGAGTGTGGCAAATGTTTTGAATGCTGGAAAATTGGGCAATGGTAATGTGCCTTTGTCAGGTTGTGGCATGAAATATTTTGTGGATTTGACGAATAGCATGGAGGATGATGACAAGTTGTGTGACAATAATGAGGTAAAAAGTGAGATGGGGGAATCGGGGAGAGGTAAGAAAAATTATGACATTGGTGAAGAAGTCATGATTTTGGATCCATCTGCTGTTGAAGAAGTGAACTCTTTCTGTAAAAGGAAGCGAGAGTCATTCAGTGGAAGTGAGGTGGGGGAATTGCGTAGAGGGAAGAAAAATCACAGTAGTGATGAACATGTAATGATTTTGGATGCCTCAACGGTTGAAGAAGAGAGTCCTTTTTGCGAAGCAAAGCAAGAATCACTGTGTATGCTGAATTGGGTTAAAATGATTGCAAAGGATCCTTGTGATCCTTCAGTTGGTTCATTACCAGAGAGGTCAAAGTGGAAGTTCTTCGGGAAGGAGGAGAACTGGATGCAGGTTTTGCAGGCTCGAGAAGCTATCTTTCTGAAGAGGAATGCTGATTCAGGTCCTGAACAGTCTAACTGGCAGGTATATCAACATATGCTATATTCTGTTCTTGCATGTGTGCATTTGGTAAGATCTATCAGGTTAAAGTTGTATACGCGTATGTGTGTGCTAACACGCATGCGTCGCTTTAATATAGTCATGTTTATAATTTGATTACCTTTATTGCTGGGACTGAATCCTCTATTGGCTTTTTTGTGTCTTTTTGGGATATGGAAATGTTATTGTTTCGTTAATATTACGCCTTTCTTGATAAAATGGATTCCTATCAATTTATATATGGTATGCTGGTGAATACGATAGAACTTCAGGATTTGTTTAAATTTTTAAAAAAGGATATTGCTCTATTCTCCTGGAAAGATAATTAAATGAACAATAGTACTCATTTTGTTTTCTGGAAAATGCTGTTAATACCTGATGAGTGTGCTAGTGTATTCTATTTTCATGATGTCCTTATATTTTTTACCTGCAATGCAGTTCAATTGGAACCGTCCATATTTTAGCTCTTCTTCATGGATCATCCCTCAAAAAATCATTGAGATCGTAAACTGTTTGGTCATCTAAAATGTGCAAAAAAAAAGTCACAATTAGGTAAAATTGAACCGACAATGAAGATAATTAAATGGCTAAGCAGTTTCTGATTTAGTAGTTTTTTGCATGGATAATCCTTGCATGAGAAGCTAAAAACTGAACCGTTCCCATCATTGGATTACAACGTAGAAAAAGGATGTCCTTATTTTTTTGCTTAAATATGAACACCCTTAGTGGAAAATGCTTCCTAGTATATTATTTAAACTGGTCTGCTTAGTTAGTTAGTTGTACTCAGCTAGTTAATAGTGAATTGTTTGTTACACAATATGCAACACTTTTAGGGGTAAGTCGGTGGCTTCTTTTGTATTCCCAAATTGTAAGACAATTTTTACCTTCAGATAAAATTAAATATATTGAGGTACCTGCAAAGAGGTGGTGTATCTCCAATTATGTTTGATATTGTTTCTATCTGGTGCCGTGGTTGCTATATTCAAATATTGGTTGAACCAATAAACTACATAATTATCTTCATATTATTTTTCCTTTTGACATGAAACCATGTTTCCACTTATAGAAGAACCAGAGGATGCATCCAAGCATGTACGATGATAATTTTGGCTCCGCTTACAATCTTAGAGAGAGGCTAAGGTTGGAGAAGAAGCTTCTTTCAGACGGGAGAACACCACAATCAGGACCTTGTTCAGAGTCATCCTCGGCCGGTGACTTGGACAAAAATAGTCCTGGCATGGCAGGGATGGAGGATGAGTTGCGAGGAACCAGTGATTATTCTCCAAGCCACATTCCTCTCGGGTCAAATTATCAAGCTCAGCTGCCAGAATGGACTGGTGAGGCTTCTGAAAGTGAATCAAAGTGGTTGGGGTCCAGGATTTGGCCATTGGAAAAACCAGAGCACAGATATCTCATTGAGAGGGATCCTATTGGAAAGGGAAGACAAGAATCTTGCGGATGCCAAGTGCCAGGTTCTATAGAATGCGTCAGATTTCACATTTCTGAGAAAAGGTTAAGAGTTAAGCGGGAACTGGGGGCAGCTTTCTACCACTGGGAATTCAATCAGATGGGCGAGGAAGTTGGACTCCCTTGGACAGCAGAAGAAGGAAAGAAGTTCGAGGCCTTAGTAAAGTCAAATCCTCTATCTATTGGATTGCGTTTTTGGGATGAGATATATAGGACTTTTACTAAGAAGAGCAGGAGAGAATTGGTTAGCTACTATTTCAATGTCTTTCTCTTGCAGCGTAGAGGATACCAGAACAGGTTTACTCCAAACAACATTGATAGTGATGATGAAGAATTAGAGTCGGAATCAATGACTAACGGTTTTGGGAATGATGAACACAAGTCATCAAAATCAATCTTAAAATCCCCACACAAGCCACATGCAAAACACAGGTAGCTATTTGAAGTGCACTCTTTTGGGGAGATTGTGAAGCCTGGTATGTTTGAGCAATGTTTGTGAACTGTCTGATATGAATATTTCCTTAATATGCCAGGAAAGAGGCATCGAGGCCTTTTTGAAATAGAAATTATGCGTGGTAAAGATGGTCCATTTTCAGAAGTGATTTTGAAGCGGTTTAATGACGAACATGGGCTTGGAAGCGCAGCTGTGGCGATTCGAAGCAGCAATGATGCTCTCTGGGTCTGGTTCGTCTACTTCATCTTCTGAGATGCAGGTTTTTATTTTTATTTTTGGGGGACGTTTCTTTTAGGTTTTTGACAGCAAAAGCTGATTGAAAAAGAAGCCTTTGGGAATGAATACAGGGAACAGCGAAAGCGGTTAGATGTAGACCTTAAACAGTGGTCTCAATCATAGAACTTGTAATTGCAATTGCGGTGGTTTATGAAATTGGTTAATTGAATGGATTTTGCTCTCAGGCATTTTTGTTTTGGTTTATGCATGTTTCTGTTGATTGATCTTTTGGTTATATATATGGTAACTTGGTTACATTTTACAATTTATATAGCATGTGTTAAATTATCATTTTGTGGCTCATTGGTATACTTCTTGGAACATGTAGGCATATGTCTTGTTGAGGGATGTAAAAGTCAGTCAACCGCGTGAACTTTGCGAATTCTGACCTTTGATGCATACATGCATCCAAGGTCATGAATCGTGGGGCGTGGGCGACTGACCATGGCATATATCATGTCTTGTTTATTATTGACTATGATGCTTCTCCATGAAGGCCTACTATACATCAATGTCTTGCTTAAGTGGTTTGTATCCACTTGTTAAATTCTCTAAAATCTTCATCGTAGTGTGGGGCTCATTTGAAAGTGCTTCTTGCTGAAGCAAGTGGCAAGTGCTTTTGAAACTCATTACATTATTTTTAAAAGCGATTTCTGTCATTTTAAAAGTACTTTCAAACGAGTCAATAATCGTTAAATTCAACGATGCATGGATTTTTCAACTTGTTTATTCCATTAACACAACCACCAAACCTCACATAATCCACTTAAGGGGAATAGAAGAAAAGGAACAAAAAGCAAACATGTGGTTTTAGTTGGTAGCCCACCAACTTGATTTATATATTAATATTGATAATTAATATCTTAAAGATTCAATGTATCCAAGGTTGAACACTGTTTGTGGACTCTTTGACATATGGAGTGTATCAATTTGATATGGGAATAAAGAATTCGAGTAAGGATAATGATCTTCATGCAGTGAGTTATTTCCTAAAACCCGGAGACTAACAGCTAATTTGTATTGATTTGAAGTTTAATTTAGGCTTAAATAAATATCTAAACAAGAGTTTAAAGCCCATAAACAAAGAATGAAGTCAATTAAAGTTTTTGTATAAATTCTGAAAACTATTTTCTTCCATGTCAATGATTGATATCTATACGCTTTAAAGAGCACTTTCAAATGTGGAAGCAAGCAACTTCAAAGCTGTAAACTTGGTTACTATTTCTGTACGTCATATTCCACTTGTCAAGCCTTGGTTTGGGACCAAGGGGACGTGTGTTTGAGTTTGGCCCATGGGACAATAACTTGTTTTCTTGACATTTCATCTTTGGATTTCAAGTTATTCTGTTGTTTTAGGACCATGTTGCTTATGAACACAAAAGATATGCTACGATCAGTTGCTCGCGCAATTATATTCAGTTATGCACGTATGTGTGTACGGATTCTAACGCTTAATTTGTAAGATTTCTGAATAATCGATGGTCAAAAAATCGCTCACCAAAAACTGTACTTAGCAAAATCCAAGAACATAATGATCTAGCTTGTTAACCTATTAGTTTTTCAAAAATTTAAACATTGTTGGATGCAAAATGTCCCAAAAAATAAAGCCAAAATTTGCCCTAGAACCCTAGGGCATTGGTTGGGCAGGGAGGAAAGGTTGGAATAGATCATCTTCAAAACAAATGTCAATACGTCAACTTAGACTAAAAGACATCAAAGTTTCTCTAATGGAGATGCCATAATGACATGGCAGCTGAATCATTTAACTCCTTACTTTCTAACCGTCTTTTATTACAGCAAACAAAAATGGAGTTTGTTTTATTGTTTAATGTGTGGGGTCCACAATTCACCAGTGGGTTACAACTTTTAACTATTTTAAATAATATTTTCTTAAAATTGTAGTAGCGGGGACTAATATATAATAAAATAATAATTTAACACATTCCTTACAATGGAAGAAATTTTTATATCAACTTTAAATTGCCACATCAGCCTTCAAATAAAATTTTAACACTCATATTGACATCTTCGTCAAAAATGCTCTTAAGTTCTCTGTGTCAAAATCCATCTTTTAACGTAAAGGGAGCGCCCGACGTCTAAAATTGTGCTTCGCCCACCTCCCAAGATATACTTTAGAAAGCCCTTGTACACATTTGACATCACATCATCTTCTTCCCTTGCCTTAAAGATCATATCTTTAAGAAAATGGGTGCTATATTCCCAGTCTACGTAAAATGGTAAATTTATTTTCTAACAGTTTTATATACAAATGTTAACATGTTTTATAGTAACAATTTTGGTAATTTAATATACATGACAACAGAAGATAAAAACCTAATTAGAGATTTAGGTTAAACAACCCATCACAATTTATAAAATAAAAATAAAAAAATGTCTTGTCCAAACCATTAGGTTCTCATGTTCATGCGATGATGTAAGAGTTGCCCCATATCAAAGCGGATCAGCTATTTCTACATTGCTAATAGATTATTTAAAAAACAAAACAAAACAATTTTATTTATGATATCAGAACGGATTAGCGACGTTAACAACTAGTCACAGTGATTTGCCATTTTTATTAATTTTTAACCTTGGAAAGGATAAGAATTAATGATGTTATGGGAATTTGCAAGGAGGTGTTGAGTAATGTTGAATTAATCAGTTGAGTTTGAATTAGGTCTGCTTGGGAACAGTGATTATTTTGACAAAGGAGGAATCTTTCATGAAAGTGCAATGCAACCCATATTAAAAAAAATCAGTATAAAAATTTTAAAAATGTGGGTCCTGCAAGAAAATTTCAGCTATCATTTTTAATTTGATTATCTTCTAGTTGTTTTTTTTTTTTTTTAAATTTGATTATCATCTAGTTTTCACTTATTGTTGTCTGAACCCTTTTTCGGTTCTCTCAGTTTGCAAGAAACTCATCTCCCTCTCTCTCTCTCTCTCTCTCTCTCTCTCTCTCTCTCTCTCAACTCATAGCCAAGAAGAACACAGAAATTGACTTGACACCAGAACCATGTCTTCCCCAAGCAAACGCAGAGAGATGGACTTGATGAAACTGTGAATTTTCTGATTAATACTTTCTCATCCAAGTTTTTTTTTTTTTTTTTTTTAATATTCTGTCAATTTTCTGATTAAAAATTTTCTTTTGTTCTTTCTTAATTTTCTGTTTTCCCATGTGTTCTATCAGGATGATGAGTGATTACAAGGTGGAAATGATCAATGATGGAATGCATGAATTCTATGTGGATTTCCATGGACCCACTGACAGTAAACCTTCAAAACCCCCATATTTTTTTTCTGATTTTTAGAGCTTCTCCATGATTTTTTTTTTCTATTTATGATTGTTTCTGTTTTTGGGTTTTTGCTAATTATGATTATTTATTGATTTAGCTAATTTATAGATGTTATCAGTTGAGGATTCTTTTGGCATAAAAACACTATGCTGCTTTGGAATTTGCTTTTTTGATTGCAAATTTAGAAGAAATCTGGTCACTTAATGATCACAAAGAAACAAACTTGCTCTTGGTTTCTTGTTATAAATGTGTTTGATAACAAGTTTTAATGGAATTTGTTGTTTGGTCAATGGTCATTGCTCTACTTGGCTTTGATGATTTTGGTTTGCAAAATAGCTACTTGAATTGCCCGTAATTTGTTTTTCATCGCGTAATCCCACCATTTCGTCCATATCGTGGATTGTGGCAGGTATTTATCAGGGAGGTGTGTGGAGGATAAGAGTTGAGCTACCAGATGCTTATCCCTATAAATCTCCCTCAATAGGCTTCGTCAATAAGATCTACCACCCAAATGTTGATGAGATGTGAGTACTAACTATCATAAATTCCTACTATTCTAAATTGCGTAGCGCTGTTAATTAAATGAAAAGAGGAATGGTGTCCAATTCTAATTATAACGACGGAATCTAATTTCAGGTCGGGCTCAGTTTGTTTAGATGTTATCAATCAGACGTGGAGCCCCATGTTTGGTAAACACATTTAAGTAGCCTTATTTTTTATATTGAAATCCAAGTTTTACTGTTGAAATTATTGGTGTTACATGATCTGCCTGTGTTTCCAGATCTGGTAAACGTATTTGAAGTGTTCTTGCCACAGCTTCTGCTGTATCCCAATCCGTCTGACCCTTTAAACGGAGAGGCTGCAGCTTTGATGATGCGTGACCGACCTGCTTATGAACAAAGAGTTAAAGGTATTGATTCTTTTTTAGGTTCTTGTCTCCCTGTCATCATGTATCTGTTGTCCATATTTTTCTACTTATATTTTTTACTTCAGCATATCCGTGTCAAGATTACTAGATTAGTGCTAATCAGAACATGGATTCTTCAAATAAAATGTTTCGAGTAGTGTTAAGCCTTTCGTTTCCGGGGGTATAAACCTCAGAGTGTTGACATAATAATGCTTCTCTTACTCCTACAAGTCCATCGCAAATCGAATTCTTAATTTAAACACAAACAGGCTAGCAACTATTGGATTCAGCTATGTCAATGACGTTAGTTTAGCGTAAGTGTATGAAGGACCAATACTAGCACGAATTGTGCATGTATCGATCCTCCATAGATTGGAATCTGTTTTGCTTTGCATTCCTTGTAACGTTGGACATGACGATAGTGTTGCTCAATCGTACAGAATTCTGTCTGAAGTATGCCAAGCCTGAGGATATAGGAGCTGCCCCGGAAGAAGAATCAAGTGACGAGGAAATGAGTGATGCTGAATCTGATTCTTGTGATGATCAAGTGGCAGGTCAAGCCGATCCATAGGGATTTCGGGGCCCTTGTTCTTTAAAAACAGTTTGTATCTCTGTACATGATGTTGTAGCTTTTGCTTAATTCATCCCAAACTCCAAACAAGACTGGATATTGGGAAGGGAAAGAAAATTTCCCAGCTTGTATCAGTTTCCTTTGCCCTTGTAAATAATTGTACTATTTGTTTTCATGCATCAATCCTTCGTTTGCTTTGTTCATCTGGTGTGTGGACTCAACGTCCTTAAACGGGTTAGCGCGGACAATTCCTAGATTCAGCTGCCAAATTTAGGCTACTGGGAATTTCTTCTGCGCAATGTGATATCACTTAAAATCATGTTCTAAAAATCAGCCTAGGCGGTGGAGGACCGATGCGATTTAGGCCGAAACATGGAGAAAAATCGGGAAGGGGCTAGGCGGACTAGGCGGTTCCATTGTTTTTAATTTTTTTTTAATTAAGTTAAAACTTTTTCTAAATAACCTACTCAATTAGTGAATTTTCAAATTTGATTTTTTATTTTTCTTATGTTTTGCCGCATTTGTGTGGGATGATAGTAATATGGCTTAAATTCTATATACAAGTATAGTTTTTATTTTCTAGATTGCAAGTAGGCATTTATTAATATGTTATATAATAAATTTAACTAAATCCGCTTAGTCTCCCTAGCTCCCCTCTTAGCCGCTAGCTCGTCGTCTGACTAATGCCTACACCGTCACCAAGGCATCCCGTAGCGATGATACACAAGAATCCGCAGTTAGAGTGCACCTGTGTCATAAAAGTTTGAGTATAGCAAAATCCGTCCAACGTTATAGGGACTCTTTTGTCCATGTATTTCTTTTGATAGAGTAAATTCTACCAAAACAGATTTTGGGAACGAGATGGCAAAGACAATGGTAACACTGAAATCTTCATGATTTGGAAGGAAGGGAATGTTTTACTTTACAAAGGTCTGCTCTGCTCTATCAGAGGGAGGGAAGGACCTGCGAGCCACAGATATTATAAGAAGCAACTACTGAGAATTTCATATAAAAAAGCTGCTGCTGGTAAACCAAGATCTACACAGTACCAACAGTCCGGCTAATTGCGCTGATGCCACTTAACTTATGAACAAAATGGACAAGAAATAAAGGTAGGTGACAACTTCCGGCACATCATTAGTCAACCCGTACGCAAAGTCATAAATGGCTTGGGCGTCTCTTTCCAGAATCTGTCCTTAGCCTCTTCACGGGATTTGCCCAACCAACCGACCCTCCACCCTTGTTCGTCGGCTGACCAGACTGGTTCGCCCACCCTTGCGGATGGGGAGTTTGTTTTGCAACTGAATTTGGACCTGGACTTCTAATACCGCGACCCACGCTTGGGGGTGAAACAGGGCCAGCAGATCCAGTCCTAGTCTTCACCACGGACTTCTCCCTGTCTTTTCTCTTCTTCTTGCAGATAACCAGATCCCCTGGATGAGCAGGCGGTGGAGAATCATCCTGCTGATAGTAGTCTCGACTGTTACCACTTCCACTCCCGAGTCTTGATTCCTTCTGGGGCATATGGCTTCGCACCCTAGTGTCTTCGCTATTGAAAATTGGTGCACGTTGTTGTGGCTTCTGTTGATGGACTGGGTCAGGTTCCACATCATTTATCAGTCTGTGCCTCTTGCTTGGGCCAACAGTCACCGCTCTAGGGGATGGAGCATTGCTGGTCAAAACTGGGCTAGTGAATGAGAGTGCACTTCTGGCTTCTCGAAAATCAGTCTCCGCAAAAGCTATTTTCAAGATATCAAAGAATAGATCATGTACTTTCCTGGCTTCGGTTCTTACCTGTGCATCATAGTTAAACCCGAGGCTGTCAGTTCAATTTATCGGAAAGACTGCACAATATACGTACATAAGTGCTTCTACTAACAGCAAAGCAAGGAAATCTCAGACCATTTGCAAATACAGTTGAAAAATACAGACATTCATAAATTATCGAAAGCTACTGGCTTTTGTGACCCTCAACCACTATCATACAAGTTACCTTTCTGTGGCCACGTTTTAACCAAATTCAGTTTTCTGGATTTAGTACAAAAAGGGTGTTTTAGCGAAACAGAGATGAGAGACAATAGTTGGTAATAAAGGTAATTAAGACAGTATATAACTTTGCCATGCTTCTGCAGGAGAATGACATCAAACCAACAACAGCAGAAAGGAAATGCAGTGAATCAGTATTGTACCGGTGAGACAGGCAGAACATCAAAACTTGAGCAACTTACCTCATAGTTAAACCCATAAAATTGCATTCCATCTTTCAACATAGACTGCACATCAGACACAAGCTCCATTACTCCATTATACTCCAACCTCTCTATCCGCTGATCAATCTTTCGTAAATCCAAGAGATTATTTCCAGATCCACTTGCGTAACTAGAATTTTCAAAGCGCTTCCACAAATCTGTCAGTAAAGGTACTATCTGAGGACCTTCCTTGTCTATTCTCCTTTGGAACTTGCTAATTACATTCTTGCACTGCATGTGTAGAGATATTAGTTAGACTTCACAAAAGAATTGCAAAAGAAAATCATCCTTAAAACGAAAAAATAAAATTAATAAAGCCAACACAAGTTTACATTTACACACGCCACACCACATCTACCAGTATAATTATAAAAAGTGATGTCTAAAAAAATCTGCATAAACAGGAAGCAGGCACCTTATGACATATTATATATGTTAAAGTGTAAGCAGTCATTAGCAGCAGATAAGGGCAGCATTTATCACCTTAAAAATCAGAACATGGCAACAAAAGGACAATTCAACCAGAATATAGCAGACAAATGTTTACCTTTCTCTGGACAATCTCAGACATTTTTGTGCCATAAACTGAAGTTCCACTTGTATTCCCAACTTTTCCCACCCAATTTTCTCTGTGGGGTTCAGCAGCATCTTCCACAGGATCAGGCATGCCATTTGATCTGCCAGATTTAACATGTACTTTGGACATGTTAGAGCCTCTCCTAGGCAAAATTCGCTTAGTTTTTGAGGATGAATCACTTTGGTCGTGCTTTACAGCATGGGGCTCTCCGTATATTTTGATTTCAGAATCAGCCCTTGACTGTGCTTGAGATTTATGGTCCACATGAAATGGCAACAGAGATGAATCTCCCCGTTGAAGAGATGGTGTCTCACTACCAGACTTCTCCTCTGGCCTCTCGATGGTATGACGAGGGCGAACCCTAAGACTACGCTTCCTCTTGATCTTGGGTTGCAAAACCTGTTCGTCTTCACCTTCATCACGGTCATGATTCGAACTTCCAGATTGTTGGTGGTCCAATTGGTCCATGTGAGAATCGCCAGAAACAACAATCTCACCTTCCTCTACATCATCTTGCTGGAGAACCACCAAGAGACTTTAGTGAAATAGCACATGCAAACAATCCAACTATAAAGCATCAATATAGAGAGATAAGACATACCATCCTCTTTGAAGCAGATCCTGGCCTACCATCTAAGGCAGAGAGGGAACCAAATTTCTGAGAAGAAACAGGAGACACTGTCTGCATCACTCTCCGACTGTCTGAGGATGATCCTGAGAAACCAGCTTCTTCTAGTATCTGGTTATTTCTAGCTCTTTCTGAATCCTGGGGATATTCATATCCACCATCACATTCAGGGACATCCTCTTCCACTTGTTCCTTAATAATTGGTGTTGCCTCAACAGCACCACTATAGCCATCATCCTCTTCAACTTCTCCCTCTTCTTCATTCAAAGAATATCCATTTCTCTCGTCAGAACTTGCTTCAAAGTATTCACAATCGTCATCATCTAACTCCTTGTAGCTAGGATGAATTTTCTTGGGCCGCCCCCTCTTTCTTTCAGTTTTCGGAGATGAATCAGAGCCCATTTCAGTGGACTCCAAACCAATATTACCACCCAACAAAGTGGTCTTCGATGGTTTTTTTGATAAACTAGCAATCACAGCATTTACTTCTTTTGTACTGGTTCGAAGCCATTTGGGGAGCTGGTTGTACCTTGTCATTTCTTCAATCCAGTCAAGTTCTTCGTCCATCTGATCAAACAATTCAATTTCTTCCTCACTTCTAGCAATCATGCGATTAACCTCCTGCAATGAGGGAACATCATGAAGAGTTTCTTGGTACCTCTCTTCATCATGCAGTAAGGTTTCCAAAGTCATACGTCTCTCTTCATGAGTTGTTCTCTGGTCAAAACGCCCAGCATTGATAACCTCATCAGCCATGTCAATCTTATATTGTTGAATGTTGCTTCTTATGAGGCTCTCAATTGATCCGATATACCGATCCTTACCAGCAAGGTCATCCTCTGAATCAACTGTACCTCCACTTCGTAGTTCATCCTCTTTCAGATGGCTAGCCATTTTGTCAACAACTGCTTCCAGATAGATGACCTTGACTTCTCTCTTCTGTCCAATGCGATGGGCTCTAGCAACAGCCTGCTCTTCATTTTTAGGGTTTGGATCAGGATCATATATGACAACCGTATCAGCAGACTGGAGATTAAGACCCCGTCCGGCAGCCCGAATACTAAGTAAGAAGATAAAGCAGTCTGAACCAGGTCTGTTAAAATCCACTATAGCTGACTCACGGTCTTCTAAACTGGTTGTTCCATCAATTCTTCTGTAGATAAGATGACGCCACTGCAAGTATTCTTCCAAAATATCAAGGAGTTTTGTCATGGTGCTGAAAAGAAGTACTCGATGCCCTGTTCTCTGAAGTTTAACAAGGATCCTGTCCAGGATCCATAATTTCCCACAAGATCTTACAAGGAAATCCTTGGAAAAATCATTGAAGAATGGGTAATTGAGCAACGGATGATTGCAAGTTTTTCGCAGTTCCATACATCTATTATTTAATGTTTTGTACACTTTGGGCTGGTATTGTGGATTTTTTTGAACCCTTAGCTTCTCTTCTTCAGGATCTACTCGAATAGTGCCTGTTGATTTGATCCAGTCATATACAGCACTTTGAATAGCCGACATTTTACACCTTAAAACAATGGAGATCTGCAAACAAGCATCATTGTTAGAAATCAATCACAGTAAGAAATTATTACCAAGGATAATCACTAAAGCATACCTTAGGCGGGAGTGCACCTTCCACGTCTTCAACACGCCGCCTAAGCATAAAAGGCTCTAAAATTTGATGAAGTCGGTGAATGATGATAACCTTTTTTTCAGTTTCAAGCCAGTCATCTTCTGCATTTGGTGTAGGGGCTTCCTTTTGAAAGGGTTTTGAAAACCAATCATGAAATGCTTTCCGATTATCAAATACTTCTGGAAGAAGCAGATTTAAAAGTGACCAGAGTTCCTTTAAATCATTCTGTAATTGAAAAGTTACTCCCACATCAGCTCAATCAAAATAATAATGAAAATAAAATAAGGATATGCCTACACATTAGTGAGGAAACAACCAAATGATTAAACAGATCATTAATTTTATTCATTTATGAGCATGACTGACACTTCTAATTTCTTTTGAACGGAATAACATTTCTAAGTTCAATGAATTAGGTTCTTTTTTTAACTTCATAGTATATTGGTTTTTCATGCCTTGTATTTTCAAATAAAATAAGAATAAATCGCCTGCCTCAGTTTATGAATAGACACATTATCAAAAAGTTCTGGTGGAGCTATCAAATCAAATCAGCAGCTAATTATTTTCAGCCATAACTTAGGTACGTCTAACAAAATAAGGCACATATTATGTCTGCATCTACAGAAAATTGCATCCTGATCAAGTATTTCTTGCTTTCTTAAAAAGATAGTTAAATAATGTAAATATACAAGTGTTGCTATCTCTCTTAACGAACCTGTAATGGTGTTCCTGTCAAGAGCAAGCGCCTTTGGCAACGATACCTATCAAGATCACGTGCTAGAACTGATTCCCTGTCTTTCATCCTTTGTGCTTCATCAATTATTATATACTTCCAATCAATTTTGGAGAGTTTGGACCGATCGTACATGATGAACTCATAAGTTGTCACGAGGACATTAAACTTCAAGGCACAAACCTCCTACGTACCAAATATCAAAAAGAAGGTTAACACTGTTCTAGAATTCAAACATTTAAGTAGATAAAAAATTTGGTGAATCGTACTTGGGAAAACAATTTTGCCCTTTGTTCTTTCCCACCAACATAATAAATGCAGGACACAGATGGAAGCCAAGTATGCAACTCACTCTGTAAAGAAAAATCAGTTAGGCATCATAACAAATGATAAGCAATGTCGACATCTTTGTAGAAGTAAAAATAAACTAACCTTCCAATTTACCAAGACAGCATTTGGAACAATTATGAGATGCGGCCCATAGTTCCCTTTGAACTCCATTAAATATGCAATCAATGCCATTACCTGCATGAGGAGAATTATAGATCATTCAGGTAAACTCAGAGACTGCAAGTGGAAACATGAGAATCACTGCCCCACATGGCCAATACTAATATATGATATATCCACCGCCAAAGTTGTTCACTATAATAAGATATGGCTTTTCATTTCTGAACATGGCCAATACTAACATATGATATATCAACCGCCAAAGTTATTCAGTATAATAAGATATGGCTTTTCATTTCTGAAACGAGGCTGAACAAAAGAGAAGGTTACCTGCACTGTTTTCCCAAGACCCATTTCATCTGCTAATATTCCATTTAATTTGTTGTTATACAGAGAAAGCATCCATTGCAACCCAACCTGCGGAATCAAACAGAGTCAAAAAAAAGGTCTAGCTTGCTACAAAAGTAATAGCGACATAAGGCAATAGAAGCAATTCTTAATTGCAGAAACCTACAAGTTGATAATCTCTTAAGTTTCCAGTCCGTAACATCGAGGGTTGCCTTACGACCCTCTCGTTCACAGCATGTGCAAGACTATAATACCTGAAAACAACCATAAAGAATGAGAAACAAATAATGAGAAACAAATAGTAGATATTGATTATTATACATGAAAGTACATTCGCAACACATAAGAGAGCTCTTCTCTATAATATTAGTTTTAGATACAAATGGATAGTGCAATTTGAGAAGTACAAAATTAAGAAATACGCAGGATAGGTATGGTAGTTACTAGGCAACTTTAAAAGCAAGCACAAGCAAAAAACATACATCTCAAGAAACCATCTGCAATTCAAATTTTCTGTTATCAAGCAAAGCCAACAATAAACTTACTTGTTAACAGATGAACCGTCTCTAGGTGCATTCATTTCAATAAATTGATTTCTAATCATTACTTCCTCTCCAGCACAAGCCGCTGCCGCCCTAACTTCTTCCTCTGAGAGACCCTATTTATAGACACACAGATTCCAACACGTATAAGTAACAGAGAACAGGATCAGCATGGTTTACCACAAGAAAACAAAAAAACTGTGGGCAATGCTAGCAACCTTTGCACTAACCTTTGCATTTGAACGTTTACACTTTAACAAATGCCATGTGTCATATTTTTTACACAAAAAAACAACTTACAATGCTTTTGGCTATAGAAATTAAAGACAGAAAACAGAAAATGTAATTTCAAAGACATTAAAGTCTTCACTTTTTGTGTAAAAAAATGACACCCAGCATTTATTAAAGTGAGAAGGTCCAAATGCAAAGGTCGCTATCATTTCTCAAACTTTGTACAGGGTTTTCTTAAAAGATCATGTGAAAAAAAAAATCAAGATTGATAAAAATAAGAAGGCCAGTGGGGAGAATGTGGGAGACCAAACCTGTAAACGTGCAGCAGCTGCAGCAGCATTTGCTGCCTCTTCCACTTCTTGCTGACTCTTAGCTGCTGTTATTTTACTTCCAAGCTTATGAAGATATTCCTCAGTCTGACTCAAGAAAGATGATAAAACAGCATATCTCTCTGCTGCATCCCCTGGGATACTAGTCTGCTGTTCCAGCAACATTTCCCTGTACCTTTCAACATCATTATTCTTCAGTGCTTCCATCCTTCTATTCCTATCATCATCCTTTCTTTTCGAAAACTCCCTCAGCATCCTCTCATGATATTTGGCAACTCCCCTGTTGCGTGCAGTCCGTGCATCACGAATGGCCCAGTGAGCTTCTAGAAGCTTCTTACGCCACTGGAAAATAGATTTCAGTTGCTTCTCTCTCATGGCTTTCTGGGAGACCTGCACTTGCCTAGACAGCTCCATCCGCTGACGTTCACAAAGCCGAACAAACTTCCGATAAGGCCTGTCAGGCATTGCCATTATCTCCTGCTGATGTTGATCAATTTCATCTCTTAAGCGTGCCTGTAAATCAAAAAGTCGAAGCTTCTTTTCTTCAATTTGCAACCGCAAGACAAGATCGGGCCTAATCCGTTTCCTTTCCAAATTTACTGCCAAAAGCCCACCAATCTTCTTGATATTTTCTGTCCTCTTCTTGTTAAGAACTTCCACACCTTCCTCAAAAAGAAGATCTTTGACATCATATGCCAATGCTAGATTATTATTGTTGTTGTTGTTATTATTTACCATCACCCCTGAACCAAAAGAGTCATGTTTCCTAGTGAAAAAGGGGAAATCAAACAGAGGTCCATGATACTTTCTAGCAGAGCTAACATCTTTTGGCTGCGGTACAGTGCTTGATTGTGCAGGCTTTTTTACTTGCATGGCATCGGATACAGTGACCTGTGATGCAACGGACTTTCCCCTATCAACTGGAATCTCACTTCTAATAGAAGCTTTTTGAATACCACGTTCAACTTCATGGTCTGACTTTACAGAAGATAATGTAGAATGTTGCTCTTCTTTTCCAGAAGACACCAAGGGAGAAGGTTCCTTCACCACAGCAGGCTTTCCTTGCACCTGAATGGTTGATACAGTTGCTTTCTCTTCTCCGGTAAAAGCTTCCTCTTTTGTAATGTTCTGTGCATTCTTTGATGCCACAGCCTGTGAATCTTTCTCATTGGATTCCATATGACGCACATGATCTTCTAAAACTTTCCCAGAAGATTTATCCTGGATGTTTCCTCCTCCAGGAAGCAATTGCTGCTGTAGCTGCAGCTCAAGAGGTGGTGGAGCAATAGCCCGTAGAAGTTCTTGGGGGAGTGTGCCTTCACCTTTCTATCAATCAATGGGAAATGGAATTAAGCAACGCATTCATTAATCAACTCTAAAGCATCTGCAGTTTCATAAAATACATAAACTAAACATACAATTGAAATGCAAAGAGGAAGGGAGAAAAACAGAGAATAATGCACCTTGAGTCGCCTAAATGCTAGTATTTGCGCTTTAAGAACATGCAGCTGCTGTTTAGTGAACCCATGGTGTTGCTGTCCCATCCGGGTAGCAAGTCCACCTTGTGACTGGTTCTTGTTGCCAGAACCCCCATCATTAGGAACCACAGCTTGTGGAGAAGACCCACTCACCTGTCGATGGTATTGCATCTGCAATGTTTCTGGATTGTTTTGTGAACTTTTTACATGGGAAGAGTGATCCACACCCTGGCTTGTGTTTGCAGACTGTGTGGGATGGGTAGAAGTCATTCCATTTCCAATAGGATTTGACTGCTTAGGTGGCATCTGGTTTTCTCTGCCATGAACAGAAAACTGCTGCATAGGAATGCTGCTACTATTGTTAAAGATGCTATTATTTGAACCTGAAACAAAAGGGTTAGCCGCAACTGTCTGCTTTGCTTTTGCAGAGGTAGATTGCCCAGATACATCACTTGATGTATTAGTATGAGGAGAACTCTCACGCACTACTAGAGGAGAAGTAACCTGCTGCTTTGACACTGGAACAGGTGAGGATTGTGCACCCATGTTGCTTTCATTTGCTTTCTGTTGAGTAGCAATCCTCGACTGCAACAGTGGAATGAGCTGTGACATTAAGTTGGCATTTCCAGGCTGTGAAAGATCAATGTTGTGCTCAAGTGCAAATGCTTGCAACTGAGCAGCGAATGCAATCTGGTTATTCGGCATGGTTTGGGCACTTGGCTGAGACTGTGGTGCCAGCATTGGCCTTAACATGTTTCCGGGCATGAATTGACCCATTCCTGATGGCTGGGCTGAAGGCTTCGAGTCACTCCTTCGGTCAGAGACTGGTGGCTGTCCTTGGTCCATCTGCTTTTCTCCACGAGTAAAATGTTCCATCAAATTCTTAGACGATGATGCTTGTGCCTGACTAGATCCCGGATTAGACATGAGTTCCTGCATTTTCATATTTCCCATTCGCATGTCCTGATCCTTTCCAGATGGTGGCCCCAATGATCCCATTTTTGCTTGCTGCTGAGGTTGCATTGTCAAACCTGACTTCTGCTGGGCTGCCTGAAAAGCATACTGAGGATAAACTTGATGAACCGGATTTAATGCTTGCTGGTCAACACCTTGACTCCGGCTCTGTCCATCCTGGGAGCCATGTTGTTGAGCCAAATCAATGAACTTCCTAGATTGTTGAGGCATTTGACTGGAGCCGGAAGATGAAACAAAATTGCCCCCACCCAAAACTCCTTGCATACCAGCAACTTGATATGCTCGAAGTGCTTCATTCCCTTCAGGTTTTCTTAAAAATTGTTGTTGGTGTAATGGCTGCATGAACAATAAATTATATAAAACCTTAGTCACGTTATCATTTCATATGAGAACATGCTTACAGTAATGGCATGGACAAAACCCAAATAACAAATATCCCTCAATAACATTCACATAACTTCAATTCAATGATATAAAACCATGCAAGTCTAGCAGATGATTGATAATACTTTGAAGTTAAAACAAAGGCTTGAACAAATTCCCAGAACCTGAAAAGATTTCCATTACAAATGTGATCCTACAAATGCACCAGAACAATGACCGTAATTTTCAGATTCATAGTTCTGGAAGTCATGTCATTTGTACTTAGTGCTAGCTGTACCCGCCATGGAGTTCGTCACGTAAAAGGTAAAACTAATAATTAAAATAATTAAAAGAAAATGTCGACCATAACAACATAACATGATAGTAAGAACCAAAGGCTCATCCTAAAAGAAAGTTATAGGAAAAAAGGGTTCTCTTAGTTTAGTTTAAAAGGTGGACTAAACAAATTAAACCACATTGTTCCTCTGTTAAACAAACCAAATCAAACTAATCATAGACTTCAAGAGCAGTAAAGCAGAACAAACAAATACGAGCTGGACAGGGTTATCCATAATTGAAGATCATATATAAGGAATGGAAAACAGTAAAACAAAACCACAAGCAGACGCCACCTCGTCATCGTTAAGCTCTCCTGAATTTAATGGAAGCAAAAGTACATTCCAAGTTACAATTAAGCAGCTAAAAGTGTAATGCCACGATCAGTTCCCATTAAGACCTGCCTAGTTAGACTCGTCGAAACCCTAAACAGCTCTAATTCAAGAAATAAAGCGAGCAAACCAGCTAACTTACCGCACCCACAACACACAGATGCATCGAAAACAAAATTTCACTCCCTTCCATTTGGAACAACACAATTAGAGACCCAAATAATATAAAAATCATTAATCAAGCCAAAATTTGACAAAATTCACACTGACCCATCTGCAGAAACACTCCAAATTCTAAAACCCACATTCCAAGTCGACTAATTTCTCACAAAAAAAAATAAAAAAATTCAATCCACACACACATATCATTACCTGTCTAGACCCCAATTGCTGCTGCTGCTGTTGCTGCTGATGTTGTTGATGCTGCACCGAATCAAAACCCAGACGTGGCGTTGACACGGCCGAGGACGATGAAGACGGCGAAGCAGCCGACGACGTCGACCCGGCACGGCCAGCCGGGCCCACTCCCCTGCCGGGCCCGCCTCCTCCTCCGCCACCAGATTGCATGCAGCTCAACCCAAATTCACACGCATCCAACAAAACCCAATTCACCAAAAATCAAAATTTGGAAACAAAAAATGAAAACCACAAAAAGGCTCAAAACCCAAGAAAAATCAAATCCCTCCAAGAAAATTCCAACTGAAAACCTATCAGGGCCCTCGGATCCCAACGTTCAAAAGACCCCCCGAGCTCACAACTCTCTCTCTAGAAAACTCTCTCTCTCTACAAAAACCCAAAAAATTAACGCGGGAATTTTTCAGTGGGGGCTACAGACCGACGGATCCTAGAGAAGCGAAGTTGACGGGGGCGAATCGGCGACTCACCTCACTCCTCTTCCAATTTTGGCGTCAAACCCTAGCGATTTTCTTTTCTTTTTTTTTTTCGAAATTATATTAAAAAAATCATTTTTCTTTCCTTTTGGGATTGAATTCTTTACTATTTTTCTCCCCTCTCTTAATTTTTCTGCTCACAGATTTTTGTGGTGGAAGCACTTCTGTGCTTTATATGGGTCTGTTTCTAACCGTGGTTTGGTCCGGTTGGCTGCCGTTAGATATTTCCCGACAGGGGTAAAACTGGAATTTGACCCGGGTTTGGTTTTTAATTACAGAAGTGCCACAATTGGTGCATGAATGTATTGCTTTGTGATTTTATTCCTAATATGTTATTAAAAGAGTAATTCTACTAAAAGTCAATCCATTTTTTTCATTATCCAAACTGCATGTTTACATAATTTTTTTTGTCGATCAAAAGATGATGAAAAGATTATTTAATCATCTACCACAACAAAAAGTTTAGGGCAATAATGTAATTACATAAAACAAAATTGTACTCTTTATTTAAGTCTCACATACAAGTAATTTTAACATCTCTAATTTTTAAAAATTAAAAAAGAAACATCTTTCCCTCTCTCTACACACTCACGTTCTCCTTCTCTTCCTCTCTCCTTCAATCTTAAAAACAAAAATAAAAAATTTCACACACACTTTGTGTTTGAGCATATACTAGTTACAATTTAAAACAATATATTATAGAGGATGGAAATTACTTTTTTTATCTATTGATATTTGTCTATATTTAATTGAATGAGGTCATCAATTTGACTCGCGTATAAGTTAGATACCTAGTTCGACACGGGTGTGTAAGAGAAAAAATGTGTGTTTTTATCCTGTCCCTAGTTGTGTGTATCTTATTGTTTTTTTTTCACCAAAAAATGTGAGTAAAACTCATGTGTACATTTTTTAAATTCATTAAAAGATTACGTATAAATTCATTAGTTACGAAAAACGACGAATTTATAGTTCCGAGACATGCACTAGTGTATCGAAAATGTGAGCGTTGAGCGTTTTCGTTGTTTGAGAATTTTATACAATTTTATAAATTCTCATTGGTCACAGTAATTATTATGAGATGTAGAAGTTATTGTTTTGTTGTATGACAACTACGAAGGGTATTTTGGCAATTTCAATATTACAGTTTGTCTGGTTTCAGTTGAGTTCACATTGTAAACTTCGTCAACGCCATGTGTGAGGCCATTTTCGTCTCTCTAAATTATTTTCAGTCAACCCAAACCATAACTCCATCTATCTTTCTTAGCAATGTTAAACTTGTAGGACTTGATCGCTAATTAAACAAAATTACAATACTAAGCTGCTAAAATTAAAGTGACAAGGATCAAAGTGAAAAGTAAAGCAACTACGAAGACAAAAAACAAGATAGTTTTTGTCTAAAATAAATGCGAATTCAATTTACCTGTTATGAAAATAATCCTCCTTAGAACAAGAGCCTACACAATCAAATCAAACATTGGGAAGAATCTCCTTCGCTAGTAATAGCATTTGCAGCAAAATTAGCTACCTTATTAAAGGAGTAGGATTTTCTCCTCTCTTATTCTCATCCTCATTCCTCCTCTCCTCTCATATATTGCTTTTTGCCTTATTGTTTCTATAAAAAAATTAATAGAAAATGTTGACGTGACTTAATCTTAACCGTAACCGTTCAAGTAGAGGGGAGGAAATGGGAGAGAGTTTATGAGGGGAGAGACCTCCTCCCCTATCAAAATGCCTCAAAAAATAGGAACATTTATCCTTTAAAGTTATACCATTTTTATTCTACCAATGTATCAAAATGAGAGCATTTTCATTGTTTGAGAAAAAAATGTGCAATCATTTTTACTAACTACGGTGATATCATTACGCAACAGATAATATGTCATTTCCTTTATAATATCATCGATTTGTTAAAAAAAAATTATGATCAAACAAGTACACATCGTTCTTTATTCCAATATGATGGGTGGCTATTAAATATTGACTTCCTTTATTTAATAAGAAATTTAGTTTTAGTCATGATAGAATAATTGTCACAACCCGTCCCGAAAATGTACATTATTTTGTTATCGTTGATGTGAAAAGACTAAAATGCCCTTGAGCGTTTGTGGCATTGTGGGACTATGTGTGGTTGAGGACCAATGTGTTAAGTTCCTATTATTTTGGAACCAATTGGAAGTAAGGAAAATGGGTTGTTTTGATTGGTGACCAAAAAATATGGACCACACATTCTGTCTCCTCTCTCTCACTCTCCCGTGCTCTCTCTTCTCTCTCTCTCGGTTTCACTCTCTCTCCTTCGAAATGGTACGGACAAGCACCTAAGACCCTTGAAACTTCACGGATCGTGGCCAAAATTAGTACCATTGTGTTCGTGAGGACCATACGAGTTCAAATGTACCCATTTCAGGTAAGAACTCGTTCGATATCACGTTGAAAACTCAAACTCCGAGTTGAGCACTATTCACGAACTTTTAAATGGTTATGTTTTAGGACAATCCAAGCTCATAGCGAGCTTAGTGAGGTCCCAAGGAAGCTCGGAGTGCTTCGTTTGAAGGTTTTGGACGTCGAGATCATGTGGACGAAGTTTGGTCGATTTTCTTGGAATTCTCCAGTGAGATCCCGTGACTTTTAGAGCTTTAAATTAGTATGATCTTGTTCTACAAGTTAAGAGCTTCATTTTGGTATAAATTGCGTGAAAATGGTGCAAAAACGAGTGAGAAAAAGGCAGTTGCAGGTCTACCCAGAATCCAGCGTCGGCGACACTATTCATGCGTCTAGAGGTTAAAAATGATGCGCGTGTTGGGCGCGTGAGGCTGTGCCCTCCCCGGTGCGTGGGGGCACGTGAGCCACCTAAAAATTTATCTAAAAATATCACGATGTTCGTGAGATTGTCTAGGTCACGTTGGTATATTTAAATACCAATATTGAGCAATGTATGAGAAGTTATTAGCTAGTTTTGCTTATGTGCTTTAAAATAATGTTTTTATAGTTATTTCGCATATAGGTGAGACTTATCCCGAGGACGAGCGTATCCACTGGCGACTCGAGGCTACGACCCTTTGACATACCAGTGAGTGGGCTTTTGTTTTCAGTATATATTTATATACTTTATATATCCCCATAAATGCATTTTTTAAGGAAAGTATGCTTTGAAATAATATGCCAAATGCTTCAATATTTTGAATATGCATTGCATGGTTGCATATATATATATATATATAAATGTGGTGCTGTGGAGGCACATGTGAGTTCAAGTAAGTTATGTTTGGTTGTGTGAATCATCGATGATGTGATATGTGATATGCGATTAAGTAATGTTGAGCTCTTAAAGCTGCACCTAGGGTGATTGTGAATTAGCCAGAGATATGAAGTACAGACTTGTTTATTTACGTCACCTCCCGCACTATATGCTCATATTGGATCCAACTTAAGTGCACAGTCTTGTCGTACAGACCTTATTATGGTTCCGACCCATAGGTGACTAGCGATTGATCGCCCGGCTATTATGAGAGAATAGAATTGAGCATAATTATATTTCACCCAATCTTGTCGTACAGACCATTTTCAGTGGTTTCGACTTATGTGCAGTATATTGCCGTATAGGTCATAGTAGTGACTCCGGCTAGATTGAGTTTGAGCTATGAATTCAGCCGTACAGACTACCTCAGGAGTTCCGGCTAACATATCACATTTCTATGAAATTATTCTTACCTGAATTGTTTACTCTATTATATCTTGGCATGACATATATACATATGAATATGATTATTTGAAGCATGAACTGAATTAATATGATTTCAGATATATTCATTTATATATATGCTTATATTCTGATTCTAGTAAAAATTATACATGTTTTACAGCGAGGGGTTAGTATATTGATCAATGAAATGAATTTGTAAAACATTTGTTTTTGCCCACTCACGTTTTATGTTTTGCGCCCCTCCAGGTTTTAAGTAAGCTTGTTGTTGGTGGCTCAAGGACGTCGGCTGTTCTGACTTATCTAAATAGGGGTGTGCTATCCACACACCCTTTTTTACTTCTCATACACCCCTTGTTAATTTCGACCCTTTGATATTCTTCAATTCACCCGATCCAATGGCCGAAACTTAGAAGGGTGTGTGAAAAGTAAAAAGGGGTGTGTGAATATCACACCCCATCTAAATAATAGTAGGACATTCCTGGTACTGTATAACTAGTACTTGTCCTACTGGACTGCACCTAGACTTTATGCTCTGATTATGAGTGTTTACTGTTGTAACTAAGTCCTATCATTTTTTGTTTAGTAGTGCACTTTAGTAATCTAGTTTTTAATTATTCGTTTAGTTGCTATCTTTATCGCTTCCGCACTGTGCACATGTCTACGTCACCCTCACGTGACGACCAGCATGCCTTGACCTCGGTCGGGGTGTGTCAATAATGATTCTAAATTACAAAAAAAAATTAAAAAAAATGACACAACTAGTGACGAGCTACTGTTATTCATCTTTTCTGGACCCGGAGATGACTGTTGGAAGTATGCCCACAAAGCCACTCATTTGATGTAATAGCTTTTTGGAATACTTAATGTATTAAACTTTTATATGTTTAATGAAA
Source organism: Malus fusca (assembly GCA_035220775.1). Taxonomy (NCBI): domain Eukaryota; kingdom Viridiplantae; phylum Streptophyta; class Magnoliopsida; order Rosales; family Rosaceae; genus Malus; species Malus fusca. The sequence goes on along the minus strand of CM069059.1, from coordinate 18,821,364 downwards.
GGCAAAGCTTATTGTCAGACACTATTTATTGTATCATGTGTTTATGCAATAAGGGAATCCAAGGGATGTATTTGATCTAAGAGACAAGTGATCTAAGTGAGTTAGATTATCGAGACCATTCTCTTATGTTCATTCCTAAAACGTTCCTAGCCATAGGATTGCCAATTGGGCATTGACAATCCGCTAAGGTTAGTATGTATTATGTTGACTCAAGCGTGAGTATGACTAGTCTCAAGTCATTTGGTGTTGGACACTAAGACAAACACATAGGTGCTCGAAAGAGTAATCGAGTACACTGAACAACGATCAAAAGAGAGTTCGAACATACATGTCATGTAAGAACTCGAAAGTTGCAATATGCAAAGTAGTCATTTGACCTGAGGCATCATAGATGTCTAATGGTTAGGTCATTGATCTTTGATCATGTCAACGGCATTCCATCGGAGTGTCCACGGCATTGTTGGGGTCAAGCTATCTAGTCGTGTAGGCATATGAATGCACAACAAGGGATCTTTAACCTTCCATGGTGGAAGGGCACAACAAGGGATCTCTAACCTTCTATGGTGGAAGGAGAATACTCTAAGATATGATTCTAAAGTCTTTGGCCAAAGCAAATGAATATGATTTAGGAAGTTTGTTCCAAATCATATTCAAGGGAATCATATAGAGAAGTATCGCATTGGATAGTAGACATGAAACAAACTATCATTCAAACAATGTGATTAAGAGTATTGTATTAGAGAAGGACCGTATTGCATTGTAGTTGTAACTGGATAGGTTCTCCAACCAATTCTACTTAGCTTGGGTAACCATGATATGCTGCTAGGTGTCACTCATGGTTTGTGGAAGCCCTAATGATTAGCAAACACTAATCATCAAAGGGAGAATTGAAATGTGGTTTCAATTCACAATCGATCGTTAAGAGTAACAATCGCCCACTGCCTCGCTAATTTGAACATAATGGATCGTACACCGAGTAAGGGCGATAGTGAAGAAATTAAATGAGATGGATAAGCAATTAAATGGTTTAATTGAGAATGGTCAAGATTAATTAATTAGTTAATTAATTTTACGAAAGGTTCGTATTGGGCTTTTAAGTTGGTTTTGGGCTTCGGGGCTCAAAAACGTTTTGGTCCACAAGGCCCATTATGTTTAAGTTGTATGACAACTAAAACAAAATGGGCAAATAGCCCAATAACATTAATATGGCCGGCCATTAGGGTGAATGGGCAAGCTTGGATTAATTACAAGTTTGCCACTCACTTGAAATGAAGTATAAAATCAACTTTATAGCTTTATTTCTTAAAAAAGGGTTTTCTTTGAGGCAAAGAGGTGAAACACTTTCTCTCTTTCTCTCTACAAAGAGGCCGGCCACTTAGAGAGATTAATCTAGCAATCTTTTCTTCTCTAAGTCATCAATTTCATCTTCACACTTAACCCTTGGTGTGGAGACTTAGAGACACCAAATCTTTGGTGTTTTTGGAGATCCTTTCCTTACATCCTCAAGAACCAAAGGAGCACAAAAGGAGAAGGAAATCACAAGCAATATCCAAGGAGCTTGGAGGTGACTTGAAGGCCCTCCACTTGGGTGAATCCCTTGTGTAAACAAGGATGAGCTTCAAGGGTAAAGAAACTCTAAATCTTTACTTTTCTTTAATGTTGTTAAAGAGTTTATTGGTTCACCATATACTAGGCTTTGAAAGTCATGGGTTTTATGAATTGTTTTTGAATGCATGCCTACTTTAAAGTGTTAAATAGTATGCATATGTATTCAAATGTTCTTCAATGTTCTTAGCTAGGACAAAATTTTTCCTTCAAGTGGTATCAGAGCCTAGGCCTAGTTTATGGTGAATCCTTTTGGGTTTTGTGATTTTCATGATTTATGATTTAAATGTTGTAAATGTTACAAGCTTTGTTCTTGCTTTTAAATACATAAATTTTGCTAGAAAATTTGGCATCTCAAATGTTGTAGATGTATTTCATTTAAGCATGAATATTGGAACTAAAATTTGGTGCCATGCATTTTGGGAAATTCGGCCAAATCCAAAGGGTGATTTTTTGGGTTCATGTTTGTCTTGTTAAAATGGTTTTAAAGTGACTTTTGGAACCCCTAAGTACCCTAGGATATTAGCCCTCTTTTGAGTGGTGAAAAATTGAGTTTTGGTGATTGAAAACATTCATGGAGCTATTATGAGTTTTCATGGTGTTCTTCAATGTTCTTGAAGTTCTTGCCAAGAACAAAAGGGTTTTGAAGTTTTGATTCAAAAGTTTTATGTTTTTCATAAAGTTTTGGTTTATTAATTGATGGTTGATGGTTATTGGTGAGATGTGATGAAATGGTTTTAATGTTTTGTCATAGATCTTTTATTTTTCTTACAAACCATCAATTTCACCTTTACCTCACCCACCAAATTCAACTTGCATATTGCACATGCATTCACAAGTTGCATAAAATCCCTTTCACACTCTTTCACACCTCTAAAACCGGCCACCCCCTAGTGGGGGTACTTTTGGGGCATTTTGTGCAATTACATAAAGTTTTGATACTTTTGTGTTTTTGTATTTTGGCCCAAAAGTTTACGTTTTTACGTTTAGGCCTAAAAACTCTAAAGGACAAATTGTTTTGATCATTTAATGATGTTTTTACATTATTAAAATTTTGGGTTCTAGTTGAAATTACATGAAGTTGTGGACTTTTGTGTTTTTTCGAAGTGACCCCAAAAGTTTGTGTTTTTTGCATTATGGCCCAATTGTTGTGGTCATAGTTTCCTTTTGGCCCAAATAAAATGAGAACAAAATTGCTTTGTCTCTTTAATGAGAATTGGATTTTCATTTCATTTAGTTCCATTTAAATCAATTCTATGGATCCAAAAACCAATTGTTTAAAGTTGCTTTCTTAGTTAATGTGATTGATTAAGAAAATGGTGATTATGAACCAAAGGCCTCGATAATTGAGCTATGTGATTGGCCGCTTTACATTATGAATGTTTGGGTTTGGTAGTGTAGAATTTGAATGTAATTTGATTAATTCAATTTGTTGTGAATGGACATAAGTCCATCATTTGTGTTGTAAAAGGGCATAAGCCCTTATTATTATTTCATGTATTCCTTTTGTTTAAATGTATGCAAAATGGAATAGTTGGGTCCAACGCCCAATAGGAAATAACGGTTTAATTGGATTAAACGCGTAACTAAAATCAACAACTATCTACCTTAAACCCAAGGTCCAACACAAGGCTCGTGTTGGATCAAATCAAACGGTTCATAATCATCCTAAAACCTAATATGACTATATAGTCCATATGAGGATGCAATGCATTCGTTAGTAGTTCCATATAGTCTCGCTTGTTTCAACGAAACTGTGGGAGTATTATATGCTACTAATTCATATTAACTTGGACCAATAGTTGTGATAGGCCCAAGTTCTTTTAATAAGATTAAAATGATTTTGATGTAGCCCAAAACTATTCCCTCAACAAACGAATATTAAGTTGATAAGCGAGAGATGTTTTGAACATCTCTTCGTAGGCCTTCCACCGTGGTGGGCTCCAATCATTTGTGACTCATACACCGGCTTCACCCTATAATGGGGGGGGGGTTCAAAGTATGTGCTTACATCCAGGAGGAATCCATAAACATATGATAAGGTGAGTGTAGACAACGAGTATAACCAACATGATATAATTCTGAGGTTGTGCTTGAACCCCTACACAAACTAAGCATGGTGGTAATGACTTAACTAAGTGCAATGGTGCCAACATGATATAATTCTGAGGCAATCATTCTCTAGAGGCCAAACAAGATGGGTAATTACAAGAGTTGTAAATGACTAAAGCGTTATTCTCTCATCATTATTTTTGCTAACCAACATGATATAATTCTGAGGTGGGCTTGGTAATGGTGAGTCTCCCATACCCCGCTAAGAGTTCAATATAACTCTCGAATTCTATTGAGGGATGTGGAATTTGCCAAAAATAGTGGGTGGTGCTATTTGATTCAAAGACCCAATCAAATAGTTTTAAAACAAACAATCTAATACGATTTCTGTTACGTTATGTAGTTAACGACATGCCTAAAATTATACCCACCATTATACTTGACAAAAGGGGCCTTAGGGGCCAACGTTTCCTTGCTTGGTATCGCCACATTGAGAATGTCTCAAAGGTGAAAGACATATTGTATGTGCTTAAGCAATCCCCTCCTCATGTACCTCCTACGAAACTAGCTTCAAATGAGGAGTGTCAAAATTATATTAGACACTATGAGGATGATTTACAAGCCAAATGCTTAATCCTTACTTCACTTAGTGAGGAGCTTATGAAGCTACATAAGCACATGGACACTTCTTGTGCCATGGTTGAAAGTTTGCATAAGATGCATGACATTGAGACTAGTAATGTACGATTCTCAAATGTTTGTAGTCTAATGAATGCCAAAATGGCAAAGGGGACATCGGTCCATAAACATGGACAAAAGATGGAAAAGATCTTTCAAGATCTTCAAAGTTTAGGAACTTCCATCAATGGGAAAATGGCCCAAGACTTTTTCCTTGCATCTCTCTCGGATGATTTCACTAAGTTTATTGTAAACTATAAAGTGAATAGATTCGATCATTCTTTAAACGGGATGATTGACATGTGCTGTAAATTTGAAAAAGGTTTCAAAATGGACAGTGGGAGTGAGAATGCAAACACAAGGAAAAGGTTGCATAAGAAGAAGACAAAGAAATCCAAAGGAACATGTTTTCATTGTGGAAAGGATGAACGTTGGAAGAAGAAATACAGGGTGCGCATTGCGAGCCTTATGACACGAACTTTTGAAGAGACTATTTCTGTCATAGAGAGTGCTTTTACAGTGAGCTCCAGTTCCTGGATATTTGATTCAGGCGCTAGTCAACATATCTGTAATACGATGCAGGGACTAGTGGGGAGCAAGCCACTGCGCAATGGGGAGATGGTTGTGCGAGTTGGGAACGGCACTAAAATCTCTGCAAAAGCAACAGGCACCTACATGCTTAACCTACCCTCTGGGGAAGTCCTGGAACTTAAAAATTGTTTATATTTTCCTTCATATATAAAGAATTTGATTTCCATCTCTAAGCTTTTACGAGATGGGCACTCAGTATTGTTTGACAAAATGAGTTGCACTTTATACTTGAACGGTCGTATTATCTCTCATGGTAATATGATAGAGGGACTTTTTCACCTAGAGACGAATAGTGGGATGCACTGTATTGCAGGCGGGAATACCTCAAAACCCAAAAGGGCTAGAGAAGAAGTTAACCAAGTTAGACTTTGGCATCTTAAACTTGGACATGTAAACCAGGATAAGATTCGCAAGATGTCGAAAGACGGATATCTTAGCCCATTAGGTAATGACCTCATGGGAACTTGTGAACCTTGTCTACTGGGGAAGATGACCAAATCTCCATTCACTGGGAAATGAGAGCGTGCCAATGAAATTCTAGGGTTAATCCACACTAACGTATGTGGACCTATGTCTACTACGTCGAGAGGAGGCTTCTCCTACTATATCACATTCACCGACGATCACTCTCGGTTTGGCTATGTGTATCTTATGAAGTACAAGTCAGAATCCTTTGAAATGTTCAAAGAATTCAAGAATGAAGTTGAGAAGCAAACTGGGAAACAGATAAAGACCCTAAGATCAGATCGAAGGGGTGAATATCTGAGTAACGAGTTCCTAGATTATCTCAAAGAGTGTGGAATTGTATCACAGTGGACTCCACCAGGAACTCCTCAACATAACGGAGTTTCTGAGAGGAGAAATCGAACCTTGATGAACATGGTTCGTTCTATGATGAGTTCCGCTGATCTACCAATATCATTCTGGGGATATGCACTACACACAACAGCTTATTTGTTGAATGCAGTGCCTTCTAAATCTATTCCACAAACACTATATGAGATATGGTATGGGAAGAAGCCAAGTCTTAAACATCTTAAGATTTGGGGTTGTCCAGCATACGTTAAGAAACAAGATGCTGGAAAGCTTGAAGCGAGATCCGTTAAATGCTATTTTGTGGGGTATCCTAAACAAACCTACGGATACGAATTCTATCACCCTGACGACCAGAAAGTCTTTGTCGCCAGAACTGCTATATTCATGGAAGATGAATTCGTTCTTAATAGAACTAGCAAGATAGAATTGAAAGAAATTAATGAGATTAATGATGAACCACAAACAAGCACTCGACAAGTTGACAACCCTGTTCCTGCACCCCTAGCTCCACGTAGATCTGAACGGGTTAGTAAGCCACCTAAGAGGTATGGCTTAGACAATGACTTTGCGGAATTGCACCTTCTAGGTGATAATGACACAAAGGAGGACCCTATGGACTACACTGAAGCAATGTCCGACATTGATTCAAAGAGATGGCAAGAGGCCATGAAATCCGAGATGGATTCCATGTATCAAAATCAGGTCTGGACTCTTATAGACCCTCCAGAAGGTATTGTACCTGTTGGAAACAAATGGGTCTTCAAGAGGAAGATAGGCGTTGATGGGAACGTGGAGACTTATAAGGCTAGACTCGTAGCCAAGGGTTACAGGCAACGAGAAGGGATTGACTATGAAGAAACCTTCTCTCTTGTAGCCATGATTAAGTCCATTCGAATTTTGCTTGCTATAGCTGCGTACCATGATTATGAGATATGGCAAATGGACGTGAAGACGGCATTTCTGAACGGCTACCTAGAGGAAGAGCTCTATATGACTCAACCCGAAGGTTTCGTGTCCAAGTCTGAAAAGACTAAGGTATGCAAGCTTCAAAGGTCCATTTATGGACTTAAGCAAGCCTCCAGGAGCTGGAACATTCGTTTCGACACTGAAATCAAAACGTTTGGTTTTACTCAAAACGAAGACGACAACTGTGTTTATCAAAAGGTCGTTGGGGAAGCAGTAGTATTCCTAGTGTTATATGTAGATGACATATTACTATTCGGGAATGACACTGCAATACTTTCTTCTGTAAAAGTGTGGTTGTCCAAAACCTTCCACATGAAAGATTTAGGAGATGCATCTTATGTACTTGGGATAAAGCTCTATCGTGATAGATCCAGAAAATTAATTGGATTATCCCAATCTATGTACATTGATAAGGTGCTAAGTAGGTTCCAGATGGAACAATCTAAGAAAGGTTTTCTTCCTGTAAGACATGGAATTCACCTTTCTAAATCCATGGAACCTAAGACTTCTGAAGAGATACGGCAAATGAATATTATTCCTTATGCTTCTGCCATAGGGAGTCTCATGTATGCCATGATATGGACAAGGCCTGATATCGCATATGATGTGAGCATTACTAGTCGATATCAATCTAACCCAGGACCAGAACACTGGGCAGCTGTCAATACGGTCCTTAAGTACTTAAGAAGAACTAAGGACATGTTCCTCGTATATGGAGGAGCATCAGAGTTGCGAGTGGAAGCTTATACAGACGCAGATTTCCAATCTGACGTCGATGATAGAAGTTCCAACTCCGGATATGTATTCACTCTGAATGGTGGGGCTGTCAGTTGGAAAAGCAAGAAATAAAGTGTAATTACTGATTCCACAACAGAGGCTGAATATGTCGCTGCAGCTGAAGCCGGCAAAGAAGCGTTCTGGATGAAGAAGTTCATCACTGAACTTGGAGTGGTTCCAACCATTACATCACCAGTAACTTTGTACTGTGATAATAGTGGGGCGATAGCTCAAGCCAAGGAACCAAGGGCACATCAAAAGAACAAGCATTTTGACAGGCGTTTTAATATCATTAGAAGATATGTTGCCGAGGGGAAAGTCAACATCCTCAAAGTTGCTTCAGCCGATAACGTAGCAGATCCACTGACAAAGCCAATGTCTCAAATCCAACTTGACCGTCATATGGAAAAGATGGGTATTAGATACATGGGAGGATGGCTTTGAGTGCAAGTGGGAGATTGTTGGAAGTATGCCCACAAAGCCACTCATTTGATGTAATAGCTTTTTGAAATACTTAATGTATTAAACTTTTATATGTTTAATGAAGGGCAAAGCTTATTGTCAGACACTATTTATTGTATCATGTGTTTATGCAATAAGGGAATCCAAGGGATGTATTTGATCTAAGAGACAAGTGATCTAAGTGAGTTAGATTATCGAGACCATTCTCTTATGTTCATTCCTAAAACGTTCCTAGCCATAGGATTGCCAATTGGGCATTGACAATCCGCTAAGGTTAGTATGTATTATGTTGACTCAAGTGTGAGTATGACTAGTCTCAAGTCATTTGGTGTTGGACACTAAGACAAACACATAGGTGCTCGAAAGAGTAATCGAGTACACTGAACAACGATCAAAAGATAGTTCGAACATACATGTCATGTAAGAACTCGAAAGTTGCAATATGCAAAGTAGTCATTTGACCTGAGGCATCATAGATGTCTAATGGTTAGGTCCTTGATCTTTGATCATGTCAACTGCATTCCATCGGAGTGTCCACGACATTGTTGGGGTCAAGCTATCTAGTCGTGTAGGCATATGAATGCACAACAAGGGATCTCTAACCTTCCATGGTGGAAGGAGAATACTCTAAGATATGATTCTAAAGTCTTTGGCCAAAGCAAATGAATATGACTTAGGAAGTTTGTTCCAAATCATATTCAAGGGAATCATATAGAGAAGTATCGCATTGGATAGTAGACATGAAACAAACTATCATTCAAACAATGTGATTAAGAGTATTGTATTAGAGAATGACCGTATTGCATTGTAGTTGTAACTGGATAGGTTCTCCAACCAATTCTACTTAGCTTGGGTAACCATGATATGCTGCTAGGTGTCACTCATGGCTTGTGGAAGCCCTAATGATTAGCAAACACTAATCATCAAAGGGAGAATTGAAATGTGGTTTCAATTCACAATCGATCGTTAAGAGTAACAATCGCCCACTGCCTCGCTAATTTGAACCTAATGGATCGTACACCGAGTAAGGGCGATAGTGAAGAAATTAAATCAGATGGATAAACAATTAAATGGTTTAATTGAGAATGGTCAAGATTAATTAATTAGTTAATTAATTTTACGAAAGGTTCGTATTGGGCTTTTAAATTGGTTTTGGGCTTCGGGGCTCAAAAGCGTTTTGGTCCACAAGGCCCATTATGTTTAAGTTGTATGACAACTAAAACAAAATGGGCAAATAGCCCAATAACATTAATATGGCGGCCATTAGGGTGAATGGGCAAGCTTGGATTAATTACAAGTTTGCCACTCACTTGAAATGAAGTATAAAATCAACTTTATAGCTTTATTTCTAAAAAAATGGTTTTCTTTGAGGCAAAGAGGTGAAACACTTTCTCTCTTTCTCTCTACAAAGAGGCCGGCCACTTAGAGAGATTAATCTAGCAATCTTTTCTTCTCTAAGTCATCCATTTCATCTTCACACTTAACCCTTGGTGTGGAGACTTAGAGACACCAAATCTTTGGTGTTTTTGGAGATCCTTTCCTTACATCCTCAAGGACTAAAGGAGCACAAAAGGAGAAGGAAATCACAAGCAATATCCAAGGAGCTTGGAGGTGACTTGAAGGCCCTCCACTTGGGTGAATCCCTTGTGTAAACAAGGATGAGCTTCAAGGGTAAAGAAACTCTAAATCTTTACTTTTCTTTAATGTTGTTAAAGAGTTTATTGGTTCACCATATACTAGGCTTTGAAAGTCATGGGTTTTATGAATTGTTTTTGAATGCATGCCTACTTTAAAGTGTTAAATAGTATGCATATGTATTCAAATGTTCTTCAATGTTCTTAGCTAGGACAAAATTTTTCCTTCAATGACTAGGTGGGAATTGCATCCTACCCATTTTTCCACTGTACCACTTGTCGTGGTTTCTAAACTACATAATTTGAGAAAAGAATAACAAAACTAATTTCATATTAATCGAGGAAAAAAAATAGATTGTATATACTATATATAATTTTATTTTGTGAAATTTCAAGCCAAATTAATATGTATTTACGCACTCAGATGTGGATTTTATTATTTACAAATTTTGAAAATAAAACGGTTGGAATGCTGCAAATTTCATAATAATTTTAGAGCAAAACGCAAAACGCAAAACATTGCTATATTCAAGGGCAAGGATGGCATTCTAATTTCTACACCCCAAATACAATCCTAGCAAAAAGACAACTTCCACTCACTAAAGAAAAAAAGTAAAATAGTTTAAGCCAATGAACTTTGTGAGTTCATCATGTGATTTGGCAGTTTATACAAACGTTTATTTATTAGAGATTCAAATTTATGATTTATTTTCTTAAAAGAAAAAATAACCATAAAAAATGTTCTAACGATTTTTATTATTGAATAAGATGCTTTATTAGACATCATAGTGTACATGTATATAAAATTTATTCAAAACTCAAACGTGAATATTAGAATTTAAAGTTGCATTTGAATTAAAAGGCACGTTGCCTGACATCTCTCACTTTCATTTTCCTAATAGCATGCATGGTTATACAAATATATTAGATTGGTTAGAATCTTTGTTGAATGTTTACGAAACCGAGTTATCAAAGCTTAGCAAGGTTTTGTTGATATATGGCAAATATGGAATGACAGAAACAAATTGATTGAAGTGGTGGTCATGGATTTCTTTTGGTTGAATGTCAAGAACATGAAGAAGAAAACTGAGCATGCTCATGTCAGAAACAATGGTTGTCCTTGTTATTGTTGGATCTCAAAATTTGGGAGAAAACTCAATCTCTATAGCCGGAAGCTTTGGCGTTGCGGGATGCTTTAAATTTTGCAAAGCTCAAGGGGTTCTAGATGATTAGTGTGGAAGGAGATTTTAAGTTAGTCATTGATGCAATTCAAAATAAGTGCAACCCTCCTTGATGAATAAGAGCTATCATTGAGGACATTCACTGGCCGTCATTTTTTTTTTTTTCAATGTGTGACATGATACCATTTCTTTTAAGAAGCAAACTTTGTAGCTGATTCTATCACCAGTAAATGATTATCGATTTCTAATATGCATATTTGGGATAGAGCTATCCCACAATTGCTTCATATGCTTTTTAATATTCGATTGTATTAGACAACTTATGAATGAATTTTCTTTTCCAGCAAAATAAAAATAAATAAAGTTTCTAGAGATTTAATTTTGTAAGTTTTATTTTTTTATGAACTTTTCTTTTCAATTTACTCACTTAAGAAACCATAAAAAAGGATCCGACCTGCCGGATTCGAACCAGCGACCTAAGGATTATCTGCTTTTTGCAACTACAGTCCTCCGCTCTACCAACTGAGCTAAGGTCGGATGTTGTCATATGCCCAACTTTTGCGTATTTATAAACTTAGGCCTCACCTGGTGTCTAGCATTTGATTGTAATGTATAATTCACTGGACGTATTGTAGGCTGAAATAACAAATAAATGTCAACTTTCAAATTGTCGAAGTTGAAGGTAAAAGATAATTAGTCATGAAGTAAAATTATTCCTTCTAATCCTCGCAAAAATGGTAAAATTGAGAATAAATTTTCTTCACAACTAATTCATCTTCTACATCAACTTGGGCAAAGTTTGAAAGTCGCATCTCTTTCCTCCTACAACATACATTGAATCTAGTGAAGTATCATATCCGATCCTATCCAAGCCACCAAACAAAGCCTTAGTGTGTGGATATCCTTTGTCCTTCTAGATTTGATTTCCTTGAACATATATTACCTCAAAACTCGTAAGAGAGATTCCGAAGGTTATATGTGTGGTTATACGTGTGCACACATGCTCTGCAGACTCAAAGATGAATTGCATTACATTACACTTTCAGAGAGTCACAACACAAGTTTCACAAGAAGGGTAAATTGCAGACAATGTTCTATGCATAAAATCTAACTTCAAGACATAAGGCCTTGTATCGTCGCGACAGACATGAACGCATACACTGATACAAGCGATTTTACATGTCACACGGAGAGCCTTGGAGTACTTAAGGTTAGTCGACTGCAACTGGTTGCATGTTTTCGGCTTCCTGCCTCAGGTCTTGAAATAGAACAGATGACAGGTATCGCTCCCCAAAGCTTGCGTGAACAGTCTGGAAACCAAACAAAAAAGCAAATGATCACGAAGAGCCAACGTGTGTCGCAATTCACATCACGTGTCACAAACTCAAAATGTCAACAAGGAAGAAACCGATCAACCCGTCTCTTAAAATGTTAGCAGGACATCTTATTAACTTTAATCTTACATGCAGGAAAACCAAATGATATGTCGCCCTTACCACAATGAGTTTGCCTTTGTTTTCTGGCTTTTTAGCAAGCTCCATTGCTGCCACTGTGTTGGCTCCAGACGATATTCCCACCTGCACGAATCCGAAGGAGGACGTAAGTGAATACGTTTCAATGTGTTGATACAATGTGATTTTTAGTCACTGAATATTACCATAAGCCCTTCTTTCAGTGCCAATTGTCTTGCCATGTTTACTGCATCTTCGCTACGAACCTGAAAAATAAGAAACGGAACTCAGTAAAAGCCACAACTCCAAATACAAACACAAAAACTTCCTTTGTTCAGCAAGTTCGGCTCCTCATAAGAAAATATCGTCAAATTTGGTACTTGCCTCAATCACTCTTTCCATCATATCCATGTCCAATATATCTGGTTTGAATCCAACCCCGTTGCCCGTGATTGAATGAGGACCTATTACCATACACAGTTTTATATAAGAAGGGAAAATACATCTTGCAAAAGATAAAAACTTCCAAAAATACAATCACGGACATGTTTTTTCTTCACGATATATCTAGGCAGGTAATCATAAAGGTTAACTTTGGAACAAGATGTTAAGCAATACTCTACCTGGTTTACCGCCATTCAGCACATTACTTTCAGCAGGCTCCACTCCGTATATCTACCATGATTGCAAGAGATTCAACATTACTAACGAAATAAAAACAGAATATAACGACACATCACAAAATGCATGAACATATTGTAAGATAGCTCAAATGCCATCACCTGAACATTAGGATTTTTAGATTTGAGATACTGCCCGACCCCAGAGACAGTGCCTCCGCTACCAATTCCCATTACGAAGATGTCAACTTGTCCGTTGGTATCCTCCCATATCTCAGGGCCTGTAGTTTCAAAATGCACCTGTTTTTTTTCGAGGTTAGTCGTATATCCACCTTCGATTTTATGATCATACATAGCATAATGATAGACTGGTGCAACATTTGATCAAGTTAAGTCAAAGAAAATATTGCGTACCTTAGTATTGGCGGGATTTGAGAATTGTTGGAGCATAAAGGCATTCGGCGTAGATTCCAAAAGATCATACGCCTTCTTAACAGTCCCTCCCATCCCCTTGGTTGGATCAGTGAGAATTAAATCAGCTCCAAAGCATCTCATACACACCCTTCTCTCCAAACTAGTGTAAGACGGCATAGTTAGAACCATCTTATACCCTTTCATGGCCGCCATAAACGCCATGCTGATTCCCATATTCCCCGACGTTGGCTCGATCAGCGTTGTCTGATGCAGAATGTACACAACAGTAATTAGGGAAATCTGAAACAGTAATGCAAGACAAACATATGCGGTTAACCCGAAATAAGAAAGGAAAGAGAAATCTTCAGCTAACCTCCCCGGGAGTTATCAAGCCCTTCTCTTCTGCATCGTTGATCATAGAAAGTGCCGGTCTGCACCAAAATTAAGCAAACAAATTTTCATTTGATCTGTACTCGGCGGTTAATGTGTATAAACGAAAACAACGTTAAGCGGTAAGACTTCATGTTTCTCATGCGGGTGATCCGGTGAAGTAACAACGTACCTGTCCTTGATGCTAGCGGTGGGTTGGAACATCTCTTGCTTGACAGCAATGAAAGCTCCACATCCCTCAGTGACTTTGTTAAGATAAACAATGGGAGTTCTACCAATGAGCTGAAATATGGCAAAAAGATTATCAGTGAAAAGGCTAGAAGAAGAACGAACAAAGGCTAAGACACGTTTTTAGTCCCTATAGTTTTCAAAGTTCCACTTTCGTTGCTGTATTTTCAACTGCATCGAATTTGGTCCATGAAGTTTGCAGATGTATCCAATCCAACAACATTCATCAACTTTTCTTAACTTCCTGTACTTAATCCATCAAATATTTCACAGTCCAATGTGTTGCGCACATGACAATTTCGTACTAGAAATTAATGGGAGTTGACGAAGGTCCTAGGATAGGACACCTCTTCTTTGATTTGTAAAGTAGATGATCATTTTACCTCAGCTAGTAACTTCCACACCCCAAATCAGTTACACAGATCTATACGGTCAAATCTCTTTTACTAGAAAAAAAAAAAAACAATACATATTTAATTACGTATACGTTTTGATCTTTTAAAAATAAAAGCGTTTTTATCAAAATAAAGTGTTTTTTTGTCAAGTATCGACGAATAGATTACAAGTAGATTATTAACCATTTCACGCTACAAAACAAAAGTGGTTTATCAACCATGACAAAATAACAACAAAAAAAGAAGGATTATTTGTCTGTTTTTCCAGTTTTGTCCTTTTGTTTTCTGGGCGGCAGGGTATTGAGCTTCCTACACAAATTATGCTTTCAAAAAGCCAAAACGACGAAAGGTTCAGAACACGTAGCACAAAATGAGTGGCCCGAAATGAAACATACTTAAAAAAGGAGATCTGAAAGCAATTATACTCCAAATTTTAACGTATAAAACTATTTAAGATTATACACTCAAAATTTTATTCTTCATGAAAATAAAACTAATTAAAATTTCAACATATAAAACTAAGATTATATACTCAAAGTCTCGTTCTTTTATTCACTGAGAGCAAGAAAGTATACTCCACTAAGAAAATAAATAATTGTCCAAGCAATTAGGCAAAGGCAATTATTATTTTAGTAAATAGTAATTGTCTGAATCCCGTAAATGATTTGCCTGAATAATTGACATTGACAAACTACTTTAGAAAAATATTATACTTAAATTCAAATAAGAGTTTTAACCAATACTGTCACACCACAAAACATATTCCGTTAAATTTGTATTTTTATAATATTTAAATTTTTTTTACTAAATTAATCTGGACCGTTGAATTAAAAAAAAAATTCCAGTCCAATAGCCAAGATTGTGCCACATGGTCACAAATACTTTTTCAGATATTTTTTCTTTTTTGAATTAAAAAAAAGTCGAATTAACATGGAACGTCGAATTTGTGGAGATCCAACGGCCAAGTGCACAAATGGGCTAACTGGCTGCAGCGCTGGCCCAGCTCATGTTTTTTGTCGGGTCACTCGATCCACACGGCTGAAGCAAAAATAAAAATAATATGGCTGACGTCAGCACGTCAGACCTACTCAGGCATACACATAGGCCATCCCTATCAGATCGCTCAGTCCGATTTGGTTGGGCCCGCCTATTGCCCAAATTTTAGGGCTGGGGTGGAGAAGGTTTTGTGGATTTTGATTTAGTTACCCAATTTCCTTCTACTTGGGATGGGGTGGAAATGCTCTTAATGATTAAATGCTCACTCTGAACTTGACATCAAGTGTCAAAACTCAAAACATTAAAACACTAATGGCGAAATCACTTTACAAAATTCCGATTAAGGGATACTTCTTTGTTTACTTAACTGTAAAGATTCAAAATACATGTAGGATCCATACGTATTTAGGAATTCTCATTTTTTAGGAATTGGACTTCCTAAACGAGGGAGATATTTGAATTTCGGGATATGTAGAGAATGTAATGGATTTCTTATAGCGATTATGCCTTCACTTGGTTCTAATTATACCAAAATTACCTTTCATTCCACAAAAGAACCCCAGGGCTGCTTCTTGTTGAAAATTAATAGAAGATTAATAAATATCCACTTAGTATTACAGTCTAGTAGTATTCTTCTTCATTTGTAAGTGAAAGGTTTTAAGTTCGAATCTCACCAAAGACAAATTTGAATTACATTATTACTAGCTCATTGTAAGACTAAGCTCACCCCTCCCCCTTAGTGCAGTGCACATAACATTGTTTGCTAAAAAAAAAAAACAATTCTATTAATTAGACTATCAAATAAATTCTTAACAAAAAAACAAATGATAAAACAATTTATTAACACATACTCGATTCTGGCTCTTTTCTACTTTAACTCTTCCACAATTTAATTCTTCATCAATGCAATTTTTCTCGTTCCTGACTATTGGTTAGCGAATGAACCATAAAAGCATGTCTATTTGTTCTTCACTTTTAATATTAAATTCAAGTGTCAACAATGGTTGACGATGTGTAATTCAGTGGTTGGCGGCTAAAAGAACATTTTTGTATAAGAAAATGTTATTCACACACTCATTTACTTCTTCCACACTTTTATTAATTTTTTGTCATTAATCTTTTTCAATTCATTCGATTTGACAGTTAAAATTTTAAAAATATGTGAAAAATAAAAAATAAATGTGTGGATAGCTTACTTTTTGTATAAACTTATACATGGTAAACTGGACTGATTATTACCAAAAAAAAAATAAAAATCTGAAATAATAACATATCATGCAATCAAACATTTCCAGTTTACCAAAGAACGAAATTTCTAGAGAGAGAGAGAGAGAGAGAGAGGAAAAAAAGGTACTTGGGAAACTTGGGTTTTGATTTGGGTGGCAGGAAGATCCTTGGGGAGATTTCCGATTCTCTGAGCGAAAGATGGAGAATCGGGGATGGGTTGGGACACCTGAGCGGAGAAGAGCCTGCGTCTCACTGCTCCTCCATTGCAAAGCACAGAGGATCTTTTCTTGAGAAAGCTCCTTAGGGCAGCCATTAATGGATGCTAGCTACTATTACTGTGCTGCAAGTAGTGAGATAGAGCAGGAATTGAGTTATGGGGGGGGAGGGGTTTGATTGGTAAGGAGGAGAGGAGAGGAGAGGGCGTTTTTATAAAGTTTTTGGGAGGAAGGAAGGTGGTTGGATACTTGGACGACGACGGTGACATTAACTCTGGGTTAAAAGTTCTCTAATCGAGTGGAGAGTAGAGAGAATAGTGCAGGCGCGCGCCCATGTTAATTCAGTTGTTTTTGCATTAAATTGTTTGTGCGTATGATTTTAAGTTTACGTAATGATAGTAAGATCAAAATTTTAAATTAAATAATATATATGTTGATGATTCGATTATTATTTCAGTGTAATGTTCTTATTTTTTATTGATAAAACGTTATTCGGTTTGAAAATTTGATTTAAAATTTTGATCATCCTAACACTATTCTTTAAATTTAGTTGTATTTTTTTAATTATTTCAGTTTTTAATTATTAAGTTTTAAATATATAAATAATTCGTGATAAAAAAAAAATTCTTTAGTAAAACAAATAATATTAATCGTCTTCTATTAGAAATTGCAACCGTCACCAAAATAAGGAAAAATAAGAATTTGTTGATTAAGAAAAAAAAAAGGCAGGATAAAAGACAAATTGCAAGAGTCACGCAATCAACAGTTAATTATAAATTGATAAAAGAAAATAATTATAATAAATGTTTAAACCATACAAAATTAATAAAAAAAAAGAATAACTAATTAAAAATTATTTGAAGATGCTGTCATTTCATGTCATGCCACATCATAATTGAAATTTTGGTTGGAAACATTAGTGCTATTTTTTTTACTGTTATTACTAGTATGAACTTTTTGACATCAGATAAGCTCTTTGTAATGAATAAATTAAGTAAAAAATTATCAACTATATAAATAAATAAACTGAAAAAAAAATTATTGTGCATGGATCATTTCCTTTTCTACTTAAAATTTTATAATTTTGAGTTGAGTGAAGCAATTCTATATTATAGTGAGTTTGAGGAAAGTCATGTAAAAGGGATGTGCTATCTACACACCTTAGTTTATTTTTTACACATCTTTTGATAATTTATGTCCGTTGATCTTTTTTAATTTATTCGATCTGACGATCAAAAATTTAAAAAATATGTAAGAAGTAAAATGAGATGTGTGAATATCACACCCCATGTAAAAATGGGATTACAGCGACATCGACAAGGTCGGCTGTTGGGCATCTCAGGACGCTGTCAACTCTAGTAGCAAGCTTCCTTTTGTTTTGTTCTTTCAAACTAAAAGACATAAATAATAATGCAACCCTTGGGGTTTGGGCAGCCAGTACAGTTTACAGTTTACATCCAGTTGGAGAACCTGTCTCCTTTGGAAAGAGATCATTTCCGGACCTCTCCCTTCAAAGTTCAAGAATTAAGTGATTCGAATATTTAAAATTTGATCCAACCATTAAAAATTATTATAGTTTTACAAATTTTTATTAACTTCTCTGTTTTTAGCAGTTAGACTAAATTTCAAAAACATGAATCACTTGATCTTTAGGTTTTGAATGAAGAAATCCAGAGAAGATCTCTTTCCGTCTCCTTCAATCCCAACTTTGATAGCCTCCCTTCTCCACCAATTAAGTATTCATATTATGTCCTACAAAGAATCATTAAGTGAATCCTTTACTATTGACTTTTGTTTACGGTCATCAATCAAACTAGCTATGGTCTAAAGTTAAAAACATTTTCTTCACAAATTTGATTTTAGTACGTTGAAATAGATCACATGTTCTAGATTATTCTAAGGTATCCCACACCCCAAAGGTCATGAATAATCCTCGATGAGGTCTGAAAAAGCTAAATACATTGAAACCTCTGGCTGTGATCACAATCAAATAGTAATGTCAAATGGTACATGATGTAGATTAAGGAAAAATAGTGTATCACACCCCAAGGGTCATGAATAATCCTCGATGAGGTCTGAAAAAGCTAAATACATTGAAACCTCTAGCTGTGATCACAATCAAATAGTAATGTCAAATGGTAAATGATGTAGATTAAGGAAAAATAGTGTATCATGAGGCTCAACCTAATTAAAGTAATGTTGGGAGACCACGTATTAATATCATATGGTTATACCACATAATGTGGCAAACGATGCATATAACTAATAATCAATGAGATAAACTCATTAATTGACGTGACATGTATACATTACTTGCACATCAAATGATACCATGTGCAGTGGTGAATCCAATATTCGAACATTGGAGGGTCACAATGTTAAAGGTCTAAGTTTTTTAGATAGGACAAGAGCGCAGATAGCTCAAAAAATTTTCAATTTATTCACTGGGGCATTTTGTTGCACACTTGGTGGACTATTTGTTGTCAACCGAATCATGTTGAGCACATGTCAACAAATATTGACATATATGCCGAAGCAATCTAATGAGTGCTATCGAGAGAATTTGTCGAGTGCTCTCGACTCAATCTGCCAATTGTTGCCGAGATATGCCTAGCTTACATTAGATCAAACACTTCATGAGCACAAAAGAATCTATACCAAACATTCAAAGGGTCCTCGGAAGACCGTCATATGTATATTTTTCGGACTCTGAGTGGTCATGATACCACCTTGGTTCCAATGTACATCCGTCCTTAACCATGTGGTACAAAAATATAATCTCTTTAACATTTTTTCACCTAATTATCTTGATTTAAAACTCTCAAAGTTTAGCTTGGTTAGAACTTCAGCAAACCCAAATTTATTAAATTATTTATTCATAATTAGTTTGATAGCCATTTCGTTTCGTTTTTAATTGTTAGATTTGTTGGTGCTCGAAATCTAGTGACAACATTGCGTAAGATTGAAAAATGGCCTTTTTATCTATAAATTCATTGAATGTATGTAACAATTGGATGGTCAAATTCAGCTTTGAGAAATTCCTTTTTCTTTAACCTTTCTTTTTCATTTTTTTTTTCCAAACAAGAAAAAGCTTTCTTTTCAATCCCTATCGAGATATTTATGTAACTTTCGTCTTACAGCAAAAGTAGTTGGAGAGAACAAGATTGCTGGACCTACTGCAAATGCAATGCACCACAAATGAAAACACGTAAAACTAAAAGCACTTTTGGGAAATTTGAGAAGCCAGAAGAGGATGGCTCCTCCCATCAAATGGAACTAGTCTGTGGCAAATCGTTTCTCTTATTTTCTCTCTTCTGTGGCCTGTGAGATTAATCATGCCAACAAGTCACTGTTTGCCTTGAGATATTCTGCATGTGGTCAGAATTCCAACAAGCAATTACATGTGCTTGAGGTAAAAGAAAGGGACAGGTTTTGTTGAAGCTATGATTTCATTATTTTTTTTTAAATATTGGGGACTAAAATGTTGCTATTTATTGTCATTTCTTATTAGTTGAACGCTTGCATTCTAATATGTTGTCAGTTAATGCTATTCACGTACTGTGACATTCAATATGTGTTTTTTACATGTTAAATTTAGATAACCTCACACATGAGGAATTATGTTGAATTGTGATCCCCAAATAGGGAACTAAACTCTTATCTAATAGCTTAAATGATCTTTGACCTATTCATGAATTATCAATTGGTTTGAGTTGGATGTGAAGATGTGAAGATGTGAAAATTCACCTCGTAGGGAGAATTTAATAAACCTTGCAAGGGCCTTACAATGAGTTGGCGACTCCTTATGTTGTTGTCAATTAGTTTTATGATGAAATCTTATTTTTTTTCATAGTATTATAGCATGTTAATAGTACACATATAAAATTTGGTTACACGTGTTTTACGTTACCCAATATACATTATTTAAGTGTTAGGCTTGTGGTGACGTGAAAAATTATGCTACAACAAAAAGTCGAGCCGCTTCCTGCTTGCCACATGTGAGCAGGGCTGTTCTTGAGTAAGAGCGAGAAGGTTGACTGTCCGGAGCCCCGCATCATCAAGGCTGCCCCAAATTTTTTTATTTTTATTAGTGTACATATATGAAAAAAAAATAACGTAAATATTTAATATTAGATTATACAAAACTGAAGTTTTTAAATCTCAATTTTTTTTCTAAGGACCCAACTCTGGTATGGTGTAAGGCCCCCAAACGAACTGTATATTGGTAGAACAATAATAAAAAAATAGAGTTTTAACGAAAAGCTCGCGGTAATATTCACTTTAACGAAAAACCACATTTTTACACTAAAAAGTCAAACCTGATACTATTCATTTTACCCTTAATTTTGTGCTTATCGTTAAAACTCAAAAATTTCAAGCCCTTTTCATTAGTTTTCCTTAAAAAAAAAAGGTTAATTATAAGTTATAATTGCCACTAGTACTACGGTCTAGTGATATTCCTTCTCACTGATTAGTTAGAGGTCTTAGGTTTAACTCTCGTCAAAGGCTACACCCCCTCCCCTTAGTGTAGATAATATCGATTTGTTCAAAAAAAAATATTATAAGTTATAATTTGCGCCTATCTGTTTCCCTTTTCGCAGTTTTCTTTTCCCTTTTCGTTCTCTCCTTCTCAATCTCCTTCAAATGTCTCTAAAGTTTTTTACCCTAGTTTTAGTTCTTGCATAAGATAAGAAACTAAAAAAGAGATATCAATTAAAGTTGTTGACTAATTACTTTCATACGCATGAAAGATTAAATTAAGTGGCAATCTTGTGCATTAAGTGTCACAGCCCATTCCAAACTTCTTTTGTCGATGATGTAAAATAACGGAATTGTCCTCGGACGTTAATTGATGTGTGTAAATTATTATTGGGTTAAATTGTGTTAGATTGGTGACCCAATTAGAACTAAGACTTTTCTTAGTTTTGATTGGTGGCTTTTGGACCACACACACACCCACATCTTCTCTCTCTCATTCACGTGCTCTCTCTCTCTCTCAGACTCTCACTCTATCTCTCCCTTCTTCGTACGGACCAACCCAGAAACCCTCACAAACCTTGTAGATCGAAGGTTTTAAGATCACCATTGTGTTCGTGAGGACCATAAGAGTTCAAAGGTACCATTTTCAGGTAAGGAAACCTTCGATTTCACGTGGAAACCCTAGCTCCGATTTTGTCACTGTTCATGCATACGTGAAATCTTGTGTTTCAGGGAATTTGAAGCTTATAGGAAGCTTAAGGAGGTCCTCACGAGTCTCGGGGTACTTCGTTGGAAGGAATTGGACGTCGGAGGGCTGAGATCGACGTATATCTAGGTAAGCTGAACTATCGAGCTTTCTCGGGGAAAACCTAGTAGATTTTAAGCCTTGAAACTTATATAACGTGAATCTACATGTTATTAGCTTCATTTTGGTACCAATTTTGTGGAAAATGGTGAAGAAACGAAAGATAATAAGCGATTTAAAGTTTTACCCAGAAACTGGCGAAGTCACCGGCGACTGGCGACTTGCCGGAGAAGAAATGAGCATATTCCGTTAAATTGACGGAATATGCTAACGCCGTCAGTATCTTTAATAGTTACCATTGGGTTTTAACAGAATATTCCTAACGGCAGTTAGAGAATCCGTCAGGATTCCCTGCGCGTGGCCGCGCGTATTGCCGTGCACTCGCCGGCGCGTGAGAGGTCAGAAAAATTTGGGAATGATCTTGAGGTTGTGTAGGTCACTGTGGTATATTCAAATACCAAAATTGAGCATTGTATGAGAAGTTATTAGCTAATTTTGCCTATGTGCTTTAAATAACGTTTTATAGTTAATTCGTATATCGGTGAGACTTATCTCGAGGACGAGCGTGTTCAAGGGCGACTCGGGGGCTACGACCCTTCGACATACCAGTGAGTGGGCTTTTGGTTTTCAGTATATATTTATATACTTGATATTTTTCCAGAAATATGTGTTTGAATGAAAGTATGTCGTAAATGCCATGCATATAAGTATAATTCGTATATGAATTGGTATATGATGCTTTATATATATAAATGTGGTGTTGTGGACGCTCAGGTAAGCTCAGGTGAGTTATGTTTGGTTATGTGAATTATCAATGATGTGATATGTGATTGAATAATGTTGAGCTCATAAAACTGCGCCTAGGGTGATTGTGATTTAGCCAGAGATATGGCACAAGCCTGTATATAATGTCACCTCCCGCACCATATGCTCATATTGGATCCAATTTAGGTGCACAGTCCTGTCGCATAGATCATCTTAGGTGGTTCCGACTCGTAGGTGACTAGCGATTTATTGCCCAGCTATTATGTGAGAGTAGTATTGAGCATAATTATATCACACCCATTATTGTCGTACAAACATTTTCCTTTGGTTCCGACTCTTGTGCAGTATGTTGCCATATAGGTCATTGTAGTGACTCCGACTAGATTGATTTTGATCTATGAATTTAGCCGTACAGACTACCACAGAGGTTCTGGCTAACATGTTATATTTATATGAAATTATTCTTACCTGAATTACTTACTCTGTTATATCTTGGCATGACATACATATGAATATGATTATGTGAAGTATGATTTGAATTGATATAATTTCATATATATTTATGTATGTTTATACCATATTTAGGGCATCGTATTTAGACCTCATATAAATACTCGGGGGACTTAAATGTAATTATGTAATAAAGGAAGGGGCAAATATGTAATTAGGGGAGAAGCCCTTATTCTATAAAAGGGCATTCTCACCCTTACACTTCCTAGGTCTCTCCAATCTAGAGCAAAGCTCTCACAATCTCTCCCTCACAAATGCTCTCAGATAAATATATCAGTGTGGACGTAGCCCAAACCTTGGGGTGAACCACGATACATCTTGTGTTATTTACATTTCATGTAGATTCACGGTGGGATTTACGTTGTTCCAAGACCTCCGGTTTTGTGCATCAACATTTGGCGCCGTTTGTGGGAATCGACACGAAAAGTTATGTCGGTTCTCTCTTAATTTTTCACCTCCGCCGTGAATCTGCAAAATAAAAAAAACCCAGAAACAGAAAAGATTCAAATCTCAAACACTCCTCACAAGCCCACATGGAAGATAAAGGTCTTTGCTTTTTGGGTTTTGGGTTCGTATTCAGGAAACCAGAGAATCAAATCTCTCTCTCCTCAGCTCTCGGTCCTTCTACCACACCAGAGGAGATCGACCTCTTACCCCTGTTGACAACGGAAGAAGAACTTTGCAGTCCCTCAGCCATGACACTGAAATATAGGAGAAGAAGATATGAGAGCATTGCTCTCGAACCTGACGGAAGGGACGAATGGGTCGGGTCATGGACCGGGTCTTGGCAACATACCCGAGAGCTGTGTGGCCTGCGTGTTTACATACCTGACTTCTCCTGAGATTTGCAATCTTGCGAGGCTCAACTGGGCTGCACCGCCATGCCCATGTTCCTCAAATCTCTGAGTACTGCGAAGCCCAAACCGCCCCGAAACTTCAAAACCCTCCGAAACCCCGCAACCCCATCACAGAGCCATGGTGGTTCTTCGCCATCTCTGCCTGCGTAAAGCTACTTCTGATCCTAGCCTACAAAAGCAGACTTTGAGGTCCACCGCCACTGGCTAGCCATAACCCACTCTCTCCCTCTCTCCCAATGGTACTCCGACGAGACGAGCATTTGGACCCTCGACTACCCGCCATTCTTCGCCTACTTCGAGCGATTCCTTTCCATTTTCGCCAATCTCATCTCCCAATGGTAATAATTCTGAAAATGACTCTGGAAAAACATCATCGTCGTCATCCATCAATGGCGAGCAGGAGATGTTTGCAGCGTGCACTGAGCACATCGAGCTTGAAGAAGAGAGTGATTGGGAAAAGCTTCGCTGCTGTCCCTCAAGCTAACTCCCATTCATCTTCGCAGGAGCTCATCAACTCTGAATATCAATACAGCGCCCACAATTGTAATTAACATTCAGGTCGGTAGCGGAATCCGACAACGTGCTTACTGGGTGTCATCCAACAAACCCCCCACCAACTTCCTCATCTCTCATAAGTCCAGATTCTTCTCAAAGATTCTGTCTTTTCGCAATTTGCCTTTCTGGGTTCGGTGGAAATTCCATGCGTCGAGTGGGGGCAGGAGTATGACCCATTTTCTGATAAGGATGAAAACCGGTTCAACCGAGTCGACGAAGAGGAAATGAGTTGATGCTGAAGCGTCATATCATTTTCCATGAGGGCTAACAGATACATCATTGCTAAAGAGCCTTAAGAGTCACGTTGCTGCAGCAGTTTGGAATGATGAGAAATTATTGAGCATTTGCAAGTGGTGCAGTCATGTGCTCACAAAGAAGAAAAGCAAAAGCACTGACAGAAGCAATGCTATTATCATTCACGGAATGCGCCATTCAAATCTTGAAGTTGGAGAGAGATCCAGTTCACCTAACCGAGTCGACAAGAAAAAGAAAGCAAAAGTAGAAAAGAAAAAGGAAAAGGAGGAAAGTGTCTGAAGAAATTTGTGGAGATAGCATGTGCCAATTGCACACCAGTCAAACAATCCAGTCATCGTGTCACTAAGAAAGCAAAAGAGAAAGCAAAAGCAAGGAATAAACACCCCACCAGAATGATGTGATTTGCTTTTCTTGTTTTTGTATGATGTAATTTATTTTTATCTTTCGAAAACATCTGTATAAACCCCATCAGAGGGTAATAATAAAAAAAAAACGGCAAAGCCCAAAATAAATGGGCTGGAATGTTGTGTGGAGGGCAAAGGCCCATAAGCCCAAAATAACTCCAACCAGGCGATCAAAAGTACGCTCAGTACTCCATAATTATTCGACAACCTGCCGCTATTACCACCAACCAGGTGATCAAAAGTACGCCCAGTACTCCACAATTATTCGGCAACCTGTCGCTATTACCACCAACCAGGTGATCAAAAGTACGCCCAGTACTCCAAAATTATTCGGCAACCTGCCGCTATTACCACCAACTAGGTGATCAAAAGTACGCCCAGTACTCCAAAATTATTCGGCAACTTGCCGCTATTACCATCAACCAGGTGATCAAAAGTACGTCCAGTACTCCAAATTATACATGAGCATTACTCATGTCATTCATACATAAACATTTCATGAGCATCACTCATGACAATCATACATAAACATTCATGACCATCATTCATGTCAACATTCATGAGCATCACTCATGTTAACATTCATGAGCATCACTCATGACAACATCTATGAGCATTACTTATGTCAATCAACACAAACATTCATGAGCATCGCTCATGTCAATCAGCTTCAAAAGCTTCATTTACAGAGCTCTAGCTTCAAAAGCGTCATTTACAGAGCTCCAGCTTCAAAGCTTCACTTTCAAAGCTTTACCTACAAAGCTTCAGTGCAGGGTATACAAATACCGCATTCGAACAACCGCCACTTCGGCCCATACATGGATTCAATTTGAAGTTTCCAACCAACAGACTCTATTGACCGAAGACTTGGTGGACTACATATTGGGCCTCAACTGGGCCTCATGAAAAATACTTGGGGAACTTAGCCCATTACTTATATATTGAAGAGCGAGCCCTTATTCTATAAAAGGGACTCCCTCACTTTCATTAGAGAGCACCGATTATTCATGTACTGAGGAGCGAGCCCTTATTTTATAAAAGGGACTCCCTCACCACCATTAGAGAGCATCGCCGTCTACTGAGCAACCGCCTCGCCGCGAGCATCAACTCTAGCCCATCATTTATGTATTGAGGAACGAGCCCTTATTCGATAAAAGGGACTCCCTCACCATCATTAAAGAGCATCAACTCTAGCTCATCATTCATGTATTGAGAAGCGATCCCTGATTCTATAAAAAAGACTCCATCACCTTCAAACGCCGCAAGCCGAGCCAACCAAGGCAACATAAGCCACGAGCCTTGCAGCGTGTGCTACTTCTAGTTGAGCGTCATTTCAGATTGAGCACTGCCTCATATCAAGCACCAGTTCAAGACAACATCTAGTTACTTCGGCCCACACATGGACTGAATTTCAAGTCTCCAGCTAAAAGACTATCTTGACTGAAGACTTGGGGGACTACTGTTTATACCATATTTAGGGCCTCGTATTTAGACCTCATATAAATACTCGGGGGACTTAAATGTAATTATGTAATAAAGGAAGGGGCAAATATGTAATTAGGGGAGGAGCCCTTATTCTATAAAAGGGCATCCTCACCCTCACATTTCCTAGGTCTCTCCTATCTAGAGCAAAGCTCTCACAATCTCTCCCTCACAAATGCTCTCAGATAAATATATCAGTGTGGACGTAGCCCAAACCTTGGGGTGAACCACGATACATCTTGTGTTATTTACATTTCATGCAGATTCACGGTCGGATTTACGTTGTTCCAAGACCTCCGGTTTTGTTCGAACTATTATGTTTTAAAGCTTAAAATAGAGACATGTTTTTTTTTTTGAAAATAATATGCAAAAGATGCCTCATTTTAATTTCTCGCCTTGGAACACCAAAAACTCAAGAATGACTATTGTGAGAGGATGTGATTTAAGCAACATGATTAATTAATATAGGGGATTTCTTTTTCTTTATTTTCTTTATTTTTTTTAAAGGAGATCAGTTGGTGACTTTGCCCCGTCAGTCTACCATTTCTGCGGCCGAGAAGACTCACAGAGGAGTTGCATTCTTCACCTGGTTACCATTGTGTGATTCACATAGTGTCAGAAATCGAACTCAAGAAGTATCTGTGGATGCAAATTTTAGCCGTCTTCTCCATTGATGAAAATGCACCAGCAAAATAATAACACCTAAGATTAAGGCCAAAAGCCTCATGCGCCCACGATGAATGGGGCGGGTTTTGACCGAAGAATCTCCGATGCCAAAGTTAGAATTCTGAAAAGTGGGTAGCAAATGACTTAGCATTTTAATGGGATAAGAGGAGTATTTATAGGAGGGTGGCCAACCCTTAAGGTGGAGAATGGTTGGCCATATATGGTGGTATTTGGAGAAAAATTACAAGATATTATGTGAAATAATATCTTGCAATTAACATGACAATTATTCCTAAATTAAATAAGAAGTTTTGGGAGTTACATTTTGAATAAAATCAATAAGAGATTGATGAGGAGTGATGAGAGGGATTTGAATAAATACCATTTTGATCACCTTTGACTATTTCTTTATTGAGCCGTTATTGTCTGTTGCATGTGAGTGGGAATTCTGGTGTGCCTTAAGGGTAATTTTGTCATTTTAACCCAAAAGTCCACGTGTCACCTCCATAATTTTCTTGATTGTTTTTTGCTCCACAAATGCCTCCACACATGTTGGGTTACTCGCATGAAAGGGCGCATGTGTAGAGATCTCCAATTTTGATGCAGATTCCCACTTGGACTTGGAATTAGATTCTTTTAGGAAAGGAAAATAAATTGCCTCCAAAGCCTATTTAAGCCTACCTTAAGTAGGGGATTAAATTAACTTCGAAGGGCAATTATTTATCCCTACAAGAAAGAGAGAAAGCTCAAGGATATTTGTTCCCCCTCCATTAGCATTCTTCTTTGCTTGCCCGTGCAAAGAACCGTCTTCCATTGATTTCTTTGTCTTCTTCGTGCTGTACCAAGGTAAGAAAATTTAATTTTCTTTGTCTTCTTCTTGGGTGGTGTTGTCGCGTGGCAGTTGTAGGGATAGTGCGGCACGTCGGCTGGCAGGCCAAGAGTCGGCTCGACATGGGCTGAGAAGGTGGTGTGGCAAGGGCCACGGCTTGGCCGGAGCCAAGGGTTGGCTCGACATGGGCCGAGGAAGTGGCGTGGCAGAGGCCACGGTTGGGCTTCTTGTCAAAAATGAATAAACTGCTTGAGTTTGATTTCTGAGCTGCCGTAGATAGAGTAATCGAAGATGGTGCTGCTAAGATCGGATGTCACGCCCCGATCCCAACATACGTCCAAGATCGACATGTGACGTCACCACATCCCTGTTTATCCATCATGTCTTGCCTCCAAAACAACCAAAACACAATCAATGATTCAACCACGCAATCATTTTCTTTTATTTCATGGCTGCATCTAACCTTAGCATTAGACTGCCTACATACCCTAAGAAGGGATCAAGCATTTCGTAGTTCACCCTTCACTACACTCTGACGTTTATCCTAGTACGTTCTAACAGAAATGCATAACATTCCTCACTCAATTATTAGGACTTGACAAGCATGAATTATTTGATTCAGGCTACATAATGAACCCACATGACATTCAAGATTTCCATTCCATCAATCATATAAATCACTATGTTTAGAACATAATACCACCCCTAATGTTTACAACATAATACCACAATCCATAGCAGGTAACATATCAAAGAATTAATAAAGCACATTATTATTCTCTAGTCACATTGATCAACTAATCTAATCATATTAATAACAATCATATCCAACATCATTCCACAATCACTTCAATTAACCAATTCCATGAATCAAAGATGCACGATATTAACATTTAACTTTGTTAATCAATCAATAAGATCACATATCATTTCACAAAATTTAATAAAAGAACTATACACAATTCCCTACTTGGATTATAAATAATGTTGATGCACAAAACCGGAGGGGTCTTGGAACAACGTAAATCCGACCGTGAATCTACAAGAAAGTAAATAACACAAGATGTATCGGGGTTCACCCCAATGTTTGGGCTACGTTCACACTGATATTGTATTTCTGAGAGAATTGTGACGGGGAGAGAGCTTGAGAGCTTTGCTCTAGATAGGAGAGGCCTAGGGTTTGTGAGGGTGAGAATGCCCTTATATAGAATAAGGGCTTCTCCCCTTTTTACATATTTGCCCATTTATTTATTACATAATTACATTTGAGTCCCCCGAGTATTTATACGAGATCTAAATACGGAGGCCCTAAGTATGGTATAAACAGTAGTCCCCCAAATCTTTAGTCAAGAGAGTTTTTTGGTTGGAAACTTGAAATTCAGTCCATGTGTGGGCTGAAGTAACTAGATGGCGTCTGGTATTGATACTCGACATGAGGCGGTGCTCAATCTGAATGATGCTCAACTAGAAGTAGCACATGCTGCGAGGCTGCTTGGCTCGTGGCTTATGTTGCCTTGGTTGGCTCGGCTTGTGGCGTTGAAGGTGAGGGAGTCCCTTTTATAGAATAAGGGATCGATCCTCAATACATGGATGATGGGCTAGAGTTGATGCTCTCTAATGATGGTGAGGGAGTCCCTTTTATAAAATAAGGGCTCGCTCATCAATACATAAATGATGGGCTATGAGCGATGCTTGCGGTGAGGCGGTTGCTCAGCTGGCGGCGATGCTCTCTAATGAAGAGGAGAGAGTCCCTTTTATAAAATAAGGGCTCGCTTCTCAGTACTTAAGCGATGGATGCTCTCTAATGAAAGTGAGGGAGTCCCTTTTATAGAATAAGGGCTCGCTCCTTAATACATGAATAATGGGCTAAGTCCCTTGAGTATTTTTCATGAGGCCCAGTTGAGGCCCAATATATGGTACATAGTGTAGTCCCCCAAGTCTTCGGTCAATAGAGTCTGTTGGCTGGAGACTTCAAATTGAATCCATGTATGGGCCGAAGTAGCGGTTGTTCGGAGGCGGTATTTGTATATCCTGCACTGAAGCTTTGTAGGTGAAGCTTTGCAAGTGAAGCTTTGAAGCTGGAGCTCTTGTAAATGAAGCTTTTGAAGCTAGAGCTTTTGTAAATGTAGCTTTTGAAGCTAGAGCTTTTGTAAATGAAGCTTTTGAAGCTGATTGACATGAGTGATGCTCATGAATGTTTATGTTGATTGATATGAGTGATGCTCATGGATGTTTGTCATGAGTGATGCTCATGAATGTTGACATGAGTGATGCTCATGAATGTTTATGTATGATTGATATGAGTAATGCTCATGAATGTTTATGTATGATTGACATGAGTAATGCTCATGTATAATTTGGGAGTACTAGATGTATTTTTGATCATCTGGTTGGTGGTAATAGCGGCAGGTTGCCGAATAATTGTGGAGTACTGGGCGTACTTTTGATCACCTGGTTGGTGGTAATAGCGGCGGGTTGCCGAATAATTTTGGAGTACTGGGCGTACTTTTGATGACCTGGTTGGTGCTATTTCGGGCTTATGGGCCTTCGCCCTCCACACAACATTCCAGCCCATTTATTTTGAGCTTTGCCTTTTTTTATTTTATTTTATTTTATTTTTTTACGATTACCCTCTGATGGGGGGTTATACAGATATCTCCGAAAGATAAATTACATCATTAAAAAATAAATAAAGCAGTCGTTGATGCATACTGGGTTGTTGCAGATCTTTTCCCATGTGCGTCTTCCAGTGGCTTCTTCACAAAAGTGGGAACATACATGATGAAAGTTTTCTTTTTCAAAAGTTGATGGCATCTTCTGCTTTGGTGGTCGACAAAAGCAAAATATAATCCTGGCTTTTCCTTTCTATATTCCTTTTCTTCCCTTTTTCTTTTTCTGCTGTCTGAACACCAGTTGGTGTACTCTAGCTATAAAACCCCATCAGAGTACTTTTCTTTCTGCTTTTCTGCTTTTGCTTTCGGCCTGTTCAACCAAAAGCAAAAGAATCCCCAAATACGCCCTTGCTTCACTTGCTTGTCTAGCAGCTTGTTCATCTCGTTCCGGTGTAAACTTTGCAACACAAAAGCGCATACTCGTCACTTGGGTCTACTGAAATAGCTGAAATAAGTGGACCAAAGATTCCTCTAACAGGGACGCCTGTTGTCTCTTTCCCGGCCAAATATAAACGAATCTCCAATGTATTATTAGTTACAGGAGCAATAAAGTTTTATGACTACATCACCAAACACACTAGCTTCATCCATGATATTGAAGTCATTCATTTACAAACTCACGGTCAGCGCCAGCCTCCATGCTGATACAAACCCCACCACCAGGCCTGCCAGAAATGTAGCATGCAATTTCTGCGTAGGATGTCCAGCATGCAATTCCAGCGAAATTGCACTGGCTAAAATGAGCTTGTAAAGCCAGAGTCTCATTTTGGATCTTCCCCAGATGGCTTTGGGGAAAACGGGTTGCCCCATCTCCCTTTCTTGGACGAGCCTCTGGGTCTCCGTGAACCGGCAGACGTAGCTGGCCGATCCAGAATCGATGCTGATGGCGTGAACCATGCCGTCACCGTTAAAAATGTGGTGTCCGGCCACTGGCTCGTGTAAAGGGCTGGCGCCGTTGCGGAGGTAGATGTCGTTAATGCAGTCAGGTATGGTGCCGGTAATTGGTAAGCAGTGGCAGACGGCTTGTTCCGGCACCGGAGCGTAGTTTCCGGCGATTTGGATACGTGGGTCTGAGGTTTTGGGAAGTGGGTTTTGGCGCTCGCGTGAGACTAACGTTCCTTCGACCATGTCGATTGCCATGGCAACTGCTTTCTGTAGTAAGTTCCACTGTGGAAGCTGATGTGTTTTGGGTTTTGCAGGAGTGGCTTCCTTGGTAACTACTAGTGTGTGGCAGGGTTGTTTTGGGAAGTGAAGAACCGAGGGAGATTGCAAAGCACATTGAATGCTACTAGAACTTCTGCGGTTTTTCCTGCTCTTCAAGAAGATGGACCTTTTTGGGAAGCCCATAGGATTCAACACTGATGAGGAAGAAGAAAAAGAAGAGAAATAGTGATGCATTTTTGCCCAACTATTACAGTTGGGTGCTTTTGGAAGAGTTGTCATAGTTTTGTGTATGTTCGCAGTGGTTTTTGCGTTTTTGCTTCTGTCAAAACCTCTGGATGGTTTTAATTATGAAAGTAAAGAGAAAAGAGAGAAGAGAGGGAGTGAGAGGTTTTCTGGGTTTTTTTGCAGATTTTTCAGATTGACGGTGGCGAGATTTGATGAAAAAATGAAAGAAAACTGACATAGTTTTTTGTGTCGATTCCCACAGACGGCGTCAAATGTTGATGCACAAAACCGAAAGGGTCTTGGAACAACGTAAATCCAACCGTGAATCTACAAGAAAGTAAATAACACAAGATGTATCGTGGTTCACCCCAAGGTTTGGGTTACGTCCACACTGATATTGTATTTATGAGAGGATTGTGAGGAGAAAGAGCTTGAGAGCTTTGCTCTAGATAGAAGAGGCCGAGGGTTTGTGAGGGTGAGGCCCTTATATAGAATAAGGGTTCCTCCCCTTTTTACATATTTCCCCTTCCTTTATTACATAATTACATTTGAGTCCCCCGAGTATTTATACGAGGTCTAAATATGGAGGCCCTAAGTATGGTATAAACAAATAATAACATGGTAAATCTAATTTATACTCACAACATCTACTGTGGGTAATGTTGGAAATGTACCCTAAAGCCAATCATATGATGATACTTTACGGACATTTCATATGTGAAACTAATCTAGTTTAATATCAAGGGCAAAGATTATTGTTTGAGCCGTCTCATATAAATGTTATATGCTTAAACGATAAAGTCCAAGGAATATGTGATTGGGAGAATGCAATCTAATGAAGTTAGATTCATGAGACCATTCTTTCGTAGACACATCCTAAACGTTCCTGATCATAGGATTGCCAATTGGGCATTGACAGTCCGATAAGATCAGTACGTACTGTGCCTTCTCTCAGGGAGAGTGACTAGTCTCGAGTCATTGGTGTGTGTGACATCAAGACAAGTACGTAGGTGCTCAATAGAGAATGAGTTCACTGAACACGATCAACGAGGAGTTCTCATACTCATGTCACATGAGAACTCATGGTTGGGATAATGCAAATTAGTCCTTTGACCTGAGGCATCACAGTTGTCTTGTGGTTAAGTCCTTGATCTTTGATTATGTCAAAGTCACCCCATCGGGGTGTCCACGACATCATTGGGGTTAAGCCACTTAGTTATGGAGACAAGTGAATGAGCAACAAGGGATCTCTAACCTTCAAATGGTTTGAGGGAGAATACTCTATGATATGATTAAAATCTCTGGCCAGAGTATGAATGAGATTTAGGAATGCGTTCCAAATCACATTCAAGGTAATCATATAAGCAAACGAATCACATTGGATAGTAGACAGGAATAAATAAACTATCAAACCAAACAATGTGGTCAAGAGTATTATATTAGAGAAAGACCGTATTGCATTTGTAATCCTAAACTGAATAGGTTCTCTACCTCTTCTGATTAGCTTGGGTAACCATGACATACGGCTAGGTGTCACTCATGGTTTGTGGAAGCCCTAAACGTGTGTAATCACTAAAGGGAGAATTGAAAGTAAGTTTCAATTCATAATCGATTTGAAAGAGTTTTAATCGCCCACTGCCTCGCTAAAAGGAACCTAATGGATCGTACACCGTGTAAGGTAGAGATGGACGAAACAAATGAAATGAGTAAGAATAATTGAATGGTTTAATTATTTATGGTTAGGATTAATTAATATGTTAATTAATCAAACGAATAAGTTCGTTAAAGACCTCGGGATAGTTTTGGACCTTAAGGCCCAATGGGCTTCGAACGTCAAGCCCATTGACTTAAGTTGTATGACAACTTAATGAATAATGATTCACAAAGGCCCAATTAGCCCAATAAACCCATATGGCCGGCCATGTTAGAGAGAATGAGTTTTTGGTTCTTTAGGTCACTTATTTGAAGGGACTATATAAAGGACTTTATAGCCAAAATTCAATTAGGGTTTTTCTAGGAGAAAATATGAGAATACAAAGCTCCTATTTCTCTCTAGAGAGGCCGGCCACCTTGGAGGTGAGTAGCTAGTCATCTAGTCCTCCAAGGTCACTCATTCATCATCCATGCTCTCCTTGGTGTAGAATCTTTAGAGGTTCTCAATTTTGGGAACTTGGAGAACCTTTTCTTCCATCCAAGTCCATGGATCTAAGAAGCTAGAAATGAAGGCCCTATCTCTTGGGTGATTAGCCTTTGCTTATGCAAAGAGGAATCAACAAAGGTAATATATTTCAACTCACCTTGTTTTGAGTTGTTTCTTGGTTCACCAATCTACTAGGCTTTGAATTTCATGGTTAATGTTTTGTTTTTGAGTGCATGATAGCATGATTCCGCCTTTAATTGTTAATTGCATGCTATATGATGTTATTCAAATGAACATGTTTTTCACAAAATTTCCTTCAGGTAATTCCCATTCATTTGAATCTAGGGTTCCAGTCTAACTTTATGGAAATGAGCAAGAGTAATGATTCCATACCACTCAACGGAATTGAACTAAAATACGGTCGCCTACCGAAATGTATCAAGTACAACTAATCCTCATCACCCCCTAGTATGCGTATGGTCCCCCATTACGAATATACCAAGCAAAACCATATGCATAATCTAAACGTGCAGGCAGTGATCACCTATCACGGATACACCAAGCATGATCACCCCTGAAATATGTATGGTCCCCTATCGCAGATATACTAAGCAAGATCACATCATAACACTAGGTAGTGATCACCCATCGTGGATATACTAAGCATGATCACTCCTAGAATGCGTATGGTCTCCCTATTTCAGATAAACCAAGCAGAACCATATGCATAGTCTAATAATGTAGGCAGTGATCACCCATCATGGATATACCAAGCATGATCACCCCTAACAGTCCCCCATTGCGGATATACTAAGCAGAATTGTATCCTATAACTCTAGGTAGTAATCACCTATTGCAGATATACCAAGCATGATCATCACTCCTAGAATGCGTATGGTCCCTCATTGCGGATATACTAAGCAGAACCATAAACATAGTCTAATCGTGCATGTGGTGATCACCCATTACAGATATACCAAGCATGATCACTCTTGAAATACGTATGGTCCCCTGTCGCATATATACCAAGCAAGACCATCTATGTACCACTGTTACATGGTGCAGCTAGATCAACACACACATACCCCTACCTCAACCCCTATGATTTACAACGTAAACACCTACAATATCGCCTTTTCATGACCACTAACTATCTTGTCATACTAGCATATAAGTTCTACATAATACTTCTAATAAGATTCTAGGCTCGCATTTCTATACTAGCAATCTTACATGTCATTCGTATCATCTAGAAGTTCAGTAAACATGTATAACACAATAAGGCGCCACTTGCATGTAAATCGAGGTGCACATCACCTGGGATAACTCGCTAAATAAGATAGGCCCGCTAGGCTCCACTAGGTCTCTAGTAATGCTAGTTTTAGTATTGAAGAATGCTTCAAAACATCTTGACCAAAGTCAATCCTAGTAATCCAATCAAGAAGATCCGTCCATAGGACTTCTGATCCGTAAGCTCCTAAAGTTCTTAAATATTACGTACAAGAACATACTAAAATTTGGTGATGATCTAACGGTCGAATCATCGTTCGCTACAATGGTCAAGTGGTCATCCTTAATAAAACTAGATTCAAATGACAAAATTTCACTAATCGGGTATCAACTATGGAACTGGGGTATCAAATGTATACTAGAAGGATCAAATGGTCCCTTGGGCCACGCGCCACCGCCACGTCCCGGCTGCCTCGACTCTTCAAAAAATTCACCTAACTCCAAAAATTACCAACACAATAAGGGGAACAACTTTCATACCTGGGCCGAAGTCTAAATCGGCCGGGAAATACTTGAAATTGCCCTCGATCCGTCGAAAACCCCTAGAAATGAGTGTTCTCGATTCGACCTCAAAACGAACTCCGACACCTCAACCACTGCTTGGGCTTTGTTCTTGAGGTTAGAGGGAGTAGATTGGTGGTGGTAATCGATGTTGTTAACTTCGAGATTGGCAAATTGCCGTCGTGGAACCACCGCACCGGACCTATTGGTGTGGTTCTTCATGAATCCAAGCCCAATTTCTTTGATTTTGGGGTGGAATTGGTAGATGAGGGTCGTGGAGTGTATCCTAGGTGGTGTCTTGGTGTAATTCGCTGGAATTTGGCTGGAGAAAGCATCAGATTCCATGGTTCCCACCAGGTTGGGTCATAAAGGGAAACGAGCCGAGGAATCCCGTGCTTCTCCCCCTCCTTTCTTTCTTTTTTGATTCATCCCCCTCTCTCCTTCCTTTCTCTCATTTTCTACCCCTCTCCCACTACCATCTAGCATATCCTAGTCTTTTTTTTTACTAATTATGAAAAACCAAACTTTGTAACTAAATAATTAAAATTCTAATATTAACAAAAATATAGTTAATAAAATCTAATAGATATGAAATACGTAAATTAAATAATGAAATTCTAAAGACGGGATTTCACATCCATCGCCCTTATAAAAAATTCGTCCTCAAAATTTTCAGTATCGTTCTTTTCCACTATTCACAAAATTACCTATCAACAAGTTCAACATTTCGAACTTCGATTTACAATTATCATTTCAGCAGCAGCAATACTAATTCTCATGCAATCACGATGAATGATCTACCGAATAAGAATTTCATAACATAAATACGAATCAATTCACAATCACCTATGTCCATGATTTAAATGAAAAGCGTTCGAACTACCGTTCGAAGTAATAATGATACATGTGAATTTCATAGCACACTTTCTAAGATTAAAAAAAAATTAACTGAATCACTTAATCAACGCATTATCAACATTCACAGACAATACCTCTGCTTCTGACCAATTAGCACAATACATGAGCTCAACACAACGAATACTAATA
Organism: Malus fusca; assembly: GCA_035220775.1. NCBI lineage: Eukaryota > Viridiplantae > Streptophyta > Magnoliopsida > Rosales > Rosaceae > Malus > Malus fusca. The sequence goes on along the minus strand of CM069059.1, from coordinate 18,784,020 downwards.
AAGAGCAATGTAACATAAGCAACACAATGCTTCAAACCAACAAAGTCAAACGCTTAAGTAGCGTCTCATCAAAGTTACTTATTACGTTACCCAAAAGCATTTCCTACTCTAAGGTAAAGGTACGAGAACCTAATACCTAAGCTCTGATACTACTAAAAGTTGTCACGCCCCAATCCCGATATACGTCCAAGATCGACACGTGATGTCACCACATCCCTGTTTATCCATCATGTATTGCCTCCAAAACAACCAAAACACAATCAATGATTCAACCACGCAATCATTTTCTTTTATTTCATGGCTGCATCTAAGCATTAGACTGCCTACATTCATGGCTGCATCTAACCTTAGCATTAGACTGCCTACATACCCTAAGAAGGGATCAAGCATTTCATAGTTCATCCTTCACTACACTCCGACGTTTGTCCTAGTACATTCTAACGGAAAGGCATAGCATTCCTCAATCAATTATTAGGACTTGACAAACATGAATTATTTGATTCAGGCTACATAACGAACCCACATGACATTCAAGATTTCCATTCCATCAATCATATAAATCACTATGTTTAGAACATAATACCACAATCCATAGCAGGTAACATATCAAAGAATCAACAAAGCATATTATTATTCTCTAGTCACATTGATCAACTAATCTAATCATATTAATAACAATCATATCCAATATCATTCCACAATCACTTCAATTAACCAATTCCATGAATCAAAGATGCACGATATTAACATTTAACTATGCATGAATCAAAGATGCACGATATTAACATTTAACTATGTTAATCAATCAATAAGTTCACATATCATTTCACAAAATTTAATAAAAGAACTATACACAATTCCCTACTTGGATTATAAATAATAACATGGTAAATCTAATTTATACTCACAACGTCTACTGTGGGTAATTCTCATTCATTCGAATCTAGGGTTCCAATCTAACTTTATGGAAATGAGCAAGAGTAATGATTCCAGACCACTCAACGAAATTGAACTAAAATATGGCCGCCTACCGAAATGTACCAAGTATAACTAATCCTCATCACCATTGGTATGCGTATGGTCCCTCATTGCGGATATACCAAGCAGAACCATATGCATAATCTAAGCGTGCATACAGTGATCACCCATCGCGGATATACCAAGCATGATCACCCCTGAAATATGTATAGTCCCTTATCACAGATATACCAAGTAGGACCACATCCTAACTCAAGGTTGTGATCCCCCATTGCGGATATATCAAGCATAATCACTCTTAGAATGAGTATGGTCCCTCATTACAAATAAACCAAATAGAACCATATGCATAGTCTAATAATGTAGGTAGCGATCACCCATCGCGGATATACCAAACATGATCACCCTTAACAGTCCCTCATTGCGGATATACCAAGCATGACTGTATCTTATAGCTCTAGGTAGTGATCTCCTATCGTGGATATACCAAGCATGATCACTTATAAAATGCATACGATCCCCCATTGCGAATATACCAAGCATGATCACTCATAAAATGCGTACGGTCCCCCATTGCGGATATACCAAGCAGAACCATAAACATAATCTAATCGTGCATGCGGTGATCACCTATCACGGATATACCAAACATGATCACCCCTAAAATATGTATGGTCCCCTATCGTGGATATACCAAGCAGGACCATCCATGTACCACTACTACATGGTGCAACTAGATCATCACACACATACCCCTACCTCAACCCCTATGATTTACAACGTAAGCACCTACAATATCGTCTTCTCATGACCACTAACTATCTTGTCATACCAACATATATGTAACAACCCGTGTCGAATAATTTTACAAATTTAAGAACATAGGGGTATTTTGGTAATTTCATTGAGTTTGGGCTAGATATTTTGAAATGTGCTTTTGGGCCTTATTTGGTATGCCCAAAGGGGCCCACCCTTCGGTTTTTATCCTCTGGCCCAAGCACTACATCCTTTCTCTTCCCTCCTCCCCGTGACAACTCACACTCTCTCTTCCTCACTTTTCACTTTTTCTCTCTAACTCTTCCTTCCATTTCCCGAGCTCTCCATCCTCTACAAACCTTCACTCCTCTTTATGTTCACACACGCATGCACAACCACCATCACTCACTTCCCTCCATGCAATTTCCATAAAGCCTGGAATGAAGAGACACCTCGTATCACATGCACCGTGACTGCACCACTGTACAGTTCGTTCTTCGATGAACCCTTGATGTAGGCGAGTCCCCATAACCTTTTGGATGGTGTTTAAGAATAGTTTAGGGTTGATTTTAAGTTGTATACGGTTGTTGGATGTAGAAACACATCGAATGAACTTGTCCCAGATTTCGGCGAGAACCTATGGCTTTTAGGCCATTTTCCGGCCAACTCCTGCCACCACACGACTTGAAATTGGTACGAATCTCTTTCTTGTTCCTTGGGATTCATTTTGGTATATTACATGATATGTTTTAGTTAGGTTTTGGTGTTGAATGGAGCTCGAAGAGGTTCGGCCTTCTTCTTCGACGAGATCGGCCATCCCGGCCTAGAATTGGGCCAAACCCGATCCACATACCTAGGTCGGCCCAACTCGTTGGGCCATGTTAACCCAAAACCCAACCTAAGCTTTGGCCCAAACCTATACTTGAAACCAAGCCTAAAACCTAGCCAGCGCATGGGTCCACGGGTGGGCCTACGCGTGAGTGCCTGTCTTGGCTGGCACGTGGAGCACACGCGCCTCCACATGAGGTACTGTGCTTCGCCGCTGTCCACATCGGTGCCATGGACTTTTCCGGCCAATTTTTCGGCTACCCAAATCTGCGCGTGACCGTCCGGGCCATCGCTCCATGGTAGCGCATGAAGGTCTTATGTTTTTTACGTCCTGAATCCGTTTATGACGTTCATTTCTCAAAATTCAATCGTTATAGTATAGTTTTATTAATTGGTACCTTTATGTGGTTAGGTGCAATTGTTTATGGCGTTTCCATCTTCTTTTGTTTGCCCAGCTTTTCGACAACGGAGTATATGTGAGTGAACCCCTTCAAAAATGCATATTTTACTATTAGAAATGCATACATGAAAAGCATGATTTATTGGTTACGTTTTATGAAACCTTTATGAGTAAATTGGTTTCACGCTTTATGAATTATCATGCTTTATCTACTTTACGTTCCTTGTGGTATATATGATTGATAACTATACACATACTTGTGAATGGGGTTTTTATGATATGACGTTTTAGCTACTAAACTTCGATTAAGGTATATATATTAGAAATATTATGTTAATGTTTTTATGTACTTACTTAGTGGTTATTCATACGAGCTGCCTACGGACGAATATCCTGCGTACGGGCGAATGTCCTGCGTACGGGCGAATGATTTGCCTACGGGCAAATGATACATATATTGGCTTTGGCCGGGCGTTTGGTTGGTAGCTTCGGCAAAAAGATACTTATATTGGCTTCAGCCGGGCGTTTGGTTGGTAGCTTTGGTAGGAAGATACTTATATTGCCTTCGGCCGAGCATTTGGTTGGTGCCTATGGGTGGAAGATATTTATATTGGCTTCGGCTGGGCATTTGTAGATGGCTTCGGCCGGAAGATATTTATATTGGCTTCGACCGGGAGATGTAGTATAAAGATATTTGTGTGTGTGTGTGTGTGTGTGTGTCTATATATATATGTATGTATGCCTTGTGCTATTACTCCTAGGCACCCTATATACGATATATGTTTTATGAAAGGTTTTATGGCATACTAGGGTTTTCGGAAAAACTTATTACTTATTATGCTATACAAGTTTTCTAAACTTGGGGGTTAGTACGTTAAAGATTAACTGTTTTAGTATTACTTATATATCAAATGGGTAGTAAAACCTCATATTCTAATCCATCATTGGATGCTTCGAAGCTTGAAATACCATGGGCTTGGTCGGCGTAGCTAGGAACCGCATGGCAAAATCAACATAGTTGGGAACTGTGATGCGAGATCAACACGGCTGTGAGCTATGGTAACAAATTAAGGGTTGCCGGGTATCATGGAGCAGGTAGGCACAACTGTGAGCGCGGAGTCGGGGGTCAGCTTAGGCCAGGTTGTGTGCAGTATGAGGAATTGGACCACTAGGTCTGCGATGCTCGGCTACTGGTGATGTGCTACTTGGTATTGAATTGTTTGGAGTGATAAAACCAAGACCTGCCTCTGGTTCTTTATGGTTGGGTTGGTGTGTCCTTCTGGTACCCGTTTGCCCTCGATTCGCCATTAGGCTGAGTTGTTTCATTTGTCGAAACAAAAGTAATCTTTTTATCTGCCAATGTATATGGGATGGTTACGTTTGCTCAATCTTGTCAATGAAATATGACCTGCTTATGTTGGTTATGTCTAGTTGAAGCGCCTCGTCAATAGCTTCGTTGTGCTCGAAATTGAGCAATTGTTTGGTCGGGAGTCTCTCAACTTCTTTTTGAATTTGCCTCTGTTGGGTGCAGCGGAGCTTCCGGCTGTCCCCAATCATGACATGTTGGTCTAGTCTGCTTTTCCCTATACTCGGCTCGTCAATACCGCCACCGCGGTGCATATGATATGTTTTTGGTAGGCGAGCAGGTTACTCGTAGGCTGATAGTTGAACTTAAGCCGGATTGAGTGATTGCTTCTCTATGTTTGCTATTGTGCCTACTCCGATGTGAGGTGGACGATGCTCCTTGCGGGCCTAGCCGCGAATGAACATTTTGCCTAAAAGATTGTCTATGTTTATAATTGGAGTGTGGCCTCAACCGTGAATGTATGCTCGTCCATAGGCTTAATCAGGAGTGCATGCTCCTTCGCGCGCTAAGATAAGAGTATACGATATCCCAAAGATCCAGGCAAGAGTGCACATTGCCAGAACGCTCAGTTCGTGGCTGGCTGAATGGCTACTTGCCGGGACGTTACTAGAGAGGTTTATCGTCTGCCCTTGTCTTGCTTTGAGACACCTCGTCGAGGGCACGCTGCATCTAGGTACGCTGCAAAAGCTGATTCACCAAGGTCTTCTTATGCGCTAGGGCGCTTGTCAACTCTATGACTTGTCGGGACAAGTGTTGTTCGTCATGCGGGATGGAAGAGCCTAGATGGTAGGTTTCTCCATATATGGTAGAAGTGTCGTGGACTATGTTTGCAAAATTTTGAGCCGGGATAGTTAAATCCGTAAAAATTAGGGGTGAAAATGCCCCCGGTTCAATCGTCGATCCATAAATTTAAAGTCGGGACAGTTGAACCGGTCGGGATCGCCAAGTGGGCCACATGAGTGGGTTGGGTTTCGGAAGTGGGATGAGCCATATGTGGGGCGTGTGGGTGTGGTGTGACGTTTAGAGCGCATTGGATCTGCGCTGCTGAGGCTGCGGCCTGGGCCGAGAAGATTGTTGGCGCAGCTTGCGCATTGGGCCTGCGCTGTTGGGATAACAGCTTGGACAACGGCTCGGTTGCCTTGCGGCATGGGCTGCTTAGGTCTCCTCCAGGGCTGTTAGAGTAGCTGCTCCCTACTCTCCGTATGTTTGCTGCCATAGAGTTGGCCCACTCCCCACTACCACGGTGGTCCCCGTGGTTGCCATGGTGATGGTGCTCTGTGGTGACAAAGTTGCTCATCTTGCCATCCCGTTGAGCCTCGTGGATCATCGTGGTGGGGCTACGTCTCGTCCTCCATCATTCGATCCGGATCTTTGAATGTAAAAAGTTTCATTCTTCATGGTTTTCGAATTTCCTGTCATTGTATTTTTCCTTTACGTCTATTCAAAGAATTCAAAAATTCTAAGAATAAGAAAGTACGAAATAATTTACGAACGAACAAGAAATGAAAAACTTTAAATGTAAGAGTCTTCTTGGAGCGTGTGAATCAAACTCTCAATGAAAGCACCAATTTGTGGATGCAAATTTCTGTCGTCTTCTCCTTTGACAAAAAATGCACCTGCAAAATAATAACCTAAGATTAAGGCCAAAACCCTCACGTGCCCACGATGAGTGGGGTGGCTTTGGCCGAAGAATCTCCGATGCTAAAGTTAGAATTCTGAAAAGAATGTGTTTAGGAGTGTGTGGGTAGCAAATGGCTTAGCATTTTAGTGGGATAAGATGAGTATTTATAGGAAGGTGGCCAACCCTTAAGGTGGAGAATGGCCGGCCATATATGGTTGGTATTTGGAGAATAATTACAAGATATTATGTGAAATAATATCTTGCAATTAACATGACAATTATTCCTAAATTAAATAGGAAGTTTTGGGAGTTACCTTTTGAATACAATTAATAAGGGATTGATGAGGAGTGATGAGAGTGATTTGAATAAAACCATTTTGATCATCTTTGACTCTTCCTTAATTGAGCCGTTATTGTTTGTTGCATGCACATGAGAATCCTGATGTGCCTCGAGGGTAATTTTGTTCTTTTGACCCAAAAGTTCACGTCACCTCCATAATTTGTTTGATTATTTTTTGCTTCACAGTATTGTGTGAAATACGAATTTAAAATTCATCCCAACTACTAAATTCATCGCCAGAGAATATGCAAGAAAGGTACTTCGAATTGTTAATTCATCACCAGAAATGACTTATAACCAATAGTTCATTATTTAATGGATTTTTTTCGTTCTAATACTTCCTCCAAAAATTATCAGTATTTATCAAAGCTGTTCCTATATAAAGGAACGCTATTGAATCAAATGACAAATATATTGTTGAGAAAAAGATGGCTTTTCCCGGATGGTGGTTCCTCTCGAATCTTTTTGTTTGGATAATTGAATATAAATGAGCAGGGAGGGATCCAAGTGTACAAATCATACAAGTCCAAGCATCCGTTCTTACACAATAAAACAAGACAAACAAATAAAATCCCAAGCTAACCTCCTTTTTCAATTGATCTATTCCCCTAAATTCAAGACAATCTCCGTCTTATTATTATAATTATAATTTTATTTTATTTTAATACAAACGATATTTATATTAAGGTAAATTGCTATTTGATTCTTCAATTTATCATCCTAATTGAAATTGACCCTTTAAATTATTTTTTTGGTAAATTAAGGACCTAAACGTTTGAAAAATAGCTAATTTATCCCTTACTGTTAGACTCCATCCACACATCAAATTGAAGAACAATTAGGTCTCGCTTTGAAATTCTTTTAAATAACTAAAAGTGCTTTTAGTAAAAATATTTTTAGATAAAATTCTTAGTAAAAATCCAAGTAAATCCTGAAGTGCTTCTGCAACAAGCACATAACTAGCGCTTCTCGTAGGAAGCACTCCAAGTGTTTTTAATTTCAAAAATATTTTCTTTAAAAACACTTTCAGTTATTTTAAATATACTTCCAAATGAACCCTTAATTTTCCATCATTCATTCTTACATGTCACGTGGGACAAACAATAAAAATAGAACACATGGACTAGGATAAATAAAAACATGTGAACATAGAATCTGAATTAGATTAAATATATCTTTACTAAAGTTAAGTTAATTAAAGTATGAAATAACACTTTTAATTATAAAAAGGTTAAAAGAACAAAACAAAATCCTAATAAAATGTTTGGCATTTTAGCCAAAATGATCTCTGAGATTGACATAATTCCTCCTTTTAGTCTCTGATATGAAAATCAATAAAAGTGGTCCCTGGTTTGTCCACCACAATTTTTTTTTCTTCAGTAAAAAACTATCAATGTCCTCATTAAATGGAGGGGAGGGTTCGATAAAAATACTTTTAAAAAGATGGTCACATAACGAGAATATTGATAATTTTTTTATGAAAATACCAAAATAATTTACGATGAACAAACTTAGGAACCACTTTTATCAATTTTCATTGTCAGAAATCAAAATGAGGAATAATACCAATCTCATAAACCATTTTAACTAAAAAACCTACCATATTCCCACATGCAGTCACCCCCTCCTCCATCACCACCTCACCCCGTCTCTCATGTCCATGTCCAATTCCTTTGAACTCACTGGTGCAATCTGAGGTGGAGTGGAGAGGGTTTGTTCCCACCTGCAGCCACCTCCATTCTCCCCTCCATCACCACCTCACTCCCTCTCTTTTTCCCTCATGTCCATGTCCACTTCCTTTGAAGATGGCATTTTATTTTATTATAATTTTTGTTACAAATCGATTTAAAAATAATAATTTTGATTTGTAATTCTTTTATCTACACGTGTCGTATTTTAATTGGTAGCTTTAGTTGACATATTGACGTATTAACAACAAATTGGATAGAACTAACAGTGGCGAGTAAATCGACTGGTTTACAAAAGTTTATGTTCTTAATTTACCAAAAAATAGTTCATGGAGTCAATCTCAACTAGGTGATAGTTTGGGACGTCCAACGGCCTACAGTAAGAAGAAAGAGAAAATTTAAACTAGATGTGCAATAGGTTAAAGAGAAAGACCTTATCTCCAATATAATCCCTCATTCACATATTTGCCTTGTCACATCTCGGCCTGAGCCCCCACCACATCCCGGGCTTGACTCCACTGTAGCACGATATTGTCCGCTTTGGTCCCCGACCACGCCCTCACGGTTTTGTTTCTGGGAACTCACACGAGAACTTTCCAATGGGTCACCCATCCTGGGAATGCTCTCACCCGAACTAGCTTAACTTCAGAGTTTCGATGGAACCCGAAACCAGTGAGCTCCCAAAAGGCCCCGTGCTAGGTAGAGATGAGAATATACATATAAGGCTTACATGATCCATTCCCCTAGGTGATGTGGGATGTTACAATCCACCCCCATTTAGGGTCCCGATGTCCTCATCAACATACATCCGGCCAGGGATTGGCTCCCAAAAGGCCTCGTGCTAGATAGAGATGAGAATATACATATAAGGCTTATAGGATCCACACCCTATGCGATGTGGGATCTTACAATCCACCTCCCTTAAGGGTTTGACGTCCTCGTCGACACACAACTGGCCAAAGATTGGCTCTGATACCAAATTGTCACATCCTGGCCCGGGCCCCCACCACATCCCGGGCTTTGACTCCACCGTATCACGATATTGTCCGCTTTGGGCCCTAACCACGCCCTCACGATTTTGTTTCTGGGAACTCACACGAGAACTTCCTAATGGGTCACTCATAATGGGATTGCTCTCGCGGAAACTCGCTTAACTTCGGAGTTTCGATAGAACCCGAAGCCAGTGAGCTCTCAAAAGGCCTCGTGCTAGGTAGAAATGAGGATATACATATAAGGCTTACATGATCCACACCCCTGGGCGATGTCACATCCCGACCCGGGCCCCCACCACATTCCGGGTTCAACTCCATTGTAGCACGATATTGTCCGCTTTGGGCCCCGACCACGCCGTCACGGTTTTGTTTATGGGAACTCACACGAGAACTTTCCAGTGGGTCACCCATCCTAGGAATGCTCTCGCCTGAACTCGCTTAACTTCGGAGTTCCGATGGAACCCAAAGCCAGTGAGCTCCCAAAAGGCCTCGTGCTAGGTAAAGATGGGAATATACATATAAGGCTTACATGATTTACTCCCTTAGGCGATGTGGGATGTTACATGCCTAATTTTGTAATATCCTAACTAACACAGATAATGTTGATGAGTTGTGACTTTTTGCTGCAAAATCCAAAGCAAAAAGTCTTTTCTATGAGTTTATTAGTACCCTAACTTAGATCAATTATTTTAAATTATGATTAAGACTTTGTTTTGTTTAATTTTTTTTTAAACAAACGATATTATTTACACTAAAGGAAAATAAGGTGGACTTAGGCTCACGATAGGTTAGCAATAATGTGATTCAAACTCACATTTAATAAGAATCGAACTTAAGACCTCTCACTTACAAGTGCAAAGGAGTACCACTAAATTGTAGTACTAAGTGGCAAAACTTTGTTTTGTTGTATCTGTAATTTGTTGAATCAATCTCCAAGATTCGTTCACATTCTTATTTATAATGTATTAATAAGTAATGTACTTAATCAAACTTGGTATTAAATAACAAAGTTGGTATATTTGTCGATTTGCTCTTTAAACTTGTATAGAGCTGTCAATTTCCCCTTGAACTTTAATTTTAGCCAATTACCCCCTGAACTTTTATAATTAGCCAATTTCCACCTTGAACTTTAATTTTAGCCAATTACCCTTGAACTTTTATAAATAGTCAATTTCCCCCCATGATGCTATATTTTAAAAATTTAATCCAAAATTCAGGGATAAAATTGGCTAATTATAAAAGTTCAAGGAGTAATTAGCTAAAATTAAATTTTAGTGGAGAAATTAGCACATCTATACAAGTTCAAGGAGCAAACGGACAAATACCTCTAACAAAGTTATGTCATTCTTAAGGAATCCGGATCCTCTTTGTGAGGATCCCGAGGATCCGTGAATTATGTCCATTCATCGTATATCGTGCAGTCAGTTTTCTTCAAATACTGTTTGTATTCACTTTTAAATAATAAAATTTAAAATGATTTATGGTCGCACGGTGTACAATGGACGGACAAGATACGCGGATTCCCGAAATTCTCACTAAGAGGATCCGAAGAGGATCCTTATTCATTCTAGGTGCCATGTCATTATCATTTCCCAAATTTTCAAACATGGATAAATAATTTTGCTTATTTGGTGAATACTATATGTGTTGATATAGCTGATTAGATAAAGCCAATACTATTTCTTTTGACTTGCAAACCAACGCGTCAAGTATACGTAAGCGATTAAAACGTAATAGTATTCACTCATCCACTTAATAATTATGAATCTAATTTTAGTTATGCGTTAGTGTTTTTGAAAAGTACATTCATGTTGAAAATAAGAAAATACATGATGTGGAAAGAGTTTTAGGACACTATTGTTCGTATTATTATTTTCATAACATGTGCATATGTAACATTTACATTGTTAGATAGTGAGATTTACGATATATGGGTGATTTTCAAATTTATATTTTGAAAGAGATCTTTATCAGAAACAAGTTCACCAATTTCACCAAGTTGATCAACAATGAGTTGAAAATGCATAGTGGCTTCATTAGCAACATAGGTATGAGAAAAGTGCATATTAAGACAATCCCATAAAGTATGGGATGTAGCACAACCAAAATTAAGATAAGTAAAGATTCAGATGTCATACTCATGAGATAGCTAATTACTAGCTTGTCGTTCAATTATCTCCTCTCATGGCGTCGTCTTCTTCCTCCTCTCTTCCAGGACAAGCTGCGGTTTTTTATTTTTTTATTTTTATTTTTATGGTTGGGACAAGAAGAGAAGGGAAGGGGGAGAAACTCCGGACCTAAGAAAAAATCTAGACGAGTGATACCATGTAGAATTATGACTCATTGCATTGTATTGATGTGTGAAAAAATATTACAATATATATAGGGTTATATTAATCATAATTAGGTAGGAATCCTAACCTAATTACAATTGAAAATTATATTCCTATAATACATGCTACAATAACGAAAATGATGCGGATTAATTAAGTCTAATCTACCAATATATTATATTTAATATGCCTTATTATTCTTATAGGTTGTCATCGTCGACAACAACGCGATCATTATTCAAAGCATATAATTAGTTTTTAATCAAGGTGGATTACAGTTCTTATTGGTTTGAAACATTCAAACTATTAGAATATAATATAGTTTTGAATAATTGCTAGTGGACGTATTAAACGAGAGTGCGAGAGGCACGATAACGATTCTTATTGAAAAATGTAATCCATAACACATGATGCACAATTAAATACATATTCATTTAGGCCATGAAATTTATAAATCAAGACGTGCTCAATTATCAAATTTATTAAAAATTTCTTAAGTGCCTCATTATTTTGTTTGGATTGATCAGTTCACCCGATAAAAATGCCCACCCTACTTGAGAACCTGCATTGACATCGAATATGAGAACTTGGCTAGGTCTCTTCCATGTATTTAGTACAATTATCCATTAATGGTCATATATAATGTAATGGCATTCAACGACCATATTTGACCATCAATGAATGATTGCAATAAGTACTTCAATCGCTAGCCAATATTATTAAACTTGAATCGCAATGTTTACATCGAAAACCAGAGTATTGAACAACCCTCGTCCCACGGCTACCTAGTGTCCCCATTAAAAGTGAAAGAAGGCTAGATGTCCTCTTAGCAAATGTCCTCAATTAATTCTCTAGCCAATCTGGCGCCACCATCCTCGCCCCACGGCTACCTAGTGTCCAAGGCACCATCAACATCAAGCATATAAACTCCTATAAGAGGAAGCCATTGGACATGAGTTGTCAACAAATGAGACCTCTCAATTAGGGAATTGATTGAGATAAAAACGAACGACATTTGTTGATATTTTGAATGTTTCAATTTTAGGGAACTACACGTAAAATTAATTTCACAACGGGTTGTCAAAAGATTTTAGAGATGTGAATTAGTGACCTACTACTAATTTTTCAAAGAAAAAGTGTTTAGGGGTAATTTGAATGATGTAATTAACACAATTTCTGTTTATTTTAGAAGTTAATTTGCATTGAAAAAAAAATACTTTTAAGATGTTGTCCATGTCACAACCCGTCCCGAAACATTTAGTTCCGACGGTGTGAAATGACAATTTTACCCTTGAATGTTGAGATTGTGATGTGTGTGACATGCTTTTGGGATGTATACCATTATGTTGAGTTCCTAAGTTTTGGACTCAAGTAAAAATTAAACTTTTGGGTTGTTTTGGTGGGTGACCAAGTGAGGACACACACACACACACAAAAAGTACCCCGTGCACTCTCTCTCTCTCTCCTTCTCTCGGCCTTCCTACCATTTCCGTACAAAACGTACGGACGAACGCCAAACTCAGATGTCACGCACGGATCGACGTCAAGAATGTAAGATTCGAACTCCTTGCAAGTCCCTGAGTTCATATATGCCATTTTTAAATCGTGAAACCCTCATAAACCTTAGAAACCATCACCCCTGATTTGAGTATTGTTCATGTGGTCGTAATTATGGATGTTTCAGGGGATTTTAAGCTCATAGAAAGCTTTAGGACGTTCGTACGAAGCTCGGAGAAGAAAAACCAAGCAAATTGGACGTCGGGAAGTCGAGTTTAGAGAGTTTGAAATTTGGCCGGAATTATCGAGCTCTCTCCGGCGAGTTTTCATGGAACTCAAGCCTTGAAATTGGTAAGGATGTGTTCTTCTAGTTATAAGCTTTAAATTGAGACCAATTTCATGAGTTTTGGTTAAGAAACTACGAAGATATAAGGATTCTAAGATTTTCCCAGTTTCCAGCAAAGGCGACAGTCGCCGGAGTTCGAAGGTAGGGGATTACGGAATATTCCTAACGGCGTTGGTTAGTTTAATGGTTTCCGTTACTATTTAACAGAATATTCCTAACGGGGGTTAAAGGATTCCGTTAGAGTCCCTGCACGTGGCCGCGCGTGGCGGGGTGTGGGACGTGGAAAAATTATTTTAAAAATATGGGGATGTTCGTGAGGTTGTGTATATCACGTTGGTATATTTATATACCTCATTTGAGCATTGTATGAGAAATTATTAGCTAGTATTGGTTATGTGCTTTAAATTAACGGTTTTATAGTTGTTTCGCATATAAGGGAGACTTGTCCCGAGGACGAGCGCAGTCAAGGGCGATTAGGGGGCTATGACCCTTCGACATACCAGTGAGTGGGCTTTTGGTTTTAAGTATATATGTATATGCTTGATATTTTCCCATAAAATACATTTAAATGAGTTATGATTTGAATTGCCATGTCAAACGTTTTATATTTAGAATATGCATATGAGGATTGTATATATATATATATATATATATATATATATATATATATATATAATTGTGGTGATGTGGACGCTCAGGTAAGCCCAGGTGAGTTTATGGATTGTGAATGTGATCAACGGTTGTGATTAATTGAGAAGCTTAGAGCTCATAAACATGCACCCCCGGTGATTGTGATTTAGCTAGAGATAGAGTACATGCCTGTTTATAATGTCACATCCCGCACCATATGCTCACATTGGATCCAATTTAGGTGCACAGTCTTGTTGTACATACCATCATAGGTGATTCCGACTCGTAGGTGACTAGCGATTTATCGCACAACTATCATGAAAGCGTAATATTGAGCATAATTATATTACACTCAGTCTTGTCGTACAGACCCTTTTAGTGGTTTCGACTTGTGTGCAATATAGTGCCGTATAGGTCATTGTAGTGACTCCGGCTAGATTGACTAATGAGCTATGAATTCAGCTGTACAGACTTCTACAGGGGTTCCGGCTAATGTGTTATTTTCCATGAATTCATTTTCACCTGAGTTAATTATTCTGTTTATATTTTAGCATGGCATATTTATGATTATGGTGATGTGAAGCATGACTCGAATATATATATATATATATATATATGTGTGTGTGTGTGTGTGTGTGTGTGTGTGTGTGTGTGTGTGTGTGTGTGTGTGTGTGTGTGTGTGTGTGTTTGTGTGTGTGTGTGTGTGTGTGTATTTATATTCTATTTCTGGGAAAAATTATACATGTTTTACGGCAAGGGGTTAGAGTATTTGAAAGTTAAATGTGTTTTCAAAACCTTTGTTTTTACCCACTCACATTTTCTGTTTTGCACCCTTCTAGGTTTTAGGTAAACTTGTTGTTGGTGGCATCAAGGATTGAAATATCGGCCGATACACCGATATATCGATATTTTCAACTATTGCTATTGATACTGGGGGGCCGATATATTGATATTTTCAGCTGTCGATACTGATACTGGGGGGTAAGGCCATATCTTCACCTATATCGACAATATATCCCCGATAAGTACGATATCTACGATATTTTGCCAATATTCTCGATATTTCCCGATACCTATAATAAAACCCAAAAAAATTCAAAAGTTTTGAAGCAAATTGAAACCCAAAAGATTTTTTGGAGGTATGTGGGCAATGATTAGATATGTGTGAAGGCTTTTGGCAATATCCAATTCAAAAGATTTTTTGGAGTATCCATTAATTATTACTATAAAGAATCTATGCACAATGAATTGAGGGGACATACGTGTCTTATCTAAAGAGAAAGAAATACACAAATTCAAATATTAAATTTCTGGTCAAATATATCTTTAATACCTGCAAGAAAATGATGCACATGTGTCTGAGCTTCTTGTGGAACTCTTTATCATTTAATATTTGTTTTGTTTTTTGGTTGTTTCTTTTTCACTTTTTGAATATGGGAGGACAGTTGGGAGCTCAAGAGAGACATATGTGCACCATGTTCAAACATGGCTTACAAACTGCTCGGGTTACATGACTTGGTATGACTATTGTATGAATCTAGATGGTTGTTCCTCATTGTTTGAACCTCATAGGAGCTCTTCATTTATGTAGTTGGACACTTATCTAAATTGTAATCTAATGCTTAAACAAACTATGGATTTATGCATGGTTTATTCATTCTAATAAACATGTTATTAGAAAACTTTTCGTTAACGCGCATTACATACCACTTATATTTCATCATATGTATATCTTATTATTAGTAAATTTTGAGTTTTATTTGTTCAATACATTCATTGATAATGTACATAACATCTATGAAAGTTTTAGACCAAAATTATGTGTTTCAATGCCTATATCTGTCATTTTTGTTGATTTTTTCCCGATAACTAAAACGATAACGATATATCCCCCGAAATGTCAGTAAATTGGAGGCCCGATATTATCTGCACAGCCGATATTTTAATTCTTGGGTGGCATTGAGGATCTCGGCGGTTTTGACAGAATAAAATATTTGTAGGATATCTTCTGGTACTGTATAACTAGTACTTGTCCTACTGGACTGCACCTAGACTTTCTATGCTCTGATTAGGAGTATTTACTCTTGTATCTCACTCCTAGCACTTTCTGCTTATTAGTGCACATTAATAACTTTCGGTTTTTATTTATTCGTATATTTCTTATCCTTATCGCTTCCGCATTGTGCACATGGCTACGTCCCCCTCATGTGACGACCATCATGCCTCGATCTCGGTCGGAGTGTGTCAGTCCATCTTTTTTTTGGGTTCAATTTTAAAATGTTCATCAGTTCATGGTCTTTGATACATTTCCCCCCAAGATCTGCAAAAAGTTATTATTAAAAAAAATGAGTAACTTATTTTACATTATCAGTTTGCATACAATTATAACCTCATACAATATCTTTTATTTCATTTCAATTTTATACATTACTTGTTATTTCATTTCAATTTTATTCGTTAAGAAATGTGTTCATTTCAATTTTATCTATCCGTTAAAAAAACTATTATTTTTTTGGTATATGCCTATGTGGACGTCACGGGTCTCACAATATAGATGTCACGTGGATCCGAAGCACTCCCCCACACTTTCTAAACCAGTTGCACTATAAGTATGGTGTATGTTCACCAGGGTCGGCTCAGGCCCAGTGCAGGCAGGGCGACCGTCCAGGGTCCAGAAAAATTAGTGGCACCAAAATTATTAGGATGATATATTTATATATGTTTTTATAAGAGTATAAATTTATAAAATTTGGTTCAAAGACACAGAAATTTAACTAGAAGTGATGGTCTGTCATTTGAAAATAATGAGGAGGTCTTGGGTTCAAAACACCATGTGTGCTTATTTAGTTTTCATTTTTTACAAATTTCTTTTCATAAGAGTATAAATTTATAAAATTTGGTAAAAGGATCAAGAAGTCTAATTAGAAACAATGATTTTTGTTGTTTTAAATTAATAAGAGGTTCTAAGTTCGAAATGCTATGTGCATGTTTATTCTTTTCAATTTTTACAAATTTTTGTTTGGTTGTTAATTTATTTTTAGTTACTATCTAGTAGATATGTGGGTTGTTATTTTTAAATATTTGTTTTAATTCAAGTCTAATCTTCAACAAAGAATAATACGTAGACCAAATTTGCAAATTTGCAAATTATATGACATGTCATCAAAATGTTTAATTTAGTGCTCATTCATTAATAATACATATCAATTAAAGACTTGAAAACATCATTATTTTTTAGTTCCATATTGACAAGGTTAGTAAATAAGAAAAAAACACCTCACAATTTATTCAAAAACACATTCAAAGTTCAGATGGAAAACAAAACTCATCATCTATCTACTTGTAAGCCCGAAGTTTTTTTGTTTCCCTCTCTTAATACAAAATAAATTAGTCTTTATGTGTTTCTAAATTATTGAGTTTGAAGTGTTTTTCTAAGTATAATTTTATCGATGTCTTATGTGTGAAAATAAATAATTTTCTTACATGAAGTTAGAGAAATTTTTTTTACGTCGCCCCGGGCCTCAAAAATCTCTGGACCGACCCTGATGTTCACCATACATCTAAACATTTGTCATGTATCATTTCACTTAATTCTAATTTACTTTCACATTAAATATTACTTTTTCAATTCTTAAAAAAAATTAACCATTAAATAAAAAAACACAATGCCAGATAATTAGGTGTATAATGAGAGCGTACTTATGATGTGGTTAGCTGAAAATGCTCCCTTCTAAAGCCCTCTCCAATTCTTCGCTTCACACAAAGCATGGCAAACCCAACACCTCCAGTCCCCTTTCTCCTCGCCCTTCTCCTCCTCCTTATTCTGCCCTTCATCTTTTCCCCAAGTGGCGAATTCGTCCGGTTCGCCGAGGCGGGAAAGCGGAGAGTCCACATCACCGACGACCTGGACGACGTCGTTGACGACGAGGAGGACGACACCTGGAAAGAATGGGGCAAGAAAACGAAACCCTCTTCCGATTTCGATCCGCCGCCCGATCTGTCGAAGATGGACATGTCGCAGATACAGGCGGAGATGATGAAACGGCAAACCGGGCCGGCTTTCGGGTTCGTGAAGCTCCGGATGGGCGAGAAGCGGACTCGGGTAATTCGAATTTGCTCTTCATTTTTTGCTTTTTATTGGTTTTCAGCTGAATGTGAACTCGGTATGTGGATTTTTTGTTGTTTGTTACTGGGTTTTGTCTCTGATCTAATAATTTTTACTTGGAACTTGAATCTGTTAATTTTAGTGTAATAAGTAAGGTAAGTTTTTGAGCAAATGTATATCGATTCGGCATTTCAAATTTGAAGGGCACTGAGAAGTTCATTGAAAGTTTTGAATTGGATTTGGCGTGTGGGACTTTCTGTGAAATGCTTCTGAATTAGAATAGAATAGGGTGTGTGTGAAAGAATTTGGTCGAATGATGGAAATGGCGGCTCTTCAAGCACGCCTTTTCTTTTAAACAGATCGATGTTTGATCTGTGGGGATGGGGATTCAAACTCGGGTACAAGGGGCGGGGACACTACCCTGGCCAATTGGCGTAACCCCGTTTGCACAAGCACACTATTTTTAACCTTTGGGACTAATAATGTGTGGAAAGTACTGATATTGCTGAACACTCCTGGATGCCATACGGAAATTTCGTGGATGGAGACATGAATTGGAGACCTGTTATATCTTTATGTTTGTAGTTCTCGTTTCATTCTATATTTCTTACTGATCTCTATGTTGCAATGCTATATGGCATAATTTGAAGTTGATGTAGTGGCTTCTAAGTAATAGAGATGACTTCGTTTATATATTTCTTGTCAAGTTTTGATGGTTTTTAAATTTTTATGTGATTGAAGGAGGTTTGTTTTTATATGGCTTGAACGAATGGTAAATTTGATATGTGCTTCTCTTCCCCCTTCCAGGATACAGTGGCTGAGCTTGCGATGAAATGGACTCAAGTTCTGAGGACCGGAGCGATTGAGGCAAGGTTCATGGGTGTTGATCTAAACACGATCATGTTCAACATGGAAAGAGGCCAAGACACAACAGAGGTACACTTTGCTCCCACACTGGCTATTTTTTTCCTCCAGATAAAAAAGTATTAATTCCCTCGTGTCCGGCTGAAGAAAGTGCTCTTAAGATGTCTTTAGTTCTTAAGAATACTTTTCACAAAGAGAAAGGTTTGCATGCCTATTGTTGTTGATCATGAATTCGTTTGTTTGAATTATTGAGCTGATTACTGTGTGTCGCGAGCTTCTGTGTTTGTTTATTCCTAATATAGTTATATAATTTATTCTTTTCTCAATTCTCCAGTTGAAGGAGTTTGCGTTGAAACAACCAGAGGCCTATGAGATAAAGATTGGCGATCAAGTGTTTCGAAGACCAGGAGATCCTCCTTTAGAGGAACTCGTTGAGAAGCTCCGGGATGAAAAAAAGAGAAAGGAGAGTGACAGTGCAACAGAGAGCAATATACATTTGAAAGAGGAATTGTAGTTGTACCAGTAAGTTTTCTGACATGAAATATAATAACCCCTGTTGTAAAACCATAGCAACCTCCACTCCTAATGATGTTGGAAAAGGTAACTGTAAACGAGCTTTGTTTCTCGGAATTCTGTTTTTATTTATGAATTTGTTGTATGAAAGGAGACAACTTTCTCTGTTCAACTAGTTTAAATAGAGAAGATGCATACAAATTTCCGACTTAATAGTCTAAGTCTCCAACCAAATAGGGAACAAGATTGGCATGAACAGAAGCTACTTCAACTTCTTACTGAATTCAGAAAGCTCGACGATCTGAATCCTGGGAATTGTAGCTGCTTCCTCCCTCTCTTTCTGCGTATTGTACCCCCAATTCCCTGATCGAATTAATCCCAAGTTAGCAACTGAAGCTCAGACGAGTTTAAGTGTCAATGTTTGATAAGGCTCAAGGGAGAAGGGTAGAAACAGAGAAAGTTTACCCAGATACAAATTCCAACCATCCAATTCAGGTTCTTTGATGACATTCTTTAGGGTTGCCAAACGATCTTCGACAAAGCTGGTCAATGTCAAGTGTTATTGATCTCGTTCACATAAACTCGGTTAGAACATGCTGTATTATGCTAAATGTTAAGCAGAGAAGTATCTTACTGCAGTTTCAGCCCCTGATGTTCTGGTTTCTTTTGAATTTGCTTCAATACTTGTACCTTTGGACTGGAAGACGAATTAAATACTTCATATGAGTAATTCATAGACATACATACGTAATTAAAGTTCTACATTACGGAAAGCAAACCATAAGCATTGGTTCCAAAATACGAAATACGGAGTAACAATAACTTAATATACACTAACCCACTGCCAAGACCAAAAATCTTTTCAGGCGGTATCGTAACTCCTGCAAGTTCTCGCAGCAAAGCATCAGCGAATCGGCTCTGTCCAAACGAAGAAAGGGAAATAAGGAGGTGAGAGAATGACAAGGGTGAAAGTTAGGAACGCAGAAGTGTACTCTCCAAGTAGAAAATCTGTAAAACGCTCGTTTATTGTGTTCGGGAGAAAGAAAACCTGAAAGTTTCAGAAATAATTGATGCATGAGTAAGGGGTCACACCTGTTTCGTGGTGACTATGTATATGGTTGAGCTTGCAAATCTTAGAGCATCAGGAACCCCTGGATATAATCTGCAATCAAGTTATGTCCTACTCAGTTATGCACTGAACTCTCCCGGTCCCAACAAGTTTGAGAGAGACGGGAATTCTGCGAAATGAAAATCGATCAACAATGAAATAGTCCGAAATTCGGGTACCTATTTGCACCAATCCAAGTTTTCAAGTCCTCGTCCATCCATTCATCCCTGACCTTCCCGAAAAGATGAATAAGCGCATCCCTTTCTTCACCCCATTCTGCCATAATCACCGGCTTCAGTTCCGACCACTTGTCCAGTATCCCCTCCACCGTGAGCCCTTCCGCTACGGAGGACTTCCTTATAGAAGGTATCCTCATTTCCAGCAGCAACCTCACTAGTAGCAGGTTCTCATACCCTGTTTCCACCACAGGTCTCACCTGCCACACCATAAAATTCATTACACTCCTCCTTCAATCAAACAAATGTTAACGTTCTCTTGTCCGACAATCTACCATGTTATCAGATTGTGAATAACGAGCATAATTCTATGTTTGCTGTCCCGCATTCTAGCATGTTACGTTTCATTATTACTAAACACGGGTTTATGTTTTCTCGTTCGACAGTCAAGCATGTTATGTTATCAATCAGTCAACAACACCAACATGAACATACCGTAATTGTATCTAATCCACATGAACAACGTTCCGCTGTCCCACAATCTAGCATGTTACGTTATTAGACTTTGAATTATGACCGCACAGAAATGATGATTCTATCGAATTAGAATATGGGAATCTGGAGGACTTACTATGTACATCTGCTCAAGAACCCAATCCTCCAAAGCTGAATCCACGCCGTTGAATAGAGTTGGCCATCTCACTTTAGCAGCCTACACATTTCATAACCACCATTCAAACAAACTAACCAAAATAATTAATTAAACATTTTTAAGCCTTTAAATAAAAATAAATACAAAAACACAAAACATTACCTTCACAGCAGATTGGGAGCTCTCTCCGCAGCTATCACACAAAACTCCATCAAAATCCAGAGCGTATAAATCCCCCATCTCTCTCTATCTCTCCTCTCTCTCTCTCCTCTCAGAGTCTCTGGTCTGAGTGGTTTCTTTTGTTCTTTTATCGACGGAGGACTTTAGGCAGCGGGCGATTATTCTTCTCCGCATCTTTTGGATGGACTTTTATTGGGCTGAGCGGTTAGGCCTGCCACTATGGGCCCAACTAGATTGAAGCGTGGGCAGTCTTTGAGTACCCACTGCGAACGAGATGTCGTCAAACTATGAAACGACAAGAGAAGGGCGGAGGTCAGGAGGTGTCACCACCACCGGGGGAGTGGCTGGCCCCGCAATGATTGAGTATGGTGGGGAATGTGGGGATAGGCTCATCATACAACGCACTTTGATCATATGAAAAAGGGGGATATAAACGAATTAGGAAAGTTATCAAGCCTATATCATTCATAATTCATTTGCATCGTGACCCCACCAAGTTTGAGATTAGCGATATATCTTTTTTTTCATTATTTTAAGAGATCTTAAAATCAAATGTTCTCTTATTCTGCAGTTCAATATTACTTTTCGTGTGAATAAAATTTACGTGACTTCATTGACCAAAAAAATATTTATGTGACTTCTGGTAAAGAAAATTATAATGTTTTTGGGATAGACAATTAACTGAAACACTATTAAAATAATGTTGCCGTCCAATTGGCATGCACAATTTTGCAGCGCTCGCATGTAAACATGTTTACATTTGAACTATTCTGATAAACCTCAACAATTCTTTTCATACATTTCTACTCATACTCTTTTTTTTTTAAAATTATTTTATTAAAAGCGCATAAAATAAACTTCAAGCACTTTTATGATTCAAAAGTATTTTTTCGCATTTCCTACCAAGTATTGATATGTAACTTTTTGTTTAGAATTTGTCAAATAATGTTCTTCGTTTTTGGAAAATATCAATAAATATTGTGAAATATATTTTTTTTGTCAAACAAAATTACTTTCATTTAAAATACTAGTACAAAAAAGAGAGACCAAACGACTTCCCATAAACAAAGTAAAGTAAAAAGCTCAAGCAAAATGAGACTTGCAACTCAAGATACAAAAGAAGACCCACATAAACATAGACCCTTAAACAAGAAAAATAAACAACAAAAAACCTAATCTAAAACAGTATAAACCAAACTGACTCCACCACCATATCCTAAAAAAAAGGTAAAATATTTAATTACATGTCCTAAATTTAGCTTTCAATTCAAGACTTAATTTGATAGGAACATATCCAACATTAAATTGGATACTAAAATTTACATTGAAAAAATGGATATGGTGAGTAAATTTCAGATGTAAATACCAAGACATGTGTGCTAACGGAAAAAATTTAGGACAACAACGTCACTAAAAAAACAAGGAAAACTGGCGTAACGCAGTAAAGTTCCTCGCTCTGCACGCACGCAAACGAAAAACTTACCTGCTACAGCCGGTCAACTGACGCGTCCAGTTTCATCTTTACCGCTACCGCCGGTTTCCGTCTTTATCTCCCTCTCTTTTATTTCTCCAGAAATCTCTGCATATAAAAACCCCACCCCACTTCCCGAGACCGTTTTCAATCTTCAACCTTCGACCCCAGCTGAACGTCGTCGTTCCGATCCCCCATCGGGCCGTTTAGATTGAACCGCTTGTCTTTTTCTGTGAGTTCTTCGTATCGATATTAATTTCATTTTTTTATTTGCTTCGGGGAATTATATCGTCCGTTGATTGTTGTTTGTTTGCTCGTTTGTTGATCTGAACGCGTTTGATTAGGGTTGTGCTTGCTAGTTTTGATTGAACTGGCTCTTGTTTTGCTTTAATTTGATTTTTTGGATGATTTGTATTGTTAATTTGTGTATTCAATAGTTATCCACACGCAAATTGTTCTGTTTGCTTGTTTATTGAGCGAAGATTTTGATTAAGTTCTTAAGGACTTGTGATTAAGTATTCGATTATTAATCAATTTTCTGTTGGTGTTAATGTTTGTTAGGAATTTGAAAAAAAAATGTATTTCACTTTTGGTATTGTTGTATTTGTCATTTGATATTCTCGATTCGGGGTTTTGAATGCACATCGGTACTATGTTTTGTGAATTACTATGTTCGTTTGAATTGTATCGGTAGGAATGAAAAAACATAATGTTTAGAGGCCAAAAGAGATTATGTATGAAGATTTTACTTTTATTCAATTCCCGTTGGTTCATTTTAGTTAATCGTCGCGTTCAAACGAAAGTTGCATTTTGTTGCAGAAGTGTTTTGCGACCCGGAAGTTTTTATGCTGTAACAAATCGGAATTGGATTTAATTAGTATCTCGTTTTACTGAATTCTGATTGTTTTTGTGGTTGGTTATTTTGTGTCTACTTGTGCCCTGTACATATGAAATAGGAAGCTTTAAGTCCTTTAAGATGGCAGATAATGAGGAGAGAGAGGAAAGCACTGTGCGGGGTAAGATGGCAGATAACGAGGAGGGGGAGGAAAGTACTGCTCGTGGGAATGGATGGGAAGTTGTACAACTTACAGCATCTACGTATGCTGCTGCTCCTGGTCCAGGAGGATTTGAGTTGAGCAATGAGGATCAGAGTGATACCTGTGGTGAGCATGCTGAATCTTCTCGTGCTCTTTTCATGTCTGGTCACTTTGCTTTTCCACCCAGTCAGCATGAGAATTTGCCGTTGGAGTCTGATAGAAGCGAAATTCCTAGTGAACATTTGGACAGTGATGTCTTAGCTGTGATAGGTATTGAAGAAGGAGGTAGGTCAAGTGGAAAGGAGGAAGAAACTTTGACTTTGAAAGGGTTGAATGTGCCAGATGAGTTTGCAGGAAAACAGTCTGTATATGATAAGGATAACATGCAATTGATTGGTGATACAGAGTTTGAAGAAGGTTTAATTTCGGCTCACAAAGATCAGATTATAATTGATGCTGCTACATATCATTTTGACGGTGAAACAGATCTTGGCGGCTTAACTCATTTTGGTGAGAGCCCCGCTATTCCTGGACTCGAGGAACCTTTAGAACAAGGTTTAGGTTTCTCTGAGGACATCATGCAATCCCCAAGGTCTCAGAAAGATGATAAACTTGATGTTTCTCGCCTGCCCTGTGGAGCTTGGTGGAAAAGAAGAGCTGCTTCCTTGTATTCTCATGCAAAAGAAGCAAATGCAGTTTGGTCTATTTTCGTAGCAGCAGCTGTGATGGGGCTTGTGTTACTTGGGCAGCGGTGGCAAAATGAAAGGTGGCTGGCTCTACAGCAAAAATGGCTGTTGAGCGTCAACGATCAGGTCTGTCGATTTCCATTGTTTTCTCTTATGATTATGTTTCCATTTAACTATTTACTTTTTCTTTCCCTGGTCAAGGAATTGATATCCCATGTTTGTTGGTTTTTCTTTTTGGCCCGATCTTACATTATGTCATAAATTTCATGATGTAAGCATTTTATGCAATTTAGAGACGTATGCTTTGAAAAGTGTTAAGTAGTCGATTCTGTTGATATTTTGCCTTCTCTCTTTTCCTTGTGCAAGATTTACCGTGATGTCTATGCATTATTCAGTTAGTTCCTTATTCTTGATGTAATATGCATGGGGTTACGATTTGTCTCCTAGTTGAGTAGAGAATCAGGTTATGGCTTTTAATTATATTTTAAAATTTGATACCAATTATTTATCCAAAGATTAATTACATTGGAAACACCACTTTTCCCAATCTGATGACCTTACCATGAACTCACTTCATGGTACGGATGATAAGTAGCTTCTTGTTAACCTATAATAGCGTGCGCTGACATGCAAGGCAAATGTGCATTCTTAGAATCCTAAGATTTGAACATGTGATAAGTTGCTTATATGATTGAGTTTGCTTCTATCAAGAGGAAAATCTAGTTCGATGACACTGACATTATGTTATCGTATTGACAGAAAACAGGAAGGATGATTGGTCCCATATCCCGTCTTAAAGACGTTATAGTGAGCAGCCACCGCCGGGGATCCTTTATCGGGAGCGGCTCCTCAAGCGAGGCTTAAGATGATGACGAAAATACCACAGGAGGGGTGAAGAGAGAAGTGATGGAGTTGGAGATGCAGATGAGGGTTACAGATTAGTTTGTTTCCGATGTGGTTGATATATATATTCCTTTTATGGATAGTGTTACTTGGCTACATGCTAAAAGTTTGATATAACCATCGTATGATCTTTTTCGATCACCATGAAGTTGCCGCTGTACAGAGCTCTTACTTGTTACGATTTCTATGATTACGTTTTTTTTGTGTTGTGGCTGGAGTTATGCTTGTGATTGTTGTGAAGATAGAAGTACATTTTGTTGAATTTCCAGAATTTGTAAACCGGAATACGGAGTGAATTTTATCATGGTAAAGCTCTATTTGCACTCATTGCTATGCCCATTTCAAGATGCAATTCAATTAGTAAAAATAACCGATCCAGTCGATACCTGTCTAGTTTTGATAGGTTTGATGATTTGACGGATTGATTTGGATAAATTTTGTGTGGCTTCAATGCCTAAATGATACGGTGTTTTAACATTTCAGTCGTTTATTCCTGTATCATTTAATGTTATATAGTATTGATGAAATTTTTCATGTGTAATTTTTGTTTAGGAAAAAATTATTTGTATCATTTATTTTCTTTATTTGCATGCTCATTTTATTTTTCTTTATTGATTCTCATTTGATTGCTTCAATCTAAAACAAAAAATAAATAGTTGATTTCGTACCGAGGTTCGAAAAAATGAGGGAAAAAAATCGAAGAACACCTCCAAACATTGTACTAGGCCCATCACAACTCGAAAGACTCGATTTCATCGTTATAATGACGTTCCATACTAATAAAATAAATAATTGTTCCTTGTTTTATTTACATGTCTTTATTTCTTTGATATGAAGCGTCACGCGACACAGTGTACCATGCCATAAAATTGCTCTCAATCACAATTTCTATGGTACTGCATCTTACGGTGGACCTTCACACCCACACTCCAGTTAATTGGCGGGAAGTAAGATTCCCGCGCTTTTATTCTCTCTTTTATCTCAACTAACCTTGTTAGGGTTTCGATTCAAATCAGATAACACTCTTGCGA
The DNA here is from genome assembly GCA_035220775.1 of Malus fusca. Classification (NCBI taxonomy): domain Eukaryota; kingdom Viridiplantae; phylum Streptophyta; class Magnoliopsida; order Rosales; family Rosaceae; genus Malus; species Malus fusca. The sequence goes on along the minus strand of CM069059.1, from coordinate 18,757,519 downwards.
AAACACAACCGCCGCCACTCCGCGTTTCTTCCATCGTTCCGGCGGACTTGCCGGTGAGCTTTCCGATCAGGTAATCCTCAACCCCCGATTTATTCTTTAATTTCTAATTTGTATTGGCATACTTTTTCCCTTTCGTCCCCAAAAAACTCAAATTCGTGAGGGTAATTTATTAATTTGGTAATTGTTTTTTGTGGGGTTTGCTTCAAAATTTGACTAGGGGAGTGTTTGGATATTAAGTGATGATTTTATGATGTTGGGTATTGTAATATATTGATTTATTTTGCCCAAGTAATCGGCTTCTCCTGTTCTTTAACCGCTATAGGATTGCAGATAAGTGGATTTAGCGCCATTAAGTTTTTATAGGTGTATGCGAAAGTTTCGAGGAGATTAAGGTAGGCTGTTCATGGAGGGGGGCTCTTGTGTTTGAAAGGCTGATTTCCTTTGAAGTTCGGCACTTCATTTTGCGTCCACTATTTTCGTGTTGGTTTGCGGCGTGATTACTAGGTTATTTGTTATCGATGTTGTCTACTAAAATTCTCTGTCTTTAATCTTGATGTTTATTTTGGCTAGAATTCAGACATGGGTAAAGCGGAAAGTCCGAAAACCACAAGGAGAACAACCAGATCCTCCGCTTTAGCTACCCCTTCAAAGAATGTAGTTGAAGAAACTAAAGCAAGTAGTTCGCACCCGCCAACTCTCAGTGACCTTGTGTTGGGTGAAGAAGGAGAATCCTTTAGTGCCGATGATCTTTTGTCTAGTTTTCCTGGGAGACGTAATCAAATATTGGAGCTTCTGCGCCTTCTGGGTCCACAGAACTCTCCCATGTTTCCTGTCTTTGTGTATGGAGGCACTTCTACCGGGAAAACCAGTATTGTTGTAGAGACATTTAGGCATCTTAAGCGCCCTTTAGTTTATTCAAGCTGCCTTACCTGTTATAATCCTCGAATCTTGTTTGAATCCGTTCTGAACCAACTATTTCTTCACCGAAAGAATGCAGCAAATGGTTATTCTAGTGCAAAGCGCTGTGAAAGCCCATCTGATTTTGTTAATTTTCTTCGCGATGCCTTGGTCAGCATTCTGGGTAATACTAAGGGAAACTCGGGGAAAGTAACCTCCAAAAGGTCGGGAAAGTCTAATGGAAATATGATCTACTTGGTCTTTGACAATTTGGAGCGTCTTAGAGGATGGGATAAAGGTTCCACTATATTACCTTTACTATTTAATCTCTATGACATTTTGAAAATGCCTGAGGTCGGTCTTATCTTTGTCAGCAGTGCCTCGCCAGATACATATTACTCAAATATGGGCTATGTGGAGCCTATCCCTCTATGTCTTCCTGATTATACACAAGATGATTTGCAGAAAATCTTCATGAGAAACCAGGCGAACAAAAAGCTTTACTCCTCTTTTCTCAGGTACGAAAATAGTCGTTTTTCTTCTTTGTACTCATCTTTTGCCTTTTGGTTTCTACTGATGGACGCTTTTTCTTTTTGGTTAGTGTTGTGCTAAGGCCCTTCTGTAGAATTACCAGACGGGTGGACGAGCTATCTTCTGCCTTTTCACCATTATTCACAAAATATTGTGAACCCATCACTGATCTGAATGTTGTTCCCAATAAAGAGACGAACCAAAGGCTGTATAATTTTTTTCGTCCCCATATTGCTCCTGCACTGAATGAGACATTCAAGGTTTCGTCGCAGCAGTCCCCCGAAGTTGAAGTTAAGGAGAGAAAAGGAAAGGGGGGCACAAGGAAATCCAGAGATTTTGAAGTTGAAGAATTAGATTTCCATATGCCTACTTCCGCCAAATATCTTCTTATTGCAGCATTCCTTGCTTCAAGAAACCCAGCTACCCTTGATTCATCCCTGTTTGATTCTACAGGAGGTTCTAATAATCGAAAACGAAAGAGGAAGTAAGTCTTTCAAGAATAATTCTTGCATTTACTGTAGTTTGTACTCTATATATGTTTAGTTGATTAACATCAGTGACACTGGTACAAATTTTAGTTTAGTTTTTTCCCTTGTGAGTTTTTTTTCGATATGTTGTGTAGAAAAACCCTAGATAAAATTTCTGACATCTTTTTACTGCACTTATTGAGTGGAGGAAAACAAAATATTTGCCCCCTTTGTTTTGGCATTTTGCAATGCAGCAGTTGTAAACACTGAATTCTTCTGAATAATGCTTCTTGATTGATGATTAGGCTTTCGGACAAGTCAATGGAACAGAAGGAAACTGCAGAACAGGAATTGCTTTTGAATCCTGGATCATTCCCAATGGAAAGGTTATTAGCCATATTTCAGTGCATTACATCTGTAGGAGAAGGTCCTCTTGATGAGGAGGAACAAGAAGATGGTGGGTTAGGCATTCAAGATGGGAATGGCGGGCTCATGTCTGATGTTCTCTTACAACTGTCCAGTCTCTGCAGTGCTAATTTTATTGTCACTGGTGGAAGCTGCCCGCTGGAGGGCTCAACTCGGTATCGATCGACAGTGAGTGAAGATATGGCTCTTAAGGTAACCTAACGTTTCCCAAATTGAAATTATACCAAAATTTTATGTTGTAAGGTTAGTAATTCTTTTGAAATTACGTAACATCTTGTTTATATTTGGATTACAGGTAGCAAGGAGTATTAAGTTTCCTCTCTCAAAGTATATATACAGATGATCTGCTTTCGGGTGAGGTATCTGTGATACGGTTGCCAATTTATTCTTGAGGATGAAGCAACTTACCTGGTTTCCAACTATGTTACCCTCCTACTGTGTTGAATCATTGAACTCTCCAAATTCTCTAATCCTCATCTTTGTTGAGCAACATGAAATGACTGGTATGGAGTGGATATACCGATTGTTGTGGTCTTTCTGACAGCTGGGATAACACCATTGAACATAAGTTTCAGACAGTATCTTGGTGCCAGTTTCTGCAGGATTGCCATCTAACAATTGTAGTAAATCACCTATCCGTGTTACATCCTAGTAAGTTGCAGGGCATGGAAATGTGTTTCCTTATACAACGTCGATCACAATTCTGGAATTGTTTTCCTATTTTTGTTTCCTTCCGCTAAATTTCAACGTAGTTGATTCTTCCATTAAGGTTTGGTCAGATGTAAGTGCTGTTTGCAGAGCAGGGCAGCAACATTCTCGGCCGGTGCTAAGCTTTAGCCTCACAATGTGATACATCATTCTAAACCTATTGCACGCTCCGAATCCAAATCAAGAGGAAGAACAATTAAGACTTATGGCCCTGCAGAGGGAATTTTATATCACATTCACATGGCTCTGCATTTTACAAAAAAAGTGGTAAGCGAATATCTCACAGCTGCAAGAGATGTACGCATCATAGGACAATGTATCATCAATAGGTTATAATTTTATTATTTGATGAATCATATGACAGAAAAATGTGGAGGACTTTGCCAGATTGTTCAGTAGGTCTCACTCAAAATTTCATCTTAAATGCAATTTAGAGCAGTGACGAGTTGATGATGCTATATATGTTGCTGCGTAACCTTATCTGAGCCCATGAGTGGTTGAAACGGTAGGAAGAAGGATAATGCTTGTGTCCCCTATGGGGACCAACCAAGTCCCTCCATTTTTGTAACCTTATCGTCTGAACACCATGATCGGAACCATTCATTTTTTTTATCATAATCTAATGATTATACATGCAAAAAAATATTCATTTTGGAGAGCCATTCATATGCATAAAAAAACAGATGGTTCATAATAAGGATGATATTTGTGACTAAAATCATTGATTGATTTAACGTGTATGAATGACTAAACCATCACGAAATTAAATGATTTTTTTACAAATATAATCTTTAGATGATGACAAAAACAATGAACAATTCTACTTATGATGTTCGAAGGATAAATATTCATTAATCGTAAGTGGAGCGCGAGTAAATCCTTTTAAGAGAAACACATGCATTGTCCTAGAAGGAATTAGTATTCAGAACGTTGAATTGGCTCTAGTATTTTGGGGTCCCCAAGGCCTTATTTCTCGTTTGGTCCAGCCGGGGAGGTGGATCAATGTATCATATTTGTTGGTCATCAATGCGTTGGATTGGTCCAGCATGGGAGGTGGATCAATGTATAATATTTGTTGGTCATCAATGCACAGTTGGATGTTTCAATGCCAGCGAAGATTTTAACTTGTGATCTTTTTTAATATCAAAAAGAGAAGTACCAGAACGTTCAGAAAAAAAACCTAATGTTATTTCAAGTCGGTTTTGAATATTTTGCTTAAGAACTACTAGAGTTGTGGCCAAAATTTTAACCACTAGCTAGAGTTTGGTATACTTAACACTCAAAATTAAGAGATCAACATAAAGCAGTATGGTCCATTTTTCGTCAGCTCAGTGATATAAAGTTAAATTATGGACAAAAGAATTTAAGTGGTTCATCCTAAAAATGGGCCACGCACACTGCATTGATATATATATATATATATATACACAAGAGTGCTCTTCTACCAATTGGCTCGAGCGGTAGGAAAGTACTTTAGGTTTTGCGCTCATCTTTTCTTGTTGGTAGACAATCCAGATTATGAGTAGTTGGTAATAACGGTCGTCTTTTGTCATTGTGGGGTTTTGTCATCTAAATTCTCTGGGCTGGTTTGCAGGCCCATCTCATTAAGCGCAACAATATTTTAAAGGGTATAAAAGGATCCTGTGTTAAGCTGACAACACTTGATCATTATCAATACATGCCGTCTTATTATTTAATTGGAGAAGAACTTAAGTTCAAATTTCACGGACGACGTATCATTATCAACAAGCGATCTTCGTTTTATTGGAGAAGACCTGAGTTCAAATTTTATGGACAATGATTGATAAAAAAAACTCGACCAGAGATCATGCTTTGCAAGCCACCCAACCTACATGATGTTGTACCTAAACTTTCTTGTTCTGTTCAACTACTTAGTTCTAGGTCATTAGGAGCCAAAATCTGTATCTAAACAAATGGGGGAAGCATAGGCTTTTCTAAGGAATGTCTCGATCAAAACCATTCACCCGAAAATTTCCTGGTATCGTGTAATTAAACCGTTTCGATTTCTATAACAAAATGGATGGTCATTAGTTCCACAAATTAAAGTTTTGTATTGATGTGGATGGATTTTGGACAAAGCTTTATATTTTGATAAATACATTATGATTATTTTGATATTATAGCAACTCAAACCTATTTGCATGTAATGCTTTGCTCTTTTGAGGAAATGCCTAAAAGAAGGTTGGTTTTCCCTTATAAGTTTCAGTACCAAAGTTCTCTGTTTTCCTTAATTAGCATGATGAATGTGATAATATGATACCATCTCTTACCTATAGGGAGAAAAAACGAAAACAAAAATGCAAAGTGGTTACCTAGGTAAACTCAAGATTTAGACCTTTCTACGAACCGGTGAAATTAATTTGATTTGGTTGGTTTGAACAATTTGGTTGGGTTTTTCCCGTCTTTATTCCAAACTAATCCTAAGTTGTTCAGTGCGGCATTGGGTTGACATGCTATAGGTTTTGACCACTTAAGTACAAACCGGTGAAATTGGTTTGGTTGGCTAGTTTGAGTAGTTTGACTGATTTTTTGCCCATTCTTACTCCAAACTAGTCATAAGTTGTTCACTAGGAGTCATTATTTTACATGGAGAATTTAACGTTCCTGCAAATTGGTGAAATTGATTTGATTTGGCTAGTTTGAACAAATTAATTTACTTGGTTTTTACCCACCATTACTCCAAACTAGTCCTAATTAAGTTGTTCAATATGTAGTTTCCTAACCGACGATCCAAACTAATGTAAGCTCTTCACAACATAAGGGGTCAATGGGTTAATGTTATACATGTAAAGAATGTGAAGGGATATGTTAATGTTGGTAGTGTTGGAATTTTTGGATCGCCGGGCCCGCCCCACTCTAACGACACCGATACTGTCTCTAACTTTACCACCTGCCCAATCCTTCAGATGTGGGTTTTATCACAGATGTGAGGTTTTATCACAAAAAGTCTCGGTATTAGTTAGAGTAGGGTATACTATTTAAATCCTTTGGTTTCTTTTCACCCCACCGATGTGGGACTTTAACACTCCCCCTCACGTGTAACCGCATTTAGTGGTTCACACGTGAAGATCCACATCGGTAAATTGAAACTCAGAGGAGGTCGGCTCCCGTTGGGCCTACTTGTTTTCAATGGAACTCAGTGGTCGTCTTTATATTAAGAGTTTAGACTTGTTTCCTTATGGGTGACAATCTTATTGGCTTGCACGGGCCCGCACCGTGGCTCTGATACCATGTTGGAACTTTTGGATCCCCGGGTCTGCCCCACTCTAACGACCCCGATATTATCTCTAACTTTACCACATGCCCAATTCGTCAGATATGAGGTTTTACCATAAAAGACCCCGATATTAGTTAAAGTAGAATAATACTATTTAAACCCCCACCGTTTCTTTTCATCCCACCGATGTGGGACTTTAACAGGTAGTGCATGCATGCACCGTTTTGTGTAATTTGTGGATAAGCTGTCGGTCAGAAAAAACATTATCCCCATGATTTTTCTCATGCAATGTGCACCATGAGGTGATGAGGAAAACCACAGCATGTAATTTGTGCACAAACTGTCGGTGTCTATAAACTTTTGAATTACATGCAAATATGTATTAAAAAATATCTAAAAAGTAAAAATAAGTGTGTGAAGTGAAGGTCATTCACTTTCATTTATTTTACACGTTTGGGTGTTAATTATATAATTCATTAAAGATGAGTAATGCTACACTTACCACTTATTATATCATCTTTCTAATAGAGGTAAAGTATGCTAACGCATGTGAGTTTCATCTCTATTAAAGAAATGATACAAATAAATAGTAAGAGTAATATTTTTGTTAAAAAATTTATAAAAAAAAAAAAAGTCTTGTAAAGTAAGAAAGCAAAATATCTAACCAGTGCATGGTCAATGTGATAAGTTTTACACGAAATGATTCGGCATGAACAAACAAGTTTAATTAGGTCTATTGGTCATTTACATGGAGCTTGAAAATCCCATGGCTTTGCTAAAACGAAAAATTAAAGAATTATGCAATATCAAATACAAATGATTTGATTTTAACATATTACAAAATTCTTTCTTTTCTTAAACAATTTTGTGTTTTATGCACTTTCTCCTAGAACAATTTTGTTTAAATTCTTTTTATTTTAATTGATTTACTGTGATATGACAATTAAAAAACAAAAATTAACACTTATAGACTTAGTTTTGAGAGGATTGATTTGTGCAAAACTATTCATTATATTAAAGGCACATTGAAAGAAGAAATGAATGACAACTTCCTTAACTATATTGAAGTAAAAAATGGATGACACTTATAGGCCTTGTTTGTTCACGACAATTGGATTCGGTAAAACTATTCACTATATATATTGAAGACATTTTGAAGAAAGAAATTGATTATAGTTTCCTTAATTATTTTGTTCAAGTTAAAAATTACCATGAAGAAATGGATGACAACTTTCTTAATTATTATATTTCTTCATGAGTAACCTTTAACTTAGACAAAAGAAAATTGTCATTCATTTATTTCTTCAAAATACATTCAACATAGTGAATAGTCCTATCCAAATCAATCTTTTCAAAAAAAACGAAGCCATATTCTTCAATAGTTCAATTTATGATTTACAAGTCAAACTACTTACTAGCTAGCTTTGCATGCGAATTGAGATTAATAATTCTCGGATGGGGAAAGCTAGCTCAAATATGGCAGTTCTGGGAATTTGAGATGATCAATAGAGGTTATATATATAAAGGAAAACTAATGGAAATGATTTGAAAACTTTGAGTTTTAACGATAAGGACAAAATAAAGCGTAAAGTGAATAGTACCATGATTGACTTTTTAGTGTAAAAATGTGGTTTTTCGTTAAAGTGAACAGTACTGAGAGCTTTTCGTTAAAGTTCTCTTAATAATGCTTGTGTTCGGAGAACCTATGATTATCGATTAACATATATTCGAGGTACAAATGTAATAATCAGAATTGTTCATTCTCTTTATCATCATTTAAATACTGCAAAAATTCAATTTAGATATCATTTAGCCATCCATATATATCAAACCAACCAACAATTTTTTTTTTAACAAATAGCATCCTCATGATGAACCGTCTACAGATGAATGACTAAAAGATCTATAAATTAATTTTTTTATATATAGAGATCATCTTTAAATGATGATTAAAAAAATATTTTTGATTATAAAGTTTGTACGTTAAAAATACATTATCCTATATATAATTCTAACCCATTTTAATAGTGTGTACTCAAAATACAATGTGCAACCTAACTAATAATGAAGTGAAGCTTTGTCAGAATTGCACATGATGTGATTAAATTTGATGACACTGTTCGACATGGTGCTTAGCCAAGCACACCTAAATGGTGGAATGGTTTTAAAAAAAAAAAAAGGTTAGGTACACTCTCACAAACCCATTTCATGATCAAATGCATGGTGGTCTCACGTAAGGCTGGCTTAATCACATTCACATTTACAATCGGATAAATTCGCAGACTAATGTTTTTCTTCACATTCACATATACAATCGGATAAGTTCGTAGAGTAGTGTTTTTTTGTCAGGCTTCCATTTTTAAAGTAGAAAGTTGCTTCTATATAAGTTTAATACGTAATGTTTTCTTGCTAGATTTGTGTGCTTGACACGCGCACGCGCGCACACACACATATATATATGTATGTATATGATATATTACCATACTGTGAATCTAAAACACATTCAAGTAAGAATCAACTTGAACAACTATTCATCTTATTCATAATCAGATAACACATGCATGATCTCATACATTCTCGGTCACAATAAACATCTTATACATGTCTGATAAGAGAACATTGTACCAAATTTGTAAAACTTCCTTCATTTCATTGCAATTTATGATAGGGAATGTCAACCCTTATTGCTGCACAAGAGCACAACACAAAGCTTGCCAGGTTTCATATGCATCCTGATATATGATGAACCCATTGAACTGCCAGAGTCTGCCCAAATGTGCAAAAATTGAGGTCGGCATTCAGGTGACCTAAAGATATTGTATAAGGGTTTTGACTTTCTTCCTTCATGTTATAGATACAGAGAGAGGCGCACAGTTTTTGATCGTTCATTGATTATACAGCATGGAAAGTGAGAGGGTCAAACCTGTGAGTGAAGAATCCCACAATATTGTTTGTGCTACTATCTCTACTCTCTACTGCTCTAGGAGGGGGCTCTGCAGAATCTGAGAGGATAAGGATAAAGATAAAGCTAGATAAGCCAAAAAAGAGTCTCACAAGCTAAAAACAAAGAGAAGTTGGGTTATTACCCAACCCTAACCAAAAAGACCCACATGAAGAACCCCATTTTCCTCATTTAAGTTCAAGACTTATAACTTTATTATAAGAATGGAAAGCCTAAATTAGGAGAAATTTTGTTGTAATCTGTCATGTGAGGATAGAGATACTTATGTAAAGATATGTTCCTAGTTACAGTGCACGCAAGAATCCGCTAAGTTAGAGCAACTCCAGCCTTCTACTTTGCTCGGGGGACGGGCTACAGGAAGGGGCCCGAGGGCCGGTTGATTCTTCTCCAGCCATGGAGGGCCAGAGTGAGGGTGGGAGCCCGAGCACAAGGGGGGTGGAGAGTTGACAGGCCTGCAGCCCGAGGGCCAAGGCATTTTTTTATTGTTTTTTGTGTCAGCCCGAGGCCCTACAGCCCCATTTCCCTGTTTTTTTATATTTTATATTATTTAAACAAACAAAAAAAACTACTATTTTATTACCTATTGCCAGGGGGAGGGCTCCAAGGGTGGAGATGCAAAAGGTAATTACTGTTCATTAATGGTAGTTACTATTCATTAAAGGCAGTTACTGTTCAATATAGTGGATTCAATAGTGGATTGCCAGGGGGAGGGCTCCAAGGGTGGAGTTGCTCTTAGGATGACTCATTTTCAACCCACTATTGACCCATTTTTCAACCCACTATTGACCCATTTAAAACACCATTGGTGACTTATTACATTCAGCAGACACGATCACTGTGCTTCTCTGCATTTGAGTTCAAATTTTGTTTCTTTTCCTTTTAACAATTTTTATGCAATGAAGATATTGACTGTGGGTGACGGTGACTCTTTTTTTATTTGCAATATAATTATCATTGTTTGATTTTGTTCCTGGTCTCTCTCCTCTTATGTTATACAGTTCCTCAACTAATCCCATTAAATTTTCCTCTTCATTCAATGCTCTTAAATTAAATCTCATCTTCCATTTCCAGTAAAATTAGGTGTGTAAATGTGTGTGCTTCCTTGTGTGTGCATGAGAGAGAGAATTGCATCTTAATTTGCTAGAGCCACTGGTTTTCTAGAGAGGGAAAGAGAGGTTTTGAGCTAGCTAGCTTTAAAAAACGTTCAACGACCTCTGAAAACATTTATGGCGCCTTTGCTGTGCTGTGTAGCTTAATTTTTAGTGAGAGAAAATACAGAGAGCAATGTCAAGGACCAGTCTGTCCTCAATAAATTGCTCACCTATAAATCTCTCTCTATAATACTCAATTTTGTACTGCAACACACCTCCACCTCCATATCTTCTGCTTCCTCTCTCTCTACTTCTTCTCTACTTCCTCACCAAATCACCACCTTATAATCTTCATCTATCAATTTTATTATTCCTCTCTACCCATTTTTTAATTAGATCCATCAAACCTCAAAGTCCCCTCCTTTTCTCAATCAAATCCCTCAAACATTTCATATCCATCAAAATCCCTACCTGGGTTTTTCCCCAAGGTACGTTTTACAGTAGCTTCTTCCGCTTCTTCACAATAATTCATACCGAGAAAGCAACTCTCCCTTCAGTGATTGAGTGCGGTTTTTGCATTGCTGTTTTTTTGGGTTTGGTTCACGTGGCAGACAAGTAAAATATGGAGATTGCGACGGCGTTGCTGGTTTTAACAGCCATCACGGCTTACCTCCTTTGGTTAACCTTCATCTCACGGTCGCTGAAGGGTCCACGTGTCTGGGCGTTACTGGGTAGTCTCCCGGGGCTCATTGAAAACTCGGACCGGTTGCACGACTGGATCTACGACAACCTACGCGCCTGCGGCGGCACGTACCAAACCTGCATCTGCGCCATCCCCTTCCTCGCCAAAAAGCAAGGCCTCGTGACCGTCACGTGCGACCCCAAGAATCTGGAGCACATACTCAAGACCCGGTTCGACAACTATCCCAAGGGCCCCACCTGGCAATCAGTGTTTCACGAGCTGTTGGGGGAGGGCATCTTCAACTCGGATGGCGACACGTGGCTGTTTCAGAGGAAGACGGCCGCACTTGAGTTCACCACCCGGACGCTGCGCCAAGCCATGGCTCGGTGGGTCAGCCGAGCCATTAAGCTCAGGTTCTGCCCAATTCTCAAGACGGCTGAGCTTCGAGCTGAGCCTGTTGATCTCCAAGACCTGTTACTTCGGCTCACTTTCGATAACATATGCGGCTTGGCTTTCGGAAAGGACCCGGAGACTTGCGCTCCGGGTTTTCCTGACAATGGCTTTGCCACGGCCTTTGACCGAGCCACCGAAGCCTCGCTACAGCGGTTTATTCTGCCCGAGGTGTTGTGGAAGGTGAAAAAATGGCTTGGGCTTGGAATGGAAGTCACATTGAGCCGAAGCCTTGTGCATATTGAGCAGTATTTATCCGATGTGATTGCATCCCGTAAGCTCGAGTTGCTGAGTCAGCAAAAAGATGGGAACCCACACGATGATATGTTGTCAAGGTTCATGAAGAAAAAAGAGAACTACTCGGACACTTTTCTCCAACACGTGGCGCTCAATTTCATCCTAGCCGGACGCGACACGTCATCAGCCGCGCTGAGCTGGTTCTTTTGGTTGATCACTCTTAACCCAATAGTTGAAGAGAAAATCCTACGTGAAATTTGTACCATTCTGATCGAGACACGCGGCGATGATGTGGCGAGTTGGTTGGACGAGCCCTTGGAGTTTGAGGAAATTGACCGATTGATATACCTCAAGGCAGCATTGTGCGAGAGCCTTAGGTTGTACCCTTCCGTACCCGAGGACTCAAAGCATGTGGTGTGCGACGACGTTTTGCCGGATGGCACATTTGTCCCTGCCGGATCATCGGTGACATACTCCATATACGCAACGGGGCGGATGAAATCGACGTGGGGAGACGATTGTCTAGAGTTTCGCCCGGAGAGGTGGCTATCTCCCGATGGTAAGAAGTTCATAATGCATGACTCAAATAAATTTGTGGCATTCAACGCCGGTCCAAGAACATGTCTAGGGAAGGACTTGGCTTACTTGCAAATGAAGTCAGTAACCGCGTCGGTTTTGCTCCACCACCGTCTCACGGTGGTGCCGGGCCACAAGGTGGAGCAAAAGATGTCGTTAACGTTGTTCATGAAGTATGGACTCATGGTGAATGTGCACAAAAGGGAGCTGGGGGCAATTTTATCAAGCATTAAAAAGGTGATGACGACGGAGGGACAATTGCAAGGGTAAGAGCAAGAGTGTGTGGCCGTTGAATGTGACGGCGACGGTGGTGGTGGTGGTGGAGCGGTGGTCGGGGTGGCTTAAGAAGTTTAATTTTTTGGGTGGTGTATTTATGGAGTGGTGGAACCTATGAGAAATGAAAGGGAGCATCTAGCTTTCCCTTGTAAGCAAAAAGCTTTGCAAATTTTTATTTCCATTTAATATTCTTTATGTCGATCTTGTTTGTTCAGATTTTATACATTGCTTTTATCAAATTATTATCTTTTACTCAATTTGATATTCTGCTTCTTCAATTATATATGATCTATGAAGATGTGAGTAAGAATAATTTGTCAGCGCAATGTGCTCGATCTCTTGCGTCTAAGTTCAAACTTCACATCCAGTAAATTAGAGTAGCTCAGAGTATATCACTTTGTTAAGAAAATTTTTATTTGATTAACCATTTGATCTTATGGCAACTTTTTGATACATGCATTATTATGTATAATCAACCGTTTAGGTAAACATTATTTATTCTAATCACTTGAGTTACAAGCACTGAGCCTTGAGCTTATGGTAATTATGGTAATTATGACAATTACGAAGAGACATAAGGTGAATAAAAATTGAATAATGCTTGTCTACTTAAGGATGAGTAAGAACTCATACTCAAAACTCTCAATGTTCGAATTACAAAGGTTTATGCTTATGATCAAAACCTTTTATATTATAAATCACTCTATAAAGATCATCTCTGCAAGCAATGAATTAAAACTAAAGTTGTTCAACAAATACATAGACCATTTGTAATGCTTTTACCAATTCCGTTCATCTGTCTTTATATAGTTCAATGACTAAACGACCTTAATTTAATTGATTTTTTTGCAGAGGCGATATAAAATGATTTATAATATGAACGGTTATGATACAAGCATAAAGTTCTCTAGATCGGCAACGGATAGTTTTGTGTAGAAACTCCTACTCATTCTTTGAGTAGCCAGGTATTCATAAAAATTTCTAAGCAAGTTATAAGGGTGGGGTCTATTCTTATCTATAATCCAATGTAACTGGTTCTTATATTCCATCAACTTGAATGTAGCTGATGGATGGAAATGCCTGGCCCTACTTACATTGCATAAAGAATGTCTACCAGCTCCAGAAAAAAAGGCCTACATATGTTTCTTGTTCTTTCTTCTTCTGATTAATCTGTGAACTATAATTAGAAAAGAAATTAACGGCTAAACAAAATTCCGAACAGCGATTGAATCGGTGATGTGAGCAGCATTGCTGTTGCCTGTGAATCGAACTGCGGAGAATTTCAGTAAGAAAGAACTCAGGTGGATGACATACTATTACCATTGTATGGGCAAAAGAAAAAGGTTCATGGGGGTCTCAAGCCCACCCAGAAAAAAACAACGATGGCGGTATTTAAAAACCTAGTTCGCTTAGCCTGATTTTCCCTTGTGACGCGTTGCTTCCATCTTGTCATAGTTCCGTTCCTTGTGTTCTTGCATTTCTCTAGTCGAGGATTTTCTCTCCAGTTGAAAACAAGTTCCAGATTAATGTGCCAATGATGTACAATACAACAGAGACCTTGAATACATCATCCCAAGAACCTGCAGAATCGAAGTTCAAGTGCTCAATACAAAACTTGAAACTGGAACTTGAGCGGAAAAAGCGTATTCAGAAAAGAGGTTGAGGGAAGCATTTGATTGTACCTCGTTGGAGTATGTACCCTGTTGCAGCTGTACCGAAAACACCAGCAAGAACTCCTGCTGTGTTTGAGAGTCCCAGCAATACTCCCTGTAATTGTATTTATAAGTTTGATCATACAGGATTCAGACAATTTGATTACTTGTTTAGTTCTTTCGTATGGGATTGAAAGCACAAAGAACACTGTTAATTTAATAGAGTAAAAATTGATCACAAAAAATTGTTAACACAAAATTCCGAGGTGGAGAAACTGCGTCAAGTAGCCATAGATTTTATAACTTTATAAGATAGCAACTCACAGCATAGCGAGGTCCAATGTCTTGGTGGTTGGAGTAGAGACCGGATTGTGAGAATGCATCAGATCCCTGTCAATAAGAAAGAACGCGTGAACAGAGAATCCTAGGAGTAATACTTACCAACTAGTTTTTACCTGACTGCATGCCATGCATAGTATTGCCATTGCGGGTGTCTTGACACGGCTCAGCAGTGTAAGGGAAAAGGCTGGTCCCAGAAACCCAATTGATTGCATGATCTGCAATGAAAAACGGATTTGTAGATATCTTAAGGAACATAAAACAGGAGAGCCAGCACCTGAACCACTTTTAATACTTCAAGAAGTTTAGTCCTTACCTTACGAACTGTTGTTACAGAAAAACCTTTGCTGACAAGTGTATCTGCAATCCAGCCTCCTATATTTGCAAAAACAGCCATCGTCAACCATGGCAAGACACAGAGGAGCCCGGATTCAGTGAGGTTGAATTTCAAAACCTGTAGTATGTAAAAGGAATTTAGTGACTCAACAATTTATTTAGGATTGAAATTTAATCTGCTTCTGGGTCAAAATTTTTGATTTGCATGCGGTTAGGTTTTGTGTGAGACATTACTTTATTTTCTGCATCGAAAGATTGCTTGGAGCTATTATCTTTTCCCATACATGTGAGTGCCTGTATGCTCAATTTTGGAGGAATCAATTCCGTACCTGATTGTAGTATGTAGGCATCCATGTCAATAGAATAAAGGTTCCCCAATTGTGGCAAAAGTGGCAGACTATAAGAGCCCAAACAGGTGTTTTTGATAATATTAGCTTCCAAGGAATGACCTTAACAGGCTCCTTAGATGTGTTTCCAGTTCCACCCATGATAAGTTCTTTTTCCTCTGCGCTAAGCTCCGGATCTTCTTTTGGTGTGCTATATGCCTAACGATACAACAATAAAGATGATCTGGAGTTAAATTTAATGGATCAACATCCAAAATGCTGCTCAAATCAGTTCATTCGTATATTTCATACATGTCATGTCTAATTCCGAGTATATTTTCATGGTGTAAAGAGAAGATCACCAGTTACGTACGACGAATGGGCATGAGAAACAATTAGTGTAAATCATTTCATATTTCAAAAGACAAGTGACCTTAATAACAATAATTCTGTACACTTATACTTTTAAAAATGAAGATTCAGTACTCAGTAGCAGTTCATTCACACAATCCCGCAAATGAAAGGAAAAAAGACATCACCCCCCGAGCAATCAAAACAAGTCTATCCAACAAACTTTCATCAAATACCATTGTGAGTCAAAGAATACATTAAACACTACAATTGCATATCACATCAGACTTTTCTATCTAAATGAAAGCATTACCGGATATTGCACAGCTCAAACAAGAACATATTAACGGTCTGGAGATGTGATAATATTTATTTATCTTCTTTTGAAATAGTCTATCTTAAATCAAGAGTAGACAAGGTAATTCAAGTATTTCAAATGTTGAGGGAAGCAAGAACATACTTTATTCAGCCATAATGCCAACCAGATACTACCAAGAGAGCCAAATGAGTAAAACACGGACGGCCATTTGAACTTCTGGATTAGAATCGGAGAAACGGCCAACCCAGTGACAGAACCAAGGTACATGCCAGTATATACTAGTGAAAGTGCTCTGCTTCTCTCAGACACTGGAATCCACTTAGAGAGTATATTATTCATAGCAGGCATAGCGACACCCTGTGAAACGAACAAGGAATATCTGTTCAGCAATGAGAACCCTTACTTGAATTACCAAGAGAAAAATCCTACAATTAAATATCAAATGAGAAAAAATTTAAATAATTATACATAAAACCTGAAGGAAAACTTCTGCGTGCTAAACTAGAAAAGTGAAATGGGACAATTGGTGTCCAAATTAACTTGTCATACAAATAAAAGTCCCTCATTCTTTTACAAGTTTTAAGGGGTAATCATTTTAGGTTATTTATTTTACTCCTGTTTTGTTTCTTAAGCTGAATGATTTGTTCCAAGCCAATTTCTAAAGGAAAAGTAAGTGTCAAGTGTCAACTAATACACTGCAGAATCGGAGTAAAATAGGATTAGAGATCCAATGCAAAGCGCTAGAAAGACGAACCTCACCAATCCCCATGAAAGCACGCATGATAAGCAAAAAAGGGAGGCTGATTTTTGCTGCAATAGGTGTCAAAATTGTCGCTACTGACCACCATATCACTCCAAAACCCAATACACGCTTTCCACCAATTTTATCTGCCAAAATGCCTCCAAGAATCTATAAACAAGAGCAATCATAAAATTAATACGATCATACAGGAGAACTGAGAGTAGAAGTTACAACTTCTAAGAACATCTTTATGGGAAAAAGAGATATATGCTATATCATATATGTATCTTGAACAACAAATATATGCTATTCTTAATAAAACAGTATCCTCTAGACCATAGAAGGACACAACCATGATTAGATGGCCACTAATGCGTGCTTAGGAGATTGAGAATGAAGGTGTGCTAAGGAGATTGAGAATGAAGGTCTGCTTAGGAGATTGAGAATGAAAGTGTAGTTTATTTTTGAGTAATGCATATACATTAGTAAACTTAGTCAAACCTGAGTAAGCAGGTAACCCCAGAAAAAAGAGGACTGAATCAAGCCGACTGTTGCACTATTCCAGTTGAATTCCTGTGCCATGGGAAGTATTGCAATGCTCATGTTTACCTACAATATAAAAATTTTACACTGTTAGCTGATTGAGATGTATCACATTAAAAAACCAATACATTAAAAACATATTTTCGAATTGTGCAATGCTTTTGTTTACCGATGATGTAACATCAAGGTTACTACGATATAGGAAATACTTTTATCTTGATGAGAATTGCCTTGGTAGCTTAAGACATCTTGTAATTAATTATACAAGAATATATGTTGTCAAGAAAGAGGCTATATATGTGTGTCTATATATCTTGAACCTTTCAAACAACACATATGCACAATGATGCAGAACAGAAAAATACTCACACGATCCATGTTGCACAATAGGAATGCTGTAAAACAAAGGAGTACAATCACCCAGCGCTTGGGAATCTCCCACCAAGAAGGTACTTTACGCATATTTCCAGCTGCCAAAATAGCTTCACCTGACCCCTCTATTGATGTGAGTGAGTCCACCTCTGATTCTGTTATGTCATTATCCTCCGACTTGTAATAAGCACAGGTCCTGTTAACCTTAGAATGTTCATACTTATGATATTTCCAGTAATCAAGCTTATCCAGCTTTCTTGATTGAATACAACTTCTAAAAGAGTGATTCGAAGAAAGATAGCTTTTACATCTTCCTCTAAGTATTTGTTTAGTAATGGTGCTCTGAGACCTTATACCAGATTGCAAAGACATTAGATATGGGTTATCGCCTTCATCACGCACCCTACCTATTGCCTTCAGAACGTTTGTATCTGAAGAATCAATTGCACGCGGATAAGGGCTGTACGAGTATCCAGATATAGAACCACTAGCCCTGGGAGTACATAAAGTTGGGTAAACTGTTTTCCCCTGATAATACAGACGCTCTCCCTTGTGATGCACAATGGCGTGGTTTGTTTGACATACCTTTCCTGCCAATATCAAAGAGTCATAAAGTAACAATGTAACCACTTCTGAAGCATCAAAATGTCAACAGTATCAGCAATCCTAAATTGTCCCATATCTATTTGTAGTCTCCTGGTATATAATTTGTCCAAATTTTGTTGAGCCAAATTAAGCAGGTCCTTAATGAACTTAGCAAGACAAAATTATTCCCAAATTTGCTCAGTGGTTTAGCGAAAAAGGTAGTTTCTTGCTTAGTGCTTGCGTGCACATATTCATACACACATGCACGCATAAATGTACATATCCATGTCTGTGTGAAAACAAGAAACCCATCCAAATTTATTGGCGAAAAATTTACATGCACCGAAAACCGCGAATTGTATTGAATTGTTGAATTCAATAGTAGAATCCAATTAAAGAATAATACTTGCGTTCCCTCATGGGGAATGCACAATCCCACCTTTTGCATATAACCATCATAAAAAAACCATTCAATTTCTTTATCTTCATTTGAAGATCATCCCTAAAAAAAATTATTCCAATCGGAGATTGTTTAGTTATCGATATATTTGGATGACTAAATGTTTTTCGATTCGAGTGATTGTCTATAGGGAATCAGGGATGATCTTCAAATAAAGCTTAAGAAGTTGAACGGTTCCGATTACAAAATTCATAGGGTGGACATAGGTTATTCGAAAGAAGTGGGTTATGTGCATTCCCCCATTGGGGGAACACAAGTATTATCCTCAATTAAATTACTAAATTCCCATCAAAATTCATCACAAAAATCAATAATTTGCTACTGAAAATCTATGAACATATCCAAATTATCCACACAGAATGTAAGGCGGAAGAAGCAACATGCAACCAGATTAAACAGTTCACCTCACAAAATTGGAAAATTCAAACAATACAACAATCAAATTCAACCGCATGCATGCAATTATTCCACTGCAAACAAGCAAGAATTCACAAATGCAACCAAAAATAAAAATACTGAAACAAAATAAAAAATAAAAACTATAGAACAAGGTAGTAAAGCAAGCTACTATACCTGAACCGATAAAAGAACCGAAATTCCGGTTCGATATCAAACCTCCGATCGCCATTGAATGTATCTCCAACCACAAGCAATCTATAATCTCAGTGAATCAACAGTTTTTAACTCCAACAAGATTCTTACTCCATTCCAGAACTCAGAGAGTCCAAAAACCAGAAAGCTTAGAGGCAGTGACTGCGAGGGACGAATCGATGCGACGCCGTTTTGGAGCTCTCTCTGTGTGCCTCGTTGCTTCTCCGTCGTTTTCACTCTCCCCCAACGCTCGAGAGGATAACCAGGGGCTTTTTTCTCATACAAACATTTTATGCAAGATTTTTTCTGATTTTTATTTTTATTTTTTATTATTTAAACAAGCGGGAAAAATTGGGTGGGCGTTGCACTCGAAGGAAGATGGGTCGACAGGCTGACACGTGGCGCATCTTTCTCGTGAAGGGAAGGGAAGGGATGAGGACAAAGTGATCCAAATACCCGAATCAGGAGTGTCTCCTGAGCATTTCCTTAGGGATCCTAGGGATCCCGCAATCTTGTCCGTTCATCGTATATCGTGCGGTCAGTTTTTATTAGGTACTATTCATATTTGAATTTTAAAATTTAAATTTTAAATGATTTCTGACCGCACGATATACGATGAACGGACAAGATTGCGGGATCCCTAGGATCCCTAGGGAATTGCTCAGGAGACACTCCTGATTCCAAATACCCCTCCATGCAAGTTGGATATCCAGTGGGATTTCGATGGGTGAAAGGATAATTAGAGTGAAGGAGTATGGGTATTTTTGAGAATTGAGTTAAAAAATCTGGGTCCTCAAGAACCAACCGAGCAATCGGCCACTCACGATTATGCAAAATTTATACTTTCGTTATTTATTTATTGTGTATATTTTTGTTTAAATTTTCTCGCCGCATAATTTAGCCGACGTGGAATATTCGTATACGTACCCAAGGAATACGTGGAAAGTGGGGATGGTAATGTAACGTCGGTTTGGAGTCTTATTAGGCCTAATGTTAAAACAGATTAAATTTTGTAAATAAAATGATGGGAACGTTGATGATTGAATTATTATTTCAGTGTTAATTTTCTTTTGGTCAAACGATAATTTTGTTAGATTAGATGTTAAATTAGCCACCGACGGAGTTTGAACTCAAGCCATCATGTAAGGGCTCTCAACACCTTTCACCACTGTGGTAAAGAGCCTATTGCTACTTAAGTGTTGATTAACGTGTTTATTTTTTATTGGTAACACATTATTTGGTTTGCAAATTTAATTTAAAATTTTGGTCTCCTAGTATTGCCCGTCTTATTAATGCAATACCCCCAAATAAAAGAGCTAGTTAATTGAAAAGAAAAGAGTCTTTCATGCTATTGAAAAACCAAGGAGAAAAGAGGAGATTTATTCAACTTTGAATAATTTGATTATGTACACGAAAATAGAGTTTACCAGTAATTTAAAATTACAGGATATAAATAATTTTTTTTCTCAAAAGCGAGTCAGAGTAGTCACGTAACTCAATCTAACAGTAGAATGGATAAAAATTAATTGTAGCAAGTGTATTTTCATTACAAGCGATCCTACTATAAAATGTGCATTGGCCACTATTGAAATGTACAAGTTCTTAATTTTTCATGTAAAAAAAGTCATGGGTTCAGTTTTGAAATAAGTTAAAATACAATTAGAGTACAAATCGAACTTCAGTAATAGGTTAAAAAATATGTTCAATTTTCATGTATTGAAATAAGTTAAAATACTACATAGAAGGTGCTTGTTATATGTTCAGTTAATTTTTGAAACATATAGTGAAAAAATTTAACAGTGTTAAGTCTTAGTTAAGTTGGAGGACACGTGTTGAAAAAGTATCTAGAAAACACTTGAAGGAGACACATAGTTGGGGACAGCAAATTCGATTTGTCGACTTAGATTTAGTACGTTTGTGTTTGGGCCCAAAAATGTTGTTTTGGGCCGAGTTTAGAATTGTTCTTGGCCCAGTGTTGGTTGGGCCGAGTTTAGAATCCTTCTCGGCCCAGAAGCTGTGTACAGGTGTTGTTGGGGGTTATTTAGCTCATGGGCCGCGAGGTCGAAGTTGGCCATATCCTATCGGGGAATTGGGGATGTGGATGAGTCCTGTTATGAGAAGGAATTTCGACAGGATCAGGATGCTGGAATTGAATACGGCCTGGTAACGAGTTATGTTCAAAGTCCTAGTATGAATAGGATTGGCCGAGATAAAGTTGGATCATGGAAATGAGTTCTA
The DNA here is from genome assembly GCA_035220775.1 of Malus fusca. NCBI lineage: Eukaryota > Viridiplantae > Streptophyta > Magnoliopsida > Rosales > Rosaceae > Malus > Malus fusca. Next base: position 18,736,124 of record CM069059.1, on the reverse strand, counting down.
ATCCGGGAGTGATTGGGATTCAATATTGGTTGGTTGCTATAAATAGGGAGGGAAGACATCGAAACAAGTCTCTCTAATTCAACACATAAATTGCCCTGCGCATACCCTCGTTCTACGCGAAACCTCTCAACAACCTTGAGATTTTTGTTTTCCTTTTTTCGCCAACACATCTTCAGTTTGGATAAACAGCACTGTGAAGGCAACCGGCGAACATCTTCAGTTTGGATAAACAACACTGTTGTCGTAGAATCAGCCGACCGTGGAGCACCTTCAGTTTGGATAAACAGCACTGCGACATGGCCGACTGGTTATCTATCCAAGTCTCGGTCGAGAAGGATTTTTCGAATCCTTATCGACATAGGTCATCTCGTTAGCCTTCTCGGCGAAGCGAGGTGTTACAAATTACTATACTCGGTGCTTTGAACGCCGAGTCGTTTATGATTGGTTATTCGCAAGTAGGTTTTAGAGTTCGGCATTCTGACGGCCGAACCATTTTCACAATCAAGCCATACATTTGTTTTGAGTACTTGTGTCCCTATACTCTGGTGTCGATTCAGTGTGCTTATACTCTTACGAATATAATCACGGTGACCGAGTCTGGCGTCGACGATTTGTGAACTTCGCAAAACTAGTAGCTTTGTCTTCAAGCTCTAGAACCTGAAGGCCGATGCGTGTTCCTTCCTCGGTCGTAGTCGCAAGATCGAGAAGTCAACCGCGCACCCAACGCAACATTAACAAATTTTACTCCTCGGCCGAGCTCGGCCGACGAGTTGGCACGCCCCGCATACAATTGAAAGACGTAGTTAGCTTACTAATTATTCGACCTGCGCGCCATGTAGGCTTGGTAGTTTTTAGGATCAACATTTTGGCACGCCCAGTGGGACCCAGTGCTAAGACTACGAAGTTTATGACCAATGAGACACGATCAGTAAAAAAGAAAACAACCATGGGAAAATTAGTGACTGATCTGCCGATTCAAAGTCCTGGACAAAAGGTGTCACATGCACGAAATCCTATCGTCGCTGTGACTCCTAAGGCTGCAAGTGTGACACACCGAGAAAAAGAAGTGTGCCTCGGTGCCCAGCCTTGAAATACATAAGTATCCAATCGAACCACAGGCGTTTTCATTGAAGGAATAGTGGAGGACTGCGATGAAGACGGTGGTGAAGACTCTGATCCTCCGACTAGGTCATTTTTTCGAAGACGACTTGACGAGCAATCTTGACAAGTTGAACAGACAGTGGGCCACAAAATGAACTGTTTACTGGAAGTGATACAAAGCAATGGTGAAACCCAAACCAGATTGCTCGAACTATTAGTTAGTAAAGTCTTCGAAGAGAAACCTGTTGATCAGGCTCGGCAGTTTCCACTTAAAGGTAATTCCCTACATGCCGAAGTAGTATCTACTTGGCCCAAAATGATTGACTTAGAAAAAAGAGGAGGATCAAGTAGTAGGGCAGATGGGTCCGACCAGAAAGTGGAAGCAACACCCGTCGATATGACCGAGGTCCAGCAAATGATTGATTCGGGCATGAAAAAAGGGCCGAAGTTCCCTAAATTCATCCACCCGTATCTAGCTTATGTGGAAAAGTTTGAATATCCTAAAGGTTTCAAGATTCCAGATTTCAGCCTTTTTGCTGGAGAATCGTCCTCATTGTTAGAACATGTGGCTCGTTTCACTGCACAATGCGGAGATGTTAATAGTGACTTTCACAAACTACGGTTGTTTAACTTTTCGTTGACAGGCTCAGCATTTGCATGGTATATCAACCTCCCACCTAATTCTGTCCAAAGCTGGGAGGAGTTGGTCGAGAAATTTCACGAACATTTTTATCGGCCAGGGATGGAAATGTCAGTTTCCTCATTGGCCAGGATGGCTCAAGCCTCTTATGAGTCACCAATGGATTATCTCACTAGATTTAAATCGGCCAGGAACTGGTGCCGAGTACCTCTCCCTATGTGCAACAATCAGGAGATCCCCAAGAAGTGAGTTGGTTGTATTCATCCACGAGGCCTTGTTTGAAAGCAAGAAGTGTTTCCCTTTCCCTCTCTATGCACCTCACCACTGCGCTAGAAGCATCACCGTGGCCAAGTGCTTCTCCTAAAGAAACTTTATCATCTAATCCAAGGGATAGAGAAGGGTTGAAATGTTGTAACGAGATTAGCACCGCAATCAAAGCATAAAAGTGCATGTTAATATTCAAATCAACGTAGAGGCGATTGAATAATCAAGAAGCAGCACAACTATTTGGGGTTTGTTAATGGAATGTAATATTAAAAAAGATGGGAGCACAATGAAGTTGCAAGTATATATGGATGTATGAGTACTTCACGAACAGGCTTGCATCGAATATATATACACAATTAGTTGAAGCAAATTGTAGCTAAAACAGTGACATGGAAAAAGCAAGCTAAAGTGGCCAACCAACCCACAATATGTGCTTGACTTGGCTCAATGCAAGTGGCCAGGTATTGACTAGACTTTTACTAGTTGAAATATTGACGCAAAATTAAATATTTTTTTGCCTTGATTTGGTTGATTTTTTATTTTTACTTGTATTTAATCTTTCAAACCCTGCAATCCACAAAGAGGCATATGCCCAGACTGGGGTCAAAAAATAGCTTTAAAAAATCGATCATACTTTCATTCATAATTGTCCACGACGTGTTCTCATATTTTGGAAACGTCGTATTACAACATCATTACTAATAGAATCATATACATCTTTCTCAATGTACACAACCAAACTATCATTCAACCATTGATCACCCATCCTATTACGATGTGGATTCTTCACAATTTTCATCACCGAAAAAGCTCTTTCAACTGAAGCAGTCGCAACAGGTAAAATCAATGCTAATTTCACTAGCAAGTACACCAGGGGATACTTTCTATCCCTCTTTGTCTCCACCAACTTTTGTGCAAGGTTATTAATTCCTTTCAAAGCAGAAAATTCATTATGCAAACGCATATCAAATATATAATTCTTCAGTTCATCTTCAAGAAGTGTGAGCTCCATATCAGAAAAATCCTTTGGATAAAATTCAGCAAGTCGAACTAACTTTTCAATGTCAAAAGCTGAGAATGAGTCATCTGGGCTTAAGCATGCAACACAAAGAAGCAACTCTGTACTTGTCTCATTAAAACGATTGTTCAACTCTTGAAGTTGCTTATCAATAACATCAATAAAGAGATCAACACGGTAGTGATGAAGGTTTGTCAAATTTTCAACTCTACGCCGTGACCTCCCTCGAGCTACAAAGATGTCATTCATATCAGGAATATCAATATCATGCTTGCCACAAAAAGAAGAAACTTTATCAAGCCAAACATCCCATCCATTATCCCTCATCGCTTGTAGTTGTTGCTTACATGCTTTAACTAAAGCCATAGCACTCACTATATCGAGATCTTTCTTTTGCAATGCATGTGACAACACATTTGTGATTCCCAATATTTCTTTCATCAGAAAGAGACTAGAGACAAAATCAAAAGATTGCAAAAGATTCAACAAAATATCCGCTTCACCTCTTTGATCAAGACTTACACCATCATCTACAATCATCTCAAGCACCTCAATTACAGAAGAAAACATATTAACCAAGCTTACCAAGGTACCATAGTGTGAGCCCCAACGTGTATCACTTGCACGTTTAAGACTAGTTTCTTGGTTCAAGCCTTGCCCACTTGGAAGCTCATAATTTTGAATAGCTTCCATAACTTTGGTTTGTTGTCTTTCTCTAACCATGTCTCAACGTTTACATGATGCTCCGACAATAGTAACGACATTATTAACCAAGCAGAAAAAAGAGCCAATTTGAATATGATTTTTCGCCACGACTACAAGAGCAAATTGAAGTTGATGTGCAAAGCAATGAATATAAAATGCACTTTCATTTTCTTTCAAAATAAGTGTCTTAAGGCCATTAAACTCACCTTGCATATTGCTAGCCCCATCATAACCTTGTCCACGCAATCTAGATATGCTTAATCCGTTTATAAAGAAGAATTGATAAATTGCCTCTTTAAGTGAAATAGCAGTGGTATTAGGAACATGCTTTATGCCCACAAATCTTTCAACTACTTGTCCGTTGGTATTCACATAGCGAAGTACAACTGCCATTTGCTCCTTGACTGATATATCACGCGATTCATCAACCAAAACAGAAAAGAAAGCATCATCACCAATATCAAACATGATAGCATTAGTGGTTTCACATGCTGCTGCATACACAAGATCTTTTTGAATATCAGGTGATGTTAACTTGAGATTTTCAGGAGCATTTTTAAACACCACATCTTTAATACCCTCATTATGATCTGCGAGAAACTTCAAAAGCTCAAGAAAATTACCCTTATTGCTTGAATCTTCACTTTCATCATGACCGCGAAAAGCAAGACATTGTCGCAATAAAAAGCGAATGCAATCAAGTGATGCATTCAAACGAGTGCGATAATCAATACGTGCTTGATCCGACTGCTTGTGAACAATTGTTTGAATATGTTGATTCTGATTCATTAAAGCTTCACAATGAAGTAAAGCTTGGTTGTGAGCACTATTAGGGCCTCCAACATGAACTCGAAGTCGACATTTTTTCTTCCAATTATGAAAACCTTTACTAGTAAAATTGTCATTACCTGCTTGGTCTGGAATCTCTAGCTTGAAGAGATAACAACTTCGACAAAAAACAGCATTTTTGGATATGCTATACTCCAACCAAGTAGGAAAGTCATCGAACCATTTCGGATTGAAACGGCGTTGTACTCCTGCAAATGAAGTATATGGAAATTGATGGGTTCGAGGTTGAACCAATTCCCTTTGTAAATAAGCTCTTCGAACCTGATCTCTAATATTTGGATCATATTCTGATATCCGGAGTCGAAGCCCAGGATCTCCTGGAAGATTTGCCAGTATACTTTCTATGTTATTTTCATTTGAACTTTCAGGAATATCCGTTGTAGAGGGTGAGATGTTATCTTCGGTTGATTTTCTCTTAAAATACCTCTCCATAACTGTTTTAAATAATACCAAAAAGAGTCAACAACATAATATAACTAAATTATACTATATTCAAGAACTTTTTTCATGTCTGATGTTATAAATGGATATACGAGGATGATACTCTGCCCCTCTCAGACCTAATTCTAAACTGGAATTACTCTTAGACCTAATCCTTATTTTATTCATAACTGAAATTGAATGAAACCCTAAAAATCACAAGAAATCTAAGATAACAAAATTACCAATGATTGGAAATTTGGAGTGGATGTACCTGATTAATTGACGAACAGAGAAACTTGAAATTTGAATGGATATGGCACCAATGCTATGGTGGAGTCGCGCAAGCAGAGGGAAGACCTCAAATGTGTTGTGGTGGACCAACTGTTGAATGTTAAAATAGAAAAAGTATTAATTAAAAATTATTTTTTATTTTCTTATATATTGTTGCTGCTTAGCCGAAGAGGTTACATGTGGGCTCACATGTTGGTCACCCAACTTGAACTTGGGTCAATATTTCTTGGCAATGTGGCCCACGCAACCAAGATTGCTATTGTGACTTTCTGTTGCTGGAGCTGCTGCAAAGCTGCTGTTGCAGTGCTATTAAAGGGAATTTTTATTTAAAGGGACAAATTACAGATTCATTGGGGTCAAGGGAGCCCAATGCCCCCGCATTGGCTCTGCTACAGTGCCCAGTTGCCTATGCAACAAGACTATGCATGCTGGTTTTATGTAAGTAGGAAAAAGGAAAAGAATATTCATGTATCTTAGTTTTTTGTTCTTTTGATATAGGTTCGGAATCTATAATGTGCTGAGTCGGAGTAAACTAATATTGTTATAGACTAAAGAAAAGACAAAGTGAATGGTGTTATGCATTATTGCATGTATTTCAAACTAGAGAGCGTCTTACTTTATATTCCTTGGAAAATTAGAGTAATAACTTTACAAAGACCAAAGATCAACACACTACAAAGACTAAATATATATAGCAATCATGACTTTATATGGGGCATAGAAAATGAACAATTTATTGGGGGACTCAACCACTGAGCTCTCTATCATGACTTCATATGAAGGGCGTAGAAAATTAACAATTTATTCAGTGAGTTAACCACTAAGTTCTCTTAGTCTACCACCGAGCTCAATCCAAAGATTACGATCCAAATTATGAGTTTGAGGCTATGAGAATTGCTTACAAGACTCGCTATGCATTTGGTATTTTTATCCCATCATCAATTCTAGCTCTAGAAAAAAAAAGAAAAAGAAATTGTTTATTAAATCAACATGGAGAACTCAAACAACGAATGACTTTTCCCTCCAGTATCTCGTCAGCCATCTCTTTCCTATTTTACCCCTTTAACCAAAATTACAACTCTTTCTGAAACTGAAAAGGAAAACCTGCAATGAAGCAGAAGCTTGGTCAATCTCATCTGTGGACTGTTGATTTAAACTCAAATGTTGAAGATTGTGACGAGGAAATTGATGTATGTGGTGATGAAAATCTAGTACTCTAATACATGGAACGGGGTTCATTACCACTATGACGTCTCTCTTTCCAACAAAAGAATGACAAGTAATTTTTTTCAACACATGTCATTCGTTTCATAGATCAAGACACTGCGTGGCATTTAACCCATTTCATATAAGTTGTGGCTTTGTAAGTGATGTTTTACCTCAATGCTTAGACTTTGTTATCAACATCCACTACAACTAGCTTTGAGACTCCGCCACCCCATTTTGTCATTCTGATATGGTTGAAAAAGAAAAAAAAACTATTTGCAAGGAACTCGTCAAATACTAAATACATTATACATCTACTACACAAAGTAGATGAGGAGCTCAATTGGTAAACAAAAGTGAGACTTGACAAGAGGGGTAAAATGGGAAAGAAAAGTCTAATGCGATAATGGAGGGAAGAGTCATCTGTGGATTGAGTTCTCCAAGTTGGTTTAATCAACAATTTCAATTTTTTTTTTAAAGAGCGAGAATGTCAGGTGCCTTGCGAGTCTTGCTAGGACCTCAATCTTACGTATTTCAATTGAAAAGGAGAATTCTAGTTGGAAGTAAAAAACTATTCAATTAAAAAGATATTTGGTGATACATCCGGCACGCGAATGACGAGTTTAATTTTAAAATTTTTTATGACTGAATTTGTATTGAGTGGAGTGACATTTTCTTTACTATTTTTATGCCTTTTATAGAAACTTTCTTCATCAGAATTAAGTAATTCAAACTCAGTTCATTCCTTTTCATTCAAGTGATTGATGTAATGTTTGTCCCACTTGAATACTTTTGGGGTATGTTTATTACACCGAACTATCTCGAACTGGACTAACTTCTGGGACTAAGCTAGATTGGCTTAGAATAGATTAAGCTGGACTGATTTAGTGAAGCGTTTGGTGCAGTGTCGAACTAAGAAGCAAGATAATGAAAAAAAAAAAAAACCAATGATGTATAAAAAATATTAAATGCTATTTGCTTCATTCCAACACCAAAGTAGCAGAAACCTAAGCAATTATGAACCGAGGTACAAAGCTAAATATAAGCAATTCTTAGGAAAAATTTGAGAAATCAATGAAACAATTCCAAAAAAAATATAACAGGTGAATTTAAGCCACTTATCCTTTACACTCACAATTCTTATAACCAGATTTCAACTTCTAACTACAAACTAAAACAAAGAAACAACAAAACCAAACTAGAACGTGTTCTTTCTTGTTCTAGTTTTCCTTTACACTCCCATTTCTTGTCCCTTCTTTTTGGGCTCATTTGAAATGGATGACAAAAAAGGAGACACAACCAAGAAGAACCTACAACAACAAATCCTAATTCATATCACTCAACCTGTTATTTCTCTTCAGCTTGGGCTTCTTATTGCAATAATGAGGAAAAAGAATAAACGAATGCAATACTACCAGCCTTTACATAATAACTACTTAGGAACTACACAACAAAATGTGTCGTCCTTCGCTTCCTTGGCCCCGAAGACACATCCTCGTGTAACATCATTTCTGATTTGCAGCACTCTCAATTCGCTTTCAGAACTCAGAAAATCCATAACTTCCTGCACTCTGCAACATTTTGAGTGTATACGGCAATTGGCCTTCAGTGGTTGCTGGCTGCCTTGTGTTCTGAAGAGAGTTGAGGTAGCTCAACAATAGATTTCACCTTCTCCCAACGACCAACAATTGCTGCTAACGGGTGTTAATAACAGTGGAGCCGTAGCTGCGGCAAGAAAATAAAATAAAATAAAAATTTAATCCACGGACAACAGTTGCAAATTTCCTTTCACCAATGTGGCCTCTAGAAAAAAACAAGATTGACATTGAGAAGCAGTAGTGGCTTTAAACGAGGGGTTGTATCTTTTGAAGAATTGTTAACTTTATAAACAAAAAAGAGAAGGAAAACAAAACTAGTACAGCAGCAGAGTTGTTTCACAATATCAATCACTGGGAACTATAATTCCCACAATAGTTTATGAGGATAAATTGAATGTATTAAGAATAGAAGTACAAGTTTGAATATAAATAGAGATTGACAATTAAAGGGATGGATGCAAACACTCAATGAGCAAGATTCAAGAAAATGTGATTCATTTGTGGGAACTCAAGAAGGGTAGCAAAAGATCCCAACAATTTTGCAATTTCTAACAATTTTCCTCGGCTGAGAAAAAGAACACTGGTGGACACAAGTTGATGCCATAAATATGTAATGTTTCCATGTAACAAAAACCTGAAGAAGTATGATTTTATAATACTCAAATAACTTATTTTTAAGGCATCTTACCTTCAATTCACCAGTGCTATAGTGTAGTGTGACTAAACCCAACATCTTTGGGGTTTATCCCTTCATCTCCCTGTGCTCATGGCACAAGGGCCACCAGTGCAAGCAGCAGTGTGTCAAGCATGGGTCACACGGCGACTTCTGCAGTCAACAACGCAATCAAGCATTCAACAAGCTTCAATTAAGAAAAATATATTCCGCATGACATAAACATAAGCTAGATTGTTTAAAACCTCACAGAAAACGAGACCCAGATATTCTTATGCAATATATAAGAGATGAATCGTGAATCCATTAGTCTATGACCAAACTTACTGCATACTAGTTAAGCAAGTTGAGGTTCAAAAAGTTGGGGCAATAGCAGCACAAGCATGATGCATTAAGATCAAGACCAGAACACTAAACCAGAGCATCTTTCTAAAGTGACGACACGCCTTTGAAGTACATTGAGCAAAAAACCAAAAATTACCTCCATAATCCACTCCAAGTGCCAAATTTTAATCCAAAAATTAATAAAATCTTGATTAACATTATTTTATCAAACCCGATTAACACAAACCTGATTAACAAGTTGGTGGAGGCTGAAGATTTCTGGGGGTTCTTGGTTGAGACCTTCTACCGAAGGTTTTAGTCGACGCGAGTCCCGGTTAATTCCATTAAACGCAGTCCTCGTTGCTAACAAAAATAGGACTTGACTAACTGTCAGTCCAGTCCAGTCCAGTGAGGGCTAGTGAAGGTAAACAAACACTGATCCTCTTGGATTTACAGATTTTGTAAGCATTTTTCCTAAGGAAAACTAATGAAAAGGGCTTGAAAACTTTGAGTTTTAATGATAAGGACAAAATAAAGGGTAAAGTGAATAGTACCATGATTGACTTTTTAGTGTAAAAATGTGGTTTTTTGTTAAAGTGAACAGTACCAGGAGCTTTTCGTTAAAGTGAACTTTTTCCCTATGCAAAACTCGGCTGAGTAATCCTCTTTCAGTGTGAAAGAGGACAGTCTTGCTGACCATTTATGCCACGTCAAAAGTGTTTATAAATCTTTGGGCTGTTTACTGTTCATTTCTGTTAAAATAAATATTAAATACCCAGCAACAAAATCATGAGTTAAGTGAGACGTTGGGCCTGTCCAAGGCCCAACTGTTAAATTTGGGTCGAAACAGTGATTATTGAAAGTCCATAAGTTTTTAAGGAAAATTCATGGATCAATCATCAATGCTCTCGAGTATTTTTCTTTTTAGCTTTTTTTTTCGTTTTTTTTTTCCAATTATGATGAAAAGTTAATCATTTTATTTTGTGAATGGCTATGTTTTGATGCTTCTAAATTGTAATGGATCCCTGCTTGGTGGTGGAATACTGGAATTATTCCTTTGGAGACAGCTCTGTTGAAAAATGGGGAGGAATCTGAATGTGGTTTGCAGTTTGCAGGTTGGTAATTTCTCTCTCTAAATTGTTAATATATATGTGGAATATACAATTTACTTCTCTTTTTTGGTTGGCTTTGGAAGTTGAACTGGTTTGGCAATCATGTCTTTACATGTTGAGATGGGTTGCTCTGCATTATATTTTAATTTCATTTTGGTTTTACGTTTATTTGTCTTCCTCTTTTGCCTAACAATATTTTGGATTGATCAGTGGTAAGAAAGCTAATTCTGTTAGATTCCATCTGCACAAACCTTTTGTTAATTACAATTGCTTCCAAGTTTTCTATTTCCATTCTTGCCAATTAGACAAACATATTTGAATATTTGGTTAAATTGTTCCATTTTAACAACTATTGTCACTTAATAGTACAGTCTAGTGATATTCATCTTCACTTGTAAGTAAGAGGTCTTACGTACGATTCTTGACAAAAGCGAATTTGAACCACATTATTGCTAAACTAAGCCCACCCTTTATTTTTTAGTATAGATAATATTGTTTTTTTTTATTTAAAAAAAAACAGCAAATACCAAATGACATGTTGTTTCAACATACATATGCAATTACAAGTACTGCCAATACCAAATGATCATGATCCTATGCAATTACGATCATTTGTGATTGTGAAGTGAACTTGAGTTATAGTAATTTTATGCCAATAATCACGATCCTATGCAATTACAAGTACGGCCAATACCAAATGACATGTCGTTTCAACATGCATAAAAGTCTCATGTGCGTTCGGAGAGGTTAGTTGATTTATAAACTATATAATAAGAACTGATTTAGGATCAAAAGGAAAGCTGCGAGTGGACCAGCTACTTTTTTGTAGGTAGGTGTAGTAATGAGAGGATGACTCGTCTCTCCAAAAAGCCTGCAACAAACAACACAATTTCGCGTTGATTGTTTCGTTTTGTTTACGTTCTAAAAGTATGTTTGGTTTTTTTTTTTATTATATTTTTTTTATGTGGAATTAGAAAACAACATATACGCACGTAATTCACGTTATTTGGACCAAGCTAAAAAACGCGGAAAACGTCTTGAGAGAACAAATTTACATTTATTTTCCAAACAAGTTGCAAACAGTCAGAATGCGTAATTCACATTATTTGGACCAGACTAAAATACACGGAAAACGCCTCAACTCTTGAGAGACAAATTCACATTTATTTTTTAGACAAGTTGCAAACAGTCAAAAGTCGTTTTGGAGAATAAGAGGAAAGATGAATGACTCCCACAACATAGATGATTCTTCTCCACTTTCGTTTGTCATTTGCCTTAATCACGTTTAAAAGTAAATTACAAGTTGAAAACAATGGGGACCTGCAAACCAAAATTTACATGATGCAAGTAGAAATGTATTATCTTGACTTGGACCCCATGCGATACTTCAAGCAAGTTCTCAAGAGTTTTCCGTATTTCGAATAACTCCACTGCGACTGGGGTCTTTACAAATTTAGTCTTGGAGTTATTAGATTAGAAGACACATAATAATTGACCGACTTTAACATATTTGCATTGAAATTATGCTAAATTGTTGTTAATGAAGAATATCACTGTCATTTAGACAATACTATTGGAATATTATTATTGATCTTTGGTCTTGTAGCGACAACAGTTCCTTGCGTTTTATTCATTTGAGACTATTCGTTTATTGTGTGATTATTGTTAATGCGAGGGTTTCTAGACTCGCATGAGGAATTTTAGCTAACTTGGTTTTAGCATATAACCGACGGCGGTGGACGGCGGTCTGGTTCAGATTCCGACGAGGCCTTCGGTGTTATTCCCTCGCCCCATAGCGGCTTCTTCTTGTACATCGCCCCAGTCTTTTACTCTCACTCTTTAGAATTTCAATCTTTCTCCTCGGCTTTTTGCCCCGGAAATGTTCTGATCAAAACGACCACGCTTTTGGCCTTAACACAGCCAACAGACGACGACATTTCGTTTAGTTTTGTAAGTAAGTTTAGCCATTGCATGCATATGAGATGTCTCACATCCTTGCTGCCTGCTGGTCACATGAGTACTATTTTTACTTAATTACTCACTTGGAACGAAACAAGTTTATATCTCGTTAGATGAGTAAAATTCATCAATCTAAAACATTCACACTTGTGTGACACAAGATTTGAAAACAACAATTCAAATACATCATAATTAAATTGCACATTTCAAATCATGTGACACACGGGTGCATTTGAGGCTTTGAGTAAGATTAGAAACCATTGTAGATTAGTGCATGTTGTTTCTAAGAGTGCTGAAGTTTGTAAGCATGGTTACTTATGATGTATATTGACAGCAGTTTAAGATATTACCAAATGGAAGAGCTCATATTCAATTTTGTATTACTAATCAATAGGTTTTAAAAACAACAATACACACAACCTTAAATTTTAGCGAATTCATAGAATAACAATCACATTTGGGAGTGAGTAATCATATTAAATCGCAAACTTTTAATATGTTTATCACGTCATAAGCATACAACAAACTGAAAGAAAAAATTTGCACACTATATGTATAAAATATTTACAGATGTGTGCTACTCGACGTATAAATAGATTTCCACATGAACTTAAAGTTTGGTGTTGGCATAAAGAATACGGTCACTGTAAATAGCCTCAAAAACATGTTTTCTAAAACCTTTTTAGAGCTCATGCATGTGTTTTTCGGTGAGTTTTTGGTGTTTTGTTAATTATGTTGAAATTTCATTGCTTTTCTTCTCGTGTTTATACAACGAATTTTGTATTGAAATTAGTAACTTATATGTTCGCAAGGTTACTAGTTGCTGTGTTCATGGGCTTTGCAACTGCACTTGAAGTTATACGTGGTTTAGGTCAACTGGGGATGGAGACTGCTGCTGAAGCTGGACCTTCTAATTCAATTGGTGAAAAGGTGAATTTTTTTCATCTCATGGTTCTCTTCCGATACCTTTGTTCTTTTATGTTCGGGTTTTTGATGAATCTGAAAAAATTTAATGGGGTCTTAGGTTTTTACTTTCATGTTGTTTTTATAAAGGCAATTGGATTTGGAATTAGAACCCACAAATATGGTCCTTATTTTGTTTTTCTAACATTGCGCAGCTGAACCGATGCATTATTGGGGGCGCTGTGTACGAAAATGAAGTTTCCATTACGTTATTGCAATGCTGCATGCAACGTTTGTCATGCTAATTGCCCAGTTGGTGCACTCGATAACCCTCATGTTTGACGTTGGCTGAAGGTGGCAATGAGAATTAATGAATGATGAGAATAGTCAATTAAACCAGTAGTGAGCTCTTACTCGAATCAGATTTTAATAATTCGAATTGTTTTTTCTCGGTTATCAAGATAATGCGGTCTGATCAGACTTGAACTGTAAAGAATCAACAATTGATGCTGTGAGATATATTGATTGAATTCTGTTAAATGTATGATGTTCTCAATGTTAATGTATCCAATCTTTTATTGAATTATGTGTCTGCTTGTTCTCTCTGTAACTAATTGATTAGTAAGTTCTTGCAAGTTTCTCAAAGAAATTTATTGAAAAGGATCAACTGGTACACTTAGTAAAGGAGGATGAAAAGAACCTAATTAACCCCTCAAAGATAATCTAAGTAACGTCATTGCAAAAACAAAAAGGCCACTAAATTAAACACAACACTTTCACTAAATTATAACTTCAAATTGCACTCTTCAATCTCCTTCTTCTCCAGTTTAAAGGGAGCATTGTTTACCAATGGTAGATGCACGAGCTAAAAAGATTAAAAAAACCCACAACATTTATTAGTCATAATTTAAAGACAATTGTAGAGACCAAAATGATATTAACCATGATGGCAATGATGCCATATCATTATACTGCAGTTTTCTGTATGAAAGTGCGCATAGCCAATCGTATTAATAGACTCAAAACTGTAATAATATTATTCATTATGTGGAAGAGTACTTATAGTTTACCCATCAATCGTTCGTCGTTGCCTGATCAACGCCACCCTCACATAAGGCCAATCGTACACACAGTTCAAGAACTTGTAGTATGTGTATCTCCATGACCTGATGAATATCAAACTCCCATAAACTCCCCAAAATCCAATAACAAAACCAAGCACCAAACTCAAGTAAAATCCTGTTGTTATAAGCCCATCATTTTCTTTAACTTGATCCCCAAACATTGGTTGCTCCTTTGGACTTGTTTTTGTTGGAAATTATATATTATAATATGAAATATTGTAATATATAATTTTAATAATTGAATGAAAATTTGTGTTAACCAATTTCTTAGAAAGGTTATGTTGTTTAGGTGATATTCCCTTGATAAGTGATGTATACTTATAGATGAAAAATTACATCTCTTTAATAAGTGGAAGTTGGATTCTATATAAACCCATGAAACCATTGATATTAAATATAGAAAATTAGAGTTAATTTTTACTCTTGAGAAATAGGGTTTCCCCACTTTGTTTGTCAAATGATTCGTGTGTCAAATTCCGAGTCGTGTTTTGAAAGTACATAATATATAAAGTTCGCCAGAGTCCAAAGATTGAAGTGTTTTGACTTCGGATTATAGATTGTTGAATCCTGGGAGATGAACGCCTATCGAACTACAAGCACAAGAGTAGGGGCGAAATTCTATCTTTAGGACATTGCATTTATGCAAGCCTCAATCTTCAAGTTTGTCAGTTTTTCTAACTTTATCTCTACTTGTTTATATTAATCTCATATATAATTGATGTTGTGAAATTTCTTTATGATTATTATTATTGGAATTCTTTTATATTTCTCATATTTTCTAATATTGCTCCAACAGTTTCCTCAAGAGAGCATGACTGTTGAAGTGGAATTCCACAAAGCAGAGGATTTCCAGCAAAATCAAATGGATAGTAGGTTTGGAGCTGAGTCCCCATTAGAATTTTTTCAGACATGTTGTTTTTTGACAAGTTCAAATCACCAAGACCATATATTTGAAAAAGGCTTGTTGGTATTCCGCCATATGTGTGGTTTCTTGATAGTTCAAGGGACTGTAACGAATCCAATTTCCCGATCATTGGAGTTATTTAATTGTTTCTTGATAGGTTTAAGGAAACCAACCCCACAAGATCAGTGATTTCCGTAGGAATCTCCCCCGTTAATCGGTTACTCGATATATGAGTACTCTTTACAAGCCCCAAAGTACTTTTGTATTTGGACATTTTGCTTTTCCATATCAAGGATGCTTCCTCAAAATAACCTTGTCCGCCAATTGAGCTATTATAGATATGATAGATAGTTATACTTGAACTTCCTTTTTTAGCCAAATTAGTCAAATTGTTGATGCATTTCGGTATATTTCCAGAGATGTTATTCATCGAAAAATCTAGAATTTGAATGTCTCTCATATTACACAATTGTAGTGGAATGCTTCCATAGAAGTGATTAGAACGAAGGATAAGGATAGCCAAATTTGGAAGTCCAACCCCTAACCATTCAGGTATCAAACCTGATAAGTTATTTTCTCCAACATAAAAAACAATGAGTCTGCTAAAGTTCTTCAAAGATGAAGGCAATTCCCCCACAAACTCATTCTTGTTTAACTTCAGCGTTTGAATAGAAAGTAAAGAGCCCATTGTGGTGGGAATTTTCCCAAAGAGAGCATTATCACTCAAATCAAGAAAGGCAAGATTTTCAAAACGAGTCCAACAATTAGGAAGTTGTTAGTACAAATTGTTGCTTGAAAGATCAAGAAAGGCTAAACAACTAACCTTGTTCGGAGTCTTTGGACACACAAAAGAAATTAACCCTGACATTTATTGTTGGAGGGATCTAGAGATATCGCTATGGAAAGGAATGAAGAGACTGGAATTTCCAATCGGTTCCAACTCAAATTCACTTTACTAAAGGAAGATGAGGGAAACTCAAATCTTGAATTTGGAATTGTTTGTCTAATTCAATTGTTGGAAAGATCTATAAAAATAGATCCAAGATCCTGAAGAGACAGAGGACTCCAAAACCAACTTGGAAGGATATCAAAAATTTCTGCATTAGAAATATCAAGGTCCTGATAACTTGTTTGAGTTTGAAGCCATTTTGGAAAATG
The DNA here is from genome assembly GCA_035220775.1 of Malus fusca. NCBI lineage: Eukaryota > Viridiplantae > Streptophyta > Magnoliopsida > Rosales > Rosaceae > Malus > Malus fusca. Next base: position 18,719,869 of record CM069059.1, on the reverse strand, counting down.
CGTAGCGAAATTTATGTACCGATGCATTTGTACTGAAACTTATGTACCGATGCAATCGTACCGAAACTTATGTACCGATACATTCGTACTGAAATTTATATACCGATGTATTCGTACCAAAACTTATGTACTAATGCATGCGTACCGAAACTTATGTACTGATGCAATCGTACCGAAACTTATGTACTGATACATCGTACTGAAACTTTGTACCAAAACTTATGTATCGATGTAATCGTACCGAAACTTATGTACCAATACATCGTACCGAAACTTATGTACAGATGCAATCGTACCGAAACTTATATACCGATACATTGTGCCGAAACTTATATACCGATACATTGTGCCGAAACTTATGTACCAATACATCATACTGAAACTTATGTACTGATGCAATTGTACCGAAACTTATGTACTGATGCAATCGTACCGAAACTTATGTATTGATACATTAGTACCGAAACTAATGTACTGATACATTCGTACCAAAACTTATGTACTGATACATTTGAACCGAAATTTATGTACAGATGCATTTGTATTGAAACTTATGTACCGATGTAATCGTACTGAAACTTATGTACCGATACATTAGTACAAAAACTTATGTACCGATACATTCATACTAAAATTTATATACCGATACATTCATACCGAAACTTATATAGCGATGCATTCGTACCGAAACTTATGTACTGAAGAATCACCGTGGCCAAGTGCTACTCCTAAAGAAACTTTGTCATCGAATCCAAGGGATAGAGAAGGGTTGAAATGTTGTAACGAGATTTCAGCGCAATCAAAGCATAAAAGTGCATCTTAATATTCAAATCAACGTAGAGGCGATTGAATAATGAAGAAGCATAATAACTATATGGGGTTTTTCTCAGAAAGGGCATCCCCTCCCATCGCCGTTCTCGAGTTCTTTCGATGAAGTTTTCTCTCTCTCACTTTCTTGCTAAAAAAAACGGAACCAGTCAAAATTTGTGCAGATTTTTTTTATGGAACAATAGAAACGATGCGCTGTTCTTCCCTCATTCTCTAGGTTCCTCCCTCCTACCTCTTCATCCGTTGGACAACGTCTCCAGTTTTCTTTGTCAGGATCTCTGGAAAAAAAAGAATTAGTTTTTGGTTTTTTTTTTTCTTTTAGTTTTTGGTTTGTGGGTTTCTCTATTCGTCTATAATTGAAGGTCTTCGACTCCCTAAAAGGCTGATTAACACCGGCAACCACAACACCAACAATGACTACTGCAGCTTAGGTACAATTAAACAACCATTATTCTCAAGTTTTGATTATTTGTTTACTAATTCGCTATCTTTTAAATATAATCATACCATCCGTGTTGATATGAACAGTCCATGTGTTTATTGTGTTGAAAGATCCTATAAAAAATGGAAAATTTGGGGTGAGCTTGTTGTGTTTTGGTTTAATCGTTTGGCGAATGTGGAGGTGTTACTTCAAACTTGAAATTGAATGGTACTTTATTGGTATAAATTACATTACTCTCAATAAATTATATGTTGTTTTTTACAATGCCTTTGATAGAGAATGAGCTTTGAATTGAGAGTGAGCTTAATTATTGTTCAATGTTTATTCTGTTTGGTGCATTTATGGCCTTTGTGGCTAACGGAACTCCATCACTTCTGGAGTCGAAGGTGAGGATTGCAAGGTTTTTTCGTTTCTCTGGTATGGATTCATCGAGTTTGCATGTGGCTGAAAATGGTCTTTCAGTTGCAAGGAACAACATGTTTACAAAGTATATTCAAGAATGCGTGGTCGGTTGTTTCTGATGTTATGATTTTGCTATCAATTTAAAAACTGTGGTTTGTATTTTTAGTATTATTTTGGCATTTTGGTGCAATGGGTTTTTTTTGACCTAATTGCAGACCTTTCGTTTGCTCATGATTTAATAGTTGACTGAGTATCCATGTTTATACATACGTTGATCTTATTTTTTTTACAACGTGTTCATTTGGCTAAAAGCACGTGCAGACTTACAGCACATGCACTATGCATGTAAGTAAAACGTTTTACTATCATGTCTTTCTTGGTTAGTGATTCTAGTATAACTGATTGATGTGAATGCCAATTGTGTGGTTTTTGTTCCTGGCTTTATGTTTAGTGCAGTGTATTTTCTATATATACAATTTTCTCCTTCAGTTTCTACTGTTTTTTGTTTCTATCCAAATTTTCTCACCCTTTCATTCCTTCCTCCTCCACCTCTTCATCCTTGCTCCACCGCGAATCGAAACCAAAAATTGCTCATCCAAATCAATTTCGGTTCACTCAAATCCTTAGAACCCTAAAACCCAAATTTCTCCAGAGCATTCCAAAATTCAACGGCAAACACAAAACCCAAATCCCTAAAACTCACTCGATAACGTGTCAAAAGCTGGGCATCCAGTTCTCTCACGTGGCTTCCGTTGGATCCATTATACTTTTGCTGCTGCCAATCTACAGGTAAAGCTTAAATTTACATACAATTTTTTCTTCTTGATTGGAATTTTGGCTTTTTATTCGTCCTTAATCCCAAAATTCTGTAATTTATGCAACTTCATCGAAAGCCATGTTTATTATTGCTGAAAATTGTTAACCCCAGTTTATATATTCACTAGGTAGCAATGTCCGCCCGTTGCAGCGGGATTAGAAATCAGCTGTAGTATATAAATTTGAGCTATTAAGGCCTCGTTTGGCACGCCGTATAAGGGATCGGATATGACTAATAGTACGGGCCCGACCGTTTGGTGTCCTCTCGTACTAAATAGTCGCCGGATTAATTTAAGCAGTCGGATAGGATAGTCGGGTATACACCTTCTTAATAAACCCTTCCAAAAGGAGTGGATTATTAGTCCGGTTCCCTTTCCTCTCTCTCGCACTTTGTTCTCCACGACGTACACCTCCTCTCGCCGTTGTCCCGTCGTCGTTTTCGCCATCATCCCTCTCGTCGTCATCGTTCTCCTATAGCCGTCGCCTCATCTCGCCGACGTCGATCTGCCCATGAGGTGCAGGTCTGTGACAGTGAGGTGCAGAGAAGAAGAGAAGCTGATGTGCAGAGAAGAAGGGGAGGTCTGTGACAGTGAAAACAGAAATAATATCTCTTAAAATACGAAAAATTTTGGGATCAAAACACCACAATATCAAAGAAAAACAAACAATTCAAGAAAAACAGTGAGAATAAGGCACGGATCAGAGAATGAGCAGAAGAAAGAAAGGTTTAAACAAAATAGAAAACTCTCGAACTCGAAGCGGACATATCAAAGATAAGTGACGCATGGAAAAGGGCAAAACTGTAAATTTACTGTACGAAGCAGGCCACAAAGGAGGAAAGCAAGGATAAACTGAGGGGCAAAACGGTCATCTCACTGGTCATCAACAGTACCCATCCGAATTGGGTTTTGGTATATATGATTGATTTCTATTGACTTTTAACTAAGTGATTAATATCATTTGTCATCAAAATAAATAAGGGTAATGATAAGAGACTTAATTTTTAGACAAAATTTTGGAAACTAAAAGACATGGAAGTTGATAATTGATTTACTACTTAAGTATTGATAATCGTGTTTATTTTTATTAGTGACATATAATTTAAGGGAACTTTAACGAAAAGCATCCGGTACTGTTCACTTTAACGAAAAACCACATTTTTACACTAAAAAATCAATCCTGGTACTATTCACTTTACCCTTTATTTTGTCCTTATCATTAAAACTCAAAGTTTTCAAGCCCTTTTCATTAGTTTTCCTATAATTTAATTTGTAAATTTTGTCTTCCAAGCATTACCGCCAAAATAATTGACCTGCAGCTAGCTAGCTGTAAATTGCCGGCCACACCCAAAAATGCCTATGGGACCAGAGATGTTGATGCGTTTACAGCTTTATTATATAATTCAATTCCTCACAAGCAAAGTGTGTATAAAATTTTTGCTAAAAACTCTCTCCTCAAAATCACAAGACATAGTTAAGAGATATACAGAACGATAGAGAATATTGAATCAGTCGAATTGAACAATGACAAACATTGTTGTATGGCAAAATCTTCCAACATAACAATCTAATGTGTGATGATGTACAACTTTGGTGATGGATAGTTCTTTAAATTTTAAGATTTGTGTCTGTTCACTATACATATCTTGAATTTAAACTCATTTAACAGTGATAAATGAGTTGGTGAGCAAAAATACTCTTTTTTTTACAATTCAATATTCAAAAATACTCTAATTTAATCAATGGTAGGTAATTTTAAATTTGGTAGACGAGTACATTACTCTGATCAACTAACTTAAATAGCATCTGCTAGTAGATTGAAATCAAAGTCAATTTTTTCGGCTTTAAATTAGAGTCAAACTCAATTTTTCTACACTAAAAGGCCTCAATAATAGATTGACAAGACAATGTCATAAACTAGTCTAATTTACCAACAAATGAATTCGAATAAGTAACCACATTGCCTTGGCAGCTCATCTAGATTTGCTATTTGACTTTGTAGTGAAGAAAATTGTCTCCCAAGAAATTAAATGTAGGAAGCATAGAGGGAGCTGAATACTGTTGGAAGTTAGATCATCAATCCGAGCAAATTTAATACTTTTATTTAGGGGGTTGGTTGAAGTTGGTGAAGCCTTAAAGTGAATGAGGACCCTGTCCGGATCCTCTTCGTGAAGATTTAGAAAATCAATTATCGTATATCATGCGGCTAGTTTTCGTTATATACTTTTTGTCTTCAATTTTAAATAAAAAATTCAAAGTGATTTTTTATTGTATAATATATGATAAACGGATATGATTCATTAATCCTCCGATCCCACAAAGAGGATCCGATAGTATTGTTAAATGTTTATTTCATCTCTGTTTTTTATTGGTGGCCATACTTTTCCCCTTCATTTTGGTCTATCTTATCTATGTTTCAACTTCTATGATTGCGTGCAAGGAATTAATTTTAGGACTTGTTTGGTTGCCTAGAAAATGTTTATTACCTTTGTTATGTGTGATAATGTTGTTAAATTCATTGTTTAGGAGGAAAATCACCCATTAGGTTAACACCAATTGCCAATACATACTATTTTCAGCACTAGCAAATGATACCTCTTTTGGTTTCCAATCTATTTGAGACTACTTCCGAAATTGCTAAAAGTGCCTTCTAGCAATTAAAAATGCTTTAAACTATGTTTGGGAAAGAAAAAAAAACCTTGAAAGCGTTTACGGGTTGTAGAATCAATTTTTAATAAACTTTGTTTATTGTAAAAGAACTTTTGCAACCTCAAATGAATCATTATTCTCCTCTTTTATGATTATCTCGCTGATAATATTTTCTCTTTTTTTTTAGAATAAATATTCTTTTGTTAGATAGTCTAAAATGTTATCAATCTGAACTGATAGAAGTTGATTGTAATTGAATGTCTAATTTATCAGCTTATAGTTTTTGGTGGGAATTGATTTAGGTAGATGGTGACAACATTGAACTACACTTTGACTTTAAACAAGGGGTGTGATATTCATGCATCCCATTTTACTTCTCACACATCTTTTTAATTTTCGATCGTCGAATCAGATGAATTGAAAATCAACAGACATAAATTATCAAGGAGTGTGTGAGAATTAAAATGAGGTGTGTGAGAAGTAAAGTGCTTTCTAGCAATTAAGAATGCTTTGAATTATGTTTGGCAAAGAAACTTGAAAACGTTTATGGGTTGTAGAATCAAGTTTAATAAACTTTGTTTACATGTTTGTCGTAAACGAACTTTTAGTTGAATCGCTTACAAGCAATATTACTTCATACAGAATCAATCTCAAATGAATTGTTATTAGGAGTATATCTTTTATCGCTCGGAGAAATGTTCTTTTGTAAGACAATCTAAAACGTTAGATTGGTAATATCATCACTGGTAAAAAAGCACTAGTTTCCGACGGTGAATCAGCTTATGAAATGATAAAGACATGCTGATGCACAATCTTCACACATTAATGGAACGCATACAAAACACATTCATTAGCTGGATTCTTTCTGTCATATCTATCCATTCACCATGAGACTCGAACCAAGACGCCAAGGTGGTGGTATGTCAAGCCTATTACCCGACGTCATGTGTTTTAACTTGCTCACATGGCTTAACGTGATTTGGTTGGAAAACAATCACCTTGGCGTCCCAGTTAGATGGTTCTTCTCCATTGATATGTTCTACACTGTCCCCTTATTTACTAGCATAGAAGTTCTACCATCTTCAACAAGTTTGGATGCAAGTCTACGATAAATATGGTATGATTGATACCTAATGATTTATTAGAAATGAACCCGAAGCTCTATAACAATTGAATTGACATACTGCAAAATAGTTAGAGAGAAGTACCGATGGACCAAGAGTTGTTAGTCGCATCTTAAAACCAAGTGGCTAACATTTCGAACACTGGAAATATCTATTATTATGGGATTACGAAAGACGTTACCAGTGGTATGGAAGGATAAGCAGTTCATAAAAATACACAAACTGGAAAACGGAAAATGCAGCATTCATATTCCATGATTTTCACAAATGTATAGCATTTCATTGACCATAAATGGATGCAAATGAGAAGTACCTAAGAATCATTTCAATACACTAGGCTAATACTTGATCAAAAGCTAGAGCAAATCAGTAAAAATCTCAGGAAGCTAACTGAACTAAATTATTATCAAAAGACGGCACTTTAAGTTACCCGGAACCTCCTCCTGCTCTGAATCTCTCCTGCGCTTCAGCTGCCTTGTCCTCTTGCAATTGCCTTACAAGTTGAATAATTTTGGGATTGTAAAAACGGTCACGAACAAACTTCTTCTCCTCAGCTTGTATTTCCTTGATAGCGCTGGGATATGGGTTGGGAGGAGGCCTCTTCCCTTGAAGGCGTGCAATTTTCTTCAAGCGGGAATATGCCTTCTTCTTCTCTTTTCTCTCCATCCGGTATTCCATCTAGAAGACAACGTGAAACAACAGTCAGAAAACAACTTAGAAAAAGCACACATTTAGGGACAGGAAATCCAAATACATACATCAGCTACTGCCATTGCTTCTTCCTCAGCAACACCTTGCTCCTTCAACTCAAGTACCCGCAAACCAAATATACGGGCTGGAGGAGGATCAAAAGAAGAAATCCTATTCAAACATGACGGTTAAGTTAATAAGCCTTGTGTTTTCTGATAAGAAGTTATTAAGTCTTCAGATTCACGCAACATGTTCAATCCTGAATTACCAACCACATCTACTAGCCAAGGATAAACTCATGACACGACCAAACAACAGTAACGAGACAACAATTCATATTATACCAAAAAACAAAGATAAACCATACTTGATGGCATCTTCATGTTTGGAATCTGGATGCTTCTGGAAAAACTTCTTTATGTAAACATCCTCTCGGAGAGTGATTTTCTGAATTGCATTTGCACGAGGAAACGTTACAGGCGGTGCCCTGAAAAATTCACAATACATGATGTTTTTAACAAATAAGTAAAACAAAAAGGCATTCCAAGAATTACAAAATGGTGAGAAAGAGAGGGGCAAACTTTTCCATGGCTTTGAGCCAAACAGGCTCGGCCTTGGCCAGGCCCTTCACCAGCTTTCTAGTTCTCGTAAGTAAATCTCCTTTCATGAACGACATAGTTGCCTCCCCTTAGGTTCTCCAACCAATGATTAATTTCTACCTAGAAACAAGAAAGCAGTAGATTAGCACAGCAGTGTACTAGCTGTTTGGTTGACTATAGTTTGTATTATCTGTTAGAGCAAATTGTAGCAATGGTCCCTCAACTTTAATGAAATTGGAGCAATGGTCCCTCAACTAAAAATCCATTACTAGTGGTCCCTCAACTTATCAAAATGTGTAGCTATAGTCCTTTTCATCAATTTTGTCAAAATTTTGTCAAAATAAGTTATGTTGGAATAACCATTTATATAATTAGGGTCCCTCAACTCATCAAAGTGTGTAATTATGGTTCTTTTCGTCAACTACGTCAAAAATTTTGTCAAAACGAGTTATGTTGGAAGGACCATTGCTACAATTTGGTTAAAGTTAAGGGACCATTTCTCCAGTTGAATTAAAGTTGAGGGACCAATAGTAATGAATTTTTAGTTGAGGGACCATAGCTGGACATTTTGATGAGTTGAGGGACCAATGGTAATGGATTTTTAGTTGAGGGACCATTGCTCCAATTGAGTTAAAGTTAAGGGACCATAGCTACAATTTACTCTATCTGTTATTAACCAACAAGAGAAGAAACTCAAAGTTTAATGGAGAGAAATTTTTTTTCCAACAAGATATACATTATAAATCAAAAAGTTTACTAGGATTATTAAATTATGCAAGGCAATTTATGAAAAAAATTCATAACCCATCTCTAGAGAAACTAAGTGCTGTTCCTAGCGATAACAAATAAAAAAAATAACAGAATAAAAATATTAGGAATCAAGAGAACAACCAAGTATTACAACAAATTAAAGATTTAAAAGTTTACAAAACGAGTAGAATCTGTAATCCAAAGAACAACGAAAGGAAGATTAACACCGGGAATTGATTTCAACACAGAACTGAATCATTAAAAGAAGAATTCATCTTTCGAACTTGGATGACTTACAAAAACTACATCACAAGGAGAATTTGACGAAAAACAAGTTCCATTGTCTACTAAAACCCTATTTAAACTGCCCTTGACATCAATTAAATTTTATTTTGGTACTAAAAGAAAAACTAGTTCACAGATAACCCAAAGATAAACTAAACACAAAAACCAGCAAAAGCCCATTCAATCCATCATTGCTCAAAACCCATCTAATTGATGCCAAACTAATCAAAACCCACCAAATCCCATATCCAGAATCCTAACATCATCTAAAATTTCAAATCTTTCGGCAAATTTGAGGGGAACAGGAACTACCCACTTTAGCAAATTGCTCTACCAAGCTACCAAATTGAAAGAAAACAATTCAAAGAATCGAACTCAAATCAAAATTGAAACTTCATATTATATGGGTTTTATTAACTTAGCAGAGACTGCTTCGCAGCACAAATCAAAGCAGAAATGTTCATTTCGGAGAATTGGATATGCACTGATCGAAACCATATGAAAAGAAAAAAAATATACAAAAATTGAACTTATTCCGATAAAATAGCTAGAGACTGAAAAATCAGCAAGTGCAGTGGAGGATGAGTGGCGGTGTTACCTGGTAGAGGTGGCGTGAAGGCTGACCACGGGCAGAGAGAGATGGAAAAATGTCGAGGGAGAAGTGGGAGAAAGGGTGACAGGAGAGTTTGGGTTACTCGAATTTGGGCTTTTGTATGGGGAAGAATTGAAAGGCCCGCTCTTTGTGTCTGTTTTTGGGTGCCCTCTATTGGTACCCAATTTTTCTGCCTTAAAAAAATAACTTTTGATAGAACAGGTGGATGTGTCACTTAATACTACAATCTAATGGTATTTTTCGTCATCGATAAGTGATATGTTTTAGGTTTAATTCTTTCAAAATAGAATTTGAACCACTTCCTTGCTAGCTCATTGTAAGGCTTAGCTCACGTCCCTTCTCTGTAATATAGTTTGTTCAAAAAAAAAAAAAAAAATGCATTGCAGTGGATCTCAGTAAAAGTCGAACTAGGAAAAAGAGTTTGGCAGCCCTCGCTCTTGTTGCCAAAATTGACATCACCTTCAAATCTTTTATTAATTGATTACTAAATGCATTTTACTAATATTATAATTGTTTTTTGTTTTAAAACATTTATTATAATGCTACTAAGTACTACGGTTTAGTGGTATTCATCTTCACTTATAAGTGAGAGTTCTTAGGTTCGATTCTCACCAAAGACGAATTTGAACCACATTATTGTTAACTCATTGTAAGGTTAAGCCCACTCTCCTCCCTTCAATGTTAAATATCGTTTGTTAAAATTAAAAAAAAAACATTTATTATAATAAAATAATAGTTTAATTTGACATATTAGGTGGAGAATAAAACTTTAAAAGATGTCAAATTGTTATATAAGCTATCAAATTTAAATTTATGTTTGAAATTTGACATCTCCTTTGAAAATGCTCGTAAGTTGTCACAATGTTCGGTCCTAATTGACAAAATTTGGCATTGCTCGTTCTGCTGTCCTTTGCTGAATCATAATTCTGATATTCTGTCATTCCCAGCCGTACACTTAAGTCAATCGTGGTCTGTTGAATGGTATGAGTGATATTCGATTGTCACATCCCGAACGACTTTGTTGTGTTCCTTGTTTTATCATTTTATTCAAGACTATGATAGTAAGTATGAAATTCATCCATTGTGAATGAACTTAAAGAAAACTTAGGTGCCACAATAAAAGAACAAACAAAACAAATGGAAGAGAATTTAGAAACTACTGATGACCAAAATAGATTTTAAAGTAAAAATACGGTCGTTGACAATTTTTTCGACATATTTACTTAACATATAATATTTTTTTCCTCTCTTCTTCATTCCTCTCAAACAAAACGAATCATCAAACCCTAATGTCTAACCATCTAACCCTTGTGAAAATAACGAAGAAATTAAGTAACAACTTTTTTAGAGAATCAATAACATTTTCTCTTGTTATTAACTCTGCTTGAGCATGATTTTGTTGAATAAACAATTTAAATGTGGTTAACCAAGTCATTAATTAAATAAAGCTTTCGAGGGCCGGGGATCTGTTTTCCGAATTTAATGTCTCCTTTGTGTCTCGTTCTTAATTTTTTTGACATTTGTCTATTAATTTAACACCAAAGTTAACACTGTAATTTTTTATAAACTAATTGAAAATTTAAAAATCAAAGAAAATAAAAACCCACTCGATAACTATCCACTGCAACTACAGAATCTCATCGCCGATGATCACTGCAACCACACAACCTATTTCCTTTCCTTTCTCTCTTTTCAAATTTTCGTACTCTCGTCAATACGTGTGAAGTTTGAAGTTTGAAATTTGGAATATCTAATTGATCGGTATGTGATCGATCCATCTCGTCACTGACATGTCCCGATCCCGATATTCCCCGAATACCAAGATAGGCATGTGTTGGCTGACACCCGAGGGTGACGAAAGCCATTTATTGAGTGCAATTGCTGAAAATAAAGGATAAATAAGACTTATAAATATAAAAGAATAAAGAATAAGCATTTAAGGAACGTGTTCAGAGCATACAACTAACTAGAATACTAAAAGAATTAATATAAAATTGAATGAACAAAGGAGTGGGTCCTACACCGAGATGACTCGAAGATGCCGATGCGGAAGTGCCTTGACGCCGGGATTGTATGCCTCGATTCTAAACCCTAAAGGGGGCACAAAACAAACATGAGTGGACCAAGTTGATATATATATATATATATATATATAATAAAACAATTATCAACATAATAACCCCAATGTTTTATGAAAACACGTATATCATGATAAACATAGGTTTTTCGAAACCTAGCATGTCATGCAATGTCTCAAATCATAACTCGTATATATAATAATCACTAGTGAATTGTCCGATAACCCCCAGGCCCCATGCTGGCTCCCTGTCTCTGAGCAGACAGTCAAAGGAAAATACACTTCAGGCCCATGTCGGCTTCCCATCCCTGTGCTAAATAGCCAGAGGAAACACTCCAGACCCTATGCCAACACCAAACCGTCGCCCAGGACGGACATGAATCTATCCCTACGTCCCGTAGCAGAAAGGACCACTAGGTAAGTACAAAACCATTGAACATATATATATTGAAAAACAACTTTATAGTATAAAGTCATCCATCATCTATATTATAATGAGGTGTTCGAAACATGTTCTAAATATCATATCATCGTTCATCGGATATTCTATAAGAACACGAGTTATAGGAAAAATAGTAATAATTCAAACTAGCCTCAATAAGCATATTATCTCATAAAACGTTTCATAAAACGTAGTTGTCAAATCATGCTTTTCATGTATGCATTTCTACTATCAAAACATGCATTTTTAGAAGGGGTCCACTCACAGATACTTAGCCGCCGAAGAGCCACGCAAACTAGCGGAGACAGAACGCCACAATAAATTGCCCCTAAGCACATAAAGGGTCCAATTTAATAAAACTATATTAAAACAATTGAATTTGGGAAAACGGACGTCAGAAACGGATTCAGGACCTTGAATTACCCTAAGAAAGGTCATGGATAAATTTCGAAGGCCTTAGGGTGTTGGGTTAAGCCTAAGGGTTTTGGGGTTTAGAGGGCACATGCATAAGGCCCTAAGGAACATGGTCCGAAGGCCTTAGGGTTTTTTTTTTTAAAAAAAAAACAATTTAATAAACAAAAATAATTAAAAAGGTTGGGGTTGGGCTTAGGGCCCCCAACAGCTACAGCCCAAAGGCCTTATGCCTAAGGGTTTTTGGGTTCTAGAGAGGACAGGCCTATGGCCCTAAATAAAACGGCCCAAAGGCCTTTTTATTAAACCAAATAAGATTAAAACAAAATAAATAATTAAAAGAAATGGGTTTAGGTTGGGCTCGGCAGGAAAGGCCCAAAGGCCTATGTTTGATGGGTGGCCGGATCCAAGGAAGACGAAGGCCGGAATTCGGCCGGAAAGTTCCTTAATTTTAACCGTTCATAACTTTGTCAAACTCAACGAAATCGAGTGATTCAAAAATGAAAGTTGTAGTTCTCGAAGAGTCGAAGAGAATGGTACCTTGCACGATGTCTAACTAGCCTTGGTTTGACCGAAAAACGCCTCGAAAGCCGCGGAGGTCGCTGGAAACTGGGTAAGATTCAAATGGATATAACTTCTTCAATACTCAACGAAATTGGGTGATTCAAAAAGGAAAGTTGTAGTACTTAGCGAGACGAAGATATTGATACCTTGCACGCCGGCCAACTAGCTGTGGTACTCGTCAGAAATATGGAGAATGCTCCCCGAGCAGTTTTCACGTTTAAACCTTCACCAAAAACCACTTTTTAGCAACCACTAAGCCTTTTAGACTACCAGGGAGAAAGATGGAAGAGTGGTTCAACTTACCTTCGTTGGAAAACACTTGCACAGTGATTGTGCATAGTGCCAAAGATAGACCGGAGATGTGAGGGAGAGAATGGACGTCCGAGTGATTGTGATGGGTGGTGTGTCGTGGCCAGTTGGGGTGTGAGGATAAGTGTGTGTGTGTGTTATCGGAGAGCCACGGTGGTGGGTGTGTGAGTGTGGTGCTCAGGCCGAAGGAGAGAGTGCAGAAAGAGTTGAGAGAAGAAAGAGGGAAAGAGGAAAAGAGGGAAAGAGGGAAAGAGAGAAAGAAAAGGGTCACAGGGACACAAAAATAAAGGGGTAGGCCCCTTGGGCTCACCAATTAAGAACTAAAAACCATTTTTAAATAAAACAAGGGTGGGGTGTAATAGTCACAGCCGGCAAACAGTGTGTGAAGTTTGAAATTTGAGAATATCATATCGATCGATTAGGGAAGGATGTTGAAGGGTTGGGGTTGGTTGCTGCGGTGATAGATTAAGAATATCTAATCTAATCGATCCATCTTGTGGCCGAAATGCATGGTGGGGAGGTTGGGTTTGGTGGCTGCTGAAGGGTTTCATCAGCTATGGTGCCTTTAATTTTTTAGGTTTTTTTTCCAATCAAATGTTATGTAAGGGTGCGTTTGGTACGCAGACAGGACGGAACGGGACGGGACGGGACGGGACGGGACGGAACGAAGGTGTAATTTTTGAAAAAGACATGGGGTATATTTGTCTTAAAATGGTAAAACATTGTGTTCCACAGACGTGGAACAAACCCGTTCCAGGGGGGAGGTGGGACGCAAAAACACCCAAAATATGTCCTGTGGAACAGCTCGTTCCACCCATTTTTGGCGCACCAAACGCGGGACGGAACGCCTCGTCCCGTTCCGTCCCGTCCCGTCCCACGTACCAAACGCACCCTAAAGTAACAGTGTTAAATTTACAATTAAGGAACATGTGTCAACAAATTAGAAATGAGACGGAAATGGATCATCTCTAGATCCCTTCCACCTAATCTTCCTCATCAAACCATTCAAGCTCTTGAAATTTGATCAAACGGTTAAAGTTATTATATAACTTTTAGAATAAACCCCTATTTGTAGCCATTGGATCAAATTTAAAAAATCCAGATTATTTGATGAAGAGGACTAAGTAACAGTGTTAAATTTACAATTAAGGAACATGTGTCAACAAATTAGGAATGAGACGAAAAAGGATTATCTCTAGATCCCCTAATATTCCTCGTCAAACTATTCAAGCTCTTGAAATTTAATCAAACAGTTGAAATTATTATAACTTTTAGAATAAACACGAACCCCTATTTGTAACCATTAGATCAAATTTCAAAGATCCAGATTATTTAATAAAAATGATTAAGTAGAAGAAATCCAAAGAAAACGAGACATAGAGGAGACGCATTGTCTCTTGTTATAAACTCGGTTCAAGAATGATTTTTGTTGATTAGACAATTTAAATGTGGCTACGCAAGTCATGAATTAAATAAAGCTTTCGAGTCCCAAATTACTTGGTAACAAATGCCTAAAGCCTTCCAATGCAAAAGCAAAGGATTAACATAATAACAAAGTATAAATAAATTAAATAAAGTTTTCCATTAATGTAACAGGATAAATAACTTATATGCACATTAGCACCCCAAATACTCCACTCTCGACATTAAAACACAACGAACGAAATAAACACAATCGCAGCATTTAGACAGAACAAGGCCCGACGGGGAGACCCGAAAGGGATTACTATGTCAATCCCTGGTCTTGAATGGGATGGCTCTGATGACTATCTGATGGTAGAGTGCAGCAAGTGCAGCTCCGATGAATGGTCCGACCCAGAAGATCCACTGCAAACACAACAAAATCATTGAAGATGTAAGACATATGTATCCTCTCCCGCGCATTTAGATCGATGCAACTTCATGATGTAAACAATTTAGTTTTACTCACATGATCATCCCATGCATGGCCCTTGTTGTAGATGATGGCAGCTCCGAGACTCCTAGCAGGGTTGATGCCAGTTCCGGTGATGGGGATGGTTGCCAAATGCACCAAAAATACAGCAAACCCAATGGGGAGTGGAGCCAAGATCTGCATTTCCATTCGTATATAAGAACATGTTTATAGACATAGCTGCAATAGGGATACCAGTTGCTACTACATGAAAGAGTTTCGTGTGATGGTCGAGTATTGTAGATAAAGTGTTCTAAATCACAGAGAGAAGATTGACTAATCGGCATGGTAATTTTGGCACAAAGAAAAAGTTTGTAATCATGTACCAGAGCCATAAAACATTAACTTTTAACCAAAGATATTGCAATTAGCAACAACGATTACAATGATACAAGTAGACAGATGCATAGATACACCATTTACAGAAAATAGTTATGAGCGCAGTGTGTAAACAAGTACTCAATCAAAGGTGAGATATACTTACAGGGACATGAGAGTCTCTGGCATTTCTCTTGGCATCAGTGGCAGAGAAAACAGTGTACACAAGAACAAAAGTGCCAACAATCTCAGCGCCTAGGCCGTCACCCTTGGTATAGCCATGGTTCACCGCATTAGCTCCACCGCCGAGCAACTCATACTGCTTCGGTTGGAACCCCTTCACCACCCCGGCACCAGCCATTGCCCCAAGGCTTTGCATGATGATGTAGAACACGGATCTGGTCAGGGAGAGCTTCCTTGCTAGGAAGAGACCAAATGTCACAGCTGGATTTATGTGACCACCTGTCCAAATTATCAATATATCAAAGGTTAATATAATGTTACGACGAATCCAGAAATTTGAATTTGTGAGGAAGTTATAAAAGACCAGTAAATCCAACAAGAAGATCAGGAACAAAGTTGATATCTTTAACAAATCCAAATTTTTTTTACTCTACTACTCTGATTTTCAGCAGTAAAAATTGCTAAACTATACAAGAATTTAAGAAAAATAACCCTTACAGTTAATCCCAATAATCCAAAGTTCTCACTTTTTTCTTCTCTTTTTGGTAAGTGGTTTATTTATTTATCATCAATTTTCACACACCCAAGTAAAAAACAGTAAAGTCCTCCAATCCTCCAGTTGGTTATCTCAGAAAGCTAAAGTTAAAGAAAAAGAAACTTTCTTTCTCCACTATTACTTTTCTTTCCCTCATTTTCCTGGGAACCAAACATCAACTTAAGAAACAACTCAAAACCCAAAAATTCTTGTACATATCTGCACTTACTTAACCAAAAACTTACAAAAAAACACCAAAATAAAAGGAAGCATAGCAAGCGACAGATCAAAGCCAAAGAAACAAAAGAAAAAACAGGAGAGAGAGAGAGAGAGAGAGAGAGAGAAGTATACCTGAGACACCAGCAGTACAATAAACAAGGGCAAAGATGGTACCACCAAAGGCCCAGGCAATGCCCTGAACACCCACAGAGGCACACTTGTTGGGTGCCCTGGAAACCCCCATGACAGTGAGGACAGTGATGTAGAGGAAGAGGAAGGTGGCCATGAACTCAGCAATCCCAGCCCTCCAGAAAGACCAGGACTTGAGCTCGCCGGGCTCGAACAGCGGCGCCGGCGGTGGCTCCTTGTAGTCCTTGTCTGTCTGTGCTGAGGTCCCTATGGGCTGCCTCTCTGGGAATTTGTTGGCTCCCAGCTTCACATCTTCTTCTTTACCCTCCATGGGTTTGTGTTTCTCTCTCTAGAACTCTCTGGTTTGGGGGGTTGTGTGGTTTCTCTCTCTTGAAAGAATGCAAGGGTTTGGTTTTTGGATGATCGAGTGAGAAATGGAGTGAGATTTATAAAGGAAAATTGTTTGTCTGCCTGAGCTGTTAAAGTATGTTAAAGTATGCTAAACAAATGAAATGATGAAAAGGCATTTTATTCGCTTTATTCTTTATCCCCCTAAAATATATATTAAAAAAAAAAGAAAAAAGGATCTCGCTGGAATCTTTGCGGTTTACCTTTCTCTACTCTCATTTCATTCTTCAATTATTCTTGATGATTGAAAACTTCGAACCAGTTAACCAAACTAGAAATTATTTAACCGTTTGATCATTATTGTAAAAAAAAAATATTTAATTAAAAGATATAATTCGTCTATTTATTAAATAATTTTAAAATGACTAAATGATTTCAAACCTAATTAATTTTTTCAATATGATCTATTAAATAAATAATCCTTCTACTACATTGTAAGAAAAAAAAAAGAATATTCAAGTCAAACAAGACGACAGCATTCGAAAATAAAATCAGTCTCAGTATATCGGACAGATTTTCTTTTGTATTTCTTATGTTGAAAATAAAATCAAACATTCTAGCAGAAAAACAAAATATACATGAGTTACATCCTTTTCAAGTTTTGGTAGGTGAATTATTTGGAACTATTCTCAAAAGGTATGTGCTTAATCTTAACCTTTATGCCTTTTTCTAGTAAATTAGTGGTAATGGATGTTTTATGTGGATTAATCAAGAGATGTTTCTGGAGAGTGCAGGAAAGATGAGGACAACGTCGCTGTCACCAATCCATGTCATGAATGGTGGGTTGTCTTTGTCTTTCCAGAGACCCGTTGGACAATTTAATCTTATTTCCCTCCACCTTTTCTTTTCTTCTTCGCTTTTATTTATTCCTTGCCTTTTAATCCACTTTTCCAATCTTTTAAAGCTAAGTTTCATTTTACTTATGTAAGGATACCGTCTATTTAAATCGTATTTTATAAATTATATAATTTAATTATTGATAATTGAATTATTATTTAAATATAGATTAATGTTGAGTAATGTTAGAGATATCGAAATTTTAAATTAAATTGGCAAACCATATAACATGTCACTAATAGAAAATAAGTACGTTAATTAACGCTTAAGTAATAATCCAATCATCAACAACCACATCATTTAGTTTGCAAATTTGGTTTAAAAAATTCGGTCTCCATAGCATTACCCTTTATTTTATATTTGTGACACATCATATGGTTTATAAATGTGATCTAAAAGGTTAGTCTATCGAGTACATTTACATTATGTTTGATTAATTTTAGGTTTGATTCTCGTAAATGACATTCTAATATTAAAATTTTGTGTGTTCATATCGAAGATACTTTGTACATGTATTTGCATTTCTCATCATGTGAATTAACGATACATAATTTTTCTATAATATAATAATTTTTCTTCGGCAGTACTTATTAGTATGAAAAATGAACAGTCATGATATGTTAATTTAATAAATAAAAGATCGGACTATCTTGTTATCCAGGCCAGTGAAGATAAACTAATAGCACCCAATTAAACTAAAAAAAAAAAAAATGTGTTGGATGATAACGATAAGTTTAAAAAGAAGATAAAAACAGAAGACCCTATTACCGAGGCATTAGCTTTATAAAGCAAAAGGCAACTTCGGGCAATGAGATAATTTAACGGTATAAAACCGTCCCATTTGCTAAATTTTAGTTGTGAATTAGAACGCAGCTCACAGAAAGAAAAAGTAAAGTTATGAATTTTGTAGAGGTTTGAGGAAATTTGGGGGTTTTGAGGACCGTTGAGAAAGGGACGGCAGCCTATAAAGCATCAAACGACAGGTGAGGGTCTTCTACTTCTAGTAAAGAAAAGTAGAACATTTTGCAATAGAATGGAACACAACGGCTACATTTTTATATTTTAATAGTTTTTTAATCAAAATAATTTTTTACATTTAAATAACTCCTCATTTTGACCTCTGAGATTTAAAATTGATAAAATTGGTCCCTAAGTTTGTCCACTATCAGTTACTTTGGTCATTGCATGAAAATTCTCCACTAAATAAAAATAAAATGACAACAAAAGTTCAAAAAAGTATGTGATAATGAGGGTATGTGCCTCAATGCTAGAAAAATAAAGAGCCCATGCATTGTGCAAAAGTCGCTACCCTATAAAACAAATAAATTATGTACTAATAAAGTTTGAATTACTCAAAGAAGAAGTGAAGAACGTTGAAGTTTTTTCATAAAATCAATTGGCAATATGAGGAGTAGCTTAATTATTTTTAAGCATATACAAGGTCTCTTGCAATGATTCTAAATCTTGTGCCGGTTCTAATTTTTACAATTTTTATTAAATCATGCACCATGCATGGACTTATTTGACTTTTTATTTATATTGAAGAGAATAGCTTCTCATGTGTTAAGACTCGCTCCCTCTATGGCGGATATTGGTGTACAAACTTCCTTTTTCTATATATTGAGAGAAGGATAATTAGTATTGATCTATTTGAAGTTGTCATCGATATGAGAATGATGCATGATTATTTTCCTATTAGAGGAGTAGCAGTCGATCTACCTTAAGGCTGAATAGATAAATGTTTGGATTCATGCAATTATATTTTAACAATTCCTGAATATAAAAAACTTATTACACGAGGTGCATGGACTTATTCAAATTGTGTATATTGAAGTAAAAAGAAACTTGATCATACCATAATCTAATTTTTTAACACATACCGTAATTCTAATTTAATGTCACATATTCTCTCACCACTTGAGCTGAGACCAAATACTTTGGTATCCCAATGTATTAATAATACGAATATAATTGATTAAACCATTGATTAATAGAATTATTATCTATCTTTATGTACATATCAACATTATACATGCCCTATTTATATAAACAAAAAACAGATAGTAGGAATGAATCATTGCTAAAAACACACAAATGAGTAGGACCGAGGGAGAGACCATGAACGCTTTTGTTTGAAACTCCTCTGAAAATCCTCTGTCTCAAAGAATTGGCCGGTCATTCATTCAATCCAACTCATACCATTGCTGGGATCCTCCCTGTGACCTACTCACATGCCTCCGTGGGCACCATCTCAATCATGCTGACACTTCACGTTTTCAAGTTCAACCACCACGCACTTTTCATCGACCGTCCATGAACCCTACAGTCCACGTGGCAGCCATCGGATATCATGTTGCGGAAGATTTATTTGAAACAGGTTTATTATCATCATGATGTCTCTATTTAATAAGATAATGATATATTGAAGTTTATCTATACATGACCTTATATTATTAATCCAGGACGCTACAATGACAATAATATTTTGTCTAAAATGTCACGATTACGATGAATTTGTTCCATCAATTGCTCTGTGTGGTGCATGTTTTCTTGATACATTAGCCTAACAAAGCTCAAGTGCTCAGCCGACCAACACATGAAGTGTCTCACGTATAAGTCAAGTGACTTAAAGTGACAAAATATGTCTTAGGGCCCAAAAATCTCACATACAAGCTCAATCACATCTCGAAGCCCGATTGTCATAAAAATGCCTCAATCCAAGCTTAAATACATGCAAAGGTGCGAAATCAAGAAGGAAGCGTATTTACAATCACATCACGCCAATAAAATAATAATCTGTGAGCCAGACGTTTGCATGATCACAACAAGCCCATGAAAATCCATGCATAAGCATGATGTGGTCATTGTAGACAAGTCAAGCTAACCACGCTACACAATAAAATAAGCCCAAGCCACATATTGGGGCTTGACAAGTGGATTGTGGTGTGGATGGTTACAGAAGATTACCGAGCCTATATGAAACCAAAATTGTGGAAGATTTTGAGCTGCTTGGAGCACCAAAAGTCCAAGCTCATGATTCTTGAGTTCCACATAGAGAGGTCTAGGAGAAAACAAACCAAGTTTCCCTTTCCCTTAGCAAGCAAACCAACCCACTTAGGAAGAAACAAGAACCCAAAGCTTCAGGATCATGTGAAAACCTAGTGCAAAGCATTCTTTAATGAGGAGAGAATGGATCTTTCTCTTCCTAGCTCACACAGAAAAATGAGGAAGGAAAACAAGGAGGAGTGTTGTTAAAAGTAACACCCGTGGATAATCGACCAGGGAAGAGGGCTCTATGGGCAGAGTGTGTGACTCAGTCTTTAGGGGAGCAAGGGAAAGAAAGAGGAAGTCAAGGAATTCCCTAAGGAAAGATAGAAAGAGACCCTGCACCTACAAAAGGGAAGGATGAACTCAATGCAAAAGAGATACAAGGTAGAGAGGGAGAGAGAGGATTCAAGATTAAATTGCACGAGGCATGGAAATTCTTCTCTAAGTGCAGAAAGCCTTAAATCATTAGGAAATCACTTTCCTGGAGTTTTAGGGGTTATTTAAGGTTTCATTTGGGCTTCCTTAGCCATTATAAACACCCTTAGACCCTTAGGAAATCCAGACGATTCATCTTTCTAAACCATGCAACCATGCACAAGTTTGATCTCATGCTAAACTGATAAGCTTCTAGCTTCTAGCTTCCACACCATGCCTCTCTTAAGCAAGCCATAATTTGCCTTAATCATTCAATTTTTGCGCCACTATTACAAGCAGAGTATTTACTAAGACGCGCTAATTCTTTTAAGGTATTTTGGGACTTCGTGTTGGAATGAACCAAGGAAAGTACAAGGGTTTCCACCGAGACTCAAGTCCAACTCAACCTAAAAGTCCCCTCAATAATATGAATAGAATAATTTCGAATCTTATAATAGAAATGAGTGTTAAGGACTTAATGTCTACTTGCATAATAATTCAGATACCAACTCGCATAGTACTCAATATATTGAGCACAAGTCTTAGAAACAAACTAGCAAAGTCTTAGCAAATAAAGCAAAATGTTGTAGTGTGCAAGTAAAGTATGCACCTTTTAGCTAATTAAAAACTATGTACAACAGGTGGTTGATTCTCTCTGGTAGAACACTTCTTTTTTAGATGAGTAATATTGTTTGTAATATAAAAAAAAAACCCTAATATGCATATAGAAAGCCAATGGGCCAAATTTAAATTGGAGAACATGAGTATGAACTCATCCATGACCAAAGGCCACAACAAAAGGTAGTTAGTTGAGGCCCAACGAGTTCGATGATTAGGATTACTTCAATTCCGCATCAGCTTTGTTATTCCTATTTTTTCATCAAAGAGCATTTTCCAGTTGTAATAGAAGCTAAGCTTTTATACTGAATCGGGTTTGTTGATGGAATCATAGCCGGGCCGGAACTCTTGATCTATCAATAGAAGGTGAGAACTCAATCAGGAATGACTGCTAGTCATCACCGAAGGTATGACCAAGGAACTGCTGCTGAGAGCGATAGACTTTCCAACTGAGATGGAGAAAATGCCCTCCTACTCTCTTTCAATAGCCGATGCTAAAACAAAGAGGGCGTAGACCCGAGGGGAGGTTGAGTCAGCAACTAGTTTTGCCGGAATAGGAATCAACGATGCAATTGAATCTGTTGGAGGAAGGGCATTAGAGTAATAGACGGAATGAGTCTTAGTTTCAATATCCTCTGCTCTTGTTGAGTTGACTATTCATGGCATGGTTTGGTGGGACCAAGAATTGCTCTTGTTCCCGGACCAGGAAGTTTTTGCATTGATGCCGGGAATACACACTCTCTCTTTCTCTTTGAAGGAATCTGCATGGAAGGCTCTCGACCGGGTCACGGCATTGCTCTAGAGTGGAGCCGGGGAATGAGCGAAGGGAAGATGATTTAGCTTTGGCTTTGGTTCGGTTGACTGTATGACTATAGTTTATGTGGTCTTGTTCAAATAGAATAGGTCCCTTTGGGTGCTATCACATAGCCCTAAGCAGGGCAAGGAAGGTCTCTAATCGACAACAAAGAGATATGCCAATTAGCGGCACACTGACTATATCGACAAATCAAAGTAGTGGTCATGGCCTTTGAGACTTTAAGACATTGCCCAATCGATGGCCTAGCTTCGACTCCTACTCCTTCCCCATATGCAAAGCAAAGCCTATTTTTATTCTCTTTCGAAAGGCTAAAGGGCTACGCTAAACCTTACGAGGGTTCATTTCCACTTTTTGGCCTAATTAGAGATGTCGATACTGAAACTCGAAGGGAGAGCGGAAAGAGGACGAGCAAAGCTTTAAAATGAGCACGGGAAGCTTCCTTTCCTAGCCTATTCAATGTGGTCATGTAATAGAATTACATGGGAAGACCTTCTAGTTGGACCCATACTGCGACGGTAGTGAATGTGGCCTCAGCTCCCACAAATGCAGGCTCCCAAAGCCTTAGACTGAGATAGTACCACAAAGTAAAGGTTAACATAAATTACTCTATGGAAGTCCTCTCCCAGCCCAGCTGTACATTTAGGAAGTAGATCGAAAGAAAGGAAATTTATATTATCCTTAAAACAGTCACCACTCCCACTCCTTTGGTGTGTGTAGTGGAATGACAAAGAAAACAAAGAAGCGGGTGAGAAAGAGACCAAAGGGATTGGATTTCACCCAACTGCAATGTCCGGCTGAAGACTGAAGTGAATACCTGGCTTTAAGCCTCTCATCTTTGATCCTTTATTAATATCGACTTTATTCTGTAAGGCTGTTAGGAGCCGAGAGAAGGCGAAAGAACGGATAGTAAAGCCCCTTACTTAAATGGAGAAAAATGCCTACCCCTATCCGACGGATCAACCATTACGTTCTCTGGAT
Source organism: Malus fusca (assembly GCA_035220775.1). NCBI lineage: Eukaryota > Viridiplantae > Streptophyta > Magnoliopsida > Rosales > Rosaceae > Malus > Malus fusca. The sequence continues at coordinate 18,696,432 of CM069059.1, read as the reverse complement.
AAAACGTATACCCCTTGAACAAGGGTTGAAGTTTGAACCAACCTGGAAGGCCCTCCCTACACATTCGTTGACTAGAAGAGTGTGGGTGGAGAAAATGAAACTTCAATACCTTAAGGTATCAAAGTCTCGTTCCTCTTTGACATCATTCTGTCATGAATTGGGAGCTTTTCAATTCCTCCTGGTGTTCTGCCATTCGCAAGGAATGCTGTTATCCTAGGGGTGTTTATGGGCTCACATGATTCATTATGCTTTTGATGTGAAGAATAAAACCTTCACACCAGAAGACCTGGATTGGTTTGAGCGCCGTATAGGGCCCTTTTTACCTTCCTGTGACGATCTTGGGATTCCCCCCATAACGGGTCAACTAGGTTGCTCGCTTGAGGGTGTTGGCAAGCGTTGTATATTTGCTATTGGCAATTATATAAATCAGAGGCTTTTGAAACCTGTTCACCAGTGGTTTGCTTCGGTTCTCCGGGGCATCCCTATGGACGGTACCTTTAACCAAACAAAGCCTTTTGTTCGTTTGATTCCAAGCTACACCTGTTTCAGATATGATTTGAAGGCGCTACTGATAGGTGGCCTCTTTATTATATGTTTAAAGTGGTGACCCTATTGTTTGATAGATCTTTTGCTTCAAGTGTTGTTAATAGCACACTTGGACAAAATATCTTCCCCATCCCCTTCGTGAGAAGGCCGATGATGTCAATTTGTTTCCAAACTGGACAACCATTAGGGTATTACGGCTCTTGGCCAATTTTCGCGTTCACTCACCACTTGTTTGTTGGTGTGGTGGGTTGCGGAACAGGTTAGGCCGAGGAAGCCTGCCTAGCAAAGCCAAGCGTGGAAAGACTACCTAAAACTAAGACTCATTTTCGGGTGCTGCCGGTCTGGATTGATGCCTTTCCTTATTCTTCTTAGCTCACAGCTTCTCCTTCTATGAGAACTGAAGTGGTGAGGGCAATCTGGAAGATCTACTTCCCCGGCTGGATTCTATCCTTTTCACACCCTTCACTACATAAATACAGGAACCGAGAGAAAGAGTTCTACCTGAGCTAACACCATGACAGGGAGAAAGTTTATGCGCTTAGAACGTGGCGTGCTATTCTACATTTCATGTCTATCGTATCTATCTGGGAATCCCCTACTTCGCGAGACTAAGCAAATATAACATGTTGAAAGGATTGAACTTATCGAATGAGGCCTATTCAACTACAGGAATTTCTTCTGGTTCGCTACTTAGATTATTGGATTGGACCGAAACCGGTCCATTATAAAGCTGGGGGTGAGCTACTTACTTACTTTACTTTCTTCCTTGTGGGAATGGCCGATTCACTACTCCCTCGAACTGTCTTATCACTTTCTTGGTTCACAACTAGCTCTATTTTCTCTTTCTCCTTTGGCTTTCAACACTAGAACAGTTCATTCAAAGGAAAGAAGGAATTAACAGTCAAAGACTTCCGGCACAGGCGCACAGAACAAAGACAATAGGACTGGACCGTTCAAGCAGAATCGTAGCTTTTTCAGCTTGAGCGCATCTCCTTACTACAACATTCCTTTTAGACTACTGGTGCGCTACTCGATAGCTTCTGTTTCGACTATTTAATCTATTTCTAGTTTGAAAAGAAGTTTTGTTACTGGGCTTAGAAGAAAGCTTAGGAAACACATTCAATTGACTAATAATACCCGAACCGTGAAAAAATAAGTTTATGCGCTTATAAGTTGGCCTTCTAGGATCAATCCTGAACGGCCAAGTCCCCTGCCAACCAAACTACGAATTCTCATTTCTTTGACCGATAGGAACCTCTTTATGTGATTCAAGAAGTGGATTAGCTTAACTAGACTAATCGACTTCAAACCTATCTTGAGAAAGCCAATCCAAGGCTTATAGGAGGGAGTTGAAAACGACAAGCAATTACCTCTTTCTTTCCCCACGCCTTCTGCCTCGATTCAGATGATGCATTCCACTTTGTTGACTTTGACTTTTCAATCCCTAACTGTTCACTTGAACACGGAAGCTTTCAAGCAGAGACAAAGCAGGCAATAAGGAATTGACTTGCCGATTGAACAAAACGAATTATATTGGCATTACTGAAATCGCATTTTATTCGCCAGAGTCGTTCTAAAATGACTTGATTCGCTCACCGTAGAATCTATATTTAGTGATGAGGTGAGGACCGTTGCCTGTTGAGGACTTCCGACTTGGATTACCAGTTTCTCATTCACCTGCGAACAACTAGGGACAGATAGAGGTGGGATACCAGAGAGAGATCGTACTTTTCGAAGTTTATCTTTCAGCTTTCACCACTCGAACACTTCCTTCAGAAAGATTGGGATGAATTCTGATTAGGGAAGCCGACATGCACTGAGGACAGCTAACAACGTGTAGTGACTGTACCACTCTCTTTGACTCACATCAGGCACTCCACCGTCATGATTTAAGGAAGCAGGCTAGCTAGTGCTATAGATATAGATTGAGTCCGGCAAGCTTTTAAGTAAATACAAGGTGCTCCAATTCTAGAATATTAAGTAACTAATTGGTGAAGAAGGAAGGTTAGCTTAAAAAAAGTCATTCATTGGCGAGGAAGACTGATCTCTTTTACACAAGGTCGAGAAGTCACTCAGGTATACAATATAAAAGAAATGCGGTTGATAAGCGCCCTGGAATTCCATTCTAATAGAGCGGCTCGAGGTCAAATCCATGTTCCTAAGTCAAGATGAAGCGAATACTAAAGTAAGAAAAGGAAACTGAAACTCATCTCGTTCAAGCGTATGAGAATCTATAGTTTCTAGCCTGAGACGAAAGCATTGAGACTCCTACTTGCTTGCCCGCGCTGATTGGACAGAAAGCCTTCCTTTACTACCACCGACTGAAGACCGGATTGTTACCAGAGAAAGGAATGACTATAGGCACGGAACTGGCTTTTTACCCTTTCTTAGCTGACTTGCCTGCGCTTTTTTCTCGAACTCTAAGAGTGGATTTAAGGAATTTGCTTGATAACATCAAGTAATGGGAGATTTATTTGGACTTTCTTAAACATCTCCATGATTTCATTGTAATGAGTGTGTCTTTCTTGGGCGCAACCAACCGTTAAGGATATAGAGGCTTGGTGTTCTCTAAGAATGAATTTTCTTTTCTTGTTTTGGATATACATATCTTTAGTTGAGGTATCCCAAATGAGCCCTAAAAGTGGCAGAAGTAGCCAGCCATTAAGTAGGTTTAGTCAGTTCACTAGGAAGAAGTAAACCACTCACCCCCAGCTTTATAATGGGCCGGTGGAAGACAAAAACGTCTATTTTCCAAGAAGCAAGCGAGGGAATTCCCTGTTGTTACAAAAGAGAGCTAAACAAGTCAATGCGCATCGTGGAACTATACTATAAGGCATTACGCCCGGAAGCTAAGCTTTTATACCGAATCGGGTCCACCTTAATCAACGGATCATATTGATCATCAATGTGAGCTGGTAATTAGCAGCCTTTGATTGAAAATGGTTCCTATCAATGAGGCCCGTACGCCCCTTAGATAGTTGGACACTGAATATTGAGTTAAACCTGTCGCAGTGAGAGGTTTTTGTGAGAAGTCTTAAACCCAATTTAACAATTTGAATTAGTTTTTTAATTCTCCAATTTTCGCGAAGAAACTTCACACTGAGCAGCAGTTACTAAAACAACAATAATTTTTGCTTCATACATCGGTATCACAAAAGGTCAAAGCCTCCAAAAACTAGATCCGGATTCCATCCATATATGGCACGCCATCAAATTCTTCCTGATCTAGTATCGGCAAATTAATCTCCGTGACATTCCACCGGCAACATTCTAGCACTTTGACAAATCTTGCTTCAAATCTCTTGAAAATTCTTCCTTTTTCTCTCTTTACTCCAATTGACATACAAAATGTTAAAAGCAACTCAAATATAAAAGAAACAACAAAATAGTGAAGAAAAGGATAATAAAAGTAATGACTGATTGAACACTTATCAACTGACTACGTGATGTATTAGTGATGTGACTTACAAGAGAATATGTCCTACGAAGGAGAATTTTTTCTATTCAGAGTCCAGACCAGGTGGCTCATATGAATGAAGATTTTCTCCGAATTTTTTTTGTGAGGATTTCATGAATTCTTTAATTGTGTCCGTTCATCATAAATCATACGATCAATTTTCATCTGATACTATTTGTGTTTAATTTTAAATAAAATATTTAAAATAATTTCTGACTGCATAATATATGATGAATTGATACGATTAAAAGATTCCCATAATTCTCACAAAGAAGATCGAAGAAGATCCTCATTTGGTTCATACTGCCCGTACACAAAAAATCATTCATTACCCCACCCTTATTGTTCCATATTCATTCGCCCCTATTTGTGCCTTGCGCACAACACTAAAGACTGACCACCAACGGTGACTTCTCACAAAAACCTCTCACTGCGACAGGTTTAACTCAATATTCAGTGTCCAACTATCTAAGGGGCGTACGGGCCTCATTGATAGGAACCATTTTCAATCAAAGGCTGCTAATTACCAGCTCACATTGATGATCAATATGATCCGTTGATTAAGGTGGGCCCGCACCAGGAATTGTACAAACAAACAACACTAATCAATCAAATCAAAATAAATACAAGAGGTCAGGAAACCCTAACGAAACGCTGACGTGTGATTTGCAGACCTTTTGATTTTTGACGCAATTTCAGTCACACAAGAGTTTCTTTTTCTTTTTTTTTTCCTAAAATTTATTCGCAATTTTATCCATTTTTGGGATTCGCCGACAACCGCCAAATCTCTGCAATTCAAAGCTCCCCCTACCTGGAATCCGTACATTTCGTATGTCTTCTTCGTGTTAATTAATTGTCTGTCCTTTTGCTTTTCTTTACCATGTTTTTTTTCCTCTTCTGTATGCCTGTTTGGTTGCCCAGAAAGTCTGTTTGGTTGCCCAGAAAGTGCAGGAAAATGGAAATGATTGAATAGAAAAATGAAATTGCTAAGTACCCTTTACTCCGGAGCTCGGTGAACTAAAATCTTTAGGAAAAACAATCATTTATTGGTAATAACAGTTAGTTTAATCGAGAAATTCAGCTAAAATACCAATGAATTGCAATTTTTCTCGCTTGATTTAGGGCAATATAATCACCAGAATGCTTTTTCATGTACTTGGGAATCAATGGAATTAAGTTTAGTAGAAATATAAATGTATGAAGTATAGATTTGTTAAGAAAAATTGGAACTTGTATTGTTCATGGCAAGTAAGAGCTGGGTTTATGTTTTGAGAGCGATATTCTAATCTAATCTAAACGACGGAGTGGGGATTGCAAAGGGTGGTTTACTGCCCTAGCTAACTTGGGTTTGTGTTAAATTTGTGTAAACTTTAATTTTGGGTAAGGATTTGCATAGAAGGGCTGCTAATTATAATTTTGTTTGACTTAACAGGGTATCAGCAAGTTGTTGCATAAGAAGCATAAAGCTGTTTTCTTTTGCCTGATGCACTCCAGTTTTTAAGCCTCAGAACTTGGGATTGTTCAAATGTCAGAAGGTGACATGACTGTTATTAAACCTGAGGTATTATCACTTTTCCGTACGCGTTCTTCGTGATTCTTTTTAAGCCCCTTCTTCCTTTTTTTCCACTATGTTATGTCGTCTTTGTCTAGTGTTTAATAGATAAATGCATTATGTTTTCTTTTCTTTGTTCTTCAAGCTATAGTCGAATCGATTGTTTTCTGTTTTTCATTTCTTTTGAATGCTTGTAGCCGCCTCTACTTGTTGTGTGTTAATTTGTTCTCTCTTTTTGTTTTTGTTTATTTGGAGGGGGTGAAGGTGGGTGGGTTGTTTAACTGTTTTATATTTTTCGTTTACTTTGTAATGTTGATTCTAAAGCCACATCGGTGCCAACTCATTCTCAGATGATGAAGTCTTATATCTGGCTTCAGACTACTGACGGTTCAATCCAACAAGTGGAACAAGAGGTTGCCATGTATTGCCCCATGATATGCAAAGAAAATATACAGAAGGGGATGGGAGCTTCCAAGAACCATGCAATATCTCTTCCTGAAAGAGTCAGTACTGCAATGTTGAGCTTAATTCTTGATTACTGCAGGTTTCATCAAGTACCAGGTCGCTCGAACAAGGTTAGACATGTTTTTGGAATATCATTCTGTTTTCCTTCTTTCTGAGTCTATGCCCTCTGTCTGTTTTGCATAAATTTGAGCTATTGAGGACATTAATCTCCACCTGCACACTGGATTAAATGTTTACTCTGATGCTGGCGTAAACTCGGCACGCTCATATGACTCGGCACCACTCGTTTATGTAGGAATGCAAGGCTTTTGATGAAAAATACACCCGAATGGACACCAAGTTGCTCTGTGAGTTGACTTCAGCTGCTGACAGCCTCCAATTAAAACCATTGGTGGATCTTACAAGTCGTGCTCTTGCACGAATAATTGAAGGGAAAACACCTGAGGAGATACGTGAAATATTTCATCTCCCTGATGATCTTACAGAGGTCTCCGATGCTTGAGATATCTGTGTATGCTTAGCAAAAACTTGGTGTTTCTTTGTTGTTTTTAACACCACTAAGAAATCATCCAGGAAGAGAAGTTGGAGCCTGTGAAAAATTCAACTGACGATCCACGCATTCGGCTTTTGAATCGATTATATGCAAGAAAAAGGAGGGAACTTCAGGAAAGAGAGAAATTGAAGGTGAGTTTGGTATTTGATGAATCTGAATTCAAAACGTACTACATAATATGTTTTCTGGCTTTTATACTATGCTAAATAATATATCCTTCTTATTGGTAGTCATTATTGAACCTTCCATACTTTTCAGAATGCCGAGCTCGAAGAAGAGCAAAACGATGAACGTTCAGTTGATGATCTCTTGTCATTCATTAATGGAGAAATTGGAGGTATACCTGAGTAATTGCTCTCTTATTCCTTGACTGCATTGTTATTGTTAATTGAGAAATTGGATTTATCATTGAGTAGGTTGTAGGTCCAACGAGCAAATTGCACAACGCACACTTGATACTAATCTTTTTCAGGATTGCATTAGCCCACATTATACTGTACTTGGAAGTACTTAAGATTCCTTTAAATGGGATTTGAAGTGTAGTGTCTTAGTCGTCTATTTTTACTTTATTTCCTTTTGAAGGCCTCATTGGAGGTAAGGAAATTATGTTTCACAGATTCCAAAGGGATTAAAACTTCCAAGAACAAAAAGAAGAATCGCAGGAGAAAAGATCAGCAGAAAAGCACGTGTCTATATGAGGCCAATGAGATCCATGAGGTTTGAATCACTAATTCGGTCTTGAACTTGTACATTTCCGCTTGAGGAGTTGGGTAGCTAATTTTTCTTCATTTTTCTTTTCGCCCAAATGTTTTAGGTGTCGAGCAATCTTAACTTTGTTTGCCCCAGTGATGAACTCAACAAATTTACGCCTAGTTCTAGTTTGACATTAAAGCTACAAGATCTAAAGGATGATAGGGTGGAGGATATGATTGGGTTTGATGATGGTGATATTGATGATGAGATTGATCCGGCATTGAAGGAAAAAATTGATAGGTTTGTCTGCAACTATTTTGGGTTATTACACGATTTGCAATATAATATTATCTTTTTTAATTTTAGTGGATGAAAAAAAAATATATATCACGTTGAGCAACATGTGGAAGAAAAAGTACTGAATTGAACTCAGTGGTAATAACTTTGTCGATGATGACTTTAGTTATGGAAAGCTTAAGGAAACAGAATGGTGGACCTCATTATGGTGCAACTTCGTTGCTTTTTTATTTTATTTTTATGAACGCAGTTCTGAAATCGAAGATATGCAATTAGAAGATGAAATTTGATACCTGCAAAAGAATTTCAAATTGTCATTTGTTTTTCAATGTTGCAGAGTTTGCTTAAAAACTAAATAGCTATTAATGTAGTGGTATTTCTCCACTTCTTTTTTAAACTGTCCCATGTTCAAATCCACTCCTCACCCAGCTAAGAAGATGAAAAAGGTTGCGTAAAAAAGTTGGTCTGTGATAAAAATGAGTAAACATTGGGGATAATGTTTTGCCTTTGCTAGCTCTTTATGGTGGCTTTGAGAGATGTTGGTTTTTGATTTTCTGTGTGCAATGGTTGTTTGGACATTTTAAATAAATATTTGTTTATGTTTATAAAGAAAAAGAGCTCTCATTCTGGTCATCACCTTTAAGCATCTGTTGTGAAACATGGTTCCGGTCGCCCACTCTTCTGGTTCTGCAAGTCTTTTTCTCTCGTCAGTATTATTTTATTTTCTAATAAGGATGTAACTGGAATTTCAAGTTGCATCCTGCACCATGGTTCTGCATGTAAATACGCAATTTATAGAGACAAAACTTGTTCTTGCTATTGTTACATATTTTCTTAAATCGTTGTTCAGGGAGGTTGAAGATTTTGCTCGGAGGTTAAATTCAGACTGGCCTGAAAGGATGCAAGAGATCCTATCTTTGGGTCAGGAAAGGAGGCCTGTACCATTTTCCACTAATGGAAACAGTTCTTTCAGAAGATATGCTTGTATGTTCTCTTTCTTCTTACTTTTTTGTTCCCTTCCGAAAGCTTCTACCATTGTTTTTTTCCTGATACATAATCTCTTGTCACATAAGTAAATCTGTGCTAAGGTATTTTCGTTTCTTTTGGTAAGGTTACAAATGCTTTACATGTTTCTCCTTTCAACTAGCTTTTGAACCTAATGACATGCCATGTTCCTTAAGACCAAGGGTGGAGGGCGAGTGCTAATCCCAGTGGGTCTGTGAAACTTACCTATGCAACCCGAAAAGAAATTGTTTTTCAACATTCCTCTTTACTATATGATATCCGTAAAAGCATATAGTTGTGGAGCGAAAGTTGGAAAGTATAATCTGTTTCCCTGTCTCCTACATGTGGTTTTCCAAAATCTCTTTTTTTTTTTTTCATGGGCTGATTGATATTATGCATTAGAATTTCTTTTCGTATTCCTGGTTATTCATAATTGGCTGTTCTGTTTCTGTCACGTTCTTATTTTACCAAGTGAGAGGAATTGATATGGATATCGTTATTTCCTCCCTTCCCTTTTCACTCAAGTTAGCTGTGCATTAGCTATTTGATTAGTGATATTCCCTCACTCAGACAAGCTTAATTCCACTAGTATTGTACCAATCCTGAATGTTTGATCAATATTTGAATACACTATTTTATCTGCTTCTGCATCGTTCTACTGAAGGATCTGAACAAGCCACAAACAATAAACTGTAGAGCACTTATTCAGCATTACATTCCCTTTTACTCCTCTTACCTCTCGTGCATACAGGACTACATCCAGAGTGGAAACGGCTCGAACAATTTTGACCAGATGCTAACAGGCTACCAAGAGTTCCAATTCTCATTTATTTGGACCCAAACATAATTATTTTTTCCCTTCTTCATAATTTAATCTTCTTATTTTGTTGGGGTAATTAGCTGGAGTTGGATTTTGGGGGCTACTGTTTGGTATGTTAGGGCAACAAATAAATAAAAATAATAATAATTTTGCCTTTGTTTTCACGAGCCAAACTTGTTCGTTTATCACAAGCTTGTATGAGATTACACAGACTGGTCGTCTCACTTATTTTTGAATTTGTTTAACAAGTTCAATGTAGTTTTGAAATTTTAATTCATGTCCATTGTTTAGTGGCATTCTTTTTGGTCTTCGTTTAGTGCCACTCTTTTTAGTCTCTTGCACACAGCTCTTCAATCCTGGCTTTCAATTTGGAACGCAGTCTATTCATCCATTAATTCATAACAAATTGGGAAAAATTGAAACTAAAACCATAAATACTTGTGTAAAATTACAACTCGACAATGAACCAAATACATTTCCCACTCATGAATTTGGAGAAATTCCACCATAACTTAAAAACTATTGCATTCTTCTTCTCCTTCAGGCTCCTTCTCAACCCGAAAGCCGAAGGGGTTAGCATGTCGTACCACACAAGCCGATGGACGAGCTACAAAAATTCAAGTAAATTACAGGCGTTAGCCGTTAGCCGGGAGTTTAAAAGAGAGGAGGACATGTATGTTAATTGCAGTATTATTCATTACGTGACAGAATACTTACAGCTTATTCATCGAGCATTCTTCGTTGCTTGAACAATGCCACCTTGACATAAAGCCAATCATTTAAACCATTCAAGAGCTTGAAGTATGTGTATCTCCATGACCTGTCGAATATCAAACTCCCACAAACTCCCCAGAATCCAACGACAAATCCAAGCCCCAAACTCATGTAAAATCCAGGTGTTATAAACCCGTCATTATCTTCATCTTGATTCTTAACCACTGGTTGCTCTGCCGGCGTTGTTTCCTCAGGAGAACATGTTTGAAGTGGAATTCCACAAAGGAGGGGATTTCCCGCAAAAACAGAGGGCTCATAGGTTTGAAGCTGAGACCCCATGGGAATTTTTCCAGACAGGTGGTTGTTGGACAAGTCCAACTTACCAAGGCCAGATATTCCGAAAAGACTTGTTGGAATTGTACCATGTATTTGGTTGTTTGACAAATCAAGCAAATCTAAAGATTGCAACTTCCCGATTTTTGGAGTTATTTGACCTGTTAAGTTGTTTCTTGACAGGTTTAAAGAAACTAACCCCACAAGATCAGTGATTTCACTAGGAATCTCCCCTGTTAATTGGTTACTGGACAGATGAATACTCTTTACAAGCCCCAGAGTACTTTTGTATTTGGACATTACACCATTCCATATCAAGGATGCTTCGTCCTCATAAAGAAAACCGAGACTACTCAAGAATACATTAGAATGATTGATAGTTAGACTTGAACTTCCTCTTAGAGCCAAATTAGTCAAACTGTTGAGACATTTGGGTATACTTCCGGAGATGTTATTCATCGAGAAATCCAGAATTTGAATGCTTCCCATATTACACAATTGTGATGGAATGCTTCCATAGAAGTGATTAGAACGGAGGATAAGGATACTCAAATTTGGAAGTCCAACCCTTAACCATTCAGGTATCAAACCTGATAATTTATTTTCTCCAACATCAAAAACCATGAGACTTGTACAGTTCGTCAAAGATGAAGGCAATTCTCCCACAAATCCATTATTGTTTAGGTTCAATGTTTGAATTGATAATAAAGAGCCCATTGTGGTAGGAAGTCTCCCAAAAAAACGGTTGTCACTCAAATCAAGAATTAAAATATTTTTGAAATGAGTCCAGCAATCGGGAAGTTCTCCATGTAAATGGTTGCTCGAGAGATCAAGCAATCTTAAATTACTTGCGTTAATTGGAAACAAGAAAGAAAACAACCCTGAAAATTTATTGTGGGAGAGAAGGAGAGATGACGACGCTTTTAATAGGAAAGGAGGGACTGGACCTTCCAATTGGTTCCAACTCAAATTTAGTAGACGAGAGAAACATACAAAATTGATTTGCGAGTTTGTAATTGTTCCTCTAATTTGGTTGTTGGAGAGATCTACATAACCAATTTCACCAGCATGAGACAGCCTTTCCCAAAACCAACTTGGAAGGATATCAGAAATTCCTGCATTAGAAATATCAAGCGTCTGATAACTTTTTTGAGTTTGAAGCCAATTTGGAAAATGTGGACCCATCTTGCAAGACCCCAAGATTATAGAATCCAATTGGAAGGGAGGAACCCATTTAGAATGGAAGTTTAAAGTTAGTGAGGTAGAGGACAGAGACAAAGATCTTAATCTGGAGAGACCCGATAAATGACGTTCTGAAATCACCCCTTCAAATTGGTTAAAAGAGAGATCTAGATATGCAAGAGAGCTCATGTTTCCAATGACATCGGGAAATAAGCCAGTTAACTGGTTGTAAGAGACGTCAAGAAGAACAAGGCTGGCATCGTATTTGGACAACCAAAGAAATATGGAAGACGTGAGTTGGTTGGAAATGAGGTCAAAATAAGCAAGAGATCTAGAAGAATTTATGTTAAAAAGAGTACTGGAATGAGTTAGAGGAGAAGGAAGACTACAATAAGACAGAGACAAGTTTGTAAGTTTAGGGAGCTTATTAACTGCTTCCATCCAGTCATGAACATTACTGAGATTGCTTTCACTCAGGTCCAAATATGTTAAAGCAGAAAGATGAGGCAGCCATGAATTCAGATTTTCTACATTAGCAAAGTTATTGGAGCTGAGATCAAGATGACCAAGGCTGGCATTGTATTTGGACAACCAAAGAAATATTGAAGAAGATGTGAGTTGGTTGGCACTGAGATCAACATGAGCAAGAGATTTAGAAGAATTTATGTTAAAAAGAGTACTGGAATGAATTAGAGGAGATGGAAGACTGCAAGAATACAGAGACAAGTTTGTAAGTTTAGGGAGCTTATTAACTGCTTCCATCCAGTCAGGAACATTACTGATATTGTTGTAACTCAGGTCCAAATATGTTAAAGAAGAAAGACGAGGTAGCCATGAATTCAGGTTTTCTAAATTAACAAGGTGATTGGAGCTGAGATCAAGGTATTGCAAGTGGGTAAGGTTTCCGATTTGAGTTGGAATTCGACCACCAAAAGAAGCATCCCAGAGACCGAGGTGTCTTAAATTGGAAAGAGAACCAATGAAATCTGGAAGCTGGGTCCCAGTGAAGTTAATGGAAGAAAGGTCCAAATATTTCAAATGCGGCAATTCAATTAGTTTAGGACTCATCATTTTACCTTGAAAGTAATATTCGGGATACTCCTGCTGTCCTTTCTGTTGAAGTGAGTAAACTTCATTCATATGATTCCATCCAAGATCAAGTTGAGTAACATGGTTGGTTCGGTTGCTGCAGTGGACGCCAAGCCATTTGCAACAATCTTGCGTGTGTTCTTCTCTTCCCCAGGAGGAGAGGAGATTGTAGTCATCAATCAGACCTTGTTTGAAAGAAAGGAGTGCTTCCCTTTCACTCTCTATGCACCTCGTCACCACCCGGTGGCCAATTGCTCCGAAACTGAAAGAACCATTATAGAATCCAGAGGATAGGGAAGGGTTGAAACATTGTAGAAAAAGTAGCACCACAATGGAAGTGTGAAAGAATTTCTTCAAGCACCTGATTCCGTCGTTCTCCATCTTAATTCAACAAAATCAAGGCAAAGATGATTGAAGAATGAAGAAGAAGAAGTGTACAATCAGAATTGATTTAGGAGCACAAGGGAAGATGCGAGTGTATTATAAGGCTGGGTGACTACGTAATAGTTCACAATACGATCCACACACTGAGTTGTCTTGATTCAGATGGTCAAGTATGGAACATGTGTGAGTGGACCAGCTACTTTTCTGTAGGTAGGTGTAGTAATTAGACGCTGACTCTTCTCTCCAAAATAATGACAAAGCCTGCAACAATCAACACAATTCCGCGTTGATTGTTTCGTTCTGTTTACATTTTAGAAGTCTTGTTGTATTTTGTGGAATTAGAAAACAACATATATGTGTAATTCATGTTATTTGGACCAAGCTAAAAAACACGGAAATCGTCTCAACTTTTGAGAGAACAAATTTACATTTATTTTCTAAACAAGTTGCAAACAGTCAGAATGCGTAATTCACATTATTTGGACTAGGCTAAAATACACGGAAAACGCCTCAGCTCTTGAGAGACATATTCACATTTATTTTCCAAACAAGTTGCAAAAAGCAAAAGTCGTTTTGGGAGGATAAGAGGAAGGATGAATGAATCCCACAAGATAGATGATTCTTCTCCACTTTCGTTTGTCATTTGTCTTAATCACGCTAAAAAGTAAATTACAAGTTGAGGATAATAGGGACCTGCAAACCAAAATTTTCACGACGCAAGTGGAATTGTATTGTCTTGTCTTGGACCCCGTGCGATACTCCATGCGATACTTCAAGGTTATTGACAGCAAGTTTTCAAGAGTTTCCGGTATTTCGAATAATTACATTGCAACTGGGGTCTTTACAAATTTAGTCTTGGCGTTATTAGATTAGAAGACACAATAATTGACCGACTTAAATGTACTTGCATAGAAATTATGCTAAATTGTTGTTAGTGAAGAATCATCAGTGTCATTTGATTAAGACAATACTTACGGTCTTTTAGCGACAAAGTTCCTTGCGTTTTATTCACTTGTGACTCTTCGTTTATTGTATGATTATTGTTAATGCGAGGGCTTCCAAACTCGCATGAGGAATTTTAGCTACCGTGACGATAGTCCGTTGAATGTTGTATGATTTTGAAATTATACTGCACAAAATGTCAAGGCAAACATTTCTTTGAAGACGACCATTCTCTTACATATTACTGATTGTATTTCATTGACGTACAGAGAAAAACAAAACAAAATGCCTAGGGTGCTTTTCTATGGTCAGATTCAGTACAGATCTAAGGACCCTATCACACGACGAGCTTGGATGTGAAGAGCAGTTTGTCTCAGCTCCGGATCAAGAGTCGAACCAAACTGACTCGCTGCCCATATCAAGGAAGCAGATTTCTCACCCAAAAGACGTCTTATGTCCTCATGTACAGTCGCCAAGGGTGGCCTATCCCTCCCATTTACATGACCAATCAGAAGCAGCAAGAACTCTCCACAATTCAACCTAATCAAAAGCAACACGTGTTTTTCTTCAGTGTGTATTATATTTGCAAAGAAAGGACCAAGCTTAGGCACACCAGTGTTCAGAATCCTCAACTCTAATTCATTCCTAGCAGATGACCTCGTTACTCGATTGACAAACATGAAAATGAGCAAAACGGCGTAGCTTAAATAAAAACCTAGAAAATAAGGAAAGACGGGATTCTATTAAGAATCGTCCGATGAACAAGCCGAAAAATGGCATTGCTCTTGATAATGATGATTTTGAAGTAGTAGTAGCACACACAATACCTGTGTGGCTACCACAAACCTATTTTTAACTTTAACATTTTAATCATAGAATTTATCAAGAGGGCTACTCATTCAAAAGACTTTACCCTTTGAAAACTACTCTAAGCAGATAGAGCTTCAAATTACAACTCATGACAACGAGAATCAAGCAAGCAAAGAGAAATAAATCAAAACCTGAGATTCTCATCAACTTGCTTGTCCCTTATGAGCTCTGCAACTTCCTCAATACCACGAAAAGCCTCAAAATCCTATACATTACACACAAGAAAACAATTTAATCATAAAAAACCCATCACCGCTTTGAAACCAATCACAATAAGGGGTGTATTCAATTGGGATGTATTTTAAGCATCCACATATCTAACGTCTTCCGATGAGATTTTGAGGGAATTGAATCAAAACTTTATATGGAATCTCTACAAATCAATTAAACTCCATAAATTTGACGCAAAACTGAAGTTTGAAGATTTACCATTTGATTAGCTGATGAATCCAACATAATAAAAATCAAAGCATCCAAACAAGCTCCTTGCTCAATCACGCCACGAGTCGGTAATTTATTCATCAAAACCTACAAAAACCCAATTACAAAAACTGCATTCTCATCTCAGAAACCCAACCACCATAAATTTTGGTTGAGCTATTTAGCTACATTGAGTACCTGAATGGCCTTGTGCTGATGAGCCAAAACCACGCTGTTCGGATGAAGCAGGCAGCAACCCTCCAAAACCCTAAGCGCAAGCGAGACCTCGGAATCGGTTGAAGGGCTCGTGATCTTCAGCGGCTCGACGCCGAATATGTGATCCAAATTCCGCACGATCTCATCGCCCGAATCTTTCAGCGAGTTCCGAAACAGAACCGGCACGACTGTAAAACGATAATTAAATCAATATCAACAATCAGAAAAATTAAACAAAAGATTAAGCAGAAACTAGGAATTTTGTAATTTTCTGATTACCCTGAAGCTCGGGGAGCGATTGTGTCTGAGACAAGAGGTTGATTGTGGAATCGGACTCGGCGACCAATCAGAGGAACTTGAAGAGGCCGCGGAGGCCGCGGACACGGAGGAAGGAGAACTCGGCGCGAACATCGCCGAGGCCGCTCCGGAGCGCGAGCATGACCTCGTGGTACACTCTCTGCTGGGTCAACGAGTTGACCAGATCGCCTACGGCGGTGGACGGCGGCTCTGGATCAGATTCCGACGAGGGCTTCGGCGTTATCCCCTCGCTCCATAGCGGCTTCTTCAAGTACATCGCCTCAGTCGTTTACTCTCACACTGGAGAATTTTTTCTCTCCTCTGGATTTTGCTCCGGAAATGTTTTGACAAAAACGACGACATTTTGGTACCCCTAGCTAAACACGACGACGTTTCGGTTTATTTTTCCAAGTTTCAATTAGGGGTGGGCACTTAAAACCGAAAACCGAAACCGAAACACAAACCAAATCGAACCGCACCGAACGGTTTGGTTTTGCGGTTTTGAAACGGTTTCAGTTTTGAAACCGAACCGCAACATAGAAAACGGTTTGGTTTCGGTTTTGGCTTTTGAAAACCGCACCGAAACTGAACCGCACCGCAAATTATTAATAAACATTTAATTAAATGTCCATATTAGATTTCATGTTTTAATTGGTTGTTTGTTAAAATCCATACACTTAGTATGTACTCAACCACACTAGAATATCATCATTCATCACTTTTTTTTGTTCATTAACTTGAAAGACCTTTGTTATTTTATACCATCACACACACATATATGTACAAGGGTGGACTAATCTTGTTATCAAGAGTCGAACAATGATCTACTGAAGTCCACTCATTTGAAGCATGAAATCACATATTCTAGTATGAAAGTTTGACTCACGTTTAATGAATTCAAATTTATTCAACTTGTTTTATGAAAAACATTGTAAGGGATACCCTTTTGTTGCACAAACATGTTTTAACATCACAAGTGCATGCAACATGCTAATTGTTTACATAACAAATGTCATTTTCCTATTACTATTGGGAAATGCTTTTTAATATGTTAAATTGCAAATTGTACATTTTTTCTTAAAAACCAAACCGAAACCGTTTGAAACCGCACCGAACTGAACCAAACGGTTTGGTTTTATTTCGGTTTTGGCTTCAAAACCGCACCAAACCAAACCGCAAAAACTTGCGGTTTTGGTTTTGGTTTTGGTTTCACTCAAAAAAGCACCAAACCGAACCGCGCCCACCCCTAGTTTCAATTGGTTGTAATTTATTTATATCTTACTAGATAAGTGAAAATTCATCAATTTAACCATTGCAGTTACGTCGAATACAATGTAAATTAAAATTTGAGAGATCGTTATTTATATCTTACTAGATAAGTGAAAATCCAACGGTTACAATTATTATAACTTTAAAGGGACTTCTATATTTGTAGTCGTTGGATTTTCATCCAACGGCCCACACTCATTGATGAGGAGGATCCTCATCCTTAGCTCAGCAGAGGATCCTGCTCCAAAATAAAGGACCCAATCAGTCAACTTATCTGTCAGCTATCCAAATGACCATAATACCCTCACCCTCAACACTCACTTCTTGTAGATGGACCCGACCTTCCCGTCATTTCCTCCCAACAGCAGATACTTATCCTTCCTCGTCAACCCGGTGCGCTCGAACCCCAGCACATCCCCTAATTCGCCACCTCAATCGACGACTTCCCAGCCTTGCACGACATGTCATCCGGCAGCCGGTCCAGAAACTTCGCCTCGTACGTCGGGACGGTGGTCCCGTAGAACATGCTCTGCTTACAGTCGACCGCCACGAGGACGATCCTATCGCTCATCCTGCGAACAAAACACTGAATCGCAGCAGGAACGGCTCGCGACACGTGGTCCCCTCAGGACATACGACGAGGTCGCCCTTTTGGAGGAGCGACGTTAGCCTCGCGATCGCACGTCAAAGCAACGGTCGGGATTGGAGATAGGAACAACCGGGAGAGGCGGGACACGCTGTACGACACGCACAAGACTTTCCCGTCCAAGATTGAGTAACATGGTTGGTTTGGTTGCTGCAGTGGACGCATATCCATTTGCAACAATCTTGCTTGTGTTATTCTCTTCCCCACGAAGAGAGGAGATTGTAGTGATCCACGAGGCCCAGTTTGAAAGCAAGGAGTGCTTCTCTTTCCCTCTCAAAGCACCTCGTCACTCCTCCTGAAGAAATATTATTGAATCCAAGAGAAAGGGAAGGGTTGACAGCACATTGTAGTAAAATTACCACCACAATTAAAGCATGAAAGAGTTTGTTCAAGCACCTGATTCCGTCACCCTCCATCCCTCCATCTTAATTGAACTAAATCAACCAAGAGACAATTGAAGAGGGAAGAAGAAAAACTGTAGATTCAGGATTTTGATTTAGGAGCAAAAGGAATTGGAGCATTTTTTAGGGGATAAGTACAAAGAAAAGAAATAAACTAGATACAACAATGTTAAATAATTTAGTCTATGCCTAATCCAATACAAGGATCATGATTCATGAACAAGAAGAATTTAGTCTATCATTCAAATCCTCCTCATTATGATTATATGCTTACTGTTTTTTAAATATTGAACTTTTTGGATGTATATAATTTGTGTATTCTTCTACTTCTATTTTTGCATTTTATCATTCTTTTATTATCTATACAAGTATAGTTTTTTTTAGGTGTAAATAGGCATTTATTTACAATATATATAATAAATTTACATAAATCTGCCTAGGCGATAAGCCTCTGCCCGCTGCTCGACTAGCGCCTAACGATTTTGAGAACCTTGATCGTAAACAGTTTAAGATATTACCAAAAGGAAGATCTCATATTCAATTTTGTATTTCTAATCAAAAGGTTTTAAAAACAACAATACACACAACCTTAAATTTTAGCGAATTCATAGGATAACAATCATATTTGGGAGTGAGTAATCATATTAAATCGCAAACTTTTAATATGTTTATTAGGTCATAAACATACAACAGACTGAAAGAAAGAAATTTGCTCACTATCTATAGAAAATATTTACAGATTAGTGCGTTACTTGACGTATAAATAGATTTCTACATGAACTTGAAGTTTGGTGTCGGCATAAAGAATACGGTCACTGTAAATAGCCTCAAAAACATGTTTTCTAAACCTTTTTAGAGCTCATGCATGTGTTTTTCGGTGAGTTTTTGGTGTTTTGTTAATTACGTGGAAACTTTATTGCTTTTCTTTTCGTGTTTATACAACGAATTTTGTATTGAAATTAGTAACTTATATGTTCGCAAGGTTACTAGTCGCTATGTTCATAGGCTTCGCAACTGCACTTGAAGTTATACAAGCATGGTTTAGGTCAACTGGGGATGGAGGCTGCTGCTGAAGCTGGACCTTCCACTTCAATCAGTGAAAAGATTCCTGATGTATTAGTAGGAGTTTGATGCTCTGCGTTATTACAGCATGCTACTAATCAATTTGCTAAAGTGTGTTGAATCTTTACAGAATATGGTCCTTATTTTGTTCTTCTATCATTGCGCAGCTGAACCGATGCATTATTGTTGGGGACGCTGTGTACGAAAATCAAGTTTCCATTACGTTATTGCAATGCTGCATGCATCATCTGTCATGCTATTGCCCAATTGGTGCACTCGATAAACTCATGTTTTACGTTGGCTGAAGGTGGCAATGAGAATTAATGAATGATGAGAATAGTCAATTAAACCAGTAGTGAGCTCTTACTCAAATCAGATTTTAATAATTCGAATTGTTTTTCCCTGTTGTCAAGATAATGAGGTCAGATCTGTTAGTGTTAATATGATGAGTGCTTAGGATTATGACAAGTGTCTATGTATTATTGGTGGTAGTAGTAGTAGAGAGATGTATAAATACCAAGAGTTGTAATTATTCTAAGTAAGTTGAATAAAAAGAATTCATTCAGTTAAAACAAGTTTCCCTCTCTAATTTCTCTCTCTTGTTTCCTTAGCTTCTAAGGTTTTTCCACTGTTATCATGGTATCTTCGCCGGGTTTGGCTCACGCCTCCGGCTGACGATCCTCGTGCTTCCGCCGTCGTTTTTCCGTCAGTGCTTGGTGTTTGGTGATTTCTCTGCCTCGCCATTTCGTTTTTCGTTGGCTGTGTTTTTGGAGTTGCTGATTGTGATCGATTGTCGGTGATTTCTTGGTCGGGGTTTGTGTGTTGATTGATTTGCTGCAGTCATAATCGTCTTCGTGTATCAGGTGTTGTCGATTCTTTTGCATTTGATTAATGCATATATTTGCTCTGCGCAGTGCGAATTTCAATTTCTTTGTGACTTTGTAACCCTAAGATTTGGGGGTTTCGTGTTGTGTCTACTCAAACGTGTTGGTGTCTTGCTTATACTCGTTCTTGTGGTTGCTAGTGGATTTTATTGCAGTTGTATTGCCATTACTGGTTGTCTAATCTTGTTGTGCAATTATGGTGACTCCTGTGCAATTAGCTCTTACTCAGTCACCTATTTCGTCTTTAATTCCAAGTGTTGGGAATACTGTCACAGTGAAACTTGATGATTCCAATTATGTTACCTGGAATTTTCAAATGCAACTCTTACTGGAAGGAAATGGAATTGTTGGATTTGTCAATGGTTCTATTCCTTGTCCTGCTCAGTTTGATGATTCTGCCTCTGATGATGAAACTGTTGAGAATAATCCCCATGTCTCTGATGCTTATCAAGTATGGAAGATTCATGACAAAGCTTTAATGACATTGATTTCTGCTACATTGTCTTCTTCTGCCTTGTCTTGCATAATTGGTTGTCAGAGCTCTAAAGAGATGTGGATGAATCTTCGGGAACGTTTCTCCAGTGTCACTAGAACGAGTATTGTTCAACTCAAGATTGACCTGCAGAATATCAAGAAAGGACCTGAATCTGTTGATGTCTATCTTCAGCGGATCAAGGAGTCTAGAGATCAACTAGCTGCTGCTGGTGTTGCTATCTCTGATGAAGATATTGTTATTGTGGCACTGCGTGGTCTACCTAGTGAATATAACACCATTAAGGCAGTCATTCGTGGACAGGAAAATCTTGTCTCTCTCAAGGAATTGCGATCTCAGTTGAAGGCAGAAGAATCCACCTTAGATGAAGCTACTAAGCAGATTCCTTTAATGTCTGCTATGTATACTCAAGCTTCTGGGTCTCATTTTGATCATGGAGAGTCATCTGGGACAAAATCTGTCCCTCCAATGGTTCAAAGTTTTTCTGGCTATCCTAACTTCATGCCACCTTTCATGCTCGTATCAAATATGTCTCTTCAGGGATTTCCCGGGTTTCAGCAGTTGCCTTTACCTCCTGTGTCTAATGTTCCCATGGCATTTGTCACTCAACAAAGTTCTGGTTCATACAATAATTTTAGGGGAAACAACTTTCGGGGCCATAATCACAAAGGAAAAGGACAAGGAAAGAAATTTCATGGTCACAATTCTGGTGGTCAGTATAATGGTACTGGAGGACAGTATAATGGTGGTCACACCTCTGGTGGACAGTATAATGGTTCTGGAGGGTATGCTCAGCCTCAACATTATACAGTCTCTTCATCTTTTCAGCAAAATGCCACACCACATTCTATATCCTCGACTTATAATCCCAATCAAATCTGTCAAATCTGTGATCGCAAAGGTCATTCTGCCTTGAACTGTTTTCAACATGGCTGTCAGATATGTCATCGAGTTGGTCATGTGGCGGCTACTTGTTTTGATCGAAACACGACCTCTTCTGGATTCTCCAGCCCTTGTTCTCCGGGTGTACCTCCATCTATGCCTACTCCGCAGTCTAATGGTCCATATGGTCAATATGGTCAGGTTCCTATGTGGAATCCATTTTGTTCTCCACAGTCTATGGTTTCACAGAATCATGGTGCTCAGTTTCCTTCTTCTGCGATGCCTCAGTCCCATGCTCCCCTTGCTATGCACACTGGTCTTGGATCATCCTCATCGGTTCCTCCACAAGATTTTTGGCTGCTTGACTCTGGAGCCACCAACCATATGACCTCCGATGTATCCAATCTACACATGGCAACATCATATCCTTCCACTGATACTGTGACCAGTGCTAGTGGTGAAGGTTTATTGATCAAACACATTGGTCCCTCTTTTCTTCCCACTAAGTCTCATAATTTCAAGTTACCTTCTGTGTTGCATGTTCCGAAATTATCTCAGCATTTGTTATCTATGAATCAATTGTGCAAAGATAATAAATGTCGATGTATTGTTGATGATGTGTCTCTTTGTATACAGGACAAGGTCACCGGGAGAATGCTATTCCACGGGCTGAGTAATAATGCTGTCTATCCGATACCTATGTTCAAACCACAGCGGTCTCTTTCTCATGGCTCTACTCCTGTTGCTTATGTGGGTCAAAAACAACTTTCTTCTTTCTTGTGGCATTGTCGATTAGGTCATCCTACACAGTCTATTGTCACTGCAGCACTTAGTAAATCTCATATTCCTTTTGCTTGTAATGCTCAGTCACACATGTGTAAAGCTTGCTTGCAAGGCAAGTTTACCAAACTCTCTTTCCCTGTAATTGCTTCAAAATCCATCACTCCATTTGAAGTAATTCACACTGATGTGTGGGGTCCCTCACCTAGTATGTCTCTTGAAGGTTACAAGTATTATGTTTCCTTCATTGATGAGTGTACACGATATACATGGATTTTTCCATTGACTAATAAAGCTGCAGTGTTCTCTGTGTTTGTCCATTTCTTTGCTTTTATTTCAAATCAATTTGCTGCTCATGTAAAAATTTTACAAAGTGATGGGGGTGGGGAGTATATTAGTACTCAATTTCAAAGTTTTCTGCTTTCCAAAGGCATTGTTCATCAGAAATCCTGTCCTTATACCCCAGAACAAAATGGGTTGGCTGAGAGAAAAAATCGGCATATTGTTGAGACTGCTATTACATTGTTACAACAAGCTTATTTACCTTCCAAATTCTGGTTTCATGCCTGTGCTACTGCAGTTTTTCTCATAAACAGGATGCCTACACCTGTTCTTCATATGAAGTCTCCCCTTGAATGTCTCTATAACTTTCCACCTAAACTAGAACATTTGAGGATTTTTGGTTGCTTGTGCTATCCTTCTTTGAAACCTTACCGAGTTCATAAGCTTGCACAAAAAACTAATGCCTGTGTTTTTCTGGGGTATGCTTCTCAACATAAAGGGTATATTTGTTTCTCTCTCACAGATCAAAAGTTGTTGGTATCTCGTCATGTTGTTTTTAATGAATCCAGTTTTCCTTCTTTCTCTGATAATGTGTCTGTGTCTCCCAAAGTTGTTTCTGAGCATCCTTCCCTACTGATCCAGGCTATACATCCAAATACATTTACACATTTCCCTAACCTTCCGACCAATTGTTCCCCACACTCCACTTCTGTTTCATCTAGGCCACAGCATGTTACTCAGTCCACAGCTTCTCATCACAATATTTCTGGTGATCTTGTTCCTTCATTTCCTCCTGTTGAGGCTGCTTCCCTGTCAGAAGACCATCCACATCTTCCTGTGTCTCAGGTTGCGGATCTGCAACAAGTGTGTCTACCTGCTCAGAACTGCCATCCTATGCAAACCAGGTCTAAATCTGGAATTGTCAAAAAGAAGGTTTTTTCAGCTCAGGTTGGTCAGGCCTCTGAAATCAAGGAGCCTCAGTCTTTCTCTACTGCAGTCAAGTCTGTTCACTGACAGACTGCCATGCAAGAAGAGATGGATGCTCTCACTCAACAACACACTTGGAAACTGGTTCCTTTACCACCTGGCAAGAATCTTGTCGGCTGCAAGTGGATTTACAAGGTTAAGAAAAATTCAGATGGTTCTGTGGCTCGATACAAAGCTCGTCTTGTTGCTAAAGGTATTCTCAAGAGGCTGGAATTGACTACTATGAGACCTTTAGCCCTGTGGTCAAACCCACCACAGTTCGGTTAATCCTGTCATTAGCTGCTTCTTACAATTGGCAGCTTAAACAATTAGACGTTAAGAATGCTTTTCTGCATGGCTTCCTTGAAGAAGAAGTTTACATGTCTCAGCCACAAGGGTTTGTGGATCCTTTATGTCCTGATTATGTCTGCAAGTTGGAAAGATCTTTATATGGTCTTAAGCAGGCTCCTCGCGCCTGGAATGACAGATTCTCTGGCTATCTCCTTACACTTGGGTTTAAGGCTTCCTATGCCGATCCCTCCTTGTTTGTCAAGTGTGATGAGTCGTCCATTATTGTTCTCCTCCTGTATGTTGATGATATTATCCTCACTGGCAGTGATGTTGTGAAAGTTCAGCATGTCATTACGCAGTTAATCCGTGAGTTTGACATGAAGGACTTGGGTCTCTTGCACTTTTTCCTTGGTCTCCAGATTGAGTATCAGTGTCACGGCCTCTTTGTTCATCAATCCAAATATGTCAAAGAATTGCTTCAAAAGATGAATATGCTGGATTGTAAGCCTTGCTCTACACCTTGTCATCCAAATCAGAAGCTTTTGAATCATGGTAGTGAACCTGTGTCGGATCCTCGTACCTACAGAAGCATTGTTGGGGCTCTCCAGTACCTTACCTTTACACGCCCCGACATTGCTTTTTCTGTCAATCAGGTGTGTCAGTTTATGCATTCCCCATTAGCTACTCATTTTGCTGCTGTGAAACGTATTCTGAGATATCTTAAAGGTACTATGACAGCCGGCTTGAATTTTAAGTCTGGCTCCTCTTTGTTATCTGCTTACACCGATGCCGATTGGGCAGGTGATCCCAATGATCGCCGCTCAACCACAGGGTTTATTATTTTTCTGGGTGACACTCCCATTTCCTGGAGTTCTAAAAAGCAGCATACTGTGAGTCGATCGTCTACTGAAGCGGAATACAGAGCCATGGCCACGACCACTGCTGAAATCATCTGGATCCAACAGCTTCTTCGCGATTTGCGTGTTGTTTGTTCCTCTGTTCCTGTCCTTCACTGTGACAATATTTCCGCCATGGCCCTTGCCACTAATCCTGTTTTGCACTCTAAAGCCAAACATATTGAGATTGATTGTCACTTCGTTCGTGAACGTGTTCAACAAGGGACAATTGTTCTGCAATTTGTTGCTTCTGCCGATCAATATGCAGATATGTTTACTAAAGGGTTGTGTTCACCTCTGTTCACTCGGAATTGCTCCAATCTCATGCTTGGCAATCTGCCCCATGAGCTTGCGGGGGGATGTTAGTGTTAATATGATGAGTGCTTAGGATTATGACAAGTGTCTATGTATTATTGGTGGTGGTAGTAGTAGAGAGATGTATAAATACCAAGAGTTGTAATTATTCTAAGTAAGTTGAATAAAAAGAATTCATTCAGTTAAAACAAGTTTCCCTCTCTAATTTCTCTCTCTTGTTTCCTTAGCTTCTAAGGTTTTTCCACTGTTATCAAGATCAGACTTGAACCATAAAGAATCAACAATTGATGATGTGAGATATATTGATTGAATTATCTGTCAACGTAATGTATGATGTTCTCAATGTTAATGTATCCAATCTTTTATTGAATTATCTGTCTGCTTGTTCTCTCTGTAACTTGATTAATAAGTTCTTGCAAGTTTCTCAAAGAAATTTATTGAAAAGGATCAACTGGTACACTTAGTAAAAGAGGATAAAAAGAACCTAATTAACCCCTCAAAGATAATATAAGTAACGTCATTGCAAAAACAAAAAGGCCACTAAATTAAACACAACATTTTCACTAAATTATAACTTCAAATTGCACTCTTCAATCTCCTTCTCCAGTTTAAAGGGAGCATTGCTTACCAACGGTAGATGCACGAGCTAAAAAGATTAAAAAAACCACACCATAATTTAGTCATAATTTAAAGACTCAAAACTGCAATAATATTATTCATTATGTGGAAGAGTACTTACAGTTTACCCATCAATCGTTCTTCGTCGCCTGATCAACACCACCCTCACATAAAGCCAATTGTACACATAGTTCAAGAACTTGTAGTATGTGTATCTCCATGACCTAATGAATATCAAACTCCCACAAACTCCCCAAAATCCAACAACAAAACCAAGCGCCAAACTCAAGTAAAATCCTGTTGTTATAAGCCCATCATTCTCTTTAACTTGATCCCCAAACATTGGTTTCTCCTCTGGACTTGTTTCCTCAGGAGAGCACAACTGTCGAAGTGGAATTCCACAAAGCAGAGGATTTCCAGCAAAAGCAGATGGATCATAGGTTTGGAGCTGAGTCCCCATTGGAATTTTTCCAGACAAGTTGTTGTTTGACAAGTCCAAATCACCAAGACCATATATTTGAAAAAGGCTTGTTGGTATTCCACCATATATGTGGTTTCTTGACAGATCAAGGGACTGTAAGGACTCCAATTTCCCGATCATTGGAGTTATTTGACCTGTTAAATTGTTTCTTGACAGGTTTAAGGAAACCAACCCCACAAGATCAGTGATTTCCGTAGGAATGTCCCCCGTTAATCGGTTACTCGACAGATGAATACACTTTACAAGCCCCAAAGTACTTTTGTATTTGGACATTATGCCTTTCCATATCAAGGATGCTTCCTCATAATAAGCTACCCGAGTGCCACCTGAGCTATTATAGGTATGAATGATAGATAGACTTGATCTTCCTCTTAGAGCCAAATTAGTCAAATTGTTGACGCATTTGGGTATATTTCCAGAGATGTTATTCATCGAAAAATCCAGAATTTGAATGTCTCTCATATTACACAATTGTAGTGGAATGCTTCCATAGAAGTGATTAGAACGGAGGATAAGGATAGCCAAATTTGGAAGTCCAACCCCTAACCATTCAGGTATCAAACCTGATAAGTTATTTTCTCCAACATCAAATATGCTCAGAATTCTGCAATTCTTCAAAGATGAAGGCAATTCCCCCACAAACCCATTCTTGTTTAACTTCAGCGTTTGAATAGAAGGTAAAGAGCCCATTGTGGTAGGAATTTTCCCAAAAAGAGCATTATCACTCAAATCAAGAAAGCCAAGATTTTCAAAACGTGTCCAACAATTAGGAAGTTGTTCGTACAAATTGTTGCTTGAGACATCAAGATAGGCTAAAGGACTAACCTTGTTCGGAGTCTTTGGGCACATGAAAGAAATTAACCTTGAAAGCTTATTGTTGGAGAGATCTAAAGATATCGTTGTGGAAAGGAATGAAGGGACTGGACTTTCCAATTGATTCCAACTCAAATTTACTTGACTAAAGGAAGATGAGGGAAACTCAAATCTTGAATTTGGAATTGTTCCTCTAATTCGATTGTGGGAAAGATCTATAATAATACTTCTACGATCCTGACGAGACAGAGGGCTCCAAAACCAACTTGGAAGGATATCAGAAATTCCTGCATTAGAAATATAAAGTTGCTGATAACTTTTCTGAGTTTGAAGCCATTTTGGAAAATGTGGACCCACCATGCAAGAGCTCAAATATATCGAATCCAATTGGAAAGGAGGAGTCCAATTAGAACTGAAGCTTAAAGATAGTGAGGTATAGGACATATCCAAATTCCT
This sequence comes from Malus fusca, assembly GCA_035220775.1. Taxonomy (NCBI): domain Eukaryota; kingdom Viridiplantae; phylum Streptophyta; class Magnoliopsida; order Rosales; family Rosaceae; genus Malus; species Malus fusca. Next base: position 18,669,062 of record CM069059.1, on the reverse strand, counting down.
TAATCTGGAGAGATTGGAGAAGTGGCTTTCCGAAACCACACCTTCCAAAGCATTCATACCAAGGTCGATACTCTCGAGCGTAGACATATACCCAATGCTTTCAGGTACTGTTCCAGTCAATTGATTGTCATAGAGAACTAATTTTTTCAATGATGAAAAGTTTGTGAGATTGGGAATTGATCCAGAAAGATGATTCCTTGAGAGGTCCAGAGTCTCTAATGAGTTTTGATCAGGGCATGCAGACAGTAATATTTCAACCAACGAAGAAAGTTGTCCACTCAGAGTGTTGTTGTAAAGGTTGAATTCTTGCAGATTACATAACTTGGAAAAAGATTGCGGAATCCCTCCTTCAATTTGGTTAGAAGAGAGGTCAAGATGAACAAGGCTGGCATTGTATTTGGATAACCACACAAATATGGAAGAAGATGAAGAAAATGGGAGTTGGTTGGCACTGAGATCAACATGAGCAAGAGATTTAGAAGAATTTATGTTAAAAAGAGTACTGGAATGAATTAGAGGAGATGGAAGACTGCAAGAATACAGAGACAAGTTTGTAAGTTTAGGGAGCTTATTAACTGCTTCCATCCAGTCAGGAACATTACTGATATTGTTGTAACTCAGGTCCAAATATGTTAAAGAAGAAAGACGAGGTAGCCATGAATTCAGGTTTTCTAAATTAACAAGGTGATTGGAGCTGAGATCAAGGTATTGCAAGTGGGTAAGGTTTCCGATTTGAGTTGGAATTCGACCACCAAAAGAAGCATCCCAGAGACCGAGGTGTCTTAAATTGGAAAGAGAACCAATGAAATCTGGAAGCTGGGTCCCAGTGAAGTTAATGGAAGAAAGGTCCAAATATTTCAAATGCGGCAATTCAATTAGTTTAGGACTCATCATTTTACCTTGAAAGTAATATTCGGGATACTCCTGCTGTCCTTTCTGTTGAAGTGAGTAAACTTCATTCATATGATTCCATCCAAGATCAAGTTGAGTAACATGGTTGGTTCGGTTGCTGCAGTGGACGCCAAGCCATTTGCAACAATCTTGCGTGTGTTCTTCTCTTCCCCAGGAGGAGAGGAGATTGTAGTCATCAATCAGACCTTGTTTGAAAGAAAGGAGTGCTTCCCTTTCACTCTGTATGCACCTCGTCACCACCCGGTGGCCAATTGCTCCGAAACCGAAAGAAACATTATAGAATCCAGAGGATAGGGAGGGGTTGAAACATTGTAGAAAAAGTAGCACCACAATGGAAGTGTGAAAGAATTTCTTCAAGCACCTGATTCCGTCGTTCTCCATCTTAATTCAACAAAATCAAGGCAAAGATGATTGAAGAATGAAGAAGAAGAAGTGTACAATCAGAATTGATTTAGGAGCACAAGGAAAGATGCGAGTGTATTATAAGGCTGGGTGACTACGTAATAGTTCACAATACGATCCACACACTGAGTTGTCTTGACTCAAATGGTCAAGTATGGAACATGTGTGAGTGGACCAGCTACTTTTCTGTAGGTAGGTGTAGTAATTAGACGCTGACTCTTCTCTCCAAAATAATGACAAAGCCTGCAACAATCAACACAATTCCGCGTTGATTGTTTTGTTCTGTTTACATTTTAGAAGTCTTTTTGTATTTTGTGGAATTAGAAAACAACATATATGCGCGTAATTCACGTTATTTGGACCAAGCTAAAAAACGCGGAAATCGTCTCAACTCTTGAGAGAACAAATTTACATTTATTTTCCAAACAAGTTGCAAACAGTCAGAATGCGTAATTCACATTATTTGGACTAGACTAAAATACACGGAAAACGCCTCAGCTCTTGAGAGACATATTCACATTTATTTTCCAAACAAGTTGCAAAAAGCAAAAGTCGTTTTGGGAGGATAAGAGGAAGGATGAATGACTCCCACAAGATAGATGATTCTTCTCCACTTTCGTTTGTCATTTGTCTTAATCACGCTTCAAAGTAAATTACAAGTTGAGGATAATAGGGACCTGCAAACCAAAATTTTCACGACGCAAGTGGAATTGTATTGTCTTGTCTTGGACCCCGTGCGATACTCCATGCGATACTTCAAGGTTATTGACAGCAAGTTTTCAAGAGTTTCCGGTATTTCGAATAATTACATTGCAACTGGTGTCTTTACAAATTTAGTCTTGGCGTTATTAGATTAGAAGACACAATAATTGACCGACTTAAATGTACTTGCATAGAAATTATGCTAAATTGTTGTTAGTGAAGAATCATCAGTGTCATTTGATTAAGACAATACTTACGGTCTTTTAGCGACAAAGTTCCTTGCGTTTTATTCACTTGTGACTCTTCGTTTATTGTATGATTATTGTTAATGCGAGGGCTTCCAAACTCGCATGAGGAATTTTAGCTACCGTGACGATAGTCCGTTGAATGTTGTATGATTTTGAAATTATACTGCACAAAATGTCAAGGCAACCATTTCATTGAAGACGACCATTTTCTTACAAATTACTGATTGTATTTCATTGAAATACAGAGAAAAACAAAACAAAATGCCTAGGGTGCTTTCTATGTTCAGATTCAGTACAGATCTAATGACTCTATCACGCGACAAGCTTGGATGTGAAGTGCAGTTAGTCTCTGCTCAGGATCAAGAGTCGAACCAAACTGATTCGCTGCCCATATCAAGGAAGATGATTTCTCACCCAAAAGACGTCTTATGTCCTCATGTACAGTGGCCAAGGGTCGCCTATCCCTCCCATTTACATGACCAATCAGAAGCAGCAAGAACTCTCCACAATTCAACCTAATCAAAAGCAACGTGTTTTTCTTCAGTGTGCATTATATTTGCAAAGAAAGGACCAAGCCTAGGCACACCAGTGTTCAGAATCCTCAACTCTAATTCATTCCTAGCAGATGACCTCGTTACTCGATTGACAAACATGAAAATGAGCAAAACGGCGTAGCTTAAATAAAAACCTAGAAAATAAGGAAAGACGGGATTCTATTAAGAATCGTCCAATGAACAAGCCGAAAAATGGCATTGCTCTTGATAATGATGATTTTGAAGTAGTAGTAGCACACACAGCAACTGTGTGGCTACCACAAACCTATTTTTACTAAAACTTTAACATTTTAATCATAGAATTTATCAAGAGGACTACTCATTCAAAAGACTTTACCCTTTGAAAACTACTTTAACAATTTAATCATAAAAAACCCATTACCGCTTTGAAACCAATCACAATAAGGGGTGTATTCAATTGGGATGTATTTTAAGCATCCAAATATCTAACGTCTTCCCATGAGATTTTGAGGGAATTGAATCAAAACTTTATATGGAATCTCTACAAATCAATTAAACTCCATAAATTTGACGCAAAACTGAAGTTTGAAGATTTACCATTTGATTAGCTGATGAATCCAACATAATAAAAATCAAAGCATCCAAACAAGCTCCTTGCTCAATCACGCCGCGAGTCGGTAATTTATTCATCAAAACCTACAAAAACCCAATTACAAAAACTGCATTCTCATCTCAGAAACCCAACCTCCATAAATTTTGGTTGAGCTATTTAGCTACATTGAGTACCTGAATGGCCTTGTGCTGATGAGCCAAAACCACGCTGTTCGGATGAAGCAGGCAGCAACCCTCCAAAACCCTAAGCGCAAGCGAGACCTCGGAATCGGTTGAAGGGCTCGTGATCTTCAGCGGCTCGACGCCGAATATGTGATCCAAATTCCGCACGATCTCATCGCCCGAATCTTTCAGCGAGTTCCGAAACAGAACCGGCACGACTGTAAAACGATAATTAAATCAATATCACCAATCAGAAAAATTAAACAAAAGATTAAGCAGAAACTAGGAATTTTGTAATTTTCTGATTACCCTGAATCTCGGGGAGCGATTGTGCCTGAGACAAGAGGTTGATGGTGGAATCGGACTCGGCGAACGATCAGAGGAACTTGAAGAGGCCGCGGACACGGAGGAAGGAGAACTCGGCGCGAACATCGCCGAGGCCGCTCCGGAGCGCGAGCATGACCAGATCGCCGAGGCATAATCTGCTGGGTCAACGAGTTGACCAGATCGCCTACGGCGGTGGACGGCGGGTCTGGTTCAGATTCCAACGAGGGCTTCGGCGTTATCCCCTCGCTCCATAGCGGCTTCTTCAAGTACATCGCCTCAGTCGTTTACTCTCACACTGGAGAATTTTTTCTTTCTCCTCTGGATTTTGCTCCGGAAATGTTCTGACAAAAACGACGACATATTGGTACCCCTATCTAAACACGACGACGTTTCGGTTTATTTTTCCAAGTTTCAATTGGTTGTAGTTTATTTATATCTTACTAGATAAGTGAAAATTCATCAATTTAACCATTGCAGTTACGTCGAATACAATGTAAATTAAAATTTGAGAGATCATTAGAAGATTATGCCTTATATTCAATGACATCCAATATTTCCTCGTAAAAAAATGGTAGACAAGGATGGGCCAAAAAATTCTTATTCCTAGTTCTTCTTGTTTTAACAACATCGTAAATTGAAGAAACTACGAGTTCGTTTGGATGTGTTTTTAAAATGACTGAAAGCGTTTTTAAAGAAAAAAATTTTGAGCTCTAAAGGCACTTGAAGTGCTTTATGCAAGAAGCACCAATTATGTGCTTCTTCCATGAAACATTTTAAGTACTTTTTCTATGATTTACTTGTATTTTTACTAAGGATTGGTTCCAAAAACATTTTCACCAAAAGCACGTTCAGTCATTTTAAAAGCACATCCAAACAAGCCCTACATTGTTTATGAACTTGAAGTGAAGTTACATGGATGAAATGGAGTATAAACAAAACAAACAAACTACATTCATATCAATACTCGTGTTTCATTCATTTCTCTTTTATTTTTTTATTTTTTTTATGTTTTTAATTGTTAAGTTATTTGAAAAATTGATCAAAATGATCGTTTTTCAAATTCTAATTACTGAAATGGCCATCAATACGTGATTGTATTGTTGTTAATCTTTGATCATTATGTGGTCAATGTTTGATCAATATTTAATTTTGATTCATTCAACAATTGAGATTTTAATTTATGATCAATTTCACATGACACTTAGTACTACGGTTTAATGATATTTCATCTTCACTTGTAAGTGAATGTCTTACATTCGAACATCGTAAATAGTGATTTCAATACCAATTTATTATACCCAAAATTAAGGGCAAGACTTGATTCTCCATCAACGATATTATGATAGATAAACAGTGTTAACCACAAGAAACAGCTATATGAAGCTGAATCAATCACATTAACCGAATTCACATAAAAATTATCTACACTTGGACCAATATACCCTTCTCAACACCTTGTAAATAGGCTAGCAAAATGGAGATGGATTGTCTGCCCTCCCATTCCCATACTCTCTCCATACCCTTCTGTTTTGTGCGGTCACGGTTAAGCAACGTCAACATTTGTTTTTTTTCTTATTATTTTTATAAAAAAATTAATATAAAATGTTGACGTGGCTTAACCGTGACAGCACAAAACAGGAGAGCATAAGGAGGGTATGAGAAAAGGAGGGCAGACAATCCATCTCCTAGCAAAATAACGGACCCAATCAGTCAACTTATCTGTTTGCTATCCAAATGACCATAATACCCTCACCCTCAACACTCACTTCTTGTAGATGGACTCGACCTTCCCGTCATTTCCTCCCAACAGCAGATACTTATCCTTCCTCGTCCAACCCGGTGCGCTCGAACCCTAGCCAAGGTATTAAATATCGATGATATCGGAAATATTGGTACTTAAAAAACACGGAAATATCGATGGAAATATCGGGATATTATCGATATCGATAAAAATTGAATAAAAACCACGGAAATTGTAAGAAAAACTTGGAAATTTTTATTGAAACTTTGCAGAATGTTTATTTAGTCAATTATCTATTAGTTTATCACAAAAAATTGGAAGGAAATGCATTGCATGATGGATTTAACTGATTTAAGTTGATTATATAGCGAGCTGGCAAACATTGTGAGTATAGAAAATATGTAGTAATTAATGAAAGAAGTTTAAACACACCATAATCATTTATATATAATGAATTAGTATAATAGTTTACACTTTATACATTGCATGGTAAGATATATGAGTGACTTAGTACCATATGAGTTCTTGAGTTTTTTTGGTTCTTCTGAGCAAAGTCGCTTCCAATTCTTTCATACAAAACCGTGTGCCCCACACACACACCCTCAATGTTTCTTTTTTCTCTCGGATAACACAAAACCATGTGGTTTTATACAAAACCGTGTGGTTTCATACAAAACCGTGTGCCCCCCCAACACACACACACACACACTCAATGTTTTTGTTTTTCTCTCGGATAACACAAAACCGTGTGGTTTCATACGAAACCGTGTGCCACACACACACACACACACACACACACCCTCAATGTTTTTTTCTTTCTCTCGGATAACACACACACACACACACACCCTCAATCTCTCGATCATTCTCCCTCATTCCACACACACACACACACACCCCCTCAACCTCTCAATCCTTCTCCCTCATTCCACGCACACACACACACACACACCCTTATCTCCTTGTTTCTTCTCCGGTTCTCCCCCCATCTCTTCTCTACAACTCTCCTTCCCAGAGCAGATAGACACACACACACACCCCACTTCCCCGTGTTTCCCCTTTCCCCAATCCCTCGAACCTTCTCCCTCATTCCTCTCCTTGTTTCTTCTCCCCCTATCTCTGCAACTCTCCTTCCCGGAGCACAGACACACCACACCCACAGATCTTGGCACAGATCTTGGCAGCTGATTGCAGAGAGAGGCGCAGATCTTGGCAGCTGCGACGACAGAGCCTCTGCTGCAGTTTTTCGACGACGGAGCCTCGGCGATTTTGTCGATAATATCGCGATATATTGACGATAATTATGTGTATATGTGTGAAAATATCGCCATGTGAAAAAACCGATATTATCGGCGATATTTCGCCGATAATATCGATATTTTAGACTGTGACTCCAGCACATCCCTTAATTCGCCACCTCAATCGACGACTTCCCAGCCTTGCACGACATGTCGTCCGGCAGCCGGTCCAGAAACTTCGCCTCGTACGTTGGGACGGTGGTCCCGTAGAACATGCTCTGCTTACAGTCGACCGCCACGGGGACGATCCTATCGCTCATCTCTGCAAACAAAGCACTGAGTCGCAGCAGGAACGGCTCGCGACACGTGGTCCCCTCAGGACAAATAATTCAATTAATCATTCCTATTTTTTTTTGCTTGGCAGATTATTCAATTAATCATATTAAAATAGTAAAAATCTTCTTTTAGTTTTCAAATGCTCCTCCGTCTTGTATATTTTTCTCACACACTAATGTCTAAACCTTATTGAGTTACATGTATTTGGTTAATTAGCACAAATGAGCATTAGATTGTCAACAATTAAAGACAAAATTAGACAATAGAGTAATAAAATTAGGTATTTTGTAATTAATTTTTTCAGCATTTGTAAAAGAACTAACTTTATTTGTCCAAAAAAGGAGCTCAAATTTTTTAGAGTGCCCTCTCTTCGTTAAATTTATGCTTTCGTCCCTGAGAACCGGGGGAGGCGGGACACGCTGTACGACACGCACGAGACTTTCCCGTCCAAGATGAAGTTGACTAACATGGTTGGTTCGGTGGCTGCAGTGGACGTCTACCCATTTGCAACAATCTTGCTTGTGTTCTTCTCTTCCCCACGAAGAGAGGAGATTGTAGTGATCCACGAGGCCCTGTTTGAAAGCAAGGAGTGCTTCTCTTTCCCTCTCAAAGCACCTCGTCACTCCTCCTGAAGAAATATTATTGAATCCAAGGGAAAGGGAAGGGTTGACAACACATTGTAGTAAAATTAGCACCGCAATTAAAGCACGAAAGAGTTTGTTCAAGCACCTGATTCCGTCACCCTCCATCTTAATTGAATTAAATCAACCAAAAGACAATTGAAGAAGGAAGAAGAAAAACTGTGGATTCAAGATTTTGATTTAGGAGCAAAAGGACAGCCGCAAGTGTAGTTCAAATGGTCAGGACTCAGGGGGTATGGAAAAACACCTGACAGTGTAATGTGTTGGGTGTGAATAAATGTTGGTTGGGAAACTAATCGGATGTGGTCAAACTAGGATTTGATAGTATTTTAATAAACTTTAAAATTAGCGTGTAGTCAATTAGGAGTTTAAATGAGGATTTTAAAAGATTTTAAAATCATGGTGTAGTCAAATTAGGATTTAGGAGGATTTAAATAATATATCCAAATTCAAGGGTAGTCAATTAAAGGTTTAAAAGGTCCATACAAATCTAGATGTAGTGGAAATGTCAAACATTTGTTAGAATTTTTGTGAATGAAGGATTTTAATGGATTTGAGAGTGGGTGCTATAAATACCCAAATGGTATCGACAATCCTACCCTCCCCCTAAGATTTCCTTTCACACCAAACAGTAGAAAGTGGACAATCCTACCATGAGTTTAGAGCATTTCCCGGTAGACTCCCCGTTTTTCGCATTGTTTATGTATTTTTCTGAATTCATGCTCTTGGTTTGTTCCTCTGGGAAGATGAGTAACAATTGGACCATGATATTTTTTTTTTAATTTGGATTATAGTTGTATGTTGTTTTGCTTCATACTCGTGCTTTTTCCGAATTGAGATTCTCTCATTTGCACTTCTGATTTTTCCAAGTTGGGCTTTTCCCATTTGCACTTTTGATTTAAGCCTTTTTTCCCGCAAATTAGTGACCATGTTTTTGTTTGAGTTCAAATGTTTTTATTTTTTATTTTTTTATTTTTTTGTCATGGTTAAAATGTTTTTATCCCAGGATTTTGCAGCCCAAATATGTCCCTACTCAATTTCGATTGTCATTTGATATTCTTTCACATATATTATTATTCATGATTGGATATCCTGTTCTTGAACTTGAAATCATCATTCTTGAATGGATATGATGTTCTAAAGCAGAAGCTATCATTTACAATTATTCAAACTCTTGGATCAATATTCTCAATGACCCATTCTATTTACATATTTGATTGGTTTGTATTTCTATATCAATAGATATATGTTTATGTTCCTTTCAGTTTATGTTCTTTTCAGATTGTGTACTTAGAAAGAAATTCATTTTATGTTGTAGGAGTCAACTAACATCCTAAGAAATCCATGAAAGAAATCCATTCAAATCCATTCAAATCTATAATAGAAATCCATATAAATTTGTCAAAATCCACGTAGAATTATAAATCTATTAAAATCTCTTCAAATTTGTCACTTAAAAAAAATCTATTAAAATTATCTAAAATCCAAATTACCCCTTTTAAGTTTTAATAGTTTGTTAGAATAATGTATTTGCCTTTAGAGTTGGGCATGAATCGTACATCACATGGGCTGCTTTCTCTAAAGTCAAAAGTAAAAGGGGGCAGGCAGAGACATAATTACTCAAAAACGTGTTTGTTGTTATTTTGTGTACATAAGGAAGAGGACTTTCGTTGAATTGGGGAGAATTCAATCCATGCGTGGGACTGTGGGATGAATGATTCCCACTATTCTCTCTCTTGCTGTCTCTAGTTATGTGTATGTATATGTTTGGTGAATCGATAGGCCAAATAAAAATGTGTTAAACTATTATTTCAATACTTGCTGATGAGTCAACATTATTCTATATTTTTACCATAGTCTTAGTTATAATTTATTAACTATTTTGGTATAATTTTAATACTTTATTCTATATTTCGTTTGTAGGGAAAAAAGTTATAAAAAAAAGGAATTTGAAGTAATTCTGTGTGTTTGTGATCTTTCAAGTTAATAGTGTAAAAATTCAAGATTTTTATTCCATGCCATTTGACTGTGGCAAAGAAAAGAAGGTTGACTGCGCAGTGCTGTCATTTTGAAATTTTGGGCTCAGGGCTGGTTTGGTATTGCTATGCTTTGAAAAAAAGCTGCTGTGAGAATAAGCGGCTGTGCTGTGAGAATAAGCGGCTGTGAAATAAAGCCAGTAGAGTGTTTGGTAAACTTTTTTGTGAAAGTGCTTTTGGAAAAAAAAAACAGGATGATAGTGTGTCTTTTCATTAAAGGAGCACTATAGCTCCGTGTGCTTTGAAAAAACTGGTTTTTTTTCAAAGCAGCAAATAGCGACCTAGTTTGGGAGTGAGGTGCTTAAAACAAAAGCACCCATGAAAAAAAGCTGTGAGGGTTTTACGTGTTTGGTAAACTGAAAAAAAAGGCTTATTTTGGAAGCTGCTGTGAGAATAAGCTGAAATCAAAGGAAAAAGCTGAAGCTGCTATTTGCAGCTTTGGAAAACTGGATTTTTTTCAAAGCACACGGAGCTACTGTGCTTCTTTAATAAAAAGACCCACTATTAGACTGCTTTTTTTTCCAAAAGCACTTTTACAAAAAAGTTTACCAAACACTCTGCTGATTTATTTCACAGCCGCTTATTCTCACAGCACAACCGCTTATTCTCACAGCAGCTTTTTTTCAAAGCACAGCAATACCAAACCAGCCCAGCATCTTCAGCTTTTCCTTTGATTTTCAGCTTATTCTCACAGTGACTTCCAAAATAAGCCATTTTTTTCAGTTTACCAAACACAAAAATGATCCTCAGTTTTTTTTCACAGTGGCTTTTTTTAAAATCACCTCAATCCCAAACGGGGCCTTAGTTGTTCTATAAGCCGGTCAAGATGGTGATTTTTAAGGAAGGTTCCTTCTACAAGTTTGTGAGGGACATACAGATCTTTCTAACGCCACCTTTCTGGGGCCTGATTTAGTGTTGATATGATTATGAAACTAGAAACCCAATTTTCTGACACACCAAATTTTACAGGCATATAGAACTCAACATAAGGATCAACTTTTATAACTATCCCGACAATCAATTCTAGCCGGCAACCGACCAAAACCATCGGCCAAAACCAGATTGATAGGTTTCTAAACACCCGACTCCAAAATGGTTATTAATGCAGAAACAAAGCATACAAACTTGAAGATCGTAAAGAGTAGATGAAGGTTCATACCTGTGAAACCCTGAAATTATTAATGTTACACAAGTAGTCGTTATTTCGGATGACTAAGATATCGAAAAAAATATTATTTTGATTGAGAACAATTGATGATCCGGAAGTAGTAGGATGAAACTAGAGGTGATTATGATAGGGGTTGTGATTTTCACACACTCTTAACTACTTTTCCCACACCCCTCCCTATTTTTTAATAGTTAATTAGTATCCTACTATTTAATCTTCCATATATACCCTTCCTACTTTTTGATGGTAATTAGTGAAAGATTAAATAGGGAGGGGTATATATGGAAAATTAAATAGTAGAATACCAATTAAGTACAAAAAAATAGGAAGGGGTGTGGGTAGGGATGGGCAATGGTTATGCGGGCGGGTAACCGCGGTTAATTTACCCATAACCGTTTATGCTCATACCCGCATAACCGTTTACCCGTTGGGTAATTGCCTAAACGGTTATACCCATACCCATAACCGTTTATAAACAGTTAACCATATCCATAACCGCATACCCATTTAACCGTAACCGTTTAATACCCGTTTACCCATTTATCCTTTTTAACCCGTTTATCTTCTTTTTTTTACCATTACCCTTTTTTCACCCGTCTACATGTTTTTTAACAACTTGAAAATTAAAAAAAAATTGTCATAATTTTCTTTTTGACAATTAAACACCGTTATAGGTACATTCATCATACATTTCCATATTTTAATTTTTTAAGTCCTTATACCATTCCAATAATTGAAATAATAGTTTACGGACGATATTTTTAACTGTTACCAATGAAGGTAAATATAATATTTGTTAAGTATTATTGGGTTACAAAAATTGTTTAGAAGACATTTCTGTCAAAGCATTTCTGTCGATTTCACGGTTACCCGCAAGGAATTTAAATTAATTTGGCCAATTCCTTGATGATGAGAATCATCATTCCTGTAGTAGTGTTATTGAGAGAATGACCGATGAATTCCTTGCTAAGTTATTGGGTGCTAAGTATTATTAGATCGAGAACATGGTTTGTGTTAGTTTTACATATATAAAATAAATGGGTAAACGATTACCCGTTTATAACCGTGGTTAATACCCATAACCGCCCATTTAAATTTCACGGGTAAACGGTTATACCCATAACCGTTTATTTATCTAAACGATTACCCATAACCGTAACCGTTTAATTTAAATGGGCGGGTGACCGCGGTTACCCATAACCAATGGGTATTTGCCCATCCCTACGTGTGGGAAAAATAGTTAAGGGTGTGTGAAAATCACAACCCTTATGATAGTATCTTTCGGAATATTTGTCAGTTTAGAGGACGACTAAATGATTGACATGTGGCAGCGACAAATGGTTGACTTGGCCACGTGACAAATTGATAGCTAGCCCATATGGATGACATGGGGTCACATATGAAGGATTTTGATTGGGGACAAAGATTGTCACCACAAAGAAAGAGAAAAGAATGAAGAGGAAAACACCATTTATTTTCCTAGTTTTCAGACCCGAAGAAAAAGCAGGACGGTGTTACAGAGGGAACTTTGTAGCCTTCCAACTTCTTTACTGTATTTTCATAACTTGACTTAAGTCGGATTACAGTACAATTTTCACATCAGTGATCAGGGAGTCGAACCAAGCATCTAAGGCTGCAAATCAATTTAGAGAATTAAGGTAGTCGTGAAATGTACGTGAAGTCGAATGGTGATTATTGTATTTTAGTAAATTCTGATTTATTGTGTATTTGACTCGTATATTAAATAAATCAATTTCCCATTCATTCCGGCCTACTAGCCTATTTATTCTTCTGCATCATTTTTAAATGAGCTAGCTTTCAAACCTGTTTTAGTTTCTTTTTATTTATTTTATTTTTATTCGCACATGGACCCGAGATCATTTCTTTAACTCATTTCGAGTCCGGGACGTGACAATACTTCACTCGACGAAAATAGTTGGCGAATTCACGGTAAAAAAGCGGAACAAAATCAAAATTTTCACAATGCAAAATAAAAAATTCCATGGTATTAGAAAGAACAACTTTTTCATACAAGAGGAGACAATAAGTGATGAACAAAATCAAATTTTCTACAATGCACATAGAAAATGTATTGACCTGAATTAGTGATTTTTTGTCTTCAAATTATTACATGTATTTGCCTTACCCTTTGGCATGAATCTTTCATGTGCTGCTTCCTCAAAAGTAAAAATATAGTGCGCAAATTGTCGACATTGAGACAAGGCCACAAAATCAAATACAAGTTAAGTACACTAGTAGTTGTCCGTCATAATTTTAAAGGAAAACTAACGAAAAGGGTTTGAAAACTTTGAGTTTTAACGATAAGGACAAAATAAAGGGTAAAGTGAATAGTACCAGGTTTGACTTTTTAGTGTAAAAATGTGGTTTTTCGTTAAAGTGAACAGTACCGTGGGCTTTTCGTTAAAACTCCATAATTTTAAAAGTGCAGTCACCAATCTCCGTCTCCAACTGAATGGCACATGCAGGAGTGTCACCAAGATATGCATGAGCCAAAAAGATGCTGCTAAAACTGTGGAGCCAAAAATAATCACAATGCGACACGTGAATTTTTGGATATAAGAGGACAAAAATATCCTTAAGGTACAACGAGATTCCTACGCACGAGCAGCGGACAATCATCCTTAAACTAAATCAAAAGTGCCCAAAATAGGTAACAATTCAAAACCTATCTCATCAAATCCCTTCTACAAGGTAACTCCCAAAACCTATTGTATTCCATATATTTTCTACCTCATTTTTCCATTTTTAGCTAATCAATTAGCTAATTATTTTAATCATTCCATAACTCCCCAAATAATTTATTTCAAAATATGTTAATTAGTCCATTAATAGATTTATTGCCTAATTAAACTATTAATGACTAATTAACCACAATTTACACCCAAAAAATACCTAAATGGCAGGTCCCTATTCTCCTAATAGGGCCGGCCATATCCCTCTATATAGCTCACCATTCTCTCCCAAAAACTAGTTCCAACTCTTGCTAAAATTCTCTAGAATTCTCAAACACTTTTTCTCTCTAAATTCTAACTTTGGCATCGGAGGTTCTTCGGCCAAAGCCCCCCCATTCATCATGGGCATGGGAGGCTCTTGGCCTTGACCTAAGACGTTAATTGTTTTGTAGTTATCTCTCTGCTTCTTATTCTCTCCCCCTGCGCCTTCTGCCCTCACTTCTTTTCTGCCTTCTTTTTCTGTGCTTCTATCTGCTCTCAGTCAATCCGTGCTGCTCTCCCCTCTGTCCTCTTATATTTTCTTATTCTGTTTCCTCTCTCTCTCCCCGTTGGTTTTCTCCCCACTCCTCTATGTCTCCCGCACTCTTCTCTTATTATTTGCTTTTCCCGTCAGTATGCACTCCACTTCTTCTTTGTATTTTATTCCTTCTGCCGTGTCTCCCATCAAATTCTTTCTTTTCTTTTGTTTTTGCCATCATGCACTCTTTCTGCCTATTTTATTCCTGGTCTTCTCTTTATTTTCTGTTTTTAGTCTCTTTATTCCTCTGTCAGTGCACTCCACTTCCTGCACACTGCCTTTCTTAGTCCCCCTCATCTGCGCCTTCTGCCCTTGTCTTTTTATTCTTCCATCAGTCCATTATTTCTGTGAAAACAATGCTAACACAAAATTAACTGTACATTAACACAAGGTAAGGTAAAATGCCACAATTTTAACACAAAAACATCACAAAGACTTTAGAAATGGATGGTATAAATGTATGAAATATATGAGTGATCAAATACCCCCAAACTTACATTTTTGCTAGTCCTCTAGCAAAACAAAACACAAAACAAAACCACTCAACTAAGACTAGATTCAACAATTTAGTAGCCAACTTCTCAAACTCGATTTCAGAGATAAGTGTTAATCATGAAACAAACAACCAAGAACTAATCAAGAGCTCAAAACATCATCCAATAGTTAACCAAATTTCCTTCAAACAAAAACGTTGAAAAGCCATGTGTGAGCTAGCCATGTCAATGCAATTCCAAGCTCCTTTAAATCATCATATGCAAACATGTGAGTTTCTCACAAGACATACGCTCAATTCACTCATAAGTTTTGGTTAATGTGTTTCACTCAAGTGATCTCATTGTACATGCCGCCATATGCTTGCTTGTCCACCTAACTCGCTTATCAATATTTAAGTAATACCTTGGATCAATAGGACTTTATTACGGTTGTAATGGGGCTAAAGGTGATAGGCTAATGAAAGAAAGGATATGGAAATCAAAAATTTTGAGAAAGTACACTTTGGTAGTTTTCCAACACCTCAATATCACACCACCTCAAATTGAAAGCAAATTAATAAAACCTCGAGCACCTGTTACTCCCCAAATTTAACTTCAAAAGGAAATTTATACTCTGCAGACACATTTTCAACAAATCAACACTTTCCAATTTTCATATATTTCGTTTTTTTTTTTTTTTTTTTTTTTTTCAATTGAAAGAAACAAATCTGCAAAGCTACATCACCCATCAAATTCACATTTCATTGTAATACACATGCTCCATCCATCTTTCTACATAAATGAAACCCCCAAGAGCACAACCCATGTAATACTTTCTCAAAACAATAAGGAATCGATTTCTGTGTATGGGCTCAACTCCAATATTGGAGCAAGGTAAAGAGATGTGGCTAACAAAGAAATGGCTTAGTTAAAGGCTCAATGGGCTACTACGGATAAACATAGCATATAAGGTAGGCACGAAAGGCTCAAAAGATCCAAAGATGGCCTATATCACTTCCAAGTTATTACATGAATTGATTAATGAATCGAGAAGTATAAAGCAAGTTCTAGAGATACATGTACAGTGAGATCATACGCACAAGAAGGAATGCGATTGATGCATAATGGTTCAATCATGTATAGGCTCAAAAACTCACAAGGTTTACATAATCTCACATGATTCACATATGAAACGCTAAATCATGCTCAAGCTTCACATTGACAAGACTAGGCACATTTATTTTTCAAGTTGATTTCTGGAAATCACAGTTAACACAAAGACAACGAAAAGAACTTAGACTTTCTTGAAAGTAAGAAGGAAATTAAAATCAAATCTCATCATTGAATTTAGAAGTAGCTACAAACAACAATAAAAATGCAAAAACTTTTTTTTTATTTTTTATTTTTTATTATTTTATTATTTTTATTTTATTATTGTTTTTTCAAAACAATTTTTCAAATTTTTATGAGATTTTCGGATTTTTATGTCAAAACACACTAAAACACTCCAAAATAGCTTAAAAACACTTAAAACAGCTAGGAACAACACTAGAAGTAATGGGTGATAACTCCCACGAATTTCATGCAAAACAACTTGGTTACCCCCCCACACTTAAATCAAACATTGTCCTCAATGTTTCAGGCATAAACTCACACAAAAATAAGCAAACAAACAAACAACGAATAAACATGACAAGTATGGCAAAGTAAAAACCAGACAAAGTAGAGTTTAAGAACGCAAATCTGGTTTGGAGAGATGATCTTGTTGACTTTCCACAGCTTTGAACTCGAACTGGCCTAGGGAACTTCTTAGCAAGGAAAAGGAGACTTGATTGGTGGTGGTGATTTGATGTCCTTGTACGGCGAGGCTTTGCTCTTTGGCGACTGATGCGTCCATATGTTGTTGAAGCTTCTCGAGCTCTTGGTTTCAACTCGGACTCCTTCTGCCGGGTTGATTGAGTCTGCAGGCTGCATTCTTCTCTGCTTGTTTCTTCTGCACGGCAGGTAGGCACGAGGTAGAGGTGGTGGTCTGTTTCTTTGTTCAATCTGTCCAAGTGCCGACCGATTACTTTCTTTCACCTTGTATTGCAGGCAAGAGCAAGGGTAAAGGAAAAACATGCCATGAGATATCTTTGCCTTTGACTCTGATGATATGAGATATTTTTGCTTTTGAAGAAGTATCGTTCCACAGGTTTATTCTTGAACTGGGCTGGGGAACTTCTTAGCAAGGAAAAGGAGACTTGATCTTGAAGATGAAGTAGCACCTTGTCTCCACATGCTTCAAGGTATCATTTTCACTTGCCTTATCTGTTCTCCAGGCAGATGTGGCATCTTCTTCGGAAGTACAGTTGAAGATGAGAACTCGAGAGCAATGCTAGGTAAGCAATCAGGAAGGAGTTCCAGGCAGTCGGTTCTTAGATTGGAAGATTGACACCAAGTGCTGGCTGATTGCTCGCTTTCTCCTTGTCACAAAGACAAGGAAAAGGACAGGGAGAAAGCATGATATGAGATACTCTTGCTTTCAACCTTCATGATATGAAATACTTTTGCTTTGGATGGGTTGTTTGCAGAGGTGCCCCAAGGAATAAGGAACACTGAGTGACTCAAGAGGGTTTGTTGGAAAGACATTTTCGGAGATGAAGGAGGTTATGTATGTCTGTCTTACCATGGAGGGTGAAGGTCGACATTTATAGGAAATAATAACCGGTACTGTTCTTTTACTCTTGTCGGCAACCATTAGATGATGGAACAGTAAACTTCACGTGCATTCCACTTTACCAGAAATCTTCGACAGATGGCCCGTAATTTCCGCAAAGCAGACTCTGCATGTAACAGATGTTGACACGTCTGGAAAAAGACTGGCGCTTCTTCGATATCTAGAATCGGCGCATTCGATTAACTGCCCGTGATTTCCTCAAAGCTGACGCTGCATGTGACAGATGTTGACACGTCTGGAAAAAGACTGGCGCTTCTTCGATATCTGGAATCGGCGCCTTCGACAAACTGCCCGTGATTTCCGCAAAGCTGACGTGCTGACAAGGCTGAAAAAGACTGGCGCCTCTTCGATATCTGGAATCGGCGCTTGGTTTCTGAGCAGCCCATCTTTTGAGAAAGCAGACGTCTCTTCGATCTCTGAACTCGCCTCTTCAATTTCTGAAGCTTCATCGAGTGCTGATTTTTAAAGAGAGGCACGCATCACATTCCAAAGCACACTTGAATTTTCCACCAATAAAAGCTCCCTACTTGCACTTCTAAGAACTTGATTTGTCCGACCTCTTCTTTTTCTCCACACCTTCGAATATGTCTTGCCCTTCTGACCGTCGCCTTAACTTGAATGTTGGGGAAGATATTGATATGTCTTCTCCAACCAACATTTGGCAGCCGTCTTTCATATCCCCAAATGGTCCTCTTACAGTTGGGGATTCCATGATGATGAATGATACAACCGCTTCGGTGGTGGCCAGAAATCTTCTCACTCCTAGAGACACTAGGATACTTTCCAGGCGGTCCGACGAACTGGCTGTTCAGGACTCTCTGGCCTACAGCGTCCGATGTGCAGGCTCAGTATCAAACATGGGCCAACGCCTTCTTGCTCGATCTCGTCAGGTTGAGTCGTTGATGGCTGAAGTGGCTAGTCTTCGGCAAGAGGTCAGAGTGCTTAGGCATGAGAACAAAGAGTTGCACATGCTCGCAACTAATTACTCAACAAGCATGAAGAGGAAGCTTGATCAGCTGCAGGAGTCCGAAGTGCGGATTCAGAGTGATCATCAGAGGTTTGTGGCGTTACTCCAGAGGCAACTTCTGCCTTCGTCTTCTGGCGCTTCACCAAGTGTTGAGGCTCCGGAAAATCAGACTCTGGCGCTTCGTCTTTCTGGAGGTCCGTCGAATGCTGAGGCACCACCTGACCAATGAAGGCTCCTTCCTGCTTGTTTGCACTTTCTTGTATTTATCTGCTTAATGTTCCTTTCGTTTTTATGAATGTACAAATACTTTGCAAGAAGTTGTGGTAGAGATTGCAAAATCATTACCTGCATAAAGGAACAAAAGTAGGACTTAAACACACAAACCAGAAAACAAGAGAAAAACAGAACAAGAACATTTAAAATTATTCAAAATAAAGATGAAAGATAGAAAGCTTGGGTTGCCTCCCAAGAAGCGCTTTAGTTACTGTCTAGAGCTAGACATAAACTTTAATTCTGCAATCAACTCCAAGGGTGGACATAACCTAAATACAAAGAAAAGAAATAATTCAGTTTAGCACGCAAGAAAATTGAAAATGACAGAAAAAGGCAATGAATAGAAATATTGGGTTGCCTCCCAATAAGCTCTTG
This sequence comes from Malus fusca, assembly GCA_035220775.1. Lineage (NCBI taxonomy): Eukaryota > Viridiplantae > Streptophyta > Magnoliopsida > Rosales > Rosaceae > Malus > Malus fusca. The sequence continues at coordinate 18,649,948 of CM069059.1, read as the reverse complement.
CTTTTACGTCTGCAGCCAGACGGTACCAAGAGTAATCATCCAAAGGGAACTGGTTCTTGGAGAGGTACAACCTCCACATCATGCTCCGCAAAAGACTCGTAATAGGGCTTGAGTCTATGCCCATTCACTTTGAACACGTATCCGGTCTTTGCACCTTCCTCCAACATAATCCTATGCATACATGTAGCTGGATTTATACCTTTGATATCTACAATGCTCCAAGCTATGGCAGTTTTGTGATCCTTCAGTACCCGGATCAGTTTTTCCCCCTCTTCTGTTGAAAGTTGTGACGATATGATGACCGGTAATGTTTCATCCTCTCCTAAAAATGCATACTTCAAATGTTTAGGAATTGGTTTAAGCTTCAATTTAGGTGCCTGAATCACAGAAGGAAGAGTTTTTTCGTTAAAAGTAGGAAGAGAAATAAAATAGGAAGAATACTTACCACGAATTGGTGAAAGAGACTCAAGAGAGGCCATTGTTTGGATTAATTCTTCTTCAATGTGCTCTGAATAATTAAAATTTCCATGTGTAATGCTGTGCACTAATGCATTCTCTAAATTATCTTGTCCCACACCTTCATTAAAACAATCCTGCACAAAATAGTCAAACACATCAATAGACAAACAAGATTCTAATTCACTAGGACACCTCATAGCATTGAAAATTCTGAACTTGACACTTTCCCCATCAATTTCCATGGTTAAGGTACCATCGTAGACATCAATCTTCGTCCGTGCTGTTCTAAGGAATGGTCTTCCCAATATAAGAGGAAGTGCAGTAGGCATAGGATCATGTTCCATCTCAAGAACAAAAAAGTCAGCGGGAAAAATGAGCTCATTCACTTGCACAAGTACATCATCCAATAGGCCTTTGGGATATCTATTTGAACGATCTGCCAACTGGATTACTACCTTTGTTTCCTTCAAGTCTCCAAGGTTCAATGACTCATACACTGAGTATGGCATCGGATTGATGGATGCCCCCAAATCACACAATGCTCTCCCAAACTCTTTGCCTCCAATTACACATGGAATGGTAAAGCTACCGGCATCCTTCAACTTTGGTGGTAGCTTCCTTTGCAAAACAGCTGATGCTTCCTCACTTAATGCCACAGTTTCTTGATCATTGAATCTCCTCTTGTTTGTACAAAGCTCTTTAAGGAACTTTGCATATTTGGGCACTTGTTTTATGGCATCTAAAAGAGGTAAGTTCACTTGGACTTTCCGGAAAGTATCCAAGATTTCCTTATCAGTTTGCTCTTTCTTAGACTTCATAAACCTACGAGGAAAAGGAATAGGGACACATGAGTTAAATGAATTTTGAACTTCTTTACTTACCTTATCAGAATTTTTTTTGTTCAATTTTGTATCTTTAGGAGACTTTTCAGTTTCTGTTGAAGCCTCATCTTGCTCAAAAACTTCTTTTCCACTCCTTAAAGTCACAACATTCATCTGCTCCGCATTTGGATTCACCACGGTTTGGCTAGGCAACCTTCCTGGTTGGTGTTGTTGCCCCATCAAACTTGCTAACTGACTCATTTGGCGCTCAAGGTTTTCAATTGCTTTGTCTGTTTTCTGTTGATGAGATTGAGTAGAGTTAGCTAAAGAAGCAATTAAATCCTCAAGAGACTTACTTGGAGTTTATTGTTGTTGAGGCTGAAATGGTGCATGTGGTCTTGCTTGAAAGAAGCCAGGCGGACAGTTATAGTTGTTGAGAACAGATTGTTGTCCGTTGTCTTGATTGTTCCACTTTAAGTATGGATGATCGCGCCATCCTGCATTATAGTTGTTGGAATATGGATCATACTTTTGCCTTTGTTGCCCTTGAAATCCTTCTAATGCATTAGCTTGCTCAAGACCACCTTGATCCATCAACGAAGGGCACATGTCTGTGGCATGTCCCATCTTTGTACATACACCACACACCTATTTTGGAGCAACAATAACCTGTTGCAGAAGATTAGTCAAGTTAGCTAATTGTAATTCAATACTAGAATTAGCACTTACCTCGTTAACTTTCTTAAAAGGTAGCTCATCTCTCCCTCCAAATTGTCGTGTGTTGCCAGCAATGTTCTTTAGCAATGCCTTAGCATTAGTAGGCGTATTGTCCATGAATGCTCCTCCACTTGCTGCATCAAGCATTACACGATCAGTACCACATAATCCTTCATAAAAATACTGTATTAAAAGATGCTCTAAAATTTGATGATTAGGACAAGATGCAACCAAATGTGTGAATCGCTCATAGTAATCTCCAAATGGCTCTCCATGTTGTTGTCGGATTGCACATATGTCTTTCCTTATGCTTGCAGTTTTTGTGGCCGGAAAATATTGCTCCAAGAATGCTTGCTTCACCTGGTTCCATGTGTTCATTGATCCCGGAGGTAAATTGTAAAGCCACTCATTTGCCTTAGCTTCTAATGTAAATGGGAATGCCCTCAACTTGACTTGCTCCTCATCCACATTTGCTGGTCTCATTCCTGAGCATACCACGTGAAACTCCATGAGATGCTTGTTGGCATCCTCTGTTGAGAAGCCATGGAACTTAGGCAAGTAGTGAATCATGCCGGACTTAAGCTCAAATCCTCCTCCTGCATTTGGGCATGTGATGCACAATGGTTGTTGATCCGTATTTGGCATTGCCAACTCCCTCAATGTACGGTTATCAGCCATGCTTTCTTGTGGTTCCTCCTCCTCTTCCGAACTTAAATGTGGTGGAGAAGATGGTGGTAAAGACACCGATGCACACTTTTGCTTGATTTTTCTCTGAAGCTTTCGAAATGTTCGTTCAATCTCTGGATCGTAGGAAGCTAGATCAATGCTCTTAGACTTTCGAGTATGCATGTACTACAAAGAGTACCTGAAATAAAAACAAAACCAAAAACACTAAATAGACAAGAAATAGAAAATAATAAAAATAAATAAAAAATAAAAATAATAAAAATAAAATATAAGCAATCAGAAATAACAATCCCCGGCGACACGGCGCCAAAAATTTGGTAGTAATTATAACGCACCACAAAGTAGCACACAATAATCCTATTAATTTTCCTTATTAACACTAAGATTTGTCAATTGTAGCATATGAAAATAAGGGTCTTTCCCGCAGAAGATTGTTTTATCCAAATACTTAAAATGTCACAAAAACAGGGTGGCTGTCTCCACTGACCAGCCACCGAACAATAATTATTAGACTAACTTACACTTATCCAAATGCAACGAAATTTTATACACATAAACTAGACACACCAAGATATGCTCACACAAATGTTTGGGATTTTTGGAGTTGATTTGATATTTAAATTAAATCGTACAAAAACAGTACAGAAACAGATTTTGAGTAGATCACAAGTTTGAGAAAAACGAGTCAGGGGAATTGTTATCCACCACCAAATAATCATGCAAACATGTTATGTTTCATTCAAATTCCTTTTATTTCCGGATGAAGATGCTCAAGTTGGCTCAATGTTAGAACACAACCTATTACTCTTTCTTACGTAGTATGTTAAGAGAATGGCGTTTTCAACTTAACTTAGTCCCTAGCATGCAATCTAGAATGGTGTGTTCATAGATTTAACAAGTAGAAATCATTAAGAATAAAAAGAGTTTGAGTCATCACAAGGCATCGTAAGTACTGGCGTTGTCTTACTTATCCTAGAAATCGGTTCACATGTTAACCACAATTAACAAGTGCTACTCTAGAACATATGTAGGTCCTCATTCAACAAGGGCAGGCAGACATATATTCATAGCATTAAAATCCTAGATATGCTCACTATGTATGCATCCATAGAAACACATAAAGACTTTATCAATGACATAATTAGTGAAACAATTTTCATCCTTTCATAAAAGTCATTCAAACAAAATATCACAACAAATTTACGATCATATTCGGGGCTTCAAAACAGCCCCTAACTACTAAAAATTAGTTACACATTATTATCAAATTAAATCAAAAGTAAAACATGGGTTTGAGAAGATAAAACCAAGAAAAATGGAGTGAAGCTTCTTCTCCCTGATCTCTGCCGTTGTCTCTGTCTTATCTCTCTGCTTCTTATTCTCTCCCCCTACGCCTTTTGCCCTCACTTCTTTTCTGCCTTCTTTTTCTGCGCTTCTATCTGCTCTCAGTCAATCCGTGCTGCTCTCCCCTCTGTCCTCTTATATTTTCTTATTCTGTTTCCTCTCTCTCTCCCCGTTGGTTTTCTCCCCACTTCTCTATGTCTCCCGCACTCTTCTCTTATTATTTGCTTTTCCCGTCAGTATGCACTCCACTTCTTCTTTGTATTTTATTCCTTCTGCCGTGTCTCCCATCAAATTCTTTCTTTTCTTTTGTTTTTGCCATCATGCACTCTTTCTGCCTATTTTATTCCTGGTCTTCTCTTTATTTTCTGTTTTTAGTCTCTTTATTCCTCTGTCAGTGCACTCCACTTCTTGCACACTGCCTTTCTTAGTCCCCCTCATCTGCGCCTTCTGCCCTTGTCTTTTTATTCTTCCATCAGTCCATTATTTCTGTGAAAACAATGCTAACACAAAATTAATTGTACATTAACACAAGGTAAGGTAAAATGCCACAATTTTAACACAAAAACATCACAAAGACTTTAGAAATGGATGGTATAAATGTATGAAATATATGAGTGATCAGTAATACTGTCATTTTTAGCCTATAAGCCCTTAACATTTTATATAGGTTGCGAATCCAACATCTAATTAACCCTTCAAAGTTAACTCCAAACACTATTCTTTTTGTAAAATTACCAATCTACCCTCAAATGTGTATCACATGCATGTACTGTGACTTAAGTTGATGGAAAATTGAATATCGTAGCTTCAAATCTAATATTAGGGATGTAATTGACCGAGTTTTATAATTCAAGGACTAATTTTTCTGAAAAAAAGAAGAAGTTAGGGACCTAATTTTCACTCAGGTGATAATTCAGGAACTAAATTGGCCTTCTAATTGGAGAGAAACTTTTGTGCTTCGGCAGGAGTGCCTCAGCACGAACCCTTCAGTGGGTCCTTGAATGTATGAAGTTGACCGATGCACGATAGTTTCAGGATTGGTTAAGTATAATACAAATAGTTCTCTCCCAAGTTCTCGAGTGAGGAAAGTTTATTAGTTGGGACTTACAAAACCCAAGTCACTGAGTAATTATGAAACTTATGACTATCGAAGTGTAGTAGCATATAGTGGAGTCCGTCGAAATCTCCGAATAAGGAGAGTTGCTGAAGAAGGTGTCTTAATTTCCCGAGTCACCGAAGGAACACAAATTTCAAAAATTCTCTCCCTTCCTTCTTCTGGTGTACATTTGAGCCTTCTTTTATAAGGCCACATATCTTTGTTTTCTTCAATTTCTTTGTTGCCTCCCTGATTTTTATTTTTTATTTTTAATAGCTCAAGGCCAAGAGGGGAGGAGGCCCACGCCGCTTAACCATTGCAGCAGGCTAACCTTCTCCCTTTTGTGCTGGACGCCCACTAGGCCCAAGTTTGGACCCAACCTTCTTGTTGCAGCAGCCAGCGCCTTTTCTATTGTTGTTTCCGTCTCTCTCCTCCAAACGCTCGCACAGCCACACAACTCTCTCTTTCCTTCCTTATCCCTTCGTCCATTTCCTTCCTTATCCTCATCGATCTCCGCCTTTTTGGGCTGCACAAAGACCATCGTCTGTTCATGACTGAAGATCTGGGAAACGCGAGACCACCAAAGGTTGAACTCGAAGCTCGTGACTGAAACTGGTCGTGGGTTGAGCTGCAGTTGCGTCGCGGGGAAAGCTGTGCTCGGGGGACGGCTGCCGAGGGATTCGAATGTGGTTGCGGCTGGGGTCTGGTGGTACGAACCGCGGGTTGAAGCTTCATGGGTTGCAGCGACGGGTCTCTGGAGTGCTGCTGCTATTGTGGAATAAGGCTGGCGTCATGGCGATCGAAACTTCAAGCCGCGAGGGCTGAAGGTGGGTGACCTCGTGGGTTGCGCTGCAGCGGGTTGTCGAAGTTGGTTCATCTTCAATAGCGAATATGACCAAAACCCAGGTCTATTATTGCTGAATTTCTGCCGGAAGGCTTGGGGATCCATATAACTGAAGGAAAATTTGTGAAAATCTAAGTTCATTAAGCAACAAATTGCATGCTTTCAACAATTAAATGACGGAAGCGTGCTTGTATGCAATTTAAAATATGTAGAAAAAGATATATGGGTTTGAAGTGTATTTCATTGATACGTGAAACATAAATATATACAATTACATAACTTGGTCAGCAAGAAATTATCCCTACAAGTTAGGAATACAACTATAACTAGGATTACAATTATACATAGATTCCAACTACGTTTCTACTTGTCTAACACTTCCCCTCAAGTTGGAGAGTGGATGTCAAGAAATCTCAACTTGCGTAACATACTCGAAAACTTGTCTTTCCCGAGAGGCTTGGTGAACAAATCCGCCAACTGGTGTGATGTACCAACATACTTGGTTTCTATAGTGCCATCTGCAATCTTATCTCGTATAAAGTGACAATCCATCTCAATGTGACGAGTCCGCTCATGAAACACAGGATTAGCTGCTATATGTAATGCTGCTTGATTATCACAAAATAAAACGGAAGGACCATCGAAAGGAATGTTCAAGTCTTTCAATAGAAACCGAAGCCAAATTAACTCACAACAAGAACCGGTCATAGCCCTATATTCTGCTTCTGCTGAAGAAAGCGAAACAGTTTTCTGCCGTTTTGTCCCCACGTATCTAAAGAATTGCCCAAGAATACACAATACCCAGTAGTCGAATGGCGAGTGATAGGACAACTTGCCCAATCAGAGTCACAAAATGCAGTTAACTTGGTCTGGTTGTCAGAACGAAATAATAAGCCTTGACCTGAAGTAGCCTTCAAATAACGAACAATACGAAGCGCAGCATCCATATGAGGTATCCTTGGCTTATGCATAAAACGACTCAGAACATGCGCAGAATAGGTGATGTCCGGCCGAGTTATGTGAGATAGATCAACCGTCCTACTAATTGGCGATACTTTTCAGGATCCTTGAGAAGTTCTCCCTTATTAGATAATTTTGTGTCGTCCATTGTGCTCCTAAAAAAACCATAATCCTTGAGAATCTCTAATGAATACTTGCGCTGTGAAATATAAATCCCTTTGTTGATGCACAAAACCGGAGGGTCTTGGAACAACATAAATCCGACCGTAAATCTACAAGAAAGTAAATAACACAAGATGTATCGTGGTTCACCCCAATGTTTGGGCTACGTCCACACTGATATTGTATTTCTCTAAGAGGATTGTGAGGGAGAGAGAGAGAGCCTGTATGTGAGAGTGAGAGCTTGAGGGTGAAAGTCAGGCCTAAGAATTGGCATCCCGGGGTGAGGAGGCCTCCCCTCATTGTGAGGGTGAGGAGTCCCTTTTATAGAATAAGGGCTCCTCACTTATTACATATTTGCCCCTCTATTTATTACATAATTACATTTGAGTCCCCCGAGTATTTATACGAGGTCTAAATACGGAGGCCCTACAAGTCTTCAGTCAAGAGAGTCTTTTGGCTGGAGACTTGAAATTCAGTCCATGTGTGGGCCGAAGTAACTAGATGTCGTCTAGAACTGAATACTCGATATGAGGCGGTGCTCAATGTGAAATGAGGCTTAACTAGATGTAGCACATGTTGCGAGGCTGCTCGACTTGTGGCTTATGTTGCCTTGGTTGGCTCGGCTTAGGGCGTTTGAAGGTGAGGAAGTCCATTTTATAGAATAAGGGCTCGCTCCTCAATACATAAATGATGGGCTAGAGTTGATGCTCGCGGCGAGGCGGTTGCTCAGCAGGCGGCGATGCTCCCTAATGATGGTGAGAGAGTTCTTTTTATAGAATAAGGGCTCGCTCCTCAATACATAAATGATGGGTTAGGAGTGATGCTCGCGGCGAGGTGGTTGCTCAGCTGGCGGCGATGCTCTCTAATGAAGAGGATGAAGTCTTTTTTATAAAATAAGGGCTCGCTCCTCAGTACATGAATAATATGTGCTCTCTAATGAAAGTGAGGGAGTCCCTTTTATAGAATAAGGGCTCGCTCCTCAGTACATAAATAATGGGTGCTCTCTAATGAAAGTGAGGGAGTCCCTTTTATAGAATAAGGGCTCGCTCCTCAGTACATAAATAATGGGCTAAGTCCCCCAAGTATTTTTCATGAGGCCCATTTGAGGCCCAATATATGGTACATAATGTAGTCCCTCAAGTCTTCGGTCAATAGAGTCTGTTGGCTGGAGACTTCAAATTGAATCCATGTATGGGCCGAAGAGGCGGTTGTTGGGAAGCGGTATTTGTATATCTTGCACTGAAGCTTTGTAGGTGAAGCTTTGCAAGTGAAGCGTTGAAGCTAGAGCTCTGTAAATGAAGCTTTCGAAGCTGGAGCTTTTGAAGCTAGAGCTCTGTAAATGAAGCTTTTGAAGCTAGATTGACATGAGTGATGCTTATGAATGTTTATGTTGATTGACATGAGTGATGCTCATGGATGTTGACATGAGTGATACTCATGAATGTTTATGTTGATTGACATGAGTGATGCTCATGGCTGTTGACATGAGTGATGCTCATGAATGTTTGACATGAGTGATGCTTCATGAATGTTGACATGAATGATGGTCATGAATGTTTATGTATGATTGGCATGAGTGATGCTCATGAATTTTTATGTATGATTGACATGAGTGATGCTCGTGTATAATTTTGGAGTACTGGATGTACTTTTGATCACCTGGTTGGTGATAATAGCGGCAGGGTGCCGAATAATTTTGGAAGTACTGGGTGTACTTTTGATCACCTGGTTGGTGATAATAGCGGCAGGTTGCCGAATAATTTTGGAGTATTGAACGTACTTTTGATCACCTGGTTGGTGATAATAGCGGCAGGTTGCCGAATAATTTTGGAGTATTGAACGTACTTTTGATCACCTGGTTGGTGATAATAGAGGGCCTAGCTCTTTTGGGCATATAGGCCTTCGCCCTCCACATAACATTCCAGCCCATTATTTTGGGCTTGCCGTTTTTTTATTTTTTATTACCCTCTGATGGGGTTATACAAATATATCCGAAAGATACGAAAAATAAATTACATCATTCAAAAATAAATCTGACCCCCTACTCAATGGGTCATGCCTATAATTCCCTTTTCTGCATGCCAACACCATCGCAATTATGTCTGTTTGTTTTTATCTTCTTTTGCTTTCTGTTTTTGCTTTATGCTTTTGCTTTTGTTTCCCACTGCGCCTTCCTCTCTGTCTCTGTCTCTGCGCTACTATCCATTTGTAAAAAGCATATTTGGAGGTCATCACTCATGAGCTCCGCGACCACTTTCTTTGGAGGTCATCAACCTATATGTGCTTGCATGCACCTGATCCATATAATCATAGAGAATTAATGGAAAGCATCGCCGGGCAAAAGCAAAAGCATACCAATATCAGTCTCCCTTTTTCTTTTTCTTTTTCTATTCTTTAGTAACATCATGATCTTTTTCTTTTTCTTTTTCTATTATGTTCCCACTGCCTTTCTCTCTGTCTCTGTCTCCGCATGAATGTGAGCATACCAATATCAGTCTCGGCATGAATGTGAGCATAACTCCACCCCTTCTTCTGGTGACCCTGATGTAGAGGAAGACAGCTGCAGAAATGGTAGTGACAAGCCCGGCAATAATAATACCACCACCAGCCACCGAATTATTAGCTTTCTTTTCACCTTCTCCAATGTTTCCACCCTTTCCAACATGTCCCAAACGCCAGAAAGATGGAGCTTCCGTCGCTGCGACTTATTCCATGCTCTCACTATCCGACGACGGCACTGCCGCAGTGGAAGCAAAGTGTTCTGTATCCCTGCCCAAATCATCAGATTTCTTGGTAGCCATTGTAGAAAACAGAAGGAACCCAGCAAGGAGGACGAAAATCAGACCAAGTCTTGCCATTAGGTTGAAAGTTTGAGAATTTGAGAATCTGGGTATTATTTGGCTTGGAATGTGACGCTTTTAGATGCTGAATGACTGAACCTTTAGTTAGGGTTTCGAGCAATGATGTTGAGGTTGAAGCTGGAGGTGAGCTGGTTGTTGGACTCTGTCTCCGACCTGGATCTGGAATCCTCTTCGGAGGCAGAACCCGATTGGGGATTTGACTTCGTGACTGCCGCAAAGGGTTTTTCTTCCTCATCTTCTTCTTCCTTTTCACCGACGGTTTCATCGTCGGAGTCCTCCACCACGGCGGCTGGCGGGTTTTCTACAAGTTTCTTCGGAGCCATCGGAGAGAGAAAGAGAGGGTCTTGAATTGGGAAAGCTTTGATTCTGTAACAGAGCCGAGCGACAATCAGAAGTTGATGCACAGACGGCGCCACACTTAGGTCGGTACCGGTGACGAGGTCGAAGTAATCGACGATTTGAGCATGGGAATCTCCGGTCTTGAACTCCTTGAGAGCTTCAATGTCGGCCCAAAAAGTCTTGGATTATGCTAAAAGTTGCAGATTTGCAGCTGAAATTATCAACATAATCAGGGAGGATAGAGACAAATTGTGTATTTGAACACCCATTTGGTGGTTTTTGTTGAAATTTGATCAGTGGGAGTGGGGAGTGTCTGATGAGAGAGAGATCTGCGAAAATTTTCTGGAAAAGCCCAAGGAGGTGGTTCTGGGTTCTTGGGTTGTGCAGATTCACGGTGGAGGTGAAAAAATGAAAGAGAACCGACATAGTTTTTTGTGTCGATTCCCACAGATGGAGCCAAATGTTGATGCACAAAACCGGAGGTCTTGGAACAATGTAAATCCGACCGTGAATCTGCAAGAAATGTAAATAACATAAGATGTATCATGGTTCACTCCAATGTTTGGGCTACGTCCACACTGATATTGTATTTCTCTGAGAGGATTGTGAGGGAGAGATAGAGCTTCTCTGTGAGGATGAGAGCTCTGAATATGAGAGGTTTTATAGACTAAGGGCTCCTCCCCTTTTTACATATTCGCCCCTTCCTTTATTACATAATTACATTTAAGTCCCCCGAGTATTTATACGAGATCTAAATACGAAGGCTCTAAGTATGGTATAAACACCCTTGTTTGGAACGAGAAATCTCAATGCCCAAAACATATTTTAAATCACCGAGGTCTTTAATCCGAAAATGATCACGGAGAAAAGACTTCAGAGAATCAATTGAACAAACATTGTTGCCTATAATCACAATATCATCCACATAAATGAGTAAGGCTGTAAAAGAAGTACCAGACTTTTTAGTGAACAATGAATAGTCAGCTTTGGATTGTTGAAAGCCAGCGGAAAGAATGGCAGAAGTGAATTTGGCAAACCATTGGCGAGAAACCTGCTTGAGACCATAAAGAGACTTGTGGAGGCGACACACAAGATTCTCCCCTTGTCGCCGAAGACCAGGAGGAACAGACATATAAATTGTGAAATCCCGTTCCTGGATTTCATTATTATAATCTAAGAATTGGTATTATTGAGTTTTTATATTATTTTTTGGGAAATTAATTATTTAAAATCTGTAGACCATTCAAGTTCACAATTTATATTGTTGATTAGATTTCGAGATCACGAACGCATAGGCGAAAGCCGTTTGCGAGTCCGGGTTATAACGATATAGTTACAGACGTTTGAAGTTGGGATACTATAGATTTTAGGAATTATTTAGACTCCCACTTTATGGGAAAGAGGCCCAATCAGATATTTGGATTAAGGGACCAATCAGTTAGAAGAGGGAGCGAACTAATCAGATTTTTAAAAGGTTAGGAGCTGCCCAATCAGGAGAAGGAGAAGGAGGGGAAATGAGGGACCCGAAATGGGTCATTTTTTAACCCGCGAACCATCATTTTTGACCCGGCCATATCTCCTTCATACGAACTCCGTTTTGGGTGATCTTAGTGTTCATGGAAAGCCCTTGATGAGCCCTACATCTTGGTAGTATTATATTTCCCAAATTATATCCCATTTTTCCAGTTTGAAGCCATAAACCCACGGGTGTTCCGGCTGCTTTATCCCTTTTCCCGGTGGCTTCGGCAAGTTTCACCGTCCATGACCACCACCAAAAGACTTCCCTCAACCCCAGGAACAAAGCCCAAGCAGTGTTGGAGGCGTCCGAGTTCGATTGGAAGCTGAATCAAAGCACACATTTTTCTAGGGTTTCGGCGGGTTTGAGTGAAATTGAAGTGTTTCCCGGTCAAATTGGACTTGGCCACAGGTATAAAGTTTTCTCTACTCTTTGAGATCTTCATTTCTGTAATTTTTAGTAATTTTTAAAAATAGTTGAATTTTCCGACAAGTAGGGGCGGCCGACTGCCACCCACGGCGGCGCGTGCGGCGTCGGCCTGGCCAGTGGGCCGACAATGTTCTTTTAAGTTCAATTAGATACCCTGATTTCATAATTGATATCCTTATGATATGGTTTGATTGTTTGAACCTAATTTCATTACGATACGTGGTTAGGTCAAAAATATGATTCGACGATCCGACCGTTGGATCATCACCAAATCTTAATGTGTGATAGAACATAATATTTTTGGATCATAGAAACTTACAGATCGAGAATCCGACATACGGATCTTCCCTAATTGGATTTCTAAGTTTGTAAAATTAAATGTCGACCGCCACTTGAATTTTGAAATTAGCGGAGATCCGACCGTCGGATCGTGTTGAGATTTTAGTATGTTGTTATTTGAGTATAATGTGGACTTTGGAAAGTTACAGATCCGAAATCCAAGGTGTGGATCTTCCGGATTGAATTGTGTAGAATTGTGGACCCTACCTCTGACCAAAAGTTGACTTTTGATCAACATGTCTCGAAACGTCCTAATTACTAAAATTAATACTATGAGGGACTAAGTGAAGTCTAGTGGGCCTACATTGGTTAGATAGGGACTTGAATATATGAAATATGATTATTATCTTAATTTCTATTATTAGTATCATTTGTGAATATGAATTGGTCTTATAAATATGATTTCTATTGAAATGTGAATTTTATATATTTAGCCATAGGCCTATGCTAATTAAATATGATTTGGCTTGTGTATTGATGATGTTTGTGATAGATATGTGTTTAATTAACTTTTAATAATGTGAATGATAATTATGAAGAATGTTATGACAATTATGGGATCTAAATATTGTTTGATAATTATTTGGATATGATTGCCAACTGAATACTTATTTGAACTTGGCACTATTACCTAGCATGAAATGAAGATGAAAGTCAGGAGATGAGTTAGGCACTTTATTAGATTTTTAGTAGAATTAGTAATTGAGGGAATTCCTTGTGTTGTGCTCCATATGACTGGATGCTGGTTGATATGCGGAATCGTTAGCATGTATGCGTATAATTATGTATAAGGTGTGATGATGAGACTGCACCATGTAGACGTGGTGCATGGCTGGTCTTGCTTGGTTTATCCGCGTTGGGGGACCATACTTATTATGGATCGCGCTTGGTTAATCCGCGTTGGGCGATCTTTATAGTCATTTATACTTAGGGGTGATCATGCTTAGTTAATCCGCATTGGGTGATCACTGCCTAACAGTTCTGTAGGTATGACTCTGCTTGGTTAATCCGCGTTGGGGAGTCACTACCTACTTGGTTATCTTGACCCTGCTTGGTTAATCCGTGTTGGGAGACCATATGCATTCTAGAAGTGAGGAGGATTAGTTGTAGGATTAGTTGTACTTGGTACATTTGATGGGGGAATCATATGCTTGTTTGGATTCCGTTGAGTGATGCTCTGGAATCCCTTCTATTTTGCGATTCCGTTGAGTGATGGTTCGGAATCGTATCCAACTTGGGTTTCATTTAGTGGTTGTTAAGCATTGCACTCCTCGATTCCGTTGAGTGATGGTCCGGAATTGTATCCACTCAGATTCCGTTGAGAGATGGTCCAGAATCCTTCATACTCCGCGATTCCGTTGAGTGATGGTCCAGAATCGTATCCTGATTTGGATTACGTTGAGTGGTCCGTTATCCCTACTCTTGCTCATTTCCATAAGTTAGACTTGTTCCCTGGATTCGATTGAATGGGATGTACCCACAATAGATCTTGTGAATATAAATTAGAATTATCAAGTTATTACTTGAAATCCAGGCAGAGAACTATGTAGAAGTCCTTTATTAATTTTGTGCATTGATGTGTGATCTGATTGACTGATTAACAAAATTAAATGTTAATATCGTGCCTCCTTGATATCATGGAATGGGTTACTTGAGATGATTGTGGAAGGATGTTGAATATGATTGTTATTAATATGATCAGATCAATGATTAATGCGACTAGAGGATACTTGTTACAACCACCCCCAAAATAATTGGAGGATTTTATTTTTCCACCCTAAGCCTCCACGTGTCACTCATCTAACTCCCTTCCTCTTCTCTCTGACCCCCACCCCGTGACTTCTCCTTCTTCTTCATCTCTCTCTCTCTTTCCCGAAGCTCTCTCTCTCTCTCTCGTGTGTCTCTCTCCCTTAAACTCTCGTCTCTCCCTCTCTCCCTGGACTTGCGAGCACCCCAGCACCATCAGGAGATGCTTTTTACAAAAGCCGGGATCCCTGCCCAGTGAGACAGACGACTCGGAGCAAAGCTCCGACGAGTTTTCTCCTTGTTTCAGTTGGGGTAAGTCTCGATCCCTCATCCTCTTAACCAGGTTGAAGTTTGGTTGTGTATTGGAAGTTGAAACCTTCCATTTTTACGTAGGTTTAACCTCGGGAACGTTTTGGGTGAGCACACCCGTTTTCCGGCGAAAACAGTGGACCTTGGAGACTTTTCCGGTCACCTCCGACCGAGTTACGGCGTTTGGAAGGTATAAACCTCTTCCCCTCTCTTTGTGCTTCTCATTCGTACTTAGATCGGAGTTTGGAACCATAGTTTTTAGGTGACCGGAGCTGTAGCAGCTCCGGCCTTCTCTCTCGGCAAGACAGGCCTCCGGCCTTCTCTCCCGTTCTGACCCGCAGGCCTCCAGGCCGTTTTGGCTAAGCCCAAAGGGCACGGGCCCTAGTTTAAAAAGGCCTTGGGCCGGTTAAATTTTTAAAGTTGGTTTAAATATATATATGGCCTTAAGGCCTTGGGCTTATATGGTTTGGGTGGGCTGCTTTAAGCAGCCCGTGAGTGTGTGTGTGTGTTGTAGTTTATGTTTGGGCTTAATGCCCAAACCTTTTATTTCCTAACCCTAAATTATTTTAACCCTTAACCTAGGTTCCTAAAAACCTCCTAGTAAATCCTAAAACCCTTTAAACCCAATATAAATATATATATATTAGAAAATCCTTTTATTTATTAATTATATTTTTGTGCTTAGGTAAAGTTGCTATTAAGGAAAGTCGTAATTCTGATTCGCACGACTCTTCTGCTAAGGAATATTTGTGAGTGGACCCCTTCTAAAATTTCATGATTTAATAAATTAATTGCATAAATGATTAGCATGCCTACGGCTTTATAATTTGTTTTATGTGAAGCCTATTGATTAAATTTATTGATTATCGTCTCGAATTTTAATGAGAAATAATTGTTAGCCTATATTGAGCTATATTTTAATATATAGTATTTTCTATAAAAACCATGAACTGGTAGACTATCTGATAGGTGACGATAGGATGCTAGAACATGTTTTTGAACCCCTCTTTATAGTGTAGACGATGATCGGTAACCTACGCTATGAAGTGGTATTTATGAAAGGCGTAACATTTTGTGCGTACCTAGTAGACACTATGCCGCCTGGGGTGAGGATCTGGTGTTGGCATGTAGGCCGGGAGAAATAATCCCTAGCGAAAGGCTGAGGGACACGGAGATACATAAGTGATGGGTTAGGAGTGATGCTCGCAGCGAGGCGGTTGCTCAGCTGGCGGCAATGCTCTCTAATGAAGGTGAGGGAATCCCTTTTATAAAATAAGGGCTCGGTCCTCAGTACATGAATAATGAGTGCTCTCTAATGAAAGTGAGGGAGTCCCTTTTATAGAATAAGGGTTCGCTCCTCAGTACATGAATAATGGGTGCTCTCTAATGAAAGTGAGGGAGTCATTTTTATAGAATAAGGGTTCGCTCCTCAGTACATAAATAATGGGCTAGAGTCCCCCATGTATTTTTCATGAGGCCCAGTTGTGGAAGCCCAATATATGGTACATAGTGTAGTCCCCCAAGTCTTCAGTCAATAGAGGCTGTTGGCTGGAGACTTCAAATTCAATCCATGTATGGGCCGAAGTGGCGGTTGTTCGGAGGCAGTTTTTGTAGACCATGCACTGAAGCTTTGTAGGTGAAGCTTTGAAAGTGAAGCTTTGAAGCTGGAGCTTTTGTAAATGAAGCTTTTGAAGCTGGAGCTCTCGAAGCTGGAGCTCTGTAAATGAAGTTTTTGAAGCTGATTGTCATGAATGATGCTCATGAATGTTTATGTTGATTGACATGAGTGATGCTCATGGATGTTGACATGAGTGATGCTCATGAATGTTGACATGAGTGATGCTCATGCATGTTGACATGAGTGATGTTCATGAATGTTTATGTATGATTGACATGAGTGATGCTCATGAATGTTTATGCATGATTGACATGAGTGATGCTCATGTATAATTTTGGAGTACTGGACGTACTTTTGATCACTTGCTTGGTGATAATAGCGGCAGGGTGCCGAATAATTTTGGAGTACTAGACGTACTTTTGATCACTGGGTTGGTGATAATAACGGCAGGCTGCCGAATAATGTTGGAGTACTGGGCGTACTTTTGATAACCTGGTTGGTGATAATAGCGGCAGGGTGCCGAATAAATTTGGAGTACTGGACGTACTTTGGATCACCTGGTTGGTGATAATAACAGCAGGGAGCCGAATAAATTTGAAGCCATATGGCCTGGCTCTTTTGGGCATATGAGCCTTCGCCCTCCACATAACATTCCAGCCCATTATTTTGGGCTTGCCGTTTTTTTTTATTTTTTTTATTTTTTTATTTTTATGGTTACCCTCTGATGAGGTTATACAGATGTCTCCGAAAGATAAGAAAAATAAATCACATCATTCAAAAATAAATCTGACCCTTTGCTCAATGGGTTACGCCCATAATTCCCTTTTCTGCATGCCATCACCACCGCAATTATGTATGTTTCTTTTTATCTTCTTTTGCTTTCTACTTTTGCTTTTTCTTTTCACTTTTGTGGGAGAGGTTGAGCTGTCTGAGCGCTTTTCTTTTTCTTTTGTTGGATAAGTGCGACAAAGCATCAACATGCTGGCACATGTGAATATCTGGTAAAGCTAAGTCATTTGTTGGGAAAGGTTATTCCCTTTGTCCAAGTGGGTTGTTGAAGATAACCCATTACTGCATTATTCTCAGGGCTGTGATGATGATGCAGTTGAAGATTGTGCAGAGAAACGGAAGACCAAGAAGAAGACTTAGAGGAGCCATTGGCTCAGTGATTGATTGATTGTGCAGAGATACAGTGTTTTTTTGAGCTGAGTAACTTCCCAAATGTCACTGTTCCCTCCTGATGCTGCCGCTTCATGTTCATTGCTTTTTTGCTGTACATGTGATGGGAAATCTCCTACTTTAGCATTTTCAGCTCTCAATCGTCTAAGTTGATAATTCCTATGACGGCTTGCCAGATGTCGTTCTCTCTGCTCAACGGTCATAGCCCACCTCCTCTGCCTGTCCCTTACGCGACGTCGTTCCAGCTCTTGCTCTCTTTGCATTCTGCGCAGCTCCGACCTATCTAACGACAACTCCTCAATTGTTGTTCAAATCCGTAGGTAACAGACTCTCCAATTCTTCAAGCAAATTTTGCTACTTGTTCTGTAATGGGCTTTTACTTTGAGCATCCACAGCACGGCATCACGGCGAGCCGTGGAGATCAAAGAGTCCTCTGTTCCCATGCCCTCCATGTGTTTGACGAAATGCATCTGTTGCTGCTCCTCCTGATAGATATCACAAAGAGGGGAGTCTTTGAAAGCTGGGTGGAGAAGAGAGAAGCGCTTGTGTGTTGCTGGCAAGCTTGTTTGTATGGTGAATTTGGCGATCGCAGATGTCACAAAGAGCAGCTTCATTGGCAGAGCAGAAGACAGTTGCTTCTTCTTTGTCACACACGTCGCACCAGATCTTCATGATCTCCTTAAAATAATTTTCTCAGGAAGTGCAACTGCAGGATATAGCCGTGTGTTTGAGTAGTAGTTATTTTAAATGAGTCGGTGATGGGGTTGGAAGGGAAATGTTATGGGAGATGATGAATGGAGATAAAGAACAAGTATGGGATTTTGGGCATTTGAAATGGGTTTTTTGTTTAGTTTCTTTGTGTTTTCTAGAGAGAGAGATGAGTGATGGTGTTGTGGAAGCAGCAGCTAGTCGATTGGGGAGAGGAGTTTTGGTTTCTTGGGTTTTTTGCAGATTCACGGTAAAGGTTTGATGAAAAAAATGAAAAAGAAACAACATAGCTTTTCGTGTCGTTTCTCACAGACGGCGCCAAATGTTGATGCACAAAACTGGAGGGGTCTTGGAACAACGTAAATCCGACCGTGAATCTGCAAGAAAGTAAAGAACACAAGATGTATCGTGGTTCACCCCAATGTTTGGGCTACGTCCACACTGATGTTGATTGTATTTCTCTCTAACTGTATGTATGGATTACAAGGGTGAGAGGGAGTCCCCAAGAGAAAGAGAGAGTTTGAGAGAGCTCTATGTTTGTGAGGATGAGAGCTTTTGGTTTGTGAGGGTGATGAGGCCTTTTTATAGAATAAAGGCTCCTCACTTATTACATATTTGCCCCTCCATTTATTACATAATTACATTTGAGTTCCCCGAGTATTTATACGAGATCTAAATACGGAGGCCCTACGTATGGTACAAACTATTTATATTAATATTGCATTACTTCTTATGTTCTTTGAATAATGAGAAAGTTATGTGATATATATATATATATATATATATATATATATATATATATATGTTGTGAATTATTATGAAGTGAAGTGAATTGAATTAATATTATGTTATGTATTATGAAAATTTTGAATGTTAGAATGATAATGGGATTGTGACAAGTAGATGAAAAAGTTGTAGTATACTTGTGCCAGTGAGAATTATTGAATTGGGCAGAAAAAGGCCAGGGAAATAGGGATGTGTTATGTGGGCAAAAGCCCGTGGATGTGGATTTAGGCAAAAAGGCCTAAGGATGTGTGATTGGACAAAATGACCTATGAAATGTGAAGGAATGAATGAGTGGGCACAAAAACCCAGTACTTCTGGAAGAAAAGCTCATTGTGTGGGCATGGAAATTCTCCATTTATTTTAGTGGACATGAATAAAATTGTGAAATGAGATTTGAGTTCGTTTACTATAAATGAATTTCTAGTTGTGCGAGATATGAAATTTTTATGGTTGATGAAAAGAATGGATGAGGAAAGTTTTCAATTACAAATTTGATTGTTTTGGTTGCCGTAGTCTTGAGTTGACATTGTTGGTTAATGGGCCGTGAATAATACTCTGGATGTGCAACTCACTCATTTCTCATATCTGATTTGTCATTAATAATGTTTGGCTTGCAATTTTGACACTTACTTAGTCATTGATGATTATGGTTTGCATTTCTGATATCTCGTTGGGCAATGATGGTTATGGCTGACATTTATGATAATTGTTTTGATAGTGATGTGTATGTTGTGACTATTATGCTAGTGGTTATTTTAGGCCATGAGAATTGTGGCTCGAGGTGGGTATTTATTTTGCCAATGAATATGACTAGAATTTCTAATAATTATCATGCCAATAAAGGTTGCTGGGAATCTGAGTATATGGGTGAGAATTACAATGATTTCTTTGTTGATCTACTCATTTTGAGTTTGAATAAACTCGTAGACTGAGGTTATGATTTTATTTACTATAAATGGAATGATGGGGAAGGTTTGTAATTTCAAATTTGGTTTGTTTGGTTGCCAAAATCATGAGTATATTGATGAATTCTTATTAATGGTGGCATTCTTTGTGCTTGTACAAAGATTGGTGTTGAGATCGTCTTGAGACGAAGATAATTGAAATTGTGAATTATGGTTCGATGTTGTCGAACTTGATGATAGCCAAATTCGAGTATAATGAAAGTGTGAATGTCATTTGGGCATCGTTATCTGTTTAATATGTGGCATTGGTGAATATGGAATTGATACTGAAATTTCGAGGACGAAATTTTTTTTAGGGGGGAAGAATGTGAAATCTCGTTCCTGGATTTCATTATTATAATCTAAGTATTGGTATTATTGAGTTTTTATATTATTTTTTGGGAAATTAATTATTTAAAATCCGTAGACCATTCGAGGTCACAATTTATATTGTTGATTAGATTTTGAGATCACGAACGCATAGGCGAAAGCCGTTTGCGAGTCCGGGTTATAACGGTATAGTTACATGCGTTTGAAGTTGGGATACTATAGATTTTAGGAATTATTTAGACTCCCGCTTTATGGGAAAGAGGCCCAATCAAATATTTGGGTTAATGGACCAATCAGTTAGAAGAGAGAGGGAACCAATCAGATTTTTAAAAGGTTAGGAGCTGCCCAATCAGGAGAAGGAGAAGAAGGGACCCGAAATAGGTCATTTTTTGACCCGCGAACCACCATTTTTGACCCGGCCATATCTCCTTCATACGAACTCTGTTTTGGGTGATCTTGGTGTCCATGGAAAGCCCTTGATGAGCCCTACATCCTGGTAGTGTTAGATTTCCCAATTGTTTTCCCATTTTTCCAGTTCGAAGCCACAAACCCACGGGATGTTGATGGCGTTGCAGAGAGTAGGCCTGGCAAACGGGTCGTGTCAATCGTGTTCGTGTCATTTTCGTGTAACACCTGTTATCTTAACGGGTCGTGTGGTGTCACACCTGTTATCTTAACGGGTCCTTAACAGGTCGGGTCACTTTACCCAACGGGTAAAGTGACCCGACCCATTATGACCCGTTAAGAAAAAAAAAAAATTCTTAAATTTGCACATACCACACATTGTCACATAAATATTACTTCAAAACATTAAAACACATTTGTCGTTTAAGTACTACATCTACACTCGAAAATAAGAGCCTCATAAAAAATACATTCATACACTACTATTCTATTACAAATATTAAATGTGCAAGGATATGCAAAATGAAAGCGTTTTTGTTTTCAAGGTTGTGAAGCCTTTCTCAAAAGTTTAAACCTTGCCAATAGAACTCAAAGCTTAATGAAAGTGACCCACTAGTGTGTTTATTCGTACTTTCATTAAGTATAACATAAGATTTTGTGGTATCCACTAGTGTAAATATTTTAAATTGAATATCGAATTCATTCATTGTATTCATATAGGGTCAAGGAGTGTACTTGAAAAAAATCATCAAAATCAGAGTTAAAATAACCGTTAAATTATGATTTTTTGTTTATAACCGTCGAAAAGTTTTGTCCCGTTACTTAATCTTTAAATGTTTGTTTTTTGCAATTTTTGGCGTATGCGATCTCGAAGCATATACCAACAAGTTTGACGGTTAGATCGTTGAAACTAGTTTCGTAGAATGCGTATCCCATCAAAACAATAGATTCACTAACACTTAAGAGTTTATTCTTACTTTCATTAAGTCTAACATAAGATTTTGTGGTATCCACTAGTGTAAATATTTTAAATTGAATATCGAATTCATTCATTGTATTCATATAGGGTCAAGGAGTGTACTTGTAAAAAATCATCAAAATCAGAGTTAAAATAACCGTTAAATTATGATTTTTTGTTTATAACCGTCGAAAAGTTTTGTCCCGTTACTTAATCTTTAAATGTTTGTTTTTTGCAATTTTTGGCGTATGCGATCTCGAAGCATATACCAACAAGTTTGACGGTTAGATCGTTGAAACTAGTTTCGTAGAATGCGTATCCCATCAAAACAATAGATTCACTAACACTTAAGAGTTTATTCTTACTTTCATTAAGTCTAACATAAGATTTTGTGGTATCCACTAGTGTAAATATTTTAAATTGAAGATCGAATTCATTCATTGTATTCATATAGGGTCAAGGAGTGTAGCTGTAAAAAATCATCAAAATCGGAGTTAAAATAACCGTTAAATCGTGATTTTTTGTTTATAACCGTCGAAAAGTTTTGTCTCGTTATTTGATCTCTGAATGTTTGTTTTTTGCAATTTTTGGCGTATGCGATCTCAAAGTATATACAAACATGTTTGACGGTTGGATCGTTGAAACTAGTTTCGTAGAATGCGTATCCCATCAAAACAATAGATTCACTAACACTTAAGAGTTTATTCATACTTTCATCAAGTATAACATAACATTTTGTGGTATCCACTAGTGTAAATATTTTAAATTGAAGATCGAATTCATTCATTGTATTCATATAGGGTCAAGGAGTGTAGCTGTAAAAAATCATCAAAATTGGAGTTAAAATAACCGTTAAATCGTGATTTTTTGTTTATAACCGTCGAAAAGTTTTGCTCGTTACTTGATCTCTGAATGTTTGTTTTTTGCAATTTTTGGCGTATGCGATCTCGAAGCATATACAAACAAGTTTGACGGTTGGATCGTTGAAACTAGTTTCGCAAAATGCGTATCTCATCAAAACAATAGATTCACTAACACTTAAGAGTTTATTCATATTTTCATTAAGTATAACATAAGATTTTGTGGTATCCACTAGTGTAAATATTTTAAATTGAAGATCGAATTCATTCATTGTATTCATATAGGGTCAAGGAGTGTAGCTATAAAAAATCATCAAAATCGGAGTTAAAATAACCGTTAAATTGTGATTTTTCGTTTATAATCGTCGAAAAGTTTTGTCTCGTTACTTGATCTCTGAATGTTTGTTTTTTGCAATTTTTGGCGTATGCGATCTCGAAGCATATACAAACAAGTTTGACGGTTGGATCGTTGAAACTAGTTTCGCAAAATGCGTATCTCATCAAAACAATAGATTCACTAACACTTAAGAGTTTATTCATATTTTCATTAAGTATAACATAAGATTTTGTGGTATCCACTAGTGTAAATATTTTAAATTGAAGATCAAATTCATTCATTGTATTCATATAGGGTCAAGGAGTGTAGCTGTAAAAAATTATCAAAATCGGAGTTAAAATAACCGTTAAATCGTGATTTTTCATTTATAACCATCGAAAAGTTTTGTCTCGTTACTTGATATCTGAATGTTTGTTTTTTGTAATTTTTGGCGTATGCGATCTCGAAGTATATACAAACATGTTTGACGGTTGGATCATTGAAACTAGTTTCGTAGAATGTGTATCCTATCAAAACAATAGATTCACTAACACTTAAGAGTTTATTCATACTTTCATCAAGTGTAACATAAGATTTTGTGGTATCCACTAGTGTAAATATTTTAAATTGAAGATCGAATTCATTCATTGTATTCATATAGGGTCAAGGAGTGTAGCTGTAAAAAATCATCAAAATCGGAGTTAAAATAACCGTTAAATCGTGATTTTTTGTTTATAACCGTCGAAAAGTTTTGTCCCGTTACTTGATCTGTGAATGTTTTTTTTTGGTAATTTTTTGTTGATGCGATCTCGAAGCATATACAAACAAGTTTGACGGTTGGATCATTGAAATTAGTTTCGTATAATTCGTATCTCATGAAGTTCAATGGCGTGTGTGTGTGTATATATATATATGTTTATTTATTAAGTAGATTTAAATCTATTTATTTTGTATGTATAATTATTATAGTTTTTAGGGGTATAAAATTTAATTTAAAATTTAATATATATATATATATATAAATATAATTATTATAGTTAATATTTTGGGGGTATAATTATTATAGTATATATAATTATTATAGTTAATTTAATATATATATAATTATTATAGTTTTTAGGGGTATAAAACTGTTAAATTAATATATATATATAATTATTATAGTATTTTTTTAGGGTTATAAAATTATTAAATTAATATTCTGCTTATCGTGTATCGTATTACCCACGTGTATACCCGAACCAACCCGTTATCTTAACAGGTACTTATCGGATTACCCGATAACGACCCGCCTGTTAATTTCGTGTCGTGTCGTGTCGGGTTATCGGGTCGTGTTAGGAATTGCCAGGCCTAGCAGAGAGGGTGACGGGTGGGGATAGAGGAGGCAAGGGCCACTAGGTAATATAGGTCGCCACGTCGCTTACCCACACCAATCATCACCTTCAAAACCAAGTCCTGCAAAACACACCAAGAGGGAAAAAAGTTACGGAACACGATAATCCATCTGTAAGTTTACCAACCGATAAAAGGTCCACTTTAAAATTAGGGACACATAAAACATCGTTTAAAGTAACGGAGGAATTTAAACGAAGAGTACCAGTTAAAGTAATTGGAGCAGTAACACCACTAGGCAAAGAAACAGGTGGCAAGTGCGAAGATGAAGTATTAACCAAACAAGAAGCTGAAGAAGTAATATGATCGGTAGCTCCGCTGTCAAGGATCCATTGACCAAGACTGGAAGTTACAGGTAACAAACCTTTGGCAAAGTCATTATTAAAAACGGCATGAGCCTGATGAGACAAAGGAGGGTCGGCAACATTAGTGAGGGTAGCAAGGACATGAGAGTGTTCTTTCGCAGAGAGGTGCGGCATTGCAACTTGGACATCCTACAAGGTAGGTGGGCCGTGCACGTGATGGGCTGAGGGAAGGACGGTGGGAGGGTGGGCCTGAAGACTGGTGGTGGGCCGAGTGCCTTTATTGTTGATGCTGCGCGCAGTGCTGTGTGAAGAACCGGTTGTTGCAGGGGATGTGGAGGAGCGACAGGGTGGCCGCCACGGTTGCCCATGGAAGTCATAGTTGCAATAGGTGCAGTGAAGAGGAGGACGGTCGGAGGATGTACGAGAGGATGAGCCACGGACCACCATAGCAGCATGTTGATTTGCAGAGTAAAGGGAGCCCAACGAGCGCTGCTTTTATGCCTGAGAGACTGAGGAACAAGCTTGGCGAACAGTGGGTAGAGGGTTTGGCATAAGCGGAGAATGAAGGATTTGGTCCCAAATAACGGAGAATGACTCATTGAGTCCCATGAGAAATGGCATAAGCTGTTACCGGTCATTCTTAGCGCCATAAGAACAGGTGCAATGTTCGTTGTACGAGGCAAGTTCATCCCAAAGACCTTTAAGACGAGTGAAATAGGCGGAGACAGAAGAAGTACCTTGGGAGATGGTAGCAAGTTCACGGTTGAGTTGTAATATGCGGGGAATGTTGCTTTGAGAGAACCGTTCGCGAAGGTCGTCCCAGATGGCTTTGGCAGTGGTGGAGAAGAGAATGGACTCGGCAAGCTCAGGCTTCAAAGAGTGAAGAAGCCAAGAAAGAATCATATCGTTGCAGCGGCGCCAAGCTACGTGCGTATCAGGATCCTCGGAGGAGGATGGTTCTTCAATGTCGCCGGTAATAAAGCCAAGTTTGTTCTTGGCGCTTAAAGAAATATGTATTCCACGTGCCCATGTGGTATAATTATCTCCATTTAACTTTTTGGAGACAAGAACAAGATTAGGGTGATCAGAATGGTGGAGAAAAAAAAGGGTGTCTGTGATCATTGTCTCCCATGATAATGGTGGAAGAACAAGAATGGCAGAAGAAGGTTGCCGAAAAAAAATAAAATAAAGAAAGGCTAGGTTTTGAAACCTGCTCTGTATACCATGTAGAAAAAGATATATGGGTTTGAAGTGTATTTCATTGATACGTGAAACACAAATATATACAATTACATAACTTGGTCAGCAAGAAATTATCCCTACAAGTTAGGAATACAACTATAACTAGGATTACAATTATACATAGATTCCAACCACGTTTCTACTTGTCTAACAAAATAAAACTTAAACCATGAAATTTAAGGCCTAGTAGTGGTAGTGAACTAAGACTAAACTCTAATCACAAAAGAGTTAAGAAACTTGATACCTTTGGAGTTTCTCTTTGCATGAGCAAAGACTAATCACCCATGAGAGGACCTTCATTCTTCTCCTTGAGTTAGGACTCCATGGCCGTCATCTTCATCTTGTAGCCTTTTTGGATTCTTGGATTTGGATGCTTGAATGATTCTCCAAAAGTCTCCAAAAGTTGGAGACCTCTAAATTCCGACACCAAGGATGGTGAAGGACGAAGATGAGTGACCATGGAAGCAAAGATTGCTAGCTAAATATTTGATGTTGGCTGGCCTCTCTAGAGAGAAAGAGAGAGCTTATGTTCGCTCATCTTTCCTCAAAGAAACCCTAATGAAGGATGGAGCTTAAAGCCGCCCTTATACCTCATTCTAAGTGAGTAACAAACTTGTAGTAAGTGAGCCATCACTCCATTCCCTCTTAGGCCGGTTTTGTGTGTGTGTTTTGGGTTAATTCCTATTTTGTGTGTGTGTTTGGATATTTTAAATATATATTTGTTTATGCTTATAAAGAAAAAGAGCTCTCATTCTGGTCATCACCATTAAGCATCTGTTGCGAAACATGGTTCCGGCCGCCCACTCTTCTGGCTCTGCAAATCTTTTTCTCTATAGTCAGTATTATTTTATTTTCTGATAAGGATGTAACTGGAAATTTTAAGTTGCGTAATCCACCATGGTTCTGCATGTAAATACGCAATTTGTAGAGACAAACCTTGTTCTTGCTGCTGTTACGTATTTTCTTAATCTTTGTTCACGGAGGTTGAAGATTTTGCTCGGAGGTTAAATTCAGATTGAAGATTTTGCTCGGAGGTTAAATTCAGACTGGCCTGAAAGGATGCAAGAGATCCTATCTTTGGGTCAGGAAAGGAGGCCTGTACCATTTTCCATTAATGGAAACAGTTCTGTCAGAAGATATGCTTGTATGTTCTCTTTCTTCTTACTTTTTTGTTCCCCTTCGAAAGCTTCTAGCCTTCTACCATTGTTTTTTTCCGGACACATAATACTCTTGTCACATAAGTAAATCAGCGCTAAGATATTTTCGTTACTTTCTTTTGGTAAGTAAGGTTACAAATGCTTTACATGTTTCTCCCTTCAAATAGCTTTTGAACCTAATGACATGCCATGTTCCTTAAGACCAAGGGTGGAGGGCGAGTGCTAATCCCGGTGGGTCTGTGAAACTTACCTCTGCAACCCGAAAAAAAATTGTTTTCACCATTCCTCTTTACTATATGATATCCATAAAGTATATAGTTGTGGAGTGAAAGCTGGAAAGTATAATCTGTTTCCTTGTCTCCTACGTGTGGTTTTCCAGAATCTCCTTTTTTTTTCTTTTTTTTTTTTCTCACGGGCTGATGAATATTATTCATTAGTATTTCTTTTCGTATTCCTGGTTATGCATAGTTGGCCATTCTGTTTCTGTCACGTTATAATTTTACCAAGTGAGAGGAATTGATATTGATATCGATATTGCCCCCCTTCCCTGTTCACTTAGTTGGCTGTGCATTAGCTATTTGATTAGTGATATTCCCTCACTCAGACAAGCTTAATTCCACTAGTATTGTACCAATCCTGAATGTTCGATCAACGTTTGAATACATTGTATAACATATCTTTCTTTATGAAACTCCCGAGTGTGTATCTGTTTTATCCGCTTTTGAATCGTATGTTATTCACCGAAGGATCAGAACAAGAGACAAACATTAAACTCAAGAGCACTTATTCAGCATTACATTCCCTATTACTCATCTTACCACTCGAGCATACAGGAGTATATCCAGAGTGGAAACGGCTCGAACAAAACTCTTATCGGCCAAAGGCTGGAACAATTTTGACCAGATGCTAACAGGCTACCAAGAGTTCCTATTCTCATTTATTTGGACCCAAACATAATTATTTTTTCCCTTTTTCATAATTTAATCTTCTTCTTTTGTTGGGGTAATTAGCTGGAGTTGGATTTTGGGGGCAACTGTTCGTATGTTAGGGCAACAAATAAATCAAAAAATAATACTTCTGCCTCTATTTTTATGAGCCAAACTCGTCCGTTTATCACGAGCTTGTATGAGGTTACACGAACTGGTCGTCTCACTTATTTTGGCATTTGTTTAACAAGTTCAATGTAGTTTTGAAATTTTAATTCATGTCCTTCGTTTAGTGCCATTCTTTTTAGTCTCTTACACACAGCTCTTTGAACCTGGCTTTCAATTTGGAATGCAGTTTATTCATCCATTAATTCATTACAAATTGAGAACAATTGAAACTAAAACCATAAATACTTGTGTGAAATTACAACTCGACAATGAGTCAAATACATCTACCTCTAATGTATTTGGAGAAATTCCAACTTATTGTTACAAGTAACAGTAGAGCTCTTCAATCTGTAAAATCTCTTCCCCCATAACTTAAAAGTTATTGCATTCTTCTTCTCCTTCAGGCTCCTCCTCAAACCAAAAGCCGAAAGGGTTAGCATGAAGTAGCAAACAAGACGATGAACGAGCTACAAAAATTCAGGTAAACCACAGGCGTTAGCTGTTAGCCGGGAGTTTAAAAGAGAAGAAGACATGTATGTTAATTGCAATATTATTCATTATGTCACAGAAAACTTACAGTTTATTCATCGAGCATTCTTTGTTGCCTGAACAATGTCACCCCGACATAAAGCCAATCATTTAAACCATTCAAGAGCTTGAAGTATGTGTATCTCCATAACCTATTGAATATCGAACTCCCACAAACTCCCCAGAATCCAACAACAAATCCAAGCCCCAAACTCACGTAAAATCCCGGAGTTATAAACCCATCATTATCTTCATCCTGATTCCCAACCACCGGCTGCTCCTCTGGAGTTGTTTCCTCAGAAGAGCATGTCTGAAGTGGAATTCCACAAAGGAGAGGATTTCCGGCAAAAACAGAGGGCTCATAAATTTGAAGCTGAGATCCTATGGGAATTTTTCCAGACAGGTTGTTGTTGGACAAGTCCAACATACCAAGGCCAGATATTCCAAAGAGACTTGTTGGAATTGTACCATGTATTTGGTTGTTTGACAAATCAAGCAAATCTAAAGACTGCAACTTCCCGATATTTGGAGTTATTTGACCTGTTAAGTTGTTTCTTGATAGGTTTAAAGAAACCAACCCCACAAGATCAGTGATTTCACAAGGAATCTCTCCTGTTAATCGGTTACTGGACAGATGAATACTCTTTACAAGCCCCAGAATGCTTTTGTATTTGGACATCATGCCTTTCCATATCAAGGATGCTTCGTCATCATAACTATAACCAGTGATAGTATGGGAGTTTACATAAATGGTACGAGTGATAGTTAGACTTGAACTTCCTCTTAGAGCCAAATTAGTCAAATTGTTGAGGCATTTGGGTATACTTCCGGAGATATTGTTCATCGAGAAATCCAAAATTTGAATGCTTCTCATATTACACATTTGTAACGGAATGCTTCCATAGAAGTGATTCAAACGAAGGATAAGGATAGTCAAATTTGGAAGTCCATACCCTACCCATTCAGGTATCGGCCCTGATAAGTTATTATTTGCAACATCAAAAACTACTAGGCTTGAACAATTGTTCAAGGATGAAGGCAATTCCTCCACAAATCCATTATTGTTTAGGTTCAATGTTCGAATAGAAAATAAAGAGCCCATTGTGGTAGGAATTCTCCCCGAAAAATGGTTGTCACTCAAATCAAGAATTAAAAGATTTTTGAAATGAGTCCAGCAATCGGGAAGTTGTCCGTCTAAATGGTTGCTCGAGAGATCAAGCAACGTTAAGTTACTTGCGTTCATTGGAAACAAGAAAGAAAAAGACCCTGAAAAATTATTGTGGGACAGATCAAGAGATGACGCTTTTAATAGGAATGGAGGGACTTGACCTTCCAATTGGTTCCAACTCAAATTTAGTAGACGAGGGTAATATAAAAAATCGATTTGCGAGTTTGGAATTGTTCCCCTAATTTGATTGTTGGAGAGATCTACAAAATCAATTTCATGATGATGAGACAGCCTTTCCCAAAACCAACTAGGAAGGGTATCAGATATTCCTGCATTAGAAATATCAAGGACTGAATAACTTCTTTGAGTTTGAAGCCAATTTGGAAAATGTGGCCCATCTTGCAAGACCCCAAGAATATGAAATCCAATTGGAAAGGGGGAACCCATTTAGAATGGAAGTTTAAAGTTAGTGAGGCCGAGGACAAACCAAAACATCTTAATCTGGAGAGACCCGAGAAATGACTTTCTGAAATCACCCCTTCAAATTGGTTAAAAGAGAGATCTAGATATGTAAGAGAGCTCATGTTTCCAATGACATCGGGAAATAAGCCAGTTAATTGGTTGAAAGACATGTCAAGATGACCAAGACTGGCATTGTATTTGGACAACCAACGAAATATGGAAGAAGTGAGTTCGTTGGAACTAAGGTCAACATGAGCAAGAGATCTAGACGAATTTATGTTAAAAAGAGTACTGGAATGAATTGCAGGAGAAGGAAGACTGCAATTTAACAGTGTCAAGTTTGTAAGTTTGGGGAGCTTACTAACTGTTTCCAACCAGTCAGGAACATTACTAAGATTGTTGTAACTCAGATCCAAATATGTTAAAGAAGAAAGATGAGGTAGCCATGAATTGAGATTTACTACATTAGCAAAGTGATTGAAGCTGAGATCAAGATGTTGCAAGTGGGTAAGGTTTCCAACTTGACTTGGAAATTGACCACCAAAAGAAGCACTAAAGAGATCGAGGTATCTTAAACTGGAAAGAGAACCAATGAAATCTGGAAGTCGGATCCCATTGAAGTTTATCCACGAAAGGTCCAAATATTTCAAATGCTGTAACTCAATGAGTTTAGGATTCATC
Source organism: Malus fusca (assembly GCA_035220775.1). NCBI lineage: Eukaryota > Viridiplantae > Streptophyta > Magnoliopsida > Rosales > Rosaceae > Malus > Malus fusca. Next base: position 18,619,186 of record CM069059.1, on the reverse strand, counting down.
ATCTTACCTTGCAAATGATATCGGATATCGTGTGGGTGTCCTTTCTGATCAAATGAGCGACTTCGATGGTAACGTTCCAATCCAAGATCAAGTTGAATAACATGGTTGGTACGGTTGCTGCAGTGGACTCCTACCCATTTGCAACAATCTTGTTTGTGTTCTTCTATTCCCCACGAAGAGAGGAAGTTGTTGTCATCCACAAGGCCCTGTTTGAAAGCAAGGAGTGCTTCTCTTTCCCTCTCAATGCACCTCATCACTCCTCCTGAAGAAATATTGTTGAATCCAAGAGAAGGGGAAGGGTTGACAACACATGGTAGTAAAATTACAACCACAATTAAAGCATGAAAGAGTTTGTTGAAGCATCTGATTCCATCACCCTCCATTTTTATTGAACTAAATCAACCTAAATACAATTGAAGAATGAAAAAGAAAAACTGTGGATTCAGGATTTTGATTTAGAAGAAGCTGCAAATGGGGTTCAAAATGGTCAGGAATTATTTTTATTTTTATTTTTTATTTTTTGTTTTTGTTGGGTGGGTGGGTTGGTTGGGTTGGGTTGTGTGGTCCGTGTTGGCTGAAGGCGTGGGTGGCTGTGGATGAAAATGTAGGATATGCATTAATGAAGATAATACGTACAACCATAGGATGCATATGGCTTCATTAAAAATCTTGCTGGGAATTTCAAACCAATTGAAGGGAAAAAGTGTGTTCCACACCAAATAATAGATGATAAGAGTAATATTTTTGATATTCTTGCTCTATTTTTCACTAGACTGACTTATCTTTTTGGCGAGAAATTGTTTTTTATTTTTATACAACGATATATATTTACATTATAAGAGTAAATATTGTATCAAACTGACAATTTTACGAGATTTAAATTTAACACCTTCTACTTATAAATGAAAATGAATATTATTAGTTCGTAGTACTAAATGTGAAAAATTGTTAATGAAAAACCGACAAATGTCACGGACAATCTATGACACGCTATGTTTGGGTGTGGGATTTTCAAGTCATGAGATTGAAAAGCCAAATTATAAAAGAGAACACCACAAAATAAGAAAATTATTTAATAGTACGTTGAATTGAATGATACGGAATAAATGAATAAGATTTTAAAAATAGAATATCCAATAATGTCATTCACTTCAAACACTAGTTTAGTTACGGACATTTTGGTACACTAGTTTAGTATAATATATTTAGGTACCGATATTTCAGTACACTAGTTTAATATCATATATTTAGGTATGGAATTTTTTGGTACACTTATGTTTTTGCATATTTTCTTATGTGCCACTAATTCACTACAATATATTTAGGTACAGACATTTCGGTATCCTAATTTAGTAAAATATATTATAATACAGACGTTTAGGTACCCTAATTAGAGAAAATAAAATTAATGAATTAAAATGTGTATAACAATAAATTTAAATTTTAATGTAATGACATTAAATAAGATATCTATTAAATATTAAAACAAAAATATAATATAAATTTGAATTAAGTACACATTAGAGGACTAAAATCAATATCCAATCTAACACTAGATATTTATTGAATTGTAATCTTCTCCAAAGATTAAAGTTCAAAACCCCCTTCTTTTTAATCTGTTTCTGCTCATTCATCATTGTTGTTGTTGAGGTGAGACTTTCAGACTCGTTTTTTGTGCACTCGGTAACCTCATGTTTTACATTGCCTGAAGCATTGTTGTTTAACATTAAGGTTCTTGTCAACAAAAGCGTGGGAAGGCCGGCTCCAATTCCACCATACGCTCTCAATGTTAATGTCTTTGATCTTGGTTGAATTATTTGTCTTCTTTTCTTTGTATCTTGATTAATAATTTGTTCCAAAGTTTCTCAAGGAAAATTATTGAAAAGAATAAAATGATACACTATTAAAAGGGATAAATTTGTTCCAAGTCTTCTTTTCTTTTAGCTTTGGAATCGTCACAGCTTGCAAAGAAGAGACAACTCAAGAATGAATGAAGAATGAAAACTATGGATTCAGGATTTGACGCGTTTTTCACCGTCTTTATTATGGTTAAACATGAATTCTGCTTTTCCCAAGTCGTTTATCATTTGTCTCAATCGTACTACAAAAAAAATATACATATACAAATAAATTACAAGCTAAGAAAATAAGTGACGAGCAAAATTAAAAATTTCACAATGCCAATTGAAATATATTGACTTGACCTTTGGCATCAATATTTCATGGAGTGTTACTAGACGCACCCTAATGTTTTATCTTTCCACCCACATTATAACCTCACTGACCTCAAAAAGATGAAAAAATTAAAATGTTATTTTCACACCCACTATTATTTCTAAAATAACCTTTAATATATATGCTATAACATATCTCTTCCTCCTCTGCTTGCACTTGCAAAAAAACTGAAATTAAATGTTTAAACACCTTCGAAAACGAGTGTGAAATTTGAGAGAGAGAGAGAGAGGACACGAACAGAAATGAAATGGTGGTGTTATAGATAGAGGAAGAAAGAAGTGATAGAGAGGTAGAGAGAAGTCCAAGGAGAGAAAATAAAGGGAAGGGAAGAAAAGGAGCACTAGCGTGATTAGAAACGAGCCAAAGTGGATTCTCTCACTCCTCGTCTTTTTTGTTTCAGGTTTTTTCCATGTTTGAAAATGGAGCATGAGAACGAAATTTTGAGAATAAAATCAAACCCGTAGGTGGGTATTCAAATAAAGGGGAGCACCTTGCTATCATGAAAACGCCATCTGTTACCATAGTAGCTGCATGAATCGAGTCATTTCCAATCAAAGTTGGTTCAATTATCAAATTCATATTCTTCACAATTGACGGCGCATTTTTCAAGATAATCCGATCCGATATCTCTCAATTCAACTGAAGGGACGATGAGGAGATAGATTTTTTTCTCTCTCTTGTGCTGGTCCTTGATGTCAACGTGTTATTTGTTTTGTTTCGTGTGCAGCTTTCAAAGTCAAAAGTCAAAATTGAAAACCACGTTTGTTGTTATTTTTTTCGTTTTGGGGGGGATATATATATATATATATATATATTTCACTTTAAGTGGAATAAATAATATACCAAACTCGTCAGTCAAAATTTAAATTTGAATTATTTTCATCGGAGAGATGCAAATTTAGGATATCAATATTACATTTACATCACATTTCACATTTGTAGAGATAAATGTTACTTCTACTTGAATGGGAGACATGTAAATGTATATTCCATTTATTGTGCCCCTCTTTGACTAGCACGGACCACTTTTAATATATGTAAATTTACATTATTATTTACATCTTTCAACAAAATTGAATATTTTATATTCTTATTAGAAAGCTTTGCGGTCAACCAAAAATATAAAATGCAAATTTGAAGGCATTCAATTGCTTTTGTTAATTCATAACACACTATATATATATATATATATATATTTTTTTTTTTTTTGAAGAAAAGGATGCTTAAATGAGCTCCGTGCCTTGAAAATCAGGCCCAGTATATACAGTAGTGTTTATAATTTCACTAAATGCACATATTGTAGAGAGATTTTTAGTGTGATCGGAATATGAGGTGATACATCACGTGTCACTATATAAATAGATGAGATATGTGTGTTAAAAAGTTAATAACTTAAAAAATAAAATTTCCAACTATTTATATAAAAATATGTGGTGTAACATCCGTGTTCTAGTCACAATGAAAAATTTCTACATATTGTAGGGTCTCATGGTAATTAATCTCAGTCACAATTGTTCTTGACTTTTATCATCAAAGTTCGATTAATTGGTACCAGACAGACAGTTAAAAATTGTCGTTTATGATCATTTTTGTACTAGTGGTATAATCCAGTAACGTTGGACCATATAGGGTCTAAGAAAACGGACTCTGTTTTTGGAACTGAATTTTAACTTGTATTAGTTGATTCTTTAAAAAATCATCTAATAGTTACAACTTGGTAAATATTTGCTATCCGATTCCCCGATTCCCCCCTTATCCACAGAACTTTGAGATCCATTCTCATGTCTCCCAAAGTCAAAAAGGTACCTGCAGAAATGCAACTAGCTTATGTCAATGAATGCTCGTGGATTCTGTTTTGCAATGAACGTTCATCGCGAAACCTAATTCCGTTCTATAGAGCACAAGCAATATAGATGTTGGTGCAGATTAGCCAAGCTTGTGTCTTACCAAGTGTGAACGGAACAAAGAAAGCCGGTTGGCCATGGCCGTCCATCAAGTTCAAAGCCACATATGTGATAAGGAGACCTGTAATTGCAAATCGCCAAGCAACCATTCATAAGTAGGCAATTGTCAGTTACGCTAAATATCAATGAATCCATTGACCTTTGTTTCCCATATACAAACAGAAAACACAAAGCCAATTAGATGAGGAGGCAGATTCTCTGCCCTCCCACTTCATGTGCCCTCCCGTGTCCTCCTATTTTGTGTGGTCACGGTTAAGCTACGTCAACATTTTATATTACTATTCATTTTTGTCTTATTATCTCTATAAAAAAATATATAAAATGTTGACATAGCTTAACCGTGACCACACAAAACAGGAGGGTACGAGAGGACAGAGAATCTGCCTCCATTAGATGAAGCAAGTTGTCTATGGTATATTGCTCGCTTGTGCTTCCATTTTTCATACCTTTTCAGGGAAGGAAATTGTTTGGCAGATTCTTTTGCTAATTTTGGTACAATAAATAGTAGTTTTACGTAGTGAGACTTGATACTTGATTTTGCAGAGGCATCATATAGAAGAGACCATGTTGGACTTCCTTTTTTTCGTCCAAGGTAATCTTTTTCGGATATGGTTTGTAGATTGTCACTTGGTTGCAATGACTTCTAAGTTCTGTTTTAGAGGGTTTTTTTTATCATTTGCACCCCCGTCTTTTCTTGTATTCATTTTCTTCAAGTTTCAAGAGGGGTCAAGTTTTTATTCCCTTCTCATTTCTTTAGTATGACTGGTAATGTTTGTCCTCTTAACTAGGTGTAACTTTTATTTTCCATGTCAATAAATTTTCCTCGTACTGCGGAGATTCAAAAAAAAAGAAAAAAAGATGATGAAGTCAGTTGTAGCTAAAACAGTCACACGTTCATACTGAGACGTACGGGATGGGGTAAATCAAGGAGCAAAATGTTGTTGTGAGTGGTATTAAAAAAGGCATATAAATATATTGTAAATATTAAAAATCCTTTATTAGGAAGGATATGTGTGTGTCCTTTATTGTTTCCTTATAGAACAAGGATTGTATCTTGTATATATTGTCTATTATGCAATACAATGAAATTCAAGCCATAAATTCAATTTGGCATCAGAGCCAAGCGTAACCCTAAAAAATTTCCACCATGCCGCTGCTACAGTAAATGCAAGAAAACCCCGAGAAAGCCCCTTACACGTCTGTGATCTCTGCTGCGTTTCTGCAGCAAGTCCAGGCTGCCGTGTTGTTATTGTAGGAGACAAGGACCACATCAGATTTCAGGGTTTGTACTGCTAAAGAAGTATGGGAAGAAGTTGCCATGACGTATTATGATGGATCTGATATCTCTCATATTTATGAATTGAAAGTGAAGTCATTCTGACTTCGCCAAGAAGGGCGGCCTATTGGTGTATACTATGCTGATCTTAAAGCTATTTGGCAAGAACTCGATCAGAGAAGACCAATCAAGATGGAGTGTGCTCTTAACTTGAAGACACTTCGGGAAGAAGTTTAACTAGACCGTGTGTATGCTTTTTTAGCGGGCCTCGATGATGTGTTTGACAATGTCCGTAGTGATATTCTGAGAACTCACCCTCTACCATCCATGGAGGAAATGTTTTCAGTAGTTAGGCGGGAAGCTCAACGCCATGCTACTATGATGGGAGGTAGTGCCGCTAGGAACTAAGGAGGAACCCTTCCCTTGCCTATGATGTCACGGCATCCTTCTTCTGGTCGACCCTATGGTCCATCTTCATCACCCGATTCTCACCCTTTCACTCGAGAGAATAAGGATGATTTGAAGTGTACTTTTTGTGGGCAAACTTGTCATACAGAAGATACGTGTTTTTAGAAACATGGAGTACCTGAATGGTTTCCGGAATTGAAGAAAAAGTTGCATGCTAAAAAGCGTGCTTCTAGCGGAGCTAGTGGAAGGCGTCCACCTATGGCTGCCGCAACAACTGGAAACAAAGATGTCGTGCCTACTCAAGGGGATCCAAGTCAAGCCTTGTTGACCCGACTCAATCCTAATGAGTCTTTGTCCAACACAGGTACTGTGGGCGTGTTCTATTAGCCTCTGGTACTGAACAACATACAGGTTGGATTCTAAACTTTTGAGCAACTGATCATATGACGTTTGATAAAAGGTTATTTAAGTATATGACAATGACACATCAAAAGTGTGTTGCCACTGCAAATGGCACCACTGCCATAGTGACTGGAGCTGGCACAGTGGACCTCACGCCATCTCTTTCTCTCCACCATTGTTTGCTTGTTCTGTCATTGTCTCACCATTTATTATTTATTCCCCAAGTTACTGAGCAACTGGATTGTGTTGTACTTATGTATCCATTTTTTTGTTTGTTTCAGGATATTCAGACCAAGGGGATAATTGGGCATGGCACTAAGAGAGAGGGGTTGTACTATGTGGATGATGTCGTTCCTGGCAGAGCTAATGCAGGTCGAGCATCATGTACTAGTAATCTGCAAGAAGTTTGGTTGCTACATCGTCGGTTAGGACATGTTTCTTTTGGTTATTTAAGGCGTATGTTGCCTAGTATGTTTCATGAAATAAAGGAATCAGACTTAGATTGTGAAGTATGTATTCTTGCTAAGAGCCATCGTGCTTCATTTCCTTCTAGTATGAATAAAAGATTGCTTCCATTTGAGCTTGTGCATTCAGATGTTTGGGGGCCTTCACCCGTTAATACAGTTTCAGGAGTTAAGTGGTTTGTTACGTTTGTTGATGATTGCACTCGTATGACATGGGTGTATTTGTTGAAACATAAAAGTGATGTAAGTGCAATTATTCAGTCTTTCTCTCAGATGGTGGCTGTTTAATATTCCTCCGTTATTAAAGTTCTTCGTACTGATAATGGGGGAGAATATGTTAACTTTGAGCTTTTTAATTTTTTCCATGATCAAGAATTTTCCATGAGACAACTTGCTCGTACACGCCACAACAAAATGGGGTTACTGAGAGGAAAAACCGTTATACTTTGGAAACTGCTCATACACTGCTTATTGGTGGGTCAGTTCCCAAGAGTTTTTTGCCGGACGCCATCACTTATGACGTGTATGTTATCAATCGCATGCCATCCCGGGTTGCCGAATATCGTACTCCACTCCAAGTGTTGACGGAGCATGTTCCGGTTGTTTCTACCAATACACTCACTCCTCGAGTGTTTGGGTGTGTCGCTTATGTTCATATTCACAAAATTCATCGTAGTAAATTGGATCCTTATGCTCTTCGGTGTGTCTTTGTGGGTTTTGCATCCCACCAAAAAGGTTACAAGTGTTACCACCTTGCCACTCGTCACATGTATATCACCATGGATGTGACCTTTTCTAAGTCTGAATATTTTTATACTCCCATATCACCACCTTTCGATCACAAGGGGGAGAGTTCTAGCTGTGATCTTGGTAGTGTTCTCGAATGGTTGGATGTACAAGAGGAAACATCTTCAGGGGGAGTGCAGGGTGTGCCGAGTGATGCAAGTGATGATGCTCAGTCTCCTCCTACCGAGCCTGCTGTTATGAGTAGACAACAGGGTCCCACCGAACCTGCTCCAAGTATCCCTCAGCTTCCCACTGAAGAAAAGACTACTAGTCTGTGTATTGGTGCTGCCGAATGGGAGTGCACTGGTGACCAGTCATCTATTGCCGGAGCTTCCCCCTCTCTCTAGCTCAACAGTGTTGTCGTCCGATGCATCTTCTTTGGATATCCCTGAGGTAAGTATTAGTGATACTCATGTAACTAATGATATTATAAGTACATATAAATTGCCACCAAGGCAAAATCGTGGTGTACCTCCTGATAGGTTCTCTCCAGAAGGAAAAGTGAAGTATCCCATAGCCAATTATGTGTCATGTGAAAGTATGTCATCCGACATGGGTGAATAATGTTGATTCAATTCAGGTACCAGCTCGGGTAAAAGACGCTTTGAAGAGTCTAGAATGGACTGAAGCAATGGATGAAGAGATGAGGGCATTGCAGAAAAATAATACTTGGGAAATAGTTGAGCTGCCAAAGGGAAAAAAACTAGTTAGGTGCCGATGGGTCTTTACTGTGAAATACAAGGCTGATGGATCACTTGACAGGTATAAAGCACAGTTGGTGGCAAAAGGGTATACTCAAATGTACGGAGTTGATTACCAGGAAACTTTCTCTTCTGTGGCTAAGATGAATACGGTACGAGTTCTTATTTCACTAGCTGCAAATTTGAATTGGCCACTGAAACAGTTTGATGTAAAAAATGCATTTCTTCATGGACATCTGGAGGAAGAAATGTATATGGACTTCCCTCTAGGGTATAGCAACGGCGGAAAAATGGGAGTGTGTCGATTGCGGAAGTCTGTTTATGGGCTTAAGCAGTCACCACGTGCATGGTTTGGGAGGTTCACTCAGGCTATGAGAAAGAATGGGTATTATCAGAGTCATTCTGATCATACTTTATTTGTGAAGCGGAGAAACGGTAAAGTAACAACTTTGATTATTTATGTAGATGATATGTTAATAACAGGTGATGATTCAGATGAAATTGTCAAACTGGAGAAGAACCTTTCTGCTGAGTTTGAGATGAAGAGTTTAGGTGATTTGAAGTATTTCCTTGGTGTGGAAGTTGCTCGTTCGTCCAGAGGTATTTTCTTGTCTCAACGGAAATATGTTCTAGATTTATTGAAGGAAACAGGGATGCTTAGGTGTAAACCCATGGATACTCCCATTGTGGAGAAACATTACTTGGGAATTTATCCGGATCAAGAACCAGTGGATAAAGGCAGATATCAGAGACTGGTAGGAAGACTAATTTACTTAGCTCATACTCATTTAGATATAGCCTATGCAGTAAGTGTGGTGAGTCAGTTTATGCACTCGCCAAGTGTGGATCATATGGCAGCTGTTATGTGGCTTTTAGCTTATTTGAAGTCGGCTCCAAGAAAAGGAATTTTGTATAAAATTTCCGGTCATCTGAGGATTGAAGGATTTACTGATGCTGATTGGGCATGTGATGTAACTGATAGACGCTCTACTTCTGGGTATTTTACGTTTGTTGGTGGAAATCTAGTTACTTGGAGGAGCAAGAAGCAAAACGTGGTATCAAGATCGTCAGCTGATGCCGAATTCAGAGGTATGGCACATGGAATATGTGAAGTCCTTTGGTTACGTAAGTTACTTGGTGGTCTAGATTTCAAAGCAAAAGAGGCGAAAAGTTTGTATTGTGATAATAAATCTGCACAGGAGATTGCAGAGAACCCGGTACAACATGATAGAACAAAGCATGTGGAGGTTGATCGTCATTTTATTAAGGAGAAGCTGGAGAAGAAAATTGTTTCAATACCGTTTGTGAACTCGGAAGAGCAGCTTGCGGATATCCTCACTCATGCCGTGTCTAGTAGATCTTTTGGTGACTCACTTGTCAAGTTGGGCATGTGTGATATCTATGCTCCAACTTGAAGGGGGGTGTTGTTGTGAGTGGTATTAAAAAAAGCATATAAATATATTGTAAATATTAAAAATCCTTTATTAGGAAGGATATGTGTGTGTCCTTTATTGTTTCCTTATAGAACAAGGATTGTATCTTGTATATATTGTCTATTATGCAATACAATGAAATTCAAGCTGTAAATTCAATTCCAAATAGCTACTTTCTCAGTCCATATTAATCAACACAAGTGACCTGTGGAAAAAAAAAAAAAGTTAAAAGGAAGCACAATATGTGTGACTGGACTTGCTAAATGGACCAGAGCATTTCTGGAAACTCAAGACCTACTAAATCTGGACTCTGGACTAAAATTGAAGTCTAAATTACCATGAGATATGCATTCCATATAATTACACCGTAGAATCCAGGCAGAAAGTAGCGTCCTCTAATTTTTAAAATATACTACGCACAATGTAGACGATGAGACTAGAATATCTCAATGGAGAAGTTTCAACTTCTTACATATAGCACAACAAATTTTCCACTAAAGAATTTTATTTGTGGGTACTAATCCAAGTATCAGTAGAAAAAATCAGCGTTTTACTTCTCTGAGAAAATTTTGGGCAGTGACACTCCAACCGCGTCATCTGTAGGTCTCACATATGCATGGGACCTCCTGTATTCGGTCCCACCAGGTGCGAGAGCTTCACTAGTAGCGCCGCACTACGAAGTTTCTCTCCTACCTGTCCAGCCCGTCTGCCATTTTGTCTCAAACAAACTACAACAAATTGTATACACTTGGGCAAAAGGTGACCAGAACAGAACCATATATTTATAGAAAGATAAAACAGGAAGCCTCCTACTTGTCCAGCCCTTCTGCCATTTTGTCTCAAACAAACTACAACAAATTGTATACGCTTAAGGCAAAAGGTGACCGGAACAGAACCATATATTTACAGAAAGATAAAACAGGAAGCATAAACATAATTAAATTAAAGATAGACGTGGCCAAAGAATCAAGCCTTCCAGGATGAAAGCGGGAATAATGTAGTTACTTGACTTGGGGAATTGATAGTCTTGGAATTATTAGTTCAGAACTAGTTGGTAAGATATCATTATTATGTGCTTCATAGGAGAACAAAGAGAAAATTTATGCAGCTTTCAATATAAGCACATGAAAACAGAGTTTACTATTAAATTAGTTTATAACCGCAACAAGATAAATTATAAAACGAAGTACAAATCAAACTTCAATAGTATTTTTATGGAATTAAAACGAAGTACTACTATAGATAATCGATTGTCCATGCATAGCAGCATCTTTGACTGATGAAAGCTCTTGAATCAGAATATATCAGGAGCTACGTTTGTGTACAATAGTATACCAATTCTGTGTATGCGTGTGTTTGAGAGAGAAAGAGAGTACTTACGTACGTAGTACGCTTATCATTTGAGCATTAATCGTCGACTAATCACCGTAATCTTCATATAAAACCAATCATAAAAAATATTTAAGAAGTTGTACTATATGAGTATCTCCATGGCCTGACGTAGATCAAACTGGTGCAAACTCCCCATCCAGATGTAAAATCTCTTGCTTTTTGTTCGGGCAAAGATTTCTCTGGACCTCAGCACAGTTCCCCAAGGGTTTGACACTTTGGATGTGTCTGTTTGGTAGTCGGGCTATTGCTTGCCTTGTGTGCTGCAATAAGAGCTTGAAGTTAGTTCTAAAAGGTGCCTTTGTGAGGTCTTAGGTGTAGGCCTTGAGGCTCGCAATCAAAACTAACTAAATGCTTAGGTGCGCCACTGCTATCTCAGTATAGCAGATGTAGAACAAGTGTGTTTTAAGTCGATTACTTGCACCCCAAGTTACTCGAACTTGTTATCAAATGATTGTCACATATGGGTTAAATCTGTATTAAGTTTTTTTTTTCTAGCCTTGTAAACAAGGACTTTTAGTTCATAATCTTGTATGTTCGAATGAAGGGAGTCCAGAGCCCCTTAAGTCATTTGTTTGGTTCCAAATTGCTCTTAATGAAAACATACCCATTAAGTTAACCAGATGCAAATGAGACTCCTAAAATAGAAAAACAGGTGGAAATAACTTGAATACATGTTGAAGAGTGCATTAATCAATAGATCTACTAATTTAGAGAACAAACAAAGAGACTCGAGCAAGATTTCACCTTGTTTGGCAAGGTCGAACTTCTTGCATCCACTTCTCTTTGAGTTTACAAGGGTTGTATGCTTAAAAGGGATGGATGGTAAACAGGTTTACACGACGAAATCGATACTACAACACTAAGGGAGGTAGCAAAGCTTTTATACTAGACAAAATATAGCTTTTGTAAGGAAACTATTGCTTGAAAAGACTGAATCTAGGTTGATTTCAGGCTTGAAGAGCACAAACTGGCTTAAGAGCAGAGTTTGTTTGCTTGTTTGTTTGATTGGTTGAGTGTCCTTGTCTCTGGCGCTTGTCTTCCCTTTTATAGGCAGTTTGGCCTAGCTGTTGTAGCTTTTGCTCTTACCCAAAAGTACTGAGAGGGTAGTGAGTTATCAATTTTTTACTTGTAATGCCACTAGAAAGTATTTTTTGGCTGATAGTAGGTTGGTCTCCATCACTTGTCACTTCCATTATGGACACATGGCTTTTTTCTTGGCTGCTCAATGTTGGGCCTCGGGCAAGTATTCATTTAATTTTGACATCCTTGGGCTTGTCTTCTTTCAAGCCCAATTTTTAAATATTAACCCAAACAGTGCCCCCTTTAATCATTGTTGAGTCTGCAATCCGAGGCGTCAATGATGATTAAAACGAACCGCATGCTTTTACTCGGGACTTGCACTATTTAAAACAACCGTTGTTAACTAAACCTTTGCATTAACCCACGATTTCCAACATTAACTAACTGCTTTACTATATAATCTTCACTTAAATCCTTTGGCCAAATACCTTAGCAATTTTAATCCTCCGAGCTTCCAAAATCCTAGATTTCTCAGAACCCTCATAATTTCTAGAATTTTCTTGCTCTCATAGTTCTTGCCCCCTATTCCCAATTTTCCTCTCATTTCTTTCAAAGCTCAATGGCACCCAAAGCTGCTCAAGCTCAATCTTCTTACGAGTCTAATGAAGGGATCGTTACTATGCGTCCCTTGCTCAACAACTTTCATCGCCCTTGGGATGGCCTCAATACTTCTCTTTTCTTTGAGGAAGAGGGAGTACATTCTTTGGGACCTGCCTGGACCTCCAGGGTCCCCATTTCCATGGAGAACATCATGCACAAGGCAAATTGGTTCACCCACAACCCTTTTTTGGCCGAGGCTAGCATTTCGGCCTCCAAGTGGTCGAACCACCGCCGCGGCTTCCCTTTGATGAAGGATGAGGCGTGGGCAGCTCGAGCCCATCTTCAAGAAGAAATGGATGAACAACGGCATATACGAGCCAATAATGTTTTCCAAGGCCACCGTGATCGCTAATCCAAAGTTACTGACCACAACTCTTCTTTTCTGGAATTCGGGGACCAACGCTTTTGATTTTAGGATGGGTCCCATGTCCCCAACCATCCTTGACATGGCTCAAGCCTTCGGGCTAAGGCCCTCGGGCAGAGTCGTGGAAGTCACCCATGGTTGGTCCTCCCCCTTTAGCCCGACAGCTGAAGGCTCGGGCGATTCTGACTTTATCATCCAATTGGAGTATGATTCTTTAACCTTCAAGAGCTATGAGACCTTATTCAAAGGTTTCATCCCATTTGCCAAGAATGCCTTCAGCCCCTCTTCTACTACTGCAAATAGGGATCAAGAGCACATGCACTTCCTCTTGTATTGGCTCAATAAGCATATCTTCCCCAACAAATCCAAAGAAGTGAATTTATAGTGGAGTCCTTTGGTGGAGGCCTTGCACTCGTTTGATGATGTGGCCACATGGCTTTTTCTTCTTGCTCATCTTTATCATATTCTTTTTGAGATGACCAGGAGTGAACCATTCGAAACTAACCTTAACGGGCCAACCTGGATGGTCTAGTTATGGTTACAATGGTATTTTCCTGAGCTTCAGGCACCTAATCTAGAATTCCCCGAATGAGTAGCCCTTGCTCGAATCCTGGCCAAGGCATCTCCCACCAACCATTCAACATTCTCCTGCCTTTACTTCTTCAGAGTTTGCCGCACTTGGGCAGACTTGGAGTGGGGAGCTTCAGTACTCAAGAGGTATCCCTAGTTCTCTGACCAAGCCTTCCAAGATGCCTTTGGGGATGACACCAACCAATTTTGCAAGGATAAATTCATCAGCTGCATTCAGCCAAGGGATCTGGCATAGGGAGTCCACAGCGACCGAGGCTACGAGCGTGGACTGGAAGTATACCACCCCAACTTCTGTGCTAGGCAGTTGGGGTTCAGACAAGCCATTTTTGTTCCATTCTTTGATTCAGTACAATGTAGTACTTCTTTTCGTTTTTGTTCTTATCAAGAAGTTACTTTTCGGGCAGCTCGGCGTAGCCTAGAAGTGATGAGCAAGGTTGCCCGAAAGCCTATGGTATTAAATTTTGAGTGTACTGATTTCTTCTCCTCCAGGTGGGAAGCCAAGTGGGCCAAGAAGTATGGAGGGGATCTCAGGGAGTCTCACGACTACCTATTCGGGCAACTCACAATCAAGTCTTATCCCAAGCCAAGCGAGTTTGAAAGCTGAAATGAGATGATCTATTAGAAGAACCAACTTCTTTTAATAAGTATTTTTCTTTTCTTGAGGGGTTAGGGACAAAGTGCTGGTTTCAGTCAAGCAGCTTGAGAGGTTAGGGACATCTCTTAGTTATTTGGAGACTCTGAGGGTGAGGCTGAGCCCATAGTAGAAACTCAAGCAACGCTTCGGATAATGGCAACAATGGTGGAATCTTCAGAATTTGAGCCTGAGGAGCAGCCTCAGTCTCCACTGTCTATATCTGGTCTGCGGGCAACCCCTACGAAAAAGAGATCCAGGGCCCAAACTTCTAAAACCTCCAAATGTTCTAAGTCTTCCATTGCTCCTCCAATTGAAGTGGGAAGAAAGAAGCAGAAGTCATCCAGTAAGTTAACTTCATTTCACTCTTTTCTTAATTGCAATCTTCACTCTATGAACTAATAACTTCTTCTTCCTTGCTACTAGGACCTCAAGCAACCAAGAAGCCTACTTTTGTTTCAAGGGATAAACTGTTAGGCATGGAGATGTACCACAAGGACAAGGATCTTCTTGATACCATTCTTGAAGAATTGAAGGTATGACCTGCATCTCAAGTCACCCCTTCAAAGTTTTACCCTTTATTCCCTTTGCATTAATTCTTTGCCCGATTGCCTAAAACAGGACATAAGGGAAAAAAGGGATCTCTCAGCCCGATGATTCTTCTCCTCTAGCCCGAACAATACATGATTCTTCTTCTCGGGCTAAATCTTCAAAGGTATACTTTTCTTCCTCTTGGCTTTAAGCCTGCAACTTTATCACTTTTGAAATTATTGATAGACCTTCATTCTTCTCTAGGCCAAGGTTGGGGATCTTGTGCCTTCAATTGGGCAAAGTTCTGCTCAAATCCTTCAACTTGGGGGATGCTACACTTTGTGGATGACAATAGTAACTTGGTGAGCCCTTTAGCTTGAGCCTTTTATGCTTGAAGTTCTTTCTAATTGTACTTATACTTTGTTATTTTCAGTCATCCTCAACACATGAGACTAATTAGCCACCAACCACTTAATTTAGGGAGCTAATAGTCCCTGAGATCCCAATGGTCTCAGAGGTAACTAGTCCTCAGGCTTCCCAGGCTGCTCAGGCCAGTCCGTCTACTTCTTTTCCAGTGAGTAGGGTTGAGCCTCATCGGCCCTTGCAGAAAACAACTCCTTCACCTTCTTCTAAGGCTCCGAGCTCAACCCAGGTATATTAACTCCTCTTATCTTGCCTTCCTTTAATCTGAATTGTAGACCTTATTCTTAACTTGTTTTTCTTGGTTTGCAACAGGGTCTTAGAGAAGGCTTGGACCAATCTCTTATACCTCTGGTGCATAAAGCAGCTCTCCCAAGGTCTCCCTTGGCCTCTGGGGTTACGAGAATTCCTATCTATAGACCGAAGAAGATAAGGGCTACTGCTACTTCCTTAACTTTTGGGAGTACGGAAGCAATGCCTCCACCTCTCGCACCTATCCCAGCTACAACTTCGTTGCCCGAGCTTGTCAAAGAGGTCGGGCAAATCAGAACAAAGTTGAGGTCTCAAAAGCGCCCTTTTGAGCCTCAACAACTTCAAGATCAGCGCAATATCTTCCAAGAATGGATGCAGATGGACTTCAATGCTTCTTTTAGCCTTAAGGGACTTCAAGATGCTGAGAAGGCTCTGATTGAACTCTACAAAGCCCAACACATGACAAAGGTTTAGTTTGAGTCATTCCTTAACTTTTTTGAGAACTTGAAGGCATTAAGGGACCCGGCAGAGAGGCACGGCAACAAAGTAAGATGCTACAAGGAGAAGCACTCAAGAACCTCATCTTCTTTGCAGAAGCTAGTGGAAGAAGGCTCAGCCATGGAGGCAAGGATTATAGGGTTGACTTCTGAAATTCAAAAGTTGGAGGAGCAACTGTCTACACTCAAGGCTGAACAAATGACTTTACCAAAAGATTGAAGAAGTCAAGAAAGTAAATGTTGAAGTTGAGGATGCTGAAACATAATTAACCAACAATAATATTGCTTTGGATGAGCCTGGCAAAATCTTCACTATCATGCAAACATACCACTCTAGGATAGCTGCCCTAGCCATAGATGTAAAACTGTTAAGTTAAACCTTATGTAACTTCAATATTTGATGAAATAAAAATGACTTCTTCCTTCACTTCAGCCTGTATTTCCTTCTTGAAACTTAACTATGGTGAATGCACAAACTAACTTTAGGTTTCTTCCCAATGCTTAGACTTTTTCAATATAACAATCCCTAACATCCCATAAGATTGGGTGATATTTCTTAAAAAACTTAGCATTAACTGGATGCCTTTGCAAGTTTCCTTCCAAATCTACCACGTAATAACCTCCATTATTTAATACTTGTTTAACAATGAAAGGACCTTCCCAAGTAGGACTCCACTTTCCAAAGCCACTGACTTAAGCTCCTAAGGGCAAACTTGTCTTCCATACTAACTCTCATTCCTTGAAGGTTTTCAATTTCACATTCTTGTTATAAGCTCAGGCAACAACTTTCTTCCTTTCTTGAATCTTGTTTAAAGCTTCAATTCAAACTACATCTAGATCTTCAATTCCTTGACACATAGCCTGACTGCATTCTTCACTGTGTAGCCCAAACTGATTTTGAATCCTAACATAACTCACATTAATCTCCATGGGGAGTACAACATCTTGCCCGAAGGTTAAGGCATAAGGAGTAGTTCCAGTTCCTGCCCTCTTGGAGGTTCTGTAAGCCCACAAAGTTTCTCCCAACTTCTCATGCCATTTCGCTGGACTTTCTGTTATCATTCTCTTAATAATGTTCACCAAGATCTTATTGCTAGTCTCTGTTTGACCATTTGATTTGGGGTAGTAAGGATTGGACTGGATCATCTTTATCTTGAACTAAGTTGCAAATTCCTCTACTTCTTTTGAAATAAAAAATTGCCCACGGTCTGTCACAATTGTCTCGAGCACCCCATATCTATGTAAAATCTTGGTCTTAATGAACTTTTTTACAGCATTTCAAGTGATAGTCTTCACATATGAAGCTTCTACCCACTTGGTAAAATAATCTGTTGCCATAATTATGAATGTATGTCCCTTGCTAGAAGCAGGGTAAATTTGCCCGATCAAGTCCATAGCCCATCCTCTGAAAGGCCAAAGCTTTATCATAGGATTCAAGGGTACTGATGGTACATGTTGGATAGGTCTGTGCTTTTGACATGCTTCACACCCTCGGACATAAGCCTTGCAATCCTTTTCCATCTCGGGCCAGAAATAGCCATATCTTCTAAGCAAAATCTCATCTTAGTTCCAACTTGATGTGCCCCACAAATTCCCTCATGTACTTCACCCATTACTCTCATTGATTCTTCTTGGCCTCAACATTTCAACAATAATCCATCTGGGGTCTTCCTTAGCATAGATTCATCCCACATGACATACTTAGTTGCTTGTTGTCTGGTCTTCTTACTTGTGGGGAAAGAATGATCTTTCAAGTACTGAGTAATAGGTGTCATCACTTAAGGGCATGAGTTTCCCACACCTAAGGAAGAAAGCTTCCCACACTCAAGGAATATAGTTTCCCACACCTAAGGAAGATAGCCTCCCACACCCAAGGGAGAGAGCTTCCTACACCCAAAGGCATGAGCTTCCCACACCTAAGGAAGAGAGCTTCCCACACCTAAGGGCATGAACTTCCCACATCTAAGGAAGAGAGATTCCCACACCGAAAGGAGAGAGCTTCCCACACCTAAGGAAGAGAGCTTATCATACCCAAGGGTATGAGCTTCCCACACCCAAGGGTATAGGCTTCCCACACCCAAATTCAAAACGCCTTTCACACTCTTCTTCAAGACTGTGGAAGCAAAATTTATTTATGTACTCTTCAACAAAAAAAAAGCTTCAACCGAAAGCTTCAACAAAAAATTCAAAAAGCCTTCCACACTCTTCTTCAAGAGTGTGGAAGCAAAATTTATTTATGTACTCTTCAAAAAAAAAGCTTCAACCGAAAGCTTCAACAAAAAATTCAAAAAGCCTTCCACACTCTTTTTCAAGAGTGTGAAAGCAAAATTTATTTATGTACTCTTCAAAAAAAAAAAAAAGCTTCAACCGAAAACTTCAACAAAAAATTCAAAAAGCTTTCCACACTATTGAAGAGTGTGGAAGCAAAATTTATTTATGTACTCTTCAAAAAAAAACTTCAACCGAAAGCTTCAACAAAAAATTTAAAAAGCCTTCCACACTCTTCTTCAAGAGTGTGGAAGCAAAATCTATTTATGTACTCTTCAAAAAAGCTTCAACAAAATATTCAAAAAGCCTTCCACACTCTTCTTCAAATGTGTGGAAGCAAAATCTATTTATGTACTCTTCAAAAAAGCTTCAACCGAAAGCTTCAACAAAAAAATTCAAAAAGCCTTCCACACTCTTGAAAAAAGGGCTTTGGCCAAAAGCTTCAACAAAGCCTTCCACACTTTTCCTCAAGAGTGTGGAAGCAAAACCTATTTGTATAGTCCCACATTAAATCACTCAAGCTACAAGCTATACACACGAAGAAGCAAAAAGCTACAACCGTTAACCTTCACCCATTACACTGTAAAACATAAACTTTTACATAAGAAATCATTTTTTAAACTCTCCCAACTCCTGAAACCAAACAAGCTATCCTAAGACAATATCAACTTGAATACACAAATATTCAACAGAATACAAACCATATAGCAAAAAAACAAAATACAAACACAGGGTACAACATTAGACAAGGGCATCAAATTAAGCAAAAATTCGAAGAACGTAGTCTCAACCTTTCACTCATTTAGCTACCAATCAAGAGCCTTGGAGTCACATGGGTCCGAGGAAAAATGTTAGACCTTTGAAGTTGCAACCCGCATCAGAGCAAGCTTTCGACGCCACTCCACCTGCAACCTTCAACCCAAAATCACAGCAAGCTTTGAACTTGCTGCGTTATGGAAATCAAAGCGGTCATTCCCTTCAACATCGAACTCTCAACCCCTCCATCAAAACCCAAAACTCCAAATTCCTTCGACGCCTTCCCGACACCCAAATGCCTGCATATCGGCAACGGTCCAGCTCCATCCACCACCAAAGTTCCTACCTGCAGCCACCCTTGCACAAACCCGTCTCTACAACCCAGCTACAGCCACTCATCGACAACCTGCACAACTCCCCAGCTTCTGCAACCCCCGCTAAGCTGGTCTTAGAGAAAAATTTGCACTCCATTCGAAAAGGCTGTAGATCTGCATCCTCAACCTACTCGAGCTCTTCTGTGTCACGGCCCCAATCGCGTGGGGAGATGTAGAAGCTAGTTTCCTTCGAAGCAACAGCTGCCAACGGTTTGTGTTCTGAAAATATGACATAACGGAGAAATCAGAGAGCAATTTCCTTTTGGATTTTGGTGGGTCTGCATAAGGAACGCTGAAGAGGGAGGGAACAAGGAAATGTCATGTTGATACAGACTGCACAATCATAGACAGAAGGATAAAGAGAGGTGCCAATGTCCACCTTGATGCATTGGGCTGCTGAATAAAATAAAAAAAACAGACCAGAGTGGAGAGCTACGCAGCCAAAATGGGAAGGCCGAGGAAGAGAGTACGGGATAGGTGGCTATGTAATTAGGGTTCGGATTTAAAAAAAAACAGAAAAAAGAAAAAGAAAAAAAAGGGTCTTAAGCTGGGCACGGGACAGGTTGTTGTGCATAGTGTTGGGCTGGCCTTAAGCTGGGCCTCGGGCCAGTTTCAAACAAAGGTTAGGGCTTCTAGCAGGCCTTGGGCTGATTCTAACTACGGCTGGGCTTTCTTTTTCCTTAGGCTTGGCAACTAAACAAAAACAGAAACAACAAAAAAATAAAAAAACCAGAAAAAAAAAAAAAAAAGGACACTGGGCCTCCCCTTTTCTTGGGCTTGCAAAACAAAGGAGTAGCTTCAGGCTGCACAAGAATTTTGGGTTTCTAACATAAAGAGAAAAATGTTGGGCTTCTAGCATAAAAGAAATTTATGGGCCTTTATGAAGCTCAAACTAGTTTGAAATATTTTTGCGATAAGGCATAAATGAAGGTGTGTGATATAAAAGCAAGGCTTCCCTATTTTGATAAATTGGCAATAAGTAAGGCACCTCATTCGACAATTCTTCTCATCCAGAGACTTGAGGGACTCCTATATATGCTACCACACGTTGGTACTCAGAAGTTTCGTGATTACTCAGTGACTTGGATTTGTCAAGTCCCCAACCAAGAAGCTTTCCTCACTTGGGAACTTAGGGGAGCACTATTTGTACCATACTTGACCAATCCCGAAACTATCGAGCACCAGTCAACGTCATACCTTCAAGGACTCAATGAGGGGTTCATGCTAAGGCACCCTTGCCGCAGCACAAGAGTTTTCCTCCAACCAGGAGGCCAATCACAACGCGACACATGTCAACATCAGAATAAAGCTCATCGAGTCCCACATCAACCGCAGACAAAAGCTAAAAACTCTTCTCAACTATAAAAGGAGACCATTCTCCTACAATTAATCCCTCATGTCATTATTGTGCTTAAACTAGTGATTAGAACCCACTAATGATAATTATGCTTAAACATATGTATTTGTGTAAACCCTTCAATATTAATGGGAACTCCTCTGCGCCATGGACGTAGCCAGACTTAGGGCGAACCACGTACATCTTGTGTTTGCTTCCTTATCTCTACCTCGTTACACATCATCATCACAAGGTGACCGGAGCAACGTAGCGAAGGTCACAAACTTGACACTTTACGTTGTTCCAAAGTCTTCACTGATTTTGTGCATCAACAAGGTGTTCTTCAGTCTTCTATCTCTGGTTCTTTAGTCATCACATCTAGTTGAATCCTCTTTTAAAGATAGAAGGTAGATTTCTCATTTGTACTTCAACATCTACCTTGACTCTTCTCTCTTGGATCTGTGCTCCATAAGCCAACTGCGCCATCTAATTGGCAATTGCATTTGATTCTTTGGGGACGTGGTTGACTGATATTTCAGTGCCCCAATAGCTCAATAGTTATGTAGCTGCCAAATAATAACCAGCCATGGTGATATGCCTACACTTGTATTCTCTATTCAATTGATTGATCACTAATTCTGAGTCACCAAAAACCTCAACTTCAGTTGCCCCCAACTCTATCAGGATTTCCTAGCCAATTATTAATGCTTCATACTCCGCCCGATTATTGGAAGTATCTTGATAATCTAAGAGAAATGAATAACAATGGTGAACATCCTGGGGATCAATGATGACAATCCCAGCCCTAGCAGCATGTTGAGTGCAAGATCTATCAAAATACATCCTCAAATGAGTGATCTAGAGGCTGGTTATCCTCTTTATCTCTTGTTGAATCCATTCATCTTTGCCTGAGAGAACTCTGCTTGGTGGGATCCAAAGACTGGCCACCTCTAGAGTCTCTACGATATTGATAAGTTCATCATGTGATTCTTGGTGCTCGGCCAAGAAGTTTGCAATCGCTTGCCCCTTTATTGCTTTCTGAGGTACATATTGAAAACTGAATTCTGATAATGCTAGAATCCACTTCCCAACCCTTCCAGTTAGCATTGGTTTTGATAGCATATATTTGATTACATCGGTCTTCGCAATTATGTGGATGTGGCAAGGCAACATATAATGCCTTAGCTTATAGGCAGTGAAGTACAAGGCTAAACACAACTTCTCCACTAGGGTATATCTCGTTTTTACCTCAATAAGGATTCTACTAAGGTAATATATTGCTTGCTCTTTCCCACCTTCATTGTTTTGGGCCAACAAGCTTTCTATTGACTTTTTAGAGACGGAAATATAAAGCTTTAAAGGCTTCTGAGGTGACATGAGCACTGGTGGATAGGCTAAGTAAGTCTTTATTCTGTCAAATGCCTCTTGGTGTAGTGGGCCCCACTGGAACTCTTCTTTATCTTTCAATCTTAACAGAGAAGTCAACGGCTGAATTTTGCCCGCCAAGTTAGCAATAAATCTCCTCAGGAAATTGATTTTTCCCACCAGCCTTTGCAGTTGTACTTTATTGGTGGGAGAAGGTGATTCCATTATTGCCCGAGCTTTGTTTTTGTCGGCCTCCACCCCTCTTTGATGAACAAGGAACCCCAAAAAGTTGCCCCCATCTTACCTCAAAAGCACATTTCTTAGGGTGGGTCCTCATTCTTGTTAAGGCTTGTCTGAGACCTACTAGGTGTTGTTCTTTAGTTTTAGACTTCACCATGATGTCATTAATGTATACTTCCATGCTATGGCCAATCAAGTCATGAAAAATGGCATTCATTGCTCTTTAATAAGTTGCACCAGCATTTTTGAGCCCGAATGGCATTACCAAGTATTCATATGCTCCAACATGTCCCGGGCATCTAAAAGTTGTTTTATGTATATCTTCTTTAGCCATTTTTATCTTATTATAACCAGCATTTCCATCCATGAAAGATAAAACTTTGTGTTTTGCAACTGCATCAATGGATAAGTCAGCCATGGGCATGAGGTATTCGTCTTTAAGCGTGGCTCCATTAATGTTTCTATAGTCAACACAACACTGAACTGCATTAGTTATAGCTTTTAATACAGGTACAATGTTGGCCAACCACTCGACATACTTGGCAGGCCTAATAAATCCAGCCTTTAAATCTCTTCTTTGACCTTTTCTTATCTCTTTTGACATTCTTCGTGGTGCTTGCTTTACTGGTTTATATCCCTCCTTAATAGGCATCATGTGTTCTACTAAGGTTGAATATAAACCTGGCATTTCAGTGTAATGCCAAGCAAAACAATCTTTAAACTCGTGTAAAAGGCTAACTATCTTTGAACGATCTTCTGCTTCCAACAGGCCACTGATATGTATAGGCCTTGGATCCTCCTTAGGCCATCTCCAACCGATGGCTGGCAAGATGGCTCGTTTTAGCCCTCTGGCCCTCCAAGATTCTCCAAGATATTAATATTTTAATGAACAGTACATGGCCATATTTGCCTCCGTCTCCAACCGAGGGCCAGAGAGCCAGAGGGCTAGTTTTAGCCATTTCACAAAAAACCGTCTCCCACCGAGGGCCAAACATAATTTATTATTTAAAAACTACAACTTAAATTCAAATCCAACGGCTAGGTGACGTCAGCTAGCCGTTGGATTTGAATTTTTTTTTGCTATAAATAGGGTGGATATTGGGATATAATTCACACAACTTTGAATTCAATCTATTTAAATTCAATCTCTTTCAATTCAAGTTTGCAATGAATTCCAACTTTGGATCCTCTTCAGATTCCAACTGGGGGTCATCATCCAATTCCAAAAGAGAAGCAAAATGGGCGCAAATGAGACGAGAATATGAGAAGTCTGATGAAGAAGTTCAAGTAAGGCGCAATAAACAAAACATAGCAGCAGTCATGGCTGTGGCCATGGTGTGTCAGCCAACTGAGGAACAACCTCAATGGGGTGGCTCTATTGCTGGTCGCTCTTACAAACCACGAAACAGAGCGATGACGCATGCCAATCTGATGAACAACTACTTCAACCCCAACTCAGTGTACACAGAAGAGGATTTCAGACGTCGCTTCCGGATGAGGCGTCGTGTCTTCGAGCGTTTACTTTGTGATGTCCAGCAGGTCAATCCGTACTTTCGACAGAAGCGGGACAGAGCAGGCCGCCCTAGTTTCTCACCTCATCAGAATGTTATTGTTGCACTCCGAATGATGGCCTATGGCTCCTCAGCTGATTCGATTGATGAAACCTATGGTATGTCTGAGTCTACATGCCTTGATACTCTTCAGGAATTTTGTGACACAACTGTTCAACTTTACAAAGACGAGTACTTCCGCGAGCCAAATCAAGAATATCTGAATCGGCTCCTTCACAAAGCTGAAGACCGTAGGTTTCCGGGCATGATAGGGTCATTAGACTGCATGCATTGGGATTGGAAGAACTGTCCCATCGGATGGCAATGAGGCTTTAGCAGAAGGTCGAGAAAGCCAAATGTTGTGTTAGAGGCAGTTGCCTCATATGACACATGGATCTGGCATGCTTTCTTTGGAGTCCCTGGTTCCTATAATGACATTACAGTTCTTGGGCGTTCACCCCTCTTCAATAACTTGACGGAAGGTAAAGCACCTCAACTTGACTACTACATCAACGGCCGTCAATACAATATGGGGTATTACTTGACAGATGGCATCTACCCAAAGTGGGCGACACTTGTCCAAGCAATTCCAAACCCTATGAATGATGCGGAAAAGTTGTTTACCTTACACCAAGAGGCATATCGGAAAGATGTTGAGAGAGCTTTTGGCATTCTACAAGCACGGTGGAAGATCATCAGCGAACCAGCAAGAGGGTGGATTCGAGAAAATTTGGACTCCATCATGATGTCTTGCATCATAGTACACAATATGATAGTGGAGGATGAGCAAGATGGGTATATCGATGGAGAGTCCGAAGACGACCAAGAAGATCCAAATAGGTCAAGAAGGGCTCGTGCAAAAATATATGATGAGCCTAATTTGGCTTTCAATCCAAGAACTGGTAGTATCTCTATAGATGAGTACATGAGGCGCTATAGAATGATACGTTCTCGTGCCACAAACAAGTACCTACAACAAGATCTTGTTGCACATCTTTGGGCCCAAAGAAGCATGGAGTAGGCATTTACGTTTTATGTTTTTAAATGTTTTTAAAAATGTTGTATAATTTTTATTCTGGTTAATGTTATTTAATGTTGTTTCATATTGTTTAATGTTGTTTCATGTTACTTAATTTAATTTAATGTTGTAAAATGACTTAGGAAGTTATAGGAAAAAAATGGAATTTAAAAAAAATATGAAACAAATTTTGTGAAATAGAAGTTATAGGAAAAAATAGAAGTTATATGAAAAATTTTGTAAATAAAAAATAATAATAAAACTGTAAAAAAAAAAAATCAAATGCAACGACTACTAGCCGTTTCATTTGAATTTTTTCTTAAGAAATCCTAACCGACAGTAATACATTTATATTAAATAATAGCATGTATTCTGGTCGGTTATAACCGACAGAAATAACAAAACATTAAAAAAAAATGGCCAACCCCGGGC
Organism: Malus fusca; assembly: GCA_035220775.1. Lineage (NCBI taxonomy): Eukaryota > Viridiplantae > Streptophyta > Magnoliopsida > Rosales > Rosaceae > Malus > Malus fusca. The sequence continues at coordinate 18,593,820 of CM069059.1, read as the reverse complement.
TAGCTGGCTGGCTGCATGCAGCCAGCCTTCCAGGCCTCTCCGATTCCGTGGGGCCCTCCCAGATTCCAGAGCCCTCTGGCCTAGCCCTCGATTGGAGATGATTTTCGGGCTATTTTCGGCCCTCTGGCCCTTTGGACCCTTCGGTTAGAGATGGCCTTAGTTCCCAAATCAATGGTTTCTAAGGAGTCTTGTACCTCTGGTTCTGGCTTGTCAGGTTCTATACACAAAAATTCAACTGACTTTGGACCCTCGAACATGTCATCAGGCCAATCCAAGTCATATATAAACTCAACCATGTGTATGGCTGCCTCAATCTCTTTCTTAAAAAACTCTTATTCTCCTGTATTGTGGTTACTTGAAGCTTTTTCCTTGGTTGAGCTCTCCCTTTCTTGTTTTTTCTCTCTCGCATACTAGTGTTGGAGAGCTGGGATGATATGGGGTCTATCCCATTCTTCCCTAGAGAGAAACAATCCTTGTTCCAAAAGCTTTTGAACCGTCCCTTAGTCGAGCGACCGTTCTCATCAACTTCTAGGCACTGTAGAATCCCAACACTGGGATTATAAAAGCTGGCTTCTACAACATTGGCTGTAGGGAGAAATGGCCGTGATTCGGCCTCTACCATATCCCAAAGTCCTGATCCTATGGTCCCTGCCTCGTGGTAAACTGCTACTTGTTGATGCAGGATGAAGGGCACTGAGAGACTTTGATGAATCCAATCTCTACCATGCAATGCTCCATAAATGGAACTATTGTCCACCACGAAAAAGGCTAGCATGATTTGCTTAGATGCCAAGTCAACTTCCAAGGGCAATATCCCATGCGTTCTAGTAATGGCTCTATAGAAGCTAGAGACTGTTAAGTCAATAGGAATAAGATTGTCCTCACATCTTCTCAACTTCTTCATCTGTTTCAATGGTATCATGTTCACCGCAGCTTCTCCATCAATCAAAATCCTTTTGAGGGGTACTCCTTCCAGATGAGCAGATGGGCTTGAGATGGTTAGCTAGGGACATACTCGGGCGGCTAAAGACCATTATGTCAGAATATACTCTCTTAGGCTCCCTCCTTGAGAGTTTGGGCAAACCTGTTTGGCTGGATTCTTCTTTTCCTGCTTCTTCAACACTAACATGTGCCATCATAGGTTCTGTTGCTAAGTAATCACCTTTCATTGTGGTAGGCTGATCAGGTTCGGTGCAAAATATGGAAGATAGTACATATGTCATGCTTACGTGGAAGCTGCTAGGTCCAGGTAAATCCTCATTCTTTCCTCTAATATGGATTGTAAACTCATTTAACCAGGCATGTGCTTCTTTTGGCAACATTAGTTTGGGCAATTATTCTTCCCTAGTTATACCAAAGTTTGGCACTTGCCCTGGCATCTTACAAATGGTCTCAAACAACAAAGGTGAGGGTATTCCTCTCTCAGGTGAAATAGTCCCAAAACATATTGGTTCTGGACTCCATCATAGGGTTGGCATCATCATCATATCTTCTCGAGCTCTCCTCAAGATTCTGTACTTTCCAGGATGAGGGTTTTGTGGCACATGATTTTCTTCTCCCTCGGTCTTGTTATTGTCTCTTTCTACCTCTTTTTTGCTTCTCCAGTGAAGTTGATTCCTTCCCCCATAAGGGACTTTTTCAAACTTCACATTTTCAGAGGTTTCTGATGTAGCAGGGACTTTTAATGATTTCATATGGGCTTTGTATTGCCTTTGGACTTTCATGATCATAGAAGCTCCCATTTCTTTTACTGGTTTTCCATCATTCCCCACTACATACCATTTCCACCCGAGTCGGGCATAATTTTTCTTAGTGACTGGGGATACTGGGTTTTTTGTTCTTCCCTTTATTCTAACATCACCACCATCATAACTTGGTTAGAGAGGCCTTACATCTATCCATTTTGGCATTTTGGCCTCTCTATCCTCCACTTCTTTTTAGGCTTCATAGTTTCTGAACACCTCAAACAACCCTTTTGGTTCAGAATCTCCTCCTAACCTTTGTAAAACATTTTTGGATGTCTCTTTCTCAGCTGCCCACATGATGCTCCTGCGGGCTTCTTGCTCTTCTTTCTCTCTTCTTCTAATCAACTTTTGATCAATAATAGCTCCTGATGCTGGCATTTCCAACTCATATTCACATTGGCACTGTTGGAAGTATGCCCACAAAGCCACTCATTTAATGTAATAGCTTTTGGAATACTTATTGTATTAAACTATTATATGTTTAATGAAGGGCAAAGCTTATTGTTAATCACTATTTATTGTATCATGTGTTTAAGCAATAAGGGAATCCAAGGAATGTATTTGATCTAAGAGAGAAGTGATTTAAGTAAGTTAGATTAACGAGACCTTTCTCTTATGTTCATTCCTAAAACGTTCCTAGCCATAGGATTGCCAATTGGGCATTGACAATCCGCTAAGGTTAGTATGTGTTATGTCAACTCAAGCGTGAGTATGACTAGTCTCAAGTCATTTAGTGTTGGACACTAAGAGAAACACATAGGTGCTTGAAAGAGTAATCGAGTACACTGAACAACGATCAAAAGAGAGCTCGAACATACATGTCATGTAAGAACTCGTTAGTTGCAATATGCAAAGTAGTCCTTTGACCTGAGGCATCATAGATGTCTAATGGTTAGGTCCTTGATCTTTGATCATGTCAAAGGCATTCCATCGAGAGTGTCCACGGCATTGTTGGGGTCAAGCTATCTAGTCATGTAGGCATATGAATGCACAACAAGGAATCTCTAACCTTCCATGGTGGAAGGAGAATACTCTAAGATATGATTCGGGAGTCTTTGGCCAAAGCATACGAATATGACTTAGGAAGTATGTTCCAAATCATATTCAATTGAATCATATAGAGAAGTATCACATTGGATAGTAGACATGATACAAACTATCACTCAAACAATGTGATTAAGAGTATTGTATTAGAGCATTGTAATTGTAACTGGATAGGTTCTCCAACCACTTCTACTTAGTTTGGGTAGCCATGACATACTGCTAGGTGTCACTCATGGTTTGTGGAAGCCCTGAAGATTAGCAAACACTAATCTTCAACAAAGGGAGAATTGAAATGTTGTTTCAATTCATAATCGATCATTAAGAGTAACAATCGCTCACTGCCTCGGTAATTGGAACCTAATGGATCGTACACCGAGTAAGGGTGAAAGTGAAGAAATATAAATGAGATGGATAAGCGATTAAATGGTTTAATTGAGAATGGTCAAGATTAATTAATTAGTTAATTAATTTTACGAAAGGTTCGTATTGGGCTTTTAAGTTGGTTTTGGGTTTCGGGGCCCAAAAGTGTTTTGGTCCACAAGGCCCATTATGTTTAAGTTGTATGACAACTAAAACAAAATGGGCAATTAGCCCAATAACAAAGACAAGGCCGGCCATAAGGGTGAGTGGATGCAAACCTGAATTAATTACAAGTTCGCCACTCAAATGTGATGTAGTATAAAGTTGACTTTATAGCTATTTCTCATTAGGGTTTTCTTGAGGCAAAGAGGTGAAACATTTTCTCTCTTTTTCTCTAAAGGAGACCGGCCACTTAGAGAAGATATAGCTAGCAATCTTTTCTTCTCTAAGTCATCCATTTCATTTTCACACCTCATCCTTGGTGTGGAGACTTAGAGACACCAAATCTTTGGTGTGCTTGGAGATCCTTTCCTCACATCCTCAAGGAGCAAAGGAGCATCAAAAGGGAGAAAATCACAAGGAAGATCCAAGGAGCTAGGAGGTGACTTGAAGGCCCTCCACTTGGGTGAATCCCTTGTGTAAACAAGGATGAGTTTCAAGGGTAATGAATCTCTAAATCATTCATTCTCTTTAATGTTGTTAAAGAGTCTTGTGGTTCATCATTCACTAGGCTTTGAAAGTCATGGGTTTTAGAATTGTTTTTTAATGCATGCCTACTTTAATGTGTTAATAGTTTGCCTATGTGTTCAAATATTCTCACATGTTCTTAGCTAGGACAAAATTTTTCCTTCAGACACTTGCTACACAAAACCAGCCATTTACTTATAACTGCTTTAGGTCTCTTGGGCAACTTAATTGCTCATTTTGTAGGTATGTCAACTTGCCTCCTTTCTGCTTTCACTTCCCAAGTGGCTTTTCCCTTTCCTTTCTCAGCCCAAGTCAGGTTAATCATTTATTGGGGCCTCTAGGAAAAGATCTGTGTCAATTATCATATTAGCTTGAGGTTTATCCAAGAGCAACTTTCCCTTGACTATGAGGTCTTGTATCCAGTCCCTGAACTGGACACAATTAGTTATGAAATGGTTGAAGGTATAGTGCAGCTTGCAATACCTCGTTCCTTTTAATTCTTTGGGCTTAGGCATCTTTTTGGTACTGTCGGGCACAATCACTCTTACCCGCACCAACTCTTCATAAATCTCCGAGGCTTTGGTTAAATCAAAAGAATAACTCTAGTATTTAGGGGGTTTCATAGGGACAAATCCACCATCATTCATCACTACTTTTTTATCTTTGACCGGCTGGACTAACCCATTCACCATTAAAGGTTTGAAGGGGGTAGTCATCTCTACTGCACATATTTCAATTCCTTCTCCTCCATGACCCTCACTTTCTTCTGGCTCTACTCATTTAAACTCCACTTGGTGAATTGCAGCTTTATTCTTGTAGAAAGAATGCACCTTGGATGAGTGCTTCACTTGTTGTTCTTCAATCAATAGTTTCTCATACTTTATGGAAACAAATATGAGCTCTTGCAACTCATTGAACTATACATCATAAAACTTCTTTCTCAAATGCAGCCTTAATGCTTTCTGAGTGATAGATATAAGTTGGGCATGGTTGATAGGAAATTGGCACCTCATCCTTGTCCTCTTAAATCTCATCATGAAGTCATATGTGGACTCATGCTCATATTGCTTCACCTCAACTAAATCGTTGATAGTCATCTCGGGCTCCACTCTATATAACTGCTCATGGAAAGCCATTTTTATTTGCCCCCAGTTAGCAATGGAATTAGGGGGCAAAAGGGAATACCATTGAGATGCTAGGCCATCCAGCGAGTTCCCAAACAATCTTAACTTATAGTTAGGATTGTCTTCAAATGCCACGCAATGGTTGGAGAACTTGAAGATGTGATCCCTAGATGATACATTACAATAATCTCCACTGAAAGTTGGGAACGCGGACATCTTGAAGTTAAGAGGGAAAGGATTTTTCTCATCAATGTGCTCAGGGTAGGGCTTCTGGTAGGTGATCCTGAACAACGGGCGAGCTTGGGGTTGAGCATTATGGACCACCATTCTTCTTAACTCAGCCAACTCATCTCTAAGTTGCTGGTTGGCTATATTACTATGTGGGGTGTAAGGAGGTTCCCACTTCGGGCTACGATCATTGCCTGAGAAAGTCTCATTCTTTGGTTCAGACTGTCTCCACCTGGCCCCTCCTCCTTTATTAGCCAATGGTGACGGCCTATAAAAGGGAGGCTTGCCCGCAGTTGTGGACACAACATTTCCACTGGATTCTCTAACTTGTTGGTTCATTCCGTACTTTTTCTTGTCTTGCCCAGCCTGCCCCTACTATCTAGTGAGAATCATGACAGGGTCGGGCAAATTTGCTTCCAGGATCTCTTCTAAGATTGACTGGCTGGCTGCAGGCCCTACTTTATCCTTTCCTTTTTCATTCTCCTACTCAAGCAAGGGAAATAAAGGAATAGATGGTTCCTTCTCAAGGCTTGCCTCTCTCATTATTTCTCTAGCGGTAGAGTACTATATATCTAGTATTCTCTCCAAGTTTCCTATTAAGGAACAGAGTCTGCTCACTTCTCATCTGGTCTCCAGATAGATCTTTTCCATACTTTTCAATACTTGCACCATGGTGGCTTGAAAGTCTTTATTGGTCACATTTCCTCCCGACTTCTCAGATGAAGTCGGGCTTTGCAGAACAGCTGGTCCTCGTAGGGAGGGGAAATCTTCAAGATGGTCTATCATTCCACCTGAAGGTTCGTTCCTCCTTCTTTCTTCGTGGCATACAAGACTAAATGATGTCCATCCAGGCATGCCAAAACGATGAAGGTTCGTTCCTCCTTCTTCCTTCTTGGCATACAAGACTAAATGATGTCCATCCGGGCATGCCAAAACTATGTTCGGGCAAAGATTTCTCTGGAGAAGGTATATGGACCTCAGCACAGCTCCCCAAGGGATTGGCACTTTGGATGTGTATGTTTGGTAGTCAGGCTCTTGCTTGCCTTGTGTGCTGCAATAAGAGCTTGAAGTTAGTTCTAAAAGGTGCTTTTATAGGGCCTTAGGTGTAGGCCTTGAGGCTTGCAATCAAAACTAACTAAATGCTTAGGCGTGCCACTGCTATCTCAATATAGCAGATGTAGAACAAATGTGTTTTAAGTCGATTATGTGCGCCCCAAGTTACTCGAACTTCTTGTTATCAAAGGATTGTCACAAATAGGTTAAGTCTGTATTAAGTTCTTTTTCTTACCTTGTGAACAAGGACTTTTAGTTCATAATCTTGTATGTTTGAATGAAATGAGTCCAGAGCCCCTTAAGTCATTTGTTTGGTTCCAAATTGCTCTTAATGAAAACATACCCATTAAGTTAAACAGATCCAGATGCAAATAAGACTCTTAAAATAGAAAAACAGGTGGAAATGACTTGAATACAAGTTTAATAGTGCAGTAATCAATAGATCTACTAATTTAGAGAACAAACAAAAAGACTCGAGCAAGATTTCACCTTGTCTGGCAAGGTTGAACTTCTTGCATCCACTTCTCTTTGAGTTTACAGGGGTTGTATGCTTAAAAGGGATGGAGGTAAACAAGTTTACATGTGGAAATCAATACTACAACACTAAGGGAGGTAGCAGAGCTTTTATACTAGACAAAAGATAGCTTTTGTAAGGAAACCATTGCTTGAAAAGACTGAATCTGAGTTGATTTCAGGCTTAAAGAGCACGAACTGGCTTGAGAGCAGAGTTTGTTGGCTTGTTTGTTTGATTGGTTAAGTATCCTTGTATTTGGGGCCTGTCTTCCCTTTTATAAGCAGTTTGGCCTGGCTGCTGTAGCTTTTGCTCTTGCCCGAAAGTACTGGGAGGGTAGTGAGTTATCAGCTTTTTACTTGTAATGCCATTAGAAAGTGCTTTTTTGCTGATAGTAGGTTGGTCTCCATCACTTGTCACTTCCATTATGGACACATGGCTTTTGTCTTGGCTGAGAAGGCTTCAGTTTGCTTCTGGGCTCAATGTTGGGCCTCAGGCAAGTCTTCATTTAATTTTTACATCCTTGGGTTTGTCTTCATTCAAGCCCAATATTTAAACATTAACCCAAAAACTTATATAAGTTCATCTTTTCTTCTTCATTACTCACCACAGTGTTTTGGACGACCTGTTTCCTCCGAGTCACACTCATTTTGAAGTGGAGGTCCACACAATTGAGGGTTTCCGACATAAACAAAGGGATCCAATGACTGTAATTTTCCAATTCATTGAGGGTTTGAAGTCATTTTGGGAAATGATGGCCTATCTGCCTTGATATTATGTCTCTCAGTTGAAAGAAGTAGAACAGGATACCCAAAACACTTTCTTACTTTTTATTCAGCATTTGATTACAATATATACATATAAATGTATATGTGCTATCTCACAAGGAGACATAAATACAAAATCATATTCCTACTAAATAAAGGACTCCTAGAATATTTATAGTTTATAACGCACGTCAACACTCTTCCTCAAGTTGGCGCATAGATATCACACGCCAACGTGACAAGTGAGTCATTAAACACTCTACTACACACTACATGAGTAAGATCAATAAGTTGCTCTTCCTGAGTTCACAAATGGTATACACACAATTTTCCTTTCACGATTCTCCTTGAAAAATTTCTATCAACCTCCACATGCTTTGTTCTATCATGTTGAACTTAATTATCTGCAATGTCTCTTGCAGACTTATTATCACAATAAAATTGCACAACATCCGTTGGTTTGAAACCCAGACAACCCATAAGTTTGCGTAACCAAAGAAACTCACATACATCTTGTACCATACCACTATATTCCGCCTCTGCTGAAGATCGTGACACCACTTTCTGTTTCTTACCACACAAATGTAACCAAATTTCCTCCAACAAATGTAGATACCTAGATGTAGAACTCATGTCAATGACGTCACTTGTCCAATACATCTGTAAACCCCTTAGTTTTCAGGTGCCCATGTCCCCTATAGAATATCCCTTTACCAGGTACAGATTTCAAGTATACTAAAATGCACGAGACAACAGACACATGATCTTTACTCGATGAGTGCATGTATTGACTCACAACACTAACAACATAGAAAATATCATGACGAGTATGAGCTGAATAAATTACTCTTCGTACCAATCTTTGATAACCATCTTTAGCAACAGACAACTAATCAGGATAAATACCCAAGCGATGTTTTTCCACAATGGGAGTTGTTGATGCACAAAATCGATGAGACTTTGGAACAACGTAAAATGTCAATTTGGTGACGTTTGCACAGTTTCTCTGGTCACTAAGTATAGGTAAATATGTAGAGAGAGATATGGAAGAAAGCACAAGATGTACGTGGTTCACCTTAAGTTGGGTTACGCGCGTCCACGAAGGTAAATGAGTTCTCATTAATATTGTAGAGTTTACATAATACAATGGTTTAAGCATAATCATCATTACTGGGTTCTAATAATAATTTAAAGTATAATAATGGCATTAGGGATTAATTATAGGAGAATTGTCTCATTTTATAGTTTAGGAGAGTCTCTAGCTTCCGTATGTTGTTGATGTGGGACTCTAGGAGCTTTATTCTGATGTTGACATGTGTTGCATTGTGATTGGCATCCTGGTTGGAGAGAAACTCTTATACTTCGGCAAGGGTGCCTCAACACGATTCCTTCAATGGGTCCCTTGAAGGTATGAAGTTGACTGGTACTCGATATTTCTGGATTGGTGCAGTATGGTACAAACAATGCTCTCTCAAGTTTCCGGGTGAGGAAAGCTTCTAGGTTGGGGCTTGCAAAATTCAAGTCACTAAGTAATCACAAAACCTCTGAGTACTGAAGTATAGTAGCATATAGTGGGAGTTCTTCCTAATCTCCAATCAAGGAGGATAGCTGAATATATATGTATGTGTGTGTGTGTGTGTGTGTGTGTGTGTGTGTGTGTGTGTGTGTGTGTATTATAAAACCAATTCCTTCTTTTTCTTGTTGAGAAGAGAAAAAAATATGTCCAAATTAGAAACCCAGAGCCTCTTTTCTTTTTTCTATTATTTAAAAAAAAAAAATTGGCTTCCCTCCCATTATACGATTGTAAGCCCAACTTCTGTTTTATTTCTCCTTGTAGAGGGGTACCAAGAATCCTTTTTGTCAGAGGGTTGGGCCTTGGCTAATTCCAGTCAGGTATCGCGACTTAACGCTCGGCCTTCAACTTGTTCACTTCTTCGAGGACTTGCAAAATAAGAGGGTCCTTATTGGAATCAGGCACTATTGGAACCTTTTTTTGCAAGCTTCCATCTTTTAGAAGTAGAAAATTAAGTTTGGTAAAAGACATGTGGCATTTCCTTGGATTCATAGTACTGGCTACCGGGAAGTGCCTGTTGGAAGCCCCATGAGTCTCCTACACTTTCTTCTCTCTCCAAGGATTGTCGCTTATTCCCTAGATTAGTAGTTGGTATAAGTCGTGGTAGGGGACCAAGTCCATTGACAACCTTTGTGTCACTGATGTTTGAGTCTACGTGAATAAGTTTTGTTGGAACCAAATTTGTGCACCTCCTTAACGGTGGTTGAGCACAAACTCGAGCAACTTGCAAAACAGAAAGAAAAAAAACAGTAATCAAGCCTAGGGCCCGAGGGGTGTGCTAGCAAAAGGCTCTCAGGCGATCAAGTTAGTGAATGATTTTAGACTTAGCAGTGGGCAAGATAATTGAAGTATATATATTTTGTGTTACCATAGAGGAACCCTAGGTGGGTGTATTTATACCGTGGGAAGAGAGACATTTTTATGATAGAATCCTTATTCTAAGCTGGGAGAATCCTAAAGGATATCTAGTAAGTAGGGATTCCAAGACTTATAGGATCTGATTGTGTCCATATCTAGATCAGATAGCATGTCTTGCGGAACAAGCATGGTCATCCAGTGGAGTTGCTAGAACTCCACCTAATGCCTTAAAGTAGAGTGATGGTGGCACCCTGCTCTATCTAATACAACTCCGCCTAAAGCTGGTGAGTCTATGACCAAACTTTTGACGTAGCAGCATTCAGACAAAACTTACTCCGGCCCTGAAAATTCATTTTCTCACATGTTTTCTCGACGTGACAATCACGGTAAACGACTCTTAATCCTTCTAATCCTTCTGCAAGAAGATGTCTCTCTCCACTTCTCCTGTTTTGGGTCGAAGCAGCTAGATTGAGAAAAGTCTCATGTTGATCAACATTCTGATAAGAATGTTGTTTCTCATTGGGAAGAGCCATGTTGAAAACTGGTGACCCTTCGTGTTGGGGGTACCCACATGATGATCGATAGTTATTGGGGTGATGGGCCCATAAGACTAAGTCTATCTAGCCTCATGGAGCATCCTGAAGAGCTTGTTATACTGTTATTGGAGAATCTCATTCGTGATTGCTATTTGTTGTTCTAATCTTAAAGCTCTTCAACTTTGGCTTGAATAGCAATGTTCTTTCTTTCGCTCATTCGTTTCCTCACACTAGCCATAAAGAGAGGTGTCGTTATGTGTGTTATGGCTTTCTTTCACTCCCCATGTTGGTGAGGAATGCCAAATCGAATGAGAGCATACAACACATGGAAACTAGCCTGACAATACAAGTGAGAGTAGGAACATTCTTTCTTTTGCTCATTCGTTGCCTCACACTAGCCATAAAGAGGGTTGTCGTTCTGTGTGTTATGGCTTTCTCTCACTCCCCATATTGGTGAGGAATGCCAAATCGAATAAGAGCATACGACACATGGAAACCAGCCTGACAATACAGGTGGGAGTAGGAACATTGTCGTTCCCATAGACGATGCCAAATGTTGATGCACAAAAGCGGTGCGACTTTGGAACAATGTAAAGTGTCAAGTTTATGATAGTCGCATGGTTGCTCTGGAAGTGTAAGTAAATATGTAGAGAGATATATGGAAATAAACACAAGATGTACGTGATTCACCCTAAGTTGGGTTACGTCCACGAAGGTAGAGGATCATTAATATTGTAGAGTTGACATAATACAATGGTTTAAGTATAATCATCATTACTGGGTTCTAATAATGATTTAAGTACAATAATGGCATTAGAGATTAACTGTAAGATAATGGTCTCTTTTTATAGTTTAGGAGAGTCTCTGGCTTCCATCTGCGGTCGATGTAGGACTCTAGGAGCTTTATTATTGACACGTATTGCTTTGTGATTTGCCTCCTGGTTAAAGAGAAACTCTTGTGCTTCAGTAGGGGTGCCTCAACACTAATCCTTCAGTGGGTCCCCTGAAGGCTTGAAGTTGACTGGTGCTCGGTAATTTCGAGATTGGTGCAATATGGTACAAATAGGAATGTCCACATGCTTACACCCTAACATGCTAGTCTCTTTTAACAAATCTAAAATATATTTTCGCTAGGAAAAGATAATACCTTTTGGATGAGCGGGCAACTTCTAATCCAAGAAAGTACTTCAAATCTCCCAAATTTTTCATCTTAAACTTTGATGCAAGATTTTTTTTGCAATCTCTGTATTTCATCTGAATTGTCTTCTGTAATAATTATGTCAACTACATAAATAATAAAAGCAGTTTGCCTAGTCTACAATTCAGAAACAATGTGTGATCTGAATGACTCTGGAGGTACCCATTTTTCATTGTTTGAGTTAGCCTGTCAAACTATGCACGGAGTGATTGTTTGGATCCATTTAGAGACTTGTGTAACCAACACTCTTAGTATTCCCATTCACATTATATCTTGGAGGAAAACAATAAATACCTCTTATTCCAAGTTCTCATGTAAGAACGCGTCCTTCATTGTGGCCAGCCAATATGTGTAGCTAAAGAAATCAAAACACGTACCGTATTCATATTTGCCACTAGGAAAAATGTTTCCTGGTAATCGACACCATATGTTTGAGTATACCCCACCAGCCTTGCTTTATACTTGTCTATAGACTAGTCAACCTTGTATTTGATTGTAAACAACCAACAAACAGGTTTCTTTCCCTTAGGTAACTACACTATCTCCTAAATTTTATTTTTCAGCAGAGCAAACATCTCTTCACATTTCCTTATGGGGAAAACCTATTAGGAGGTACACCTTGATTTTGTCTTAGTGGCAACTTATATATACTCACAATAGTATTTGGATTAGTTGTATAATTTTCTAAGGTACTTACCTCCGGTGAATTCAAAGAGATGGAATGGGCGGCACTATGGGACTAGAAAGAGAGAGGGAATATTTGCTCTTAGACACTGACATCATGTGGGGTTCGGAGGCATCGTGGTGCTCTGTGGTGCTGGGTGCGGTAGAAACATGCTGCCTGATTTTTGTAGGCAGTTCAATGCCTTGCTACTGGTACTTTGTCTTGTGTTCGGAATGTTGTTGTTGAGGCTCTTTTGTTGGGTCAGTAGTGACCGGTTGCTGTTGGACAGAGGGCTCGGCAACAACCTGTTATTGCTGTACAAACATCTCGACAACCTACTTTTCTCCCCATGAACCATAATTCAACCAACAGAGATCACCAAAACTGTCACTCTCCCCCTAGTGATCTGAGTTGGATAAGGAAGGGGCCTAAAAATATTCATGTTGGAAAAATTGGGTCTAATTGCTATATTAAATCACATAGAAAATCAAGAAATAATTCATGCAATTATATATCACAATAATACATGCACATGAGTAACCAATGTTAAATGAACATGATAGAATGGATTAGAAAAACCTAGAAAATACGGTCGAGACAAGTGTTGGACACTTTGTCCTTAAGACAAGTTTACGCCCCACTACGGTGCTCATGGTTGATCGGCGCATGTCTCCCAAGATACAACGACCACGTCCCTGTAATAGTAGCACTCCAAATCACAAGGCTCCATGAACCACGATTGTGTTGAAAACTCTCTCATATGAACTCAATGAGACTCTCTAATATTTAATGCACTATATGTATGTATGATGAAAAGTTCTTTGTGATTATAGGGAGCTTCCCTATTTATAGAACGTGAGATACCTCTTTGGAAAGCATCTATTCATGAAGAGTCAAAAGTTGCAACTCTTCATTTGATTAAACACATCTTTCTTCCAAAAGGCTCCACTTCTAATTTCCATTCTATTAATAAATTTAATATAATAATATTATTATTAAATTTTCCAACAATCCCCCACATGAATGGAAATTGACTCAATACCATGCAAATGACAATGCAGACACTAGAGAGAGAATTCAGTAGGAAAAGTACCGCATCGGGATAGGTGGCTTTTGGCTTTGAACCTTCCGTAGTGAATTACTATCGGATTTACTTGGCTAATCAGTGAACGCAATGTCTTGAACTGCTCAGCCGTTTGTGTAAACCAAAATAATAGTAATCACACAATACCTTTCCAGACACCCCGTGGTTGCTCGGTTGTGTTCATTTTGGCCCTAAACAATTCTTGGTTTCTCATGAGTGCTTTTAGAGAACTAAGCCCTTCAAAAAATTCTCACAGGAACGGCCCCATTCCTCACTCAAGATAGGTGACTTCCCATTAAGAGTATCCTGCAATACCCCACTTGTTATTTCCAAGTATAGGAATCATTAAAAGCAAAGCCTATCCTACATACGTTGCAGATAGCATTGTTTCATCATAGGACATAGGTAGGAGATTATCTCCGCAGTGTTCCCATTGAATCATCCACAATTCGGTTGTCCTTTTGAACCTAGATCTTGGGATCTCCAATCAACTAGGTTGGGTTGCCATTATGGTGATTCTTAAGACGTAGGCTTTTAACCCATTCCCCTCGATGATACAACTTACTCTCTAGTCAAACCTTTAAAAATTGGATCCACTAGGTTGATGACTATCACTTATGGTGTGCACTGCCATTTATGAAATTATATTTCATTCGAGAGTAGTTGTTTTCCAACGCTAAGTCCTTCAAAACATATGTTAGGACTTAAAAAGTAATTTGCTAACACTCGGGTACATTCCCCCACATTTAAGGTATTTGCTAGAAGATCTCCAACCTTTCAATACCTTAAAGTTACCACTATAAGAAATGACATTTTGATTGTCTCATTCAATTAGCAAATTATATTTCCATTCTTCTTAAATAAATCTCATATCTCAAAATTAGATAAGATTCCCCCACAATTCTTTGATAATTGTGGTTAATTTAACATCATTGTTAAATCGATCATGTTTTTTATTTTATGAAGTAGGAAACAACTAAGATAGACGTTATATATCTATCTTCTAGGCCTTCATGCCTCACTAGCCATTATGGAAAAAGCATTTCTTGGCTTTCGTCCCTTCCGCACTATGACTAACATACATGACCCAATGGCCATGTCCATTAATATGCTTACTTAATAAGTATCATCAGACATGTCTAATACAATTATGCGAAATGTCCCTCACATTTTTAGTGTCGTCTTTTCCTTTGTGAAATACCCCCACAATTTCAAGATTATTTCTCTATATTGATAACATTTTGAATAACACTCAATAATATTCATTTTCTCCATGACTGACATGGCAAATGCATCACTCTCCTCGGCAAAGAAGCAAAACACATAAACTAAATGCTTCTCAAGAAATCTTCCAGAAAGTTAAGTGTTGCATCATATATGACTACAGTCATATAATTGTTCGTAATAATATGATGATATCATTCTAGGCCTCTTGAAATTGATGAATTAATCTCTTCGAAGAAATCAGATAAATGATTTTGCAACATTATTATCACTATATGATAATACATCCAGTCGGTATGTAGAAGTTTACATACCAGCCCATGAACACATATTCATATTTAAGAATGGTAATGACTAGTTGGAAAGGTCGTACCCTTTCACTGTCAAAAGCAGCACTTCAAATGGCATTTTTTTTTTCTTGGAATCTCATATGGCAGATTCCACCTTTTGGATCCACCACCTTACAGAAACTATTCATTTGTCAATTAGTTGCATCTTTTTGCATCTTAACCGCCACATGGTTCTAAATGTCCCAAAATTCTTGACTCAAATGAATATAGAACCGTCAAGCCGTGGTCTCATCGATTTCTCTTTTATCTAGAATCTCCAACTGGTCAATTGTGATAGAGTTCTACATATACCATATATACTTTACAGAACACCCAATGATTCATTTCAGGACTCCACACATTTGAATGCAACAAATCAAGGTATGCATCTAACTGTCATACTAATTTCACACCATTCTCATCCCAAATATATACAAAGATATATATTCTAATATATAACGCACAAAACTCATGTCAATTTCAGAAAATATATATATAACAATAATATAGTGAAGCCACATCTTGATTAGTATACCCAACACCCCCACACTTTCACTAATTCCTCTCAAAGGAATTCCCTTTGGTTATATCCATGAGCAAAACTCATTTTTGTTGTCACATTTAACTATTAATAGTTGAACAAGTCACATTCAGGAGACTAAATTCTCCTCCATCATCCTCTTGAAATCTAATTATCCCAAGTGACTTGGTTGGTTAATTTCTTTCACCAAATCTTTTGCCCAAATGTAATAAAAACCATGTACATGTGGTTCGTAAACAAGGTATAGATCAATCTGCTTTACAGACATGGTTTGGCCTTCCAATCATATCTTTGGCCTTTGATTTCACATATGGCCAATGATCAATCCAAGTTTTTCCTTTGGCCAAAATTTCGATATGCTGCCACCGCAAATGGAGAAGTCCATTCAGACGGTAGCCATGTCTGGTTTTAGCAAACATACATATTGGTAATGTACCGTTCCGAAATTTAGAGATCGTTCCCAGGCACTCGCGCATCAAATTTATGTCATAACTTTGATCTGAAAAGTTATTATCCAAGAAACACAATTAACCGGCCAACGGCGACAACCCTTCGTAAAGGGTTACTCAGACTTTGACATTTCCACGTATGTCCTTCATTTTTCTTAGAAATATCTTTTGGTTTGCAATTACGACGAACAAACTTTTCTGGAAACCCAAAAACTTCCAGAAATCGATGCAGGTTTCCCAACCGCACTTACGCGGCTGATTTCACAAGCCGTGTTTGCATGCCTTCCAAGGAACGCAACTTCCCAAATAAAGACTTTCATAACAGGTGTCCCACCTTTTCATATATTAACATGGAAAGATTGCAATCGATTATTCAAATATATCATTGTTTCAGAGAGAGAGGACAAACATGCATAAGAAACTATGTGCAAATTAACCGTTTGGCTTGGAATTCTATTTCCAAGAATCTTTTTTTTTTCACTGCTTTACCTGTACTATGAATTTATGAATCACTTCGCGTATACGACATTAAGCATATGTAAAAACACAAAAATAACATGTATATAGTTGGCATGTTCTTCGAAACAATACATGTATGAATACAAAATACGTTGTCTACAAACTGATCATGCACTTATTAAATTAACGGTCAAAACGAACATGAAAAACCCAAGCATGCAATCATGCAAAACAAGCAGCAACTATGAATTAACACGTATGTAATGCCAATTCGGAATTGATGACAAAATTATAGCAACCAAACCTAAACTTGTCTTAAGATTGTTGGAAAAATTGGGTCTAATTGCTATATTAAATCACATAGAAAATCAAGAAATAATTCATGCAATTATATATCACAATAATACATGCACATGAGTAACCAATGTTAAATGAACATAATAGAATGGATTAGAAAAACCTAGAAAATACGGTCGAGGCAAGTGTTGGACACTTTGTCCTTAAGACAAGTTTACGCCCCACTACGATGCTCATGGTTGATCGGCGCATGTCTCCCAAGATACAACGACCACGTCCCTGTAATAGTAGCACTCCAAATCACAAGGCTCCATGAACCACGATTATGTTGAAAACTCTCTCATATGAACTCAATGAGACTCTCTAATATTTAATGCACTACATGTATGTATGATGAAAAGTTCTTTGTGATTATAGGGGGATTCCCTATTTATAGAATGTGAGATACCTCTTTGAAAAGCATGTGACTATTCATGAAGAGTCAAAAGTTGCAACTCTTCATTTGATTAGACACATCTTTCTACCAAAAGGCTCCACTTCTAATTTCCATTCAATTAATAAATTTAATATAATAATATTATTATTAAATTTTCCAACAATTCATACTCAGAGAAAGTTACGTTCATGGTAGTATACATATGTCGGGTTTCTGGATGATAGCACTTGTACCCTTTTTGCTGAGTTGAAAAACAAACAAAGACACAACGAAGTGCACATGAATCAAGCTTGCTACGATGAATTTGTTGAATATGAACATATGCCACACAACCAAAGACACAGGGGGTCAGGGTGTTTGTAGACACAACATGTGCATGCTGTGTAAGCGCCTGAAGTGGTGTTTGAAACCCCAACACAGGTGATGGCATACGATTCATAACATACACTGCATGTACAACTGCTTCAGGCTAAAAAAGTTTGGGAACATATTTGGCAAAAAGCAATGCACGTGCTGTCTCTAGGATATGGCGATTATTCTTATCCGCTATCCCATTTTGTTGTGGGGTGCAAGGACAAATAGTTTCATGTAAAACGCCATGATTGTGGAGCAACTGGGACAACTCAAATCAATATGTTCACCTTCATTGTAAGAACGGAGAACTTTAATGACATAAGAATACTAAGCCTTAATCATCTGATAAAGGTTCTGAAATACCAAACCAACATCACTCTTATTTTTTTAACACACATATAACCATATCATACGAGTACAATCATCAACAAACGTAACAAATACCCAAACATCTGAATGGACTGGACAAAATGGGAAAACACTTTTATTCATACTTGGAGAAAACGAAACATGATAACTTTTAGCAAGAATACAAATTTCACACTGTAAATATGAGTCACTAAAATTAACTGGGTACCATATGCTTCAAATACCCAAAAGTTGCATGTTCCAATCGGTGATGCAACAACCCTATCTTCTGTAGATTACTGTCATGAGACGTATGAACCAAATTAGCCCTTCCATAAATGACATCATCCACATAGTATATCCCATCTCTCTTAGTGCCATGCTCAATGATCTCCTTGGTCAGAATATCCTGAAGTACATAGAATAGTAGATATTAATCCAACACAATCCAATTCTTTCATAACTTGTGGTACAGTAAATAGATGATAAGACAATGACGGAACCAATAAATAATGATGTAAAGAGAGAGAGGGTGCAAGACACACTGTTCCTGCTCCAACAATAGGAGTAACCATTGGCAGTTGCCACACACTTCTTTTGAGGGGGGATTGTCATATATTGAAATAAGTTCTTATCATATGTCTATATTGAAATAACTTCTTATCAGGTAGTAGTTAGGTGCTCTCTAGGCGGTCTAGGCCTTTTTTTTTTTTTTGGCATACTAATCTTGTCTTCCGTCACCGTCGCATCTCTCGCAGACAAAGGAAGATCAGATCAGAAGAGGGAGGGTGGGTGAGAGAGAGAGAGAGAGAGAGAGAGAGAGAGAGAGAGAGAGAGAGAGAGAGAGAGAGAAGACAGCCAAATTAATCAGGAAGATTTTAAGAAGAGATGCATATCGCTTAATTTAAGAAGAAATATAAAATCATATTTACATACCATTGCTAGTGTCGCTTGATCAAAATCATCCTCACATAAAACCAACCACTCAAAACATTCAAGAACCTAAAGTACGAGTATCTCCATGGCCTGACAAAAATCAGACCACCACAAAGTCCCCAAAATCTAACAATAAACCCAAGCCCTATGCTGACTAAAATCCCCGTGTTATAAGCTCATTATTTTCTTCGTCATCACTAGAGAGCACAGTTTCCTGTTGATCAGCACACATCTTTTGAAGTGGAGGTCCACAGTGTTGTGGATTTCCAGCCAGAACAGAGGGATCAAAATTTTGGAGCTGAGTGCCTATTGGAATTTTTTCATAAAAGTTGTTGTATGACAAGCCCAAGAAACTAAAAGGATCTATCCGAGCAAGGCTTGCTGGAATTCTGCCCAGTTTCTGATATCTTGACAAATATAAAAAAGCTTTTACAGAAGAAAAGTATGCCTTACAGTTGTAGTAGTTAAAGGTTAAAGCAGAGTCACTTGTTCATACATGACTGGATTGACATACAAAACACTGCAAATTCTGTCAATATCATTCAATAACAATTGAATAATGGGAGTGCGGAAATCTCACTTCATAGATTAGACAAAGACAACTCGAATAACTAGGTATTGATTTGACTTACTAATTGAATATTTCATAAAGATAGTGGTAACTACAGAGTAAAATCGAATTTTTCTTCTTTTTTCTGTGGACGAATAGGAAGTGTCATTGTAATGGGGAAATTAATGGACCAAAACCCTTTGGTAGTGGCCCTTAACTACCAACAGACTTCTCTTCTAGTACTGAACAAGTTATTGATCAAGTTATACGCACAAAAGAAGGGATAAAACAGTTGAAGGATATTCCGTTTTTAACCAATTCGATCGTTTTTATTTTTTAGTTTCAATTTTTTTTTCTTTGGGTAAGATATAGAGGGGAAATATCGGGGAGGAAGGAGAAATGACAGAGGTGTAGGAAGGGTGGTGGGGAGGACTTTTTAAAAAATGTATATGGAAGAGTAACAAAATAAAAACTGAGAATGATTTCCGCACACAAATTCAGAATTTGCCCCATTTTTGTTCTCATAATTCCTAGAACTTCTAATTTCAGTGCTAAACTGCAATGATGTTTTCTCGCTGAATTGCTGCCTTTCATAGTTAAATGTTCATATGGAACATCTTGAATATGTTATACTCACTTGACTTTTCTGTGTCATCCCAGTTCCCGCATGTGTAACAGATACTCAACTTGCATTCACCGTAGCAAATGAAGAGGCTGTTCTCACGAAAGAGGTGTGTATGATACTTAATATATGAGTAGCAGTTTGATGCTCTGCATTATCACTGCTTGCTACCAGTCAATTTGCTAAAATATGTTGAATCTTTACAAAATATGGTCCGAATATTTCTAACATTGCGTAGCTGGACCAATGCATTATTGGGGGCGCTGTGTGTGAAGAACCAGTTTCCTTTGTGTTCACGTTAATGATATGCTGCATGCATCAATGCTATCAAACATGGTCTGGCTGCTCGGCCAGTCCAATGGTTCATCTGTCATGCTGAAATGCCCTGTTGGTACACTCGGTTGGTGAGTGATGGTAATATGGTCGATTCAACCAACAGTGAGCTCTTACTCAAATCAGATTATATAATGATTCGAATTCTTTTGTCCGTTGTCAAGATAATGCAGTCTGATCTGATCTCAACCCTAAAGAACCAGCAATTGATGATGTTAGATATATTGATTGAATTATCTGTTTGCTTTTTCTCTCTGTAACTTGATTAATAAGTTCTTGCAAGTTTCTTAAGGAAATTTATTGAAAAGGATATAATGGTACACTTAGTAAAAGGGATTAAAAACACCTAACCCCTCAAAGATTATCTAACTTAGTAAAAGGGATTAAAAACACCTAACCCCTCAAAGATTATCTAAACACTTCCACTAAACAATAACTTCAAATTGCACTCTTCAATCTCCTTCTTCTCCAGCTGAAAGGGATCATGGTTACGAACGGTAGATGCACGAGCTAAAGAGATTCAGAAAAACCACAGCATATATTAGTCATAAATTTAAAGACAATTAGAGGGACCAAAATGATATTAATCATGATGGCAATGATGCCATATCATTACACTATAGTTATATGTATAAAATTGCACTTAGCATCCCGAATTAAATGACTAAAAACTGCAGTAATATTATTTGTTGTGTGGAAGAGTACTTACAATTTACACATCAATCATTCTTCGTCGCCCGATCAAAGCCACTCTTACATAAAGCCAATCGTATACACAGTTCAAGAACTTGTAGTATGTGTATCTCCATGACCTGATGAATATCAAACTCCCACAAACTCCCCAAAATCCAACGACAAATCCAAGCCCCAAACTCACGTAAAATCCCAGTGTTATAAACTCATCATTATCTTCATCTTGATTCTCAACCACCGGTTGCTCCTCTGGAGTTGTTTCCTCAGGAGAGCACATTTGTTCAAGTGGAATTCCACAAAGGAGAGGATTTCCGGCAAAAACAGAAGGCTCATAGGTTTGAAGCTGAGACCCCATGGGAATTTTTCCAGACAGGTTGTTGTTGGACAAGTCCAACTTACCAAGGCCAGATATTCCAAAGAGACTTGTTGGAATTGTACCATGTATTTGGTTGTTTGACAAATCAAGCAAATCTAAAGACTGCAACTTCCCGATCTTTGGAGTTATTTGACCTGTTAAGTTGTTTCTTGATAGGTTTAAGGAAACCAACCCCACAAGATCAGTGATTTCACTAGGAATCTCCCCTGTTAATCGGTTGCTCGACAGATGAATACTCTTTACAAGCCCCAAAGTACTTTTGTATTTGGACATTATGCCTTTCCATATCAAGGATGATTCGTCTTCATAATACTCCCACTTGCCGATCAAGGTTACATTATAGGTATGAGTGAGAGTTAGACTTGAACTTCCTTTTTGAGCCAAATTAGTCAAATTGTCGAGGCATTTGGGTATACTTCCAGAGATGTTATTCATTGAGAAATCCATAATTTGAATGCCTCTCATATTACACAATTGTGATGGAATGCTTCCATAGAAGTGATTAGAACGGAGGATAAGGATAGCCATATTTGGAAGTCCAACCTCTAACCATTCAGGTATCAAACCTGATAATTTATTTTCCCCAACATCAAAAACTATGAGACTTGTACAGTTGTTCAAGGATGAAGGCAATTCCCCAACAAACCTATTGTTATTTAGTTTCAGTGTTTGAATAGAAGATAAAGAGCCCATTGTGGTAGGAATTTTCCCTAAAATGGAATTGTCACTCAAATCTAGAATGGCTAGATTTTCAAAATGTGTCCAACAATTAGGAAGTTTTTCATATAAATTGTTGCTTGAGAGATCAAGAAAGTATAATGTACTAACCTCGTTTGGAGTCTTTGGACACAAGAAAGAAATTGGCCCTGAAAGCTTATTGTTGGAGAGGTCAAGAGATGACGCTTTGGAAAGGAATGAAGGTATTGAACCTTCCAATTGGTTCCAACTCAAATTCACATCAGGAGGGGAAGATGAGGTAAACTCAAATCTTGAATTTGGAATTATTCCTCTAATTCGGTTGTTGGAGAGATCTATATAATCAGTTTCATGATCATGAGACAGTATGCCCCAAAACCAACTGGGAAGGATATCAGAAATGCCTGCATTAGAAATATCAAGGTCCAAATAATTTTTCTGAGACTTAAGCCATTTTGGAAAATGTGGACCCATCTTGCAAAACCCCAAATATATGGAAACCAATTGGAAAGGAGGAACCCAATTAGAATTGAAGTCTAAAGCTAGTGAGGTAGAGGACAAATCCAAAATTATTAATCTGGAGAGATTGGAGAAGTGGCTTTCTGAAACCACACCTTCCAAAGCATTCATACCAAGGCGGATAGTCTCGAGCGAAGACATATGGCCAATGTTTTCAGGTATTGTTCCACTCAATTGATTGTCATAGAGGTCTAATTTTTTCAATGACGAAAAGTTTTTGAGATTAGGAATTGATTCAGAAAGAGAATTGTTTGAGAGGCTTAGAGTCTCTAATGAGTTCTTATCAGGGCATGTAGACATTAATGTTTGAACCAGCTTGGAAAGTTGTATACTCAAAATGTTGTTGCGAAAGAGCAATGCTTGCAAACTACATAACTCTGAAAAAGATTGTGGAATCCCTCCTTCAATTTGGTTATAAGAGAGATCAAGATAGGCAAGAGAGCTCATGTTTCCAAAAACATCAGGAAGTGAACCCGTGAAGTTATTGCGAGAGAGGCCAAGTTGAACAAGGCTGGTACTGAAGTTGGACAACCATACAAATATTGAAGAAGATGTGAGCTGGTTGAAACTGAGATCAACATGAGCAAGAGATTTAGAAGAATTTATGTTAAAAAGAGTACTGGAATGAATTGCAGGAGAAGAAAGACCACACCCTATTAATGTCAAGTTTGTAAGTTTAGGAAGCTTACTAACTATTTCCAGCCAGTCAGGAACATTACTGAGATTGTTGTAACTCAAGTCTAAATATGTTAAAGAAGAAAGACGAGGGAGCCAGGAATTCAGATTTTCTACATTGTTAAAGTCATTCCCATTGAAATCAAAATATTGCAAGTGGGTAAGGTTTCCAACCTGACTTGATATTCGACCACCAAGAAAGTATCCTCCACTAAGATCAAGTTTGACAACGTGGCCCGTATATTCGTCACAGTAGACTCCTACCCATGATGCACAACAATCTTGTTTTTGGGCTTCGCTGCCCCACGAAGAGAGGCTATTGTAGTCATCCACGAGGTCTTGTTTGATTGCAAGCAGAGCTTCCCTTTCCCTCTCTATGCACCTGATCACCTTCAGCACCTTAGCAATATGCTTGCGGCCTACTACTCCTGAAGAAATATTATTGAATTCAAGGGATAGGGAAAGGTTGCAATATTGTAGCAAAATTAGCACCCCAAATATTGAAACATGAAATAGTTTCAAGCACCTAATACCCTCGCCCTGCATCTCAACAACAATGAAGAAGAAAAAGTATATAGGCTCCGTTATAGGAAATTGGAAAGTAATTTGGAAGTGCAACACTGCAAAGTATATATACACATACACGATTGGATCGACGTACAAAAAACTGCGAAGTAAAAAGCAAAATGTCTGCTTTTCCACGTAAACTGGGCCCAAACTTTCTTAGTCAATATCATTCCATTATTTGCACTGACGTATTTGAAAAAAGCAATTAAAATTGAACATATCAACCATTAAAATTACTAAAAGGTTCCACAGTATTGATTTCACTTACTGTTGTTGCTAGAAAATAATTTAGAATGAAGATGGCATCTATGTGAGATCCACACAATCAAAGACATACTGCCACAACAAGCTAAAAAGAAATTAAGAAAAAAAAAAGATGGAATAGTTGTAGCAAACACACAGACGCCACAACTAACGCCTAACCAATGCATCCTTCCTCGCATCCAACCCCCTTCTCCCCCTCTCTCTCGCTCAAACTAAAAAGAAAATTTTCAAATTGAGGTGGGTAAGGATGCCATCGGGTATAGTTGGGACTTGGGAGAGATTAGGTTGGGTCTGGGTTTAGTTGGGATGGTGGGGGTAGGAGAAATTTTTCATTGTGACCGGAACACGGATGGTACACCACGTGTTTTTATACAAGTGGTGGAAAATTAAATTTTTTTAACTTATTAATTTTTTAACACACATATCTCACTATTTGTATAGTGATACGTAGTGTATCATCCCGTGTTCCGGTCACATTGAAAAATCTCTCGTGGGGGTAGAGGTGGGGATGCCTTGAGGGATCAAGGATGGGGAAGGGAATGGTGTTGGGATTTTGGGGAGGGGTAATGCAGAAACTAAATTTGTAGATAAAATTTTGTAAGCTAAATGACATGGAAGTCGATGATTGGATTTACTTAAGCGTTAATAAACGTACTCATTTCTATTAGTAATAAATCATTTAGTTTGCAAATTTTATCTTCAAATTTAGTATCCCTAGCATTACCCCTCCCAATAATGATGTGTCACCAATAAAAATGGGCATGTTTATTGCTTAAGTAATAAACTAATCATTAATTTCTATATCCTTTAATTTCTAAAATTTTGTTTACAAATTTAATTTCATTAGTATTACCCTTTAGGGAGAGGTCGAGGGATTGTTTTTTTCTCTTTTAAATTCATTGGATGTCTGGTCCTCACATATATACCATGTCAGCACATTAACTAAAATTTTAACAAATTTAATGGCATAGGGCAAAGTGAGAGACACTTAGGCCTCGTTTGTTTGACCTCCTTAGCTAGGACTGGACTAGCTAGGACTAATAACCCATGTTTGGTGCAAGCCGGGATTGAGTTTAGTGGGATTAAGTCGGACTCGTGCCGACTAAATCCTTCGTTAGCTGGGCTTAACGAGAGCCCCCGAAAAGGAGGGGATTGCTAGTCCCGTTTCCCTGCTTCCCCTCACTTTGCCTCACCCCACACCTGAGAACTTGCCCTCCCACTGTCTTTCTCCCCACCTCCCTCTCATTTGTCCATAAGATCTCCAAGTTAGAGACCTAGAAAACCCAAAAAGCCAAAAACCCAGAAAACTCAGAAATCGAAAGCAGATTCAACCCCATCTCCCACCTTCGAGCCACTCATGCATGCATCCCGCCACCAACTCCTAAATTTTCATTTTCGTTCTTGCTCTTTGGTTTGATTTTAAGATTTGCAGGGGATTTTGTGAGAGGAATAGAAGAGGCAGAGAGAGATTTGCAGTGAAGAGGAAGAGAGGAAAAGAGGCAGAGGGAAGAGAGATAGGGATTTGGACGGAAAAGAGGCGGGAAGAGAGAGAGGGGGATTTGGACGGAAAAGAGGCAGAGGGAAGAGAGAGGGATTTGGATGGAAAAGGATGCAGTGTGCGGACGAAAACATGAGAGAAGAAGATGATTAAAACTTGACCAAAATAAATGGTTCTAGAAAGGAAAATGATTATTTAATAATAAAATATTAGTATATATAAATTAAATTAATGATAAAATATTGTAAATATAAAATTTAATAATATAATATATGAGTCCTGCTTTTTAATCCGACACAGCACCAAACGCTTCACTAAATTAGTCCAGCTTAGTCTAGTCTAGGGGTGGGTTCAAATAACCGAAAACCGAAAAAAACCGAAAACCAAACCGAACCGAGGCCGAAAAAAACCGAACCGAAACTGCCAAACCGAACCGAACCGAATCTGGCTGGTTCGGTTTCGGTTTTTAAGGTTCGGAAACCAAACCGAACCGAACCGAACAGATATATATATTTAATTTTTTTTTCAATATTATAAATAATTTAGTGATACAATTATAGCAAGACATAACCTATTACCAAGTTGGTTTGCTTGAAACTTTTCAAGCCCATGCGCATGGGTTCGAATCCTCATACCTCCAGGGTTTCATAAAAGTTTTTTAGGTTTTTTGAGCAATCAACAAACCTTTTAACTTAAAATTAAATATAAATACTTAAACCTGCTGCTGTGAAGAATCGAACCCCTTCCGTCCAGGGGGGATAATTCCTTCAAGCCAACTTGACTGTAGGCTTGTTGTTGCTATATCTGTACCAGTATATGATTTATAGGTATTCTAATCGCTAATGCTTTATAAAATTTGTTAAGTTTACAAACCCTAGCAGCCGTCACTCATTTTTGAGTTTTCATTCTCAAACACTCTCGCTCCTTCCTCAGTCTCTCTCTCCCTCATCCGCTGCTCTCTCTCCCTCATTCCTCAGTCTCTCTCTCCCTCCTTCATCTCTTCAACTCTCCTTCCTCTCTTCCTCTTCCCAACGTGCCAAGTCCATGGTTGTAACATGGATCTTTAGCTCTCCTTCCTCCGGATTTCTTTAACAATAAGTATTCAATTTCTTCCTTTTTTTTCATTTTCTTGTTTAATTCTTTGAGTGCTGAAAATGGTAGTTTTTTTATTATTGATTAATAGTTTTTATTTCTTTAGTTTGTTGAATATGCTTTGTGAATTTATTTGTTGGCTTTGTGAATTTATTTGTCCGAGGCCCGCCGATTGGCGGATCTGGAGGAGAAGGATCTCGAAAAGGAGGAGCAGGCGGCGTTGGAGAAGAATTCGGATGAGGTGAAGAAGAAGCAGAGCCGTACGGTCGAGGAGGAGGAGTATGAAAGGATGGTGGTGGTGGAGAATAAGAAACGGGATGATTCGTTTAGGAGGCTCAAGGCTTCGTTTATGTTGTGCTTGTTTTGCATTTTTTGGAGGAAAAAAAAAAAAAAAAAACCGAAAAAAACCGAAACCGAACCGAAAAAAAAACCGAACCGAAAAAAACCGAAAAAAAATTGGGCCGAACCGAACCGAACCGAAATTTCGGTTTGGTTTCGGTTTTGACAAAAAACCGAACCGATAAGAACCGAACCCAGCCCTAGTCTAGTCTAAGCCAGTCCAGCTTAGTCCCTGTAGTTAGTCCAGTCCGAGACAGTCCGGTGCAACAAACGCCCCCTTAGTGAGTAAGTGAGAAATTTTTAAAAAGTGAGAGGACGGTTGAGTTTCAAGGGCGTTATAGTAAATAAGTTATTAGATTAGATAAAGACAACTTGAGTGGTTAAGTATTGACTTGACTTACTAGTTGACTAAATTGTAAAAATATTGGTGATGAGATTTTCTTGGGTGTTGCTAAGTATCCAGTACACCGGGTATTTTAACTGTTATATCTTTTTTTTTAATATAAAAATTAAAATCTAATGGTGAAAACTCCAGATTACCCAAATTCTTTTGCTGTGGTAGAGACTACATTGCAATGGTGTTGAGCTTACTATACACTGCAACTTTACAAGAAGCAAAAATATTATTCAATACCATTGACATGTTCGGAAAAAATTAAACAGATTCTCGCACACAAAAAAAAAAGTAATTTTCCAAATACCTGATTTAATTTTTCACACATCTCTTTTTAATTATAGTCATATAAATTAGTGTAAATAATATCACTTGTTAAAAAAAATTGAAAAAAAAAAGTAAAAAGTGACATGACCTTCTATTGCTAGAAATTACATTAGATTAGACGACAAGACCAGGCATTGACTTGACTTACTGCTACTAGAAATTCAATAAGACAACCAAAGTGGCTTGGTGTATTGACTTGAGTTACTTATTGAATTAAAGTCAAACTTGGCATATTATTCGATTGAACACAAATGTATTATGTACCGCAAACCTTAGTCAATATATTTTATGCTCAAAACTAAATAGGATAGTGATAACTACAGTGGCTCTGCAAATATGTTAAATGAAAAGGAGACGCAAAAATGGCAGTATTCAAATCAATTATTCAGTGTTACATAAAAAGCTTATATTAAGACGTGTTGTAGTATTGGTGAGGGACGCGACGATAACATTTGAAGGGGCTTAGGTAAGACTCATGGTAAGTCCTTACCCCGAATAAGGAGTCATTGTGTTAGGAAAATTAATGGACCAATTTGGTACTTGGTGACCCTACCCTTCACTCCAAAGAACTTTTCTTCGAACATTGGAATCGTATGCAACTTGCAAAGGGCAGGCAAGGATAGAATTGCTCGGAAAGGAATTGCTCGGAAAGGGATCCTCTCCGGATCCCTTCTTCCTAATCCACCAAGTTCGAAGATCCGGATCATTGAAATTTGATCCAACAACTAAAATTATTATAACTTTTAAAGTGAGCTCATGTTTGTAGACGTTTAATCAAATTTCAATAATCCGAATCCCCGGACTTGATGGATTAGGAGGAAGAGAACCGGAGATGATCCATTTCCGAATTACTCTACTCAAATAAATGTGTTTGTTGTGCCACTTAGTACTACGGTCTAGTGGTATTCTTCTTCACTTGTAAGTTAGAGGTCTTAAGTTTGATTCTCGTCAAAAACGAATTTAAACTACATTATTACTAGTTCATTTTGAGACTAAACGCACTCTCATTTCCATTAATGTAGATAATACCGTCCTTCAAAAAAAAAACGCGTTTCTTGTTTCTTTGTTTCTTTTGGTGTAAGAAATAGGACTTTCGCTGAATTGAGGAGATTAATGGCCTACAAGACTAGTGGAAATTTGGTATGGGAGGGAAGAATCAACGCGTGGTAGTGCTTGAGGGTGTAATGTTTTGGTGAACGTGCTTGAGAGGGTTTATGTTAATTAGTTGTTTTTTTTTTTTTTTACATAACTGTACAAATAATTTTATTTTGAATGTAATTAAATAATTTCATTATAGTTGTCATTAATTTTTAGTTTTTTAAATTAATATAATTAGAATTAAGTGAGGAAGACTTTGGATGCGGTCCATAACTGTCCATGTTCTATTACTGAAACCTTATTGGTTTTCAGTTTTTTATCAAAGTCTCTAACATTAAAACAATAATGTATTTCTAGGTGGATTATTATATTTTTTAAATTAAAAAAATGATATTTGTAGTTGTTTATATTAATGAGATTTTAAATAAAACCTATCATTTGTGGAATTAAAAATATTAAATGATAAATTATGCTCTCCAATATATTGTATGTATGTATAAACTTGGATACATTCATCAAAATTAACCAAAAAAATATTGTACCAACACATGGGTACATTTAAAAAAAAGAAGAAGATATTAAGCTTGATAACATTATTAAATTTCTTCAATTAAACTTGACATGGATACATTCTCAAATCAACGAAATAGAATGTACCCATGTAAGTTAAAAAAAAATAGATTAAAAAAATTGAATGAATTTTATATTAACAAGTGGTACATTTTATATTAAAAATGATATATTTTACATATAACAAATTGATATATTTACAAATGGGTACACTTAAGATTTAAAATTTAAAAGTCTTTTTATAAAAAATTAATGGGTGCCAACTTATTCATATTTATTTTTTTATTATAGAAATATTTTTTTTATTGTAAGAAGATATTAAGCTTGTAAGTTAGAGGTCTTAGGTTTGATTCTTGTCAAAAACGAATTTAAACTACATTATTACTAGCTCATTTTGAGACTAAACGCACTCTCATTTCCATTAGTGTAGATAATACCGTCCTTAAAAAAAACGCGTTTCTTGTTTCTTTGTTTCTTTTGGTGTAAGAAATAGGACTTTCGCTGAATTGAGGAGATTAATGGCCGACAAGACTAGTGGAAATTTGGTATGGGAGGGAAGAATCAACGCGTGGTAGTGCTTGAGGGTTTAATGTTAGGAAAACTAATGAAAAGTGCTTGAAAACTTTGAGTTTTAATGATAAGGACAAAATAAAGGGTAAAGTGAATAATATCAGATTTGACTTTTTAGTGTAAAAATGTGGTTTTTCGTTAAAGTGAACAGTACCGCGGGCTTTTCATTAAAACTCTCTTTAATGTTTTGGTGAACGTGCTTGAGGGTTTATGTTAATTAGTTTTTTTTTTTTTTTTTTTTTTACATAACTGTACAAATAATTTTATTATAGTTGTCATTAATTTTTAGTTTTTAAAATTAATATAATTAGAATTAAGTAAGGAAGACTTTGGATGCGATCCATAACTGTCCATGTTCTATTACTGAAACCTTATTGGTTTTCAGTTTTTTATCAAAGTCTCTAACATTAATACAATAATGTATTTCTAGGTGGATTATTATATTTTTTTCAATTAAAAAAATGATATTTGTAGTTGTTTATATTAATGAGATTTTAAATAAAACCTATTATTTGTGGAATTAAACATATTAAATGATAAATTATGCTCTCCAATATATTGTATGTATGTATAAACTTGGATACATTCATCAAAATTAACCAAAAAAATATTGTACCAAAATATGGGTACATTTTTCAAAAAAAAAGAAGAAGATATTAAGCTTGATAACATTATTAAATTTTTTTAATTAAACTTGACATGGATACATTCTCAAATCAACGAAATAGAATGTACCCATGTAAGTTAAAAAAAAAAATAGATTAAAAAAATTGAAAGAATTTTATATTAACAAGGGGTACATTTTATATTAAAAATTATATATTTTACATATAACAAATTGATATATTTACAAATGGGTACACTTAAGATTGAAAATTTAAAAGTCTTTTTATAAAAAATTAATGGGTGCCAACTTATTCATATTTATTTTTTTACTATAGAAATATTTTTTTATTGTAAGAATATATTAAGCTTATAAGTTAGAGGTCTTAGGTTTGATTCTCGTCAAAAACGAATTTAAACTACATTATTACTAGCTCATTTTGAGACTAAACGCACTCTCATTTCCATTAGTGTAGATAATACCGTCCTTAAAAAAAACGCGTTTCTTGTTTCTTTGTTTCTTTTGGTGTAAGAAATAGGACTTTCGCTGAATTGAGGAGATTAATGGCCGACAAGACTAGTGGAAATTTGGTATGGGAGGGAAGAATCAACGCGTGGTAGTGCTTGAGGGTTTAATGTTTTGGTGAACGTGCTTGAGAGGGTTTATGTTAATTAGTTTTTTTTTTTTTTTTTTACATAACTGTACAAATAATTTTATTTTGAATGTAATTAAATAATTTTATTATAGTTGTCATTAATTTTTAGTTTTTAAAATTAATATAATTAGAATTAAGTAAGGAAGACTTTGGATGCAGTCCATAACTGTCCATGTTCTATTACTGAAACCTTATTGGTTTTCAGTTTTTTATCAAAGTCTCTAACATTAATACAATAATGTATTTCTACAATAATGTATTTCTAGGTGGATTATTATATTTTTTAAATTAAAAAAATGATATTTGTAGTTGTTTATATTAATGTGATTTTAAATAAAACCTATCATTTGTGGAATTAAAAATTTTAAATGATAAATTATGCTCTCCAATATATTGTATGTATGTATGAACATGGATACATTCATCAAAATTAACCAAAAAAATATTGTACCAAAACATGGGTACATTTTTCAAAAAAAAAGAAGAAGATATTAAGCTTGATAACATTATTAAATTTCTTCAATTAAACTTGACATAGATACATTCTCAAATCAACGAAATAGAATGTACCCATGTAAGTTAAAAAAAAATAGATTAAAAAAATTGAATGAATTTTATATTAACAAGGGGTACATTTTATATTAAAAATGATATATTTTACATATAACAAATTGATATATTTACAAATGGGTACACTTAAGATTTTAAATTTAAAAGTCTTTTTATAAAAAATTAAAGGAAAACTAATGAAAAGGGTTTGAAAACTTTGAGTTTTAATGATAAGAACAAAATAAATGGTAAAATGAATAGTATCAAGATTGACTTTTTAGTGTAAAAATGTGGTTTTTTGTTAAAGTGAACAGTACCGGGAGCTTTTCGTTAAAGTTCCCAAAAATTAATGGGTGCAAACTTATTCATATTTATTTTTTTATTATAGAAATATTTTTTTATTGTAAGAAGATATTAAGCTTGTAAGTTAGAGGTCTTAGATTTGATTCTCGTCAAAAACGAATTTAAACTACATTATTACTAGCTCATTGTGAGACTAAACGCATTCTCATTTCCATTAGTGTAGATAATACCGTCCTTAAAAAAAACGCGTTTGTTGTTTCTTTGTTTCTTTTAGTGTAAGAAATAGGACTTTCGCTAAATTGAGGAGATTAATGGCCGACAAGACTAGTGGAAATTTGGTATGGGAGGGAAGAATCAACGCGTGGAAGTGCTTGAGGGTTTAATGTTTTGGTGAACGTGCTTGAGGGTTTATGTTAATTAGTTTTTTTTTTTTTTTTTTTTACATAACTGTACAAATAATTTTATATTGAATGTAATTAAATAATTTTGTTATAGTTGTCATTAATTTTTAGTTTTTAAAATTAATATAATTAGAATTAAGTAAGGAAGACTTTGGATGCGGTCCATAACTGTCCATGTTCTATTACTGAAACCTTATTGGTTTTCAGTTTTTTATCAAAGTCTCTAACATTAAAACAATAATGTATTTCTAGGTGGATTATTATATTTTTTAAATTAAAAAAATGATATTTGTAGTTGTTTATATTAATGAGATTTTAAATAAAACCTATCATTTGTGGAATTAAAAATATTAAATGATAAATTATGCTCTCCAATATATTGTATGTATGTATAAACTTGAATACATTCATCAAAATTAACCAAAAAAATATTGTACCAAAACATGGGTACATTTTAAAAAAAACAGAAGATATTAAGCTTGATAACATTATTAAATTTCTTCAATTAAACTTGACATGGATACATTCTCAAATCAACGAAATAGAATATACCCATGTAAGTTAAAAAAATAGATTAAAAAAATTGAATGAATTTTATATTAACAAGGGGTACATTTTATATTAAAAATGATATATTCTGCATATAACAAATTGATATATTTACAAATGGGTACACTTAAGATTTAAAATTTAAAAGACTTTTTTATAAAAAATTAATGGGTGCAAATTTATTCATATTTATTTTTTTGTTATAGAAATATTTTGAATTGAAAATTAATTAGGAGTTTAATAAGGGTGGGAGTATTAAAATTCTAAACCAACTACTAATTTTTATTTTGAAAATTATGTAACTTACATATAAATTCATTAACACATTAATACTATGGACTTTGATCAAAATCTGAAAACTAGTAAGGTCTCAATCAATGAACATTAGTAACTAGGGACCGGATACTAATTTTTCCATTAAATAAACTATGTATTATAAATATTGTTTTAATGCCAAATTTAAAAAAAAAATTAAAAAGTTAGCACAAGCAAACTTTATATTATTTTTTTATTTTGGTTTCAAACAATTGCCTGACGAAATATTTGTCGGGTCAAGTTTTTAATAGTATTTAATTTGGTGTGGGATGACGAAAAATTATCGTCGGGTCAAGTCAGTCAACGCACCTTTACTTGACGATTTGTTTCATCGGGTGAATCAAAGTTTTCTGACGAATTTCTATTTTCGTCGAGTAAGGCTTCGAGTAGCCGTTTTGCGCGACCAACCTTTCCTGATGGACTTCCATCGTCTAAAGTTTTGGACGAAGAAACTCCCTTTGGCCCGACAAAAAATTTTCGTCTGGCAAGTTTAGTTTTTTTTTTTTTTTTTTTTTTTTTTTTTTTGCAGTGAGTAAATAAAAAACATAGTTTACAAATGGAATTGTTATTGGAACTCTAAATCTCATTTTGCACTCCAAACTTTTTATAATTAGAAAGAAAAATACACTTGTGAACAATGTAAAATGAGATTTTTTTAGTGTTAATTACAGTTCCCTTTACAAATATTATATAATTATCGACGACATTTATAAAAAAAATAGCTTCCTTGCGCTAAGCTGAAGAAAAATATTACAGTACAAATCAAACTTCAATAGCCTCTTTATTATAGGGAGAATTTTCTCATGTTGTGCTAGACCTCATTTATATGAGATTAGATTGTACCGTGTTTAAACAGACTGTGTTCAACTGTTGATGTCGTTCTTGGGGCTGCCTGTTCGATTAGTGGCCTAACCCTAAATGTGTTAGGATCGCCATCCGTGTTGTACTTGTTTAAATGTGATGAGTTTGCCCGTCCCACTTATTAAGTTAGTCAAGCGCCCGTTCTTTAAATGGGTCAGGCTATTCTATTTTCGATCTTAGGCATTCATTCCATCTCGTTCAGTACTACGTACTATTGAAGAATTTCTCATTTTGTGATATTTTTCTTTATAATTTGGCTTTCAATCCCATGACTAGAAAATCCTCCGCCCAAACATAGCGTGTCATAGATTGTGTGTGATATTATCGGTTTTTCACTTACAAATCACCCCATACTTAATACTACAGACTAATGATATTTGTTTTCATTTATAAGTTGAAGGTATTAAATTCAAATCTTGTGAATTTGTGACTTTGATACAATATTTATGCTCATAGTGTAAATATATATAAATAAAATAATAATAAAAACAAAAGAGAAGTCAATGTTATGTAAAAGAGAGTCAGTGTCATGTAAAAGAGAGCAATAATATTAAAGGAAAACTAATGAAAATAGCTTGAAAACTATGAGTTTTAACGATAAGGACAAAATAAAAGGTAAAATAAGTAGTACCATGATTGATTTTTTAGTGTAAAAATATGGTTTTTCATTAAAGTGAACAGTACCGGGAGCTTTTCGTTAAAGTTTCCTAATATTAACCCTGATGCACTCCCACACATTGATTCTTCCACAACCAAATTTCCACAAGTAATCTCCCCAATTCAACGAAATTCCTATTTCTTACACCAAAAGAAACAAAAAAAAAAAAACAACAAACGCGGTTTTGACTTTTGAGGAAGCAGCACATGAAAGATTCATGCCAAAGGCTAGGGCAAATACATGTAATAATTTCTAGTGGAATAAGAAACCATCATATATTGCAAGTTAGCGCATTTTCTTGTGTTTTAATCTAATAAGTTCAAGACAAAAAAATTACAAAGTCAAGTCAACACATTCCCGCTTGCAACGTGAAAATTTTGATTTTGTTTGTCTCTTATTGCCTCAACTTGTAATTTACTTGTCAATGTACACTTTTTTATAGCGTAATTGAAATAGAATGCCAAACAAACTAGACAAAGTATTATTCATATTAACCAAAACAAAAACAGTGAAAATGGGTAAAATACAAGTATGCAAATAATAGTGTGACACATTTTGATTTAGTGTATTATTTAACTAAACACATTATATGTTTGGAAAGCTAGTAATAGAGCTATTAGTTTCCTATTTAATTTTTTAGGAGTAAGGACCTCAAAATTGGCGGGCAAGACAGATGATGTATTTCCCAAGCCTAGAAGGATTCCTTACTAGTTTGTGTCATTAATTCCTTACTAGATTGTACCGTGTTTAAACAGACCGTGTTCAACTGTTGATGTCGTTCTTGGGGTTGCCTGTTCGATTAGTGGCCTAACCCTAAATGTGCTAGGATCGTCATCCGTGTTGTACTTGTCTAAATGTGATGAGCTAGCCCGTCCCACTTATTAAGTTGGTCAAGCGCCTGTTCTTTAAATGGGTCGGGCTATTCTATTTTCGATCTTAGGCATTCATTCCGTCTCATTCAGTACTACGTACTATTGAAGAATTTCTCATTTTGTGATCTTTTTCTTTATAATTTGGCTTTCAATCCCATGACTAGAAAATCCCCCACCCAAACATAGTGTGTCATAGATTGTGTGTGATATTATCGGTTTTTCACTAACAAATCACCATATACTTAATACTACAGACTATTGATATTTGTTTTCATTTATAAGTTGAAGGTATTAAATTCAAATCTTGTGAATTTGTGACCTTGATACAATATTTATGCTCATAGTGTAAATATATATAAATAAAATAATAATAAAAACAAAAGAGAAGTCAGTGTCATGTAAAAGAGAGCAATAATATTAAAGAAAAACTAATGAAAATAGCTTGAAAACTATGAGTTTTTAACGATAAAGACAAAATAAAATGTAAAATAAATAGTACCAGAATTGACTTTTTAGTGTAAAAATGTGGTTTTTCATTAAAGTGAACAGTACCGAGAGCTTTTCGTTAAAATTTCCTAATATTAACCCCGATGCACTCCCACGCATTGATTCTTCCACAACCAATCTCCCCAATTCAACGAAATTCCTATTTCTTACACCAAAAGAAACAAAAAAAAAAAAATAACAACAAACGCGGTTTTGACTTTTGAGGAAGCAGCACATGAAAGATTCATGCCAAAGGCTAGGGCAAATTCATGTAATAATTTCTAGTCGAATAAGAAACCATCATATATTGCAAGTTAGTGTTTTAATCTAATAAGTTCAAGACAAAA
This sequence comes from Malus fusca, assembly GCA_035220775.1. NCBI lineage: Eukaryota > Viridiplantae > Streptophyta > Magnoliopsida > Rosales > Rosaceae > Malus > Malus fusca. The sequence continues at coordinate 18,557,232 of CM069059.1, read as the reverse complement.
AAAATTACAAAGTCAAGTCAACACATTCCCGCTTGCAACGTGAAAATTTTGATTTTGTTTGTCTCTTATTGCCTCAACTTGTAATTTACTTGTCAGTGTACATTTTTTTGTAGCGTAATTGAAATAGAATGCCAAACAAACTAGAAAAAGTATTATTCATATTAACCAAAACAAAAACAGTGAAAATGCGTAAAATACAAGTATGCAAATAATAGTGTGACATTTTGATTTAGTTTATTATTTAACTAAACACATTATATGTTTGGAAAGCTAGAAATAGAGCTATTAGTTTCCTATTTTTTCCAGAATTTTTTAGGAGGAACGACCTCAAAATTGGTGAGCAAAACAGATGATGTATTTCCCAAGCCTAGAAGGATTCCTTACTAGTTTGTGTCATTAATTCCTTACTAGATTGTACCGTGTTTAACCAGACCGTGTTCAACTGTTGATGTCGTTATTGGGGCTGCCTGTTCGATTAGTGGCCTAACCCTAAATGTGTTAGGATCGCCATCCGTGTTGTACTTGTCTAAATGCGATGAGCTGGCCCGTCCCACTTATTAAGTTGGTCAAGGGCCCGTTCTTTAAATGGGTCGGGCTATTCTATTTTCGATCTTAGGCATTCATTCTGTCTCGTTCAATACTACGTACTATTGAAGAATTTCTCATTTTGTTATCTTTTTCTTTATAATTTGGCTTTCAATCCCATGACTAGAAAATCTCCCGCCCAAACATAGCGTGTCATAGATTGTGTGTGATATTATCGGTTTTTCACTAACAAATCACCCCATACTTAATACTACAGACTATTGATATTTGTTTTCATTTATAAGTTGAAGGTATTAAATTCAAATCTTGTGAATTTGTGACCTTGATACAATATTTATGCTCATAGTGTAAATATATATAAATAAAATAATAATAAAAACAAAAGAGAAGTCAGTGTCATGTAAAAGAGAGTCAGTGTCATGTAAAAGAGAGCAATAATATTAAGGGAAACTAATGAAAATAGCTTGAAAACTATGAGTTTTAACAATAAAGACAAAATAAAAGGTAAAATAAATAGTACTAGGATTGACTTTTTAGTGTAAAAATGTGGGTTTTCATTAAAGTGAACAGTACCGGGAGCTTTTCGTTAAAGTTTCCTACTATTAACCCCGATGCACTCCCACGCATTGATTCTTCCACAACCAATCTCCCCAATTCAACGAAATTCCTATTTCTTACACCAAAAGAAAAAAAAAAAAAAAAAACAACAACAACAAACGCTGTTTTGACTTTTGAGGAAGCAGCACATGAAAGATCCATGCCAAAGGCTAGGGCAAATACATGTAATAATTTCTAGTGGAATAAGAAACCATCATATATTGCAAGTCAGCGAATTTTCTTGTGTTTTAATCTAATAAGTTCAAGACAAAAAAATTACAAAGTCAAGTCAACACATTCCCGCTTGCAACGTGGAAATTTTGATTTTGTTTGTCTCTTATTGCCTCAACTTGTAATTTACTTGTCAATGTACACTTTTTTATAGCGTAATTGAAATAGAATGCCAAACAAACTAGACAAAGTATTATTCATATTAACACAAACAAAAACAGTGAAAATGGGTAAAATACAAGTATGCAAATAATAGTGTGACACATTTTGATTTAGTTTATTATTTAACTAAACACATTATATGTTTGGAAAGCTAGAAATAGAGCTATTAGGCCATCTCCAACCGAAGGGTCCAGAGGGCCAGAGGGCCGAAAATAGCCCTAAAACCGTCTCCAACCGAGGGCTAGGCCAGAGGGCTCGGGAATCTGGGAGGGCCCCACAGAATTTCAAAGGGCCGAAAGGGCTGGCTGGCTATTTTTTTTTATAGTTTTGTTATTCATGTCGGTTTTAACCGACAGGAATACATGCTATTATTTACTATACTAAATAATGGCATGTATTCCTGTCGGTTATAACCGACAGGACTTTTTAAAAAAAAAAATCAAATGAAACGGCTACTAGCCGTTGCATTTGATTTGATTTTTTTTTTACATTATTATTATTATTATTATTTTACAAAAAATTTCATATAACTTCTATTTTTTCCTATAACTTCTATTTCACAAAATTTGTTTCATATTTTTTTTAAATTCCATTTTTTTCCTATAACTTCTATTTCACAAAATTTGTACTTTTGCATAATAAATTATGTTTGGCCCTTTGACCCTCGGTTGGAGACGGTTTTTTGTGACAGGGCTAAAACGAGCCCTTTGGCCCTCTGGCCCTCGGTTGGAGACGGAGGCAAATATGGCCCTGTACTGTTCATTAAAATATTATCATTAAAATATTAAAATATTAATATCAAACGAGCCCTCTGGCCCTCCAAGATTCCCCAAGATATTAATATTTTAATGAACAGTACATGGCCATATTTGCCTCCGTCTCCAACCGAGGGCCAGAGGGCCAAAGGGCTCGTTTTAGCCCTGTCACAAAAAAACGTCTCCAACCGAGGGCCAAAGGGCCATAGGACCAAACATAATTTATTATTTAAATTTAAAAACTACAACAACTTAAATTTAAAAACAACAACTTATATTTAAACACTACAAATTAAATTTAAAAACAACATTAACTTAAATTTAAAAATTACAACGACTTAAATTTAATATCCATTGGAGTGTAATCCGAAGTGTTCCTTTCCATATTCTTATCAAAATAGGCCTTACTCAATAGATGAAGGAAATATTGGAAAATTTATTGAAGGAAATATTGAAAAATTGAAACAAATATTATAGATGAAGGAAATATTAGAAAATATATTGAAGGAAATATTGAGAAATATATTGAAGGAAATATTGAAAAATATTGAAGAAGGAAATATTGCAAATGAAGTGAAGAATTGAAAGAACTTCACTATATTTATAGAAGAAAAAAATGTTTAAAATAATAATAAAAAAAAAACCAACGGCTAGTAATGTTTAAAATAAATTAAAAAAAAAAAAAAAAACAACCAACGGCTAGCTGACTCAGCTAGCCGTTATATTAAAAAACATTTCAAACTATTAGTGTCGGTTATAACCGACACTAATAGCAGAACTATTAAAAAAAACAAAAAGGTCTTTAATGCTGTCGGTTTTAACCGACAGCAATAGGAAATCATAAAAAAAAAAATAGCCAGCCCTCCAGCCCTCTCCGATCCCGTGGGGCCCTCCCAGATTCTAGAGCCCTCTGGCCTAGCCCTCGGTTGGAGACGGTTTTAGGGCTATTTTCGGCCCTCTGGCCCTCTGGACCCTTCGGTTGGAGATGGCCTTAGTTTCCTATTTTTTCCAGAATTTTTTAGGAGGAACGACCTCAAAATTGGCGGGCAAGACAGATGATGTATTTCCCAAGCCTAGAAGGATTCCTTACTAGGTTGTGTCATTAATTGTTTAGGAATTTGTTTCGTCTATGAGAGTTTCTACCAAATCTTTTAGAGTTTTTCTAGTATAAAATTTTCCTATTATTGGTCTCCTTTCAACAAGACTGACTTCTCTTTTCTGAGGGAATTTGTTTTTCATTTTTTTTGTTATTTACGTTTCTACCAGATATTTTAGGGTTTTTCTAGTATAAAATTTTCCTATTATTGCTCTCCTTTCAACAAGACTAACTTCCCTTCTCCTGGGGAATTTTTTTTTTCATTTTTTTCTTTTTTATACATACATACATACATATGTGTGTGTGTGTGTATATATATATATATATTTTTTTTTTACGTCTCTAACAGATCCTTTAGGGCTTTTCTAGTATAAATTCTTCCTATTATTGCTCTCCTTTCAACAAGAACTCTTCTCGAGGGGAATTTTTTTTTTTTCATTTTTTTTCTTTTTTATACATACATACATACATACATATATATATATATATACACACATTTCTACCAGATCTTTTAGGGGTTTCTAGTATAAAATTTTCAGTACATCGATATTTTTACACTAGAAGGAGGGGAAGTTCAGCTAAGCCACACAATAGACAACCTAATTTGGTATCAAATTTGCCATCCACGAGATTCGAACCTAAGACCTCTTACTTCCAAGTGAAGAAAAATACCACCAGACCGTAGTACTAAGTAGCATATGTACATTTACTTTAAGTAGAATAAATATTGTATCAAACCCGTCAGTCACAAAATTCTAATCTCTAATGGAGATACAAATTTGAGATATAAAAGCCACATTTAAATCTCATTTTACATTTCTCGTAGATACAAATGTTAGATCTACCCTAATGAGAGACAAATTTGAATTCCGTTTATTGTTCATCTCTTTGATTGGCGAGGCCCACCTTAAAAAGATCTAAAATATGTATATATCAGTCGATCCGGATGTTATAAATGTGTCTTGTTATATCAGTTCATCCTTGAAAAATCATCTTATGGTTTACAACACTATGACAAGTAAAGAGGTTTTATGAGTTTCTACTGTACTAATCTGTAACACTATTACTTTCTTTCCTAGTTTTTATTGAGAGGAGGGTTGCGGTTGCAGATGGACGTGCGGGCATGGCCTCTCCGGTTCTCCTCTCGTCCACAGAACTTTCAGATCCCCTCTCATGTGTCCCAAAGTTATAAAGGTACCTGCAGAAATACAACTCGCTTATGTCAATAGATGCTCCTGGATTCTGTTTCGCGATGAACGTTCAGTGCGAAATGTAGTTCCATTCTAGTGAGCTCTAGCAATATAGATGTTAGTGCAGATTAGCCAAGCTTGTCTTACCAAGTGTGAACGGAACTATATACAACAAAGCGGGTTGGCCATGGCCGTCCATCAAGTTCAAAGCCACATATGTGATAAGGAGACCTGCAATTGGAAAACGCCAAGCAGCCAATCGTAAGTAGGCAATTTCCAGTTACGCTAAACATCATTGAATCCATCGACTTCTATTTTCCATATGCAAACAGAAAACACCATGCCGATAAAATTCTAAATCTAGCTCAATCCCAATCAGATGCATTTTCTGAATGTCTTGTTTTAGCAAAAAGAACAAAATGTGCAGAATGCCCCAAATATTAGCACATTTCATACCTAAACCATAAGCGGTCATTGCCCACACAAAGTAACCAGCTCGAAGCTTTTTATTCGCCAACCAATCGTACCTGCAATGTTACCCACACAATAATCAGATTAATGAACTTTTGAATGTACAACATTATAAACCCTCATTTGTAGTAATACCGCTCTCATGTTGTTAATTATGAGTCCCATGGTTTTCATCATTAATTGATCCAGACTATGTGACTAACACGAGAACTGAAATACCTAATCAATCTCAGCATGTTTTCACTTTCCGTATACGCAATTTGAAAAGGACATAACAGAATCAAAACACAGTATCTGATCAATTCTAGGGACTTAAAAAGGGATGTTCAAAGATATATTTGGAATCTCTTTTCAGACCTTAGTGAAAAGGCTACAACCAATCCAGGTAAGATAATATCACCAAATCCGATGATGCTGTAGCCACCCCAAGGATCAAACATCCGTGGGATTTTCAGTAGCATTGGTATACCGTCCTCTCCACTTTTATCACCACGAGCCACCTGTATAAAAGTGAAAAGATTATATTTAAATCTCTATCACTTGGTGGGCAGGTCTCCATGGTCAAAGAGCAATCATTGTTTAGGGTGGCAGAAGGGAAGGAAGGGAGTTCTTACGATTTACTCACCACTATCATTACACTCTCATGGAACCACCACTTAGAAACAAATACCCAAAAGATGTCGTATAAAAACGCACAACTCAGAAGAACTGTTCCAACCTGATTAATTAGAGAAAAAGAGAAAAGTTATTAAATAATCTAAAAAAGTTAAGACATGATTTCCCGGTGAATAAATAAAAAATTTCTGGTGCAATCTTTTCTCAACAAAATAAGTATATGATAAGGATTTAAGTATTTACTTAACCCAGAAAAAATATATCAATATAGGTTAGTTAAGTACCTCCTTGCATTTCGTACATAAAATCTTCAAAATAAGGCAACAAAATAACTGATGAACAACTAAAAATTCATATTTTGCTCAACAAGAACCACAAAAAAAAAAGAAAAAAAAAATGTTTCTGAATATCACCTTGAGATTCGGTACGCGAACAATCTGAAGAACTGTGATTATCAGTGCAATACCCTGATTTTGTATGAGCACAAGTTAGCATCTACCAACATTTTAGAGATTACAAAATCACTTTGAAAGTGAAAGATAAATTGCACCTATTAATGTCCAGGATTCATAATAGAAATATGCAAAAGATCATATGACAAAATGGGCAGTCCAATTATAGGATGCCTTTCTTCAGTAGTAATCAACAAGTAGCATATTTGTAGAAAAAGGACCCACCGAAATCAGCACGTATCATATTTAGATAAATATAAATACTAAAATTTTTGGATAAAATCTCAAATTGCTAATAAGAGCAAACTAAGTAATAAGTTAAAAAGGCAAGATTGAAAACAGAAAAACGAACAAGCCATGTACAGAAGCAAGAATTCCAGATATCTGCCTACATGCGTAGCACACACATACTGCAACAAAATTATTAATTTAGGAAACATGCACAGAATCTATCCTTATGGGTCATCAGTTGAACTTGCCTACTTACGGTTTGTGGACTTCAAGAGTCTTACATAACAAAATACAATAATGCCCGCAACATAAGGACAAGATAGGTCCATCAAAGCAGACGGTGAGATTTGTCCTGATCTTTGTTAATGCTATATCAATTATGTGATGGAAATTTTTCCCTTCTTCAGATACAAAGACTTCCCAGTTTTCAGAACTAATAACATAGTTTTGCTTCCTTGAAACCTCCATAAGTGTGAGTAAAATGCCATAAGAATATACAACAATATCGTTCATGTGTTTACTTGCAAACTCCTAATTCCCATGAATCATGATGTTATACTTCTCAAAGTTCTCTTATGATACCCTGACTATTTTTAACTTTTAAGTATGATTTTAGAACCTGTCACCTACTATTTTTTAATCAGAGTATTACCAGCTTGACTCTCTTACTCCAAAATCAAAACAAAGAGAAGAAAAAAAAAAAAAAAAAAAGAGCTGAATATGACGCTAGGAGATACAGAAGCAAAATTGCACTTGACCGATCCAAGCAAATGAAACTGAGAAAAGAGAATTAATTTCTTACAAGGATATCTTGACCGATCCAAGCAAATGAAATGCGGCGATACACTGCCCACAAAACAGCAAATGCTATGCAGAAGGGAGCAACAGCTAGTGTCAGATATGAAACAGCTCCAAAGATTGGCAGCCTAACGTATGAATCTCCAGCATGTTTGAACCGACTGAAACTATATTTGGTTCTGTCAGCTTCATACTACCAAAACTCATTCACATATATATAAGGAACAGCTCCAAAGTGAAATTTATGCTTTTAACAAATTATTTTCTTCATATTCATAGTAGATCACAATCTGGAGTAATTAGGCTTGGAGGGCAAAGACAGCCCTATAAGGAAAAGATCAAACAAAGTAGTTTGACCAACAGATAATAAGATGCATTCCCTTAAAAATTCTAACAAAAGTAAAAAAGAAGTATACCATGACAGAAAAGTCACCAAGCAAGTCTGCAGGCCCTGTAAACAGAAGGGACTGCTAGGTTCAGCATTAACCTCAGAAGAGGCATGCATAATAATTAAATATTTCATTTACACTTAAATAAAAGTTTAATCATAGAGACAAAGTCTGTATTATATAAAAGAGAATGTACCTCTATCCCACCAATGCAAAACAAAACCACCAGAATCTCCACAAACCAGAATGACATAAGTTTGTAAAACATAATCAAGAAGCATGAAGCAATCACAACAAAGAGGATTGCTGCTGTGGTGCTAATCTCCACTAAAGCATTGGAACGATCAACTTCCATATGTAAAGAATCATCGGAAGCATCCTGCACAAAAAGCACCAAACCATATATGATTTGATAGAATAATTAGTGAATTGCCCGGAAAGCAAGCCCCATGTAAGTTAACTGCTAAAAATTACAAAGCTGCTCTGGAATCACAATATAACCTTCAATAACTTCTCATGCTCAATAGCTGCTTCCCTTGCACTCCACGCAGACCAATAAGAAGCAAATAAGATGGTACCAACGGCCATAAGCCACAAAAAAACTTCTGCAATATCTACCAGTGGACGCAATGGGGAGTACAGCTGCACAGAAACTGAAGAGAGGGATTTCAGAGGCAATGATAAGAGACAAAATAAAAACCACTTAGAATAATAGCGGATAACGTTAAAAAAACACTAACTTTTTTTTCTTAACAAGATAAGGCTTGGCCAACCATAAACAGTTACGTGTATATTATAGCAGAGAAAGAAAAACATACCCATGGAGTTGTTCTTCAAATCAGTTTCGAAGATTGCACCAACATCTTGGGGAAGCATAACAGCTGGTATGCCTATCTCGACATCAGGTTCATCTTTTTCACAAACCATCTTGTAAAGTTCTGTAGGGCAGACAACAGTACTTTATGTAACAGAAACTTAATTTTACGTGATCTATTTTGACCCCCTTTTTTCTTTAACTGTGAGCAACCCTTATAATGGTAAGATCTTTTTCTGCACTTGCTATAATTTTTCCCCTTATAACTCATACGGTTGTACTGAATATTCTTAATCAGGAAGAAAGTTACTCTACGATTAATAGCTTTTTATATCAAGAAAAGAAAATTGCCTGTGCGGTTGTTTATAATGAGGATGGCTGAAGCGTTAGCAGCTTCAGCCATATTTGCCTTGGTTGTGAAACTGCAATTTCCTCGGTGCACCAAAATGACCTCTTTTGCGAGCTACAAAAATCCATACAATCCACAATATGAACCCACAAAATGAATAAGCATATCTTACAACTTTAATTAGGAAGATGCATAATTTTCATGGCTGTGAAACTCTAGTGTAAGTTGAGCAATAGAACTGAAAATTTTGATCAAGTATTACCTTATTCTTGGGTTGGGTACAACAATCAGGGGGGTCCGCAAGAACCACTCTAGTGTTGGTGGCATATTTTTCCTTTGATTCCAAGGTAGGTCCAAATCGAGCGCCAACACCGACATACTCAGCATCTTCTATGCCGTTGATCCAAGTTGGGACCTTTACCTATAGACCAAAACATGATTTAAATGTCATGGCAATTGGCAAAGCTGTATTCACAATATAAATAAAGGAAGAAAACAAAATGCAATGCCTCCTTTACAAGCTAGGATACATTTGCTTTGACTACCTATAACAGAGCTAGGGTAACAAAAACTAAAACAAATTCAACTATTCCAATATACCATCTTAGATGCATAGCTGAATTGAATTTTCCACTGAAGTTGTGGCAACCAAAGAAATAGAAGATTAGTTCTTGGCATTAAATGCTTTGGAAGATTGCTTAATATTTATTTGGAAACAGAAGTACAAAATCATTTCAAATGCTTCCATGGTTTCGTTGAAAGTAGAGACATGTCCAGAAAGCATTTGAAATACAACTACAACAACAACAACAAAGCCTTATCCCACTAAGTGGGGTCCACTGTATGAATCCTAGAACACCGCTGCACTGAGTTTTGCGCCAAGCATTTAAAATAATAATAATTGCATCGATATTTTATTCATTAAATAGAAAAAAAAATTAAAAGCTTTCACAAATGCTTAATGAAAATTTCTATTTCAAGATTGGCCGAGTCTGGTAAAAAATTTGGCTTAAATGTCAAAATGGTCCCTGTGTTTTACTCCACCAGCCAATTTAGTCCATGTGTTTACATCCGTTAGCCAATTCAAGACAATCCGTTAAAAGACAGTTAAAATTGACATGTCCTAAATCCCATAGTACTCAAGTGAATTGAACGAAGTGTCAATTTTTAAAGATAGGCATCATATCTGTTTAGTGGGTGTACATAAAATTACGGTTTTGTCCTCTCACGTGCATGGCAGATGCCAATTGTAACGGTCCCTTAACGAATTGTCTTGAATTGGCTAACAGCTGTAAACACAGGGACCAATTTGGCCAAATTAAAAACACAGGGACTAAATTGGCCAATAGAATAAAACATAGAGACCATTTTGACATTTAAGCCAAAAAATTTCTAACGATTGGCTTAGTAAAATTATAATTTTCAAGGAACCTACATGATTATTTCCTTAGAAACCAGATAAAGAACCAGATGAAAACTTGAAAAGATATGGTAACATTTATTAACTCAAAGGTATTGCCTAAAATCTAACCACCCATCTGGTAATGTTTCTGTTATGTTGTGTTTTCTTTTCCAAACTAAGGATATTCGGAGAGATGAAAGAGTGAGATGGGAAGGGGAATAGAACTGAGAGATGCGAGGAAGAGACAAGGAAGACAGCATAACTGACCAAAAAAACGAATATCAAAACAATGAACTAAGAACAATTCTAATAAATTTTTAATTCTAATTCTATCTGCTGTCTATCGTCACTCATCGTCCCTCCTCTACATCTTTCCTTTCTTAAGGAAAACAGAAGACGAGAGATAATTTTGCTATAAGAGTAAAAATAAAATCAAACAGACATTATAATTGTTGTTTACTTTGTTTCTTAACTAGGGATTTATAAGCGAAAAAATGCTGCACTGCCTAAATGTGTAACAAATTTCCGAGCACAAAAGTATGAAATTTGTCAGCCTAATCTTCCATTCTTGAACAACCGGATCACCACGCCAACAAAATCGAAGCTAAATTCTCATTTCCAACTCCAAAAACAGTTGGCAATTCACAATTTAATTTCATTTTCACTAATCTTCCTCCATTTTCTCAGCAACCAAACAGCAAGCTCGAACTTCTTGGTCCCGAAAGGATCACAAATCCTGACACTTAGAAACAGAGATTCTAGTTTTTTTCCTTCTATTGTCATTACTTAAATCACACAATCAATATCTATACTATGTACTACTCGACCACCACACCACTCAAACCGAAACTAAACTCTCATTTCGACCTCCAAAACAGTTGAAAATTCACAATTAATTTTCTATCCAGCTCCATTTTCTCAGCAACCAAACAGCAAGATTGAGCTTCTTAGTCCCCCCCCAAAGCATCGTTCCCAAAGAAAAATTCCATCTTTTCCGTCCCCAGTTTTCTCAGCAACAAAACAGAAAATCAAAATTAAACTCAAAAATCAAAGTCCAAAAAAGTCAGTGAAATTACCAGAACGAAGTTGTTGTTGCATCCAGGCCTCTTGGGAGCAATATCATCATGGTGAACAATGTCCCCAGCTGAGCTGAGACTTAGACTAACCACCAGCACTCCCACCACCACCCACACACCTCTCTGTAAATCCATATCTATTCACACCAACCAAACACAAAAAAAATATGTATTAAAATAAAAAATTAATTTTTCCACAGAAAAAATCCAGAAGGGGGTTTAGGGTTTCAGAGATGGAGAGGAGGAGGAGGAGGAGGAGAAGAAGATGATGAGGAAAATGTGAGGGAATGAATGGGGAAAAAGGGAGGGAGAGAAATATCGCCGAGGGTGTCTGCGTTTTGTGTTTCCCGCGTTGTCGTTTCTGGGTGTTTGGCCGTGTGGGCGTGCAACCGTTGAACCGGTTCTCTCTTGTGCAGTGCGGTGTGGAAAGTGGACTTTCTCACCGGCACTGTGGAGGCGTGCGCCGCACGCGCCTTTCGTGGACTGGGGTAATTGTAGCGGTAGACCGTGGAGATTGGAGCAAAGAAAGTTGAAAAGTATGAGAGTTTATTTGTCTTGGGGTTTGGGCTTTGACTGAGATTTAGTTTTGTGTTTTAGTTAGTAACCGGCTAATGCGAGGTAACTTAGGGGTGCAGTCAAACTAAGATTTTAAAAGTGATAGATTTTATAAGATTTAAGAGGATTAAAGACTCCTACAAAATTCATATGAATTTTAAAGAATTTGAATGCATTGTGGTGGATTGTGGTGGAAGGATTTGAAATCCTAGGGGTGAGGTTTGATTCTTTTTAGTCTTAGTTATATATATTTTTTGCTCTCAAATCCCACAAAATCCACAACTTATTGAAATCCTCCAAAATCTTAATTTTTTTAATACACTTAGACTTGGATGGATTTTAAAATCCTTTAAAATCTTTTAATTGACTACACCTAGATTTGAATGGATTCTAAAATCCTTTAAAATCTTTTAATTGACTACACTAGGATTTTAAAGTCTTTTAAAATCCTCTCAAATCCGAGTTTGACTACACCCCTAAATTCGAAAACTAAATGATGTGTCATCAATAAACAAAAAACATGTTAATTAGTATTCATCAACTTTCATGTCATTTAGTTTACAAATTTTAATCTACACATTTAGTCTCTCTAGCATTACATTTAGTGACCAACTTTAGTTGTACCAGCGTGTTTAAAGAGTTTTGGCAAGTGATTAATATTATATGAATATCACTCATACTAGTTTTAGAAAATACTTTGTTGTACGACCATGTATATTTTTCTATATACTCATCACACAACTTCAAATGAGTAAGTTTTGTTATTTTTCTAGTTTTGTCTGAAGAACAAAAATTGATTAGATGGGGTAATGGGTAGTAATACTCGAACGATCAAAACATAATTTACACTCGTCTGGTATGGCTTTGACATTATTTTAAATAACAACTTATGTTATCAAATGGTGAGTTTAAATTATTAATTAGTAGCTGTCAAAATATATCTGATCCAATCTAACATCACTACTACTGTACAAGATGATTAACTTTAAAATAAATAAAAAATTAAAAAAACTTTACAAATATAGCATCATTGTTTATCTGTACTCTATACTATTATTTAAGAAGTGATTATCATCATTATTTTTTGTATTATTATTATTATTCTTATTATTTTATTAGTTTGACATTAGAAAGCGTCAATGTCTCGTGAAAGAGAATACTAGAGCGCGTGTACGGTATATGAACTTTTCTTCACAGGTTACTGATAACCGTCCGAACGGGTCTGAAACCTCCGTATGGACCGTACAGATTAGACGGCTGCATAAATTATTACCGACTAGAGATTCCCTACCTGCAAGCTCACCGTAAACTAAGCAACGTGTCAGTACATAAGGGGGCATGTGATCATACTCAGCGCTAATACTGTTATTCCTTCTGTCCTTTGGTCGTACCACCAGTGGAAATTGAACACGTGTAGCACGCATCACCTCATTTGATATTTAGTTAAAGAGAAAATACGAAGGAGATATATTTTTGCACATCGTTTTATAATGTTGACATAAAAAATAGAGAGTTTATAAAGAGTCATATTTTTAAGATAATCTCCTTAATATTTCTTTTTGGTTAAACATTTGGGGACTTATTTTTGGATAATATTATTCGCATACCTATTTTTATTTCTCATATATCTCCCTAAATTTTTAGTTGCGAATCGAATGAATTAAAAAATATCAATTGTAAATAAGGATGTGTGAAGATAAAAATGAGTGTATAAATAATCATATCCTTTTTTTTTTCTACCCACCTTAGAAATAGTTGCGCCTGACAATTCAATAAAGCCAATTATTGTCTTAGTGAATAGTAGTTGTTCGACTCTGTAAATAAATTATGTCTACAATTAATAATAAAAATCTATTTTTAAAAACAATTAATAGAAAATATTATATTATTTTATGTTAATTATATCTTCTCTTTCTATTATTTTAAATTAATTATACCCCTTCTATTTTTTTCCACCCAATCTCCCTCTTCCTCTTCCTCTCCCTCTTTTTCTCAGCCCAATATCCCTCTTCATATCCTCTTCCTCTCCTTCTTTATCTCCGCCGAATCACCCTCTTCCTCATCCTCTCCCTCTTTGTCTCTGCCCAATCTCCATCTCAAAACCTCCCACTCTCTCTCTCTCTTTCTCTCTCTCTCTCTCTCTCTCTCTCTCTCTCTCTCTTTATCCCATCATTGCCTCCATCCCATAAATCATCGAATCGGTCGAGGTTGTCGAAGAGGAAGGAGATAGAGATAGAGAGCAGCTCAGTTAAAAGAGAACAGCAACGAGAACAGCAACGGCGGTGAAAACCACGTGCCACTCTTCCTCGTCATGTCAGATTGCTGATTTTTATTTGGCTGACGTCAGCATGATGTCATATCACTTGGGCATAAGGTCAGGTGCTAAGTGAGGTTGGGCCCACTCAACTGCTTGACTTTTGGGCATGTGTTGGAGCCTTTTTTACCTTCTCTTGGCCAGTTTTTGCCCAGCTAATTGGAATGGGTTAGAAATGCTCTTAAATGGTTGTGACTGTTGGAAGAGCTTGATTTAATCTATCTACTATATAAATCTTGAGATTTAAACTCATCTAGCGTCAATTAATATCATAGTAATATTCACATCTATCTACTATATAAAGCTCGAGATTTAAACTCATCTAGCGTCAATTAATATCATGGTAATATTCACACTAGGGGTAGGTTCAAAAAACCGAAAACCAAAAAAAATGGGACCGAACATCGAGCCGACACCGAAAAACAAAAACCTAAAAAAGGAAAACCAAACTTTATTGGTTCGGTTTCGGTTTTAGAAGTTCAGAAATTAAACAGTACCGAACCAAACCGAATCATTTTACAATTAAAATGATGTCGTTTTATGTTAGTATTTGAACCCAACCGAAGTCTCTAAACTAATCTTAGCATTCTTCTTAAATAATAAATAAAACAAAAACCGAAAATTGATCTTAGCATTCTTCTTGAAAAACCAGCTGGTATCTTCTTCTTAGTGCAAATCTTTCAAAATTCAACTCTTTAGCAATAATCGAATATGTTTTCTCATGCTTTGAACCTTTAGATTTACAAGGACATGATAATCTTCATTTGTCAACCTTTCAAAATATCTAACTTCCTTCTGATGTTTTCTCATGCTTTAAACCTTTAGATTTACAAGGACATGATAATTTCATTTGCCAACCTTTCAAAATATCTAACGTCCTTCTGATGCTTTTTGCTAAATATCTCCATTTGATTGGCATAGTACATAGGACTACCTCAGTGTATACAGCGAAGACAAGATCAAAGTCATTGTCATATTGCTTGTTTTGGTGTTCCTAATTACAGACGACATAAGATAAAAGCTGGTTTGCTTTTATTACTATCAAGACTCGAGAAATGCTAAGATTAGATGTTTAGATGTGATTAAAATAATAAAAAAAATTAATTAATTAAATTTAAAAAAAAAAACCAAAACCAAACCAAAACTAAAACCAAACCAAAACTAAAACCAAACTAAAAAAACCGAGAGAAAATCGAATCGAACTGAAATTTCGATTTTGATAAAAAACCGAACCGAATGAAACCGAACCCACCTTTACTCCACACATACCACCATACTTAATGGTGGGATCATGCGTATAAATGAGGTATTTGTGGTGGACTTAACTCTATTTTTGTTGTGCATGAGATGTGATGGGCCATAACCCCACTGGGCCTTTGCTCTCAACGACCCATTTGATTATCAAGATACCAGAACATGTTTGCAAATGCTTTTAAAGTGGCGGCGGTTATATCCACACCTTAATTTTTATTTTCACACTCCCTTTTAATATTTTAACGTTGGGTCGAATGAATTAAAGAATATCAGTGAACAATAATTAACAAGAGTATGTGAGAGTAAAAAGGGTATTTGAATAACACTAAACTTTATTTGAAACGTTTAGCAGGAAAAGTTGAAGTCAATAATCATTTTTATGTAAAAGTACTGCGAGACTTTAGAACATGTTTACAAGTGCTTTTACAATGATAGATGAAACCGTTGAACCAAAAAAGTTAAAAAGTGTTTTTGTTATAAACAGCGTTTTCCGTAATCATAATCTTGTTGAATAGATCACAATCAATGTCAAAAATACATGATCAAGCAAGAAGTATGAAAAAGTGTTGAAGCAAAACATGCGGTCTTCTGTACATTACAATAGTCACATAATTTCTTTACACCCTATATTTATGCATGTTGTTATCAAATATATATGTTGAACAAAAATATCCAAGCAAAAGGAGAAAGAGATCAAAGCTGTTGCAGCCACTCCTGAATTGCAGAACGGAGAGCGCGGTTGGGGACGAGATTCTGGTGTTCAAGCTTCAGATTTGTCATCGGTGAAGTGTCGTGACCGCTGTCCAACCATCCTTTCAAAGCTTCTGCTTCATAAGTATAACCGTCTGCTGCAACATGCGGATCTTGCATGACTTCCTGCAGTTAATTAACGACATTTTCAGTTAATTAACGAAATTCTTAACACAATTAAGAAAATTACCCAGAAACTATGTTCCTTGTAGATCGATAAACCCGTGTGCATGTGTTTCTCAGTCAATAACATAGTGATTATGACGATGTTGATCCAATATATAATGAACATAACTTACCTGGAAAATGGGACAAATAAAATATGGAGGAGGTTGGAAATGCTCTTCAGTACCCAACCGGAATGATGATGAGCAACCACATGAAGCCCTCATGGGTTCAAGTACCCTCCAGACATCCGATACAAGGTCTGCCCTCAACTTCCGGCTCATCTCACAACACCTTAATGCCAAGCGAGCCAACTGTTCAGCCTGTACAAATGGCCAATCCCCAGCCAAGGGATCTAAGAGCATTTCCAACTTTCCGGAATCTAATGCATCCTGCACATCCTTTATTATCCTCACAGCCTGTTTCCCAGTCAGCAACTGTAGTAGTATAATTCCAAATGAGTAAACATCTGACTTTGTTGTAAGCTCTCCTGATGAGAAGAACTCAGGATCGATGTATGGGATAGTGCCCTTCGGGCCAGTTCTCCAACAGATCGTTGTGTCATTGCTTGAACTCTCCCCACGAGGCAACAGCCGACAGATTCCAAAGTCACTGAGTTTGCTAACAAAGTTAGCATCAAGGAGAATATTGGCAGGTTTTAAGTCACCATGCACTATGCTGTGAGGTTTACTGGAATGGAGAAAGATTAGGACGGAGCACAACTCTGTGGCAATTCGTATTCGAGTTTGCCATGACAAAGGGGAAGTATTGTCCTTGCAGCTGAGTCGATCTTCAAGACTTCCATTTGGGAGATACTCATAGATCAGAGTCCAAGCTTCTGGGCAGGTACCAATGAGCGTGATAAGATTTTGGTGTCGTAACTTACTCAATACATCCACCTGAGAAGCATCAACTAAATTTAATGTTTTGGCAAACATGCGAAATGAAGTTCTTTCCAAGCGGTTTCTTCTTCCAATTTAAGTTGTAAATTATATTATTTGTAAACAAGACAAAGTAAAAAACTGCAAAAAAAAATTGAACGTTCCAGCCTCCAAAAAGCAGAAAAATCTAAAAGATTTCACAACCTCAATTTTTAACTTCTCGATGCCATTACATGCTATTGATTCTAAAGTTACATGGTAAAGATAGAAAAGCAAAAAAAGAGAGGAGGAGAGGACAGGTGATAGTATAGGAGAGGAAAGAAAATATATATAATGGGTTATCAAGAAAAGACTGAAAACTTATTAAAACCATTAATAATTAGCGTAGTTTTCAGTTCTTTGAATCTCACTCGTTTCTTTCTCAACTTCATCATCTCCGCCTCATTCATCCACATACCTTGCCCCTTAAAAACTAAAAAAATATAAGCCATAATCCCACGGGCTCTAAAATATTGTA
The DNA here is from genome assembly GCA_035220775.1 of Malus fusca. Lineage (NCBI taxonomy): Eukaryota > Viridiplantae > Streptophyta > Magnoliopsida > Rosales > Rosaceae > Malus > Malus fusca. The sequence goes on along the minus strand of CM069059.1, from coordinate 18,539,622 downwards.
TCAAAGAAATACGAATACACCCTGATTAAGGTTTAGTTTTTTTGGCTAGTCCACTGGATAATCTATAAATCAGTAAGTTAACCTATTTAAGGCATCAACCCAGAAACTACCCCAATATGTTCTTAGCATGTGGAATTGTGGGTACATATAGTAAGCAACAATTAGACTCCTGATTATTAAATTTCACTCAAACCTTAATAGTAAATTACTGCAGTAGCTCAATGCTTTTATAAATCAATTCAGCTTTATGAGGTGTAGAAAATATTCAGATTATCATACCTCTTGCTGAAACTCAGAGGGGCCTTGCTTACTATGAGCATTTAAATTTTTTATAGCCACCTGAGTGTGACGTAGGGAACCTTTAAAAATGCTCCCATAACCCCCTTCTCCAATCTTTAGTGATGGGTTAAAGTTTTGAGTTGCTTCTTCAATCTCTGCAAATGAGAACTCAGAGAAGAACTGAGGCATGTGTGAACTTGAGGCTTCTCCTTGTTTTTCCCTCAGCTCCTCAGCTTCTCTAAGTGCATTGTCACGTTCCACATGCAACTCATCGCGTTCTCTTTTGTAATTTTTTAAAAGTTCCACAGCCGAGATAATCTTCTGCTCCAAGCTCATGACCATCTGATCAGACTCCGCAATTTGACTCTCAAGTAGTGATTTCTGATCTAGGGCAGCCCGTAATTCTTCCATGACTTCATCTCGTCGCTTCTTCATCTTTTCAAGTTCTTGTCTCTCTTTTGCCAGTTCTTCTTCCATTTCTTTCCTTTGTCTCAACTCCTCATTATATAAGACCTCTGATGCTTTAGCCTGTGAATGGAACAATTCACAATTTTCTGTTTATGGAGTTTTTGGCTATGAAAACAGAACAGAGATCATGGAACTTATTATGTTTCCTTTTCCAAATTACATGTTACCAATAATGTTATGCAGTTTAATGCGGTGCCAAGCCACTAGGAATAATTTCATGCAGAGGATCATGCTCATACTCATATTCTCATCTTAGATAATCAAGTTCTATGATACTCAATTGCATGTAGCCAATTCTAGATATAACCTTCTTTGATGAACAATTTACCATCTATGTGAGGTAGTGCAAGTATTGGAATAAAGAAGACATGAAAAGATAAACTTGTGTAATTCATGTTTGGGGGCAAAAGGAAAAGGTAAAAAGAAGTGCCAACTAGAGAAGAAAATCTTTACCCTCCGTATAGCGTCAATGGCATCTTTTTCAGCTTTCCCACGCCTGATTCCCTCCTGAAATGCGTCTCTCCTTGCATTTTCAGCCTCTATCATCACTTGTTCAAGATGATCATACAGAGTATCATCTACATTTCCATCCTGTTAGACCATCAAGGTTTTAAAATTAACTCAGTTAATTCCTTCTAAGGTGGCAGTTGATGTACTAATCGATAGTTTCAAAATTCAAATTCAGCACGTGAACCATGTAGATTGTTCACCCAAAAGGGATAGTTTGAGCTTACCAATACACTGGGAGGGGATGAATGATTAAGATCTTTAGAATGAGGAAGTCTGCATGAGTTACTTGACCCATTTTCACTTCCCTCAACTATATCACAATGAATAAAATTGAAATCACCCAATCCAGCAGAAGAGCCTGTTGAATATCCTGAAACACTCCTCCTTATTACCTGATCCAATTCCTCAGGACTTGCTCCCGGTTCGTACCTATTTCTTGGAGTTGAAAACGCTTCAGTACCATCTGTGGAAGTAGCATCTGTTGTCCTGCCTCCATATTTCTCCATATTTACCGAGCTTGCCCTGCGGAAGAAATCTTGAGCTGGATTGGTGAGTTTCGCTCGATTAGTCCGCTCCATTGTATCAGATTGTGATCTAAAGGGGTGCGGTGGCTGTTCCATTGGACTTCGTCGCAGCAATGGAACCTCTGTATCAACTCCATCTGAATTTCCTTCCCTATTTTATCATGGTATATGCATTAGTAGTCATGATCATCAAAATCAAGCAACAGTTCATGATTTAAGAGAAAATGAGATGTTGAGAAGAAATTTATAATTATAATCACCATTATGCAAACAATTAAAAACCATATGGTTGTTTTGAAGCACGGATTTTCTGAATAGAAAGATAAATAACAGAAGTTTCAAGAAAACCTTTTTCTTCAATATGTCAATTTGAGTTTCTAAGAAGTTCAAGTAAACCTGGTGTGTATAAGGTGCCCCTTGCAAATAAATTGTATATGACAGGAAACTGGGGCTTGTTGGCGGACATATATGGCTTTCTTGGACTTGAGGTCCATCATTTTCCTGCAACTTTAAATTGTGAGTGAATAATATTTTTACACACACAAAAACTGCGTCGGTAAACAAATAAACTCTTCTATTGGGAACTCCATCATAAGGGGAAAGAAAAAAACTCATCTACTCAGAAGGGAATTGGAATCTAATTAACCAAACAATTATATGGGGCAGAGGCAGTAGTGTAAGATGCTACAATGACAAACAGGCATGTCTAGTTAACATTCACATATTTTATCATGCCTTCTGTTAACATTTACAGTAATTTAATTTTCAGCACGCAGCTTTATAATGCATTAGTCTCGTTCGTGACTGAACTAACAATTCATCCTAGAGAACCCACATATCTATGTTGGATGAACACAAATGCTTCATTCAAACACATCCGGGGTAATTAAATATTTGGACATGTTCGTAGAACTAAAAATGACAAACAGGCATATGAGAATAGTTGTTATGTGATACTTTGAATGGTGCTTGTCTGCTGCTGCTCCCATAACAAGTTTCCTGATCCCATGCTGAGAGATGAGTTCCACAATTCCCTTCTCAATACAGTCCATTTCAATATAAAGCTTTTCTACCCGAACCTACATCAAACAGCCAACAGCGAAATATGTCAGAAAGTTTGGCAATTTTACAAAGCATCTGAAAGGGAACTACTCAAGTAACAAAAATCTAAGTTTCATTTCGCTTTAAGATAATACAAGAATGGATTATTTTCTTCTAAGATTTACCAACTTCATAAGAACTATCATTTAACTTCATATTCTGTCATATATTTATCAATTTTCTTTATATTATAGAAATTACTCTATTTTGTACAAGAAAGAAAAAGGAAAAGGAAAACAAAGGTAGAGACGGAGGAAATACCCCCATTTGGAGACAAATACGAATGTAATCATCAAGGATCTTATTCATGTGTTGCCTTTCAGTTTCTCTGTGCACTCTGACTTGCTGGTTCGTGAGTGAGCTTGCTGGGAACTTCGTCCCCACTGCAAATGAAGAAAACAGCAGAAAATTAGATCCAGTCGGAAATCCTAAGACAGAATGACAAAATAGAAACTTTGTTATACAAACTATCTGATCCAAACCCCAGCCAGACAATGAAGCATTTGATTGTGACTAGTTTCCGGAGTTTATATATATATATATACTCTTGTTCAATTTTTTGGCTAATTTACCACCGAATTGCTCGTGCTGCCCATCAAACCGAAAACCATGGTCCTCGGCAGATAAAGCATTATCAAGCTACTAATTGTGAGTTAAACAAGTTACAACATTCATCAAACTAAACATGTGTGTGACGACCCACTTACTACAAGGAATCATCTGAGCAGGCTGGTGAACATGAACTAAGCAAATTTTCTCCCCTCCAGAATTATGTACCGCCCACACCAGAGTTGATTTGCTTTCTTTAACGTCTTTTCCCACTGCAACATAGATCATATCTTCGATCATCCGTGGCTCCGCTGGCACCGCCACCGGCGCCTCCACAATCTCTCTGCGAGCCATGTATTCTGATATATGAGTGTAGCTTATCCGCCCTGCCAGTTGACCAATTGCAGGCACAGAACTCACTACAGCCATGGCCAAGAGCTATTCAAAACCTCATACCAGTAACCAATCTATGAATTTCTCTCTCTATTTCTCTCCAAAACTTTGCATTCTCCCTCTGAAACCCCTCCCTTTCCTCAACTTTTAGAACTTGATCATCATTTTCTCACTCTACCCACTTAACTTACTCTCTCTACAATTGCTCCTCTTCAGTTGGAAAAACCATTTATCAAAATCACACTCCACCCAGTTCACCTATATCTTCTCCAAATCAAGAAATGAACCAAAATCTCAGACAACCCAATTCATATTTTCCCTTCCAGACCTCAAATCTAACCAATTCAACCAAGAAATCGCCCCTCCAATCTACAAAACAGAACTTGTTCCCCAACTCAGAAAGCTCTACAGCACAGAACACCCACTCCCAGAAAGCGGAATTCTACTTTCCACGACTTCCACTACCTAAAGTGAACCAAAAGGACTCGAAAGGGAAAAGGATGATTGGGAAAACACGAAGGGATGATGGTTCTTGAATCTTGAAATTCTCTCTCAATCCATCTGATTAGGTCGTCTAAAAGGGATTGATTGTCTTAAGCTTGATGGTTGTACAGTTTGAAACCGACTCCCACTAAATAAAAGGGTAAATTACAGACATCATCGGGTGCGGTAGTGCTGCTTGCGCCTGGACGAGATATTTAAAATTGTACGAAATTTTAGACGCAATTGTAAAATAATAATTAAAAAATCAAACACTCAACTCAAATAAACAACTTTGGAATGACAAGCAAGCTTCATGAAAATGCAACAAGCAGCCCATTTTTCAGAGATTCCCCTTGACATTTCTTAATGGAGAAATGCTATGGAGAATGTTTGAAAGTGGAACGAGTCTTCGTCGCCTCATGTTTTTATCACAAGGTTTTATAATGTTGGTATGGGAATACAGAAGAAATGAGATGGTAGAGAGTTCATAGATAATTTCACTTTTGAGATATTCTCCTTAACATTTCCATTCTCAATAGAGTAATGGTATACTGACCATCTATTTGTTCCATCTCGCGCTCGTCAATGCATATACTTCACATTGATTAGAGAGATGGTACAAATAATAGTACACGAAGGTGATAAAACTATTATTTTTATTCTCAATATATTATTAAGAGTCAACACGTACGAGGAACTGTTGGCCGTAATGCAGCGGAATGAATATGTCGCATATTCTCCCTTGAAACCGTCGCGTACGGCCTTTATCCGCGCCATTTGGAGCCACTCCATCGGTTCCACCGCCAACTGCAGTAACTGTACTCATTCAGCACCTTCCTCCTCCATCTCTTCCTAATGTTCTCACATTTTCCGATCTACATCACCCAACTTAATATATTGGGATTAAATTAATAATTAAAAAACCGATTATTCGACGCTACATAGCTAAAAGTTGGATCATGAATCGTCCTTTTGCACTTGTGTTTTACTGCTGTGTTTTACTCAAAAGGGAGCTTTCATAACCACATTCCATACAGTCTATCTATGTTACTATGTTTTTAATTCAATCTATAATCTAACTTAATCTAAGGCAGGTTTGGTGTTGTTTGAAGTTTTTTAAAAGCAGCTTTTTTAAAAAGTTGGGGCTAAACTTGTGTTTGTTAAATAAAAAAAAAACTTTTTTTTTATTCATAAAAGGCATGTGAACAGTACTAATTAATAAAACTTTTATATTAACAACCTTACCCCGTCTTTCTCCTGAACCTAATGCGTCGTTTTTTTACTAAAAGCACTTTTAATAGTATAGTTTAACAAACGCGTACCTTTTTTTCATAGCTGTTTATTTTTATAGCACAACAGAAGTAGTTTTTTTTTTTGTTAACAACAATCTTAAACTAGCCCTAATTACATGACTAGAAATTTGACACGGGTGCAGTGTAAGAGCACATTGTATTATCTATTATGATATTAGTTTTTATATTCAATTTATAATATGAACGGTTCTAATCATAAGCAAAAAAAATAATTGTGTAAATCGACCCCAAAGTGTGTTGAGGCAATTCCTCCTATCCTCGTACTTGAGGAAAGTTGAAGTTTTTCAAAGAGATAATAATTTAGAAACTTCGAATATAAGGGTGCATTGTTTAAAATTTGGTGAAAATAGTTTTATTGATTTGGAAGTCAGATGTCAAAAACCATTTGATCAAGTCAAATGAATCAATTAATATGGTGAAATAGCCAGGAAATTTCATGAATACTGATCATGCTTTGACCGAGTCCGAAATTGGATTACCGATTTCATGTCGTTTTCTCTCATCTCATTCAATGGTTTGAAGTTCATGCACTCGATATCCTCTCTAGTTAACTCCTCCTAATTTCATAACTATAAACACATGTTGTTCACCAATCGATTTCATGGGCCGGTCCTTATTTTTTTAGGCTCTGGGCCACACTGGAAAATATGCTTTAATATAATTTCACATAAAATAATTTATCTTAGTGTTCGTATGTTGTACATTGAATACTAAACTTAACTGGTATACAGAATTATATCATGTCTTACTTTAAATGTCTTGCTTAAATAACTAAGAATTTAAACAATGGGTGTAGAGACTTTTTTGTAGGAGAGAGATGGGAAGTAAAAATTGTGACTTGGAAGAAAAAATGTGTACTTCTAAGGTTTCAGGGGGGCTGGCATCAGAAGAGTGGATTATTTCAATAATGCATATCTGGCTACGTTAGGATGAAAAGTTTTAAGGGATGAAAACTACTAGTATGTGCAGATTGTTAAAAAGAAAGTATATAAAGAACGATGATTTTTTTGAGTTGCAAAATCAAGTAAAATTATTCTTTGGCTTGGAAAAGGATTTTGAATAGTAGACATGTTATTCATAAGGGAATTAGATGGGTTGTGGTTAATGGAGAGAATATCTTTTTTTGAACTCATCGTTGAGTTTTTCCTTATCCATAGTTCCAGCGAATTCCTGGAAATCAATGATTGAACATAAATTGTGAGACTAAAGTGAGTGAATTTATTGAGAATAAGAGGTGGGATAGAGTTCGTCTCTCCCAAGTGTTAGACTTGGATGTTGTGAGAAGAACTTGTATTGTGAATATTTCTCTTCAAATAAAAGTGATAATTTCATGTAGGAAAATTCCTCATACCGCTGAATTCTCAATTAAATCAGCGACTTGGATTCACAGTGATAATAACCATGAAGTTAAAAGGCAGAAGCTCCTTAAGAAGATATGGAAGTTAAAGATACCTCCCAAGGTAAATATTTTCGCTTGGCAACTCATGAAAAACATCAGACTAGAATGAGATTGAGTAAATTCATTCATAATATTGACAAATTATGCCCTTTGTGTGGATTACGATGAGACTCAAAATTACATTTTTCTTGATTGCATGCATGCTTAAGAAATGTGGAACATTTCTCCAGTAACTCCTTGAAAGAATAATTTTACTCAGTTAATAATGTGTTAGATTGGATGGAATTAATTGACAATGTTAAGTGCCATGACTTGAGTGATCGCAGTAAAGCTCTACTGAATTGTTGGCAAATGTGGTAGAAATAATAAAGTTTCTAGAAGTTTGATTCTTAAACATGAAAAGATTATCAATAAAAAAAGGAATGACAACACTTTATTGCTTAAACATGAAAAGATTATCAATAGATTAAAAAAAAATCCCTAATTCATATTGGCTTGTTTTATTAACACCCTACATTTTGTTAACTACACCTCACATTTATTTTTTAAATTAATTTTTTTCTTAACACACCCCACGTATTTTCCAATACTACCCTCACACCTTATACCTCACACCTCACACCTCACACCTCACATCTCATACACCCCACACCTCACACCTCACATCTCATACAGCCCACACCTCACACCTCACACAGCCCACAATCATTAACTAATTAACCACACATCAAACTCTTCATCTCTTTCAAACAAAGGATAATCCACATTTTAAAAACCACACATCAAACTCTTCATCTCTTTCAAACAAAGGATAATCCACATTTTAAAGACAAGAAAGATGAATTAAATTGTGGTATAAAATTTCCATCTTGCCGTTTGATTTATAAACATCCGTCAAATTTTCTTGAACAATTACGTTGGATTCTAAGAAGCCTAATGGACAAATGGTAGGAACTGTTCTTATAAGGTCATGTTAGTTCCAACCAGCCCAAAAACATTGAATTTCTTCATCAAACAGCCACAAAAATATTACATTTAATTACATTTTAAAATTTTACAACATTCTCCAGTTTTCTTCCTATTTCTTGGATTCCAATTAGAGCAGGGTTTTGCAAAAAGTCAATTTTTTATTCCATTATTTAAATAATATCTTGAATGTGAAAACCAACGAATGAACAAGAAGCAAAACTCGATTTTGTGTTCCGTTCATCAAAAGATATTTTTTCATCAATGTGTTTGTGTTTTTAGGGTTTTGTTCTACAATGGAGAGTAAGAGTAGCTATGAGGGCTCGAATAGTCATTTCATATTAGAGTTACAAGTTGTTTAGTATTACATTTTTAAGTGGAGTGTATTCAACAACATGTGGAGTGTTATTAAAAAAAACCTTTATATTTAGACAAACTTGAACTTGATTTTGCAAGCCAATTCAAACTGAAAACAGCAAATCACTACTGGAAATGCAACATTAATAACTTAATAAATATTGTTGTTTTGTCAAACAATAGATTTTTTAGATTAGATGTTAAATTAAGAAGCTGATCGGATTCGAATCCACACCGTGGTGAAAGGGCAACACTCATCTCCATCATTGTGGTAGAGGATCACTTTGCATAATAATCTAATTAATGCTTTTTGTTATTTAAAGTAGACATGAAATGAAAAAAAAAAAAAAAAACGAAACTACCCCTTTATGTTGAGAGAGGGAATGGAACTTGGAGAGCACGGAAACAAAAACTATAGAAAACCACTCTCTCATCAAAAATGTATTTTTATCTATTATGAACGTTTATTATATATCAAGTACAACAAAATCTTATACATATATGAATGAACATTATTTTTTTTTGTGCCCCTCGTTTTTTTGGGTCCTGAGCGGTCGCCTTGATGGCACTAGGCCAAGGCCGGCCCTAATTGGTTTGTGGATATTATTATGTACCAACCACCGTATCTGCAGTGTTAAATGACCAAATGCAATGAACTTGTATGTAGTTCAAGTCATTTACTTTCGCACCTAAAGTTTTAAATTTGATTCATCTCTTATACATATATGAATGAACATGATTTTTTTTTGTGCCCCTCGTTTTTTTGGGTCCCGAGCGGTCGCCTTGATGGCACTAGGCCAAGGCCGGCCCTAATTGGTTTGTGGATATTATTATGTACCAACCACCGTATCTGCAGTGTTAAATGACCAAATGCAATGAACTTGTATGTAGTTCAAGCCATTTACTTTCGCACCTAAAGTTTTAAATTTGATTCATCTCTTATTGCCGAATATTTTTAGTCGCTAATCAATTTGAGGTTGCTTTCGCCTTCACGTGTTTGGTATGTGGCTCCATGGCTCTTCCTTTTCTACATTCGAATTTTTTGGACATTTTGATCCACATGTTTGTAAATTGTATTCCCTTCTTAACGTGTACCATTCCAACGTAATACACGCAAAGACAATCTGATACATCTAGCGAGAACCTTTACTCCAAACTTGATAATAATACTTTAATCTCTGTTAAGAAGAATCTTAGATATATAATTACTCCTTAATCCGAATTAAACGACTAAAATATCTTCCAATAATGGTATGGATTCCTGTACAAGTTGACTAATTGGTGATAAACTGACTCATGAAAGCAAAAGTGAAGAGAAAGGAGATACAAGGTAAATTGACAGAATTTAAGAAAGAGATTTTTTTTTTTTTTTGGACAAAAGAATTTAAGAAAGAGATAAATAGGGAAAGAAAGGGACGTGAAGCATTTCCATTTGTTGGCCAATTCAACTTAATTAATGACCTTAATTTGTCCTTATCATTAATATTGGAGAAAAGGTTGATCAAAGAACTGATCAAGGATAATATATATTTGCCAATTAGTACTACGATATAGTATTATTCATTTTCACTTATAAGTAAGAGGGTTTGGATTCAATTCTTGTAAAAAAGAATTTGAACCACATCGTTGCTAGCCCATTGTGAGGCTTAACCTGCTTCTTACACTTTTAGTGTAGATAATATAGTTTAAAAATAAATAAATTGACCAAAGACAAATTAAACATAAACAAGCCGTGCTTTATGAAATGATGAAATTCTAGAATGTGGAGATGATACAATATTGTTCATGTCCAAAACTATGTCGTTTTAAGCTTTAATTCGATTGATCAATTAGAATATATCTAATTATACAGCAAGGCACTGAAACTTGGAAAAAGAGCAATGATTTTGAATTTATTGTATTCAATTTGTTCATTCTTTACCAACCTACCAAATCGTTTGCCGTGCGTAAATGAATTATGAGAAACATTATCCACATAATCAAAAGGCGTGGAGAATGTACTATGATATGGACTTTGACATTGTCTCCCTTGCTTATATGAATCTATGATTTCATCCAAAGGCTATAACGGAAATATTAGATGGCCAAACAAAATGAAAAACTATTCGAGGTGGGTTCCAAGTGATTATATTTCAAAATTGGCCTAATCGGATAAACGGTTCCGTGGTGATAAGGTAATCAGAAAGTAGCCCCCGTGGTAAAAAAAATTAGGATTTAAACCCTTGTAATGTAGTCCGTTAGCAAATTTAGTCCAAAAGTGATTTTTCCATTAAAAGTCTGTTATATGCAAGGGTAAAAATGTACATTGACGTGTGTCTTCTTCTTCAGTCTCATAGAACACCGGGAGTATTTAAAACCTCAAAAGCCATCATTCAGCCAAGAAAATTTCGACATGGCCCGAGTATTTTCCTTGATCAGGGAATGTTGCTGAATCAAAAGCTGAGAGCTCTGAATCTTGAGAGGAAGCTTCAGTAAGCTGGCGGGTTAAGCAGGTGGTTAGCATCACTAGGACTGGGGCAGTTTGTTAGGATTTTCCAGAGGAAAGGTCTCAGTAAGTTCCAGTTGGTGAATCTGACCATGAAGAAGCTCAAAGACATGGGTGCCAATGCAGTAGGGTAAAAATGTACATTTTTACCCTTGCATGTAACAGACATTTAATGGAAAAATCAATTTTGAACTAAATTTGCTAACGGATTACACCACGAGGGTTTAAATCCTAATTTTTTTACCACGGGGGCTACTTTCCGATTACCTTATCATCACGGAACCGTTTATCCGATTAGGCCTAGTGTTAATGAGGGGCCTCAAAAGGGATCAAGTGCTTAAAAAAATCACTTGTGAATTACCTTGTCTCTAGCCATTTTGTCCTTGATGAAGCTATAATTCATCACCAATAGATCATAACGTGCCTGCGAAGGCTGCTGCTTCGGAATCGCCCAACGTTGGAGTTCCGCGTTGCCCCTTGTATCTGGGTCTGACACCGCTCGGCATCACGTGTTTAAATGTAATGTCGAGCGCGAGTTTTCTTCTAAACATGTTGTGGATGTCTGCTTGGGCTTTTCACCTGGTTCAGGACCATCTATTGGATACATATGTGCTTCTGCTACATTTTTACAATGGGGTATTGGAAAAAGCTGCCCAGCGTTAACACCTCAGATTCTTACTTTGTCGCCTAAGCAACCCCATGCCCGGCAAAGAAACACGCCATTTCCCTCGACCAGTTTTCGCTTCTTGTTCGTGACTTTTTTATTTTTTGAAATCTTGCAATTGTTGAAAGGCTCTTTTTCTTCTACAACCTCTATTAGATTAACTTGATGGTGATCTAATCATCTTATATTATATTAGACTATGTATGGATTCACCAACATGAAATGTGCGACCAATCACAATGGCATACTCATGGAAATGCCACTCAACAACAATTATTGTTTAGAAAAACTCATGACACTAGCCCTAATACCAGCTTAAGCATTCGGGCCTAATAAACATTACATAACAGACAAAAGCACCAATCCTATATAATTTAGGTAAAACCTTGAGATTAAAGCACTTGAAAAACGCTACAACATTCTTAATTTCCACACACAGAGAGAGAGGGAGAGAGAGTCAGTGACATTACTTAGATTCGCTTCGCTTCAACCACCTTCTCCCATATCCCCTTGTAGCAGTTCATAGCTTCACAAAAGCAAACCTCTGACTCCGCTTCCATAGCAACAACTACAATTTTGACACTAACCTCTGGAATTTTAACACTAAACTCTCCAATAATCGGGTTAAACTTTGATTCCCGTCTCTGAAAGTAAAATGAAAAGATGAAGGGACAAAAAAGTTTAGGCTCAGAAATTAGTGGATGGCAAGGGGACAGCCACTCATTAAATACTCAAGGAGCAAATGTATCAGTGGGTGTTCTAGCATCCCTCAAACAATTATTGATGTATTCTTGACAAATCAACAAAGACTGTACCTGATCCAAATGTCTCCACTCAACGACATCCTCACTTGCTGCCAGAAAAAACAGCTCATTGTTTATCTGCAATGGGACAAATATAATGAGATATGCAAGTGTTGCCTATAATTTTCTGGAATCCATTTATTAGCAGTGTATCATATATTTGTATTCCTACCAATATCAACTTTGCCAGCAACTAGCACATAAATTAGTGACACCGCTTAATTGTAGTCAAAACTGAAAATTTTCTTTACTAACCTTGTAAATGGTGTCAAAAGAACCGTTCCAATAAAAGACGCACAACCCATTCTCCTCTTTAGAAAGAGCTTCAAGAACATAACCAGTTAGCAAATTAGAAAATAACCAGTTAGCAAATTAGAACATAACCAGTTTACAAGACAAAGAAACCATAAGTTATCATTCACCCACTATCATATGGTACTAATACTCACCTTTTTCTGCAGAAACACTAGTGACCTCTGCCAAAGACAGTTGTATAGCCTTCTCTAACTCAGAAAGTTCCTCGAGGGCCCCTTTTTTTTCCTTTCCTGTCTTAGAGAAGCTTGAATTTGACCCATCTGTATGGTATAGAGGGACCCCTAAGAGCTTGAATACATCTTGTCCCTTGAAATCTCCCAAGTCTTGTATTCTGCAGCCATATTTTTATTATGACAATTGAAAATCAAAGAGTACAGTTGGTCAAGACTGAAGTTAAAGGACAAATACAACCTTCTGTAGTTTAGTTTGGCATCAATCTGTGCTGCAAGTTGCGGGAGTATCTTTATAGCATCATCAATTCTCTGCCCTTGATGCGGCTCAGCAGAATTCTATTGTGAAACATATACATATATATATTATTCTTTTCAGCACAACCTTACTAAAAAAATGAAAACCAAAAGTGGCCAACAAAGCTAATGATTAAGCATACCATCCTCAATTGTGCAGCAACTAGGGACAGAAGATCGTTCATGACTCTTGGTTCTGAAAGATGGACCAACTTGCCCTTCAGCGACAATACGTTAGCTGTAAGAATCCCAAACACAAACGGATAAAAGTTAGCAATGAGTCAGTCCTTTTTTTTGGGTACAGAATGAGAATTTTCAAACAAACATAACCAGGGAGAAACAAAATCCAGCTCTCTCATGTTTCTGCACCGAATTAAGAAACAAAAAATGAAACAACATCAGGAGAACTCAACTTCTATAGTCCACGGGCAACAAGAAAATTAGCAACCTGAGAGAGATGCATATAAAGAGGCACAACCCACCGAACAGAAAATGCATATTTGATATCGCTAGCTAAACATTCACCCCAGTTTAGTTTTTGATTGAATAGTCAACAAAACTGATTATAAGGAACCCTAGAACTAAACTGGAAGTTAGCAATATAACATGTAAAAATGTCATGTTCAAACTATATTACAATCACATGCAACTCATACTTTTGGACACAAAACCAGGCAAGATTTATATATATATATATATATATATATATATATATATATATAAAGAAAGAGAGAGAGAGAGAGAGAGAGAGAGAGAGAGAGAGAGAGAGGAGGAGAAATGGAGGAGGAAATACCAATAGCGACAAGTGCACATGCATTGTCCACGTAAAAAATATGAGAGCTATGTCCTTCAAATGTGAGTTCTTTTCTGTAAACTCTCTCTTGCAAGGATGATGCCATTGTGAAATGCTACTGTTTAATTTGACTAATGTTTCTAGTTACGAAAACCATCTGAACCACAGAAAGCATGCACAAATGTTTCCAGTTACGAAAACCAGAGCAGTTGAGTAGAGATTGGACAGGGAGATGTTGCCCAATCAATCATTGACAGTAAAATTGAGTATCAAATTACCCAAACCTAGTTTGTATAAAAGAGAAGAGATAGCTAGAATGACATAACTCAGAAATGCAACTTGTCACAGTCGAAAAACAGTACTAGATCAAAACTCCTCTATCATGACTAAAGAAAGCAGGGACGAAAAAGTTAAACAGATGAAAAGGATATTAGCTCCAAGAGGAAAGCCAAGACCTAGTGGCAAATTGGAAAATTCCACCCCAATATTACGTAACCTGAAAGGCTAAATTAGTGAAGCTCTCGTAAATCCTGGACGGTCAAGAGTATATAATTAAAGAAGCTTATTAGAACCAAAGCTCCAATGGGAAGACATGTGATTGCAAAATTACAGCAGATTTTATCATTTTGTCTGAATTCTCGCAGCAGATATATAGATGCAGAAGGAATTTTTGAAGAAATTGAGAAAATTAGGGTTTTAGAGTACTTTTCTTGATTAATTCGAAGAGAAAACTGACTTTTCAGAGGAGAGATTTGTGCAGAGATATGAGCAAGGAAGAAGAAATCTTATGACACATTTCATCGAACATCATATATGCAAGATTCAAGATTGCTAGCAGAGCAAGATTCGGCTCAATTTAGAAAGATCAAAGAAGAACGCATACCAGAGAACAACCAGAGAAGATTGCGGAAGCATAAAGATATCAGGATCGAAGAGAGTCCTCCATCGCTGGAAAGGATACCACGTAAGGATGATGAAACTTGAGCTTGCAGGTCATCAATGGAAGCACTGAGGTTGCAGAAGTCGAGAGAGAGGGAGAAATGAGAAATGCTTCTGGTATATTTTCACTGTGTTCTGGAAAACAAGGACTTGCCTTCTACACAAGTTACATTGCCTACTCTCCAAGTAATCTCTCTCTTAACAAACATAACAAACTTAACAGCTTTAACACCTAATCTGCTGACAAGTGGCACCATCTTGATCATCGACTGAAGCTTGATTCTTACATCCTTACACTTTTAATATTATAATTCCTTTGCTGAAGTCTCTAGAAAAGTTTTGTCAAATGTGTGTGTAGACCATGGGTGCTCGACTTCCACTATAGTATTTTACTAGAAATTGTGAACCGCGTGTAACAACCCGTCCCGATTTTTATCGTAACGAAAGAAGTATTTCGTGAAATTGCATCTTGAGCTAGATCTTTTTCTTTTAAAATTGTTTTTGGGTGTTCTAAATATCATATGGTCCTTTCCGCTACGGGATGTAGGGATAGATTCCGGTCTGTTTCGGGCGACTGTTTGGTGTTGGCATAAGGCCTGGAGTGTATTTCCTCTGGCTATTTAGCACAGGGATGGGGAGCCGGCATGGGGCCTGAAGTGTATTTTCCTCTGACTGTCTGCTCAGAGATGGGGAGCCGGCATGGGGCCTGGAGGTTATCAGACAATTCACTAGTGATTATTATATATAAAAGTTATGATTTGAGACATTGCACGACATGCTAGGTTTCGGAAAACCTATGTTTATCATGATATATATGTGTTTTCATAAAACTTGGGGGTTAGTATGTTGATAACTGTTTTATTATATATATAGCAACTTGGTCCACTCATGTTTGTTTTGCGCCCCCTTCAGGACTTAGAATCGAGGCATACAATCCCGACGTCAAGGCACTTCCACATCGGCATCTTCGAGTTCTCTCGGTGTAGGACCCATTCTTTTATTCTTTGAATTTTATATTATTTCTTTTAATGTTCTAGTTAGTTGTATGCTCTGATACCAATCTGAATTAAGGTGCTTGTAAGCACTTTTGTATTTGAGGTGGCAGGTGCGAGTTAAATCTTTAAAGTTGCTATTGACACCTGTTGCGTCAACCAAGTGACTAAGCAATTAGGTGTTGGATGCACAATATTAGCTCTCCTCATCTTTACACGCAGGGGCTTGTAGAAGAACTAGAAGTGTCCATTGGTTTTATCCTTGCCGTCACACCATCCAATCAAATTACATTGGTAGCTGCCTTTTCCCCTATAAATAGGAGCTTTGTTCCATTGTTTTTGGAGCATAAAAAGAAGGAAACATGCAGAGCATGCAATACGTGTATATATATATATATGGTGTGCGTATATATTTATATATACGTTAGAGTAAGAGAAAGAAAAGAAAAAGGGAAAGCTAGTTTGAGGTGAGCAGAGATGTTAGTTGGGTTGTCTTGCCAAAACTTGGATTATCGAGGTGAGTGGTTTATGTAATGTGTTTCAAAGTATTCTTATTTTCTAATAAATGAAAACCACGAACTATTGTGGGTTTTATCTATTTATAAATCTCTATCTATTTCAAGTCAAGCATGTTGGATTTGTTGAAATGTTTTGGAGTTATTATATATCATGATATGTGGATTATTTGTAAATGTTCATGGAGCATGAGAACTTTGGTGTCGCATTAATCCGAGGGATAAATGTAAACTGCACACGGGGACATTAGGGCAGGTGGCCATTAGGGGTCACGTGGTGAGTTACAATTTATGAAGGATATAATGGACACGTAAAGGGATGATGTGATATGGAATTATGTGGCTAAAGCATTGCTATTATTATTCTATTTTATAGTGTGATTAAAATGGCAAGCTTGACTCGCATATTATATATTCTACTCACTGAGCGACGGTGGTTGTTGCTCACCCCTCACCTATTATTTTACAAATGAGTTATTTGGCAAGACAGGTATTGGACGAGCTGAGGTTGTGATTGAGAAGTTTAAGGATTTTAATTTATTACTTTTGTACACCCTGTAAGGTTTTGGAGTTATTTTAATAAGAGGAGTTCATTTTTCAACCCATGTCAATTTCTTTTTATTTATTTTTACTTTTACTCGCGTTTCGGGCGCGGGGTCTTATTTCACTACCGACCCCGAGTTCGGGGCGTGACAGTTTTGCTCCAATTCAAAACTAGTACAATAGCCCCTTTGAATCGATATAATAAAGGTCGTCTTCAATAAGGAAAACCACTAAATATTCCAAGTCTATAATTCTTAATAGACTTAGGACAATCAAACTCCTATTGATTGAACTTCTCATAACCAAGCTCCCCCTAATTGAACTACTCATGACGAGATTCCCCCTTATTGAACTATTCATAACCAAGC
The DNA here is from genome assembly GCA_035220775.1 of Malus fusca. Lineage (NCBI taxonomy): Eukaryota > Viridiplantae > Streptophyta > Magnoliopsida > Rosales > Rosaceae > Malus > Malus fusca. The sequence continues at coordinate 18,522,396 of CM069059.1, read as the reverse complement.
TCCTCCTGATTGAACTACCCATGACCAAAATCTCCCTGATCGCAGTATCCATAACCTGGCTTTGTCTGATCGAACATCTCATGATCAAACTCCTCTTGATTAGGCTCCCCCAGATCAAAATTACCATCGTCATTGGCAAAGGCAATTATAGACTTCTTTGTCAGAAAACACCACTCATCTTCATCTTGGTCCAATCAGCATCAGACATACTTGCTGGCTTGCTCTTAACACCTTCAGTAAATCATGTCCTCAATTCTTGATTTCCACGTAACCCAGTTAAAGCGTGTCACACCCTCCATTCTAAACGGATATTAGCCAAACCAGGCTCTGATACCACTTGTTGAGAATATTGCGTTTAAGAATGGTAAAAACAGAATAAGCTCCGGAAATCGAAAACAAATAACCAAGACAAATCAAAACCAAGAATTAACGTGGTTCGGCTATATATGCCCACATCCACAGGACAACAACAACAGTCTTTCATTATATCAATAATGAGCACAACCAATAATCTTGCAAAGTCTCTAGAATTAAGAACTTGACAATAAACCTAAAAGAACAAGAACAAGAAATACACTTTTTATCTATTTTCCGCGCACACTTTGCCCTTGCGATATTCTCTCACTTTGACTCCTTCAGTGGTATACAATTTATTGTTTTGCTCCAATTCAAAACTAGTACAATAGCCCCCTTATATAGACATAATAAAGGTCTTCTTCAATAATGACTACTAATCCTAATTGAGATTAGTTATGAATCATTAGTCAATTGAGAAACAACTCCAATTGGGTAAACAACTCCACTTGGGAAGACCACTCCAATTGGGAAAACCACTAAATCTTCAATGTCTATAATTCCTAATAAACTTGGGACAACTCATCATGGGCTGAAAAAAAACCCAACATAAAACATATAAAACATCATGTGCACAATGATTGTACACCTAATAGTCATGCGCTAAACACCGAACACCTAAATGTCATTAAACCAAAGTAAATTTCCACTTAATTGAGTTCTAAACACTTTAGTTAAATTAAAAAGAGCAGTTTAATTTGACTAAAACTACATAGAGGAAGAGAGAAAGACAGAACAAAGAGTTGTAGAAGGCTGTAAAATGATACTAGACCTGCATGTTGAATCAGAAAAATGTTCAGACAAATCTAAAAGCCAAAATTATTCACAGGATCAGTAAATTAATAATCAAAAAAGGAAAATTCATACAAGTTCATAGGAAATTAAACGTGTGAATCAATATTGCTATAAAATTAGCTACAAAGCTAGATAAATTCACACTAAATCAAATTAAATGGACAACACATAAGTTTACTTACACACAAACGTTTCAGTTCTTACAGTTGACATAAAAATACCACAAAACGTTTTGTTATCCATAGACAAAAATGGTTAGATTGATATACTCCCCTTCCACGGTCTTTGTACTCTTTTTCCTACACTTTGTCAGCAAAAAAACAGAGCATATAACAATTAAAACCCAGATCAAAGAAACTAAAAGAACCAAGAGGGAGACCAACCTTGAGTTTAAAACATCAAAACTTCACTCCTAGGCATCGAACACCCATCTCTCTCTGCAACGGACACCCGTTGTCTCATCTCTCATGTCTCTGCAAATCCCTGAAATCCCCCTCGTCGGCATCGAAATCGGCCTGCGCCCCCTCGGCCTTCCACACCCCGCACCCCAACAAACGTACAGAAATTCCAAACGCCCAATCCTTTCCGCTGGATATGCATTTAAGGGATTTATCGAATTGATGTATAACACACACGGTAGACGTATGCAAATAGTTTGGTAATTAACGTAAAGAAGCTAGCTAGTTTGATTTAGGTCTTGTACATGGATACACTTTTGGTATCTGCATACATATAAAATTTTTGCACAACCAACTAATTTGCATAACCGCAACTGCAGCGCTAATTCACGAGAGATGAAATTTTACTGTTTCCAATTTAAAAGTTCGAAACTTTCATGAAAATGGTGTTTGGGCTAAATTTATTTTAATAAAAAATCATGCTATAACTTTATTTAATAAAAAAAAACTTAAATTTTAAGGATATTTGGCCAAAGGTCAATAAAACCTTCACTAATTAGCCATATATCAGTGGCCAATTTTATTTTTGGACATAATCAATGAATTATTTATAATAATTATAAATAGGTCAATGAAGCATGTCACATGAGTTTTAAGCTAGTTATAAAATAACTATTTTACCCTTCTCTCTTCACTTTATTTCATTCCTCATCTCCTCCACTCTCTCTTCCTTATTTACAGCATTCTCTCCCAATTTTCTATCATGCCTCTCTCTTCCCTTCTTTCTCTTCACTCTCTCATTTTTATCTCTCCTCTCCCTGCCTCTTTATCTTTCTCTCTCCTCCGTCAAACCCGAATAAATAGTTCGATTAATCCCAATGCTCTGAAACTTTCCCAATACCAAACACAATATTGAGAGAAAAAAAAGGGCATTCCAAAGAAAAGTGCAACTATCAGCAAAAAACAAAACACAAGGAAAAAAAATGACGTAATAGATATCCAGCAAACCTCAAAGGCTTTGGACGTAGAGATTCTCTTAAGGGTATTGTCCATCAAAACCCTCTTGAATTAAAGATGTGTTTGCAAAGAGTTTTCGGTCTGCAATCCAGAATTAGGAAACGGAAACATCGTGTGTTTGAATCTAAATGTAAAAGGAGTCGTGCAAAGTGTGAAGCATAGGAGACGGAAAAAAACAGAACCAGGAAACAGGCACTGCAACACAATGTCTGAATCAAAATGTTAAAAAATAAAATAAAAAAGGAACCAGGAAACAGACATTGCACATCAAAATGTGAAAAATAGAACCAGGAAAAGGACATTGCATTGCAGTGTGTGAATCCAAATGTAAAAACAAAATAAAAACAGAACCAGGAAGCATTGCAATGTCATAATCTAAATGTAAACATAATGTAAAAAACTGAACCAGCTGCATTACATTTGGATGCAATCCCCCAGGATAGTGAGGGAGGTCCAAAGTCTCACGGGCAGAGTTGCGGCAATAAGCCGATTCCTCTCCAGATCAACATCGACTTTTTGAAACCCCTGTTCATATCCCAAGCATCGCCGGTGTATTACGGCATGCCAGACATGGCCTAAAGCAAGCATTATCAACCCGAATCCCTCGGAAAACACTGGTTCTTGGGATCTGACAAATTTTGCATCTCATAATTCAAGACCCAAAAAATAAAACAAAATACATGAGATGACTTTTCAAGTTGGAACATAAATACGAAATCCATGTCCAAAATAAATAGGCATTATAATCCTCTCTCCAACAAAGGATAATATATTAGATAGATATGCATCATAATATAGCTCTCCATTACACTTGAGCATCCACAACAGATGCTTCTTGTGCTCCTTTATCTTCGTTTGCACCTGAACAATGAAAACAATAGAGAGTGAAGCTTCATATTAAAGACGAGAAATATAAATACATATGTGAATACCTACAATCATGCGTGCGTTTTCAAGTGATGAAAATCCTAGACTCAACAAAAAAGATTGGGCAAACATGCAACACCAAAAAAGATGTACAAAAGCTAAGGAGCTGCATACCTTGAATTGCTCTTGAAGGAACTCTTGGACTTTTTCATTCCCGCTCCACCAAGCTTTCTGTTATGCTTCCTTTCAGTTATGTCACTGTGGAACAGGTCCCGCATTTCATCTGTCCTAGACTGAGTTCTTTGTGGAGGAAGATTACATCTCTTGCTAGACTTCTTCAAAGTCTTGCCAGCATCTGTTGTTTTTTGTGCAGCCTTCATGGCTTTTGCCCGTCTGTAAGCAAGGTCAACAAGTGGCATTCCTGTCTTCTCTTTAAACTTGTCACTGCCCTGCAGTTCTTACTTACTGATTATTATGCGCTACTAAAAAGTGTGTATGTAACCTCTCTGTGTGTCTGTGTGTGCTCGAGAGGGGGGAGTGGGGGTGGGAGAGAAGAACTTACTTTGAGCTGATTTTCATCCTCTAACATTTCTCTAGCTGCTTCCAATTTCCGGCGTATCTTGCGAGGCAAATTTTTCTGTTCACGATGGATCTTGCATGCTAAACAAAAAAACTACCATTGAACATAGAAACTGAAAAGTCACAGACTCAGATGCGATATTATAGTCACCTCACGCTCCCGCTTCCTCTTTTCTTTCATTTGTATGTCTTCGGCTTGCTGAGCACTGATTACATCATTTCCACAACGCTTTTCTCTTCCAAGGGATGCCTGTTGATGAAAAAATCACATGTTGTACTTTGTTACTTCCCATAAAAAAAAAAAAAGTATTTGCAGTACAAAAATATCGTCTTAATGCAAATTAAGACCGTGTTCAAGATCTAAGATAGCACTAAGTAGTGTTTCTTACTCCTATCAGCAAAAAGAACTAAAACGCAGGAGAACTGGGGAAGGTTTACTTGTATAAGAACCCACTATCCACTAAATTTCCTTACTGAATGCCACAACCGTAAGATTATTAATTTCCATATAGAATTGAATGGCCAATTGTTTTTTCTTTTTCTTTTCCTTATATATATATATATATATAAAGAATCATGCATTTTAAGAGTCTCCACTGAATTACACAGTGGATCTTAGCCAAGCTAAAGTTTACGTCCAACGGACTCTCTCTCAGGGTACCCGTGGGAAATTGACATCCCATAAGCTCCATTTTTCAAGTAACAATGACATACATCAAGCAGGAGTTAACATTCGATTATCTAATCAAAAAAACATTAAAGAGGACATATCAAGGATATTTTTGCAAATATCAAATTCGTAGTCAGTTAAAATCAAAAGGAATCCCCAGTAAAAATAAAATAAAAGAAAATTGTAAATGAATAAACAAATAATGTTGACAAAACAAAAGAAATTACCTTCGCAGCATGCACTACCTTCTTCTTGTCATTTTCTGACTGAAACCAGGACTTCTTCGGGGGTGAAAAAATTTCATCTTTGTGTACTATCATATTCTCTGCCTGTAAAAGCCACAACATAAAATCAGAGCAATTACAGATAACATCAACATTCCTAGCAATGATTACGGAACGAAAGGCAATTGGACTGTAGACTGTGCTCACAAAAAGACAACGAAGGGAAGGCAGTGCTAAATACCTTTGTTACTTCCCTTTCAGCATCTCTTAGTGCTTGTTCTTCCCTGCACATATGCTCACAATTTATAACAGTTTCACAAGCGATAATTAAATAAGTAAACCACTGTGAAGAAAGACACAAACCTTTCCTCTAGAAGAATTGCACCCACTTGATCTTCCATTTCCTCAATAACCCGGGACCACTTGGTAATTGATTGTTCAGCAACAATTGGACTCTTCAGTTTTGAACCAACCCTTTTTTCCTATTAAAATCGAAATCCCCATGTAACAGATAGGTTAAAATCATAATTTTACAGAAACCGCCAACATCAGTTTGTAATTGGATAAGTCTTCTATAGCTACAAATGAAAAGGTTGATGCTAGAAAATTAAAATAATATAAAATATATGAACCCTTACAATGGATTTTAAAAGAGACCGATCATTATCTGTCACAAAAGTTACAGCATATCCATCTCTGCCAGCCCTTGCTGTACGTCCCACTCGATGAACATAGCTGCACCAAGAAACAGGAAAGATGGAAGTCAAAAGAAGCACAAAAGAGAATACAGTGGAATAGAAGCACACACACCAGAAACAATAAAATTCTAAATGCAATAATGCAGTAACAGTACATTAAGGGTAGAACTATGATGAGCACATTGTAACGGTGAGAGATTCAGTCATTACCTTGAAAGATTTGTAGGACAGTCATAGTTGATAACAGTCTGAACACCATCTATGTCAATGCCCTACAGAAGTTAATGATTTATTAATTTCTATAAAGTAGAAACATTTTAATACTTTATGTAGTAAAAATACAGACGAAGAGACCACAATCCAAGAACCTCACCCCTCTCTCCCCTTGCCCACCAAATGCATATAGGATAAAAATAACATATGCAGGCTAACAAGAGGACTCCATGAGGGGTGGCGTAGTATAATAATAGACTATTACAGGCACCATTTTCCTATAAAATCTGGCTGAAAATCTCATGTTAAGTTTTGCCCATCTCGTCTCTTTATGTGAGAGTCCACAATCAATCAGCAATTTTTTAAATAGTGAATGTGTAATTTCCTACAAGATGCAGGTGCAGTATGGTAGTGACCTTAAGTATCGGTACAATGCCCAATATCAGCCAAAGTCTGAGGGAGCTAGATTAAAATACAAAGGCATGAGTGAACAAGATGCTCACTAACATCTAGCAGACAAGAAATGTGTAGTAGTTCTTACACGGGCAATCAATTCAGTTGAAATCAAAAAATCAACTTCCTTCTTCCGAAAGAGTTCCAAAGCCTACACAAACAATAAAAAAGTAGGATTGCCATGGATTAGAACAAGGAAGCAAAGATATTATCGAGGGACTATCACATATATCGAGTATGTTGCAATTATATATGCATATATAGAACAATACTTCAGTAACTAATTACACAAAGAACCCAGACAAACAAACAGGCAAATTACTCACATGTAGGCGCTGGGGTTGAGAAAGGTTTGCATGAAACTCAGCAGCTTTTAAGCCAGCTAACCCAAATAATATCATCAACCTATGCGCAGCTACTTTTGTGCCACTGACAGAAGATGAAGTATGATTATACAGAGAATAGATGAAAGATCTCCAAGTTGTCAACCAATATAAGGAGGACTAAACTCAATTATTATTCATTAAGAGGATAACAGTTACCATACGAACCTAAAAATGATCACTCTAGAAGTGAATGTCTTCGAACACAGTGCAAGTAGAACTGCTTCCTTATTTACTTCACGCATTCGTCGTATCCTGACCACCCTACATGACGGTAATAATGGCAACAGTCAAAATGGTAATCAATCCTACAGAATTTTTAATATACGCATGCTAAAGATTGAATTATAGAGTCAAATTCTGCAACATATATCAGTACAGTTTTATCAAAGCACAAACGAGTGTAAACGAATTACTCCTCCGTTAGTGCCACTGGCCGTTTAGCAGATGGGTCGGCTGAGAGACGTAGTGGTTTGGTAAGAGAAAGCTTGACAAGTTCATCAACTTCAGTAGTCATCGTAGCTGAAAATAGCATGGTCTGTCTCCTTTTGGGGCATAGACGAATCTAGCATGCAAACAATAAATTATGAACTGAAATACTTTGAAAAAAGACGAGAATAAATTATACTTTTTGTTTTCCAGAAAATCAGCTAAATCTCAAATGTTATCATCTATGCACCAAAAGAGGTCAGAAGCAAACCAGCTCGCGAATTTCAGCACTAAACCCAATCTCTAAAAGTCGATCAGCCTCGTCAAGAATTAGAACAGCAAGATCTTCCAAATCCACAGACATAGAATTGTGTAAATGATCTATAATGCGTCCTGGAGTAGCTACAACAATATCTGGCTTTGATCTCAAGGCTATCTCTTGTTCCTGATTAAAAAAATGGCATCATTATGTAATGAGCGACATGGTAAGAAAAATGACTCTTCACCAAAAATGAGGAAAAGAAGTTGACTAGATGGCATTATGTAATGAGCCACATGAGAGATGCATTATGTAATGAGCCACATGACATATTAATACTACTCCCCAGAAAAGGAAACTTCTGTGATGTCTGAAAAAAAACTAAGTAATTCAGTTACCATCATATTAAAATATGCAAGAGTCCCTATCGCCTCAAATCACGAAACTCAGAATAAGGCATAATAAAGCAAAAATAAATCAAACCTTCATTGGAAGCCCTCCAATAGCCTGGCAACATCTGATATCCATGAACTGAGCAAGTTTTTCAATCATACTCAGAACCCTGAGATTAGAGTGTTAAGATCCAAAACTAATTAGGGAAGACAAGAATGATAAAAGTTTCAAATAGGAATAAGATATTAAGGGAACTGAGGAACAATAAGAATACAATTACAATGAAATAGGCAATCAAAAATATCCACACGAAAAAATATGGTCATTTAAATAAGAACCAAATCTACTAATATAAACTCAATAATAAGAAATGTGGAACTATGTTAAACTTACTGAACCCCGAGTTCCCTTGTCGGAGTCAAAACAAGGACCCTTATAGCTGGCAGCCGCTTGGGGCGATACAACAGTCTCTCCAAAGTTGGTAACGCAAAAGCACCCGTCTGTGCAAAAATGACAACAAATGTATAAACTGATTTGATCAAAATAGAAAATAAGCTATGATGTGAAGACAATTTTGATCCAACTAGAACCAATAGCACAATCCCTAACCACAACTGTTAGGTAACTATGTTAGAAGAGATCTCAACAAACTAATTTACCTTCCCGGAACCAGTAATGGCACTCCCACATATGTCACGACCAGCAAGGGCCGCTGGTATGCATGCTGCCTACACAAAACCAAATAATTCAGTATACTGGAGAATAACAAGAAATGAATTGTCTGTCATTGGTATAGAATTCTGAACCTGAATTGGAGTGGGTTTGGTATGGCCCAATTTCTCTAAAGCGCGAAGCAAAGGGCGAGACAAGTTCAACGCCATAAATGAATTTGCATGAAACGAAACTCCCTCTGATGGGGCGAAAAAGGGCTTATTATTGTCATCGGCAGCATTAGGAGGAGCATCATCGCCTTCCTCTTTGTCTTTGTCTTCAGTCTGCTTATAATATTCCAAAAAAAATTAACAAGCAACAATATTCATTATAATCAACATATAAAAAATCTATTAACACTCTATCTGACTGTCTTGGGTTGCATTAGGATAATAGGGGATTATAATTCTAACCTGAATTGGAGTGGGCTTCGCATGGTCCAACTTATCGCAAATCCGAATCAATGGCTTACTATTAGTATTGCCATCTCCTGGTCTTCTTCATCACTGGAATCTGGCTGATTACAATCTTCCTAAACAAATCCACAACAACCAATGATATTTACTACTCTGTACTGAAAAAGTTTGAGAATTTACATAAAAGAAATTAATATTCAGTAGTCAAATAAAGTGGAATAAATAGAGGGTCAACTAGTTACTTGTTTGTTGGAGATTGGTTGCTGCTGCAAAGCTTTCTTAATTTTGAAATTGACAGAGGTGGTGCTTCCATGGGCATGTTCTTGGGAGACTATTTCAAAGTAAGATGCGAAGTCCCATGAGGATTGAAAATTGCCATCGCCAAGACCTTGCTCTTCATCGGAATATTCTTCATCGCTTGGGGGTTCAAATACGAAACTCGGAGTCATTGGTATAATAGCAGGAAGGCTCTGCTTCAGCTTCTATGTGTGTGTATATATATATATATGAGCAAATTGTTAGCTTTGAGTCGTCGTCGGGTACCTGTAGAGGTGGGGTGGGCACGGTTCCGGTTCCGTTTGATCGGTTTTCAATTCTCCCAACTTATACCTCAGATTTTAGAGAAATTAATTTCCCTCGGTAGTCCTTTTCGATCCCAACTCTATGGCGGCTGTTTCGCGGCGACGAGACGGCGTGAGAGAGGGAGGGAGAATTTTTTATTTTTTATTTTGTTGGAAGAGAGTGAAAGAGATGAGCGGGATGAGAAGTTCGTTTACGTTCAGTTTGGACTATTACTTATTATATAAAGCCTAATCCAATAGATTAAAAAAGAGGAAACTAATGAAACCTAAAAACTTTGAGTTTTAATGATAAGGACAAAATAAAGGGTAAAGTGAATAGTATTAGTATTGATTTTTTAATGTAAAAATGTGATTTTTCATTAAAATGAACAGTACCGTGAGCTTTTCGTTAAAATTCCCTTAAAAAATATGGAATACTATTTAAAAGGGAGTTTGAACTAAGTTTATTTTAACAAAAAATTATTTAATAATTTAATAATTTATTTAATGTAAAAGACCTGAAATTTAATGAAAATAACAAAATACAATATAATAAGAACAAAAACTAAAGCCTCGTGAGCAGGAAAAAGTCGACGTGCAAAACCAAATTTTTTTTCCAGCCAATGCCCCTGACAGATATCCCATTTTGTCAGCAAGTTTCATTAGAAATAAACTTCCATTTGTTTACAAGTATGCCACTACCTCATTAAAGCCTAACCGTAGCTAATATTGGAGCAGAAACTGACCAATTACAACAGGTGCAACGCCCGAAGAGGACATTTAAAATTTTTAAGCCCTTCATCGATTTCTTCTAGCCTTGGGGTTGGTGCGAGTCTAGTCTTGGTGTTAGATGGACCACTTTGGAGATAAATGGACTCACTCATCTTCTTTCTGTTTTCCCTCAAACCAAACCGTCCTGATTTTCTGAATTGTTGTGTGGAAGTGCAGTGAGGCCGGAGACAACAAACACAACACAATGACGACTAGGTTTCAAACGGGATTGGCGTTTATGATGGGAAGGAAGTTTGAAATCGCTTTCAGGAGATGGAAAGTCTTGGGCGAATGATAGACAAATTTAAGAAGGTAACTGTTGTTGAGAAGATATATAGTTTAAACTGAAAAATACTTAAAACTGTTATCGAGTGCTGTTTTGATTTAATGATAGGTCATTTATGGCCGGTTTCACTCTAAGCTCATTTTGACGAATTTCTTTTCAACCGTTCAGATTTGATCTAAAGGACCAAATCTGGTCCGCACCTTAGAAAACGCGATAAGCATCTTAAGTTGGAGAGAGGATCCTCGCCGGATCCTCCAATCACATCAATTTATCGTATATTGTGCGATCAGTTTTCATCAAATATTGTTTACATTCAATTTTAAATAAAAAAAAATTATAATAATTTATAAACACACTAACATATATGATTGGAGGATCCTGAAATTCTCAGATCCGGCAAGGATCCTCATTCCTTTTGTAGCTGGTCAAATTTCAAAAGGCTTTCTCATAAGCCTAAAATATTGGATCAATAATGGGCCTCAGTCTCAAAATTGTGATCGTATCTCGGCCCATTAAACCTGCCGAGCAACTCTCAATCCCTTTCCCGCCAGGCTGCGAATATGAAGTAGAAGTAGCCCTCGCAACGCTCTGATTCTTCACAACCCCTGCGGCGGAGTCTTATTCTTCAAATTCAAAAATCTCAAACCGTCAGATCGTTAGTCTTTTTCCAATCAAAGGTCAATATCTCTTCAAATCTTCATAGAGTTTCAACTCCGTTTCGATCTCCAATTTCCGTACATCCAAACGGACCTCAAAATCGTACTGATTCGAGCAAATGAAGTTGAAGATCAACAAGGCCTGCGATGTCAGCTCCATCTCAGTCCTTCCTCCTCACACAAGGTTCGGCTATCAGTTTTCTAAAATTTCAATCGCAATGTTCTGTTTGGTTCCCTAGAAAACACAGGAAAATTATTCTCAGAAATGCCGAAGTTCAAATATTTAATTTTCACTGTTTCATGAAGTTTTCACTTAACTAGCTTGTTAGATTCGATTTTTCGCTTGATTATTGTATTTAGATGACAAATTCTCTAGGTTCGATCTAAGTTCTGCATCCTTTCATGCACGAGAGTTCTGTTTGGCTCGCGAGAAAAATGTAGGAATTTAATCGAGTTTTGAATCTGTAGCGTCTTATCACTTAGGATTTTCATTTATTGGAGTAAACTCTGAGCTCGATTTTGACTTTTTCTTATGAATATTAGGTTCGGTTTGTAATTCACGGTATCTTTTGTTTGATTTTTATGGCAATATGCTCGGAAAAATAAATTTTGAGCTGTGAACCATATGAATTTCAGTCGCTTCCAGTCCTAATTGGCTCTCTGTTTGACCGCGGAGAAAATATAGAAAATTGAAAGAGGTTAAGATTATTGGATTCACAGATTTTGTTTCACTAAGCCTTTCGCTGTAGGTATCGATTTCACTTTCTGATGGGAAAAGAAAATCTAACATTTCATTTTCTTTCCAATATACTCACAGCAACGTACATTTGTTTATGTGAAATTCTAGCAAATACGTAACAAATTAAATGAGTTAAAATATTAATTGTGATTAGGCTAATACTGTGGATTTTCCTGAAATCTCGTGGTCGATATCTTACATATATATATTTCTTTTAAATTGCTAAGCAGGAGACCAAATGCTGTACCAAATGGACCACAAGCAGCGCAGCTTCGCTCTCAACCATCAGAGCAGTCATTTTCTCAGGGACTCTCATCTCAGCATAACATGTTTTCTCAACTCTCTCAGAACTCTCAGTGTGATGTTCTCATGAACGATCAGGTTAATTCTCGTTTCAGCTTCAAGCCAAGTGTTAAGCTCTTTTATGCTTGTTATCAAAGTGGAGAAAAAGAAACTCAAGTTGTGTCTTCATCATTTTATTTTGATGAACAGACAATTCAAAGAAGCAGATAGCATTCACTGTCATTTCTTTTACTCAGAACTTAGTTGGATTGATTATTGGAATCTGTTCTCATTTGAAAGTCTTACTTCTGTTCATACTATATCTGCAGAGGTTTGGCTCTCAAGAGCGAGAGAATTCTGTGAAGAAAGTTGCTTACTTACCCCCAATTAGTCATGCACGTGACGAAAGTCAATTGCAGATCTCAAGATCTTCCACCAACCTCATGCGCAAGTGGAGTTCCGCTTCTGTTTCAGATCATCGATGTAAGTTTCATCCAAAGTTGGACATGATTAAATAGTGTCTAGAAAGGCTTTTAAGTATTGGTAACGTATTTTGTGTCAAGTACTACGAAAGGTTGTGACGTTTAATTTGTAACTGGGTAAGCATAGCTGGCCAATGAAATTCTTGCTCTTTATATGGTTACTTTTAATGGGAACCCAAATGTTTTACATGCCTGAGCAGGTCAGAATAGTGTGGAATTTGAACACCGGATTGGAGTGATGGAAACTTCATTAAATAAGTTTGGAATGATCTTGGATTCTGTCCAGCGTGATGTAATGCAAGTAAACAAAGGGATGAAGGAAGTTTGTATGGAGAGTGAGTAATCTATTCCTCTACATACTGAATACATAGAAGCAGAAGAGAAAATGTATAATCTAAGGCTTCGAAGTTGAATTGCTCGGCATAAATTTTAATTTGTATGTTCCATTTTCTCATTGTTCTAAGTGTTAAATTGTTCTAACTTACTAACTTTTTTAAATAAAGAACTTCATTCTGACCGATAGGACTTATATATTACTTGTTAATGGGAAAATATATTTGGGAAAAACTGATCTCGAATGCACATGTTGTCAAAAGTTTCAGATCCTCATTACTTGAAATATAATTATCCTTTTTTCAATTTTAATTCAGTGGAAGCAATGCGGCAGAAGTTGATAGCGCAGGATAATTCATTGCAATTAACGGTAATACCGTAATAGCGCCCACATAAAGTCTGTGGCTTAGTTGCTTCACGCGTCCATGATTCTGGACTTTCTAACTAAACTGATATGTGGTGAAGCAGATTAAGGGGCAAGAAGACTTCCAAACTAGCCTTGACAGAGGCATCAAGTCTATTTCTGAAGAAGTCAGCAAAAATACCTATCAAGACAAATTACAGGAGATTTTCTTGGCGCTTTCAGCTTTACCAGAAAAGATAGGAGTCGCTGAAGCAGCTTTACTGAAATCACAAAACAAGCTGCATGACTCCTTCATCAAGGAAATGCAGGTCTGTTAGATATATATGATGGAGATAGGCCTGGCATTTTGGACCCAACCCGTTAACCCGACCCGACCCAACCCGTTAATATTTGTATTTGGGTGGATGCTTAACGGGTCGGGTCGCTAATGGGTGAACCCGTTAACAACCCATTAAATAACGGGTCACTTTGGGTCAACCCGTTAGACCCGTTAGGACCCGTTAACACCCGTTAGCACCTGTTAGTTGAGGATATTTTAGTAATTTTAGTAAAGTCTTAATAACAAAAAATAAACTTTATGCAAAAAATAAAATAATAATAATTGTTAACGGGTGTTAACGGGTGAAACGGGTGACCCGTTAGCTTAACGGGTCAGGTTTGGGTGACCCGTTAGCTTAACGGGTTGGGTTCGGGTGACCCATTAACTTAACAGGTCAGGTTGAACCCGACCCAAACCCAATAAACCCGACCCGTTTACAGGTCTAGATGGAGAGCTCTGTGACACATGCAAACATTTGTGACTTTGAAATCATCGATTTTGAAATCCTAAGTTTTCATTGAGATGAGATGGAGCAAGTGTTTAATAAACTTCCAACTTTTTCTTTCTTTCCTGACACAAGAAATGCTTGAACTTTCCTATTTCCAGACATTTACTGTCGAGCCATTGAGCTTTCGGTAATTAAACATTCCATGTGTAGGAGGCTATTCAATCCATTTGTCTCATCTTTGTTTGCTTGCAGAAATTGCTTTGCACCAAGAATCAGAGTACCTCCACCCAAAATTGTGAAGTACCCACAATAATTCCACCACAGGTGACTAATATTTCCATTTACGTCTCACTTACGCACTCAAGCATTTGTGGGCTATGATTTGTTACCGGGAAAATTTTTATACATAGAAAATGCAGGGTTCTGCATATCCTGCCCTTCTACAAGGAAAGCCACAGCCTATTAAAAGGTATGAGAGACAATGTCAATATTTGTTTCGTAGAAATTTAATGTTCTTATATTATTTATTTGAGATAGAGGTGCATTGATCACCAGTAGCACCATACTTAATAAAACCCTTCTCTTAATTCCAGTTCAGCTGTGCCTCCCAAGGTTGGTGTGCAAGCAGTTGTAGTTCCAAAGACAGAAACAGGAGGCTGGAAGTCTGTAAAGGTGGAAACATCTACCTTGAGCGATAATGGGTTCCGGCAAGTACAAAAGCCTAGCAGATTTACTTCCATTCCACAGGTAGCCTTTAGTTTTCGTTTCTCGTTCTCCCTATCTTTTGTGCTGATAGAGGGACAGTATGCTCTCTGATTTATACATGTTTCTGGCATTAAGGTGATTGGCTTAATTATTGGTTTGAACTGAGTCATTTCTCTTATTGCACTTGAAACAAACCTTTCCCTTCTATCTTATGTACTGCGTAAAAGTCTTTTTCGTTACTCATTTGGGTATTAGTTACAGTTTAGTTACCGTGTCTAGTATCGTGGTCCGTAAGGCGATAACAATGCATGATGCAGGAAAGGGAATGCAGAGTCATTATTGAATCAGACGAGGAGATCGATGGAGATTTTTCCTGCTTGTTTGGCGAGAAGGAAACAGGTGCTTTTGTGAAAGTGCATTTGCAGTATCCATTAAATTTTACTATGCTGTATCTTTACGCGTATGCAAGCATATAATTGTTACGCTCAAAAAGTAATTGTAATCGTATTCATTTCCTCTGGGGAGACGTAGATATGGCTGAGGAGGTAATGGAAGAGACAGAAAGGATCTTGAGAAGGGCAAGAAGGCGAAAGAGAAAATGCAGCAACACTATAATTATTAACTGAAGGTAGACTGTTACATCTATAAGAATTTTAGCAAACACAGTCGTCCACGCGTTGGTTGAGTGATTGAAACCAATTGATTAAATCAGGACTCACCGCAATGCTTAAACTAATCAACGGTTGTCAGTTTCTCACGAACAACTCACAGTTGGATTCTCGTCTCTTTTCTTAGCTGATTTATTGCTTTGTGCCTTTTGCTATCTGTACAGGCACTGGATGTCTCCTCCCATGTGCCGGGGCATAACCAATAACTGCAACATTAGGTGGTTTGATCGCTTTTGGTATGTCCAATTGTTCGCTTTCTTTTTCTTCCCCTTTTTATATACTTGTACCTTCCACTCCATATCTTACAGTATAAATCAAATTAACTGATCGATGTTCCTTGGGACCCACATAGATTGGCTAAGAAGTTAGGGTTCAAGCCACCATTGTTGTAAAAATTTGAGAATTGATCAACACTACAGTTTACACAAATGTTATCTGGCAGATTGGCAGTTCTTAGTTGTCAATTGCAGGCCCATATATCCTTGGTGGATTTGGGTTCTTAAAATGCTAAACTTGGGCTCAGTGTTTTTTTTTAGAGCCCACAATTTTGTAGATTTCAATCTAACAAGGGTAGCGATTTTAGTACTTTCAGTTAGTTTTGGGAACTAGTATTAGCACCCCAAAAATGTCATTTCGTACTCCTCACAAGTATATTTTTCTTTCTAATTATAGAAAGTTTGAAGTACAACATGAGAATTTTTTAGTGCCAAATCGTTACTCTTTCGTAAAAAGGTTCTTCTTGAATAAGTTTCTCAAAACATCATTTCATGGTGAAAAACACCTGCAGTCCCGCAAGTCTTGTTCTCTTTGTGATTTGATAACCAGGGTTTTATGGTCTCTTACTTTTGCATTTGATAAGAACAGAGGAAAATAAAAAAAATTGTTGAAAGTCGACTTGACAGTGAGTGACGTTGTATTTATTAGTTATTTGGCGAACAAGTTACAAGAGTATATACATAAGATCCTCGACTTTATTATTGTTGCACCCGATTGTTATTAAGAGAAGAATAAAAGTCAAATCCCCTACCTCTAATTAAGCCCTAACCAAACCTAAGCTTGACAAAAGATCAATGCCTAGTTGCCTACGATGGTCCCAATCCAGTTGGACACACGCCGTAGAATCAATTAGAGGGTTCGGTATGGGATCCCAAACCGAGAATAGGATCCCGAATTCTAAATCGAAAATTTTTTGAACGGAAATTTGAAGACCAATTCTTAACCAAAATTTTGGTATTCCAAATTTTCAGGATTCCCAAAATATTTTCCGTATTTCGGGATGGTTTGGTTTTCCTAAATTTCATAGCAATTGAAATAACAATCATTCATAGCAAGTTAAATTAACATGCAACCAAAATAAAATAAGTAACAAACACAAAAGCGAAAAAATAAGTTGCAAACCTAATATGTTCAAAAACTAACAATACAATTTTTTGATTTCGTGTTGAAGAAATAGACACATTTGTGAGAAGTTCGTATCGGCAGATATGGCAATAAAGGGCTATGGTTACTGCCTGTAGACCACATCAATTATATTGCTACTAGTAGTTAGCAACATTTCAAATATAATATATATATATATATGTGTAATAATTATATATAATATTTTCGATTTGGTATGGGATTATTGAAAATTTGGGTAGACAATACCGAGTTTCTTACCAAAATTTCAAGATCGATTCGGTATTTCATTCTGAAAATTTCAGAAATTTTGACATAGGATTTTTTTTATTTGAGATCAGAATTTTTTAATTTGTTTCGGAATTTTGAGGAATTTTTTCCAGCCTAGAATCAACTCGGAACTGCCCCAATTTTTTGTGTCGGTGGACGATCCCTCTGCAAAACCAAGACGTGTGACCAATCTACCAATTAAGTACAACCTCTTTTAATTTTTTTCAGAATAAGGACAATATATTTTTGTTTTGTAAACAAAAAACCACATAAAATAAATAAATCATCATTGTCATTTAAGAAACTGATGAAAGAAAAATGATAAAAATCCAAAGGCATAGGGCCCTCCAAAGACCCACGTGTCACACGGTTATTTCCCCGTCCTCCTTTTTCCATCATTATCTCCTAATAAATTTTAAAAAAGGGCTGCTCTCCTTTTTTTTATTATTATTTTAATTAAAATAACCGGTGATAAATTACGATTACTCAATTGTTTCAAATAAATTATTTTAAAGAATTATAATAAGGTTCTTTTTTAATATTTGTTGTAATGAGTGGTGATTAGAATTCTAAAATGTTGTTTATAGGACGATTTGCTTTTATTTTGTCTTGTTTTGTTTTGTTGTTCTTGCGTGACATATAACTTGTCTTATTTGGTTGGTTCTATGTTTATATAGTCAACAAAGCTAGATTTCAATTATATAATATGCCATTAGAAGAATATTTCGTACCTTATCCTCTATACCCTTCATCTTATTTTTATCAATTTAATGATGTAACAACAAAGTTACCTCCTCGTCTCATCTAACCGCTGTAGAGAAAAATGATTCTCAAGCAGATGCTTTGTACCACGTCTCTAGTACACCCAAGACATATAGAAGAAGGCCAATGTTTTTTATTTTGGTGAAAAACAAATTTAGGAGCTAAACAAAAAATTAAACAACGATAAGTTTTAGACTTACAAATTTTAAAAAATTTGTATATTAATAAAATTCTGACTCTGCTATTGATTTCATGCGGCAAATTTTATCACTCAATCATCAATGAAATATTACTCTTGATAGGTAAACATTTCCCAAACAAAAGATCCAAATAATCATAAAAAATAAAATAAAATAAAAACATCAAAATCGTGGCGAAAATTTCCATAAAGCTTGTAGTTGTCAAGTTAAATTCTGGGGAGGATTCCGATGCTTCCTATGGTGGCCAGTTCACCACACTCGTACGTATTATATAAAGCAACTAGTCTATATTTACCCGCCAAAACTTCCATTGCCTCCTCGAGTGTGCCATGCAAACAAATTATGAAACTTTTGCTTTAAGGCATTGGATTCTCAAAAAGATGGAGGGGAGCATCCAATGCTTGAAGAAAGAGCAATCTTGGGATCCCTAAATTTGTCACAAGGTACTTACAATGTACAACAGGATAAATTACAAAATCGTATTTTTACGTCCAAAATGATACTGAAAGAAGAGGAACTAATCACAGAAGGTCGACTGCATAGATAAATATTGTTGATTGCTAATTTATAAGTTATTTAGGATGAGAATTCGGTCGAAGGACATAATAAATAAACCATAACTATTAAGCATCGGACATGTCATCTAAGTAAATCATTTGGTAAGAGCACAAACGTAAATTTCAAATTTGGCTGCTCTAATGAGATGATGGCCAAATTTGATAATTCAATCTCAACTATTTTATTGACACTATAGGAAAACCAAATTATGTTAAAGTTGCACCAAATTAACCAACCAAAAAAAATAATAATAAGTTGCACCAAATAACCCATTACATCTTTAAGCAACAATGCACTATTTATGAACTGAAACCCTATTCTTTTTTTTTAGGGTTAAAATTAAAACTTTTATGCAGCCTTGGATTGACCAAACTAGGACTAGATTGATTACTTAACACCAATCTCAGTGTGGACTATGATGTAGAACAAATGGTGGATAAAAGAGGAAATGGATTGTTAGAAGACAAAAGGATGAAACCACGAGTCTAACTCACCGCTTTGTTGTGATATACGATGGATTTGAACCATCCGGGATCGTTTCAGCCTCCAAAATAAAGTTTAAAGTTTCATAATAAAAATCTTACTCTTCGTTTGTCGTCCAATTAATGTTTAGTTAAAGTTGTTTTAATTCCTATAAGTCATTTGAGTTGTTCCAAACATTTGTAATCTAGATTTGAGTCACTTGTATGTATCAATTGTAATTTTTCAAGAATGAATCAAATATAACCTTTGAGATTTCTCTAAATTTTCTGGTGATTCCAGACTTCATTCTACAAGGGATTAAGTTAGTAAACCTTTGATCGCTTGGTGTTGCATCAAACTAAACATCATTTAAAATGAGGGTCCTAAATAAAATTAATCCAACCTAATCCATACAACTAATCCAAACCAAATCAATCCTATGCATCAAACGTGTCCTTAACTTGCTTCTATTTTTCCTTCCAAATTAATAGAAATGCTATAAGTAAGAAGGAAAGTTGAATGATAAATCCAAAACCAATTGTCTCCCTGTGCATGAGTGGTGCGCTTGTGGTCCTTGAAATTCCACTAACCCTTAATATACATTTCTTGTATATCTTCAAGGGCAAGAAAGACAAAAAGCTGCATCATTGTTGGCTCTCCCTGTCACTCTCCCTTCTCGACCCTTTCTCTATTTGACTCTTCATATATAAATACTAAACTAATTTTTGTTAATTTGTTTGGTTATATTTGTCATACAAGACTGACATAATCATATAAATCTATCTCCATCATTGTGACTCTAGGGGAAAAAATTGGAAATTTTCTTGGACGTTGTCGGTCACATAATCACGTAGTATTACAATTCAAGTTTTATGATATGAGATAGACGATACTGTTAATATTTTATCAATTTATAAATTCATAAATATATATATATATATATATTAATAATTAAATTCATATACATAATAAACTACGAGTGATTTGATAACACTATATAGGGATGTGACCGTCATTCTGATGATTTTTTCAAAAAAAAAAAAAAACTTATTTCCACATTGTGTAAGTCAAGATAAATTAGTTGGTATGGCCGTAACACAGCCACATATTGTGAATAAAAACCAACATACTTTTTGATATTGTATCTGAAATGTAAATATGTCACCCCAACTATATTATAACTTGTAAATTGATAAGAATGTTATGGTAAATCATAAAAATATCTCATAATTAACAAGATATTTGGTGATAAATTTAATGTTAGCTAGCTAGTAGTGAACCCTTAAAATAAAGACAATTCCCAAATAATCCAAAACTTGGACATTGTCCTCAATAGGCAATTTCCATTGTCCAAACACTTGTGTGTGTTAGTTGGCATTGTTAATGTGTCATTTTTTTCCCCCAAAGATGTTAATGTGTCATTGGTATTGTGTGATGAGATTAGAGGTCAAGTTTTACAATTTGTATTTTATACCCACCCCAACACCTAATAACATGACATAGGACGGATGAAATTAATTATAATAATAAAAAGAAACATTTCAACTCCAAGTTGTTGTCCCTTTACTATTGGTTTCCCTCCCTTTTCTGAACAACAAAATTGCCACTTGATCAGTTTTTAATTCAATTGTGCTACCCAACTTTTTCATTGGGTTTTGACACTTTAGTACTATCTTCTAGTTATATTTCTTTTCACTTGTAAGTGAGAGATCTTAGATCGATTCTCACCAAAAGCGAAGTTGAACCACTTATTATGACAAGCTCATTGTAAGGCTTAACTCACTCCCTCACTCCCTTAATATAAATATTGTTGTTTGTTCCAAAAAAAAAAACCTTTTTCATTATTCGCCTTGATTTAATCAAGCTGGTTAATAAAGTAAGCTCAACTCACTGCATTCAAGTTCGAATTTTCCTTTCTTATTTGCGAAGTTTTGGAATGTTAAATTTTTTGACCAAGTTTAAAGAAAAAAAAAATCTCAATCGGCTGCAAGTCATACATTAGAGTAGAATTTTTATTTTTTATTTATTAAGTTCCTATGAATATAAGTGACGTGTGAAATGATTAAACGGACATTAGGGTAGAGGCAAGGTGGCACTTTGTCTCATATGGGCCTATTGATTGAAGTTGGTAAAGTGTGTGTGGTTTTGGTGGACCCAGCTGCTTTCCCATGCAGTAGGGCCCAACTGAACTGCCCCTTGAGGCCCAACTGCTCCTCACATGCACCATGGACAAGCATTTGGTATCTCAGCTCTAATTTGCCTACCTTTTATTTTTTTCACTGTGCCGACGAACATTTAAATGCATTTTCCCATGCAAATTCTTGTCCTATTTTTTTGGATGGTGTTATCCATGCAGTTATTTTCATTTCTTACATTCGTTTTAAATTTTAGTCGTCGGATCGAATGATATGAAGAAAATCAATAGATAAAAATTAACAAGAATGTGTGTGAATAGTACTACATTTTTATAGAGTAAGTAATTCAAAATTTGTCTTACTTTACATGCAGTAAATTTACAGCTGAGGTAAACGACATGATTATTGGAGAATAGATACCCACATCGGTCATATAACAAAATGATATACAATTCATATATGAAAGTCTTCACCTATAATATCAGCAAAGCTTTTGTGATAAAACTCAACATCTAATAATATGTGGTTAAGTTGGGACATCGCATGTTTTTTTTATTTTTTATGTTGTATTACTTGGACATTATAATTCTCTTAGAATTAAATAATATTAACTTTTTTTTTTTATCGGATGTCCCGAAGGCACCTTAGATTTTTTTTTTTTTTATGGAAAAAGTGAATGAAGAATTAAATATTAACAATATGGCTTCTTATGAACAAATAAAAAAGAAAACAAAGTTGTTTTCTAAGGGCCAGGGACTCAGGGGTTTTGTACTTTCTTTAGAGCCACCACAGCTTGAATTAGAATTCAAATTGCAGGCATCATTTGATATAATTACTTGAAGACAAAGGTTTATAATTGGGTCAAAGAGTACTTAATTAGTGTCGTAATTCACTTTATGTAATTGTGCTAGTAAAAAAGATCTCAGTCTGCCGTCCAACTAGCGCATTTTAAAACCTTATGTGTGTTAGTAGAAATAGAAAACGTTGAGTATATATAAATAGGATATGCAAATAATAATAACATATCTTTCAAATGTCAAAGCAGACAGTCAGTTGTTGATGCCTCAGCCAGTCAGCCTCACTGCAGGCTTCCAATTGAACGACTTGAATCCATCCATATCTTAAATCACAAGGACGGACGACTCGAATGTTTTACCACCACCAACCCACTGACCCAGTGTTTAATCTTCATCCACTGTTTTATTCTAAACTACCACTCTCTTTTCTTTTCTTTCATAGGAAAATATATAACATTGTTAAATTTGCATGCAAAACATTATTTCAGTATATATGATGTGTAATACATCAAGAACTTCGTGGATTTATATTAGAGTTGCGTCAAGAAAATCTCACGTCTACTCAATATGTAAATATAGTATAAAAAAATGCAAATTTACATGGTTTAAGTAATTAAACCATGGTTAGAAGGATTTTTAGTCAAAATCGATAAAAGTGATCCTTGATTTTGTTTATCATTTTGGTCATTCCGTGAAAAATATCAGTTGAATAAGGAATAAAAAGAAAAAAATACACTAAATTTTTGTCAAATCATTTTGGCCTACTATTTATTAAATTGAGGGTATTTTTTCCATTTGATCCTTTATTTAACAAATTTTTTTCAACAATCAACCATGTCAACAAACGCTATCAAATTTTTAGTGGCGAATTCGTTACTAGCCTAGATTTTAGATTTTGAGCATTGAATTTTGAAATTAAACTCAAGGTTTATTGTATGTCGTAGCCAAATAATCAACTACGTCAACAATCGCTATCAAAGTTGAATACAATTGAGTATAAGTGAGAATATGGTTATGCCTAAACTCATGACGTAAGGAACAATGGAATATCAACTTTGGAGTAAATGAATAGTGGAAGCTGCTATCAAAGAGAAAATGAGAAGTGGATGTCGTCACGGACTGTGCCGCCCCGCCATGAGATGAAACATTTACTTCCAAAGGGTCACAAATCATTTTTCTTACACGAATCTTGTACTTCAATTGGTCAACAATTTGATAACAATATTTACTAAATATAGTAGAAAATGAGTTTTGCGTTGCAAGAATCTTGTATCTCATTTGATCATGAACATTCACCATTCGATGTTACACTCGAGATTCCGAGTCTGATTCCTCCTTCTCAATATTTACTTGCATGAGAAAATAATACTAAACAAAGTCTCGTTTGTAACATGTGTTCGTCTGTTTGTCTCAACACTAAAAAACTCAAAAGAATTTGACACATGATAGATAATTAGATGTATGGTGAACATTAAATAAATTTTATGACGGTGAGCAAAAATCCCGAGAAACTCTCTCTCTCCTTAAAGCGTACACGTCAACAACTTCGTACGTACATTTTCTTCTACAGCTCAAGAGTTAAGGTTTTAAGGGAGAGAAAGTCAGAGTGGGGAGTGGGATGGTGGCGACTTTGATGATGGTTTGGAACAACAGAACAGAGAAGAAAATCGAGAGAGAGAACCCTAACTTTTCTTCAATACAAAGCCTCCCTCCCCTCACTGGATGGACCCCATCAAAAATCAATCCTAACCCCAACTGTCACGTATTCTCTCTCTCCTCTCTCTCTCCTCTCTCTCCCTCTCTAACCCAACGCCAACAGCAAGCAAGCATTGTAAAGTTTTTGTCTTTTTTCCCACCACCACTTCCCACTTCTCTCCCTCCACTTTTCTCAGTCTTTAATGGCTGCCCGTTTCACCATTCTCCTCAAAAAAATAGTGGGTCGGTGCTGGATTACCATTGCCACCTCCCTTTTTCGCTGTCAAAAAGATGCCCACTTTGAATTTTTTTAGAAAAAGTCTTTGTTTTCACCATTGTTTGGTTGAATTTTCTTGAACTTAATCTGGGTTTTCTCCAAAGCTTGTGATATTTTCAGAATTGCGGAAAGAAAAAGACAAAAAAAAAAAAAATTTGGGTTGGATTTTGAGTACTTCAAAAGGGTCGTTTTCAATGCTGCATTGTACTGTGCTGAATTTTCATGCTGTGTGTTGCTTCAGAAGCCTTGACCTTCAAGGGGTGTTAAAAAAAACAAAAAACACCAGACGCATGCCTGAATTTTCTGAATTGTAAATTCCATCGGGCAGAACTCATGAATTTGGGATCGAATTTCTGAAAAGGAGATTTGGGTTTATCTCAAACTTTTGTGTATCTCAAGCTTCTGATCAATTTTCCAGCATCATTGCTTAGTTTTATTCACTGAATTTGAGGAGTGAATTTTTGACCTTTCAACACCATTTGTGATGATCAAGTGCATAATTGTCTTTGAACAGTCTTTTCTTTGAAGTGAAGACCAAATTGCAGCAATTTTGAGCCTTTTTTGTGGAGAATTTGAGGTGCTGGTTAAGGCTTTTATGAGTGAAAAAATAAGGCTTTAGATACCTTGCCATCCAAAGAAAGTTTTGGAATCTTGAGCCTCACTCTGTTGGAAAACTTGAGGAGTTGGAATTGGAATCTGCCTTGTTTATGCAACAGACTTTTATCCAGCTGCATTTCTCTTCTTTCGGTGTATCGAATTCGAGCCTCTGAATTTGAGGTAATTCCTTCATGCATGCCATTTTATATTGATCAGAGTACTACTATTTGCATCTGTTGTTTGATCATCTACAGTCAAATTTTGCCATGATTTGGAAAACATTTCTTAATCTTTGAAGTTTTGAAGTACCATTCAACTGCTGCTTGTTAATTTTATTTGTTTTTTTTTTGTTTGTTGGGGTTTCTTGCAGCCAGACCAGTGACAGATTTTGGATGAACAAAGCCTGTTGAAACTATATATTCATCCCTTAGATATGGCAAAGAAGTCACAGAAACGCTCTGTGAGGTATGAGAAAGATCAGTTAGGCTGCATGTGGGGTTTGATGAGTATCTTTGACTTCCGGCACGGCCGCCCCACCTGGAAGCTGATTTCTGATAAGAGGCATGGAAGTAAGCAAGCTGTTGGTAAGAACTCTCAACTTAGAATTCACTTTTAACTGGATATTTGCAACATGCAAGGATTTTCTGCTATTTTTTGCTATAAGTTTCTTCAGGCTGAAATGAATTCAGTGAGTAGCAGTTGTGTTTTGGGGATTTCTCTGGAAAAGTTGTACTAGTTAACATGCTTATCTAAATGGTTTTAGTAAAAGTTTTATTTGGAATCATCGGAAGGGCAATGTTTCTTGCAAGTCCTAATTCTCTTTCTGCAGCTACTGGACTTTCGAGGAACAAGTTTGAGGTTTTGAGCACTTTGGATGAAAACTTTGAAGGCACACTTGTAAGTTGCATCCATATCGAATTTATTGAATTCACTAATTGAGTGATTATATAGCTCATAGAGCTGTGTTAAATGCTTCAGGATGGCGATGGGAGCTCAAAAGCAATAGTGTTAGTGGATGCTTGTAAGCCTAGTGTGAAGAAACTCATGGAAGAAGAAATGTCCAGCGAGCAGGGCATGAAGAAGGAGATAAGCAATGATGCGGTGGAAACTAAACAGTCAGATTCAAGCCAGAACAGAAAGGACCAGAAGAAAACAAAGAGGACTCGCAAGAAAAGCCGAGACATGGACACCCATATTATGAATGCTTCAGAGAACTCGGAATCAGGATGCTCTTGCAATCAGAATCCGGAGCAGAAAACTAGAAGTAATGTTGGAATGGATGAGATAATGGAAGAGGTATGTTGCCAGATCCATCAGAAATATATCAATTGTGCGAATCATGACGTGAATGGTGAAGCTCCTGTGGAACCAAGCGACAAGCATTCTGATTTTGAAGAGAAATTATGTGTGGCAATCAAGGAGTTCATGAATCATAAGTTAGCAGATGGGAAACATCTTACGGAAGATCAGAAAGTCCACCACTTCAAAGAGCTAATGGATGCGCTCGAGGTCTTAAGTTCAGATGAGGAATTGTTTCTGAAACTTTTGCAGGATCCAAACTCACTGTTGGCAAAACATGTCCAAAAGTTCCAGGATGCTCAGATAGAGAAAGATGAAGAATACGCTTCCTTTGCAGAGTCCAAGTTGTCGGAACAGAAGCTTGGTGATGTAAAACAATCTGAGGAGCTTGTCAACCGTAAACAGCGGTACTTTTTCAGGAGAAAGGTCAAGCCTCAGGAAAGAAACCCAAGTAAGGAAAATGAGGATTCTGAAGCTTCAAAGAGAATCGTCATTTTGAAGCCTGGGCCTCCAGTGTTACGAAATTCTGAAACTGGAGATAGTGCATCCCCAGAATCCCATAACATTGTAAGAAATAAAGGGCCAAGTGAAAGAGTTGGTTCCCACTTTTTTCTCTCGGAAATAAAAAGGAAACTAAAGAATGCAATGGGAAAGCAACACCATGGGGCATCTACTGTTGGAAGTTCAAACAGATTGCCTTATGGGCGTCAAAATTCGGGAGGTAGTGACAAAGGAATTGGTAAGGAAAAACTTAGAAGTTCCCCTGGTAAAGAGCATTTCTACATTGAAAGAATTGCTAAACCTTCCGGTGGTATCAAGAGGGCAGAAAAGACTGGGAAAGTGAAAGAACCTGAAGTAAGTTTGAAACATGAAAATCATGGTCTTGCGGATGAAAGGCTATCTAACCTCTACATTGAGGCCAAGAAGCATCTCTGTGAGATGCTGAGTAATGGAGATGAAGGTGTAGATATATCAAGACGGCAGTTTCCTAAAACCTTGGGAAAGATTCTTTCTCTTCCTGAGTACAACGTTTCTCCTTTTGGCAGTCCTGGAAGGGACTTGGAGCATGGCTTTGTTACCGCACAGATGAGATTGTCTGCCTATGACAAACTTTTGAAGGCCAATGAGAATACATGGTCTCCTAAGCGAGAGAAAAATGCCAGCCCCCTTGGTGAGGTAGTACACAACTTAGAGAGTCTGCCGTCTAATTCTGACAATAACCCTGATGATAAAGTACAGTCTCCTAACTCAATACCAAGCATCTCAGATAATCTGATTCAAGATAATGAAGTGGAAGAAGCCCATCCTTCCGTCGTAGATAAGAAAAATTCTGAAGGTATTGATTCTCGCAGCTGTTGAATTTACAATGACAAACATTTTGATTAGTCTCTGTGCTTGCTTTTAAATTCTTTGGTATTTAGGATTTTATAAAATTTTTGTAGGTGTCGAGATTAAAAATGGAAAAGAAATCGTTGCTTGGGAAGAAGAAATTGTTGCTTGGGAAGAAGAAATTGTCTTGGATGCCCTCTCTGAACTAAGTGGTTCTTCAATCGCCATAAATGACCAAAATGATGATAAAAGAATTTCGGAATGCTTACAACAGGTAATAATATCTTTCTTTTTTGTGCTTATGATTTATTTTTCCTTTGGTAAACTTGTCTGCTTATATCCATCATCTCCATCCTGATAATTATTCTTGCCCATCTTCCAGGATTCATATGACGAAAACCCGCAATCTTCTTCATTAGCATCCCCTTCCAGCTCTTTAACCACCAAGCATGTTGAAGATTTAGAAAGTGCTATAGATACACCAGAGCGGCCAAGTCCTGTTTCAGTTCTGGAGCCACTATTCACAGAGGATGATATCAGCCCCGGGAAAACCATTTCTCGATTTGGTATGCTTCATACTAAGACAGTTGATTAACTTTGAATCCTTATATGTTTTGCATGTCTCCATTAATATTAACTTTTTTACTGATCTGCAGGAGAGCTACAACCACTAAGGATCGAATTTGAAGATTATGACCCTTCAGCTGCAGAGCAAGCTAACAATGCAAAAACCTGTACAGAAGACAAGGAACTAATGTTTGATTTTGTAAAAGCAGTCATGCAAGCCTCCGTCTTCAATTGGGATGACTTCTGTATGAAGTGGCTTTCTTCTGACCAAATTATTGAGCCATCATTGTGTGATGAGGTGGAATTTTTTCCTAACCAGCTTTGCTATGACTCGAAGCTCCTTGTTGACTGTATTAATGAAGTTCTACTGGAGGTTTGTGGGCGTTATTATGGTTGCTTCCCTCGGATATCATCTGCAAAACCTAGTATAAGGCCAGTACCAGATATGAAAACTGCTATAGATGAGGTCTGGATAGAAGTTTATTGGCATCTTCGTCCTCTTCCATTGCCTCGTACTTTGGACCAGATTGTCACAAAAGACATGTCAAGACCTGGAACGTGGATGGACCTTCGGTTCGATGCTGAGACCATTGGTGTTGACATGGGTGAAGCCATTCTCCAAGAATTGATGGAAGACACCATATTAAGCTATATAGAAGGAAGTCTCGGAAGTGAAGATGTTTCAGTTAAATCTGAATCAAATGAAACAGAGAGAAATGCTTCATTTATAGCTGAATCAAATGAAACAGAGAGCATTCTCAACTTATAGAACACAGTCTGACTTCGATTTGTCTATATCAAATGCCAAGCCACCTTCTTGCTGAGGCAGTTGGAAAGCAAGTCATATTTGTGCTTCCAGAGGGTGAGAAGCAACATTTTAGCTTTCCTGGAGTACCGTGGATCCGGTATGAACTGGATTTGCAACTTTGTTAACTGAAATCATGTAGATAGTATATAATCTGTTACATGTCAAAACTAAGGATCGGGGGCATCTGGAGCAGCAGTTAGTCACCTGAATGAAAGCCCTTGATAGCTAGGGAGCAGATATCTGGTCTGCAAATTCTCCTTGCAAGAACTCTGGCACTTCTCTGCAAGTCGATTATACAAGACAGATAAGAACAGGTACCATTTCTGAGTCGTCATCTGTGTCAACCGCCGAGGCGGTAATGTAGAGAGTTGATCTTATAAGTGTAGATTTATAGAGGGTTGGAGTGTTTAGTTGAGAGTTGTTGATTTCATTCATTGTCAATTGTGTTACCTTGTTCTTTGTATTTGGTGTTGTATTTGAAAGGGTTGGAGTACAAGAAGTTGTAGGTTGTGTAGTTCCAAAAGAAAAAAACAAGTTGCGAGTTGTGAGTCTTGTGACTGACTATTACTGGTGTTGTAATTAGTAATTACAAAGAAAATAAAGGAAGATCATGCTAGGTTTTGTTATATGGATTGAACAAGCTGGATTTTGGATTGCAGATTAATAAAAGTTGTGGAAAAATTATATTGCACGGGAAGCGGAGATTTTATCTTCCACAGTGGTTTAAGGGAGTGTGATGTCTATAAATATGAATCATGCAACGCATGATTCGTATTACTTTAATTATGGCAAGTATTTTTTTTTTCTCTTAATAATGTAAATTAGGGAATTAACAAACTTCTGTTTTTAACTTTACTAACAGAGAGATAATCTACTCTAAATTCATCAAATTTTGAGTCTGAGGGAAATTAAGACTTTGATGTTCTTCTCTTCCACAAAATTTCTCTCCTCAGCAAACAACAAAATTCAGAAAGAAATTTATTTATTTATTAGAAATATTCTTTGGATTCAAATAATAATAGGAGAGGAAGCTGCAAAGGTTATCGGCAAACGCACAAGCCTCTTTAATATTATCAAACAAATATGTCTCAAGAAAATGACTGAATTAATACAACAATGTTGTGCAGTGCAGCTCATTGGCCTCCCATATCATATAATTACATAAACACAAACTAGCATTTCTCATGAAGATTGTACTTTTAACTTCATACGTAAAGCCGTCAAGTCTACTCAAACGAAAATTGTGTGAGGTTTACTGAAAGAGAACAAAAGCTCTAGAGATTCACTTTTGACAAGGTGAGATGGTTAATTTTCTTTTCCTACGTGACAAGGTGAAATGGTTACTTCTGCCTTTTCTTCGCCCGTAACGATGGGGTTACTGGAGCTGCTGGTCTTTTCTTTGCAAAGGCACTAGTTCTGCTATCTTCATCATCATTGTCATCATCATCTTTAGCAGCTAGTGTGGACTCCTCTGCAATTTTAGCAGCATTTCTTCTTGCGGCATCCAACTTGTAATGTAATTTCCTTTCAAGAGGATCATTTGAAGGTACAAACTTGGATGGGCGGGGAGCTACAGCACCTAGTCCAAGCCTGCAAAATTCAATAAAGAGTTCTGCAGAAAGTCAATAATGTCTCAATTACAGCCAATATTGGCAACTAAAGATAATTATACTCTCTTAAACACAAAATAGATAAATAAATCAACTTGCCTAGCAGGCCGAGCCTGTATTTCAAATGGCTCATCTTCTGCAGGTTCACTCATGGTATTAAGCCATTTTTTAGCCTGCACATCAGCCAATTTTCGTGCACAAAGAAAGTTAGCTTTTGAACATCAATGAAAGGATTGACATCAATAGCATTGCAAAGAATTGTATAGTTCTTAGACTCCACGACACCCCATTCATAAGGATTTTCGACCAGATTGCTATGACATCACTGGCAAAAACAGATACTCTTAACTAAAAGATTACGGAGATACCGTGTTGATGTAAATGTTGTTTATCACCATAAACATATAAAAATCATATAATCTTCAGAGTTATCATGTACTCAAAACAATCTCATTTAAAACAACCTGGGGAGGTTTCAAATTAGTTCAAACTTGAACCCCATTATTTTCTTGTCTAATAGCCTGCTGCAGATATTCACAACCCAATTACAAATGACAAATCAATCTTTTAGAACAGCATTTCCCTTCTGAGCTCATTCACTACACACACGCGCTCGCGCGCACACACAAATACAGGCGCGCGCACATACAAACGCGCGTGCCCACACACACGCACAAACGCGGGCTCAGAGACAGAAAGATACACAACTCCAAGAAAACTATCATTTCATATCATCAAATCTCAAATTCTAATGGATGTGCATTCTATGCCGGGTTCTAGTTGCTCTAGACCATATAGACCAGACATGGTAGTAGTAACCGGAAAACAGTACATTGTTCATAACACGACGGGGAAAAATCATCTCACCAGATCCAAAGCTTTATCCAATTTAACTATTTGAGGACGTTCCTTTTTCTGCGGCGTCTTGTCGGTGCTCATTGCTTCCTACACAGCCTGCAGAGAATAAAACAGTCTTAAATCATAATCAAACCCAAGCAATACTATCTTATTCATTAGCGAGTAAAACCCAATTCATCAAGTAACAGCAAAATAGCTAAAAGGGTTTTGACCGAAAGCTACATTCGTTTCGGATTGAAGCGTGGAACCAACAATGTTTATTGCAACCTAAAATATGCTACTGAGCCTACAATTTCAAAGCACTTTAAAATCAAAGCTACCCGAACAGTGCTGAAATACTGGTAAACCCAAATCAAATCAGAAAATATAACAACGGAAACACCATAACTGAAGCAGGATATAAAGCTAGGGTTTTGAACAGCGTACCGATTCCCAGAAAAGGCAAGAAATTGCGAAGCCTTCAATTGGGTTCTGAGCAGGAGTGCGGGTTTTTGGGTTTGGCAATGGCGCGCAAAAGGCCAAGACTTGGGGAGGGTTCGAGAGAAATAGATGGATTTTAGGAAATAGAAAGAGAGAGAGAGACTGATGCTTTGCGGGTTTTCTTTTGTTGGGCATCAATTGAACAAGATCTTCTGCTCCCCTGTCCTGTTCTCACTTTTACCCTCCAAATGGGATTTGCCTAAAACTGCTAACCTCGAGTTATTTATTTATTTATTTATTTTTGTCAAATGATAGATTTGTTAGATAGTTACTTGTCTAAAGTTGAGTTATTTGACTAATGGCTCATATGTATTAGCATGATATGAAATGTCCAAATTGTCCTTTCATTCAAAGTACATGAGACATAATTGATCAAAATGAAGTGAAGTGACTCGATTTTGGCAATTCTTATAGGCAATGTTAGATAAATCTAATTTTTGGGATAAAGACTAAAAGCCATTTCGTAGACCAAATCAATAAATAATTTTTTTTTTATTATAAACAATATTCAACACTATGTTTTCATCTTGTAAACCGAAGCCAAAACGTTCAGCATTGTGGACTACACTCCATTAGCTCTCTTTAAATTCAGAGTTCCCAAAAGGCCAAATTCAAGGACTTCAAATCTTCTACCCGTTTTGCGTATGTTATCTCTGTCAATTAAGGCAAACTTTTGAAAAACACAGGAATCACCTAGGTGTATAACCAAGCCAATGTCATTAGGGTGGACCAACATGAATGTTGTTCTTAGTCATTTTATTTAGGGGTGAAAAAAAAATCAAAAAAGCCGAAACCGACTAAAAAAAATACTAAATTGATAATACCAAAAAATTTGATAACTGAAACCAAAAAATTTGGTACATGTATCAGTACCACACCTACGGTCATTCGGTAAGACCGAATTAAATATATATCACTCTTTCTCTCTTTGTCTTCGACGACTCTGCCCTCCTGTCTTGACTCCTCTCCAATGCTCTTTCTCTCTACCTCCTTCTCTGGGCGTACCACCAACGCAACGCCTTCTCTCTCCATCTTCTTTGACGACTCTGACGCTCTCTCTTTCACCTTCGACGACCGAAATTAGGGGTGGGTTCAGATCAAATTTTGTTTCTCTTATTTTCGGTTCGGTTACCAAACCGAAACTAGCCCTACTTTTTTCTTCTAGTCCGAATTTTAAGGGTAAGTTTTATCCATGGACTGTTACCGCACTTCTATAGAACAATAACCATAAAACGACTAAACAAAGAAGAGTGGAACACACATGTTGGTGGTCAATCTTCATTGCTTCCTAGTGGTGTGAGACAAAAGTGTCATTTGATAACTATTTCATTTTTTTTTTAATTTGAAAACTCGTTCAGTAACTATTTTTAAGTTTGATTTTTTTTTTAAATATGAAAACTATTTTCAGTTTTGATTTTTAAAAAATATGAAAATTAAAAACAATAAACTGAAAGTTACATGACCGTTTGATTTGTTTTCCATCTTCACTTTTTTTTGGAAACTTAACATTGTTTGACTAGGTGTTTAATAAATGTGTACTTGTCCGAGGTGGCAAATACTGAACATGTGAATATGGTACATAAGATTTGAAGGGCTACTCAGTAGTGTTATTTCTCCTAATTTGTAAGTGAGAGGTTTTAGTTCAAATCTCGTGGATGGTGAATTCGATATCAAATTAAATTATCCTTTGCGTAGCTTGATCGAACTCTCTTCTTCCTTTAGTGTAAAATATATCATCATAAACAAAAAAGTTTTGAAGGCTTTAAAACAAAAACAACTAGATTTGTCACTTGGAATGGATGTGAGCTCAACCTTTCTTAACTGACTTCTTGTGGATGTGGTTCAAAATGGAAAGGGATCCTCTCCGGATCCATTTCCATCGAATCCATCTAGTTTGAGATCCAGGCCGTTGAAATTTGATCAAATGACTACATTTATTATTACTTTAAAGGAGCCCCTTGTTTGTAACTGTTAGATCAATTTCAACCGTCTGAATCCCGAACTAGATGAATTAGGTTTAGGTGAATCCGTTCAAATTAGATTGTATACGTGGATGTCATACCAAGTGCTACGTGAATAGCAAATAATAAAGAGGTATTCATCAATTTCCCCCTGAACTTGTGACTATTGGCCAATTTCCCCCCTCAACTTTAATTTTGGCCAATTTTCCCCCTCAACTCTCATAATTAGTCAATTTCCCCCCTCAACTTTAATTTGGCCAATTTCCCCCCTCAACTCTCATAATTAGTCAATTTGCACCCTACTGTTAATTTTTTAATTTGATCATAATTAAACAAGTGTGTGTAAGAAACTAAATAAGATGTATGTTAATCATTTTCCTATGTCTTTATCCTATTACAAATAGATTAAAATTTAGAATTTTACAATTTATCATAGATAGTATTATTAGTCATAATAAATCAGTATGGAGTAATTTTATTTGATTTTTTTACTATACAAAATTGATAACGAAAAGGATTGATGTGTACATTTTTGTATGTGAATACAATTTTCTTTATAAAAGTGAAAGCTAAGTTCAAGTAAATTGCGGAGAATCGAGCTTTAGTACAAAAATGGCTAGTCAATTCATAATTTTTGACTCCTTATTAAGAAGAACCCATTTTATTGAAATAGGTCTTATCCATGAGTTTAGGATTATTATTTCTTCTTCTACATGCTTTAAACCCGATTCATAACTTTTTCTTATAATCAACCCATATCACATACTAATTGTATTATGTTTTTGTACATTTTACCGTATATTATGCATGTGAGTTTATGTTAATTTTAGTACTTTGTTGGAAGTTATTAGAAAGATTGAAAGAAAAAAAAAAGAATAGATGGAAAATTAAAAAAAATTAACAGTAGGGTGCAAATTGACTAATTATGAGAGTTGATGGGGGAAATTGGCCAAATTAAAGTTGAGGGGGGAAATTGACTAATTATGAGAGTTGAGGGGGGAAATTGGCCAAAATTAAAGTTGAGGGGAGAAATTGGCCAATTGTCACAAGTTCAGGGGGGGAATTGATGAATGGATAAAATTTTGTATTTATATAATAATTTGTATAAACTAAATTTCATCCTCACACGTCT
The DNA here is from genome assembly GCA_035220775.1 of Malus fusca. NCBI lineage: Eukaryota > Viridiplantae > Streptophyta > Magnoliopsida > Rosales > Rosaceae > Malus > Malus fusca. Next base: position 18,487,729 of record CM069059.1, on the reverse strand, counting down.
TTTATCTTTTAAAAAGAGTCACCTATAAGAAAACTAAACCACGTAACATACATTGAGCAACTTTGTTAGCATGTCAATGAATATGCGCAAGACCTTCTCCAGCGGCCAATTTAAATGAGATTAAATTTTGTAAATAAAATGATATGAAAGTTAATGATTGAATTATTATTTAAGTATTAATAACCTTTTTATTTTTTTTTAATGATAAATCATTTAGCTTTCAAATTTATTTTGCAAATTTAGTCTTCCAGTACCCCCAGTCTAAATACCAACTTTGCATCCTCTTTAACAAGACCAATAAAGGGCATATCCGAATTCAAAAACAGATTTAAAAGATATTTTTTACTTAAAATATAAAACCTCCATTTTGTGTTCTGGCGCTCTCTTTCACATTTATAGAGTTGGGGGCACTTTATCAATCGTAATGGGAGCTTTTCTGAGCTATATTTCAAATAGAAATTTTCATTTTAATCCTTGACAAAAATGATTTTTAGATTAAAATTATGAGTAAGATTAAAATCTAATTTTAGTCCCTTAATACATTAATAACCTCATTTATTAATTATATTTTGATTTTTTAATTATTTCTCTTTTTTTTTCTTTCTAATTTTTAATGTATTAATTTTATTTCACTATAATTTTCATTTTTATTTCATTTATCGTAATATATTTTGTTGTAAACAATTAGATAAACTAATTTTTGTTATACAATACATCTCGATGTACTTTGTCCTTCATTTAGGTACATTAAATTCATTATAATACATTTTGGTGCATACATTTAGGTACACACATTTCGGTAAATGCATTTCGTGTGACGACCCGTCCCGAATTATAATGTATTTTATCCCCGATAACGTGGAAATGTCGATTTTACCCTTGAGCGTTAGGTTGTGAATGTATAAATGGACTAAGGAAATGGACCAATTATCTCATTTCCGACTTCTTTGGACCCAATTGAAATTTGGGGTTGTTTTGGATGATTTTTAGCCTATAATTGGTGGCTCAATTAGGGCTTAAGAATTGTATATGGGTGCCCAATCCGGATCAAGACACACACACACTTTCACACGTGTTCACCTTCCCGTACTCTCTCTCTCGTTCTCGAACACTCTCTCTCTCCGTACACCTAAGACCAGCCACAAATCCCTTCAAATCGTCGCAAATCGAGCTAGTAGACGTCACTTCCGGGTTCCTTGCAAGCTCAGAAGTCGAACTATACCCTTAATTTGGAGGAAAAATCTTGGGAACTCGAGAACCAGTGAGCTCCGACGAGGTGCCATGTTGCTCCGTCGTGATCACGGGTGTTTCTCGGAGTTTTAAAGTTCTATGGGGTCTTAAAACAACTTTACGAAGTTGTTAGAGAAGGTTTGGAAGGTTTTGGACGTCGGGACACTTGAGTTTGTAGAGTTGCAGACTTAGCCAGTTTTTCAAGAATTTTTCCGACCAGTTTCCATTGGGTTTAGGACGTAAATGTGGTAAGACTTTGTTCTCCTTGTCCAGAGCTTCATTTTGGTACAAATTTCATGGAAATTGGTTGAGAAATGAGTGAGATATTAAGGTTCAAAGTTTTTCCAGAAACCAGCGAGTGCAGCAGTGGCCGGCGCTGGACTCCGGCGAACCAATGAGGGAGAAGGAGAATATTCCGTTAATTTTGACGGAATATGCTAACGGCGTCAGGTAAAATAAACAGAATATGTTGTTATTTAACGGAATATTCCCTAACGCTGTTAGGGAATCCGTCAATGTGCCAGGCACGTGCCTGTGCGTGGGCGGCGCTTGAGGGCGCCTGGGAACTTAGAATTTTTTTCTTAAAATATGGGGATGCTCGTGGGGTTGAGTAGGCCACGATGGCATATTTAAATACCCTAATTGAGCAACGTATAAGAAGTTATTTCCTAGTTTTGGTTATGTGCTTAAAATAATGTTAAAATAGTTGTTTCACATATAGGTGAGTCGTTTCCAGAGGACGAGCACAATCAAGTGAGACTCGGGGGCTACGACCCTTCCACATATCAGTGAGTGGGCTTTTGGTTTTCAGTATATATATATATATATGCTTGGTATTTTTCCCAGAAAACTTATTTAAATGGTTTTATGTTTTGAATGACATGCCAAATGTTTTATACTTAGAATATGCATTTAGTAGTTGCATATATTATTGTTGGTGCTGCAAACGCTCAGGTAAGTTCCAGTTGAGTTTATATATTGTGGATGTGAGTTTCATGGTTATGATTACATTTGATGCATTTAAAGCTCATAAACCTGCACCCCGGTGTTAGTGCTCCCGCCCGTGGCCAGGGCACAGTCCTTCACGTGATGTTCACCTCCCGCACCGCACACTCACCTTGGATCCAAGTTAGGTGCACAATCCTGTCGTACAGACCACTATAGGTGGTTCCGACTCGTAGGTGACCCGCGATTATTTGCACAGTCTTCACGTGATCATAGCACTTGAGCGTATTTATTTACATCTAGTCCTGTCGTACAGACCACTTTAGGTGGTTCCGACTCGTGTGCAAGCATATTTGATGAGCTATAGGTTTAGTCGTACATGCCGCAATAGGTGGATCTGGCTGACATATTACTTTTCATTGATTTACTTCACCTGGTTTACTTATTTCATTATGTTGAGATATTTGGCATGACATACATCTGGATTTGGCTATTTCAAGTATGGTTTCAATATAGATATGTATTTTATTTTATGGGAAATTATACGGGTTTTACGGCGAGGGGTTATTACTTTTCATAAGTGAAATGGTTTTGAAAAGCTTTGTTTTTGCCCACTCACACTTTTTGTTTTGCGCCCCTCTAGGTTCTAGGTATGTGTGCTTGTTGGTGGCTTGCGTGGAGTTGACGGCGGTTTTGACAGATTGTAATTAATGTATGACCATTTATCTGGTATTGTATAATTAGTGTTTGTCATGCTAGACTGCACTTAGGTTACCTATGCTCTGGTTATGTGTAATTATACTTAAATCTCATCTCTAGCACCTATATTTGCGTATAGTGTAAATTAGTTAAATTGGTTTTTTTTTATTCACATTTTTATATCCTTATCACTTCCGCACTGCGCACATGGCTACGTCACCATCGCGTGACGGCCATCACGCCTTGATTTAGGTCGGCGTGTGTCAGTTTGGTATCAGAGCCTAGGTTTGGCAGTCATACATATCTTGTGAATATTCTAATTATTTTGGTGTTTTCTGTCAGAACCATGCCGCCTCGTACAGAGCCATGTTCTTCAGCTGAGTCTAGTTTCCTCGATATTGCTCAGTTAGGGGAAGTTATTGCCAATGCTATTCAGTCTTCGCTTCGTCCTCTTCAGATGACACCTCTGGAGACTGTGTATAATATGAAGTTAAATAATTTTATGGGTAATGAAGGGCACGAAGGAGCTGAGCGTTGGCTCAATCATCTTGAGAAAACCTTTCGATTGATGCAGAGACAGGGAAATCTTCATGAGATAGGTGGGTTGAGACGACCAGCTGGTTTTTAGGTGAGGTGCCTGCATCCTGGTGGAGGCAGAAATCTTATCAGTTATCACCAGAGGAAGCTGCTGATTGGGAGATTTTTAAACGGTTATTTCAGAAAAGATTTATTCCTCCAAAGTATATAGATCGTAAGAAGCAAGAATTCCCGCACTTAAAGCAGGGGAAGATGTCAGCTAATGAGTACTACAAGAGGTTTACTGATTGCCCTGAGATTGCTGCTAATCCTGTAGAGATGCTTCGTCATTTTAGGTTAGGTACTTGAAAGAAGTGGCGTTCTATGACGACCACGACTCCCTGTGCTACTTTCCAGGAGTTTTATGAGATTCTGCTGCAAGTTGAAGATTCAGAAAACATACCCAGTGATAGTGAGGAGGAAGAAGAAAAAGATGGTAACCAAAAGAAAAATGATAAAGGTAAGGGCCAGTCGTCTCAGGGACATCGCAAGACTCAAAGTTTTAAGAGAAATGGTGCCAGTTACAGTTCTTCTAGCGGGGGTTTGAGTTCTACTGCGCAGAAGAGAGGTGGCAGATTTTCAGGAGGTCATCGATTCCATAAACAGATAGATTCTGGTAGCGCATGTGCTCCTTTATGCCGTATGTGTAATAATCGGCACTTTGGGGAGTGTAGACGAGGCAGTAGTGGATGCTATACTTATGGCCAGATGGGGCATCGGGCTATTCAGTGCCCGCAGAACCAGCAGAAGTCCCAGCCACCTTCCTTACCACCACTAGTTCCGATTCAGCAGGTTCCAGGGCTTAATGGTTATACCCAGACGGGTCACGGAGGTGCTTATCATTATTAGGGTGATATAACTCCATATTATGGAGGACAATATTGGTATCCACAAGATCTATATCAGCAGGGTGGTTATGCTCAGTATTTAGGAGGTTATACGCCGTATCAGCCATTTTCGGCTGGTGGATCACAGGGGTATTCCGGAGGACAGTCCCAGAATTTAGAGGTTGCTTCTAGTAGTGCAGGATCATCGAGGCAACCTAATCAGCCTGGTTAGGGACGTAGTGTGCAGAGACGTGGTAGTCAGGCTAGCAGAGGCCGTGGAGGACGATAGCATGCACATGGGCGTATTCATCACATTATGTTGCAAGATGCTCAGAATAATCCAGATTTGATCATGGGTACGTTGAATATTCTTGGTCATTTTACTAGAGTATTAATTGATTATGGTGCTAAGCACTCTGTTATTTCTCATATGTTTGCTCGGACGACGCAACCTCATCCTATACCTCTTGGGTATGAGTTAGAGTTTTCAATGCCTATGGGGATACATGTTATGTTAGCTGTGTGTATCCAGGATGTCCCGGGTTGGTGGAGGATGTTGTTATGCCATGTAATCTCATTCTGTTAGATATTGTTGATTTTGATGTTATTTTGGGCACATATTGGTTACATTACAATCGTGCTAAGATAGATTGCTATGGGAAGATAGTCACTTTCCATCGTCCTGGTTTGCCTAAGGTTACATTCGTGGGCGAACGTAGTAGAGTGAGACACAACGTTATTTCTGCTGTGAGGGCTAAAAGGTTGTTAAAGAAAGGTTGTCAGGGATATTTGGCTCATGTGGTGTTAAATGACAATACTCCTAGCAGTGTGGAGGATGTACGAGTAGTCAGGCGTTTTCCTGACGTATTCCTTGATGATTTACCTGGATTACCGCCAGACCGAGATGTGGAGTTCATTATTGATTTGCTTCAAGGTACAGATCTTATATCTTTAACTCCTTATCGAATGGCTCATGCTGAATTGAGAGAATTGAAAATTCAGTTACAAGAATTAGTTGATAAGGGTTTCATTCAGCCTAGTACTTCACCCTGTGGAGCTTCAGTTTTATTTGTACGAAGGAAAGACGGGACTTTGAGGCTATGTATTGACTATCGACAGTTGAATCGGGTAACGATTAAAAATCGTTATCCATTGATGTGTATATATGATTTATTTGATCAGCTTCGAGGTGCTTGTGTGTTTTCTAAGATTGATTTGAGGTCTGGTTATTATCAACTGAAGATCAAAAGTGAGGATGTTCCTAAGACTGCTTTTAGGATCGATATGATCATTATGAGTTCCTTGTGATGCCATTTGGGTTAACTAATGTGCCTGCAACTTTTATGGGCTTGATGAATCAAGTATTCCAGCCATATTTAGACAGGTTTGTCATTGTTTTTATTGACATCTCACTTTGGTGATGAAGAAATTGAGGGAACACCAATTGTATGCTAAGTTTAGCAAATGCCAATTTTGGCTAGATCAAGTGGCATTTTTGGGACATGTTATATCAGCCCAAGGTATTCAGGTGGACCCTCAGAAGGTAGCAGCTGTTGAGAATTGGGAGCAACCACGAACCGTCACTGAGGTACGGAGTTTTCTTGGCCTAGCTGGTTATTATAGATGGTTTGTTAAATATTTTTCAGTTATTGCATTACCACTGACGAGGTTGACTAGAAAAGATGTTAAATTTGAGTGGGACAATAATTGTGAGCAGAGTTTCCAGCAGCTAAAGTATTGTCTCACTCATGCACCTATTTTGGAGCTTCCATATGATAGTGGTAATTTTGAGATTTATAGTGATGCTTCCTTGAATGGTCTAGGTTGTGTGTTGATGCAGCATAGTAGGGTGATTGCTTATGTTTCGTGACAATTGAAGCCTCATGAAATGAATTACCCTACTCATGATCTTGAGATAGCAGCCATTGTTTTTGCCTTGAAGATTTGGAGACATTATCTCTATAGAGAAAAATGTAAGATTTTTACAGATCATAAAAGTCTTCAGTATCTTTTCACCCAGAAAGATCTTAATTTTCGCCAGCGAAGGTGGATAGAATTGCTCAGTGATTATGATTGCACGATTGAGTATCACCCTGGTCGTGCAAATGTGGTGGAAAATGCACTTAGTTGGAAGTCTCAAGGTCGAATTAATGCTTTATACGCTTGTCATATCCCTCTTCTTGCAGATTTGAGATCCATTGGAGTGAAGTTAGGGGTGGAATAACGAGAAGAAGCTTTACTGGCTAGTTTCCAAGTCGGACCAATTTTAATTGATCGTGTGCTCGAGGCTCAGATGAATGATGAAGAAACTCAGGAGTTAATTCAAGCAAGAAATCAGGGGAAAAAGAAAGATCTCAGAATTAGAGAATCGGATGGCATGCTTATGCAGGGGAAAAGAATGTACGTGCCGAATAATGCAAAATTAAAGAAAGAAATTCTTGATGAAGCGCATGTATCGGCTTATGCAATGCATCCTGGGGGTACTAAAATGTATCATATCATTCAACCATTTTATTATTGGCCTGGTATGAAAAGAGAAATTGTTGAATATGTGAGTAGGTGTGCCATTTGTCAGAAGGTCAAAGCTGAGAGGAAAAAGCCGTTTGGATTAATGCAGCCACTTCTCATTCCACAGTGGAAATGAGAAAATATTACTATGGATTTCGTGTACAAGCTTCCCCGTACGCGAAAAGGTTATGATGGAATTTTGGTGATTGTGGATTGGCTTACTAAATCAGCACACTTTATTCCAGTGCGAGAGAAATATTATTTAAGCCGATTAGCTGAGTTATTTATATCAGAAATTGTTAAATACCATGGGGTTCCGGTTAGTATTATTTCGGATCAGGATCCTAGGTTCACTTCTAAGTTCTAGGTGACATTTCAGGAAGATCTTGGTTCAAGATTACTCTATAGTATGGCGTATCATCCTCAGACAGATGGGTAATCTGAGAGAACTATTCAGACGCTAGAGAATATGTTAAGATTTTCTGTATTGCAGTTTGGCGACTCTTGGCATAAGCGTTTGGATTTGATGGAGTTTGCCTACAATAATAGTTATCACTCTAGCATTGGTATGTCACCTTTTGAGGCACTCTATGGTAAGTCTTGTCAGACTCCTTTATGCTGGTCAGAGGTTGATGAAAGAGTTTTGGCGGGACCTGAGATCGTAGATGAGACTACACAGAATATTCAGGTAATTATTAAGCTATCATCGAATAAAGTTAATAGCTTCAAAAATACCCAATCTTTTTTGGGTGATAGTTGATCAGCTTATTACTAGCAGACAAACTTATTAACTACTATCACTGAATACGGTGATAGTAATTAGCAGACCTGATATCATAGATGAGACTATATAGAATATTCAGATCGTAGAAGAGTCTAGTAGACAAACATGCCACAGATATGGTGTATAAAGTTGGTGATAGTTAGGGTAATTATCACCCAAATACGGTGATAGTAATTAGCAGACCTAAGATCGTAGATGAGACTACACAGAATATTCAGATCGTAGAAGAGTCTAGCAAACAAATATGCCACAGATAGGGTGTATAAAGTTGGTGATTTGGTATTTTTGAAACTATCACCATGGAAATGAGTAGTAAGGTTCGGGAAAAAAGGTAAGTTAAGTCTTAGATACATCGGACCGTACCAGATCACCGACCAAGTCGGTGAAGTCGCTTATAGGCTTGAGTTGCCTCCTGAATTATCTAAGGTGCACGATGTTTTTCATGTTTCTATGCTTTGCCATTATGTCTCTGATCCATCACATGTGATACCTCCTCAACCACTAGAAATTAATCCAGATCTGACTCATGACGAGGAGCCGATGACGATTTTGGATTGGAAGGATAATGTACTGAGGAATAAAACTGTGCGCTTAGTGAAAGTTTTGTGGAGGACTGATTCAGTGGAGGAAGCCACCTGGGAGACGGAGGATCGTATACGTTGTTTGTACCATATTTAGGGCCTCCGTATTTAGACCTCGTATAAATACTCGGGGGACTCAAATGTAATTATGTAATAAATGAAGGGGCAAATATGTAATAAGTGAGGAACCCTTATTCTATAAAAGGACTCATCACTCTCCTCATTATAGAAGGTCAAGGTTTAGGCCATGGGAAGAGAGAAAACATCTCAGAGAGGGCAAACACAGAAAATAGGCTAGAGAGCACACTGCCTCTAACCTTCTTGTATATTCACCATTCAGAAGGAAACAATATCAACATCAGTGTGGACTACGATACATCCTGTGTTCTTTACTTTCTTGCAGATTCATGGTCGGATTTATGTTGTTCCAAGACCCTTCCGGTTTTGTGCATCAACATTTGGCGCCGTTTGTGGGAAACGACACGAAAAGCTATGTTGGTTCTCTTTCATTTTTTTTTTCATCAAACTACTGTGAAACCTTCACAACCTCACCATTGTCCACCGTGGATCTGCAAAACCCAAAACCGAACCAACCTCCCCCAGCTCTCTCTCTCTAGCCATTCCTTTTAACCAGATACTCACACTCTCCCCAAATCAGTTCACCAGAAACAAACGGAAAATCAAATCGAACCAAACAAACAGAAATTTCGTTAACCCACATCTCAAAATCCCCGAAATACCCAAATCCAACATCAAGTTCCGACCTTTTTGTCCCCTCATTTCTCGGATAAATTCAAAATTTGAAGGCCGGAACCCTGTTCTCGAAGCTTTCCGACGACGTCGTTCGGAACATCCTCTTCAAGCTCGAGGAGGACCCGCGAAACTAGGCTCGGCTCGCCTGCTCCTGCACCAAGTTCTCCTCCATGATCTGCAACGTCTGCTGGAAGACCAAGTGCTACAAGGTCATCCCCTCTGTCGTCTCCGATCTCCTTATCGGCTCCACCGAGCCTGCCGGCGGCTGGGCCGCCCTTTACAAGCTCGATGTCTACTACATTGGCCTCCTCCACTCCAGCGTCCTCTTCGAGAACTTCGACTTTGGGCTCAAGCGCGAGCTCGGTCCCGACAAGAATTACCGAAGATTGAACTCCAATCCGGTCGGCGCATCTCCGGCGGTGAATCCTCTGATCGAGGCTTCCTCGAGCCAAATTGGCGCAAATCAGAAGCCCATCAAGAGCAAGATAATCCCCAATTAGAATAAGCAGCGGCGAAGGCGGATCAAGTTGCCGTGGAGAATGAAGTCGTTCGAGTGGGCGACGAATTTTCGATTTGCAAGAAAAGGAAGGTCTGCAGACTGATGAGGTCGCATTTGGCTTATGAGGTCTGGAATCTGAGCCGTGAGCAGGGCAATTCGGACCGCATGACCGCAAACATCAGTACTCCTCCTTCCCCTTCTTGCAACAGCTCTGTCAATGCACGTCAAACAGGAGCAGAAATCAAAAATAGAAAGTAAAAGTAGAAAGCCAATGAGCTGGAAATGCAAGTGTGAGAGATCATTGCAAGCATCCAATGCAGTCTCATCATATTCCATGGGCATCGACCACCAGTAAAGCAAAAACAGAAAGCAAAAGTAGAAAAAATGAGATCAGGAAAAAAATAAGAAAACCGAGATATGTTTTTCAAACAAAGAGTCAGGTTGGTATACTTGATGATGGCTTTTGTCGACACGGAGAGACCATGCCTGCTGACCAAACCTGCTTCCACGTGAAGTTTTCCTCCAACAGCTGGACCGGTGAGGTTGATGTGAAGGGAGAAATCTCGCTGTTGCCAAGTCCCAGCAGTTTTTTTTTTTTTTTAATGATGTGATTCACTTCTCTTATCTTTTGGAGACATCTGTATAACCCCACCAGAGGGTAATCATAAAAAAAATTAAAAAAAATAAAAAAATAAAAAAGTCGGCAAGCCCATAATAGTGGGCTGGAATGTTATGTGGAGGGCGAAGACCCATATGCCCAAAAGAGCCAGGCCTTATGGTTTCAAACTCCAACCTTCATCCCTCCACTTAAAGTTCACCCTCTATTATCACCAACTAGGTGATCAAAAGTACGTCCAGTACTCCAAAATTATTCGGCAGCCTGCCGCTATTATCACCAACTAGGTGATCAAAAGTACGTCCAGTACTCCAAAATTATTCAGCAGCCTGCCGTTATTATCACCAACCAGGTGATCAAAAGTACAACCCGTCCTCCAAAAAATCATACATGAGCATCACTCATGACAATCACCATCATACATGAGCATCACTCATGTCAATCATACATAAACATTCATGAGCATCACTCATGTCAATCATACATAAACATTCATGAGCATCACTCATGTCAACATTCATGAGCATCACTCATGTCAACATCCATGAGCATCACTCATGTCAATCAACATAAACATTCATGATCATCACTCATGTCAATCAGCTTTGAAAGCTTCATTTACAGAGCTCTAGCTTCGAAAGCTTCATTTATAGAGCTCCAGTTTCGAAAGCTTCATTTACAGAGCTCCAGCTTCGAAAGCTTCATTTACAGAGCTCTAGCTTCGAAAGCTTCATTTATAGAGCTCCAACTTCGAAAGCTTCATTTACAGAGCTCCAGCTTCGAAAGCTTCATTTACAAAAGCTCCAGCTTCGAAAGCTTCATTTACAGAGCTCCATCTTCGAAAGCTTCATTTACAGAGCTCCAGCTTCGAAAGCTTCATTTACAGAGCTTCAGCTTCGAAAGCTTCATTTACAAAAGCTCCATCTTCGAAAGCTTCATTTACAGAGCTCCAGCTTCGAAAGCTTCATTTACAAAAGCTCCAGCTTCAAAAGCTTCATTTACAGAGCTCCAGCTTCGAAAGCTTCATTTATATAGCTCCAGCTTCGAAAGCTTCATTTATAGAGCTCCATCTTCGAAAGCTTCATTTACAGAGTTTCAACTTCGAAACCTTCATTTACAAAAGCTCCAGCTTCGAAAGCTTCATTTACAGAGCTACAGCTTCGAAAGCTTTATTTACAAAAGCTCCAGCTTCGAAAGTTTCATTTACAGAACTCCAGCTTCGAAAGCTTCATTTACAAAAGCTCCAGTTTCGAAAACTTCATTTACAAAGCTCCGACTTCAAAGCTTCATTTACAAAAGCTCCAAGCTTCAAAGCTTCACTTTCAAAGCCTCACCTATAAAACTTCACTTTCAAAGCTTCACCTACAAAGCTTCAGTGCATGGTATACAAAGACCGCCTCTGAACAACCGCCACTTCGGCCCATACATGGATTGAATTTGAAATCTCCAGCCAACATACTCTATTGACTGAAGACTTGGGGGACTACATTGTGTACCATATATTGGGCTTCCGCAACTGGGCCTTATGAAAAATACTTGGGGGACTTAGCCCATTATTTATGTACTGAGGAGCGAACCCTTATTCTATAAAAATGGACTCCCTCACTTTCATTAGAGAGCATCCATTATTCATGTATTGAGGAACGAACCCTTATTTCATAAAAGGGACTCCCTCACCTTCATTAGAGAGACTTTTAGCCCATCACTTATGTATTGAGGAGCGAACCCGTATTCTATAAAAAGGACTCCCTCACCTTCATTAGAGAGCATCGCCACCAGCTGAGCAACCGCATCACCGCGAGCATCACTCATAACCCATCACTTATGTATTGAGGAGCGAACCCTTATTCTATAAAAGGGACTCCCTCACCATCATTAGAGAGCATCGCCGCCTGCTGAGCAACCGCCTCGCTGCGAGCTTTAACTCTAGCCCATAATTTATGTATTGAGGAGCAGGCCCTTATTCTATAAAAGGGACTCCCTCACCTTCATTAGATAGCATCGTCGCCTGCTGAGCAACCGCTTAGCCGCGAGCATCACTCCTAACCCATCGCTTATGTATTGAGGAGCGAACCCTTATTCTATAAAAGGGACTCCCTCACCATCATTAGAGAGCATCGCCGCCTGCTGAGCAACCGCCTCGCCACGAGCATCAACTCTAGCCCATCATTTATGTATTGAGGAGCAATCCCTTATTCTATAAAAGGGACTCCCTCACCATCATTAGAGAGCATCGCCGCCTACTGAGCAACCGCATCGCCGCGAGCATCAACTATAGCCCATCATTTATGTATTGAGGAGCGAGCCCTTATTTTATAAAATGGACTCCCTCACCATCATTAGAGAGCATCGCCGCCTGCTGAGCAACTGCCTCGCCGCGAGCATCAACTATAGCCCATCATTTATGTACTGAGGAGCAAGCCCGTATTCTATAAAAGAGATTCCCTCACCTTCAACGCCACAAGCCGAGCCAACCAAGGCAACATAAGCCACAAGCCTCGCAGCCTCGCAACATGTGCTACTTCTAGTTGAGCATCATTTCACATTGAGCACCGCCTTATATCGAGTATCAGTTCTAGACGACATCTAGTTACTTCGGCCCACACATGGACTGAATTTCAAGTCTCCAGCCAAAAGACTCTCTTGACTGAAGACTTGGGGGACTACTGTTTGTACCATATTTAGGGCCTCCGTATTTAGACCTCGTATAAATACTCGGGGGACTCAAATGTAATTATGTAATAAATGAAGGGGCAAATATGTAATAAGTGAGGAGCCCTTATTCTATAAAATGACTTCTCACTCTCCTTATTAGGGGAGGTCAAGGTTTAGGTCATGGGAAGAGAGAAAACATCTCAGATAGGGCAAACACATAAAATAGGCTAGAGAGCACACTGCTTCTAGCCTTCTTGTATATTCACCATTCAGAGTGAAACAATATCAACATCAGTGTGGACGTAGCCCAAACATTGGGGTGAACCACGATACATCTTGTGTTCTTTACTTTCTTGCAGATTCACGGTCGGATTTATGTTGTTCCAAGACCCCTCCGGTTTTGTGCATCAACATACGTGATATGTATCCACGCTTATTTTATGGATATTAGTGATTGTGTAAAATTTTGGGGACGAAATTTTCTTAAGGGGGTAGGTTGTGACGACCCGTCCCGAATTATAATGTATTTTATCCCCGATAGCGTGGAAATGTCGATTTTACCCTTGAGCGTTGGGTTGTGAATGTATAAATGGACTAAGGAAATGGACCAATTATCTCATTTCCAACATCTTTGGACCCAATTGAAAATTGGGGTTGTTTTGGATGATTTTAGCCTATAATTAGTGGCCCAATTAGAGCTTAAGAATTGTATATGGGTGCCCAATTCGTATCAAGACACACACACACCTTCACACGTGTTCATCTTCCTATACTCTCTCTCGTTCTCGAACACTCTCTCTCCGTACACCTACGACCAGCCACAAATCCCTTCAAATCGTCAAAGATCGAGCTAGTGGACGTTACTTTCGGGTTCCTTGCAAGCTCAGGAGTCGAACTATACCCTTAATTTGGAGGAAAGATCTTGGGAACTCAAGAACTAGTGAGCTTCGACGAGGTGCCATGTTGCTCCGTCGTGATCGCGGGTGTTTCTCGGAGTTTTAAAGTTCTAGGGGGTCTTAAAACAACTTTACGAAGTTGTTAGAGAAGTTTTGGAAGGTTTTGGACATCGGGACACTCGAGTTCGTCGAGTTACAGACTTAGCAGGTTTTTCAAGAAATTTTCCGGCCAGTTTCTGTAGGGTTTAGGACGTAAAAGTGGTAAGACTTTGTTCTCCTTGTCCAGAGCTTCATTTTGGTACAAATTTCATGGAAATTGGTTGAGAAATGAGTGACGGAATATGCTAACGGCTTCAGGTAAAATAAACGGAATATGTTGTTATTTAACGGAATATTCCCTAACGCCGTTAGGGAATCCGTCAGTGTGCCAGACACATGCCTGCGTGTGGGAACTTAGAAAATTTTTCTAAAAATATGGGGATGTTCGTAGGGTTGAGTAGGCCACAATGGTATATTCAGATACCCTAATTGAGCAATGTATGAGAAGTTATTTCCTAGTTTTGGTTATGTGCTTAAAATAACGTTAAAATAGTTGTTTCACATATAAGTGAGACGTTTCCAGAGGACGAGCACAGTCAAGCGAGACTTGGGGGCTACGACCATTCCACATATCAGTGATTGGGCTTTTGGTTTTCAGTATATATATATATGCTTGGTATTTTTCCCAGAAAACTTATTTAAATGGTTTTATGTTTTGAATTCCATGCCAAATGTTTTATACTTAGAATATGCATTTAGTAGTTGCATATATTATTGTTGGTGCTGCAAACGCTCAGGTAAGTTCCAGGTGAGTTTATATATTGTGGATGTGAGTTGCATGGTTATGATTACATTTGATGCATTTAGAGCTCATAAACCTGCACCCCGGTGTTAGTGCTCCTGCCAGTGGCTAGGGCACAGTCCTTCACGTGATGTTCACCTCCCGCACCGCACGCTCACCTTGGATCCAAGTTAGGTGCACAATTCTGTCGTACAGACCACTATAGGTAGTTCCGACTCGTAGGTGACCTGCGATTATTCGCATAGTCTTCACGTGATCGTATCACTTGAGCGTATTTATTTACACCTAGTCCTGTCATACAGACAACTTTAGGTGGTTCCAACTCGTGTGCAAGCATATTTAATGAGTTATAGGTTCAGCCGTACATGCCACAATAGATGGATCCATCTGACATATTACTTTTCATTTATTTACTTCACCTGATTTACTTATTTCATTATGTTGAGATATTTGGCATGACATACACGTGGGTTTGGCTATTCAAGTATGGTTTCGATATATATATGTATTCTATTTTCTGGAAAATTATACGGGTTTTACGGCGATGGATTATTACTTTTAATAAGTGAAATGGTTCTGAATAGCTTTGTTTTTGCCCACTCACACTTTTTGTTTAACGCCCCTCCAAGTTTTAGGTAGGTGTGCTGTTGGTGGCTTGCGAGGAGTTGACGGCGGTTCTGACAGACTGTAATTAATGTAGAACCATCTCTCTGGCATTGTATAATTAGTATTTGTTCTGCTAGACTGCACTTAGGTTACCTATGCTTTGGTTATGTGTAATTATACTTAAATCTCGTCTCTAGCACCTATATTTTAGTCTAGTGTAAATTAGTTAAATTAGTTTTTTTTTTATTCACATTTTTATATCCTTATCACTTCCGCACTGCGCACATGGCTACGTCACCCTCGCGTGACGGCCAGCACGCCTTGATTTAGGTCGGGGTGTGTCATTTCGATACAAACATTTAGGTACATTAATTCAATATAATATATTTTGGTACCAACATTTCGGTATACACATTTAGGTACATTAATTTAATATAATACATTTCGGTACATACATTTCGGTACACACATTTCGGTACATTAATTTAATATAATACATTTCGGTGCATATATTTCAATACATACACTTCGGTACTAACATTTAAATACATTAGTTCAATATAATACATCGGTACTAACATTTATGTACATTAATTGAGTCTTTCAAGTTTGAAAAATGTTAAATAAAATTAATAAATTAAAAAACTCTTTTTTGGTCAAAAAATAAATTAAAATTTGTATGTTAATAAATTTAAATATTTAATGAGTGACATTAAATCAAATGCACATTATTATTAATATCTAATCCAATGCCAGATTTATTTTAAATTTCAATCTTATTAAAGAATTAAAGTTAAAAAATCCCTATTTCAAATCTATGCTCTCTTACCTCTTGTTTTCATTTAGTTTCCCGTCTTTTTACTTCTCGCCATTATATCTCAACCACCACTCTCTGCTTCTTAGATCAATCAAGAATCTTCCTTGATGGTGCTTTTGGGTGCCGAGCTGCTTTTAAAGTCCAAGTTGCACTATTTGGCTGAAATATAAGATCGCTCTTACGCGGGTGGCTAGTTAACCCTCATTTTTCGTTTGAGCCTTTGGCTCTTCTGTTTACAAGTTTTTTCTGTGGTGGTTTTAGATTTCGGTCGAATGGTGGTGCGGCTGTTGAGTACTAGATGGAGGTGCGCTCCTGTGTTCCTTGCCAGATTTAAGGTTTTCTATTTTGTGTTGTTGTGGGCTATGTTTGAGCTTCTTTTTTTTTTTTTGGGTTTTGCTTGACTTATAATGAATTAGACCTGGCATTTTGCACCCGACTTATTAATATTAATATTTGGATGGATGCTTAACGGGTCGAGTTGCTAACGGGTGAACCCGTTAAATAACGGATCATTTTGGGTCAACCCGCTAGATCCGTTAGCACCCGTTAGTTGAGAATGTTTAAGTAATTTCACTAAAGATTTAGATTAGTCTAAAGTGCTCTAATAATTGTATTCTTAAGTCCCGATCACTCTCTGAGTTTAAAAGATTCAAACAGAGAATAAAGAAAGATATCCCATGAGATCAATGAAGCCTACACGATTTTACCCTTTAAATCTTATCATAAAATCATTTTACCCTCTAATTCACAGCATTATTCCAGATGGACAGCATAACAGGTGAACTAGACAAGCCATCCTACTGAGTTGTAAAGGTTCACTTGGCAATGAAATTTGTAGTTACTAAGTGTAAGTGTATTGGAATGCAGAAGAACAAAAAAAAATGTTAACGGGTGAAGCGGATGATCTATTAGATTAACGGGTTGAGTTCGGATAATCCGTTAACTTAACAGGTCGGATTCAGATGATCCGTTAGCTTAACGGGTTGGATTGAACCCGACTTAAACCCGATCCGTTTACAGGTCTATAATGAATGTATTGTTGACAAAGACAACAACGATTAGTAATCCACAATTCAGACGCCAAAGTGACACAGTTGAAACGAGTACCATCAATCGAAACAAACTTCACAAACTCTCACAAAGAGACAATAAAATTGTGCAGTGAAACCATATTCATTTTCTGCAACTTATACATAGGTCTAACTAAAAACCTTAAAAAAAAATAACTTTAACGAAAAGCTTCCGGTACTGTTCATTTTAATGAAAAACCACATTTTTACACTAAAAAGTCAATCATGGTACTATTCACTTTACCCTTTATTTTGTTCTTATCGCTAAAACTCAAAGTTTTCAAGTATTTTTCATTAGTTTTCCTTAAAAAAAATTACTACTATGAGGGACCGGTGAGTCTTATCTTGCTCAGATGTGTCAAAACTATAACATCCGTACAAATTAAGGTGGTCTACATATAAATTGGTTTACTAATCAATTTTAATTTATATATAGACCGCCTTAATTTGTAGGCGTTGGTGTAGATTGGACACATCTGAGTAGGATAAGGTGCACCGGTCCCTCATAGTCGTGAGTTCTTTTTTAAAGGTTTTTAGTTAAGAAAACCAACCAGCAATTCGTAGATTATATAATGTTTGAATTACTACATAATGATCATAAATGATCTATTTGAGAAATTATTGTGTGAAATTAGAACAATGTCACATAATATAACTAATTTATCTATGTTATAACATATAGTTATATTATTAATACGATCTCCAAACATAAAATCGTCATCTACACATACTATACCATGTGATTGCGGCTCTCCACACAAAAAAATATGGAAGGTATCGGGTTTAATGCTCCAAGCTGGTGAGTCTACTTGATTGTGGCCACGGGCAGTTTAGCCATCAAGCTCATAAATGAACACCAAGAAATCACATCATTATTAAACTTGTCGTCTAGTTTGCATTTCAACTCTTTTTATCTTCAGCAATATGATGGTCCAAGGACTTCACAACTTGTGCCGGTAAAGTTTTTCTCACCCTATCCTCTTCAATTTCAGTAATTTTTAAGAGAAGAATGAAAATAAAACAAGTCTACCGTCATCACATTTTCGTGACCCAATAATACAATGCTAACACATAACTTGATCTTAATGTGACTTTTTAAAATAAGATGTCACATAACGATGAATTTGTTATACGTAAGTTGCTATCTAAATTTAATATTTTCTAGATAAGATACTTTGGAAAGAAAAGCAGTGCCTTGGAGGAAAAAGTATTTGGTTGCTTAACGGAACCACTGGCCTTAATAACCTATCAAGGTCCAAAGTAAAATACTCGACGTTGGACATCTTACACCAATTAATAGGTCGGTCCTATGCATTCAAGCAGAAAATCAAATGCCTTCGTCTTGAAGGGTAGGTTAGGATGTGCGAAATTACCAAATTGTACAAATCGAACAATAGCAACAAAATTTGCTATTTTAGGAACTACTTTGAATCTTTGACAACGGCTTTAATTACGGTTTGGACGGTTAATTTAGTTTTAGGGAGTTGGAGAAATTATTCCGTACAAATGTAGTTTTAAATTGATCTTCTATATACAACGTTATTTTTATATTCACTTATCTCGTGTTGGTCTTGATAATTTGATCAATTATTATTCACATTTATACTCTTACTTGCTGATCTTGATTACCTGATCAATTATTATGATAAATATGTCAATTTGTGCGTTAGACAATCAATGCGTAACGCTCCAACCAATATATATACGTGGGTGTCGTAGGTTTATTTGCATGCATGCAGAATTTTGCATTTTTGCACTTTGAAAGTAAACTCTCTCATGTAGAGAATGGAAGCCTAAAAGTTTAGTGCTATTAGTGGAAGTACGTTAGAGAAAATGGCATGCCTTTAACCAAATGCATACACATCCAAGAATGGGACATATTTCACTGCCCTCCATTTAGGATGGTGTCCAAACATTGCCCTAGGGACTCGGGAGGATAACTAAATCCAAAATAGTATGTACTTTCCATACTTTGCCCTTGAAAAGTTACCAAAGTTGTTGGTGGAACCACATTAGTAGCAAATTGCAGATGCATAATGCTAACCGTTCAATTAATTTGTCATGCAAATTTCTGCAATGTTAGATGTAAATAAATTGGTTTATAAGTCTGCAACAACTCATTTGTCGAATCAACTAACTTAGAGCATCTTTAAAGGAGATGCTAAATTTTAAACATCAAAATGATAGTTGATAGCTTATGTGGCAATTTGACATTTTGTACAATATTTTGCTTCATCCGATATGTTAAATACTAATGTCATTTAATACATTTTATTTTTATTTTTTTGTGGAGTTCAATGAATAAGGCAACCAATCAAATATTTCAAAAATATAACAACATTTATTATATATTATATTAATCTATTAAAAAATCATTTAATAAATTTGACATCTGTTGTCAAATTTGACAGCAAAAGGCTTTGCCTTCAAATGATTCAACGCCACATAAGAAATTGAAGGCTTGGTAGGAGAGAGTTTGTTGCCATTTTTTACTGTTGTATGCCTATGTGGCAATTTTGACATCTCATTTGAAGATGCTCTTAATTACTGAATTAATTAACTCATTTTTCCTGTCAACTAATCCTCCAAATTAAGTATGAGCATAATGTTAATCTTGGCGTGGATGTGGATCAACTACTAAACCCTAAATGCATTTAAATTTGTAATATTTTCTTCCCAACTTTTACCATGAGGAATGCAAATCATCAATTTTCTATTAAAGGCATAGAAAAACACGCACTCTATATAAAACATATTTGAAATCTGATCCAGCTTAATTATTTAGTCCCCATTCTACCCCCACAAAAGTTGCCATTCTGCAGCAATCTAGCAAAAAACAGGAAGAAGAAGAGTAAACTGCCGATTTGCCCTCTGAACTATCACCCAACTTTCGATTTGCCCCCTGCACTTTTTAATTAGAAAATTAAGGACTTAAACTAATTTTTTTGGCCGATTTCCCCCCTACCGTTAGTTTTTCATAAATTTCATCCAAATTAACGTTAACTCTTATCATGTGCAAACCACGTAACTCTCATTTGTGGACAAAAGCGTCATTTCACTAGACCTTCAGACATAAAAGCTATAGAATCACACATATTTGCATATATTTATATTTTAGAAATCTAAGGTTTTCAATTATTTTAAAGAATGAAGTGACCGAACTACCCACACATGTTGTGCATATGCTTCCATTTAACAGAAATTTGGATGGAATGAATGAAAAATTAACAGCAGGGGGCAAATTGGCCAAAAAAATTAGTTTAAGTCCTTAATTTTCCAATTAAAAAGTTCAGGGGGCAAATCGAAAGTTGAGTGATAGTTCATGGGGCAAATCGGCAGTTTACTCGAAGAAGAAAGACATGCTAGATGCTTTTACCGTGGCGGTAAAAAATTATCATGCTTATATACTTTGGTGCTGATAAAAATCTCTACCTCTCTTCCCTCTAACAACTTAATTTCACCCATGACGTTATTGTTTATTAAAAAAAATTAAGATGAGGGCAAATTTGGAAGAAAAAGTGGAAAAATACAGTATAATAATTTACTAGCTCGAGATCGCCCACCCTTTGCTTTTTATTCTAACACAGGAAGCAACAGAGGCATCATCGTCATCCTCGGCAAGAAGAGATTAAAGAGTCAAACACCTCAACCCTTGTTCAGTTCCTTCCCAATTTTCTCTCTCTACAACTTTCTCTCTCTAAAACCCATCTCTTTCCTCGTGGAATCGCAAACTTTCAGAGCCGCGCCTCTTTGCAATCCCAAATCTTTTTCTTTAATTTATTACAGTTTTGTCCCCAAGTCTTCGCTTTTTTTCTTTTTTTTTTATACCCATTGCCATAAAAAACCCTAGCCTCACTCGCTGCTCGAAACCCCAATTCGCGAAGTTCCTCTCCCGTCTGGAAATTGGTATTTTGTTCAAAACCCTAGCTTTGTTTTCTGCTGCAATTTATGGTGATTTTGGTGTTAGAATCGATGATTTGGAATGCGAATTTGTTGCAGTACCATTGGGAATTTAGCTCGGATTTTAGGGCTCTTTGAGATTCTTAGGCTTAATAGCAGATTTAGGTTTGTATTAGTGCTCAGGTTTGGTATTGTTAATTTTACGTAGTTTGAAAATTGGTGTGCTTATTCTCTGGGCACTTATTGGTTGAGCTTGCGGTTTAACTATTGGGGATTTCTAATGTGTCTCAGCTAAAGAATTGCAGATCAAATTGTTTGGGTTAGGTTCTGTTGCTTTTTATTTTTTTATTTTTTTCTATATGTGTTGAAAATTGGGACTTATTATTTACGTACATGTGTAATGTGAAAGATATGAACTTTACGAAATTGGGTTGTGAATTACGAGGCCAAAGATTTTATTAGCTGCTCTAGGAGTTTAACGTTTCGTTCATGATATCAAGTTTGGTAACTTTAAAGCAAATGCGCACGTTTCATTTTAGGTTTGAATGTTCCCCTAGTAAATACAATACTTGTTGAGAGAAAATCAAAACTATAGGCATTTCTTAGATATATGTTGCCTGAACAGGCCTGTTTAAAATTTTACATGTTAGTTGCTTCAGTAGAGGTCTTGCTTTTTTCTTCATATTGGAACTCCTTACTGTTTCTTCATATTGGAGGGAGCGAAGTTTCACTTAACTGTAAATACCTGATAGTTGTAAATTTTAGTGCGAGAAACTTTAGAAGTCAAATGTTCAACATTATTTGTAGGATTAGGTTTACAAAAGACTATATAACTGATTAAGCAACAAATAGATTCTGCACTCGGATCACACTTTTCAAATCATCCATCTTAAATTGTTTCCGAGAACTAAAAATTCTTTTGCTCCATACTCCACCCATCCTGTCTATGTATACATATATAATTTTGGAAGTGTGCAATTCATTGTAGGTTCTGAAAGACTGTCATGTTTACCAGCAAAGAGTTTTGCCTTGAAGGAATGCCAACCTGCGTTATGTAGCTTATGACTGAAGATATTTGCATACATTATTCATGAGGTGAATCCTTGCGTTGCATCTCTTATCTTCTCAAATTTGTATTTCTGCATTAAACTAATGTTACTGTAGTTTCTTATGGTGATGGCTTTCATCATAATAACGGGGAACCGTGATTTAACTTGATGGTTTAGCGTGACAGCTTCTTGTAGCAGTTCGATGCTGGGGGCAGTATGCCGATGATAGTTGGGAGAAATGCAAAGGTATCATGGCACTGGCTGCACTAGTGCAGTTAACAACACAGCCATAGGTGGGACATCGGGGAGGGATTCTACCCGAGCTGAATCGGCTGCATCGCCGAACTTGCCTCTAGCTTCTAGGTAACTGTGCTCCACAAATATGTTGCATTACATTCTCTTTCATGGAAAAAAAAATCTCTTTTTATTTTAGGTCATACTGTAATTTTAATTTCAATGGTAGTTAATGTTTAGTTTTTCGCATTAGTGGACTTCTTGTTTGCCAATTTTGCACTATGTTATAATAAATAGTGTTTCCCATAAAAATTTAAATGATATTTATTAGGTCATCATTTGTAGGCTGGTTTGTCTCGAAATTTTGCAACTTCTGACATTTCCAATATTATATTGTCTCTATAATGGTTTTATAACTTAGTTTTTTCCCCATTTTACTGAGTTACTCATTTTTTTAATTATTGATAAGTGGACTGTTTCCCCTGTTATAAAATTTGATGCGCTGTTTTTAACTATGCAGGCGCTCTTCGCAGTTAAACCCTTACAAATTGAAGTGTGATAAAGACGATTTGAATTCCCGGTAATGTTCACACAGATTAGTGCCCTTTTCTTGAAATATCTGTAAAGAAGAGAATTTATGTGCTGTTACAGTCTTGAGTTACTTTATTTGCAGGAATTTTTTACCACTGGATATACTAACGTATATATTATTTTCAAAATGTTATGTTTATTATATTTTTATATTTTTTGTTCCATTAAATTTATATCTGCTGATTATGGTTCTCAGTATAAGTCATTTCCATTTTATTTAACCCCAGACTTGGGCCACCTGACTTTCACCCCCAAAAACCAAATTGCCCAGAGGAGACTCTTACCAGAGAATATGTCCAAGTTGGATACAGAGAGACTGTTGAAGGAATTGAGGTACAATTTTATAATCTAGTAATTGGTAGAAATATTCAAGATGTTCTTAATTCTTAAGAAAGACTACCCATCTGAAAATCCACCGTGGTTGTTTCTTCACAAAAACCCACCGAAATTTGCTCCTTATAACCATTTGTGCGGATCCTTTTGCACTTCTTCGAAGAGTCATTTTTTGTCCTTTTTTTAATACCAAATCATTTATACTGCGTATTTTGATGCTGAAGGCCGTTTTTATATGGTCTGCTCTTATTGGGTAACAGTAATTATTATTACTATATATCTTGTTAGCGTATTTTGAGATTCAAATTTTTGTGGGTCCAAACACATGGGTGTTTATAATGACTTCACGTGCCAAAAATTCCAGGAATCAAAAGAGGTTTCTCTAAGTGAGGCTCAAACTTTTGGCAAGCCCCTTGTCTTGAGGTGCAAAGAGGTACATCACTTAGTTTGGAAAGTTATGAGGGATATATCTATTTTAATATTGATGTAGTTCCACCACTTTCTTTGGGTTCATGTATTTTTCAATGCTAGTAGTTTATATGATATTTTGGATTCTCTTAATTTCCAGGCCATCAAAATACGTTTTAGGGCAATTAATGAATCTCGAGCTCAAAAGAGAAAGGTAGTTTATCCTTGCTCAACAATTTTTTATGTTTAGGAAATTTCTTCTGCAGCAAAAATGCATATTGCCATATGTTCTTGTATTAAAGTGCTTTGGAGGGTACTACATGATTGATGTCACATCATGGACTGCTGCATGTTTAATTTTTTTTCCCATGGCAGGCTGGTCAAGTGTACGGTGTTCCTCTTGTTGATTCACTGTTGTCAAAGCCAGGTGTTTTTCCTGAACAAAAGCCCTGTGGTGAAGAGTTGCGAAAAAAATGGATTGAGGTATGCCTTTTCTTTTCTTGAACACACAGTTGCTTCTAATAAATGTTAACCTTATTTTTGTATAGAAAGATTAAAGGCATAGACTGTACAATCCACTCTAATTGCGCACTTCTGCTTGAGAAACTCTGAAACATAGGAATGGCTAGTAGCTATTACCCCATTGGTTACACTGTCAAGTAGATAAGAAGCATTGTGATATGGTGACTTGGGTCGTCCCAAACATCTTAATGTCTTGCTGAGGGCAGAAAAATGAGGGCCACAGTTACCCAATCAACTTGTCAAATGTTTTTTTTTTTTTTTTTTTTTTTTAACAAAAGGGTTCATCAAAATGGTGACAACCTAGTATGGGTGGTGAGAATTTGAACAACCTCAGTGTTTTGAAATAACTGATGAGAGGTTTTGTTGTTGAATTCCATGACTCAATAAGTCATTCTATTTATTCTTGTTTATAAGCAGATTATAATATATTTCCCATTTGCATACAGGGTCTATCACAACAACACAAGCGCTTGCGTTCATTGGCTGATCATGTCCCTCATGGATATAGGAAAAGATCTTTATTTGAAGTTCTTACAAGGAATAATGTTCCATTGCTGAGAGCAACTTGGTTTATTAAAGTAACTTATCTTAATCAGGTATATATTTCGAGCAACTTGGTTTATTAAAGTAACTTATCTTAATCAGGTATATATTTCCGTACAATCGTAAGAGAGCTGGGTTTTGACCATAACCTGTTTGCCAATACTTCTCATATTGGAATATAGCTGACACTCCACCATATTATTGATGTATTTTCTGCAGGTCAGGCCAGGTTCTACCAATATATCTTCTGGGACATCTGATAAAGCTCAGTTGTCCCGCACAGAGCTGTGGACAAAAGATATTATTGATTACCTGCAGTACCTTCTCGATGAGTTATTCTCAAGAAATAGTTCTCACCCCGCTTCACACAACAGAGATAGATCGCCACAAATTCTCTATGCTGGGTCACTGCCACAAAGGGGTGATCCAGCATCAGCAGTCCTTGATGGTGAGGAGCCTTCCATACATTTCAAATGGTGGTATGTGGTGCGCCTTCTGCAATGGCATCATGCTGAGGGACTGCTTCTTCCTACACTCATCATTGAGTGGGTTCTAAGTCAACTACAGGTATTACTTTTTATGTGTTTATTTTTTCTAAACACTATTTACTGAGGTTTAAATTATCTTAATCTGCCTCTTATAATCATATTTATTCTATTACAGGAGAAAGAATTGCTTGAGATTATGCAGCTGCTTTTGCCTATTATATACGGTGTTCTGGAAACTATTGTTTTATCTCAAACATATGTGCGCAATCTTGTGAGAGTGGCTGTACGTTTCATTGGCGAACCTTCTCAAGGTGGATCAGATCTTGTAGATAACTCCCGTAGGGGGTATACAGTGTCTTCTTTGGTTGAGATGCTTCGCTATTTAATACTTGCTGTGCCTGATACCTTTGTAGCTTTTGATTGCTTTCCTCTACCATCCTCTGTAGTCTCCTATGTTGCAAATGATGGATTACCAAAGATGTCTGAGGATGCGAGAAAGATTACAAATGTTTCAGCAGAAGTTGCTTCTGCATTCAGAAGTAAAGTTTTTGATACTCAATATCAGTCCCTGGCTTTTGATCATATTGTTTCATCCATTCAGAAACATGCTGAAAATCTTGCTAAGGCTGCAAGACCTAGCTATCCAGGCCATAGTATAGCTAAAGCTGTACAGGCCCTAGATGGATCTCTTGTGCAGGGAGATGTTCGAGCGGCTTATAGATTTCTGTTTGAAGATCCTTGTGATGGAGTTGCAAATGAAAGTTGGATTGCAGGAGTTAGTCCATGTTTGCGAACTTCGTTGAAGTGGATTGGGACTGCAAACTTGTCATTTGTTTGCTCTGTATTTTTCCTCTGTGAGTGGGCAACATGTGATTTCAGGGATTTTAGGACTGCCCCACCTTGTGAGCTGAAATTTACTGGCAGAAAGGATTTCTCTCAGGTATTTGTTGTTACTCGGCTTTTGAAGCTAAAGATGAGAGATTTGCAACTTTCACCTCAACGTAAGAATGATAGCATCCCTGGAGTCAGTAGTGTTGCAAAAGGTTCTACCCAGCAGAACAATTTTCCTGTCAGAATTTCCATGGGAAATTCCTGTGAAATTAAACCAAAAAATGTTGATCAAAGAAGTATGAAATCATCAAATATATTTGAGAGCCCTGGTCCTTTACATGATATCATAGTGTGTTGGATTGATCAACATGAAGCAGGCAAAGGAGAAGGTTTCAAGCGCCTTCATCTACTTGTAATCGAACTTATCCGGTCTGGTATTTTTAATCCTCATGCCTATGTTAGGCAACTGATAGTTAGTGGAATTATGGATACGAATGGAACGGGGGTTGAAGTCGACCGTTGGAATAGGCATTTTCGTATCTTGAAGCTGTTGCCTGCGCACTTTATGCACGATGCTTTGGAAGAAGCAGGGATTGCTGAAGGGTCACAACTTTCAGAGGCCATGAACTTCTACTCAACTGAGCGCCGCCTAATACTTCGTGGGCTTCTCTCCAATCAAAATAAAAATGTGAATATGAATATGTCTGTTCTGAAGCAAAAGCATTATCCCATTCCTGGAAAAGATGGTGGTTTGCCAGTTTCTGTGGATCGGTGGAAGGCTGTTCAGCCATCACCCAATGTATTGTCTGGTAAAAGTAGCAAGACTGATGTTGATGTCGATGAACTAAAGGAAGCAATATCAGTTCTGTTGCAACTCCCAAGTAGTTCATCCCCAACGACAGAAACAGGGCTTGATGAATCCCAAGGAAGTGTTAAGAGGCCGTTTGGGTCAACCTTTAACAAGATGGATCTGGGAGAAGGCAACCCTGGGTGTGAAGAATGCAGAAGAGCAAAGAGGCAAAAAGTGAGCGACGAAAGGAGCTCATGCATCCAAGGAAATTCTCCAATTCCTTCAGATGATGAAGGTGCCTGGTGGATGAGGAAGAGACCTAAGTCCTTGGAGCCATTGAAGGTTGATCCACCCGTTAAATCGACCAAACAGGTCTCTAGGAACCGGCAGAAGATAGTTCGTAAAACTCAAAGCCTTGCTCAACTTGCAGCTGCTAGGATTGAAGGTAGCCAGGGAGCATCTACGAGTCATGTCTGCAATAATAAAGTAAGCTGTCCTCATCATAAAGGTGGAGTTGAGGTGGAAACCCCGAAGTTTGTAGATCCAACCAAAATGAACCATGGTGGGGATATTGTTTCAATTGGAAAAGCTTTAAAGCGGCTGCGATTTGTAGAGAAGAGGACAATTACGGTTTGGTTGATGACTGTTATTAGGCAGCTTGTTGAAGAGACTGAAAAGACCATTGCAAAGGTTGGCCAATTTGGTAGGAATTTCACATCTGTTGATGATAGGAGCTCCATACGGTGGAAGCTTGGTGAAGATGAACTTTCTGCTGCACTGTATTTGATGGATGTTTCAAATGATTTAGTTTCAGCAGTCAAGTTTCTGCTTTGGTTGCTGCCAAAGGTTAATGGCCCCAGTTCTACAATCCATAGTGGGAGGAACATTATGCTGTTGCCAAGAAATGCTGAAAGTCAAGTGTGTGAAGTGGGGGAGGCATTTCTGGTATCATCACTCCGAAGGTGCATTCTCTTTCTTTATATCCCATAAAACTTAAACAAAATGTTGAGATAAGTCTGTTTCTCTTCTCTTATTGACAGATTTGCTTATCCTTCCCTCTTATCATTTTTCTCTTTAAAAAATAACTTTTATCATGCATGCATGAGTTTCACTTTTTGATTCTCTTTGGAAGTAGATAAAATAAGTAAATGAAGTTTAAAATCCTGAGAGCTCGTTGTACAAACCACATTCAAATTAGTTTAGTCTTTTTTTTTTAAATTTTTTTTATTAGCTAGTGTAAGACAGTTGGAATAAATTTTCTTTATTCTGTCCAACTAAAATTAGAGCACTTGTTCTTAGTATTTGTAACCTTGTGTCTTTAGAAACATACACTTATCAACCCAGTATGAAATAGCTTTCATGACAGCAAATGCACCATCTTTGGGAGCAATTTGTTTCCTGATTTTAAAAATTACATGTACTTATATCATCATCAATGTCCTTGTCCAGTACCTTTAGTACTAGTGTGTTCCCCCTGACTTATCTGCTTATCTCTTGACATAAACACTTAAGCATTCTACTTTGAATTCCGTTGAGTCTCCTAACAGTGGATTTGGTTCAGGTATGAAAACATACTTATTGCTACAGATCTTATTCCAGAAGTCTTGTCAGTTACAATGCACCGTGCTTCAGCCATAGTGGCACCTAATGGAAGAGTTTCAGGTTCAGCTGCCTTAGCATACAGTCGGTATTTATTGAAGCGATACAGCAATGTAGCCAGTGTCATTGAATGGGAAAAGAATTTCAAGCCAACATGTGATAAGAGACTTCTTTCTGAACTTGAGTCTGGACAGTCAGTGGATGGAGAGTTGGGGTTTCCGCTTGGTGTTCCAGCAGGAGTCGAAGATCTTGATGATTTTTTCCGCCAAAAGATTAGCGGTGTTCGGTTATCCAGGGTGGGTTTAAACATGAAAGAAATAGTGCAACGAAATGTGAATGTTGATGATGCCCTTCAGTATTTTTTTGGGAAAGAGAGAAAGCTCTTTGCTGCTGGTGCTCCTAAAGGCCCTCCTGTTGATAAATGGGATGACGGATGTCAGATATCTCAAAAAGTAATTACAGAACTGATGGACTGCATTAGGCAGACTGGTGGTGCTGCTCAAGAAGGGGATCCATCTTTGGTGTCTTCTGCCGTTTCTGCTATTGTGGGTAATGTAGGGCTAAGTATAGCAAAGATTCCAGATTTTAGAACGGGGGGTAGCTATTCAACCTTTCCATCTGCCACTGATTCCTTGAACTTCGCTAGGCGTATTTTGCGTATCCATATAAGTTGCCTATGCCTCCTTAAGGAAGCTCTTGGAGAGCGCCAAACCCGTGTATTTGAGGTAGCTCTTGCGACAGAAGCTTGTTCTGCTCTTGCTCCTGGAAAGGCGTCTCGAAATCAATATCAATCCTCTCCTGAATCCCATGATTCCAACACTAACATGTCTAATGACATTTTGAACGGTAAAGTAGTTCTTGGGAGGACAACAAAAGTTGCAGCTGCTGTTTCTGCACTACTCATTGGGGCGGTTGTTCAAGGGGTTACTAGCTTGGAGAGATTGGTGACTCTATTCAGGTTAAAGGAAAGGTTGGATGTAATTCAATTTGTAAGGAGTAGTAGATCCAACTCTAATGGCAATGCTCGTTCTGCTGGGGCATTTAAGGGTGATAACTCGCTTGAAGTTTATGTGCATTGGTTTAGACTTCTTGTTGGAAACTGCAGAACAGTCTCTGATGGATTGGTCGTGGAACTCTTGGGTGAACCCTTTGTAGTAGCTCTTTCAAGGATGCAGCGTATGCTCCCTCTTGGTTTGGTTTTTCCACCTGCCTATTCTATATTTGCTTTTGTTATGTGGCGGCCATACCTTCTTAGCACTAGCTTTGCAGCGCGTGATGATTTTAACCAATCATATCAATCTTTAACAACAGCTATAGGTGATGCTATAAAGCACTCTCCTTTTCGAGATGTGTGTTTGAGAGATAGTCAGGGTTTCTATGATATTGTAGCTGCAGATGGCAGTGATGCTGAATTTGCAGCCATGCTAGAGTTAAATGGTTCAGACATGCGTAAAAAATCCATGGCTTTTGTTCCATTACGTGCAAGGCTTTTCCTAAATGCCATAATGGATTGTAAGATGCCACACTCTTCATTTACACAGGGTGAAGCAAATCAGGTCTCTGGACATGGTGAGTCTAAAGTTAAATTTGCAGAGCGTGAAACAAAGCTTGTAGATAAGCTTGTACATATTCTAGATACCCTGCAACCTGCAAAATTTCATTGGCAGTGGGTAGAGCTTAGGCTCCTTTTGAATGAACAGGCCCTTATTGATAAACTTGAGACTCAAGATGCGTCTTTAGTGGATGCCATTCGGTCGTCCTCGCCTAGTCCTGAAAGGGCTGCTGCCTCCGAGAATGAGAAATATTTCATCGAGATCATCCTTACAAGGTTATTAGTTAGACCTGATGCTGCACCCCTTTTCTCGGATGTGGTTCATCTTTTTGGGAGGTCACTAGCAGATTCTATGTTGTTGCAGGTCAAATGGTTCCTGGGTGGCACAGATGTTCTTTATGGACGAAAAACAATTAGACAACGACTTCTTAATATTGCTGAGAGTAATTGTCTCTCAACTAAGACCCAATTTTGGAAGCCGTGGGGATGGTGTATTTATGATGTTGATCCTGTAACAAACAGGGGAGATAAGAGAAAGTTTGAAGTCACTTCCCTTGAAGAGGGTGAGATGGTTGAAGAGGGAACAGACTCAAAAAAGTATGGGAAAGGGGCCAGTCAAACGTTGGACATTGAAAGCTACAATGTCACTCAGCAGCATGTGACAGAGAGGGCTCTCATTGAATTACTTCTTCCATGTATAGATCAAAGTTCTGATGAGTCGCGCAATACCTTTGCAAATGATTTGATCAAGCAGTTGATTAGTATTGAGCAAAAAATTAGTGCAGGTACTCGTGGGACACATAAGCAAGCAGGGCCAACTCCTTCTGGAGTTGAAGGTCCCACTGGCAAAGGAAATAGCCGCAAAGGTATAAGGGGTGGCAGTCCTGGATTAGCTAGGCGTGTAGCAGGAGCAGCTGATTATGCTCCACTGTCCCCTGCAGCTTTGCGAGCTTCTATGTCGCTGCGGTTGCATTTGCTCTTAAGATTGCTTCCTATCATATGGGCAGACAGGTAATTGTACAATTTATGGTGAGGTATTGTACTAATTTTGTTTGCATGAGCATGTGCCTGTTTGTCTTGGTTAGCAATTGCCTGTATCTCCCTCGCTGCTGATTGTTTCTATATTAGTGTCACTGAAGCGTGATTATTTGGTTATGTTGTTCATATAATTGTGATTTGTGGTTTTTAAACAATCTAGTTGAACTGCGTATTTAATAACCTTTTTTGATACATTTTGTTTTTTGTTATTGTGTAAGGATGTAAACAGATGTGAATTATGAATATATTGATGCATCATATATAGGGTGCATCAGGTGGTAAAGAAACTGTCATTTCTGTAAGGATGATTATCAGAATGATAATTTGAGAGCTTTTATCTTCATGTTCTCAACATGTAGAAATGTTGTACGGTATAAGACACTTAAACCCCATAACAAATGTTACCAAGTTAATTAAGAGTCCACTTGTGGTGCATCCTCCCGACATTCATTAATGATTTCAGTTAGTACTTTATCCTTCGAGAATCCAACCATAGCAAAGTAAGAAAGATCTGAAATGAATATAGACGTGTTGTTCTATGTAGTTAAAAAATGAGCATAAAATTTCCCTTCTTATGGCATTTATAGTTTTATATCACTGTAATTTGTTTGCTGTATTAAAAACCCTACCCAAAACGACGTCGGTTTGCGTATGGGCTTTTTCTTTTTCTTTTTTTTTGAAAAAAAAAGCCACATGCCCAGATCACCCGGGAAACGCCTCAGGTGTGCTTTCGTCGCCCCTCTCCACTGTGCCTCGCTGGAAAAATAGCCCACTCTGGCGGGGCAGAGGCTTTTTTTTTATAGTCCCGCCCAAAAGACTGCTTAAGCTAGTTTTTTAAAACACTATTCTCAGGCTCTTCGGTTGCCCTCATTTTTGTAATTTTTGTTTTTTTTAGCCTAGATATATAGTAGATGCCTTTTGTACGATGTTCTTCTTGCTTGGATTAGTGTTACTTTTCCAACATCTGTATGCTGTATATGTCGTGAAGGTTTGTACATGATTTGATAAATGCTGAATATTGTTCACCAGATTGACTAATTTGAACATGTTGGGTCTGTTAGGGAGCCATCTGCCCGGAACATGAGGCATGGATTTGCCTCTGTAGTAGTACGTCTTCTAGGAAACCGAGTTGTGCATGAGGGTGCAGACCTATGCTTCAATATTATGCAGAGTACTTTCTCTAAGAGGGATGCAGAGTCTTCAAGAGAAGCTGCCTCTGCAGCTTTTGCAGAATTGTCAAATGAAAGTCTCTTTGATCAGTTATTGTTCGTTCTTCATGGGCTGCTAAGCAGTTACCGGCCAAGGTGGTTGAGATCTACTAAGTCAACAAATGAGGGGGGAAAAGATTTTGCTGCATTTGATTGTGAACTGGCAGATATTTTGCAGGTTTGGTCTTCTGTAACCTTCTTCATATCCTCCATTCCTTTTGTGTCCTACAAACAACAAAAATAGGAAAGAAAAGAAAGGAGGGAAGGCAAAGTTTTAAGGTGCTTCTCTTTTGGAAGCAGTACTGCTATGTTATAAGTTACGTTACAAACTTCTTGTAAGCTTTCTAGAACATACCCTGCACTCCAAGAAAGGAAAAAAAAAGTGCCAAATTTCAACCACTATATAGAGTAGGCACCGTCAGTTTCAATTTAATTTAACAATGAACAAAATAACTTCATTGTTTCAAAGTCCTCCCCCACTGCCTTCTTTTGAAGTTATGTCAAGTGATGTATGTGACATTATAAGTTTGCATTCCATGAACCCCATCCGTTTGCTGGATGAATATACCTGTATTGGGATTTTCGACAAAATTAATTAAGCTAAAAAAATATGTTTACGTATCCTGTCTTGTTGAGTGTTAGTACACTTTTTCCATTCAATCTGTTCATTTGTTAATATTGATTATGAATTTCAGTTTAGGTAAATGGTTTTCTACCTGTCTTATATGTGTACTTGTGAATGCAGAAAGACTTAGATCGAATGCAGCTTCCTGAAATGATTCGCTGGCGTATCCAAACTGCAATGCCAGTGGTTCTCCCTTCTGTTCGGTGCCTTTTCTCTTGCCAACCACCACCTGTTCCAGATACTGGTTTGGCTGTTTTTCAACCCAGCATATCGGTTTCTGGGTTGCATGCTGGAAACTCAAACCCACCTCAGAGAAATCAGGCTCCTCTTTCGCGAACAGTAACTAACATACCAGGGAAATTTAAACCATTGCCATCACAAGATTATGATATGGATATTGACCCATGGACGCTGCTGGAAGATGGTGCAGGATCAGGCCCATCTTCAAGTAGCAGTGCTTTGATAGGCAGTGCGGACCATGGCAATCTTCGAGCATCTAGCTGGCTCAAGGGGACTGTGAGGGTGAGACGAAAGGATCTCACATACATTGGTGCTGTGGATGATGACAGCTGAGTTCAAAAGAAAACTTTGCTGTTGATTTTTCTGGAGTGAGCCCCCCTCAGCAGGTAACTTAATGTTTACATTCATTGTGCATAATTGGTATAAGGATCAACGTGTTGTGCGGGTCCTTTTCTTTGATGATCGAGAAGCTGTTGAGAGGGAAATTTTTTTGGGGAGACGCACAAGTTCCTTCTGGAAAAAATTTAGCATGGGTCCTTTTGGAAGAAATTTGAAGATGTTATGCAGCCCATACTATCGGGTCTTGTGGCTGCTCGACTACTAACCCTTCGATCACCCACCCCCCCCATTCCAAATGTGCACCTCCGCATGCTGTACGGAGGGCAGTTGTATATATAGAGATGATTTGTTCACTTTACCAATTGATCTGAGTAAGATATCTGCAGAATGATATGTAGCTGTTCTTTTTTCTCCTTACAATCAATCTCTACGTTATACTCTCTCTCTCTCGCTCCCACATGCACACACAAATGTGTGGCTGCACAAACAAAAAACAAGTATATTTCATATTTGCATATTTATATTGTCTTATTATTATGGGCACATCTACATTTATTCTGCTGTCTGAAAAATGGTCCTTTCCTGGTGTGCTGTCGTTTAAGATGGATATGATTTTTTAATAGTCGAAGAAACAAGGCATACTGGTAGATGCTAGTGGTGGAATGGAGAGCATCACAATGTCAGAAAAACACAAACCTCACCAGCTGCGGTTTTTCGGTCATGTACTAAATAAGATTTAGGAATGGTTGAAGACTCGTTTGGATGTCTGGGACCATTCTAATGTGGTCAGATTGCTTATAGTTTACTTGGGATTATCAGGAAGATTGATTGTTCAGTTTCAGTTGGTAGTGGCTATGCGTTGAACTCACGTTCTCTTTCTATTTTATTTTGTGTCATCCCAAAAGCTGAGTTATTTCTTCCTTCCCCCGCACACTTACTGTGCAATAAGCTTGTTTTATAGCGCTGTATTTTCCAGCATTATTGTTGGTATTGTTGGATGGATGTTATGCATTTCGACAAAACTGCTTTGTGATGAACGCTTAGTCTTTGCAGTGTATTCTATTCATATATGTAATGGTGATTTCCTACAGAGATCTCTGCTTGGTACTGTAGTAGTTTTGTGCATGCTATTTTGACATGATCTTTATTGATTCCCAAGGAAAATTACTTTCGCATTTGAATTCGTTACAGCTGCAAGTATATAGCGTTAGTTATGCGATGCTGCTGTCCATCTTGTGAACTATTTTTTTTTGATGGTGTGCACTTGTGGGGCGAAATATTATCGGATTCCTTTTCTTGATACGGTATAAATGGTTGTCATGATCTTGCTTTGTGTCTGATTTGTTGATCTTAATGGAAAGAGTCGTTTGGATTCCTTTGGTTATGCAAATTTCGGGCCGTTTCGTGACCATTTCTTTCCTGTGTTTGCGTCGGAAATCTATACTTTCAATGAAAACAAAAGGCTGTTTTGTTGCTTGGTTCATCTACCAGACTATCATGTGCGATGGGGTTCAGCGATTTGTTGTTGTATCCTACAGAGATCTCCCGGCAGGAATATATTACTCCCATAACCGGAGCATCGGCCGGGTTCACCAAGACTCCAGTTCGATTGGTTTTAGTATTTCATGCAAGCTTCACGAAATAGAGGATTACAGATACGTAGAAATTCTACAACACTTAAAATTTGTTTGATTTGGTTAACTGGATGCTAATGTACAAATTCACGCCGAGTTTCTCAAAACGTAGAACGGGGGAAACCACTAAAAATTAGCTTAAATAAGTAATTAAGCAGCCAAAGTTAAATTGTTTCAAAATTTGTGGAATCAAATGTTGGATTTGAGAAGAATGGTCGAACTCAGTTGCATTGCAGTCTCTCTATTTGTCTTGGTTTCTCGCGGATCTGTCAACACAAATTACATCTTCAATCCAAGCAACAATGTTGAATGCCGAACTCTCCAACACTCTTGAGTAGCTCTCTAGCACTGCCTGCCCCACATCCTGCAAAAACGCCGATACGAAAACACTTGGATCAATTAGTCAAAATTTTACAGGTGCTCGAAGGAATCGTGTTTTGCTCGTTTTCTAACAAGATATTGTCATGTCGTCTGTCACGTTATTTGTTGAACGAATTTAGCAGCTGTCGAAAATGTTCGTGTGATTCACATCGGTTAGTAACTTAGAAGTGACAGTTGAATGTGCTTACCCTATTGCATTGGATCTTGCATGTGTCCAAGGATGTCTGAGAGAGCTCAGGATATCTCTGCTTCAAACAGAACAGCAAGCACTCGGCTCTCTCTGCCAAAACATAATTCTTGTCATTCCAGTCTGTTTCTGACATCAGATCTTTCACCATGATCCAGGAAGATTTTGAGTTGCTCATGCACGCTTTACGCCTCCACGTGTACATCGAGGCTTCTACCCTGTCTGCAAGATTAAGTGCTTCCAGTTCACTTGCTATGTCGAGGCAGTCCAGAAGTTGGTCTGGGGAGAACTTGTCCGTCGTGCACATGTAGTGGTACATGGAGTCTCCCAGACAAGCTTTTCCGCTCTGAGAAAAATTGTTTTGTAGAAGAATAAAACCAAGTTAGATAAAACCTACTATTTTACAAGAAACAAAACGAACCAATGTAGAAGGGAAGTGATTTCCACATACTCGTTTTCTCCCCTGCGTACTCGTATCCATTTTTAGCCTTTGAAATGTATAATCAAAAGAAAATCAAGGGAAAAAAATAAATGTCGGTGTGCGGAAGGAGAAAAGAGTGTGCGGATATCATTTCCTTAGCTTTTCAGCATTAGATGGTTGCAACTCTTGCAATCTTATTCTTATAAACCATAGCTATCTAGCAAGTTTGTAGAATTTCATTAGGATCAACTATAGGATTCAATCGACCCCGAACTTCAAGTTAAAAGGGTTCAGGGTTCGAATTCGACCACAACAAAACTTATGTTGGTTGATTGAGGACTTACCTTCGGAAGAGTTGACATGTATGAGTCTGGGATTTCCATCTCGGCAAGAATGCTGCTGTTGATTGCCATGGCTGCTTTATGAATTTGATTACAACTGTCGCGTTTGTGTTTCAAATGCTTCCTTGCCTTCTCAGACAGGCCTCCCGGAGGAACGCATGGAATAGGCAACCACCATTTCTCCTCATTCCGCTGAACAACCACCCTACGAAAAGATCCTGTTCGCGTTGAATTTGATGACATGCTCCCTTTTTCTGCATACCAGAATTCTGTATCCTGGAAACTATCAAGTACTTCCTGCCATAAGAAAAGAAATTCATGAACTTTCAGCCCTTGATTGAAAAAGACTTGCTCTGTTTTGAGAAAAAATATGCGATTTCTTATCACGCAAGGCAAGTCTTACAATGAGCATTGCATCAAGCTTTTGCAAAGCTGGAAGATTGATATAAAGATCCGATCTTGGCCTGCTTTCCATCAACTGAAAGACCAATACACAAAATGTTATGAACAAGCAAAGATAGCAGAACCTAATCCAACGAAAGGAGGGTTTTTGACAATTACCTCCACTTGTGCACCCTCTTGTAAGTTTTGTGATATGGGGATGAGTTCTACCATGTAATCACAGACTGATAAAAGACAGTTCATCTCCCTCTTCCACATTGCTTTCTTCTCAAGATTCAATGGCTCTAGCCTCAAGTTTTGTCCAAACACCGTGGCTGCAGACAACCCGAAAAGTTGACTCATTGAGATTGAAATCGAAAAAATCGACATATTAAGTTCTTATTCATCTTCAAAATCTGCAAGCAGAGAGTTACCATAAAGATTGGTTATCGAATTTGAGATCGTGACCGCGGTGCATACACCTTTCCCACTTCCTGACATGTCTTCACCCAACAAGAGTTTTGCAAATCTTTCTTTCATCATCTCAAGCTCTGCCAAATTTCATATTCCAGTCGCTTATTAGTGCTTTTAAATTGTTTTTTATGGTGGGGAAGTGATTTCCACACTCTTTTTCTTCTTCTGTGCATACCTCTGTCTATTTCTATCCCTTGGGATTAATCCATCCAAGGGCCGGGAAAAAGGAAGGTACGCAGAAGGTGAAGGGTGTGCAGAAATTATTTCCCTCCTCTTCATAAACTTAACTGAAACCTACCTGAATCAACAGCTTTGTGATCTTCAAGCTTATCATCGGAAGCATTCTTATTGTACTGCTTCAATCCAAGTCTGGTAAGAGACAGCGGCTTGGATTTTACATTTGGGTAGAACCAAGGAGAAGCTTCACCAGAGTAACTGCTGTCATCCACAGACTCGGAGTAAGCCGAGGTCTCTGAATTTGTCCGGTGGTACATGAAAGAATCGCCACTTGTTAAAGTTTCCGCGAGCGAATGATCAGTTTGATCCACAGAAGAAGGTGAAGGCTGGTAACCAAGATCGTAGTGTTCATCATAACTTGGTGAATTGTCCATTGCAGCTCTAAAACTTGAGGTCTTAGTCTAAAATCTCAAAAACCTGCGCAGAATTTAATCATTTAAATGTGACAATTTGGGTTAGTTGTAGGACTCACAATCCAAAAATAAGACCCGGGAATTGGTTTATATTCTACAATTTTGAATTAGAAATAAAATTGTAAAAAAGAAAGATGAAAAAAAGTACGTATCGTATGCTTTGAAACAAAAGCAAAAGAGGTTTGAAATAGGTTGTTTTGTTAGGAGGACCAAAAATAAATTATTGATTGATATGCAGCTAAAATTTAAAGCAAAAAAAGCAATCTTGGAGGGATTTTTTGGGGTGAAACCAACTGAAATTTGAAAATTATTTAAAAGCAAACGGTTGAATGAAAAAAGAAAACGGTGTAACATTCTTTCTTTTTACCTTTTAATGCATGGATTTGAATTTGAACTGTTGAAGTTGGCTGAAGACCGTTTGAAATACTTCCCTCCTCCTTAGCATTTGCCTTTGATCTTCAAACACTTTTTTTTTCCCTTTCTAAAAGAAAAGTTTTCCCTGAAAAATGAAATGCTCACATCACCATGATCGTGGAAAATGTAACATGCTAGCCGTCCGATCGTCGAGTTCTCGAGTGATGATATTAAACAGCACAAACCCAGAAGCAAAAATGGTTGAATTTCAGACAGGTAGACTGCATCTTAGTTGGACATGAACCTCATGTACATGTGGCTCTGCAGGGTTATATTCATGAATCTCTGAGTACGTGAAATATAATAACGTTTAGAAGGAATAATAAATAATAATTTGGAAACAGTTTTGCAGATTAAATTAAGAAATAATAATGTAGTTTTAATATGGATGCATATACGTGTTGTGTATGTTAAGATTTGTATTGACTAATCAATATTTTTTTCTATAAGTGCTTGTGAATGAGACGTAACCAAATTTAAGGGTCACATTTGTTAATTGTGCTTAATTAACTCCATCAAGTTGGCTAACTTTGATATCTCTGTCGAGCCTCCATTACCTCCCTCAACCTTAATCAACTTCCCTCATGCCATAATCACCTCCATCTACCTTGTTTTTGGTTCTTTGATTTTTATTCTTGTAGTTTCTTTTTGGTGGTGTGCTACATACACCAAATTCACGCACTCACCAAATGATGTGGCACGTTTTACACCTTATAAATTTTGTTGCAATTATTAATGAAATTCCAATTTAAATTGAAGTACAGATTTGATTGATGCAATATCATTTGGTGCAAAAATTTGGTGTGCCGAGCTAGCATTATTCTTGTTGTGGCCAATTTTCTAAAGGAGAGAGACGGTGAGAGTGGTGAGAAATTGTTGAATGCTTAGGGATTGTGTCGTTCTCCCTTTGTTGGGGGCTTTATTTATAGTAAACCAAGAGTATATAGTAAAGTCTAAAAAGAAAGAATCACTAGAATAATGGGTAATCTAAAACTCAATCTAACTAGGATTTATAAATCACATATAGTGAATAATCTTCATAACAATCCTTTATTTTTTAGTATTTACCCGGCATGAGAATACTTATTTGTTGCAAGAGGTTTGTGATTTAGTTGATATTTTTTTTTAGAAATAACACGCGATATTAATCTAATCTATGTTAAAGAGTGGGGAGCATTTGAACCAGGACATAATGGATGAAGAGAAATGTCGTATTTACTTGGATAATTCATCACTTGCTTGATTAGCAGAACACTTTCCACTACACTCGAGGTTGGATTCCTCCTCCCATTATTGCTTGTGTGAAACGAAAAAGAACTCTACTTATTCATCAAATATATTTCTCTTGATTTCCTTGGTGGGCTAATTTTGAGAAGAAACGAAAATTTCATTGCTATTATGTCTTTGGACCTAAAAATAAAAATAAATAAAAAGTAAAATAGAACATGGGGATCTCAGTTGCATTTTTGTGAAATTTAATATGACATATTTCAGTTAGCCTGGTCGGAGGTTAGATTAGAAGGCACATGTACAAGCTTTATATTCATCCCATTCTAAATTTGTAATTTGTATTATTATTGGACCACCCGAAAAAATAAGACTTGAATATTAAAAGAAAAATTTAGCTTCTGAAAGAGTTGTATAGACGTGCCTCCCATAATCCATTCTTCGTGCTTTGGATGCGTGATAAGGTTGACATACAGTAATTAATACTAGGGGATGTATCATAATTATATTTAAGGTCAAACGTTTTTTTTATTCCCTCAATTAATCAATTCATGAATCTGACTCTCTATGTTGATGTTGTGCTCGTCTTGCTTGCATTATTGTTGCCTATATATTTTTTTTGACAAACGATAGTTTAGTGGATTAAATTGTTAGTTATTAGAGGGAGGAGGATCAGTATAATTGAATTCGCACTAGAGTGTATAGATATCATTACGTTCGATCATTCCGGTAAAATGTCATCTGCTTGTTGCCTATATACGTGAAACCAGTAAATTCGGCCTACTCCGCATTAAAATCTCATGATATCCCAACCGTTTTATGATTTCTTTGAGACTTGGTTTCTTAATTCTAGCCCTTGAAGCGTTGAGAGATAGATAGAATAAAAGTTGCCAGGCGCCCGGTGGGGAATGCTAAGAGCAAGTCCACCCCTAAGGACTTTGTACCAGTACCCAACCCATTTATTCACTCCAGTGAACAGTAATAGACTACAATGAACAGTAATAGGCCAATGCATCTCTACCCTTAAAAAAATGCGCTGGCACAAACGATCTCCACCCCTACAAAATGCGCTGGCACCTAGCCCATTTAAAATATTTTTAAATTTTTTCTAAAAGAATAAAAAAATAAAATAGTTTTAATTTCGGATATGATTTTTAACCAATCTCGTCACGCCACGTGTCATTATCCGAATGTACTATTTTGTGAATAGATTTCCGCTAAGATTTTCAACCAATCTCGACTCGCCACGTGTCACTTCCATTTTACAATAATTTAGCCAAGATTTCGATAAGATTTTCAACCAATCACGTCATGCCACATGTCACTATCCGAACGTACTATTTTGTGGATAGATTTCCGATAAGATTTTCGACCAATCCCGACGCGCCACGTGTTACTTCCAGTTTACAATAATTTAGCTAAGATTTCGATAAAATTTTCAACCAATCACGTAGTGCCACGTGGCATTGTCCATAACCTCATCCTTTCTTTTTTTGTCCATATAAACTCTACATCCCTACATCCATCCTCACACCAAGCTCAATCCTTCTTTTTAGCTCAGAATCCTTGTTCATCGTTTTCAAATCTTGAGTTTTTATTACAATGTCTTCTTCAAGGAGAGTGTATAAACAGTTGCAGGAGTAACAGAAAAGGTTGTTGGCACAATAGGCAGAATTGGCCAATCTCGAGGAAGGTGGAGGTGGAGATGAGGCTTTCTTCATGGAGAAGGATGAGGATGATCACCATAGAAGACAAAGGGTCTCACATTCCCGCCGTGTCATGGAAGCCGTGGGTCAGATAGCCAAACCCAGACGTGCTGCAAACCTCGATAGAAAAAGGGAAAGACGAGGTAAAAATCTCTTGGAATATTATTTTATTCCCAACAGCATATTCCCTGATCATGTTTTTAGACGTCGTTTTAGAATGTAATGAAATTTGTTATCATGAGAGCTATTTGCAACCATGATCCATACTTTATGCAAAAAGATGATGCTTTTCATGTCCTAAGTCTTATTCCCAAGCAAAAAATTACGGCTGCGTTGCGAATACTTGCATATGGAGCATCTGCAAATCAAGTGGATGAGATCGCGAGGATGGGAAGAACAATTGTTCTGGAGTCCCTGATGCGGTTTTGCTCTGTAATTGAAGCCCTCTACAACAATGAGTACCTCCGGACACCCACGCCAAGGGACATGCGAAGGCTTCTGAGGAAGGGTGAGATGCGAGGCTTCCCTGGCATGATTGGAAGCATCGATTGCATGCACTGGACTTGGAAAAACTGTCCAAGTGCGTGGCAAGGAGCTTATGGAGACAGAAAATGAGCCAAAAGCATCATTTTGGAAGCGGTGGCTTCATTTGATACATGGATTTGGCATGCTTTTTTTGGTGTTCCAGGAGCTCATAATGACCTATATGTCATTGCCCAATCCCTAGTGTTCGACGAACTGCTGCAAGGAAAATCGCCGAGATGCACATATTGGGTTAATGGTACCCAATACGAGGAATCATACTACCTTGCAGATGACATTTACCCAAGGTGGTCAACGTTTGTCAAAACAGTGCCACATCCACATACTGAAAAGGAAAAACACTTTGCAAAATGTCAAGAAGGGTGTAGGAAGGATGTCGAGCGTTGTTTTGGTATCCTGCAAGCTCGTTGGGCGATTGTCAGGGCTGCAGCTAGAATGTTTGATGTCGAGACTCTTCGATCCATCATGATAACGTGTATTATTCTCCACAACATGATTGTTGAAGATGAGTATGATTATGATGTTGTCGATGAATATGAGCTGGATCCGATGAACAACTCAAGAACACGTATCTACTGTGCTCATGACTGGACCGAAGATCCCGTGCAACACGAGCCGTTGGAACGCGATGGATGTTACAATGAATTGATCGTTCAGCGGTACACTGATGTGCAAGAGCCATACTGGCACGTAACCCGCTAGAATGACTTGATTGAGCACCAGTGGGGATTGCATGAAGGCGAAGATAATTAAAATGAGGCTTGTGGTTGAAGAATAAAGTGTAATTTTTTTTTTAAGTTTATGTAATTATATGTAGTGCTTTTTGTTTTTAAGTTTATTTGGTGAGTTTATGTAATCTTATTTCATGTGTTTAAATAAAGTACAAAAATAAATAAATAAATACATTAAAATTTCATAATAAATTAAATAAAAATAAATAAAGTTTTAAAAATAAATAAGAAATAACATAAAACCTACATAAGAAATTAAATAAAGTTCAAAGGAAAAAAAAGAAAAAACATAAGAAATTAAATAAAGTTCAAAAGAAAAAAAAACATAAAAATTACATAAGAAATTAAATAAAATTTTTTAAAAAATAAGAAATTACATAAAAATTATACAAAGTCTCTGGAGCTAGGATATGTGGTGCTAGGATCTTGGTTGCTATGATTTGTGTAGCTAGAACCCCCTTGACTTGTTTCCACATCTCTTGCACGCCTCCTTCACACGACATCTCTTTTTTCCGATGTCCAAAAATATTTTGAATTCGAAGACAGTTCTACTAGAGACTTGCTCATAGTGTCACGATCTGCTTGAGCCATCCTTTATTCTCTAAGCATTTCATTTTCTCGATGAAGTGCTTGTCTAACCAGCTCGTTCTCTCGATTAACTATTTCTCTTTGTCTCTCAGCCGCCACATCACGGGCCTCAGTAGCTGCTATTATTGCTGCCATAGCAGCAACTTTTTCCTCATCTCTAGCCTTTTCCCGTGCCATGTTCAGTTCACCTTGGCGAGCAAGTTCCTCCATATATTTAGTGTAGTCATTTTTGGAAGAACTACCTTTTTTCTTTGATGCCTTTTTACCTTGAGGCTTGAGGGACTGACGAGTCAGTTGGGTCTCGGGCACTTGTTCAGGCGTCCCTTCCGTGTCTTGAAATGTGTCGGCTTCTTGTTCGGCCGTGTCTGGTTCTGGCGAACTATGTAGACCCATGCCGTGCATGACAACTTCTGGACCGGTTGCCACAATTTTGTATTTAGGGCAATCTTTGAGAATTTCCCAACATTCCCATTTGTTGAATGATTTGTTCTGGTTCTTTGAATTGTAGAATGCTTGAGCTTGTAGTGTCTATAAAAATGTGGGATAAGATAGTGTTAAAAAATGCGGGTGTAACACAAATAAATAAATTAAAATATTGATGCGGGTGGAATGCATATAAATTACATAAAAATGACATAAAAAATTAAATTAAAATTACATAAGAAATTAAATAAATTAAAATTTTGATGCGGGTGGAATGCATATAAAAATTACATAAGAAATAACATAAAAATTACATACGAAATTAAATAAATTAAAATATTGATGTGGGTGGAATGCATATAAATAAATAAAAATATTGTCACCTGATCCGCTAAACTTGTCCCACTACGCAGGTTACTGGAAGCATGAGAGATGACGTTTTTCCAACAAGTAAAGGATGCGTTGAGTTTTTTCCAACGACCTTGAAGACCTTAACTAGTTATGGCGTCTTTTCTATGTACATCGCAAAACGCCTTCGTAATTTTACTCCACAATTCTCGCTTATCCATCTCATTACCCGTAATCCGGTCATGAATAGTGTGAACCCAACATTCACACAACGTAACATCTTCAATGAGCTTCCACGAAGACATTTTTTTCTCTTAAAGTGTAGAAAATATTGAAATGTAGATAGT
The DNA here is from genome assembly GCA_035220775.1 of Malus fusca. Taxonomy (NCBI): domain Eukaryota; kingdom Viridiplantae; phylum Streptophyta; class Magnoliopsida; order Rosales; family Rosaceae; genus Malus; species Malus fusca. The sequence goes on along the minus strand of CM069059.1, from coordinate 18,443,740 downwards.
ATAGAAAGTGTAGAAAATATTGAAATGTGGTGTAAGGTGAAAGATGAGGGTTAGGTATTTGTAGAAAAAAAATAACTTTTTTTAAAATTTTACTGTATTTTTTTTAATTCTGTATTTTTTTATAATTTTTAATTAATTTTAATGTAGTTAATTAATCTGTACCGTTGGATTTGAAAAATATTCAAATCCAAGAGCCAAGGATCTGCCATGTGGCCAACGATCATAAATCTGACTGTTGGGCCCTTTTTTTTTGTTAGGGGAAAAAATGTGGACCGTTGATCTGTGATCGAACAGTCCAGTTTAAAAGTAAAATTTAAATTTTTGTTACCGTTGGAAATCTAACGGCTCTGAGCAAGCCACGTCGTTGCAGCACAAGTGGGCTGACAGCGCCTGCCCTTTTGTCCCCTACTCGCTGCCAAGCGCAAGTCCAGTCCACGTGCCAGCCAAATAGGCCAGCTCTTGGGTCTGTCAAAAATGGGCTGGTCTGTTGCCTGGCTTGGGCTGGGTGCTAGGCAGCCCGACGGGTTGGAGTGGATTCCCTGACCCTCAGCTTGATATTTGGACTGGGTGCTGGGCAAAGTTCACTCCGGTGGACTTGCTCTAAGTATAACGAATTGTTATTTGAATCATAACAAAATGATAAAATTAGGGAAGAATGAATGAGAAGCACTTATACTTTTGTTCCTCCTTTTTTCATTTTCCTTTTTCTAGTCTAATGTGGTGAATAATAGTCCATTTTTGTTGACTTAGTCTTTATCTAATTTTTTATTTTGTTAGATAAAACGATAGAAATTTTGTTTGATCAAAGAGAAATATAATCGTCTAGGATAACATCGCATATTAAATTCGAAGGTTCCTCAAACTAATAAAACTCAAAATCATGAAATAAAGCCAATAGATAAAATACGTAGGTTCTTCAAACCAATAAAACACAAAATCATGACATAAAGCCAATCTAGCTATTTTGTGTGCCACCATCCACGTCGGACATGTGCCCCTTGTTCAACAATTTAGATGTGGAGTAGCCCAACAATTTATAAGCACACTCAAGGTTTCTCCTTTCTCCCATGTAAGATTGATACGCTTAACACACCTTTCACGTGCTGCGAGTTCATATGGACAACACAAATCTGGTGGTGGAGCACCTGTGACCGTTGGGTTTCACATGCATGACAACCTACTCTAATACCATGAAGAAAGTTGGGATTCCACCATAAAACTAATTAGCAATATGGGGAGTAGCCCAACTATTTATAAGCATATGCAAATCCCTCATTTCGCTGATGTGACATTGATACTCTCAACATACGCTTATTCAGCGGTGGCATTCATGATTTAAAATTTTGAGAATTAGTCGGTGTTTTTGGGTAGTGTAGGTTTTATAGTTGTTAGTTCCTCTTTTGTACGTGTTGGATTTGCTTTTGTGTGATTGTCTCTCATTTGAGTCTCATATATAGTAGAGATGGTGTGATTATCCTGATACAACTCGTAGTTTTGTTGATGGTTTTGCGTGCATAGCCTCTATTATAGCGGTTACTAGTACTATTGAGTATTGGCTTCTTTTGTAGTTTATTTTCAAAGTCAACAATACTTGTATTTAAAGAATGTTCCCTTAACAATTTGCTCTCTCCCAACATACGTTTTGCTCTCTCCCAAAAAGCTCTCCCTATTTTAACCAAACCCTAGCCGTCAACCCCTTTACCTCCGGCCTCTAGCTATGGCTGGGGGCTAGTGGCAGCCTCTCCCCTCCATTTCCTAGCTCTACATCCCTTCCTCTTCCCCCCTCTTCCCCATCTCAGCCATCATCCACCCCTCGCCATTCTTGTTTCTTCCCACCTCCTCACGCCGACCCTTCATTCCCGACATTTCCCTTTCTCCTCTCCTCTTCCTTGCTTCTCTCCCACCATTTTGGGTGCAGATATCCATAGATCTATACCCTATACCCCGACCCGGGTCATGCCCTTTGAAGATTTTCTTCAATTTAGTGCTTGTTTTCCTGGTGTAGGGTTTAGATATGTGCTGCATGTGGGTTGGATCTCCCCTCATTAACTCGGTTCCATGGTGGTGTCACCCTCCTTGACGGCTTCGGTGCTTTCAGCTTTGGAGGATCGGCTTGGTCTGGGAGCTTGGTGTTAACGTCACGTTGCGACTTGGCTCGGCTTGAACGTGGACGCCGACATCCCACTGTCCGGAATTTGTAAGTGGCCTTGGCATGAGTGCCTCGTTCCCCCTATTATGAGTTGTACATCAGATCCTTTATTGGTGTAGTGTAGTTCCTCTCGCCCTTGTGCACCGTGGTGGCACTGGTGTTTTGGCTAATTTGGTCTTCGCCTTTAGGCGTTGTGTATTGTGAGTCTCGTCTTCTAACGATGACTTTGACGTGGTCTCGCACTTTCGCGATGACTTTTGTGGCCTCGCTATTCAACGATGACCATTGTGTCTGTCAGTATCTCTTTGTTGCGACTATCGTTTATTGTGACATATCTGTACTGATAGTTCTTGTGCACTTGGCGATTGTGTGGTTGTGCTTGTGGGTGTCTATTAGGGGTTTACTGTTATTTGTCTATTTTGTGTAAATTCATTCCATATCAATTTATTGGTCACTGGAATTATGTACCCAATGACACTCTGTAATTGTTTGGTGTTGATTAATGAAATACTATGCTATCGTTTCTTGTAAAAAAAAAAATGTTCCCTTCCAAGTTTTATTTGGTGATTTTATGTGCAAAATCTCTCATATAGCGAATTATAAATTGATTGAATTTCTAGTTGTCAGGATTGAATATCTTTAGGCTTTTTGGATGTGACTTGCGTTCCTTAACTACTTCTTTGTGCTTGTCAAGGCCACATATCCACCAGTATGGCGACTATTACCTTCACCAAGTTGGCCTTATTTTTTGCTTTTGAGTCTTTGATTTAAAGACTCTCAAATTTAGTCCATGATGCCTTATTTTAAGTTTATACATTGTATTAATGTTATAATTAAGTCGTTATTGTTTTACCTCAAAAATATGTAATCATTTATGTAAATATTCACCCAAATCTCTGGCCCTTTATGATTTAGGTTTCAAGTGTATGGTTTCTTAATTTTGAAGTTGTATCATATGTTATTATCACACTACCAATTATCACATAAGTTATAATTCTAGTGATAAAATATCTGCACTTTGTATTGACGGATTTTTTTTAAATGTGAAGATCACATCGTTTCGTCATTTTCTTTTCTTATTAAAACAAACAATGAATTGTTTTGAAGTATAACATGCCAATATAAAGAAAAAGAATACTGATTCCAATACATATTATACTCATGATGTGATTCCCAAGTATGCTTCTACTTATTTTTAGAATCCGTTCTGTGACAAAACAAGAACCTCCACCATAAAATTCTCCAGAAGTTGGCAATGCTCCTACAGATTGATCCTCTTGGTTTAGTCTTGTCATCTGCCGAGAATTCCCTTGTCTCTACCACATGCGATTCTTTCTACATGCATATATAGTACAATCATCATGCAACATGTTTAGCATTGCAAAAAGAAGTTGACAAATAAACTTGAGAAATGTTCTCTTGTTGGTTAACGTACTTAACAGTCTAACATGTTACGTGCATTGCTAGACTAAATTAGAATCCTCGATTATAAAATCTTGTTTAATTGCACGATTTATTAATTCGTCAACAATGTAAGTATACGTACATTTGCAGTAAATCGAAATCCAATTTTTATCTCTCCTTTATAGGTGTCATCTTCAAGCACCACATTGTATGGAGCTGGTTTTAATTCAATAAATCCTCTTTCCTTTCCCTCAGAAACTATCCCACCAAGATGAATCCTGCATAGCAGAAATTAAAGCTCGTTATTGAGAAAAAAGAAAAGATTAATGATTAATTAGCAGAAAATGAGATTTAGGAATAACATGCACATAATTTAGTTTAGGGTAAAAACGAGAGATATTAAGGCATTTAAGTACATGGTTTCACCAACAAATCCAGCATCTGTGAATAATTCAGTGTCCATAATTCTGAGTTTGAGATGAGTCAACTTTTTCCAATTTGATAAGGGGAATTCAAACGTGAATTTTTCATTCCAGCTAACTCTTTCATCTTCATCTGCATATGCATCACAGAACCCAATTTAATTAATTAGCTAAGGAATGCTGTATATATATGTATATCGGCATATTTGTCAATTTGCCCCTTCATCTTGTATAGAGCTGTCAATTTCTCCCATGAACTTTAATTTTAGCCAATTACCTCTTTGAACTTTTATAGTTAGCTAATTTCCCTTTTAACTTTAATTTTACTCGATTACCCCCAAAATTTTTATAAATAGTCAATTTCCCCTCTAACATTAAATTTTAAAAATTTTCATCTATCTTGATCATGAAAACAACACATGACAACCGTATGAGGGAAAAAAGGATGAAAATTTGGATGGATGAAAAATTGAATGAAAGTTTTTAAAATCTAAAGCCAAGGGGGAATTGGTTATTTATAAAAGTTCAGAGAGGTAATCGGCTAAAGTTAAAGTTCAAGGGGAAAATTGGCTAATTAAAAAAGTTCAATGCGTAATCGGCTAAAATTAAAGTTTAGGTGGAAATTGACAGCTGCATACAAGTTCAAATGGCAAATCAACAAATATCTCTATGTATATATAGCATATATAATAATCCAAATGGGAGTCCAGAGAAGAATAAATTTAAGAAACACCTGATGATTGCTTGCTTCTGTATTCTTGATTTCCACACTTTATGATCACGTAGTAGGATGGTCTACCTGTAACAGTAATTTTGGAATTTTCGATTTAATCCCTAAATCAACCACCAAAACCAACCGCCCACAAAGGGACACTCGTAACAGTAATTGAGTGTAATTTGTCTAACGCGCTCAAATATTAGTTCAAGAAATTAATTGGGAAGTGAAATAAAACTAAGAAAAATAGAACATTGTTGTTTAAATTTTGAGGATATTTTATTTTTTTTACATAGATTTCCTAGTACGCATAGTGTTGATTTGTAGTAAAAATAAGTGAAATCTACTGTTGTGTGATAATACCCGCATCAATTTTACTAGATTTTAGCGAGTACAAAACCTACAGGGAAATTGCTCCTTTCGAGAAGGGTGGAGAGTTTAAAATCATATAACCATGGCTTACCAAGAAGATTTGTGTGCCTAATGGCTTCAGCATCAACCAAAAGCACTTCAAGGGTTCCTCCTTTCATGGATGGCGGCATGTGGGCATTCACTCATATTTCACAGAAAGTACTTGTATGGTATATATAATGCTGTAATATAATTAGAAAATGAAACTAATGGTGCATGGCAGGTTCACTAATTAACTGGACGTTTAAAGACTAAGTCTAAGCGTTTAAAGAAGCCACGCATAGACGTTTCGTGTCATTGAATTAAAAAGACATGTTTTTGTTTTTCTGGTATTAATGTAAAAAAAAAACGTTACAAGAGTGAATCGTCACTTAGTTGGAGGAGGTCTTATTTAACTTTTATAAATGATGAAGACGATATATATTTTTGTTGTGTTTATTTTCTCCAATGTAACAACAAACAAAACTTTGAACCATGCAATTTTGTACAAGGAGCTTGTAGCACAAGTAATTAAGAGCGTCTATTCCTACACCTGAAGTGTGGTTTGATTTCTCTATGTCAATCTGATGGGTTGTGCCTGACTTGGGCTCATTATGGGCCAAGCCAAACAAGGCCCAAGAAAAAAGTTTAGTATTTGTCTTTGGAACAAAAAAATATGTTCAATGCCACCCGTGTAAACATGGGTCATAGGTGTGTTCAAATGCTGCCACCTTTATGAATCGACGTTGCATCTATTGCAATACTGTCCGTTTGCTAAATGCGCGTGGTTATCGTCGCCACTGGGCATTCATTTTCTCGGACGCAATCCATCTTCACCACTTGCTTGGGCTATGGATGCTATCGATGATCTCCCACCTTGGGCCCTTGATACTTTTCTCATGGTCTGCTGGTCTATCAGCAGACCTGGGGCGCTCGAAACACAAACTATGGTCACGTTCCTGTGACTCTCCTAATGTTACTGTTGCTGGAAGTCTCCACTAGTGACAGGAATTCACCTCCTTCCCCAAAGCCATCTCTCCTCCTACTTGGCATCCTCCGCCCTCCAAAAAGTGGCTCGCACCACCATCTGGCAGCTTGAAATTGAATGTCGACGGTGCTTGGAATGCGGACAGGAGAATAGGTGGCTGCGGCGGAGTTTTTCGCGATGATCGGGGCTGCTTTGTAGTGGCAAAATGTGGTCATTTCTTGAACGCTTTCTCTCCACTTCAGGCGGAAGCTTTGGCTTTCCGTGAACTTCTGGTTTGGGCGTCAGGTAGGGGATTTTCAAAATATCATATTTGAGTCAGATTCCCTCCAGATTGTGGAGGCTTTGAAGGATCCTTCCCCCAATCTGTCCTTAATTGGTCAGGTTGTCGAGGACATCATGGCACTTCTCTCCTCAATCACTGGTGCTTCATCCACCCATGCTCGATGCCAATCCAATGGAGTTGCTCATCGGCTTGACCGTGTCGGCGTTACATCTAGTCAATCTAGTGAATGGTTGGTTACCCCCCAAGTGTAATCGTTGATTAACTTGTCGAGGATATTGTATCGCCTTAATTGGCTTTTGTAACACTAACAGAACTTATCAATCTACTATCGTTTCATTTACCAAAAAAAAAAAAAACAAAAAAAAAAACACTCAAATACTTCCTTAGTTTAGTTTAAGCATGTTAAAATCGATAGTGTGTGCAGTGGAATAAATGAAACAATACACAAAATTTATGAGGTTCTTTTATAATCAGTGTAACTGGAGTACATCCTCGGGGCAAGAGTAATGCTTTCATTATAATTTAGAATAACAAAAGTGCAAAGATAACTCTCATTATTCTCTCTTCTCTTCTTCCTCTCTTTTTCTTTCCTCTTTCTTCTTTCACAATCTCTTCCGTGAACTTTTCATCTTGGTGCTGTGTGGGATTTGTATTTATATAGAAACTAAAAGTAGTGTGTTGCAAGCTTCAGCAGACAATGAAATGACAAATTGCCCATTATTTAATTCTTTGAGTGAATATTCACTGTTTTACAACAAAGCACAAAATGTACAACATTATAGCCTAGTGGGATTTGCCAACGTGGTATAAATAAATTAATAGTCAAGTTAAAAGTTTCACATTGAATACTTCTTTGACAATTAAACGGAATGATGGTGCAGTTTCCTAATTGCAGAGGGCATTAGTAGCTCAAAGTTCCTTGCTTTATCTGGATAACGACAATTAAAAAATGCAATTGGCTAAAATAATGCAAAACTAAAGAGTAGTGCTAAAATAATGCGATTTTTTTATCATTAGATCAAATAAATTAAAGAACATCAATGATAAAAAAAACTAACAAGAATGCGTAGGAGGTAAAATTGAGTGTGTGAATATCATTATCCAAATTAAATTTTGATTGTCAAATTGATTAGACGTTCTTATCCATTCTTTGAATCACCTTTATGGAATCACCATTTTACCCACATATACCTTTTTTTAAAAAAAAATTAATTAATTCAGCACTTGTATTTTATATAATCATTAGAACACCCAATTTGCCTAAAGAAAAAGAGGTGATCTAGCTTTTCAAAATTGTCCTCATTTGCTTGAATTGTTCATCATGGTTTCATAGAAGGAAAAAGACTCCAAAAGATATTGGCACTTAGCTTGCTTTTGATTTTAAGCTACCATTTTGGCCATTGAAAAAAAACTAGTCATCATGGATATTGCTTTAATTTGTGCCAAATGTGTAGCTCATTGGCTTTGCTTGCTCGCTTTGTTTTGTATAATTTTTTAATTTGTTTGACTTGAGGACGTTCCTTTTAGTGAATGCTCTCAATCAAAGTTCATGTCTTTCTCTCAGTTGTTATTTAAGTTTATCATTTGAATAAAGTTTTTTCTTGTACCATCGAGGCTGAAAAGATAAACCAAGTGACATGCGTCTTTGATTTTTTTCCTATGTGGAAAACTAGAGTGGCAGACATGCAATGATATACTTTATATACATAATTTTCACTCAGGTTTCACGTGGTGTTCTAGCTTCAACTTCTACATATGCTTTGCTAGTCAAAAACGATTTCCAGGAATATATAAGGTGAAATGTGGATTTTGTTCTTTTTTGAAATTCAAGTATGATATTCATTTCATAAAGGGAACACGTACAATGAGAGGAAAATGTGCTAATTAATTTAATTATAAGCTGCTAATTTCATTTCTATTATTATATTCAAAGTTGATAATCTAAAACACTTAATTTTTCATCAACTTAAGTCACGTGACTTGCACGTGAAACATTTTAGATGGTAATACCGTCATTTTATTGCCTAAAAGTCTTTAAAGTTGCATATTTGGAATCTAATTTCTAATTTACCCTCCAAAATTCTATGTACACTCTTTTTCGAAAAGTTAAGTCCTTAGACTCATGAAAAATTACTATCTACCCTCCAAAGTGTATCACATGACTTAAATTGACGAAAATTTTGAATAAAATAGCATCAAATCTAATATTAGGGATTTAATTGGCAACTTTTAACTTTAAGGACTGATTTTTCTGAAAAATAGTTTATAGACCTAATTTTCACTCAGATAATAATTTAAAGACTAAATTGTCACATTACTCTCTCTCTCTCTCACACACACACATATATATGCTTTTTGTGTGTGTGGGGTCTCGGGGGTGGGCCGCCCGGGGGGTGGGGTGGGTTATATGAAGACCAGAGAACCCAGAAGCCATGCATAACATGCTAACAGAATTTAAGAAAGTCCATACATATGACCTGGGTGCCAACTTACAGCCTGTACTCTTGGCTACTTGTAACTGCAAATTAAATTATTTAATTAGCTTCCTTCAATTGATTTACATAGGATTGCTTCTCCTAAAAACCAAAATTTATGCTTTAGTTTTAAGTCTATAAATATAGTCAAACATGTATATGTTTTATTTTTTGTCATTACATACAATAAAGTTCTGATACACTATTTAAATTAAAATGGTTCTAAATTTCCACTTTCCTATGTCAACTATACAATCAATGTCTTAACATTGTGCACCATTTTATCTGCATTAAGAAAAATGGCTACCCTTAAGAACCTCGCAGGTACAAGATTCTTTATTGACTCAACATCATTTAAAAGAGCATCCTAAATAATATGAACACTACTTGGCTGCTGCAAATTCAGCAACAGCTTCTGCTTCTACCCAACCATAAATGAACATGTGTTCAATCTGTGTCTACAATTTCAATTATTTAGACACTTGTCCATCTATGGTTGAGTAAAAAATGAGCTAATGCTGAATTTGCAGCAGCCAAATATCGTCCAATTAATACCAGGACATCTCAAACCATCCAGTAGAATCAATACACGATGAGAAAGCATATCAAGTTAATCTATGCGCTACCCCATTTGATTAGACTTTAACCAACCATCTATTTAATAACTTAAACCCCATGTGGACAAAGTAACCTTTTTATCTACATCCTAGGCTCTAGACTCTACAAACTCTAGATGCAATGTCAGAAATATTTCAAACTTCTGTTAAACTCCCCATGCTAGACATTTCTCAGCCAGTATTGCACCCATCTTCTCTATCCTCTCTAGCTGAAGCCTTCAAAACATGGGGCTTCTTCCACATCACCAATCATGGGATCTCCAAAGATCTTTTCAGAAAACTATGTTCTCTGTCAAATGACCTGTTCAGCCTCCCTTCTGATACCAAACTCAAACTTGGTCCTTCCTCTTCTGCCAAAACTTATACCCCTCACTTCATAGCCTCTCCCTACTTTGAAAGTCTCAAAGTTTCTGGCCCCAAGTTCTTTGATTCTGCTCAAAGTTCTGCACAAGTTCTCTTTGACCAACACAACTCTGAATTCAGGTATTATATCTGTAAAATATATATATATACTGTATATATACATGTATATGTTTATGTAAATAAATAAAGATGCTTCTATTTACCTTTTCTTTATGTATATTTTTTCTTCTTCCTAATTGTTTAAAGTGCTCACACCTCGGATCTGTGTTTGATTTTCTCCTGCTTAATATTGATTGTATCGAAAGAGATTTTTCTTGAGGTATATTTGCTTTTTGATTATTTGATTCTTTCTACCAGTGAAATATTACAAGAATATGGGAGCAAGATGGCAGAACTATCGAAGAAGATCGTAAGGATTGCGCTGATGAGCTTGGGGGATGGATTGGAGAAGAAACATTACGAATCCGAATTCAAAAATTGCCATGGTTACTTGAGAGTGAACAACTACTCAACCCCTCCAGAATGTTTGGAAGATCAACATCAAGAGGTTGAAGGACTTGGAATGCACACTGACATGAGCTGTGTGACAATTGTGTACCAAGACGAAATCGGAGGGCTTCAAGTGAGATCAAAGGAGGGAAAGTGGATGCACATAACTCCATGTGAGGGGACCTTGGTGGTGAACATAGGAGACATGTTTCAAGCTTGGAGCAATGATAATTTGAGGTCATCAGAACATAGAGTCATTTTAAAGCAGCCGAAAAATCGGTTTTCGTTGGCCTTTTTTTGGTGTTTTGAGGATGAGAAGGTGATATTTGCACCAGAAGATGTGGTGGGAGAAGGGAATGAGAGGATTTACAAGCCATTTGTTTGCTTGGATTATTTGAAGTTCAGAGAGAGCAATGAGAGAGGGAAGTTCGAAAAAGTTGGGTTTACTGTGAGGGATTTTGCAGGGATCAAACACAAAATTACCAACTGTGAAAGTTAAAAAAAAGAAAATTGAACTCTATCTTCTAATTAGTGTATGTGATTAAATTTGTATGTGCCTGTGTGCTTGTGCTTGGGGAGCTTCGACTTGTCTATATAGTTGATAGGAGAAGGATTTACGGTTGGAAAGCCCAACTTCCAACTTATATCCCTGTATTTATCAATTTGTCCTAATATTATGGTCCTTATTATAAGCATCTATTCAATCCGACGACCGAAAATTTGAAAGTGTGTGGAAAAAGCAAGGTTCTAAAAGATGCTAGGCGCTAGTCGGATGGCATGTTGGGGCCTAACGCCCGGACTAGGCGGATTTAAGTAAATATATTATATTTCGTGTATATAGTGTATGTCTGTACTTAAAATATATATCATAAACTACAAAGTAGAATGATATATATATATATATATATATTATGAAGTATTGGAACATAATGAAAACATGGAGAACAAGCATATAATGTGTGTTCATTTAAGTATACAACAAGTCCCTAATAATTTATTGTAAAAAATAAAATGCAAAATGAAAGTTATCTATTTTCTGTCTAAGTGAGTCGCAACCTAGTTGGGTGCCTAGGCGGTCTAGGCGGGCGCCTCAGCAGGTCTAGGTGTCATTTCTTAATTTTCAAATGCCTAGGCATTAATCGGGGCAGTGGCCGGCCGCCTAGCGCCGAGGATTTTTAGAACAGTGGGAAAATGTAAAAATGTGTGTGCTTAACACCACCCTATCTATTCAATTTGTTTGTTCATGTTTCACTTAATTCACATTCCTCTAACTTAGGAATAGTTCCTGTCCCGTTTTTACCATCCTCGGTCTTTTTCTATCTCTCATCTCAAGTGATAAGTGATGTAAGTGATAGTTTCTTCGGAGTAGAATTATCTCCCTTCCTATTTCCCTTCCCGTCCCTCTCCTCTTCTCACATTTTTCATTTTGTCTTTCCATCTCCATAAAAAATTAATATAAGATGTTGACATGGCTTAATCCGTTCAAATAAGAAGGGATAAATGGGAAGAAATAAAAAATAAAAAGAGGAGAGAATCCTACTTCAATTTCTTCTTCTTACCACATTATATTTCTTTGAAGAAATAATGAAAATTATTTAATTTTGAAACATGAAGATGGTGGGCAATTGGCAACTTGGCATTATTGTTTGCCAATGCATTTCAAATGAAGTAATCCAACTCCAAGTTACAATTTAGCCACATATTCAATGATGCAACCATTGAACTGCAAGCCATACATTGAAAGGGTCCCCCCTTTTGTGCGGTGCTGATTAGGCCACAAAGTTTACTTAAGGCATCTAATTTATTGATTAATGAACACATTATCTTTAATTCTTTGTCTGGAAAATGAAGGAGATTCCAAAATTGCCACACATCATTCACGAAAATTCTACGGTGCTTCGGAAGTGGAGAAAAACTTAATGTTGATTTGTTTTGAAACATTTACAGTGGCAGTAACAGAAGTAACAGAGAGAAACTTATTACTTTACTAAAATCACATCAGATACTTGATAAGTTACATTGGAATTTGGATGTTCCATTTGTCCATCACATTCCATGAACAAAGTTACTACTAGTGAAGCTTAGTATCCAATTACAAGGTCAAACAGTAAAAATAGGAATGCATGTTAGAAACCAGATCAAACTGCCCCAGTTACTGCTACAGATTTATCATCAAGTAGCTACATAACTCTCCCTGCCTACAGAAATCCTACAACTACAAGTTTATTAGCTTTCTCCGGCTTCTCAACACTTGCCGGCAATTTTCCAAAGCGCCTGCTTAATCATTCCCACTGGTGAGATCGCCGCTCCTCGAAACTGAAACCAATTCAGAAAGAGAACAGTTAATGTAGCAGCATCAGAATGTTTGGATATGAAAGCAAATCAACGTGAAGAATTAATCTCGAATGGAGGACTTATCGATGTTGGATTGACTAATAATGTGAATGATTTGGGACGGGCATTTTAGATCAATGGATATGTTCTAGTGCCGGTTAGAATGCAACTACTAGTACCATTAAACATATTGTAATACGCCAGAAGGCTCAGAAGTACAAACCTTTGATTTAAGGTTCAGCGTGAGAACACCGTCAAGGGTGGATGATTGGACAGAGTGTGCATCTAAGTACAGATTGTTAATGGCATCCATTATATCAAGCAAGATATATTCCCGGTAGGGGCATCTCATCTCTATCAGAACCTCCTGCTCTTTTACACACACTTTCACATCTAGTGGCAAGCTTTCTCCGGGAAAAAGCCTATTGAGATACGGGTCAGTTTCATCGATGTCACAGGCCTTTCTCTTGTTTAATAAAGACTTTTTCACATTGTTCATCTTTGTTTTATCATAGTTGATTGATGTCTTCTCTACCCTGTTCAGGAATTTCCTTCTAGCAATCACTTCCACGGTGTCCATGCAGGATTCCATCTCTTCCGCTCGTGCCCCAAGCTCTTTCAAGTACTTGATCGTATCATCAAGGATCGAAGCTTTATCAACCTGAAACAAAAATCAGTAAATTCAAATTATGGAAAGTATGTTCTTACTAAATAGTAAATAGTACACGACAGAACATGAAGATTTAAGTCAAAATAAATGTAAATATGGTTTTCAAAGTTACCTCAGTGATAGAAGGAACCATTGACCTGAGGACAAACAAATTTTCACTCTCTCTCATTTTATCATGTTCCCTGCGAGTATCGTCACCTTGCAAATTCGGGAACACATTTTTTCCCGTGCTTTCTTTTCCGGTCGCCCTAGGAGAGCGAACACCAGAAATTAAAGGAACCGTGAACAGAATCTTCTTTAATATCTTCTGATGTACTGTTGGCCTACAACTACCAACAACTACTTTCTTCCATTTCATAAAACTGGATTTGCAATCTCCGTCGCAAAAACATGGATTTTCAACCAACTTCGTTGAGCTTGCCAGAAGAGCAGAAAGAGTTCTTTTGTAATGTACATGTTCATCAACAGATCCGAGATCCAAGGAACTTAGTTTTGTGTCATTGAAGTTTTGAAGTTCCTTTAAATTGACATGGTTCGCATTCTCGCATTGAGCAGAAGAGTGAGCCTTTCCTTGATTAACAAAAGCTTCAGATATGCAGTCACTAGAATTCATGGAATCTTGAATGCTGAAGTCTTCATCCATGAAATGCCAACTCTGAACCTGAGAAGCCGCATTGGTACCTTCAAGCATCATGGAGTCTCCTGTCTGATGATTGTGATCACAACCATTAGAACATCCATAAGGAGAGTCTATGTTGACCTCTTCATGGTTTCCATGTAAATCGTTAATTCCCCTGTGATGAAATTTGATTTCTTCAGAAGGGGAATATAGGTTCTCTAAATACAACGTATCAACTACGTCATGGTCAACCTTGGCAACTATTTGCTCTGAATCATCGTCTGCTTTATGAGGGGCAGAGGAAGATTTCTCACAGCAATCAGGCTTTGAAAAATCTAGTAAGGAAGCCTTGATGTGTTGAATGAGATTAAGGTCCTCCATTACCTTTAGATATCACACAAGGAGAAGAATTACTTTAACGAATACACAACTTAAGACTGTTAAAATAACTGGAAATTGAAAGTAATTTAACTAAAGAAGAGAAATCACCAGCTCAGTCACACCTAGCTCAATGACACCCCCCAGGTAGGGAAAGCAGACTACAGTCTGAAAGCAAAAGTGTTAAAAAAATATCACACTGATGACGTCGGGAAGTAAACTAACAAATTAAACATAATGTGAAATGAACCAGAAGATGAATACCACGGAGGAATCACTATACCTGAACAGATGCACTCTGTGAGCAACCGTTGATATCCATCCATAGAAAAACAAGTGAATAGAGAAAACAATAGCAGTCAGTCCACTTTCCGGCTCTTAATATTAGACAATCATAGAAGCTGAAATTAGCAGTAACTTTAAACAAATCACAGCCAGGAAAAACCAACCTTCGCCAGCAAAGAGCGAGAGAAAACTTTACTATCCGCATGTTGAGCATTGCACAACCAAATGGTCTGCCCAGTTGCCAGTGCTCTTCCTGGCAAACTATACAGAACGTGGAGAACTAAGTTACAAAATCGTAATATGGAACATATAAGCTGACATGAAATCTAAAAGCGAAAGAAAGGAAAACACATAAACACATGCAAAGAGAAACATTAAGCAACAAGGGAAATTTTTTAAACCAGTTGAAGAGATCAGTATAGTACCCTTCGCCAGGATTGAATACGAAGGACATGCAAAGCAAGTAATACCACTCGGCATCTGTGAGATCTTCCGGGGACAATGCGGCAGAAGGCGCCTTAGCTTGCTGCTCAGCCTCAGTCTCACCGTCTAGAAGAGACTTATACAGCTCTCTGAGTTGCACATTCCTCTGTAAACCCATTTTATCGGTTTTAATTTCCACGCCTTCAACTGTTTTTCGGGTTTTGATGTCTCCATTGTAGTACCCTTCACCCCATTCCAGCACCCTACAAAATAGTGATCATAATTTAAAGCTAAACACAAATTATCCTGAGCAACAATAACTGATACCCACCTAAGAAAACCAAAAAGTAAAAAAAAAAGGGCACCTAGGTATGCAGATTTGACATGGGTTGAAATTTGTTGAATTCCTAGCCAAGTAGGCAAGTACTTTATCCTTTAAAGAGGACATTTTCACTTTTCAAACTGCCATTTACCAGTTGTCCTTCCAAATTAATTTTATTCTTTCACTTTCAAAGGGATTTAAGCTCAAATGCAGGACCTGAAATTCGCTTTACCGGAGCGTTTAAGTACTTAAACAACATGAGATCCATATAAATCTCATCCATTTTTGTACTGCAGAACAACTCCATTTCCAGTACAGAAAAAACTAGTATACCCCTTTTAGCCTAGGTCTCACTAGAAAGGGAAGTTGGTATATTTTGGACTCAAAAACTTTACCCATAAAATGTACAAACAGATAGCATTCATCCAGATACTAAATTTAAGCACGATAAACATCCCCACAAAGAAATATCAGAAAACAAGACAAACTGAAAATTATTCACCAAAGAAACTAAATTAAAATTAAAATTAATATTAATATTAAAAAAGCATGTTACCCTTGTTGTGTAGTTGACAAGGACCAGAAAATTGCATAGCTCCACTTAATACTCCTCACAGCAACAGCAAACTGTTTTCTCAGATTCTCTGGCACCCTCTCATGGTTCTGAGCCATATTTTCCTACAAATGTAATTCAACTTACACAAGTAAAAAAAACCCACCAAGCTCATCAGCCAAGAGAAAATAAAACTTGGGTTTTCATTCTGGAATTTGGTTTTAGCTGAATGCCATTAGTCATTTCCGCAGAAAACCCATGAATTATATCAGAGTTTTGGGGGGGATTTCAGTGAAGTATGGCATATATTTCAGAGTTCTTTGGAGGCCAGAAAACCAGAAGGCTGCAAAATTTAGGTTTGGAGTTTATCTTGGTTCTATATTCTACAAGAAAACTGTGAAGTATGACTTTTTGTGGTGGTGGTAAAGCCAATGACCGGACTGGCAATGGAATGAAAGTGACGTACACAGTGTGTTGGATTAAGTAATTTATATTCCTGTGAAACAAAAGGAGTAATTTACTTGGTTCCAAACGCAATGTTGGACTTCACTTCTTAATGAGGCTTCTGTATTTAGAAACCATATATTTTTATTTGTCCAATCAGCATTCTACAGTATCTACACTATTTATTAATAGAACATTTTTTTGTTAATTAAAACTCTACTAAATTACCACTACCAAACGAAAACAAAAATCAGAGACAATTTAGTAATTACATACCACATGAATTTTACTGTTTTCTACGTTACCTCCACAGTTATGTAAACATAACAGGTCGTATTCATAAATTTAAAAAATAAGTAAATTTATTTTACCTCTCTCAAGCACACCCGTAAGGGTGCGTACCATTTGCTAGTATTTATTAAAGCCAAGGTCTGTTAGAAAATATACTATTTTAGTTATACAATTGAATTTGGATACATATGAGAGAATACATTGTTTTAACAAACTTAGCTTAAGCTTAAGTTTGGAAAAAAAATTACGTTTTATTTCTTTTTTATAGCGCTAAATTTTAAAGTTTTTAGAAAAACCAAATTTGTAGATAAGAGGTTTTGAATTTGGGTGAACAAGTGATCATGCACTTCCCTAATCAATTGGTCCAGTCGACATCTACATACATTCTTGAGTTCGCGAGTTTAATACAAGAATAATTCAAAATTTCCAGGCTGCATTATGTCAATGTCAATGTGCCCCGTGATGGTGTTGTAACATGAAAAGCAATTTTATATGCTTTCATCATGTTTATGACACGTAATAAATCATGTGGTGGCCTGAGATTACTTTTGTAAAAAGTGTTCATCAAATAGAAGTGTTTTATTGGAAATTATGTTAAATAATTTATTAAAGTATTAATTGTTTATGTGGTCTTTTATGATTTAGAAGTGCTTTTAAATTATTTTGTATTATTTTAAGTTGTTATGTAGCTCTTTCAAAATCATTCGCAAACATATCAGAAGAGCATTGTTCTTAAGTGAGATAAAACAATAACTCAAGGCTTCATTTGGTGTATAATATTGAATTAAATTAGATTAATAACTCACTGTATTTGATGCTTGATTAAAGAAGTAAATGAAACAAATTTCAAACTTTGTTTGATTTAAAGGTAGAAGATGGATTTATCATAAACAAAACGTATCCCTCTCAACCCTATCATTTTTGTAAAGAGAGATGATAGAGTTTGATCGTCTAATTTGTTTTCAACTTTCAACTTGAACAAAAATTTAAAATTTGACCTTCATTTCCTAATTAGCTTACATTGAATCTCTTTAATCATCTTGTTAATCTAATCGTAAACAAAAGGCAAGGCCTTACTGGTAAGAAATTATATTCCAACTAATACTGGAGAAGTTCGTTTATTTATATTTAGTCCTAAAATAAACCATTAAAATTTGGAGCAAATAACGTAAGATGATGAATGAGTTAAGATTATGAAATGTTGAGAGTTTAGATTCCTCAAACAATAGCAAGAAAATTATTTGAGTAAATATGTAAATATACGAAAGAAGTAGAGCAAATTGATTTCTTTTCTCTCTTATTTCAATCTCTTTCTCTCATTTTTGTGTTATTGTCTTTATAAAAAATTTAATATAATGTTGACATAATTTAATGTAAACGTTTAAATAAAAAAAAATTAAGAGAAAAGAGAATTCTCGTCTGACGAGTTTTAGGCCACACAGAGGCCTACATAAAGTTTGAGTTACCCCTTTCGGACTGGGAACTTCTCGTGCTCTTTTATTTTTGTAATTACGATTAAACCACGTTAGTATTTTATATTCTTATTGCTTTTTATTTTATTTTTTTTATAAAAAATTAATATAAAATGTTGACGTAACTTAAGTATGACCACAAAATATAAAAAGACATTGAAATGATATGAGATAGCGAGGGAAGACAATCAAAGTCCTTCGGACGGACCATAGGTCGATAGTGATCAATAATGAATGTTGGCAATCAGATTGACTGTGTGCACTTGCACCGATACACGTGATCAAAATTACATCTACTGGTTTTTGTGTCAGTCCAGATTTATAGCTAATTATGTCAAACGCGCGTGGTTGTGATGATGCCATGCGCACTTCTTATTATACATTATGAAAATTAACGTATATATGACATGGCTGCATACTAATATTTTATAAATAATATTAGGTAGATTTAAAATTTAAATTAAATTTACATACGAAATAATAAGTTACTAATAAAAAATAAATACATTAATTAACATTTAAGTAATAATATAATAATCAACAACCACATCATTCAGTTTATAAAATTTAATTTAAAATTTTGATCTTCCTAGCATTACTAATAACTTATTGTATTTAAAGAGAGAGGAAAAAGATGGACAAGGATTGTCTGCCCTCCACTTCCGGTGCCTTTCCCGTACCCTCCTGTTTTGTGTAGTTACGGTTAAGTCACATCAACATTTTATATTGTTTTTTTATAGATATAATAAGACAAAATGAATAGTAATAAAAAATGTTGACGTGACTTAACCGTGACCATACAAAACAGGAGAGCACATGAAGGGCATCGGAAGTGGAGGGCAGACAATCCTTATCCGAAAAAGATAGGAAGCCCAAGAGGTTCCGCAACAAGTTTTGTTGAAAGTCTAAATGTAGCCCACTCGAGGGTTACAAGTAGCCAGCCTGGTTGCCAACCAGGATATAGCTCATTATTCACTAGGATATAGCTCGGTTACTGGAGTAGGACATTTCACACATTGGGGCTAAAAGTGGCATATATCCCTTGGTTGTAGATAGACTCCCAATGTGAAGCCATGAGACTTTTGAGCAACCATGTTAGAACTTTCTTCTCTTGTTTACCCTTAACACTTTCTATATGGATGGAAGTTTTAACAGCGTTGCCCAAAAATACCAATAGTCCATATTGTGATAAGGTTAAAGACCAATACTCATGAATTTTTAATTTAAGTACCCAAGTGTTAATTTGGCCAAAGTGTATAAACTAATATTCCAATTTTCTCTAATTTGGATTATATCATAAGATTGTTGGAGTAAAAAAACTCAATTATATTTTTGTGGGTAAAAAGAGTTTTATTAATTAATTTATTTACAAGTAACGATATATTGATATTTCATTAATAATCCTAAACAATACATAGGTGCAATTGGGGTACAATACTTCAGTGATCAAGAAAATTATCTGGAATAAATTTGCCCAAACAAGACAATAATAGTAAACCCTTAAACGACTACCACATGTATGAAAACTTCATCTGTCACCCATACGAATCTGTAACAAAATGATATATATAACAAATTTGTATCGATGCTTGCAAAAGGTCGTTGTCGAATAGTGAGGCTGTATAAAGTTATCTTAGAAGCAAGACTACATAAAGTCATCGTAAGTAGGCGAGACCATATAACACATTGCTCAACGTGAAAACCATATTTAGCCATCGTTGTAGCGCAACTATAACACTCTCTAGGAGAGTTTATTCTCACAGCAGAGCATAAACAATTAAAAAAAAAACACAGTACCAAACTATTCCTCAAAGTGCTCCAAAAACTTGCTCTTTATCCCGCCAATACTACACTAGGTACCCCACATCTGGACGTCTAATATATTTGCTAGCTCCCACCACACCCATATGCATTATATATGCACCCACCCACATCTTTGGCTCCTTTCTTTGTCGTAATTTATGTCCACCTCGACCGAACACACCACCATCATTTCATCAAACTCACCACAAACTCCAAAAAAAAAAAAAAAAAAGGCCAGACAATCTATGAATCCAAACTTTTGAGCATATTTTATATCCCAATTTAAAAACAACTAGCGAGTTGTCACTTGAGTTTTTATATGTTTGTCCACTACTATATGATATAAATTATGACATTAAAGTTAGAGGGCAGCTATAATTTACGCTCCAGTGTCGACTAGTACATAGATTCGTGTTTAATGTTGTCCTGTCACATTTTTGGTTTGTAGGTTTTCATTGGCGTTGCATGGTACGAAATTCAACCACAAAGGGAAAGCTACAGATCGCTGAAATTAATGTTGCTTCTGGTTTTAATAAGTTACTGCTGTCAAAAGTGTAAATTATGAAGCTTATGATGACCAATAAAATTGCATAAGGAATTTATATGTCCTTGCTTGATTAGGGTTTCTTTCTCTTGAAAAACATAAATTCAATTGCATGATATGTCGCAGTTCTTGCCAAAATTTGATACATGTACAATTACGGAGAAGGAGATTCGTAGTGTAGAGAAGAAAAATTAGCCGCAATTTGAATTTTTCATATTCTGAAGCTTTGCCAACATGGACATACCTCAATTCGAGTCTCCTTGCTTGTAGTTTAGTTTAGATTACATTTTAATTTACAACATTTTTTTACTTATAACTTATAAGCGAATTACATATGCATGACATATAAATAGAGAGGACCTTTTTTAGTTACTGGTTTTAATTAAACCAAAAATATATCCCTTATGAAGGAGAATAATATTGTTGAAAGTTGTTGATTGTCTCGATAAATGTGACTCTCTCAAAGTGGGATTTACCATGAACTATCCGTTATTTCATATTTTTAACATAAAGTTTTATAATATTGGCACAAAAACTGTGTCAAAAAGATGATGTGGCAAAGAGTTCATGGAGAGCCTCACTTTTGAAAGAATTCTCCTATCGTTTATAAAGGAGAACAATAATGTTCACAGTTGTTGATTGTCCGGATAAATATGACTTTCTTCTTTAACTCATTAAGTTTCGGCTTCAAACTCTCTCTTCTTAATTAGCAGTATTTTCTAAGTAATATTAGTAGTCAACTCACAAAAGAATAGCAATCACATGGCGATAAATACATAATACAAATGATAGTGTACCCTGATTATCTTTTTCTTCGTTTTCACACCCTCCCACATGCCACATGTGTCATTGTCTTGAGTTTTCACTACTTGAGGGAATTTGATAAACAGGATGTGCCTCAAATCAATCAGTTCCCGAGCTGAAGGAGGTTTTGGAATTTTGCATTGCATGCATGCATGCATGCATAGTGCCTTTCTTGGACTTCTTCGTCTTCGTCTTCATCCTCTGCTGTTCTGCTTTTTATTCGCTATATACTTTTGTAGTTCCCTTTGTTTTCTAGTTTCTTGTTCAGAGGAAGAAAACATAAGACGACAACAATAAAAATAAAAACCCAGTCACGGGCTCGTAAAGAAGGATTCTGTCTTGCTACTTTTATTAGCAAAATAATAATAGTAATAATAATACTAATAACGACCCTATCCCTATGTCCTATATTTTGAATTTTTGTTTGAAGGAATATTATACACAAAAAAAATAAAAAATAAATAGACCATCTATTTAGACGACATGTCACTAACAAAAATTAAACTCGTTAAACAAGCACTTAAGTAATAATTCAATCATCAACATCAACATTATGTGGTTTACAAAATATGCTTTAAATAAATGATCTCACTTGTAACATCCCACATCGCCTAGGTGAGTGATCCTTAAATGTATATTCTCATCCCTACCTAGCACGATGCCTTTTGGGAGCTCACTGGCTTCAGGTTCTATCGGAATTCCGAAGTTAAGCGAGTTCGCGCGAGAGTAATCCCATGATGGGCGACCCACTGGGAAGTTCTCGTGTGAGTTCCCAGAAACAAAAACGTGAGGGTGTGATCGGGGCCCAAAGCGGACAATATCGTGCTACGGTGGTGGAATGGGATCGGGAAGTGGTCCGCCCCGGGCCGGGATGTGACAATTTGGTATCAGAGCCAAACCTTGGCCGCGAGTGTGCCGACGAAGACGTCGGACCCCTAAGGGGGGTGGATTGTAACATCCCACATCACCTATGGGAGTGATCCTTAAATGTATATTCCCATCCTTACCTAGCACGAGGCCTTTTGGGAGCTCACTGGCTTCGGGTTCCATCGGAACTCCGAAGTTAAGCGAGTTCGAGCGAGAGCAATCCCATGATGGGTGACCCACTGGGAAGTTCTCGTGTGAATTCCCAGAAACAAAATCGTGAGGGCGTGGTCGGAGTCCAAAGCGGACAATATCGTGCTACGATGGTGGAACGGGCCCGGAAAGTGGTCTGTCCCGGGCCGGGATGTGACATCCCTAACATTACTTATACACATACAAAGGAACGTTCAATACTCAAGTAATACCTAGTTAGTAGTTTAATATAGCATCAACAACTGATTTAGGTCAAATATTTTTATAATTTGAACCGACCTCTGGTCCAACATAAATAATAAATTAAAAAACACAGTAATCGAATTTTAAAAAAATAAATAAAACCAACTTTTATGAAAAAATTGATTAAAAGAATTTCAATGCAAAATTGACGGACCTGGATCCTCTCCAAGGCAAACCTTCGGGATCCTGCTAAGCGACAAACATGAGCCGTTTGATTTCGATCCAACAGCTACAAAAAGGGGGTCCCTCTTAAAGTTATAATAATTGTAGCCGTTGGATCGAAATCCAATGGCATGTGTTTGTCACTCAGTAGGATCCCAAGGGTTTGCCTCGGAGAGGATCCAATTCCCTTGGGGACATGTTGGAATAATCCGACCTTGATTTTGGCAGATGCCCCTACGAGAGATTTTTCAGTGTGACTGGTACACGTGGTAGTACACCACGTGTCACTATACAAATGGTGGTATATATGTGCTAAAAAGTTAATAACTTAAAAAATAAAATTTCCCACCACTCCTATTAAAACACGTGATGTACCACTTGTATTCCCGTCACAACTAAAAATTTCTCCACCCCTACACGTAAGTCACTGAAATATGGAGTATATGGAAATTGAAAATGTTCTTGCATATATATAATGAACTGTGAGTGATATAGTTCGGTTCTGAATTATTATAAGTAGAACGTCTCAAGTTCATCTCACATTGATGGTTAGCTCGATATCTTTTTAATGTTATATAATTGTGTGACTTAACGTAAGTTGCGCCCCTTTGTACTTAATAATGACACATTGTACAAAAAAAGAACTCATGTTCGTTATGGTGCTTTATGCAATGTGGGAGATTAATGGGTTTTGTACTATTGTGGTTGTTAATTAAGGTATCTAATAAATATTTCAAGCAAGAAGATATATAAACTCAACAAACAAGAACACGACTAATGAACTATTCAAGTAATACAAAACAACTACTGAAACGCTACAAATGCACTCTAAGGGCGTGTTTGTTTGCCCTCGTTAGAGTTCACTGGACTGGATTACTTTGCTAAGACTACTAATCCCGTGTTTGATGCGAGTTGGACTAAACTTAAATGAGACTAAGTCGGACTCGTTCTGACTAAGTGCTTCGCTAGGTCGTCCTAGTAAGACCCCCCAAAAAGCATGGGATTCCTAATCCCGTCTCCAACATCGTTTGCACGCCTTTGTTGTCTGCAACTCCGACTCCCTTACCCATGCCCACTGCCTAAATCTCAAAATCAATACCTAAAATTCAAAACAAAAAAATGCAAAACCCCCAGATTTAAGCACCTGCAGACAAATCCCCCACACAAATTCAAAATAAAAAGGCAAAATCACCAGAAAATTTTGAGATTTTCCTAGAAAGTCAGTGAAGGCACTGGGTGGAGAGCTCCGATAAATCCTCTGTGCGAATCTCTGCATAAGGAAAAGAGGGGGAGAATGGATGAGGAAAAGTGGGAGAGGGGAGGGAGAGAGTGGGTAGAGGAAAATAGAAAGAGGTATATGGAGAGGAAGAGAATTCTAAAAATATGGTGAAACAGGATACAGAGAGGAGAGGGAGAGACTGGCAGAGGAAAAGATGAGGAATGGGTTAAGATGAAAAAACATGAAAAGATATTGGCTGACAGAGGGATGATTCTAGAAACAAAAAAAAAATGATAAATTAATAATAAATTATTAATAAATATAGATTAAATAATATAATATTTGAATCTTTTAGTTATCTGCTTCTTAGTCCGACACTGCACCAAACGCTTCACTAAGCTAGTACAGCTTAGTCTAGTCTAAGCCAGTCCAGCTTAGTCCCTGCAGCTAGTCCAGTCCGAGACAGTCCGGTGAAACAAACGCACCCTAAAATCACTAAATAAAGGACTTTCAAAATGATATTTTTCTAAGAATCATTTGAAAGTCCGCTTGCATCTTGACATTTTAAAGTTCTTTTATCTAGTGGTTGTAGTGCAGTTCTAACTATTCTAGCTTATGTTTCATGAAACTATAAATTATCTTGACCAAAACATAGTGTAATTTTTTTAAAACAATCGGATTTTCTACATTAAATTAATCTAAATAACAAGAAGAGATATTCGTACTTGAGTGCAGATGAGAGAGCATACTGTTTTATCTAACTTGAGGTCATTTGATAACCATTTTGTTTTTAGTTTTTATTTTCACTTTTTTTAAAATTAAAATCTTGCTTGGTAACTACTTTCAGTTTTCATACCAAAAAGTGAAAACTGCCAAATTTTGAAACCTGACTAATTTGGCTGGGGTGGAGAGAGTTTTTCTAATTTTGGGGATTCAAATTGCCCAATTGCCCAAGAAATTGGGATGTAGTGGACTTGATCTTATAGGATGGAAGTGCACTCAGGAAATTACTATTCACAAGGGTAATAATTGTCTATTGTCTAAGAAATTGGGATGGAGTGGACTTTCTCTTACAGGGTAGAGATGCACTCATGCAATTACCATTCATAAAGGCACTAATTTCCTATTGCCTTACGAGGTGAAGTTGCTCTTATGGCTTCAATGCGCATATCGTTATTCTAATTTGAAACTTCCCCGTGACGTCAAGTTTTTACATCAACATTATGAGAAATATTCCAGTTTATCGGAAACATAGTTCGGTACACTAAATATTATAATATAATTGATTTTTTTTCAAGTCTCAAATTAATTGTATTATTACATTTGATGTATGAACCATGTTTCCTGCAGATGAAAAATCTCTACAACACCACATGCAATGGAACTTAATAATTGCCTTGCGCAATGGCCCACACTTCAAAGCTTCTAAGGGGATGCTATCCACACATCCATTTTTACTTCTCACACACCCCTTGTTAATTTATGTTCTTTGATCTTCTTCAATTCATCCGATATGACGGCCGAAAATTAAAAATGTGTGAGAGAAGTAAAAATTGGTATGTGGATATCACATCCCAAGCTTCTATAGCTCTTTTTAATATTTTATTTTTTTAATTTTAGTTTTGATTATATAGGGTACTACAAAAAAAAGATTGTAGGAAGGCCCATTTAGTTGACTCGACAAATTTTGGTTTCATTTTAGATCATCAAATTCCAAACCCATTTGATTGGGTTACTGGCAATGAACTATAAAGCAACCTTTTGTGATCTCCTATTGGGCAGAATTATACATTTGAATTTTATGAAGCCTAAATTTTATCGTTCAAAATTGTTAGTCATAAAAGTGTGTGCTTACAATTTCAATTTAAAAAAAAAAATCAGCATGAAATATAAATTTGTTATTAAATCAAACAACATCCTATCAACTAAGATAACACCGAAATCGACAATTTTTCGAAACTTCGAATATTCCAAGTATTCCCAAACTAGAAAGATTGTTTGACACCAAGACATTTTGGATTGGAAATCGAAATTCTTGCTTCAATTTGATCCGTCCGAAATCACCCCAAGTCTAGCTGCTAAAGAAATTAAAATTTTAGATGGGAACCTCCACGTGGATTGCAGCTGAAGATCAATTTTGATGGTTCGGTTATTAGCCCCAAGGCGTCAATTGGATTTGATATCAGAAATAAAGTTGATTTGCCTGTTGCTGCTAAAGCAAGAAGCTTGGTAGAGAATAACAGTTCTACAGCTGTGGCTTTAGCATCGAGGGGTGCTCTTTGGTTGGCTAAAAGGAAAGGGTTTTAAGAACGTTTGTGTGGAAGGCGACTCTAAACTAGTCATTGGTGCTATTACAAGCTTCTGCTAAACTCCTTGGCAACCGAGGAACTTTGTAGAAGACATCAAGTGGTTGGGAACTTAATTCGACTCCATTTCTTGGAAACACTTTTATAAGGAGACAAATTTCTTGACGGATGCAGTCACTAACTTTGACTTTAAATTTTAATAATTTTCATGTATGGGATAACTTTACCTTCCGTGGCAAGAAAAGCTTTCTTATTCAATTGTATTGAAATTGGTTGTGATCGTGGTTGCACTTTTCAGTGATTCAATTTTTTTTTTATAAAAAAAGAAAAGAAAAGAAAAGAATTGCCTGCCCAATCAATGACGTGTGCGGTGGGTGATGGTCTGTGACAGTCCATCCGTCACCGCTCATACCCGCGAAAAAGACCATTTTCGTCTCTTTGAGCTGAAATAACTCTATCTTGGATCTGTAAACATCATCACGGGTTCTCTCCCCGCCACTCCACCTGTTTGGTTCCCGAGAAAACTTTCTGGAAAATGAAAAGGAAAATCGCCTTACACCGCCACTCCACTTCCCCAACAAAGTTCCCTGCAGAGTAAAACATCAGTGGCTGCCGATTCCGAAAGATTCAGAATGGCACATTTCTCATCTACTCAAGTATCCCATACGCTGAGGCTACCACGCCCACCGGGTGCTTGTTGCAAAGCGACGACAATGGCTTCCCTGTCGTCCAGCGGGAAGACCGCGATAGCTTCGCTGAAGCTCTCTCAGGGTCTTTGGGGCTCGCCGGAGCTCAATTTGTGTCCTTTGAGACTATTGGGGAGTGATCCGTCTCGCAGTTTCGCCGTGGTGAGAGACAGTGCTGAGGGAACTGTGGTGGGTGAAAATGTTGATCACAACAAGGTGAGGATGTAACAGCAACTCCTCTGTTTCGAATTCAGTTTTGATTTTCAGAATTTAATTTTGGGGTGCTGTGTTTGGAGGAATTGTGTTTGTACTGTAATAATTTGAAATTTGGAACCTTTTTCTGGTTTGATGATAGGTTGAAGACTCTTCGCTGGAAAAGTTTGAGGAGCGTGATTTTACCGGCACGCCGTATGTTCCTATATATGTCATGTTACCCGTGAGTTTCTGAGGCACTCTTTTCTACTCTATGTTGGCTTTTGAAACTTGTTAATGTTCATTGTCAAGTTGTAGACTTTCAATCATTAACATTGATCAAAGCGAAATCTTATGCAAAAATATGATCCTAATTAATCGTCTTGTATTATAAAAGACTGTCTAGCAGCATACGCGTTACTTGTATATTTGTACTTGGTTTTTAATCATTCCCTTGTCAAATTGTTAGATTGTTAATCGAGACTGTCGATTAAGTGAAATCATGTTTGAATGTGTGATCCTGATTAACAATTTAGCAAGTATACACATTTTTGTTGGCTTTGACCGTTCAAATCATAGTGAGACTCGTGCACAAAAATTGCTGTTTGATATTTTTATTTTAATCTTCTTGATGTTGATGCTATCTTTTTGTACAAGTCATGGCTAATTGTAGTTGTTCTTGTGTTTCGTGGTGGGGGAAACTGTCAGTTGGGTGTGATCAATATGAACTCCGAGCTAGTTGAGCCAGAAGCTCTGCGAAATCAGCTACAAGTGTTGAAGTCGGTTGGTGTTGATGGTGTTATGGTTGATTGCTGGTGGGGAATCGTAGAGGCACACAGTCCGCAGGGATATAATTGGAGTGGCTACAAGAAACTATTCCAAATTGTGCGCGATCTTAACCTTAAGTTACAGGTGAGTGGTATATACTTATACTAGCATTTTCTTTTTTCTCTTTGTTTGTGTATTACAATTTTTCTCTTCATCGTCTGTTTCTTGTTTCCTTTCAGTAGTCATGTCAATTACAGTGCCGAATTTCAGATTTTCAGTTTTTACAGATGTTAACCTGCACTAATCTGACAATTTGGGTTTTTTCTTTCTTTTAGAACTGATAATGTTAAGTATCCTCGTACAATGAATGATTCTGGAAGTATCACGTTTGTCTCCGACATGATGCACTTTTGTTGCTGTAGGACATAAATCTGTTACTTAAATAGATTAAACCCTTTTGTGAAGTTAAACTTGGGAATCAAATTTCATCATACTGTTGATCCTTAAGGTTGTAAACATATACTGCTTAACATGGCCAAAAAAATCGTCTTGGAAACTTTTTGAATTGGTCTCGGAAACTTATTTGACCTTTGTTGATACGCGACGTATATTTTCGTTTTTAGAGTCAAATTTCTTTCAGTCAAAATAAATGTTCTGAAACAGTTGAGAAGGCTTTGATTTGGACGGATAATCATTTGGGGTGATTTGTACCAAGCTTTCCTTTCTTAATTGGTTGTCTTCAGTTAATGATTGGCTTTTCTCTTTTTATTTTTTATTTTTTTTTGGAACAAACAATATTATCTACACTAAGGGGGAGGGGGTGGGCTTAGCCTCACAATGGGCTAGCAATAATATGGTTCAAACTCGCCTTTGGCGAGAATCGAACCTAAGACCTCTCACTTACAAGTGAAGAGGAATACCACTAGACCGTAGTACCAAGTGGCTGACTGGCTATTGTCCTAGGTAAGGGGCATAATAGTCTTGAGTAGATTGCTGAAAAGTAATGCACTGTTAGCTTTTCTTTTTGTAAATTAGTTTGCGAGACTAACAGTTAAAACTCATTTTAAATAAGAGAAAGATTTTCAGCTTTACATTTTTCCTTTGAATATGCATTTTGGATATGGTGTGCATTGTCTTACTCTATATTGCTGTAGGTCGTGATGTCATTCCACGAGTGTGGAGGCAATGTCGGGGATGATGTACATATCCCACTTCCTCACTGGGTGACAGAAATTGGCCAAAAGAATCTTGATATATATTTTACTAATAAAGAAGGGAAACGCAACACTGAATGTCTCACATGGGGAATTGATAAAGAGCGGGTTTTAAGAGGCCGCACTGCCGTTGAGGTATGGTATTCAAGAATTACTTGGTTATACTGGTCTTTTAATTGCTATGGATTGCCATAGCTCCTTTTCTATATTTGACTTCTTTTACATGTTCCACTCATCTTTTAAAAGAAACTATTGCTAAACCTATTCCAACTTTTATACGTTCTTTATTTCTAAGAACTTTCCTTTTGTATGCCATAAGAATCAGACCCTATGTATTCTTACTGTTTGATGGTGAGAGTTTCTATTCTGTTATTTTATAATGGAACCAACGCAGGTTTACTTCGACTACATGAGGAGCTTCAGAGTTGAATTTGATGAGTTTTTTGAGGAAGGAATAATATCAGAAATTGAAGTTGGATTAGGTCCGTGTGGAGAGCTACGGTATCCTTCTTATCCTGAACAGCATGGTTGGAAATATCCTGGTATTGGTGAATTCCAGGTACCTTAATAAATGGTGATCATTCCTTTCATTAGTGGCATGCATGATAGCTAGGAGTTGACAGTTATTTCTAAATGTTAAGTAGCCCTTCATTCATCTGTGATTATGACGTTAAGGCAGTAGCTCATTTGATTTTTTACTTCTATCTGAACTTTGAAATATTTCTCTGATTCAACCTGGTTCGGTGCAGTGTTATGACCGATACTTGATGAAGAATCTGACGCAGGCTGCAGAAGCAAGGGGCCACACCTTCTGGGCCAGAGTACCAGATAATGCAGGTTCTTATAATTCCCAACCACATGAGACAGGGTTTTTCCGTGACGGAGGTGATTATGATAGCTACTATGGCAGATTCTTTCTTAATTGGTACTCCCGTGTTTTGATTGATCATGGTGACCGTGTACTTGCTCTGGCCAATTTAGCTTTTGAAGGCACACGCATTGCTACAAAGGTGAGTCACTTTATTGGACATTAGTTCCGCACAGTTTTTTTTGTTTTTGTTTTTGTTTTGTGGAGTTTCTTTATTTGATTTATGAGCAGGTATCAGGTATCCACTGGTGGTACAAGACTGCCAGCCATCCTGCTGAATTAACTGCTGGATTTTACAACTCCTGCAATCGTGATGGGTATGCGCCAATATCAGCAATGTTAAAAAAGCATGAGGCTGCTCTGAATTTCACATGTGTTGAAATGCGCACATTAGACCAACATGAGGGCTTTCCGGAAGCACTGGCAGACCCTGAGGGATTAGTTTGGCAGGTAAGCACAGAAACTCATGTGTAATTATTTCCTGGATTTTAAGCATATGTAAATTAAGCAATAATTATAAATCACCACGATTCGGAAAAGTGAGCATCCGGGATGGCTGGATGAGCAGATACTTAAAAAGCATCAATTAGAATTTTGAGCTGAATATGCATACTTCTTTTATTCTGGGGAAGGTGGCCACATTAAGTGTCCGAGTCCGTTGCTATTTTTTGAATAATGGATCTGCTCAAATTCATTTTTCTCCATCTGTCAAACATATACTTAAAAATTTTGTAACTAACATGGGCAAGCAACACTGGATCAAGAGGGGCGGGTCAGTTGTTACATGTGAAATGTCAGTTTCCTTTGGATTATGTACCGAAATATTATCTGTGTAGCCTTTTTGTTTTCTTTTTGATAATTTTTTTGGATTTCATTTTTTTTCAGGTGCTGAATGCTGCATGGGATGCTAACATTCCAGTTGCTAGTGAGAATGCTCTTACTTGCTTTGACAGAGAAGGCTACAACAAGATATTAGAAAATGCTAAGCCCTGGAACGATCCAGATGGCAGGCATTTATCAGCATTTACCTATCTCAGATTAAGCCCAGTTCTCATTGAGAGGCATAACCTAACGGAGTTCGAACGATTTGTCAAGAGAATGCATGGTAAGAGTTGTAAGACAACATGGTTCTCTTCTCGTACATTGCTACACACTCAAGCATGAGCACACATATGCACAAACTCACATATGTTTCATTTTATAGCAAGAAATATGAGTAATACAATGCACTCTTTGGGACGTCCTCTTGTACGCTCAGAAGTTTTTATTTCTCATATTATGTTGTGTTGCTTGGTTGCACCCTTTGAATAAGACCCCTGCATAAGCCGAAATCAGGCATCTCCGATAAGCTCTAAATTCAAGCCTTCTCTCTAAAACTTGAGCTCATACGAGAAGCTGAAATCCAATTAATGAAATAATGTAGAGTATCGAATGTATATTCTTAGATTCATGCATGCTTGTGTGCGTGCAAGCATGTAACTTCTAGCCATTGGATCAACATTGGTAGAAGTTCTTTGTTTACACATTTCTTATCAATCAAAGCTGATTCAAACTGACCCTACACTCATATTTACAGAATTTCTTACACTCCAAGACATGGGGCATACCACTATATGGTTTTACAATATATGTCACATATATATCCTATGAGCGGTGTATGACAAGCCACATGAACAACCATGTCTGAAAAAATAATTATGAAAAGCTTGAAGTTGATTTTTTTTTCCTGCTGTGTAAACGATGAAGTTGAGTTTTGCTTCCTATAATAGTGTACCTAGTTCCCCATATTTTGTTCTTTAAACAGGATTTTCACTCTGCAAGTCACCGTGTATGGCGCGTAGAAAAAAAATAATTAAAGCATATTCTGTTGTCCTACTCGTCTCTCAGTTGTCATGTCACTGCATTTTGTTTTCGGATAGATTACTGCGTATATAATCTCTATCATATGCCTGCTGCTATGATCTGTACAATACGCTTGCTATTATGAGACGATATGTCTCACATGGTGTAGCGCTTGCTTTGTTTTTTTCTGTTGGCCTGATCTAACATCTAAATTTAATACACTTGAAAACGCAGGAGAAGCCGCTTCTGATGTTTAGATCAACTCAAATAGACAGCGCACCGGTTTCAGGGGACGGACGAGGGGCTTGCTGCTTCGGAGAGAGATTAATAAAAACTTTGACTCGTCTGTGTGCAAATCTACATATAGCAATAATAAAAGAAAGTTTTCTAGCATTCTACAGGTTTGGTGTATTAACTGATAAAACTATGGTTACAAACTTGTAACCAATGATAGTAATTTATAAGATATTTCCATTCCAAATCTCACAAATGCATACTCATGTCATGAGCCTTGTTTTTAGCTTCAAGTTACTAAAAGTGACGAGAAAGGAAACAAACAACACCCCACTTGTAAGTGATTCCAGATCAGCTCAACAACGATGGTTGTTTGTGTGGTTGCAAACGTTGATGGAGGCTAAATTGCACAGATCATTAGTGCGCGAAGTGGGTTATATGTCAATGTTACTCGTGTGCATTGGTTACACAGACATATGACCCGCACCGCATGAATGATTTGTGCAATTTGACTAATTTTCATTTAGAGATGGGGACGATTGATTGTATTGGCATTGTATGATCAATAATGTTGTTCAATGCAATTAATATAACACAATGAGTATCATTTTTAAATGGTGGGGAATTCATTGACGCAAGACTTCAGAATAATAAAAAATTATATGACCTTTTAAGTCTTTTGGAAGAACAAAAGTTGCAGGTTCACAGTTGGAATAATGAAATTTTCACGCAATTAAGACAGAAGTCTCACTTTCTAATTGATAGAGATTCTTGTGTATGACTTGTGACACATGACACTTTTATTACAGTTTAAAAAAGGATAAGGGGGATGTGTGTGTGTATACCGCATGGATAGGTGATCCTTATGACAAGCACCAAATTTTGTCCAAAATGTGACTCCATAATTAGTTCATTCTTCTTCATCAGTGCCTTATCCATTGGGGCGAAGCCAAAAATTAGATGGACAAGACTGATGAAGAAGAAGCTCATTAAGCTCGTGAAAGGTAGGCCATGGCAATCCGTGCAAATGGGCAGATGAGAAGAACAAAAATAAGACAACCTTTGAATGCTTGACAAGCTAGTCAGTCTACTATAGAGGAAACCTCGAATAATAGTTCATTAATTAAACCTCTTTTTAAAGTTTATAATACATTATTTCACTTTTATAACTAAGAACTTGATCATCACCTAGCTGACAAAGAACATGTTAGCTCTACGTTAGAACATATTGGGTCTTCAATGTCACCCACAGCCACAGGAGTCTCTTGTGGGCATAGAGAAGGCCTGGGGGGCATATGCAGACGTTCAACATCTCCTCCAAGCAGCTCGATGACTTTGTGCATCGAAGGGCGATCAGTTGGTTTCATTTGAATGCACCACAAGGCGGTTATAACCATCTTTCTGATTACATTCTTTTCCTCCTCTGTTACATTGTCCATCTCCAAGTCATTTCCCACATTATACTGATCGTATACCCACAGTGGGAAGTAGATTTGGCTTGAATGCTCTACCGTTGTTTTCAAATTCTTCCTTCTGCTTGCCATTTCCATCAACAACATTCCGAAACTATAGACATCGGCCTTGTGTGAGACGCCTCCAATATTTTTGTAGAACAATTCAGGAGCAATATATCCCATTGTCCCCCTTGCTGCCGTCAGCGTGACAATGCTATTATCTACAGGATACAACTTTGCTAGCCCAAAGTCAGAAACCTTTGCTTTGAAGTTCTCATCAAGAAGAATATTATGAGGCTTGATATCGAAATGGAGAATTTGCATTGCGCAACCTTGATGTAGATACTCAATCCCTTGAGCCACTCCAAGAGAAATCTCATACATTTTGTTGATAGTTAAAGGGATACTTCCTTCTTTGGAATAAATGTATTTATCAAGTGAGCCATTAGCCATGAATTCATATACTAGAGCGCGCTTTGATTCCTCGACACAATAACCAACTAGTCGCACCACATTAACATGGCGAATCCTTCCAATGGTAGCTATTTCACTAATGAAATCTTGGCCATTAGCTTTGGACTTGCCCAGAACTTTAATTGCTACAAAACGGCCGCTGCGTAACTTTCCTTTAAATACTGAGCCAAAGCCCCCTTCGCCCAACTTATCCTTAAACTTGCGAGTCATCTTCTTGACGTCCGAGTAAGAGTACCTTATAGGCATGAAATTCTTTTCGCGCTGTAGAAAGTCTTCTATTGTGCTATACATTGACAAATGTCTTCTTCGCCATTTATAGACTAAAAATACAGCCGCAATTGGAATGCCAAACAGTAGTCTTGCTGGAAAAAATAAGCCTGCAGAAAAATATATCACCAAAAGAATCATAAGAAAAGAAACTTATATGTTAGATCCACACTACTTTCAACTTTCTTCAACTTCTTTTGTTTCTAAATTACATTTTACTTTGTTTCATTCATGTCAAGTTGGAATCTACACACACATATACAACTAATAATTCAAGCTTTTCTTACCGATGCCCATCAGTATTTCCCATCCAGTCGCTGCAACAAAATAACAAAGAGTAAAAGCCAATTATATCAACGGCTATAAGTTTGAAAAGTGAATAAAAATCAAAGACTTGACTACATATATGCAAGAAATACAAGCTCTGTCTTACCGATGGAATGGAATGGAAACCATCGAGGCAAGTATCCTGCAATAAATACCAAACAAAATTCAGCAACGGCAAAACACTAGACTACATAGACAGAAGCTAGCATTTGAAGAGACAGTCCTTACCAAGATCCACGGTGTAACTCAGAGAATAACCTACAGTGACAAACGTGAAAAAAAAAATACACAACATTAGCAAATACCACAAGTCTTCGTTAGTGTTAAATCATCAAGTTTTGAAACATATATTTTCAGCGAGTCCTACAATTACGCTTTTGGTATATAACCAACAAGTGAATGCCAAATTTCAAAGATGATTTAGTTTACTGCCTGCCATGTTTACTTATAGGGTAATTATTCACAACCTCAATCTTGGGCCACACAACAAACTTTTACTCCATTTTTTTTAACATTGCAATATCATACATTAACTTACGTATCTATTACAACGTCAAACCTCAATCTCCTTATTCATCAATTTGTTTGTTAACTGCTCACATAATAGACGCGAGACCCACTCTCTCGCCCAACTGAATTGAAAAATTAATTAAATATTAATAAATTAAGAATTTCAAAAACCTTCGCACACTACTGCACGCTAGTGTGCGAGACTACTCAAAAACCTTAATTTATTACTATTTAATTTCTCCTCAATAGGAAAACTAACGAAAAGTCCAAAAAAAAACTTTAGTTTTAATGAAAAAGAACAAATAAATGTGTAAGTGAATAGTACCAGAAAAGGTAAAAATGTGGTTTTTCGTTAAAAGTGAACAGTACCGAGAGTATTTCATTAAAACTCCATTTCTCAATTCAATTGGGCGAGGGAGTGGCTAGCAATAAGGTCATCATTTAATAGACAAATAAATGATAAAAATACGGAAGTCTAATATTGCAACGAATTTATAAGTTAATATATGATTTTGCAATATTAAAAAAATGAGGTACAAGTTTGTTATGTGACATAATTTACTCTTACTTCTAATTTGTTGGAAGAAGATACACGTTGAAATCTAACTACAGAAGTTAGAGGCTTGTGTATACTCTAAAGTAGACCTATAAACGGGTCAGGTTTATTGGGTTTGGGTCGGGTTGAACCCGACCCGTTAAGTTAACGGGTCACCCGAACCCAACCCGTTAAGCTAACAGATCACCCGTTTCATCCGTTAACAATTATTATTATTATTTTTTTTTTGCATAAAGTTTATTTTTTGTTATTAAGACTTTACTGAAATTACTAAAACATCCTCAACTAACGGTTGCTAACAGATCTAACGGGTTGACCCAAAGTGACCCGTTATTTAACGGGTTGTTAACGGGTTCACCTGTTAGCGACCCGACCAGTTAAGCATTCACCCAAATACTAATATTAACGGGTTGGGTCGGGTCGCGTTAACGGGTCGGGTCCAAAATGCCAGGTGTACTCTAAAGTTGTAAATATTGAATTTTAAAGAGAAACAAAAAGGAGAGATTTATTTTCTTTATTTTTGTTTTGGAGAGGGACCACTTACGGAAGGAGAGGGACCACTCACGGATTTGAGCCCATGCATATTGAAAGAAACCTACAGTAAAAGAATAAAACAACATTAGCATAACAACCGTTAGAAAATAAAATTCAAGTTGTTGCCATTTGTACCTGTACAGCATTAGCATATATAAGAAATAAAGCAACATAATTCATTTGTCATATAATTGACCGCAAAATTGGGATATAGTTTTCGGAAATGGCCATTATATAAGAAAAATGGTAAATTACACTTTACCACCTTAAGTTTGGTATCGATTTCAATTCCTTACAATATCTTTAAAATATTTCATTTTTATACTTCAAGTACTATTTTATTTCAATATAGCATATTCGTTACATTTTCCATCTATTGATCCGTTAAAAACTGATGTGGTTGCCATATTTATGCCATGTGGCAATTTTTTTTTTATTCATTTAAAAATAAATAATTTAAAATAATAAATAAATAAATAAATAAAAACGAAAAAAACAAAAAAACAAGAACCCATCTTCTTCCCCGACCCCCTCCCTGCAACCCAAACCCCCCATTCCACCCCACCCCACCTCCCCCGCAACCCCCCCCAACCGAAAACCCTAAAAAACCCAGGAAACGAGAGTTGCAGAAGACACACAGAGGTGCCCCCACGGAGACAAGGAGAAGAAGACGGATCGGGTCTTGTAGCTGCTTTCTCCTTCTCAGTCCACTTCTTTTCTCCCTCTCTCAGTCCATTTCTCTTCTCTCTCTCTCTCTCTCTCTCTCTTCTTTCTCTCTCTAGAATTCCCTTTGCTTTGACTGAGGTCTCCACTCACAATGATCGCATGGACTGCTGCCTCATCGTCGATGGTAAGGTAATCTTCTAGCTCCTTCTAAGCTGCGATTTTCAGTTAAATTTGGGGATTTTGCATCTGGGTTTTAATTTGAGGGTTTCTGTGTGTGATCAAATCTGGGTTTTGCTCTGATTGGATCTGTGTGAAGTGCTTTTTTTTTTCGTCTTGAGAATTCAATTCCCCCTTTTGATTTTGGGGGTTTTGGGTGGGGTGGGGTGATGGGGGGTTTGGGTTGCAGGGAAGGGGGGCGGGGAAGAAAGATGCTTCTGCTGGGTTGTTTTTTTTTTTTTTTAATTAATAACTTTTTTAATTAATTATTTTTAAATGAATAAAAATATAAATTTGTTGCCACACAAATTTGGCAGCCACGTGGCATAATTGTAGCAGTCACGTCAATTCTTAACGGATAAATGAATAAAAAATGTAATAGATGTACTATATTGAAATAAAATAATATTTGAGGTATGAAAGTGAAATGTTTTAAAGATGTTGTAAGGAATTGAAATCGATCCCAAAAGGTAGTAAAGTATAATTTACCCTAAGAAAAATAATTATAAGAAAAACAATTGTAAGTGTTTAGCTGTAATAGAAATATAGACAACAACCACAATATAAAGAGAGTCTTAATAGGATGAAATGTTTATCTCTTTATAAAGTTCAGATAACCTCATAAATATTGTATTATTAAGATATTATTGTTACGATATGATATCCATAATAATGTCTATATGTATCTATATACTGTTGACATGATGTGAATATTGTTGATATATTTTTGGGTTCTTTAGATATAGACCCTTGCAACTCTTATTTCCTAGATAAAAACTCGCAACTCTTATTTCCTAGATAAAAACTCACCTAGTTATAAACATCTAAATAAAACCCAAATTTAAAAATGACTATCAAGTATAGAAGTAATTGACCTATTATTACCAAATATTTACAACTTGTACCACAATATTTAAAATAAAATCATTAAATGTTATTACTCACCTTAATTACAATGAAAATATAATTATTGCACATATTATTACCCCTAACACACACATATATATGTTCAAATGTATATATTACCACCATAAGCTCAATATATATATATATATATGTGTGTGTGTGTGTGTGTACACACATATATAGTTTACCTATATATAGTACTACTATACGTTCACATATATATATACATGCACAGTGCTATATATATGATCAAACATATTAAACTAATTAATCTACCTATATTTAAATTTATGATGAGCAAATAACATACATTTTGTAGGTAAATTAATATTGAATCAAATAACATTCTTTTACTTTGTAGGTAATTTATTTTCCATGTATTATTACATATATTTGGCACATTTTATTATTATAAGATATATGTACAAATAATAGGTAAATTAATCTTGAATAGAATACAATTGCTTTATTTTGTAACTAAATTAATTTTGAATCAAATAACATTTCTTCATTATGTAGG
The DNA here is from genome assembly GCA_035220775.1 of Malus fusca. Classification (NCBI taxonomy): domain Eukaryota; kingdom Viridiplantae; phylum Streptophyta; class Magnoliopsida; order Rosales; family Rosaceae; genus Malus; species Malus fusca. Next base: position 18,405,263 of record CM069059.1, on the reverse strand, counting down.
TATTTTATTTTGTATGTAGGCACATTTTATTATTATATGCACAAATAATAGGTAAACTAGTATTGAATAAAATAATAATATTTTGTTATGTAGGTACATTATTTTGCATATATTGGGTATGCTTTATTATGTAGGTAAATTATTTTGCTTGAATTTTTATGTATATCAGGCATGTTTTTTTTGCTGTTGTTATATATATGTGTGTGAAATAATTTACCTACATTTATATTTAAAATATAATTTTATTGACTTAACTGAGCATGTATTACTACATTTATTAGGCATGTTTTATTGGTATTATATATTAGGCAATGAATTTATTTATTTTTATTTTTGTAAAATCATTAATTATCCCTTACAATTTGTATGGAATTAATTGTGCAAATCAAACATTCAAATAGGGGTGTTTTGGGCATCAAAAATTTTTAAATGTGTAAAGTCAGATGTAATTAATGAATTTGCTGATGTAGAATCTAGTCAATGGGTTTTATTTGAGTAAAAAACTTATATCGGGTTTTATATGGAGAAAATTAAATTTTAGCAACTAAAGTCATTTTCAGTATATTTTTCAAGCAAAATGAATGGCTTAGCGGGAGGTTTCGCAAAGAAATATATATATATATATTCCTCTTCCGTTGAGGAACAACTGGTGCTGCTCATTTTGTTACAAGGATCTAAACTGTTTATATTTTAGTACTTCATTCATAGATAAAAAAAATTAGAAAAATCCAAATCCATAAACACATTCAATTGTAGTAAAGAAAATAGAAGAATACGATTTTTCAAAAAAACACTAGTATTTGTTACAACGATCTAAACTATTTAAATTTTAGTACATCATTCATAGATAAAAAAAATTAGAAAAATCCAAAACCATAAACACATTCAATTGTAGTAAAGAAAATAGAAGATTATGATTTTTCAAAAAAACACTAGTATGACTGGCTTTTAAAAGAAAGAACTAAAAGATAGACAGTTGAATCATTGAAATACAATGTAAAATAAACTCTACAAACGATCCATCAAATAAGCTTATTCGAGAACATAGTAATTATAAGTTAGTACTTCATTTGAGAATTACGCACCTGGGATGGTGCGTGGAAAACATTTAGGAGGAGTCGAACTGTCAATGTAATATGAGCCATTGCAATAGCGGGGTGAACGTAGTTCATCAGGCCAATACACTCGAAGCTCAAAGCCATACATGAGTGCACTGTGTATATATTCATAGCTATAAGAGGCATTATGGTACCCCTTAAAGTAGTCCGAGAGCATCCAAGCCTTCCTCTCGACTCTGCAACCCTCATTCAAATCTTCCATATAGCTTGGGCGGTCAACCATGAGATAAGATTTTGGTTGGATCAAAGAAGTGGCACTATTATTCAAGCATGGAGCAGTATCCACGTACAGAGAAGAATTTACTTGGTTTCTACACCTCAGGTAATATACTGACGTTGAAAGCGGTGAATCTGTGCTATTATACGAACCATATGGAAGTGGAAAATAAGAGGGCCAATTTTGAGGCAGGGAAGAGCAATTGTTGTTGTCAAGGCCAGGATCTAGAAGTCGGATTGTTTGGTTCTTGTAATTGATTGCCTGTACGTGGTATTTACCATAGTATTCACCATGATAATGTAGATCTAGTACTGTAATATTGTTGTTCTCACAGGAAAGAGTATACCTTCTATCGCCACATCTCTTCGGATCATCGTTTAGTCGAAAAGGATAAGTTATGTTATGGATAAGGCCGCAGGAGGAGGTACATGATGACTTAGTACTATCATCCTTAGCGTTACAAGTTTCACTGCAAAAGCAAAGAACAAGAAAGGCTAGAACGAAAGGCCACCAAGACAAGGTGAAGGATCTGCTTCCACTTTTTTCCATGGGTACAAGAGAGAGAGAGAGAGAAAGTAGTTTACTAGTAGACAAAAAGTAGCAGTTTAGACAGTTGTATACGTACCCATATTATAATATAGGAGTGTGGTTAAAGGAAGCACCTTCCGTGAAGTTCCAATTATTAATTAGAAAATATCTTAGAGGAAAGACAGAGTCAGTCAATAGCAAAGATTGACTTGTGCAATGAAATGAGAGGGAGGGAGGAGGGAGGCAGCGTGAGAAGAGAGGAGGTGGCAGCGGAGTTGGGGGTGGGGGAAGCTTGAAAATTCTAATGTTATTAGTGGAGGATAATTGGGAAGCTATGACAAAAATTTCTTAGTTGGTGAACTTAACATAAAATTGGGTATCAATAAAAGTACCCTCTGAGGGCAGGGACGGTTTTTGGATGACAAAACCTAGAGAGGTGTGTTCAATTAAGATTTTGAAGGATTTTAAAGGAGTTATAAATTCCATGGAATTTTATGGAATTTCAAAGTCCTTTATTTAGTATTTTGGTAGTGCATTTGTAGCATTTTAGTAATTGAGAAGAGTAGGTTGGAGAAGAAGGTCACATCCACGAAAACAATCCAGTACTTGGCAGTTGAGAAGACAATTTAAGACAGATAATCTTTTATTTTTAATTTGTGTAATAAAAAAGGAAGCACCTTCCGTGAAGTTGCATGCAGTAAGCACTTCAAATTATTGATTAGCATAGGAAATATCATAGAGGAAAGTCGGTCAATGGCAAAGACCGACTTGTGTAATGATATGATGAAGGAATTGCTCCTCTCTTCCTTTTGCATATTGTTAATGGAGAATACTCTATAATTATTACGTATGTGTGTATATATATATATATATATATATATATGTGTGTGCGCGCGCTTAATTAGATTCCATGCACATTATTATTACTATTACTAGCTCAGAAATGCAGAAATTGCTCATCACATCCTTTTGCATATTGTTATTGGTTTTCTTCAAACTAGTTGAAGCAAGCCAATTTACATGCTCCGAATCCAAATGTAGCAATAATCAAGGTCCAGCTATCCATTTTTCATTGCACCTCAAGCATCATTGTGATCCTGGGCTTGAATGCAATCAGACAGATGAGCAGCGGATAATCCTAGTAAAATTCTTTGTCAAACGCATAGATTACAAGCGTCAGGAAATCCAAGTGTATAGCACATACACATATGACTGCTTGCTGCTAATAAAGCCTGTAAAACTCCCAAACATGCCACTCTCTCCCTTCTACTTGTCAATTTTCGAGATCCGTAACGTTACCTTATTCAGCTGCCCACCTGTTGGAAGATACCTTGGGATTCAAGTCCCCTGCCTTGGTGACCCTGGCAGCACAACTTATGCTCTTTCTCTTTCTCTTTCTTATAATTTGGATGATATCTCTGATTATTCAGTCTTGCACAAGAATGTATGATGCTTTGTCAGTTCCATTTGGTACACGGTTAGAAAAGGAATATGAAATTTTATGTTTACTTTCAAGTCTAGGGAATGAGAGTGCTAGTTTGCAATTGGATAAAGGGATGAAATTTTTAGAAGAAAAAAGTTATAATGATTTAGGTAAAAACAAGAAAAGGTCATTAAATGGGACTCATTGACATGATTAGAAAAGGGATGGTGAACGAGAAATTTTTCAGTGTGATCGGAACACGGAATGAAACATCATTTGTCATTATGTAAATAGTGGGATATGTGTGTTAAAAAGTTAATATCTTAAAAAATAAAATTTCTCATTACTTATATAAAAATATATGGTGTACCATTCCTGTTCCAATCACAAAGAAAAATTTCTCATGGTAAACGACCTTGAAACATTCATTACAAGCCTATAAAAAAGTTACAACAACTTACGAAAAAGCAAGAAAACCTCATGAAGTGGGACTCATTAAAATACTTGATTAAGAGAAGAAGGGTGCTATCTACATACTTTATTCAATTTTCAGTCGTCGATATAATGAACTTAAAACAATCAAAAAACAAAAATTAATAAATGATGCGTTTGAGGTAAAAGAAAGTGTGTAAATAACACAACTAAATAATATTATTGTGTTTACTTTCAAGTCTAAGGAATGAGAAATGCTAGTATGCAATTGGATAAAAGGGATGAAATTTTTAGAAGAAAAGTCATATTCTTGCGTTTAGTTTCAAATCTTTAGAGAAATGAGAGTGGAAATTCAAATTGGAATTAGGAATTAAAGTTCTACATGACCAAGAAAGAAGCCTAACTTTCTAGTGGCTAGAGCACCCTCCGTGCAGCAAAAGTATTGAAAAATATCTAGGAGGAAAAGTCATGCTAAGTTAAAGCCAGGCCCATGATGCCGGACAGTCGTTCAATGACAGGATTGACTTATGTAATAGTTGAGATTGACGTACACGTAAGAAGCCCATGATGCCAAACAGTCGGTCAATGGCAGGACTGACTAATGTAATAATTGAGATTGATGTACACGTAACAGGTGCACCGTCACGATCGTAGTTAATTGAGTTAATTGAGATATGCGAATAAAGACTTACACACGATAATCCTTCGTTACGGAAAGAAATATTTCTTTCTTCTATTCCACCAAATTAGAACATTCATACCGTTGAAATTTGATCAAATGATTGAAGTTATTATAATTTTTGAAGTAGATATCTATTTTTAACCGTTGAATCAAATTTTAACATTACAAATTTCCTGATTTGGTGGATTACGAGGAAGGGATCTGGATAGGATCCCTTTCCCTTCATTACAAAGAAAAACACATCATCCTATTCCGGATTTCATGTGAATTAAAATTAATTCAAAAATACTGAAAATTGCTCCTCTCTTCCTTCCTCTTGCGTATTTTTACTTGATTTTTTAAGAGAAAATTATAGCAATAATTCCTTAATTTTAATTCAATTAGAGCAATGATCAATCAACAAAAAATTCATGATCATTGGCCCCTGAACTTACCAAAATATGCAACTATGATTCTTTTTGTCAACTCTATCAAAATTATGTTAAAAAGATTCATGTTGGAATAACCGTTGCTACAATTAGATTGGGTTGCTCATCCCAAGACAACAAGCAAAGGTGGAGTTGCTTTTAGAAAAAAGAAAAGAAAAGAAGAAGTTATAACGATTTAGGAAAAAGCAAGAAAAGGTCATTAAATGGACTAATTTACATAATTAGGAGAAGGGCGGTGAACGACCTTGGAAGGAGACATTCATTACAAGCCAAAATAAAAGTTACAATGATTTACGAAAAAGCAAAGAAAACATCATTAAGTGGGACTCATTGAAATACTTGATTAAGAGAAGAGTAGTGTTATTTACACACTTTATTCAATTTTTAATCTTCTGATTGAATGGATTAAAAAATATTAAATGACAGAAATTAACAAAATGTGTGTGAAAGGTAAGAGAGGATGTGTAGATAGCACAACTAACTAATATTATTGTGTTTACTTTCAAGTCTTTAGGAGAATGAGAGTGCAAGTTCATAATTGGAACAAGAGATTAAACTTTTAGGAGAACAGTCGTATTCTTGTCTTTACTTTCAAGAGGAAAAGTCATGCTCAGTTAAAGTCAGGCCCAAGATGCCGGGCAGTGGGTCATTGGCAGGACTGACTTATGTAACAATTGAGATTGACGTGCATGTACAGGGCATGATGTCGGACAGTCGGTCAATGCCAAGACTGACTATGTAATAATTAAGAATGACGTACATATAATTGATAGTTAATAATACAATGTTACATGAATAAAGATTTACACATAATAATACGAACATTATTGATCCTTCATTACAAAGTAATACACTTCAAGGACAGATCCTTTTCGGATCTAAAAAAATTGAGCTTAAAAATTAAATGATCCAGACAGTTGAAATTTGATCCAACTGTTACAATTATTATAATTTTTAGGGAATGAGAGTGCTAAGTTCGTAATTAGAATAAAAGATGAAATTTTTAGGAGGAAAGTCATTATTGTGTTTACTTTCAAGTTTTTAAGGGAATGTGAGTGCAAGTTCGCAATTATGATAAAGGATGAAATTTTTAGGAGAAAAGTCATATTATTGTGTTTACTTTCAAGTCTTTAGAGAAATGGAGTACAAGTTCGTAATTGGAGGGGTAAAACGAACGACTGTGTGAAGTCGTCTTTCAAGGTTGTGTGATGAGATGTTGAGGAGGGGTAAAAAGAACGACTGTGATGAGAGTTTTTATTGTATTTTTAATTATGTTTTAATATGAATTAACAGTGTTAATGATTTGTTAAGTGTAAAGACACGTGTCTAAAAATTAGATAAGGAGACAGCATACCCGCAGCCCTTTTACTTTTAATTTGTATAATAGAAAAGGAAGCACCTTCCGGGAAGTCACATGCAGTTAGCAAAGATGTTTGACAGAGTCAGTCAATGGCAAAAACTGACTTGTGTTGTATATTGTTAATGGAGGATACTGTACAGTTTCTAGATATATATCTGCTTAATTAGACAAAACAAAAATATTATTATTACTAGCCCAGAAATGCAGAAATTGTTCATCTCTTCCTTTTGCATATTGTTACTGGTTTTCTTCAAACTAGTTGGAGCAAGCCAATTTACGTGCTCGGAATCCAAATGTAGCAATGATCATGTCCCGGCTATCCATTTTCCATTGCTCCGCACGCATCATTGTGGTCCTGGGATTGAATGCAATCAGACATTTGAGCAGCCGATGCTACTAGCAAAATTCTTTGTCAAGCGCACATATTACAAGCGTCAGGAAATCCAAGTGCATGACCCATATCTCTCTAATTGCTTGCTGCTAATAGAGCCTGTTAAAATCCCAAACATGTCACTCTCTCCCTTCCACTTGTCAGTTTCCGACTTCGATAACGTTACCTTATTCAGCTGCCCATTTGTTGGACCGGATTATTGGAATCAAGTCCCCTGCCTCGGTGACCCTGGTAGCACAACCAATGGTGTTTATGGTGTTTATGGTAATTATAGTTTTGAGGAGCTACCATCTTGTACAAGAATGTATGATGTTTTATCAGTTCCAACTGGTACTAGGTTAGGAAAGGAATATGATGTTCTTCGTTTCAAGTGGTCTGAACCAAATTGTACAGAATGCGAAGCAGGGGGAAAGAGGTGTAGATGGAAGAACAATGGCACCAACAGTGAAATTGAATGTGTGGGGAAACCAAGTAAGGATAACATATATTTATACTCAGTGGTAGCTACTTATAAACATCTTTAAATTAATGTCTCAGTAATTATTATTTAAAAAAGATGTTGTCTATTTTATTAGGATTAATCGATTGACAGTCTTGATTTAATTTGCAATTATCTTTTACAGGCAACACATGGAAATTATTGGCTACTGGTGGAATCCTGGGTTCTTTCCTTCTTGTTCTACTGATGATTGCTGCATATCGGGTATACAGCGCTGACAGAAAGGAAAAAGAGAGTCGATTAAGAATTGAAAGATTCTTGGAAGATTACAAAGCACTCAAACCGAGCAGGTATTTGTACGCAGATATTAAGAGGATTACAGATCAGTTCAAGGACAAGTTGGGCCAAGGAGCCTATGGAACTGTCTTCAAGGGAAGGCTTTCTTCTGAATTCCTTATTGCTGTCAAAGTCCTCAACAGTTCTAAGGGAGATGGGGAAGAATTCGTAAATGAAGTACGAACCATGGGTCATATCCACCACGTCAACGTGGCTCGCTTGGTTGGATTTTGTGCCGAAGGATTTGTACGAGCTCTTGTTTACGAGTTCTTCCCCAATGGTTCCCTGCAAGATTTCATTTCATCTGCAGATAGTAAGAATTCCTTCCTTGGTTGGGATAAGTTGCAAAATATTGCCCTCGGCATAGCCAAAGGAATTGAATATCTTCACCAAGGATGTGATCAACGAATCCTCCATTTCGATATCAAACCCCACAATGTTTTGCTAGACCAAAACTTCACTCCAAAAATTTCTGATTTTGGTTTGGCCAAGTTATGTTCTAAGGATCAAAGCTTGGTGTCTATGACTACAGCTAGGGGGACCATGGGATACATTGCACCCGAAGTGTTCTCCAGGAATTTCGGAAACGTGTCTTACAAGGCAGATGTCTATAGCTTTGGAATGCTGCTGCTCGAGATGGTAGGAGGAAGGAAGAATATTGGTTCAACCATAGAGAACACCACAAATGAAATTTACTATCCACAGTGGATTTATAATCTTCTAGAGGAAGGGGATGACCTACGAATCGAAATTGGGGAAGAAGGAGATGGTAAAATTCCAAGAAAACTTGCAATTATAGGGCTATGGTGTATCCAGTGGCACCCGGTGGATCGTCCTTCCATGAAATTAGTGGTTCAGATGTTAGAAGGAGACGGAGAAAGCTTGACCATGCCGCCTAATCCCTTTGTTTCTACAGGCCCTACAACTAAAAATGGAAGCATTCCGGCAAGACGACTAGAGTTGGAACCAATTGCTGAACTAGAGTAGAATTTGTAACAACAAGATATGTAATATTAACATTGAATGTGTAATCTTTCAAACCTAATTTAAGGGTGTTTGTTTCCAGTTCTTGTTAACTTTTTTTATTTTTTTGTAAGCGTCGAAGGAAATCAAGTCTTGGACTTGCCCTATCCTATGCATGTGGCAACCCCTCCAAAGTTTTTCTCTTCACATTCGGCCAAATTTTACTTGGAATTTTAGTTCGTGTAAATCTTAAAACAAAGCAAAACAAAATGTAGTTATGAGGTATTGAATCATTGAAATGGACGTTAATGCTGCTGGGTTGGAACTTGGAAGAAACTTCATGGATGGATGCTGGATAGAGGTGATAAATTAACTCATTGAGTTGTTAAGGATACCCGATACTCATACTAATTGCTATAAAAAAAGATTTGGAATTATGTGTGTTGTCCAAATGATTGTTCTTCTTTTATTAAATTTCTAAGGAAAATGAAAATGGAGTATCAAAAGACTATAATAAATTAATGGAATTAAGACTAAAATTGTATAAATTAATGGAGTATCAAAAGATAATAATAAGAGAAAAAAATCATTTTCTGTTAAACAAATTAACTATTTATTTAAAGAGATTGACAATAATATAGTTCAAATTCGCGTTTAACCAGATACATTCATTAGAAGCAAATAAAAAAAGTTATAATGATTTAGGAATAAACAAGAAAAGGTCATTAAATGGGACTCGTTGACATGATGAGGAGAGGGGTGATCAACGAGGGAGACATTCATTACAAGCCAATAAAAAAGTTACAACGATTTACGAAAAAGCAAGAAAACCTCATTAAGTGGGACTCATTAAAATATTTGAGTAAGAAAAGAGTGGTGCTATCTATATATTTTATTCAATTTTTAATTGTTCAATAGAATGAATTTAAGATCAAATGACATAAATTAATAAAGAAATGCGTGGAAAATAAAAGAAGGTGTGTGAATAACATAACCAAGTACTATTATTGTGTTTACTTTCAAGTTTAGGGGAATGAGAGATGAAACTTTTAGAAGAAAAGTCATATTCTTATGTTTACTTTCAAGTCTTTAGAATGAGATGTGAATCAGTAATCTGATATTTGGTTCTGAGCTAGTGGCTAGAGCACCCTCCGTGATGAAAAATATCCAAGAGGAAAAGTCATGCTAAGTTAAAACCAGGCCCATGATGCCGGACAGTCGGTCAATGGCAGGACTGACTTCTGTAATAATTGAGGTTGATAACAAAGTGTCCGTCACAGTCGTAATTAATAATACAATGCTGCGTGAATAAAGACTTACACGCGATCCTTGAGTACAAAGAAACACACTCCATCCTGTTTTGGATTTCATGTGAATTTAAATTAGTTCACAAATGCAGAAAATTGCTCTTCTCTTCCTTACTCTTGCATATTTTTACTTGTTTTCTTTAGAAAAAATTGTAGCAATGGCCTTTTAATTTTAATTCAATTAGAACAATAGTCCATTAATTAAAAACTCGTGACTATTGGTCTCTTAACACATCAAAACGTGTAACTACGATCCTTTTTGCCAACTCCATCAAAATTTCGTAAAAAAGACTCATGTTGGAATGACCGTTGCTACAATTGAGTTAAAGTTGAGAGACGTTGCTTCAATTGACTTAAAGTTGAGGGACCATTGCTACAATTTTTTTCATTTAGTTTTCTACATTTGCCTCTTGATTCAGACTCACGTGTGTGACACATGACTCATTTTGACAGAAGTTTTAACCGAATTGACGAAAATGACTATAGTTATACGTCTGGATGAAATTAAGGGATTAATAGTCACAGATTTTTAGTTGAAGAACCGTTGTTCAAACTGAGTTAAAGTTAAGAGATCACTACAATTTTCACTTGAGAAAAGCAAGCATAACATATAATTATTGCTGGTTTTAAGCAATTATCATGAGGGATATTAATGACAGTCTGATTTTGTATCTTACATGCAAGGCAACGTATATATGGAAATTATTGGCTATAAGTAGTGGAATTCTGGGTTCTTTGTTTCTTGTTCTACTTGCAACTGCAGCATATCGGGTATATATGTGGCGCTGATAGAAAGGAAAGTAAAATGAATTAAGAATTGAAAGATTCTTGGAGGATTACAAAGCACTCAACCCAAGCAGGTAAAGAGGATTACAAATCAATTCAAGTTGTTGGTGTCAAAACTCGAATAGAACCCGACTAGGTTCAACACATGAGTTGTCTAGGGTGTTGCTTGGTCACGATGAGACTCAATGGCTCAAGAGAAAGAGAGAATAGGCGTGACACTAGACAGTTGATATTTATTTAGGAAGAAGGTTGGTTTGCGCTTAGATCTAACTTAACCAAAACAATGATACACTAAGTGAGATGCTGGTTCAGTTAAGCTTTTTCTTATGCCTGACTTGAAATCCATCATGAAAACTGAAAAGTGTGTTTGCCTAAGTTTAAATGGAAATAAAATAATAATGAAAGCAAAAAACTGAGTGTAACCATTTCATGATTGAGTCAAGACCATAAACGTTCATAAAAGGGATTCGTGGGCTGATAAGTCGATTTACATAACTGACACTTAAACAAACTTCGAAATGTAAAGAAAACAAAAAAATCTAGCAAGATTCATAATCATAACCGTTCTAGCACATTATTCTTCTTTTATTAAAGTTCCAAGAAAAATGAAAAAAGGGTAAAAGAAAGTTTTTTTGTTTTTTTGTTTTTTTTAACAAACGATATTATTTACATTAAGACCTACTACAACCCTTGGAATAAAACTCAAATTTTAGGTTCTAAACTTACCCCAACTTGTTCCAACCCTTGGGCAAGTATGAATTAAAACCCAAAACTCATTTCTGGGGCAAATTTAGTCCAGGATTTCCCCTTAAGTTTAGTGGGGTTGGCCCACCATTTATGTGTATTTTTTAATTTTATATTTATAAATTCATTGAATCCAACGGCTAAGATCTAATTTGATCAAATCTAACGGTAAAAAAAATCTAATGGTCCAAATTTAAATCCAACGACGAAAGTAATTAAAAAAATTATTTCATGTGTTTCATATTCTTTCGTACTGTTCCACGAGTTTCATGGTGCCAATTTAGTAATTTTTCAATATTTATCGGAATCTAAATATTTTTATGTAAAAATGTTTATAAAATTAAATTAGGATAGTCTATACATAATTTTTTTTAAGTCAATTATCCTAAATTCATTCTTTAATAATTCCGGGCTAAAAATTTAACTCATAAGAGTCGGAGTAGAAAAATTGTTCCTGGGTTAAAAATTTTAGGTTTTAACCCAAAAGTTGGAGATGGTCTAAGGGAAAGAGGGTGGGTTAGCCTCACAATGGCCTAACAAGTGGTTCATTTATCAATGAAGAGGAATACTACTAGACCGTAGTACTAAGTTGCAAAGTAAAAGAAAAGTTGACCAAAAGAAATTTCAACGATCTGGAAAGGGATTGGGACTTTCACACACCATTTTTGTTCCTATTATACACTTTTTATTCCACCAAAACAGTGCATCAAATTGGAGATGAGGCCACAACTAAAGATGAGCCTCCTCTATCAAATGTAAATTGAATTAAGACTAAAATTTAGTCTTCTTAGCATTAACTTTCTTTTTTTATTAAATTTCTAAGAAAAAATGAGAATGAGTTGTAAAAGTTAAATAAAAGAAATTTCAACGTTTTGAAATGAAATTCTGACTGTCACACACCATTTTTCTCCCTCTTATACACTTTTTATTCCACCAAAACAGTACATCAAATTGGAGATGAGACGACAACTAAGGATGAGCCTCCTCTATCACATCCTACTTGAATTAAGACTAAAAAACAATAATTGATATCATGTATCATTGTTTTTATTGTTTTTATTTTTTTTATTTTTTTTTGCCATTAAATTGAATAAATTAATAGAGTGTCAAAAGACTTATATTTTTTTTAGCTTCCCAAAGGAGTGTCAAAAGACAACAATAAGAAGAAAAATCATTTTCCGTTGAACAAATCAACTATTTATTTATTTAAAAGAATGTGGATGTTGATTGATGCATCTAAATACGAAGAACGTTCTTGGAGGGAGACATTCTTTAGAAGCCAAAAAAAAAAAGTTGAAATAATTTAGGAAAAAGCATGAAAACCTCATTAAGCGGGACTCATTGACACGATACTTATTAGGCGAGGGTGGTGCTATAGCCTTCTCAATTTTCGGCTTTTAAATTAAATAATTTGAAAAAGATTAAAGGATATAAATAAATTAATAAGAAGTGTAACGGTAAAAATAATTGTGTAGATAGCACCACTCAAGTAATATTTTTGTGTTTACTTTCACGTCTTTAGAGGAATGAGACTGCGAGTTCGTAAAGCGAATAAGGGATGAAATTTTTAGGAGAAAAGTTATATTCGTGTGTTTACTTTTAAGTCTTTAGGGGAATGACAACACAAGTTTGCAATTGAAATAAGGGATGAAGATTTTAGGAGAAAAGTCATATTATTGTGTTTACTTTCCAAGTCTTTTGAGGGAATGAGAGTGCACGTTCGTAATTTGAATAAGGGATGAAATTTTTAGGTGAAAAGTCATATTCTTGTGTTTACTTTCAAGTCTTTAGAGAATGAGAGTGCAAGTTTTCAGAACAAGGGAGGAAATTTTTAGGTGAAAAGTCATATTCTTGTGTTTACTTTCAACCAGTCTTTAAAGCTTATTCTTGTCTTTACTTTGAAGTCGTTAAGGGAATTGGAGTGCAAGTTCACAATTGGATAAGGGATTCTTGTGTTTACTTTGAAGTCGTTAAGGAAAGGGGAGTGCAAGTTCCCAATTGAAATAAGGGATGAAATTTTTAAGAGAAAAGTCATATTCTTGTGTTTACTTTCAAATCTTTGTAGAAATAAGAGTGCAAGTTCGCAATTAAAGTAAGGGGAAAATTCTACATAGCCATGACAATTAAAGAAAGAAGTCAACTTTCTAAGTGGTAGGACCTCTAATTGATGTTAATTAGTAATCTAATCATTGGCTGTGAGCTTGAGGCTAGAGCACCCTCCGTGAAGCTGCAATATTGAAAAAATATCCAAGAGGAAAAGTCATGCTAAGTTAAAGCCAGGCCCATGATGTCGGGCAGTCGGTCATTGGCAGGATTGACTTGTGTAATAACAGAGATTGACTTACATGTAACGGTGCACTGTTACTATGGTAGCTAATGATACAATGTTACATGGATAAAGACTTACACAGAACATTACATTATTGATCCTTAATTACAAAGGAAAACACTTCATCCTGTCCCGGATTTCATGTGAATTAGAATAAAAGTCCAGAAATGCAGTAAGCTGCTCCTGGATTTAAGCAATTATCATGAGAATATTAGTGACTGTACTCTGATTTTGCATCTTATAGGCAAGGCAACATATATATGGAAAAGATTGGCTACAGGTGGAGGAATCATGGGTTCTTTGTTTCTTGTTCTACTGGCAACTGCAACATATCGGGTATATGGCGCTCATGGAAAAGGAAAAGGAGAATGAATTAAGAATTGAAAGATTCTTGGTAGATTACAAAGCACTCAACCCAAGCAGGTAAAAAGGATTACGAATCAATTCAAGGTGTTGGTGTCAAAACTCGAATAGAGCCTGACTAGGTTCAACACATGGTTTGCTCTGGGTGTTGCTTTCGGTCTCGTTGCCACTGGATGGCTCAAGAGAAAGAGAAAATAGGCGTGACACTAGATAGTTGGTGTTTATTTAGGAATAAGGTTGGTTTGCGCTTAAATCTAACTTAACCAAAACAATGATACACCTAGTGAGATGTTGATTCGATTAAGTTTTTTCTTATGCTTCGATTGAAAGAGGACTTGGAATCCATTGTAAAAAATGTGTTTGCCTGTTTTTGTAAGTGGAAATAAAATATTAATGAAAGCAAAAAATTGAGTGTAACCATTTCATGATTCAGTCAAGACTATAAATGTTCATAAAAGGAAATCATGGGCTGATAAGCCGATTTACATAACTGAAACTTAAATCAATTTAGAAATGTAAAGAAAACAAAATAATTCTAACAAGATTCATAATCATAACAATTCTAGCACATCATGATCTACAAGTAATAATCTTCCATCCTAAAATGCCATATAACGAAGGGCAGGATAAATGCTAATCATCCTAAAACTTAATTATTATATCTCCTAGTTTAAGGCGTCCTATTTAAAAAGATAATTATTATCAGCACTCTAAAAATTTAATTATGCACTTTAAACTTTTTATATTAAAAAGAAAAATATTCTTGCAATGAGTGCACAATTAGATTTTTAGAATGTCAATAATAGTTTCTTTTAACATTTGATGAGCATAATTGTTCTTAACACTTCAAAAGTGACAATCATCCGTCTTCATCCTCACATTATAATTGTTCTTAACACTTCAAAAGGGACCATAGCTAACATTTGAGGGACCATTACTATAATTTCCTCTTATTTTTCAAAAGTGACCATCGTCCTTCCTCATCCTTAAACATTATAATCAACGACTGCTGATTGTTCACAACAAGTAAACAGCCGAGAGTCATTAACATTCACTTTCACGACATTATTTTTCAAAAATGACAATAATATGTCTTCATCCTCCAACATTGTTATCAACGACTTATAATCGTTCACGACAAGTAAATAGCGGAAGAGTCTTTAACATTCACTTTCACGACATTATTTTTCAAAAATGACAATCATCCGTCTTCATCCTCACATTATAATCAACGATTGATAATTGTTCGCGACAAGTAAACATCGGAGAGTCATTAACATTCACTTTCATGACATTATTTTTCAAAAATGACAATCATCCGTCTTCATCCTCCAACATTATTATCAACGACTTATAATCGTTTGCGACAATTAAATAGCGGAAGAGTCTTTAACATTCACTTTCACGACATTATTTTTCAAAAATGACAATCATCTGTCTTCATCCTCCAACATTGTTATCAACGACTTATAATCGTTCGCGACAAGTAAATAGCGGAAGAGTATTTAACATTCACTTTCACGACATTATTTTTCAAAAATGACAATCATCCGTCTTCATCCTCACATTATAATCAACGATTGATAATTGTTCGCGACAAGTAAACATCGGAGAGTCATTAACATTCACTTTCATGACATTATTTTTCAAAAATGACAATCATCCGTCTTCATCCTCACATTATAATCAACGATTGATAATTGTTCGCGACAAGTAAACATCGGAGAGTCATTAACATTCACTTTCATGACATTATTTTTCAAAAATGATCAACATTGTTATCAACGACTTATAATCGTTCGCGACAAGTAAATAGCGGAAGAGTCTTTAACATTCACTTTCACGACATTATTTTTCAAAAATGACAATCATCTGTCTTCATCCTCCAACATTGTTATCAACGACTTATAATCGTTCACGACAAGTAAATAGCGGAAGAGTCTTTAACATTCACTTTCACGACATTATTTTTCAACAATGACAATCATCCGTCTTCATCCTCACATTATAATCAACGATTGATAATTGTTCGCGACAAGTAAACATCGGAGAGTCATTAACATTCACTTTCATGACATTATTTTTCAAAAATGACAATCATCTGTTTTCATCCTCCAACATTATTATCAACGACTTATAATCGTTCGCGACAAGTAAATAGCGGAAGAGTCTTTAACATTCACTTTCACGACGTGTCTTGGAAGTTGCAACTATCTTGCAGTACCCAACCAAAGGGCTACCACATTACCAATTGAAAAGACGGTTGTCGCTACGGGACGACGAAATGAATTTTAGAATTTATTAACATTTTCCAAAAAAAGGTAATGTTAATAATCTCGCAGGTACTGAAACCATTAAAAGAATGCCCAATAACTGATTTGACACCGTACAAAATATTTAAAATACGGAAAAGAATTACAATTCAGGCAATATTTCCAAAGGAGTTGCAAGTGCGCAAAGACACAAAGTTCACGTGACCCACCACCACACATCAGAACACACCCAAATCTCGTGCCCTTGATCTACCCAAGTCCACGCTCTCAGCACGTGCGACACGTGCCACAACTCACGCCCAAACCGTGAGACGCACACGTGTTCCGCATGGTCTCACTCGCTCACACATACTGCACCCCCACACGCCTCGTTCGTGCCAGCAAATCCCCCAAACACGCTCGCACCTCGCACGCGTGACAATCCTCCGAGCGTGAGCGCCCCCTCCTCGCATGCTCGCACGCTTCTCCTTCCCCATCCCTCTCCCGCCCGACCCGACCCGACCCGCCCGTCTCCGACCCCCTCCCTCCGTCTTTCCCTTCGGAGCCCCGCCCTACTCCCCTTGAGACGACGCCGTACTATTTATTTCCGGCCGCCGGAAAATTCGGGCACGGATTCCGGTGGAGCAGCTAGGGCTTCTGAAAGGGGGAAGAGAATATGGATAGGGTAGAAAATGGGACTGGGAGCTCTGAGTGAGGGCGATGAGGTGGAATTCGAGGAGAAAATTTGGAGTCAATTGCTAGAATTCGGCCGTCCCAGCTGGTTTTAGAAGGTAATTCAGTTCACTACATGGAAAAGTTTTACTTTTTGGTCATGTTTGGCTTCTGAGAAAATTGAAAAGCTTTCTCGTTTGTGACTTGTGTGGAAAGTAATAGAGAATAAGCGCCTTGTTTGGCTGCTGAGAAAATTTGAGCAGAAGTCATCCTCATTAGAGCCAAATAGGTGTAAACAGTCAATTTAGTAGGTTCTGTGTCTCTGTAATTTTGAACTGTACTAGAATTATTAATGTGAGATGTGTCTAATTTTCAGAGTTTCGATTTTTAACAGAAATTTGAGCAGGACCGTATCTGCATTGTTGAGAAAAATATACTCCTTCAAGTGGTTATGTGGGAAATTAAGCAGTGATGGTTTCTACGTTCATGATAGAAGGATCAAGTAGTTAAGATAATCAGGAGGTTTAAAGCGTAGGATAAACGAATAAGGAGATTATGGAAACGGGTCTTCAGAAGTTAATCACAAGTGAAGAAGAGGATGACGAAGAAATGGAGATGGACGTGAAAGAAGAGGACGGTGGCGATGATGAAGATGGAGAGAAGCATGTTGATGCTTCCCAAATGATGGTAGGGGTTGATGGAGAAATGCCAACAATAAGTAATGATAACAACGGTTTACAACAGCACCATCAATTTCAAGAACAAGTGGGGACTCCCGGAGGGGGAGGAGCTAGGAGGTGTAGACCCATGGAAGAGAAGGAGAGAACCAAGTTAAGAGAACGGCAGCGCAGGGCAATCACGGCGAGGATCTGTACTAGAATTATGGAGACGGGTCTTCAGAAGTTAATCACAAGTGAAGAAGATGATGACGAAGAAATGGAGATGGACGTGAAAGGTGGCGATGATGAAGATGGAGAGAAGCATGTTGATGCCTCCCAAATGATGGCAGGGGTTGATGGAGAAATGCCAACAATAACTAATGATAATAACGGTTTACAACAGCACCATCAATTTCAAGAACAAGTGGGGACTCCCGGAGGGGGAGGAGCTAGGAGGTGTAGACCCATGGAAGAGAAGGAGAAAACCAAGTTAAGAGAACGGCCGCGCAGGGCAATCACGGTGAGGAACTGTACTAGAATTATTAATGTGAGATATGTCTAATTTTCAGAGTTTCGATTTATAACTGAAAATTGAGCAAAAAAAAATCTACTCCTTCAAGAAGGATTAAGAAGGATTAAGAAGCTAAGATAATCAGGGGGTTTGAAGTGTAGGATAAACGAATAAGGAGGTTATGGAAACGAGTCTGCAGAAGTTAATCACAAGTGAAGAAGAAGATGACGAAGATATGGGGATGGACGTGAAAGAAGAGGACGATGGCAATGATGAAGATGGAGAGAAGCATGTTGATGCCTCCAAATGATGGCAGGGGTTGATGGAGAAATGCCAACAATAAGTAATAATAATAACCGTTTGCAACAGCACCATCAATTTCAAGAACAAGTGGGGACTCCCGGAGGGGGAGGAGCTAGGAGGTATAGACCCATGGAAGAGAAGGAGAAAACCAAGTTAAGAGAACGGCAGTGCAGGGCAATCACGGCGAGGATCTTAGCAGGGCTACGGAGGCATGGAAATTATAATCTTAGAGTTAGGGCTGATATCAATGATGTATTTTTTAAATTTATGAACATGACTGCATATTTGGTTGCTTTTAATGTCATACGTGTTCGCCGAAAAGTTTAAAATTGATTTCTTCCTATAAAAAGAAAAAATTGATCTTCATGTGGTTCATGCACTGGCTGATCTTAGATCATGAGTGCATGTTTGGTTTTGGCCTCCTTAATGTGGCTGTGGATGACATTTAATGCATTTTATTGTGATTCTCATTTCTAACAAATTTCTGAAAAAATCCAAAATGTTTATATTGAACTTTTACAGGGCCCAAGGCTGGCTGGTGTCAATTCTGCGGCAGTGACTTCATCATCTTCCCAAATAGTGTCCCCACGTACTCCTGCTTCCCTTAAAGGAGTTACTGCTGGCTTTCAGAGCCCTGGGGAGCTTAATGCTTGCAACACCAAAGGTGTTTATTTACCCAGTTTATCACCTTATGATCTCCCCTCAAGTGCTCGGTCCCAAGGTTCATCCATTGTTGGAGATGGAGCAGGTCAAACAGAGAGTCGTCCTCTTATTGGTGGCTCCATGGATAATGTTGGCAACAAACAGGTACTATGACGAGAAATTTAACTGTCTATGTTTCTATGCCTACCAAAATATAAAAAATCACAAAATTGTTTTACTCCATAACATCATGCTTTGTGTGTTTCGTCATGCGGGTTGAGACTTCAGTGGTGGTATGTGTTTCCGGATATATCTTTTGGTATGCCGGTGTTGAATTCTCTCATATGGTTATTCTTTGTGCCATCTTGGTTAATTTTTGTTATCACATATCACATCAGGCGTTAAATAGCATAAATAACATTAGCCTTTGTTAGCAAATGTATGGAAGCACGACCCTGCATTTGTACTGTCTTCATTTATGCGTATAACTGTATTGCAATTTACTAGGACCCCATAAGTAGTGAAATACTATTTCTCATATAGTTCATTGAATTTGTAGTAATGAATAGTTTGAATGTTAAGTTATTGCTTCCTAAGTTGGGCAGTGTCACATCCTTCAATGGCAATGCACATTAATTCTTTTTTGTAGATTGTTGACATACCCCTGAAGTTAAAAGAACGTGATTTCTCCAGCACCGCGTACATTCCAGTTTATGTAATGCTACCAGTGAGTTCTGTAACTTTACTAATATTCTTTTACTATGCAAGTTAAATTGTTGGTTTTCTGTTTAATATGTTTGCTTTTCTACTCTATATCTTGCATTAGAGGTTGCCATGTCAAGGAGCTCAAGTTTTGCTTGATAAATAACGGTTGTTTTTCAGCTTAGTCTCTAATATGTATGCTCTTTATCATGTCTTTTAGTTTGGTGGCAGCTAGGTGTCATTAATATGAAGTGTGAGCTGGTTGATCCAGATGGTCTACTAAAGCAGCTAAGGGTGTTGAAATCAGTTAATGTAGATGGCGTTATGGTTAACTGCTGGTGGGAATAGTAGAGGGACATACTCCACAGGAGTATAATAGGAATGGATACAAGAGGCTCTTTCAGATGGTGCGCGAGCTTAAGCTGAAGCTACAGGTCTGTTTTATATAAATACGTTTTTTCACTTGCAGAGCTTTTTCAGTGGCCATATAAACAACACGTGCGGTTAATTGTTTTGCCATCTTGTGGTCATTTTTATTCTTTCCATGGTTGTCCTGTAATGCTTGGCAAAGTTTTGAGATTTTCTCTCTACAATGTGGGAACCAAGGGACTCACTTCCCCTTCATGCTTTGAATTCACTCTCTAAGTCCGGAGATTATATAATCATTTGGGCATGGTTGCTTTTGTTTGTTCTTCTGAAATTTATTGTGGGTCTGATGGGCAACTTCTGTGTTTAATGTTGTGATGTCATTTCATGAATGTGGAGGCAATGTTGGTGATGATGTATGTATTCCACTGCCTCATTGGTAGAACCAACCCTGACATATTTTTCACCGATAGAGAGGGAAGACATAATCCTGAATGCCTTTCATGGGGAATTGACAAGAAACGAGTTTTAAGAGGCCGGACGGCTGTTGAGGTTTTGCAGTCACATATGATGAATGATACCTTAATCTTTCTGCTTGCAATTAAAATTGGTGGTAATTGAACTCTTTGTATGTCAAACCATTAGCACCTGTTAATCTATATACTTCTTTTTCTGTGGATAACTTCTTTAGTGCCATATGCAGAACGCTTTTCAGTATTATTGTACCGTTTTTGAAGGGTAGTCCTATATACTCAGTGTCAAAATGCTAATTTTTAACTGATATAGGTATACTTTGACTGCATGAGAAGCTTCTGTGTAGAGTTTGATGAGTACTTTAAAAATGGTAACATCTCCATGATTCAAGTTGGACTAGGTCCGTGTGGGGAATTGCGATACCCATCTTGTCCTGTAAAGCATGGTTGGCGGTATCCCGGTGTCGGTGAATTTCAGGTAACTTGCTGAATAATGTTATATCGGTTTACAAGTGAATGAGTCTGTCGATATCCTCAGCCTGAGCATTTAAAAAATTGCAGTGTTACGATCAGTATTTGATGAAAAGTTTGAGGAAGGCAACAGAAGCAAGGGGACACTCCTTCTGGGGTAGAGGTCCAGATAATGCAGGTTCTTATAATTCCGGGCCAAATGAAACCGGTTTCTTTTCCGATGGCGGTGATTATGATGGCTACTATGGCAGGTTCTTCCTTAATTGGTACTCTCGAGTTTTAGTTGATCATGGTGATCGGGTGCTTTCTCTAGCAAAGTTAGCTTTCGACGGAACATGCATTGCTGCAAGGGTGAGTTAGCTTCCATCATTTTGAACATACATGAAAGATGAATTTTTGAAATCTGATATTTGAAAAAGATAAAATCCATAGAAAAAAAGAAGTAGGAACTTACTTTGAAGTTGTGGCCAAAGAATTCAAATAATACCGAAGGCAAAACCATCCATGTTGAATTTGAAGTTTCAAGTTTTAAGCTCAAGTATCCAACTAATTGTATTATTACACTTGTTGTACCAGACCGTATTCCTTTCGCATGAAAAATCTCTGCAACACCACATGCAATGGAACATAATAATTGCCCTGGGCAAGGCCCACACTTGCAAGCTTCTATAGTTTTTTTAATATTTTGATTTTTAAATTTTATTTTTGATTTTTTAGGGGTGACACACGACTACAAAAAGAAGATAGTAGTCATATTGGGCCTAGAATTATGCATTTTAAAAGCAACATTTTGTGACCTCCTATTGGGCCTAGAATTATGCATTTTAATTTTATGAAGCCTAAATTTTATCGTTCGAAATCGTTAGTCATATAAGTGTGCGCTTTAAATTTCAATTTATTTTTTTATTTTTTTGCATGAAATATCAATTTGAAATCACCACAGATCTAGCTGCTAAGACGATCTCCAAAAGAGATGTCAAAAATGCCACATAACATATAACAGTAACAAATGACATATTATTTATTCTAACTGAGATGTCAAAACTGTCTTCAAATATGGTTTTTGTTATTTCCAAAGGCATTCTACTTGCCTTATCTTAAATGCTATCATATTTAAATATTATTTTATTATTTTTAAACCAACACCAACCCAACTTTTATTATTTAAAAAAAAACATAAATGAAGCAATAAATTTTGGCATTTTGAGAGGAAGGAAAATATTAACAATATGTCAAATTGCCAAGGCAGCCAACATATTCAAATTGCCTACTGTTGCTGGAGCAAGAAACTTGGGAGAGAACAACATTTTTGTAGCTGTGGCGTTAGCATTGAGGAATGCTCTCTTGTTGGCTAAAGGAAGGGGTTTGGAGAACGTTTGTGTGGAAGGTGACTCTAAACTAGTCATTGATGTTATTACAAGCTTTCGTATTCGATTGTAGAAGACAGACATCAAGTGGTTGGGAATTGCTTTTGACTCCACTTCTTGGAACCACATTTACATGAGGCAAACTTTTTTGCGGATATAGTCATTAGCCTTGAATTTAATTTTAATAATTTCTATGTTCAGAAAAACTTTACCTTATGTGGCAAGAAAAGTTTTCTTATTTGACTGTATTGGAATTGGTTGTGATTGTCGTCACACTTTTTAATGATTTATTTTTTCTTAAAAAAAAAGAAAAAAAAAAAAGCCAAATTGCCTGTTTCGTTTCTTTGAGCTGAAACAACTGTATCTTGGATCTGTAAACATCATCACAGGTTCTCTCCCCGCCACTCCACCTGTTTCGTTCCCGAGAAAACTTTCTGGAAAATGAAAAGGAAAATCGCCTTACACCGCCACTCCACTTCCCCTACAAAGTTCCCTGCAGAGTAAAACATCAGTGGCTGCCGATTCCGAAAGATTCAGAATGGCACAGTTCTCATCTCCTCAAGTATCCCATACGCTGAGTCTGCCATGCCCGCCGGGTGCTTGTTGCAAAGCGACGACAATGGCTTCCTTGTCGTCCAGCGGGAAGACCGCGATAGCTTCGCTGAAGCTCTCTCAGGGTCTTTGGGGCTCGCCGGAGCTCAATTTGTGTCCCTTAAGAATTAAGTCAAAATGACTCATGGAAGGACCATTGTTACAAGCGAGTTAAAGTTTAGGGACCGTGTTGCTCCAATTGGTTAAAGTGGAGGGATCATTTCTTAAATTTGGTTAAAATTGAGGAACCATTGCTACAATTTTTTTCATTTGGTTTTTTATATTTGCCTCTTGATTCAGCCTCATGTGTGTGGCACATGACTCATTTTGATGAAAGTTTTAACGGAGTTGACGTAAAGGACTATAGTTACCCGTTTTGATGAATTAAGGAACCAATGGTCATGAATTTTTAGTTGAGTGATCATTGCTCCGGTTGAGTTAAAATTGAGAGACCATCACTACAATTTCCTCTTATTTTTCAAAAATGACCATCGTTCGTCCTCATCCTTAAACATTATAATCAACGACTGATGATTGTTCACAACAAGTAAACAGCTGACAGTCATTAACATTCACTTTCACGACATTATTTTTCAAAAATGACAATCATCCGTCTTCATCCTCAAACATTATTATCGACGACTTATAATCGTTCGCGACAAGTAAATAGCGGAAGAGTCTTCAACATTCACTTTCACGACGTGCCTTGGCAGTTGCAACTATCTTGCAACCAAAGGGCTACTATAGTACCAATTAAAAAGACGGTTGTCGTTACAGGACCACTAAATGAATTTTGGAATTTATTAACATTCTCCAAAAAAAGGTAATGTTAATAATCCACAGGTATAGAAACCATTAAAAGAAAAGAAAACTAATGAAAAGGTAAATTGAATAGTACCATAATTGACTTTTTAGTATAAAAATATGGTTTTTCGTTAAAGTGAAAAGGGCTCGAAAACTTTGAGTTTTAACGATAATGACAAAATAATAGGTAAATTGAATAGTATCAGGATTGACTTTTTAGTGTAAAAATGTGGTTTTTCGTTAAAATAAACAATACCAGGAGTTTTTTGTTAAAATTCTCTTAAAAGAATGCCCAATAACTTATTTGGCACTGTAGAAGGCATTTAAAATACGGAAATGAAAAGAAATATAATTCAGGCAATATTTCCAAAGGATGTGCAAGTGCGCAAAGACACAAAGTTCACGTGACCCACCACCACACATCAGGACACACCCAAATCTCGTGCCCATGATCTACCCAAGTCCAGGCTCTCAGCACGTGCGGCACGTGCCACAACTCACGCCCAAACCGTGAGACGCACACTCACACGCATACTGCACCCCCACACGCCTCGTTCGTGCCAGCAAACCCCCCAAACACGCTCGCACCTCGCACGCGTGGCAATCCCCCGAGCGTGAGCGCCCCCTCCTCGCATGCTCGCACGCTTCTCCTTCCCCATCCCTCTCCCGCCCGACCCGACCCGCCCGTCTCCGACCCCCTCCCTCCGGCTTCCCCTTCGGAGCCCCTCCCTACTCCTCGTGAGACGACACCGTATTATTTATTTCCGGCCGCCGGAAAATTCGGGCACGGATTCCGGTGAAGCAGCTAGGGCTTCTGAAAGGGGGAAGAGAAGATGGATCGGGTAGAAAATGGGACTGGGAGCTCTGAGTGAGGGCGATGAGGTGGAATTCGAGGAGAAAATGGAGAATTCCGGCCAAGGTGGAGTCAAATGCTAGAATTCGGCCGTCCCAGCTGGTTTTAGAAGGTAATTCAGTTCACTACATGGAAAAGTTTTACTTTTTGGTCATGTTTGGCTTCTGAGAAAATTGAAAAGCTTTCTCGTTTGTGACTTGTGTGGAAAGTAATAGAGAATAAGCGCCTTGTTTGGCTGCTGAGAAAATTTGAGCAGAAGTCAACCTCATTAGAGCCAAAGAGGTTTAAACAGTCAATTTAGTAGGTTCTGTGTCTCTGTAATTTTGAACTGTACTAGAATTATTAATGTGAGATATGTCTAATTTTCAGAGTTTCGATTTTTAACAGAAAATTGAGCAGGACCGTCTCTGCATTGTTGAGAAAAATCTACTCCTTCAAGGGGTTATGTGGGAAATTAAGCAGTGATGGTTTCTACATTCATGATAGAAGGATCAAGAAGCTAAGATAATCAGGGGGTTTAAAGCGTAGGAGAAACGAATAAGGAGATTATGGAAACGGGTCTTCAGAAGTTAATCACAAGTGAAGAAGATGATGACGAAGAAATGGAGATGGACGTGAAAGAAGAGGACGGTGGCGATGATGAAGATGGAGAGAAGCATGTTGATACCTCCCAAATGATGGCAGGGGTTGATGGAGAAATGCCAACAATAAGTAATAATAATAACCGTTTGCAACAGCACCATCAATTTCAAGAACAAGTGGGGACTCCCGGAGGGGGAGGAGCTAGGAGGTGTAGACCCATGGAAGAGAAGGAGAGAACCAAGTTAAGAGAACGGCAGCGCAGGGCAATCACAGCGAGGATCTTAGCAGGGCTACGGAGGCATGGAAATTATAATCTTAGAGTTAGGGCTGATATCAATGATGTAGTTGCAGCTTTGGCTAGGGAAGCTGGCTGGGTTGTTCTTCCAGATGGAACAACATTTCCTTCAAAATCTCAGGTGCTTCTCTCACAAGGAAGAAGCTTATTCATCCTATTTTGAATATTTTAGCTTTTTTATTTTTTAAATTTGTGAACATGACTGCATATTTGGTTGCTTTTAATGTCATAATTGTTTGCCGAAATGTTTAAAATTTGATTTCTTCCTATAAAAAGAAAAAATTGATCTTCATGTGGTTCATGCACTGGCTGATCTTAGATCACGAGTGCATGTTTGGTTTTGGCCTCCTTAATGTGGCTGTGGGTGACATTTAATGCATTTTATTGTGATTCTCATTTCTAACAAATTTTAGAAAAAATCTAAAATGTTTATATTGAAATTTTACAGGGCCCAAGGCTGACTGGTGTCAATTCTGCGGCAGTGACTTCATCATCATCCCAAATAGTATCCCCACGTACTCCTGCTTGCCTTAAAGGAGTTACTTCTGGCTATCAGAGCCCTGGGGAGCTTAATGCTTCCAACACCAAAGGTGTTTATTTGCCTAGTTTATCGCCTTATGATCTCCCCTCAAGTGCTCGGTCCCAAGGTTCATCCATTGTTGGAGATGGAGCAGGTCAAACAGAGAGTCATCCACTTATTGGTGGCTCCATGGATAATGTTGGCAACAAACAGGTAATAGGACGAGAAATTCAACAGTCCATGTTTCTATGCCTACCAAAATATAAAAAATCACAAAATTGTTTTACTCCATAACATCATGCTTTGTGTTTTCCGTCATGCATGGCATCATGTGTGATGTATTTGTTGAGACTTCTGTGGTGGTATGCATTTCCAGATATATCTTTTGGTCTGCAGGTGTTGAATTCTCTTATATGGTCATTATTTGTACCATCTTGGTTAATTTTGTTATCACATATTACACCATGCGTTAAATAGCACAAAGAACAGTAGCCTTTGTTAGCAAATGTATGGAGGCACAATTCTGCATTTATACTGTCTTCATTTATGCTTATAGCTGCATTGCAATTTACTAGGACCCCATAAGTAGTGAAATACTATTTTTCATATTGTTCATCTAATTTGTAGTAATGAATAGTTTGAATGCTAAGTTATTGCTTCCTAAGTTGGGCTGTCTCACATCCTTCAATGCACATTAATTCTTTTTCGTAGATTGTTGAAATACCCCTGAAGTTACAAGAACGTGATTTCTCCAGCACCGCGTACATTCCAGTTTATGTAATGCTACCAGTGAGTTCTGTAACTTTACTAATATTCTTTTACTATGCAAGTTAAATTGATGGTTTTCTGTTTTTTAAATGTTTACGTTTCTATTCCATATCTTGCATTAGAGGTTGCCATGTCAAGGAGTTCAAGTTTTGCTTCATAAATAACGGTTGTTTTTAAGCTTGGTCTCTAATCTGTATGCTCTGTATCATGTCTTTTATTTGGCGGCAGCTAGGTGTTATTAACATGAAGTGTGAGCTGGTTGATCCAGATGGTCTACTAAAGCAGCTAAGGGTATTGAAATCAGTTAGTGTAGATGGCATTATGGTTGATTGCTGGTGGGGAATAGTAGAGGGACATGCTCCACAGGAGTATAATTGGAATGGATACAAGAGGCTCTTTCGGATGGTGTGCGAGCTTAAGCTGAAGCTACAGGTCTGTTTTATATACATTTTTTCACTTGCAGAAGCTTTTTCAGTGGGCTTATAAACAACACATGTGGTTAATTGTTTTGCCATCTTTGTTATCATTTTTATTCTTACTATGGTTTTCCTGTAATACTTGGCAAAGTTTTGAGATTTCTCTCTATAATGTGGGAACCAAGGAACTCACTTCCCTTTCATGCTCTGAATTCACTCTCTAAGTCTGGAGATTATGTAATCATTTGGGCATGGCTTCTTTTGTTAGTTCTTCTGAAATTTATTGTGGGTCTGACGGACAACTTCTGTGTTTAAGGTTGTGATGTCATTTCATGAATGTGGAGGCAATGTTGGTGATGATGTATGTGTTCCACTGCCTCATTGGGTGGTTGAAATTGGTAGAAGCAACCCTGACATATTTTTCACCGATAGAGAGGGAAGACGTAATCCTGAATGCCTTTCATGGGGAACTGACAAGGAACGAGTTTTAAGAGGCCGGACAGCTGTTGAGGTATTGCAGTCACATATGATGAATGATACCTTAATCTTTCTGCTTGCAATTAAAATTGGTGGTAATTGAACTCTTTGTATGTCAAACCATTAGCACCTGTTAATCTATATACTTCTTTTTCTGTGGAAAACTTCATTAATGCCATATACAGAATGCTGTTCAGTATTATTGTATCATTTTTGAAGGGTAGTCCTATATACTCAGTGTCAAAATGCTAATTTTTAACTGATATAGGTATACTTTGACTGCATGAGAAGCTTCCGTGTAGAGTTTGACGAGTACTTTAAAAATGGTAACATCTCCATGATTCAAGTTGGACTAGGTCCTTGTGGGGAATTGCGATACCCATCTTGTCCTGTAAAGCATGGTTGG
Organism: Malus fusca; assembly: GCA_035220775.1. Classification (NCBI taxonomy): domain Eukaryota; kingdom Viridiplantae; phylum Streptophyta; class Magnoliopsida; order Rosales; family Rosaceae; genus Malus; species Malus fusca. The sequence continues at coordinate 18,377,287 of CM069059.1, read as the reverse complement.
CGATATCCCGGTGTCGGTGAATTTCAGGTAACTTGCTGAATAATGTTATATCGGTTTACAAGTGAATGAGTCTATCAATTTCCTCAGCCTGAGCATTTAAAAAATTGCAGTGTTATGATCAGTATTTGCTGAAAAGTTTGAGGAAGGCAGCAGAAGCAAGGGGACACTCCTTCTGGGGTAGAGGTCCAGATAATGCAGGTTCTTATAATTCCCGGCCAAATGAAACCGGTTTCTTTTCCGATGGCGGTGATTATGATGGCTACTATGGCAGGTTCTTCCTTAATTGGTACTCTCGAGTTTTAGTTGATCATGGTGATCGGGTGCTTTCTCTAGCAAAGTTAGCTTTCGACGGAACCTGCATTGCTGCAAAGGTGAGTTAGCTTCCATCATTTTGAACATACACGAAAGATGAATTTTTGAAATCTGATATTTGAAAGAGGATAAAATCCATAGAAAAATGAATTAGGAACTTACTTTGAAGATGTGGCCAAAGAATTCAAATAATACCAAAGGCCAAAACCATCCATGTTGAATTTGAAGTTTCAAGTTTTAATATAGAACATATGAAGATTGTTATGCAGGCCTAATATTGTTGAGTGTTGAAAATTTTGCAACCTTAGAAGTAATTTGGCTAGTTTATGGATTGATCAGTCAGTTTGATATATTTTAATTGTTAAGCAGGTATCAGGTCTTCACTGGTGGTACAAGACGGCCAGTCATGCGGCTGAGTTGACTGCGGGCTTCTATAATCCATGCAACCGTGATGGTTATTCTCCAATTGCGACGATGCTAAAGAAGCATGAAGCTACTTTAAGCTTAGCATGTACTGAAGTGCACATGTTAGACCAGCATGAAGATTTCCAAGAGGCACTGGGAGATTCCGAGGGTTTATTTTGGCAAGTAAGCATCAAATTTATCTGAAACCTCATCGTGTACTCTAAAGTGACGTTTTCTGATCCAAGCTTCAGCACTTAAGAATCCGTCTGTTTTGGAATTCACTGGATTCATTGTGAAAAATAGTACCCTAAATTGAAAAGTATATGCATTTACGTTGTGAAATCTTTGGAAATTTAACATTGTAAACTACTATTTCAGGTGCTGAATGCTGCGTGGGATGTTTGCTTACCAGTTTCTAGTGAGAACGCTCTTGCTTGTCATGATCGTATCAGCTACAACAAGATATTGGATAATGCCAAGCCCTTGACCGATCCAGATGGAAGGCATTTGTCATCTTTTACCTACCTTAGGCTCAGTCCACTTCTAATGGAAAGAGACAACTTCATGAAATTTGAACGATTCGTTAAGAGAATGCACGGTAAGACAGCTTTTACCACTGCATTATTCTTGATTTAATTTGATGCGTTATTGATCTAGTACCAGAATATGGAAAATGCCAACAACAATATCTCCGTGTATAAACACTGCTCCACATTGGAGAACGAAAATACAGAAAAATCAGAATCAGTTCACATTATTGTGTTTTCTGGATTCGGTATGAGTTGTAACTATGAATTTCACTGCAGGGGAATCTGTTTTTTGACCAAGTATATAGCAAGTAGAATGAAGTCTCCCCAGATGGTGCTTTATTAATTCCTCTTGAAGGAAGAGGTTTGTCCAGTTTAGTGTATTATCTTCTTTTCTTAAGAGGAAAAAGGAAAATTTACTAGTCGATAGGACAGTGGCTAACGACGAGATTCAACTATTTTGTACTCGAACAGCGATCGCGATTGATATGTAAAAGTAATTTAAATGTAAAATCCTCATAGCTTTTAGAAAACATTGCTTGCAGAAATTGCATCTTTCTCCACCATTAGCAGCCATTGGCCGCCGGCCTCCCTATGATATTTGCAATGAAAGGCAATCAACAAAATCATGAGCACAGATGATCTTCAATGTAATCATTGAGGTTTTTATACAATCAGCGATGACATGGCAGCGCAACGTTTTATGCACAGCTTCACTTCCATGTACTGCCTCTCGTTCCCTCTCACCAACATCAATCTGAACACAATCATGAACTTCCCAATAGAGGATGCTTCACAAGAATCAAAGAATTACTTTTCTCGGCGTAGTTATTACTTCTTGAACACCATGTCACCGGACTCATCAACATCGAAAAGCCGCTCTACGAAATTATCCCAGCTTTCCCTCCTTATCTTGAATGATGCCTTACAAGGAGTTCCCCCACTCGATCCTCCAGAATTCTTCCCCTCTAAAGTTTCAACGAATGCAAATGTTCCATACTGCGAATCAGAGTAGGCATGAGGGATATTCAAAGCTACAGCTCTCCTAAGAGCTGCCTTGTGCTCCTGGCTGTGTTCACGAACAAGGGAAACTTGTCGCTCCATCCTCTGCTTTGCTGGAACTTCCATAATTTTGTCTTTCTCAACCATTAACTGATATCACGGGAAAAACAAATACATCGTTACAACCACAAGCACACGAATCTCAGATCTAGGTGGGATTATCATTAAATCTTAAAGAAATTTGAAGTGTAATGGGGGATTTAAGGACTAACATCAAAAGCCTTTTGTGCTTCTCTCTCTATCCAAACTATGGCATGGTCAGAAGTAACATTGCAAGAAAGAACTATGTGCTCAAACCGCCCATCCACAGGAACCGCTGTTTTCACCACTGGCGGAAACCTTTCAAATCTGCAACCAGTAACCTCCCAATCAGTGTCTGTAATTCGTTCTATTCCTCCCCCAGCAGTTAACACATCATGCCGATGCAATTTGAAATCTAACAACACAATCGAAATGCATAGAAATTGAAATATGATAACATCCTAATATACCTGAAGGGCTTTCGTTCAACAATGTGATAGAGACGGCCAGGTGCATATAATCTCTTTGGATCAGTAAGCATCTTCTGTTCCAGTGTGCACGTCTCCTTTAAGCACATTGTGCAAAGAAAACATGGCAAACTGTGCAGACGAAGGAAAGCAACCTCATTTAGAATATCAGCAGGATAACACAGGTACAATCTAAATTATATCAGTAATACATTGCAATGAATTATCAAATGCAAGAAAGTTTGAAAAAAAAAACGTACTATGTTTTACCAGAAAAGTGATTTGAACAAGTTATCCAAAGCAGTTGTTATCCGAGGTAAGAAATCATCCTGGTTCATTATAACAACCACATTAGAACACTGAGGACCTATAATCACCCATCGGCAAAAAGCATACTAATCTCTGGGAAAAACATTGATTCAATTTATGTGGCCGGCCTTATTGACCAATTTTCACCAGAAAACATAGGCAATGAATTAAGTAGCGCAAATATCACCTATTTTACAAGGAACAAAAAACAAATATCTCGAATGGAATCTCATAATCTTACCTGAAGTACAACAGAGTTGATAACATCTGCATACCTCACAGCCAGATTCAGTGACATGCATCTAGCAGGAGCCGTAGCATAGCATCTAATCTTCTTCCTCTCAGTTCCTAATTTAGTCAGATTCTGAAGCGCCACTAGCGTCATCAATGCCACCACACCAGCCCCAAGGGAATGTCCAGTAAATGTCACAGTATAATTCGGATGTTTCATTACCAATTCCCTCAATATTTCATGCTCTGCATCAAACAACCACTCTGCTGCCTTCAACAGCCCATTGTGGACATACCCACCGTCAAATTTTGTCTGCCCAAGTTTGTTGTCGAGCATAACTGCATAATCATTTTCCTTAGCTAAATTGAGTCCCCTAACTGCTAAGACTATATCAGAATGATCGTGATCAAGATATATAAAGTACGGAGGAACACGGCCAAGGGTTTCTTCATAGTCTTTCCGTAAGATAACCCAATCAGGATTAAGGCCATAACCTCCGGGGGGTGCCCAAAGAGGATTACGAAGATCTTCCTCATAGACGGCTAGAATTAGGCGACAAAAACGAGGGATAGGCTCAAATTCTTCAGCAGTAGCCAGACCCCAGTTTTCACTTTCACGCCCTGCAGTGTAGAGGCATTTCAGCCACACCCAACGGGCACATGCCAGACAGTATACAGACTCAAGGATAGGAATCCCACAGCAGATTGACATGGACGCCTATGAAGCAATGTAAGCAAATATCAAGAACTCGATGGGAAATCACGAAAAACTAGTAAGCAAACCATTACAACATTGAAACTAAGCAAACAATTACTGCATTGGGTTGGCACAGTTCAACAGCTACACATTTGGGTATAGATTAAAGCAAATTATAAATGCGAAATCGAAATTGAACACCATATTTGGGTGAAAACTCATCTGGGTTCTAAAATATAGTTGAATTTCAGAGCAGATTGACAGAAAATATATCCAGATACCAACTGAACAAAAAAAACTGGGAACTAAGATGCCCAAAGTTCAAGGTTTTCAAGCGGATTATGGTATCAAATTTCAATTTCTACTAATAAATTAAACAAAGAAACATTCTTTACTAAAACATCAACAGTTAAGCAGGAACTAAATGGATGAATCAAGTATCAGAAATATTACATGTATTAAAGCTCAAAGTGCATGAGCTTCCAATATGCATCAAAGGATTCAAGTCCCATTTGTGGAAAACTGGGACTGAATAAAACCCATGTAGTGAAATTTTGTAATAAGGAGGACAGACTAAGGATTCATGCTTTTAAGGTTCTTCCAGAAAACCCACCACAGAGGATCATCAATTAGCTAAAACCCAGTTCTGGAAATATGAAATGGAATATATATGGTATAAGAAGATGGGGTTTCCTGAATAGGGTTTTAGGGGATTGGGATTAGGATAGTGGGAATCTCTACTGTGCTAAATATGGATTGTGGTTGCAGTGAGAAGTAGAGGACTTGTATTATACATCTCTGTGTATGAATTTAAAATAAAAGATTAGAAAATACAGATACAGAAACAGAGAAGAGAGAAGAGAGATGGAGGAATGTAGAATTTGTGCTGGGCTAGAGGTCGTACCTGCAGGTCAAACTCATTTCTTTTGAGTTAGCTTCAAGAATCTACTCTCCGGAATGCTTTTATTCCTCAACTCCCTTGTATGACCTCTAATCACTCGCTTTTTTTTCTTTTTTTTTTATTTATTTATTTTTTCTTTCAATTTTTATAATTTTATTTTGGAAGGTGATTTGGGCCTTGGCTAATCTTTAGGTTATGTGGTTTGAAATTCGAGTGCAAATAGGGTGAGTGAGGCCATCTCCAACCATGGAGGGATAATTTCGTACATCGGAACGTATGGGTTAGCAAACTCAAGTTTCGTTTAGAAATATTTTCAAAATGACCGAAATCGTTTTTTGAGAAATTGATTTTGGGTCCTTTTGGAAGAAACTACATATATGTGTTTCTTGCATAAAGCATTTAAAGTGTTGTTCCAAGATGCACTTAAATTTTTATTAAGGATCAGTTTCAAAAATATTTTCACAAAAAACATATTTAATCATTTTAAATGCACTTTCAACCGAGTTCTCAGTTAATAAAGTTAATTATGGGATGGCTGCATACATAAATTCATGACACCAATTTTTATGTAAGCAAACATTGAGAACATGAAGTGTCACGTAGAAAAAATGGCGGTTACCTTGATATATCAACTTAACAATTGAGGGTTGTTTTTGTGCAAATTGTTACTGATTCCCTATTAAAGAGTTCAAAGTGTCATAGCCCGTCCCGAGATTTTCATATCGAGAGTATGAAATGATGGAAATGCCCTTGACGTTGTTAAGGTATGAGTATGACATTAATTGGTTTAACCTTAATATAAATTAAAAAGGAATTAATTATGTGAATTGGATTATTTTGGTTGGTTATAGATTTGAAAGGGTGTGATTATTTTTTATTAGGGATAAGAATTTTGGATGGTGTGGATTGAGTGTAGCTTCCAAAACACTCTCCCTGATCTCTCCCTTTCCCCGTCACTCTCTCTCTCTCCTCCCTCTCGACATTCTCTCTCTCTCTAGGCACCCATCGTACGGCCACCCCAGAAACCTTCCAAAACTCGACGGATCGAAGCAAATAAGGTATGTATCTTCATCCTTGAGACGTTGTGAGTTGTTTGGTACCAGTTTTAGGAAGTAAAACCTTCGATTTCACGTGAACCCGAAACCTCCATTTTTGGTTACTGTTCATGCGAACGTAAAATGTTGTGTTTCAGGGAATTCTAAGCTTATAGTGAGCTTTAGGAGGTCCTAAGGAAGCTCGGGGACGTTCGTTTAGAAGCTTTGGACGTCGGGATCGTCGAGTTCGAGTTTGGCCGAAATCTTTGAAATTTCCCGGTGAGATTTAGCTGTTTTTGGAGCCTTAAACTAGCCTATTGTGATTCTACATGTTTGGGGCTTCAATTTGATATAAAATTCGAAGAAAATGGGTGAAAAACGAAGGAGATAGGGGCGTTTTAAAAGTCGCCGGAAACCGGCCGCCGGAAAGTTCAGTCCGGCGAGCCCTAGGTTGAAGATGGTGCGCGTGGGGGCGCGTGTCCCCGTGGCTGTGCTGGCGCGTGGGGGCGCGTGCGGGCTCCAAAAATGTTTCTAAAAATTTCTCGACGCTCGTGACGTCGAGTAGGTCGATGTGGTATATTCATATACCCAAATTGAGCATCGTATGAGAAGTTATTTCGAAATGTTGGTGATGTGCTTAAAAATAATGTTATTTTAGTTGTTTCTCATATAGGTGACGAGTATCCCGAGGACGAGCGTATCCAGGGACGTCGTGGGGGTTACAACCCATCGACATACCAGTGAGTGGGCAGTTTTGATTTCGTATTTACCTATATGCATTTATTTTCCCAGAAAATACGCGTTTTATGAAAGTTATGAATTTAAATTGCCATGCATGAAAACATTGAAATATTTGATTTGATAATTGATGCATATATATATGAATTGGCGCGGTGGACGCACAAGTGAGTTTTATTATTATCTAGATGAATTATTTTATATGAATTGCATTGAAAGCTCATAACCTGCCCCTAGGTGTTAGTGCTTATATTATTCACCACACCGCACGCTCGCCTTGGATCCAAGTAGGTGGATGTCGTACAGACCATGTGAGGGTTCCGACATGCCAGTTGTACAGACCATTAGAGGGGTTCCGACTGGTGGGTGACTTTAGACTATGTGCACAGTTGATCGATGTGAGAAGCACTAGAGCGTAATTATACACCTGTCATCGTACAGACTACCTTATGTAGTTCCGAGTGACGTGCAGAGTTAGACCGTACAGGTCACCGAGGTGACTCCGGTTAGTGAGGATGTTGAGCTTTAGAACCAACCGTACAGGACCATTTTAGAGTCTCCGGTTGACTTATTATTCACCTGATTTATATTGATGCATTCATATTATACTTTGGCATATGACATGGCATGACATATTCTTTCTTAAAAACGTTGAAGGATTGTGATTTGAGTTTTTGATGATATATATATATGTTTATATACTATTTTCTGGGAAAGTATACAGGTTTTACAGTGAGGGGATAGAAATGATTTTAATGAAATGTTTTTGGAAAAATTTTGATTTTTCTGACCCACTCATTTTGTTTTGCGCCCCTCCAGGTTCTAGTTAGCGGTTCTGGTGGCTCTCGAGGTCTATTTTCGGCATTCTGACCGACACTTGACATGTAGGACTCACCCGAGGGTGATGTACTTTTGTTTTTGTCCTACTTGACTGCACTAAAACCTATGCTCTGAATTTGTGTGTTTATCTTAACTCTCCTGCTACTCTAGTAGGTTGTTCATCTAGAGATTTGTTTTAAATTCCTTCGTATTCTTTATTATCATGCTTCCGTGTCGCACTGTTGGTTACGTCACGCTCACGTGACGGCCAGCACGCCTTGATCCTCTAGATCGGGGTGTGTCACAAAGTGTAATTTTTTTTTTCCATAAGAAATTTTGAAATTTTTATTTTTACGTTTGTGCATATTAATTTACAAATTTTGATTTTTTTTCAGGTTCCAAATTTATTTCTCTTATCTCTATAGAAGGTAACATTCCGTAACTTTCACTTGCGTTTTCATTATATAAATTATAATATTAATTAATAAACACATGCGTAAATTGGAATGCATAATATTTCCTCTTTATTCCGACTACAAGATAAAAAAAACATGTCATAAAAAAGTGTGTGAATAAATTTTTTTAGAATTTTCTTCTAGAAGAAGAAGCTGATAGAGGAGTGGATGGGCATCTAGTAGATGAGATCAAAGTTGCACGGAATTGTATTCGAAGTTTCTGATCAAGAATGACCATCCCAGTGAGAGGTGTATGATTGTTTGTTTGTTATTGGTGTTTATGGAAAAGGATCCTTACCGGATCTTTTTCCGTGAGGATCTTTTTCATGGGATATTAGGGATTCTGTGATCGTGAGCGTTTATCGTACATCATGCGATCAGTTTTCATTAAGTACTATTTATATTTAATTTTAAAACGATGAACGGTTGACACACCCCAACCGAGATCAAGGCATGTTGGCTGTCACGTGAGGATGACGTAGCCATGTGCACAGTGCGGAAGCATTGAAGATAAGAATTATATGAATAATTAAAAACCAAAACAACTAGAGTGCACTACTAAACAGGAAGTGTTAGGAGTAAGATACAAAAGTAAACACTCATAATCAGAGCATATAAAGTCTAGGTGCAGTCCAGTAGGACAAGTACTAATTATACAGTACCATAAGATGTCCTACAATTATTTAGATATGTCAGAACCGCCGAAGTCCTCGCACCCAGCAACTGCAAACTTACCTAAAACCTAGAGGGGCGCAAAACAGAAAACGTGAGTAGGCAAAAACAAATGTTTTACAAAACTATTTCTTTTATCAACATATCTAACCCCTCGCTGTAAAACATGTATAAATTTTCCCAGAATCAAGATATAAGCATATACATAAATATATATGTAAATATATAACTTCAAGTCATGCTTCACATAATCATATTCATATGTATGTCATGCCAAAATATAACAGAGTAAGCAATTCAAGTAAGAATAATTTCATAGAAATATAACATGTTAGCCGGAACCCCTGTGGTAGTCTGTACGGCTGAATTCATAGCTCGAAAGTCAATCTAGTCAGAGTCACTACAATGACCTATACAGTATTATACTGCACAAGAGTCGGAACCAAAGGAAAATGTTTGTACAACAATAATGGGTGCAATATAATTATGCTCAATACTACTCTCACATAATAGCTGGGCGATAAATAGCTAGTCACCTACGAGTCGGAACCATAAATAAGGTCTGTACGACAAGACTGTGCACCAAAATTGGATCCAATATGAGCATATGGTGCGGGAGATGACATTATACACAGGCCTGTGCCATATCTCTGGCTAAATCACAATCACCCTAGGTGCAGTTTTATGAGATCAAAGTTATTCAATCACATATCACATTATTGACAATTCACATAACCAAACATAACTCACCTGAGCTTACCTGAGCGTCCACAGCACCACATATATATATAAAGCATCATATACCAATTCATATATGAATTATACTTATATGCAGGGCATTTATGGCATACTTTCATTTAAATACATATTTCTGGGAAAATATCAAGTATATAAGTATATACTGAAAACCAAAAGCTCACTCATTGGTATGTCGAAGGGTCGTAGCCCCCGAGTCGCCCTTGAACGCGCTCGTCCTCGGGATAAGTCTCACCTATATGCGAATTAACTATAAGAAAATTATTTTAGAGCACATACACAAAACTAGCTAATAACTTCTCATATGTAGCTCAAATTGGGTATATGAAGATACGACAGTGACCTACACAACCTTAGGATCATCCCCAAATTTTTAGAATAATTTTTGGACCCCTCATGCGCCGCCACTCGAAAGCAAGGGCACGGCCCTACGCGCCCCCACGCGCGACCACGTGACAAGCATACTGACGGCGTCAATCAACGATGTCAGGAATATTCTAGGGAATATTCCGTTAAAACCCAACGGTAACAATTAAAGATGACTGACGACGTTAGCATATTCCGCCAACCTTGACGGAATATACTCCTTTCTTCTCCGGCGAGTTGCCAGTCGCCGGTGACTTCGCCGGTTTCTGGGTAAAACTTTAAATCGCTTATTCTCTTTTGTTTCTTCACCATTTTCCACAAAATTGGTACCAAAATGAAGCTAATAACATGTAAAATCATGTTATATAAGTTTCAAGGTTTAGAATCTACTAGGTTTTCCCCGAGAAAGCTCGATAGTTCGGCTTACCTAGATATACGTCGATCTCAGCCCTCCGACGTCCAATTCCTTCCAACTAAGTACCCCGAGACTCATGAGGACCTCCTTAATCTTCCTATAAGCTTCAAATTCCCTGAAACACAAGATTTCATGTATGCATGAACAATGACAAAATCGGAGCTAGGGTTTCCACGTGAAATCGAAGGTTTCCTTACCTGAAAATGGTACCTTTGAACTCGTATGGTCCTCACGAACACAATGGTTATCTTAAAACCTTCGATCTACAAGGTTTGAAAGGGTTTCCGGGTTGGTTCGTACGAAGAAGGGAGAGAAAGAGTGCGAGTCGGAGAGAGAGAGAGAGCACGAGAAGGAAAGAGAGAAAAGATGGGTGTGTGTGTGGTCCAAAAGTCACCAATCAAAACTACGAAAAGTCTTAGTTCTAATTGGGTCTAAAACAATTTAACCCAATAATAATTCACACACATCAATTAACGTCCGAGGACAATTCCGTCATTTTACATCATCGATAATAGAAGTTCGGGACGGGTTGTGACAACGGTCACGATCGGGATCCCTAGGATCCCCAGAAAAAGGATCTGATGAGAATCCTTTTCCGTTGTTTATTTCCTTGTCTATCTCATTCAAGTTATATAATTGGCTCTGTTATAAAATGAATTCATTCGTTATTTGATTAAAAACGTTAGTAAAAATAGTTTAAGTGATATGAGATCGTTTGCAACCATGGGGAAAAAAAGATTATCTAAATCAAATTATACAATAATTCGGCTAATTAAACCACACAATGACACAATGGATAATTTAATTTAGTATTGAATGCGCTATCCACAATATTCGAACTTAAGAAGTCTAACTTACAAATGAAGAAAAATATCACCCGATTATAATACGAAATGGCAGAAACTTCATATTTTTAAATAAATTAAAAAGAAGAAAACAAGTTTCCATAAATGACGTCATAGTCATTTTCTCAGGCCTCGGAAATAGCAATAGTCAAGTACGGACCGGTCCATCATCCGTTTTCCTATTATATTTCCCTAGCACGTAATGAACACATTTACGAAAACACAGCAAGTCCAAACTCTTACCATACACCGCGACCCACCAGATCCGTAACCATCAACTATATATAGCAACTGGCCCCGTCTGGCCAATCAAATCCTTCTCTGTCCATTTTCCCGGGTGAAACGATCGGCAAACCACTTCAAACTTCGCCGATTTCACACCATGGACTCGGAATCAGGTTCGTCGCAAAGAACCCTAATTTCGATTTTGTCTACTCAATCGCTGAGCATGCTTCTCTATGTGTGTGCATTTTGCCGTAATTGAGTTCCTGAGCTCCGTTCCTCTGCTTCAGAGGCTCCCCAGCTCCTCTCTCAAGAAAATCGCCCAGCTCGTCATCGTCAAACACTACTGTCAGTTTCTATCAGTAAATCTTTATACTTTATGCGCAGATACGTATATAATACTGTGTATGTATAGTTTTTGTAATGGTGGTGAGGATTTTGAGTGTGTTCTTTTTTTGTGTGTAGAAAGTGGAGAGTGTGTTGTTCGCGAAGCCGAAACTGGGGACAGGGTTTACTTCGAAGGAGAGGTTAGTTTGATTTGATTACTTGTTGGTTAGTTGAATTGGAAGTTGGTGAGCTGGAGTCTGATTCACTAGGTTGCTTACACAGGCTGAAGTTACTGGTTCTGCTAATGATGATGATGATAAACCTAGTTCACATAAAACTCCAAACCCTAAAGAAAGGTCCACGACAGCAAGGTCCACGACAGCACCACCAATTCAACCTCAACCTTCCAGCTGCAATCCACTTGCTGCACAACCTGACAGAAGACTGCACAACCTGACAGAAGGAATACTTAGCTGCACAACCTGACAGAAGGAATACTTCACATGGTTTCTGCCACCTGTATTATTTATTGCATGCGTGTATTAAACTTGTATATAAACCATGCTGTCAGTACAGCAAGGGTTTAGGACAATATTATTGTTTATTGCATGCTTGTAAACTTGTATATAAACCATGCTCCCATTGCAGCAGGTATCGAAGTAAGAGAGCTTGATTATTCATCAGCAAAGACGATATTCATCATGGTATCACAGAGCTAACAGTCTAACGACCAAAAGCTTTAATTTTTTTTTCTCTTCTCTCTCTCTCATGGCGTCCAGTTTAAATCCCTCAACTCCCGTTGCTATTCCCTCTCTTCCAAATGCTTCCAACTTTCTGACTATAAAGTTGGATCGTACCAACTATCCCCTATGGCATGCCCAGATGTTGCCCTTGCTTCGAAGCAGGAATCTGGTGTCCTTTGTTGATGGAACCAACCAATGTCCTCCTGCCTTCTTGCAGGATGATAATGGCCAACTCACTGATAAAGTCAATCCTGACTTTGATGCATGGATTCAACACGATGCTATGGTCCTCTCTTGGATCAACAGTTCGGTTCATCCCACCGTTCTTGCCTCTCTTATTAATAAGACAAGTTCTCATTCTGCATGGACTTGTTTACGAGACAAGTATGCTTCTCAATCTACTGGTCGCCTCCTCCAATTGCGTAGTGAGCTTATGAATACCCATCGTGGTGATTCCTCTATTGCTGAGTTTCTTGATCGTATTAATGGTCTTGCTGACACTCTCTCCCTCTCTGGTTCTCCTGTGACTGACTCTGATCTTGTTGCCATTATTTTAAATAATGTTGGGCCTGCTTATGAGAGTACTGTTGCTTCTGCACAAGCAAGGGATGAGGCCATCACTTACAGTGCCTTGGAGGCTCTTCTTCTTGGTGCAGAGAGACGTCAAAAGCTTCATACTGTGTTTGAAAATGGGCCCACTGCCCTTGCTGCTGGACGGGGTAGTTCAGGACCTTCTCGTGGTCGCGGTGCTTTTCGAGGAGGCCGTGGTCACTTCAATGGCGGCCGTGGCCAGTTTCCTCCTCGTCCACAACGCCAAGAACACCATGCTCCTCCACCCCGACAAACCCATTATGGCATTCTTGGTGCTCCTCCTTCTCAATCTGGTGGCCGTATCCAATGCCAAATATGTCGTCGTCACGGCCATTCTGCCATCGATTGTTTCAATCGCCTCAATATGGCCTATGAAGGACGTGTTCCTGCTCCACGTCTCCAAGCTTATGCTGCTGCTGCACCGTCTCCGGCGTCTGCTTCTCCCTCTGGCATTCAAAACTGGCTTTTTGACTCTGGAGCCAATGCACATATCACTCATGATTTGAATCAGGTTTCGAATCCTCGTCCTTACAATGGCATTGACAATGTTAATGGTGTGGTGGATGGATCAGGTTTGCACATTTCTCATGTTGGCACTTCTATTATTCACACACCCAATCACTCTTTTACCCTTCCCAACACCCTTCACTGCCCTAATGCTTCTACTAATGTTATTTCCATCAATCAATTTACCAAAGACAATCATTGTTCACTGACCTTATATCCCAATTCCTACCGTGTTCAGGACCTTCAAACGGGGAAGATGCTTTTGCAAGGCCGGAGTAAAAATGGTTTTTATCCATTTTCAAGTTCTTCTGTGGTCAACAATGGAGTCTCTGCATTTGTCGGTGTTAGAGTGTCGGATGCTACTTGGCATTCTAGGTTGGGTCATCCTGCAATTTATGTTTTACGTAATCTAATTTCCAAAAATATATTACCATTAACTAGTAATGCAACCTACGACTTTTGTTCATCATGTCCCCTCGGCAAAAGTCATAAGTTGCCATTTAATTTATCCTCTTCCCAGTCATCATTTCCTTTGGAATTAATACATTCAGATGTATGGATTTCTCCTTCTTATTCCATTAATGGTTACAAGTATTATGTTGTTTTTGTGGATGATTTTTCTCGATATGCATGGCTCTATCCTTTAAAGTTAAAATCTGATGTTTATCAAACCTTTGTTAATTTTAAAAAGCTTACAGAAAATATGTTCAACACCAAAATTAAATTTTTTCAATCTGATGGTGGAGGAGAGTTTGTCAATTCTTCTTTTAAACACTTTTTCACTCAACATGGCATTCATCATAGACTCAGTTGTCCTCATCATCCCGAGCAAAACGGTCTCGTGGAACGCAAACATCGTCATCTTGTTGAAATTGGCTTAACTTTACTTGCTCATGCGTCTCTTCCTCACACTTTTTGGGATGACGCTTTTCAAACTGCAAATTATCTCATTAATCGTCTTCCCACCAAAATATTGAATGGCATCTCTCCTTTCCAAAAACTGTTTTCAAAATCACCACAGTATGATTTTCTCAAGGTATTTGGCTGTGCTTGTTTTCCCTATTTACGTCCATACACTGATACTAAACTTAAGTTTCGATCTAAACAATGCATTTTCTTAGGATACTCATTAAATTATCAAGGTTATAAATGTTATGATCCTACTACTGGCAAGTCTTTTCTGTCTCGTCATGTTGTTTTCAATGAAAAGAGTTTTCCATATAAAGAACTTGTTCCTCCGACCTTGTCAAACCTTAGTCAGTTGGACCATGTCCTGGATATTGATACCTTCCATTACACCCAACCACATCCGAACCCACGGACCCCTCCTTCCCTTCAAAACCCCATTGTCGCCACCTCTCTCCCTCACCCCCTACCACTACCTACCACGGCTTCCCATACTACCCTTCCCTTATCTATTCCAGCCTCCCATTCTCACTCACCAACTCCGACTACTCACGTGAATATTGAACCTGCCAACATCACTTTTCCTACTGCTCCATCCACTCATCCCATGATCACACGTGGTCAACAAGGAATTCGAAAACCCAATCCAAGATATGCTTGCATCACTAACATTACTAATACTTTGGTTGAGCCCACATGTTTCTCACAGGCCAATAAGTCTACCCAATGGCGCCAAGCAATGGCAGAAGAATTCAACGCTTTACAGCGTACTGGCACTTGGACTTTGGTACCCTACAAGTCTTCTATGAATGTATTACCTAATAAATGGGTGTATCGCATCAAAAAGAAATCTGATGGTTCCATCGAGCGTTTTAAAGCGAGACTAGTTGCCAATGGCTTTCATCAGCAAGAGGGAATTGATTTCTGGGAAACCTTCAGTCCGGTGGTCACACATGCCACAATTCGACTCATTTTCTCTATTGCTCTTCATTTTCAGTGGCCTATCCGCCAGCTTGATGTTCAAAATGCATTCCTTCATGGCACGTTGAATGAGGAAGTTTATATGCGCCAACCTGCCGGTTTCATTGATCCACAGTTTCCCTCTCATGTGTGTCGACTTAGACGATCCCTATATGGTTTAAAACAAGCACCCCGTGCTTGGTTTCAATATTTTTCTCAGAAACTCGAAGACTTGGGCTTCACTGCTTCCCAAGCTGACTCGTCTCTCTTCACCTATTTTGACGGCTCAACAATCATTTATCTTCTTATCTATGTGGATGACATATTAATCACGGGGAACAGCAATGCTCACTTGTCTCAGTTTATCACGCAGCTTGGTACTCATTTTGCAATGAAAGATCTTGGGCCCTTACACTACTTCTTGGGGATGGAGGTTTCACGGACGCCTTCTGCTTTCTATCTCACTCAATCCAAGTATATTTTGGAGCTTCTACAGATAACTAATATGGCTGACGCCAAGCCCATCTCAACGCCAGTTCCCAGTGGTAAACGCTTGAGTTTATATGATGGAGAGTCTCTCTCAGATGGATCTTCTTTTCGCAGTGTTGTGGGCGCCCTTCAATATCTTCTATTTACACGTCCTGATATTGCTTACGCTGTCAACCAAGTGTGTCAGTTCATGCACTCTCCAACTACTGCACATTGGGCTGCAGTCAAACGCATCTTACGGTATTTGAAAGGCACACATGATCATGGCTTAATTTACAAACCCAGTCCCCTCACTCTAACTGCCTTCGCTGACGCTGACTACGCCGGCGACCCTGATGACCGTCGTTCCACTGGAGGTCACTGCATATTTCTTGGAGATAATTTAATTTCCTGGAGTTCGAAAAAGCAACGTGGAGTGTCCCGGTCCAGCACAGAGGCGGAGTATCGTCAACTTGCCTATACTTCTGCCCATCTATCATGGTTTCGAAATCTATTCCGTGATTTATATCTACCATTACAGCCACCTCGTCTCTGGTGTGACAATATCAGCGCCATTGCTGTTGCTTCCAATCCTGTTTATCAAGCTCGTATGCGCCATGTTGAAGTGGATTATCACTACATAAGGGAAAAGGTCATTCGCAAGGAACTAGAGGTTGGTTATGTGGCTACAACAGATCAAATTGCTGATTTCTTAACCAAGTGTTTGTCCTCTGTCCGTTTCCATTATCTTATCTCCAAGCTTCCCGTTCGTCAACGCCACGTCAGCTTGCGGGGGCGTGATAAACCTAGTTCACATAAAACTCCAAACCCTAAAGAAAGGTCCACGACAGCAAGGTCCACGACAGCACCACCAATTCAACCTCAACCTTCCAGCTGCAATCCACTTGCTGCACAACCTGACAGAAGACTGCACAACCTGACAGAAGGAATACTTAGCTGCACAACCTGACAGAAGGAATACTTCACATGGTTTCTGCCACCTGTATTATTTATTGCATGCGTGTATTAAACTTGTATATAAACCATGCTGTCAGTACAGCAAGGGTTTAGGACAATATTATTGTTTATTGCATGCTTGTAAACTTGTATATAAACCATGCTCCCATTGCAGCAGGTATCGAAGTAAGAGAGCTTGATTATTCATCAGCAAAGACGATATTCATCAGATGAAAGGAAATCGACCCGAGTTAAAATTGAAACGATATGATTATTTTGGTTATGGTGAGAACTGAGATCTCATTTTTTATCTTTCCCGTTTTAGAAAATAAGAAGTTAGTTACTTCTCAATACGCTTTTTGTGGGGCACTGAGAATTTTTTAACTGTTTTTAAGCATATGATTTGATATAGGGTTTCTACTTTCTACAGTCTGTTTCTGATCTTTAGAGATTGCTTGATTTGATATTGTGAAATGGTACATGGATTTCCATGCTCAGTATGTTGTTACTATAGTTTAATTGGATGCGATACAAGTTGAGGTATTGACATGAAACCAGACACAGGTAGTTGTCCTCAATTACTTTGGATAAAGTCGTATTTTGGTTTAGGCTACAAATGATGAATCTTTGTACTTAAGATTTTTGGATGACAGATTGTGAGGCATTAGCCTATGATTCATAATATGTAGCTGGAATTATAAGTGTCACAGTCCATTATCAAGGAAGTATAATGTGAAGTTAATTTTGCAGGTTTTGCATCAATTGAACATCAGGCCGATGTGATTGCTTTATCTAAAGGTAGTTGAAATGTAAATATAATATCTTAGCTTTTCATTTTTCCTTTTTGTCTGCTTAGAGATTTTGAGTCGCAAGCCTGGGCTTTAATAGTAGATTGGGCGGTTTAGATAGGGGCAACTTCGCAATCCTCTTTTATTGTTTCTCCGTGACAACGTAATCTATCTGGTTGCTCAAGCTCACAATATTTTCCTTTAAAATGCTGTCTTATGTATGCTAACAGTGGTTTATGACATGTTCTTACTTTTGGCAGCTGATTTGCTTGGTGCTAGCCCATGAGAATTTTACTCTGCTGCAGCCAAAATCAATCTGAAATGCTGATAATGCTCAAAAGACATGCTCTCTTTTTGAGAATATATTGCATTTGGATCCAATTGAAGTATTTCTCTACCAAAATTTTTTCTCGTGTACATTTATTTCTGCTCTGAATATGCCAGATGTAAAGTGATTCTGGATTTTTGTTCTTTCTGAACAGAAACATATACTGCATTTTGGAAATATTCTGAGTAAAACTTGTAATATGGGCATATATAAAGAATTGTTTTGGTTGATAAGATTCTATTCTTTTTTGCACCCCCCCCCCCCTGCGCCGGAAGGTAAACATATTTCAAGGGATTACTTTGCCAGATACGCCACAATTCGACAGGTTTTTGGAGGGCAGTTAGTTGGACAGGCATGATTAAGTAACTTTTTCTTTTCCCCTTTAATATTTTTCTACTGAATGTTTCTCAATGAATGCACAGCTGATGTAGTGAAAGAAATGAAATATTGTGATGGACTGTGGAACTTGAACTTGCATGCATGATACAATAAGCTTCCTAATTCTGTGTAAAAATTAAAGGACCAAAAAGTACATATCATCCTTATTAAGTGCACAAAGATTGTCTCCACACTTGTCTGACCTTGATTGCCTGTATCTTTGTAACAATAGTCTGCCAGTGTTTTATATTTGTTTGAATATTAATATTCAATTAAACACCCATTGTTTATTGAGTTGTCAACTTGATTATTTAAATATTACAGGGGTGCCTTATATTTGTTCAAATGTTTATGTTCAGTGGGAAACCAAGTTTGTTTTATCTGTTAGATAATGCAATATTTGTTTCCCCAATTTTATTTACCTGTATTATGTTTCTGCTTCATAACTGTATCTGCAACTCAAATTGATTGTTCTGTCATCGATATAGTTTTGAGTTCATTGAGACACAGAAATAAATTTGATCGTGGCTTGGGATTCATTTAAAGTAGCGTATGCGTTCTAATCTAGCTTATAAAGTGCTGGGATTAGCTGCAGCAACGAAAACTGTTGATTGTCTTAAACTTCTCCATTTTCTGCTTGCTGGGGATTCTAACAGTAAGTACTTTGTATATGAGCTAATATCCTAAGGATAAGAATCCTAAGATAAGAGGCAATATGTGTATGTATATCTATCTGTATTCTGGTTATGTACGAAAATTGCTTTTGCAGCACCAATAATATATCGAGTTCACAGAATGCGTGATGGGAAGAGCTTTGCTACTCGAAGAGTTGATGCAATACAAAAGGGGATTAACATATTCACGTTACTTGCATCATTTAAAGTAACCATTTGTTTAGACACTTTACAAATGATCTGATAACAGTCTCTTGGTTATTAACTTTGCTTGTCATTAATACCTGTGCACTTTAAATGCATATCAAAGTGGGTAGAGGTCAAGTATTGATCAATATTTGTTAATCAGATTGCTAAAAGCTTATGAACCATGTCTTAATATGGTAAACAGAGATTGGATATGCCTTTTAAATTTGTATGGATAACCTGATAAAATCTTGTTCCCTAAGAAGTATTATTCATTTTCTTTCCTTCAATGTATGCTAAAGTGGCAGCTACTGTTGCAGCGTCACCTATTGATGGTAAGATTGGTTGTATTTGTTTTACAGAAAGAAGAAGAAGGGCCTGTCCACCAGCAAGCAACAATGCCATCTGTGTTGGACTTTTCTGTTATGCAGTGATGTATTGTGAAATGTATAAGAAGAAGAAGTTTTAGAGAGAAAATGAAAAGGCAGAGAGTTCTCAAAATATCTCAGTGAGAGCCAAAGAATGCTCTTCTGCATATATTCCTTCTTTCCTCAACATTTACATGACTACTAGGGAGAGAGAAGCTACGTGAGCCTATGAGCTCATCATACCATTCATTACAAGACCCTATTAGATCTTGACACATGCTTACATCCAAGCCTAGCACAATATCATCTAATCTCAGCCCTTGATCACTAACTAATTTATTTACACTTGCTAAAGTAAAGAAAATACAGTTTAGACCTTAATCAACTAACACTCCCTTCTAAGGTCTTAACTGAGATTACCCCAAGCTTATCCCTCAAAGCACAGAATCTGTCTTTAGCAAGTGCTTTGGTGAAAATGTCAGCTAGTTGCTCCTCACTTTTGCAGTATTGCAGGTCAATTGTTCCTTCCTGAATTGCATCTCTGATGAAATGAAACTTCCTCTTGATATGTTTAGACCTCTGATGGAATACCGGATTCTTTGACATTGCAATTGCTGATGTGTTATCACACATCAAGGGAGTTGGTTCGATCAGTTCTTCACCAAAATCATGCAGCACAAATCTCAGCCATGTAGCTTGAGTGGTGGCTTCTGAGGCACTCATATACTCGGCTTCAGCAGTTGAGAGTGCAACACTCTGTTGCTTTACAGAAGCCCAAGAAAATGCACCACTGCCAAAGCTGAAAGCATATCCTGATGTGGACTTCATGTCATCTTCATCTCCACTCCAATCACTGTCACAAAATCCTATGAGTAGAGCTGCATTTCCCTTTTCATACTTAATTCCATAGTCAACAGTTCCTTGCACATATCTGAGGATCCTTCTTGCAGTGCCAAGATGTTTGATGGAAGGACAATGCATGTACCTGGCAAGTACACATGCTGAGTACAAGATATCAGGCCTTGTTGCAGTTAGGTATAGAAGACTGCCGACAATTTTCCTATACAATTCTTCATCTGCAGCTTCACTTCCATCATCTTTCCTTAGCTTATCCGTGGGAGGTAAAGGTATTGAGACAGACTTGCAGTTCTTCAAACCAAACCTGTCCAGTAAACTCAGTGCATACTTTTTCTGGTGAACAAAGATACTCCCTTCTTGTTGGATTACTCCAATTCCAAGAAAATGATGCAACAAGCCTAAGTCGGACATCTCATACTTGTTCATCATATCACATTTGAAATCTTCAATCATTTCTAAACAACTTCCAGTATAAACTATGTCATCCACATATATAGAGACAATCAGAGTTCCCTGTCCATTCACATGTTTCACATATAAGGTGGCCTCACTTGGACTTTTTTTAAATCCACTCTGCAGCAAATGAGTATCAATATTGCTGTACCAAGCTCTGGGAGCTTGTTTTAGACCGTACAAGGCCTTTTTTAACTTATACACTTTGTGTTCTTCTCCCTTGACAATATACCCATCTGGCTGATCTGTATACACTTCCTCTTCAAGGATCCCATTCAGGAAAGCAGACTTTACATCTAACTGGTACAGTTTCCACCCTTTCTGTGCTGCCAAAGCAATGAGTGTTCTTATAGTGTCCAACCTAGCCACAGGTGCAAACGTCTCGTTAAAATCAATTCCGGGCTTTTGAGTGTACCCTTTGGCAACTAATCTTGCCTTGTGTTTTTGTACAGTGCCATCCAGATTCAATTTGGTTTTGAAGATCCATTTTACCCCAACAATTGGTTTGTCACTTGGCCTATCAACCAATCTCCAAGTGTCATTCTTCTCAATCATAGTAATCTCCTCATCCATTGCTTTCTTCCAAGCTTCATCTTGAGAAGCTTCAATGTAGTTCTCAGGTTCAATGACACTGAGTCTACACTGTGCAAACACTTCATTCAGATCTCTCCACTTCTTTGGTGTGTTGTCATAAGTTTCTGTGAGTGGAATTTCACTCTCCATATTCACAGTGTTAGGAGCATCATTGTGTATACTGGAAACATACTCACTTCTTGTATTTGAGCAAGATAAATCAGATGAACTAATATTAGTTTCTTCACACACACCATTTTCTATCTCAGTTATGCTTATACCCTCATTAGCTTCTGAGAAAGGTACTGAGAAATGCACAGTTTCCATATTCTCCCAATTAAGAGCAGCATCTTCATCAAAAATAACACTCATTGAGACAATGATCTTGTTGTGTTTCAAATCATACACCCTGTAACCCTTTTCTCTTGTCCCATATCCAACAAATACACCTTTCTGTCCAGTTTCATCCAGTTTCTGTCTTAACTGGGTTGGCACATGAGTGTAGCAAACAGAACCAAAGATTCTCAAGTGTTTTACCCCTGGTTTTCTACCACAGAATTCTTCAAAAGGAGTCTTGTTCTCTAGTGCTTTGGTAGGACACCTGTTAAGCAAGTAGACAGCAGTGTGAACTGCTTCACCCCAGAACTTGAGTGGTAATTTTTTCTCATAGAGCATGGTTCTTGCCATCTCTACTATGGTACGATTCTTCCTCTCAGCAATACCATTTTGCTGGGGAGAATAAGCAACAGTGAGTTGCTTTTCAATACCAACATCTTCACAAAATTTTTCAAATTCTAGAGATGTGTACTCTCCTCCTCTGTCACTTCTGATTTTCTTCAGTTTGTAACCAGTTTGTAATTCAGTCATGGCCTTGAACATTTTGAAAATTCTGAACACCTCAGATTTGCACTTCAGAAAATAGACCCAACACATTCTGGACTTGTCATCTATGAAGGTGAGAAAATACCTGCTACCTCCAAGTGTCTCACTCATGGGTCCACACACATCTGTGTGTACAAGTTCTAAGGGCAACTTTGCTCTCCATTTCTGTTCTTTGCTAAAAGCCTCTATGTGCGCCTTTCCAGTAGCACATCCTTCGCACACCTGATTGTACTCCTTTAGATATGGCAGACCATACACCATACTCCTTTCTTGTAGCATTCTCAGGCTGTCATAGTTTAGGTGCCCAAATCTTCTGTGCCATTTCCATGTGTTACCTTCAGTGGTAGCAATATTTGCTACAATATGATCCACATGATTAAACATTAGTGGAAAACATCTATTTCCCTTCATTTTCACAGTGGCTATATGATCTTGCAGTTCACGATCTCCAAATATGCAGGCCATGAAATCACCAAACAACAACCAATAGCCATGTTCAACCATTTGTCCTACACTGAGAAGATTTTCATCCAAACCAGGTACAATCATGACTTCTGGTATGAACCGTGTGCCTCTTTTGGTCTCCACAATCAATGTGCCTTTGCCAACTGAGTCAACCAATTCCCCTGTGCCCATTTTCACCTTACACCTTATACTTCTGTCAATGTTAATCAGCAAAGATTCAGTACTGGTCATGTGGTTACTGCAACCACTGTCCAGATACCAAACACCACTATTTTCTTGCACAGAGGCCTTATGACAGGCATAGAACATCATTGCATTATCTTGAACATGATTCAAATAATTTGCAGTATGATTGTTCTTTGGTTGGTGACAATCTCTCACTACATGTCCAAATCTGTTGCAGTTATGACACTTAGGTTTTCCTTTGAACCAACACTCTCCATGATGAGCCTTATCACAGATCTTGCACTTTTGTTTAACACCCTCAGTGATCTCACCCTGTCTCTCAGGCTGTCGAGTGTTGTTTTCCCACTTCCTAGACATAGACTTCCAATTCTTCTTTCCCTTACTATGATTTCCCTGTGTGAGTGGCCTATTCTGTGCTTTAGGTACAAGACCCATAGTGGAGAAAGCATGCTCTGTGCTTGTAATTTCATCAACATGTCTACTCAATCTAAGCTCATAACTCTTAAGAGATCCTACCACTTCTTGCACAGTCACAGTATTCAAATCAGAAGTTCTTTCAATCACAACACAGATTGGATCATATTTACTTGACAAACTAATCAAAACCTTTTGAACTTCTCTTTGATGAGTGAGGTTCTCACCATAAGATTTCATTTGATTAATTAATTCAAATAGTCTAGTAAGATAGACAGATAGAGATTCATTCTCCTTCATTCTCATATACTCAAATTCACGACGTAAACTTTGAAGTTTAACAGATCTTGCCTGTTCATCGCCGCGAAACTCCTCCTGGAGTAGATCCCAGGCACCCTTTGAGGTCTCTTGATTCACAATCCGAGGGAAGATCTCCTTCGAGACAGCACTCTGAATAATGCCCAGTGCCTTAGCATCTTTCATGAGCTGATCTTCCATGTGTGCGTCCACTTCGTCATCATCTCCTTCATCATCATCCGATGAGGATGAATCTTCCTCGTCTTTCTCCTTCTTTGTTTTCTTCTTTTCTCCTTTCTTCTTCGATTCTGGAATAGCAATCCCTTTGTCAACCAATTTCCATATCCCATACGATTTGAAAATGGTGACCATCCTCACTTTCCAGAACTCGAACTCCGTTCCATCAAAAATGGGAGCTCGTAAATCACCGCTTCCAGATCCAGCCATTTAGCTTGAATCGGAATGAAATGGAGAGATTTCACGTTGGTTTCTCTCACACAATTTCACAGAATTCAACGCCCAGTCCAAAATCGAACCTAGGCTCTTGATACCATGTTGGACTTTTCTGTTATGCAGTGATGTATTGTGAAATGTATAAGAAGAAGAAGTTTTAGAGAGAAAATGAAAAGGCAGAGAGTTCTCAAAATATCTCAGTGAGAGCCAAAGAATGCTCTTCTGCATATATTCCTTCTTTCCTCAACATTTACATGACTACTAGGGAGAGAGAAGCTACGTGAGCCTATGAGCTCATCATACCATTCATTACAAGACCCTATTAGATCTTGACACATGCTTACATCCAAGCCTAGCACAATATCATCTAATCTCAGCCCTTGATCACTAACTGATTTATTTACACTTGCTAAAGTAAAGAAAATACAGTTTAGACCTTAATCAACTAACAATCTGTGCCTGTTCCAGATACGGTAACATTTTCTTGCTTATTTTTTAACAATTTTGTACGGTGGTTGCAAATACTGAACTCTTGATCCATAACAGCTTCTGTCGATGGAAGAACTACATGAAAAACGTTTGCTTGATCCGCATCTTCCAAGGTAAGATATTGTTAAAAATTAAGCTTGTAATTTACCCATTTTGTTTCTTTTTTCTTCCCATTTTTTTGGTATTGTGGAGTTCAGTTGGGACTTCCATACAAACTGTACTTTTAGTGTACTGGACACTGTCACACAACTATGTATTTTAGGGCTGTAGCTGCACAAAAGAATATGGGGACAGATACAATAACGCCCCCTTCTCATTTGTTCAACAAATTAGATGGGTTGGTTCATGGATCTGGACTTTCCATGGAATAAAACGTCTGTGCTTAGGGGGAAACATGCACAACAAATATCTTGATTTGGACCGGTCTCTAAGTTGGATAGATGCTCAATCCGTCTGGATAGATGCTCAATCCGGATTGAAATTTCTTGAGTTTATGTTCGTTATTGGCTTGCAAAAAATGTAGTGTCTGCTGGATTTAGTTTTGTTCCGGAGAGATTGGTTTTGAACGGGAGACCTTTCTGATTATGTATCATGAAAACTTTTGTTGATAATTTTTTTTGGAAAAGATGTTAACTGTTTATATTATATTATTAGGTTTCATGTAGCAGAACTAAACAACTATCTTAAGGTTTATAAAAGTGTAATTCAACGGTTTATACTTTTGTTAGTGATCAATTTTTATAACTTCTATCAAAACTTTGTTTTCTGGAACTTTCAGTTTTTTGATAGCTGATGAAAAAAGTTATATAATTTATTTTTGTGACTGGTTGAATCAGGACATATCAAATCAAGGCAGCTGCAATGAAATTTGTGCCTTGGCCTATAGATCAACCGCTCAGACTAAATCCCCACCAAGGTTTGCTTGCTATGCTCTCTCTCTCTCTCTGTTTTGTACTTATCTAAGTAGAATTCAGTGATATTTCAGTTTGAGGTTCTGGTTTAGAGCAAAAGGAAAACTTTCAGACGATCAGGCTTTGCATAGGTATGCACCCATTTTATCTATGAGCTGACATTCAGATATCTGGTTATCTATGATTTGTGAGTACCTATCACACTTAGTAATTGCATTGATGATGAAACTAAACCGAAGTAAAATATCACGTGCTTCCATCATGGGTTACTATAGGATAGTTATTTAACTGAATGTTGATTTGCAGATATGGTGATTGTTTCCTGTATGATTGATTACTTTATATACATTAATTATTTTTGTAAGATTGATTTCCAGATGTGTTGTAGCATATGCTTCAGATTTGATGTTCTCTAATGTTAGTCTGAATCCGCACCGCAGAGCTGGGGTTAAGTTGAGTAGCGTTAGTTTGGACCGTGCGCATGTCACTTTTTTTTACCTTAAAGCACTTGGTCATTGAGTTGAGAATGAACAAAAAATGTATTGAACATACAGAGTTTTCAAATATTCTCCCAGGATGTGGTTTCACCGTCCGGTTAGAGCTGATGACTGGTTACTGTATGTGGTATGTCCCAATATGCCTTACTCTCATGTGTAGTCTGTTTCGTTAAAAACTTGTTTTTGAGAAATGATAAAAATTTTCAAATAGGATACCAAACAGGCCCTAAAATGCCCATCAATGTTTTAAAGAACTCGCCTCGGGGCGCGCCTAGGGCGCCCTTGAGGCTGGGCGGTGAGGCAAACGCCTCAGTTTTGCTGGAGTAGGCGAAATGCTTCGCCGGAGACGCCGAGGCGGCGGCGGCGCGCTTCAAGGCGTCCAGGAGCCGTGTCTGACCCTGTTTTTTTTTATAAAAAAAAAAAAAAAAAAATCATCCAAACCCAAAACGACGCCGATTGGGTAAGGATTTTCAGCTTTAAACATCCTCTTCATTTCATACCTTCGATCGCCTGCCTTCTTGCTTCTTCTCCCGCGCGCCAGAAGCCCAGAACAGAGAACACAGCCGCCACGCCACGCCGCTTGGAGCAGCACCGTCGCCACCATCACCTCGCCGTCGTCAGCCCAGCGCCGTTAGCAAGATCCCAAAGGTTAGGGTTTCAGAAAAACTTAGGGATTTAGTTTTCTGGGGAAGGTTTTCTGGGGGGAAGAGCTCTGCCTCTGCGTGGTGCCTTGTTTCTGGGGAGTGGGGAAGGATTTAATTGAATTTTGAATACTTTGACACGATAAATAATGTTAATTAATTAATGGAGAATACAATTATCTGCAGCATTGCACTCTTTATTTAAACAAATAAAGTAAACTCAGTAAGCTATTGGCATGCCGTTGAAAGAAGTGCGATCTTCATTGAAAATAAAAAAATAATACACAAACTTTTGAAAGTTATTGAGAAGCCATTTGATAAAGTTGGCAAAACAAAGTAGTTTAGTTTGTAATTAGTGAAAAGGGTTTTAGAGCTATAATGTTTTGATGTATAACCCGTTCATTATTATTAATTAATTAATGACATACCCTACAAGTTCATCTAGAGTTGGCAATGAAGAGGATGATGCCTTTTATTTAGATGAAGAGGATTTGGATGATTGATTGATATCTTTGTTTGTATTTTGATTTCTATGAAGAGGATTTGGATGAATGATTGTTTTCTTTGTTTGTATTACCTTTTGAATGATGAATTTGGATGATATTACCTTTGAATGATGAATTTGGATGATATTATGTTTTGAATGACTATGGATTTGAATGAAAAATTGAGAATGGATGTTTATTTTACATAGTATTATTTTTATACAATTATATGTATAATATATAAAACATATATATAAAAAAAAATTAAATCCCGTAAGGCTTCGCCTCACGCCTCACGCCTAGGCCGGGCTTCGCCTCGGACGCCTCGCCCACGCCTCACGCTTTTAATACATTGATGCCCATGCATATGTTTTGTCGACAGATGGTGAGTCCCATTGCCTACGACACGCATGGATTTGTTTTGGGCCAAATGTTTTACAGAAACGGAGAGGTATCGACTGTTATGTACTGCCCGTCTCTCATTGATGTTGGTTTGCATCTGTCTAATCATTGTGTGATGAACTAAAGTTAATGTATGTTTTGATGGCAGCTTGTTGTATCATTGACTCAAGAGTCCCTAAATAGGCCAATTAAACCAACTCCGGCCGCAGCATCTAAGTTGTGAGCTGGTTGGACGGTGCAGATTAGACCAACTCCGGCTGCAGCATCTAAATTGTGAGCCGGTTGGATGGTGCAGAATATTGTAGCACGTCTGAAAACGCGCAGTGATCATGTCCGGTGAACCAATTTTGGCTTCGGGTTCCAGATTTCTGCACTGGGTTGTACAACTATATGGATTAATGGAACAATGTAGCATTAATTGTCAAAATGTTGCACTAAGGTGTAGCCATAATTTCTAATAAGAGAGTCAGTCAAATTTTAACATGTAAATCTTATGCATTCATAATAATTGTTATAAATTTTACAGATTTGAAATTTACGACCTAATTGTGTTATCATTCCAAAATCATATGATAATAATACCAATGGTAATTATAACCAATATTAACTAAAGTTTTATAAAAAAAAAGGGGGCGGGGGTTTGGATTGAAAAGATAGATGAATTCAATACTCACGTGAATAAATAAAAAGACTTGAGCTAGAAATGAAGTGTCATGCACCTTTAAGCTCAAGTGTCTTGAATAATTTCACCGTGGAGCCCAATGACATTAGATTATGTTCATTGGGGCAAATGTTATCGTACGAGAACGTCGAGAAGGGTCAATTATAAGTACAGATAATCCGTTAAAGATCTCCTATCACATGTGTTGTATATATTGGGTACCATTCATTAATATCAGAAAATTAGAGAATAAAAATTAAAATGATTTTTTTAATTACTCTCTGTTGTGGTCTATTTTTATCTGACAAAGGGAGAGGGGCCGGCGGCACAGGAGAGAGGGAAGAGCGATGTGTGTTTGTAGAATTGTAGGGGAATGTGTGTTGTTATCCCTCCTACATTGTGCCTTTATTTATAGTAGTAAAGGGAGAGAAGATATTTCTTCTTCTCCAAGTAATACAAGTTGTAATAGGAAAGGATAACTAGAATCAAATCTAATCTAGGATTTACACAATCATACTTAAACTAGGAATGTTCACAACACTCCCCCTTGAGTGTGTAAATACTCAATGTAGATTTAGCATCATGCAGAAGTTGAGGAAGTCGACTCGTCGACACTAATTCCAAGGAACAACGCTTATTCTCAATAAGATAGGAACTTGCATAAGTAGTAAGTCTCACTAAAAAACCCTAAGGCTATGGCAAAAACCCGAGTAGGGACAAAATCCATAGTCTAAGGAAAAAATGTATGAGAAATTCAAAGTCAAAAGAAACGTCTACAGGACGTCATCAGGGATATGACCAGCCCAAGGTGGGTGGATCGTTAAAACCTAGCTAGGTAGCAAAAACCCATTGGGAAAAATGCTCCTAATCGTAGGGAAAAAGAGTACATTAAGATCAAGCAAGTATCTACAGGATACTCCCCCTGAGTTTGACATAATTCCAAAGAGAAATAGCAAAGTTACAACGCAGAAAGTTTACGCATACCAATTCCATGAACAAGCTTCTGAAACGTCGCCTTCGGCAGTGATTTGGTGAAGAGGTCGGCCAGATTGTCTTGTGAACGGATTTGCGTGACTTCAATCTTCTAATGCTCTTGTCGTTGATGTGTAAAGAAAAACTTTGGCGCAATATGCTTGGTGTTGTCTCCTTTGATGTAACCCTTCTTGAGCTGTTCGATGCAAGTTGCGTTGTCCTAAAAAATCGTCGTCGGGGCATTAACGGCGGGATGAAGATTGCAGGAGCTTCGAATATGGCCCACTACTGCTCTCAACCAAAAGCATTCCCGAGTTGCTTCATGTAAGGCGAGAATTTCAGCATGGTTAGACGAAGTGGCAACTAAGGTCTGTTTAGTTGACCTCCAAGAGATTGCGGTGCCTCCAACGGTAAAGACATAACCCGTTTGAGAACGTGCCTTGTGCGGATCGGATAAGTATCCCGCATCGGAATAACCAACAAGGCGAGAATCAACCTGATGAGCATAGAGTGCGGCATCACTCGAGGATTCGTAGGGATAGAATAAGCCCAAATTCGTAGTACCCTTAAGGTAACGGAAGATGTCTTTCACGCCAGTCCAGTGTCTGCGTGTTGGTGCATTGTTGTATCTTGCCAAAAGATTAACAGCGAAGGAGATGTCGGGTCTAGTGCATTGAGCTAAGTACAATAAAGCGCCTATCGCACATAGATAAGAAACTTCAGGCTCCAAAATCTCTTCATCATCCTCATTCGGACGGAAGGGATCTCGTTTTGCATCTACCGTACGAACGATCATAGGAGTACTCGAAGACTTCGCTTTATCCTCATTAAAACGACGCAACACCTTCTGGGTGTAGTTCGATTGATGTACTAGGATTTCATCCGAACAATGTTCTATCTCGAGACCGAGACAGTATCGAGTCTTACCTAGATCTTTCATCTCAAATTCCAACTTCAGGTGCGAAACAGTTATCCCGAGCTTTTCAGGAGTTCCGATGAGATTCATGTCATCGACATATACTGCAACAATCG
Source organism: Malus fusca (assembly GCA_035220775.1). Taxonomy (NCBI): domain Eukaryota; kingdom Viridiplantae; phylum Streptophyta; class Magnoliopsida; order Rosales; family Rosaceae; genus Malus; species Malus fusca. The sequence goes on along the minus strand of CM069059.1, from coordinate 18,347,181 downwards.
CAAATCCGGAATGTGACTTCTTAATGAACACACAAGGGCATAGTTCGTTGTTCACATATCCCTGACTAGTCAAATACTCACTCAGACGATTATACCACATTCTTCCGGATTGTTTCAAACCTTAGAGTGAACGCCTCAGCCGAATTGAGAGTGTGTTCCGGGGTTTGGAAATATTTGAACCAGTCAATGTAAGTCCTTCGGGAACTTTCATATAAATTTCCGTATCAAGATCCCCATAGAGATACGCGGTTACTACGTCCATCAGCTGCATATCTAGTTTTTCGGAAACTACCAAACTGATAAGGTAGCGAAAAGTAATCACATCCATAACGGGTGAGTAAGTTTCATCATAGTCAATCCCGGGGCGTTACGAGAAACCTTGTGCTACAAGACGAGCTTTGTAACGCACAATCTCGTTCTTCTTATTACGCTTCCGAACGAAAACCCACTTGTAGCCAACGAGCTTCACATGTGGAGGAGTAGGAACTACAGGTCCAAACACCTTACGTTTCGCAAGTGAATCGAGTTCGACTTGGATTACTTGTTTCTAGTTTGACCAATCAGCTCTATGTCGACATTCAACAACGGAACGCGGTTCAATATCATCGCTCAACATGATCTCAGTAGCTACTGCAAATGCTAATGCATCGTCGACGATCATTTCATTTCTACGCCACACATCATCTAAGCTAGCATAATAGACCGAAATCTCATGATTCTCGAGAGGAGGATTCGTCTCTTCAAGGACGCTTCCGTAATCTAGAATTTCCTCATGAGTTGGGTAGAATGAGTAAACGATAGTCGGATTCACGGTAGGCTCTTCAGGACCTTGTGTCGTGGTTTTCCTCTTCCGGGGGTGTGAATCCTTTGAACCAATGGGTCTGCCATGCTTTTGTGTAGGGGCAGATGATTGGCTAGCCGCTAATGTACGTGGATCACCAGAATTAGCGTCCCGGGCTTCCAGAAGGGCAGTCTGTCGTACATTTGGTACATCCATCTTTGCAGGCGTATTTGCAGCTGGAATATGTGATCTTGTCACGCGCTCTAGATCGGTGAAAGCATATGGCATGCTCTGAGCTATGCTCTGGAGATCTAATATACGCTGCACTTCAGCTTCGGACTGAGCGGTGCGGGGATCTAAATGAGACAAAGTGGGAGTCGTCCACGATAATTCGCGTCGTTCATTAGGAACGTTGACGTTCTTATCTCCCCCTAACGACGGGAAGACTGTCTCATATAAGTGACAATCCGCGAAACGAGCGGTAAACAGATCTTCTGTCAAAGGTTCTAAGTAACGAATAATCGAAAGAGAATCATATCCGACATAGATTCCCATCCTTCGCTGAGGCCCCATTTTTGTACGTAAGGGCGGCGAGATCGGCACATATACCGCACAACCAAAGACGCGCAGATGCGATATGTCGGGTTCGCATCCGGTGACCAACTGAAGGGCACTAAGTGGTTGTGTCGCAACAGGCCTCAGACGGACCAACTTTGCTGTGTGCAATATTGCATAGCCCCAAATAGCGATCGGGAGCTTGGTACGTATGACCAACGATCGAACAATCATTTGTAAGCGCTTAATGAAAGCCTCTGCCAGGCCGTTCTGGGTGTGAACATGGGGTACAGGATGTTCAACTTCAACCCAACCGACAAGCAATAGTCATCAAAAGTTTTAGATGTGAATTCTCCAGCATTATCCAATCGAATAAATTTGATCAGATAATCAGGGTGGTGAGCCTTGAGCTTGATAACCTGAGCCAACAATTTGGAGAATGCAGCGTTCCTTGTGGACAACAAGCACACGTGTGACCAACGTGTGGAAGCGTAAACCAAAACCATAAAATATCTAAATGGTCGCAGGGAGGTCGAATCGGTCCACAAATGTCCCCCTGAATCCGTTGTAGAAAAAATGGGAGGATTCGAACGAATCTTGTCATAAGAAGGCTTAGTAATAAGCTTTCCCATAGAACATGTTTGACATGCGATTTCATGGATCGAACCTAAGCTTCGGGTTAGTGGATGCCCGTGTGAAGATTTGAGGATACGGCGCATCGCTATTCGTCCAGGATGTCTCAAATGATCATGCCAAAGTGTAATTTCGGGCGCGGTCCCTGTGGTAAGGCCGGCCACATAGTGGCATTCTATGGGGCGTATGGTCGTAGTATACAGACCACTCGGGATACGCTCCATCTTCTCGAGAATACGCTTCTGGCCATATTCGTAGGAAGTTATGCACATAAATTCAACTCCGTTTTCTACGTGGGTTTCAGCGTGGTAATTGTTATCTCTAATGTCTTTGAAACTGAGTAACGTTCTTCCGGAACGTGGAGAATAGAGTGCCTCATCAATGGTCAAGATTGTACCATTGGACAACATTATACGTGCCGTACCGTATCCTTCTATCAGGTTGGATGGGCCTGAGAGGGTTGTCAGAGGTGCATTCTTAGGTATGAAGTTAGTGAAATAGATGCGTTCATGCAAAACAATGTGCGTGGTTGCACTATTTACCAGACAACTAACTTTCCCACTGGTCATACCTAGAATGAAAAATTAATTTGAATCGGTCACATGCATAAAAGTTTATAAAAGCAAATATCAATTCAAAATAATTTCATTTATTCAAGGATTAAAACTTAATATCCAAAACAAATCACCAACTAATAATCCAAAACATAAAGGAATATTGTTCAAAATCAACCAAAAACGAGGGGGGGTTCGGCCACTAGGTGGAATTCGGCCCCAATGGTCTTATTTTAACTAAAAAAATAAGTCTATGTCTAAGATTCTAATCTTCCATGGGAGTGGTATCCTCCTGAAAGTCAGAAACCTCCATTTTTGTAGTCTCCGGTTCGTCCACTTGCATGAAGTTTGATTCAAACTTCTTACGACGAGAATGATATTCATCTACAACCTTCTTGGGAGCTCGGAAAACACGGGACCAATGGTCTTTTGAACCACAGTGATAACACATATCGTCATCCATGGTTTTGGGTGCTTTGCCCTTATTCTTGAAGTTCGGTGCCTTGGGAGCGAGGTTTGGGCGCTTCTGGGCTTTGTTTCCTCCCTTGGATGGGCCTTGGCTCTGTTGACCTTTGTGGGATGGCTTCTGGCCGCCCCTACCACGCCTCTTTTAGCGTGTTGGGTGCTGATTAGTGATATAATGTGCTTCAGGCACAGCAGTAGCCCCAGTAGGTCGAGCTTGATGATTCTTCATCAACAGCTGGTTCTGTTTTTCAGCAAAAAGTAAAACAGAGATCAAATCCGAGAATTTAGTGAACTTCTGAGCTCTATATTGTTGCTGCAGGACAATATTAGAAGCAGAGAAGGTCGAATAGGTCTTCTCCAGGAGATCCTCTTCAGTCAAAGTTTCATTGCAAAACTTGAGAAGTGATCGGATTCGACAAACTTCAGAATTATATTCATTCACAGACTTAAAGTCTTCGAAGCGCAAGTGCTGCTAGTCGTGCCTTGCTTCAGGCAAGAATATGTCCTTTTGGTGATCGAAACGATTAGCCAAAGCGACCCATAATGCACGTGGATCTTCCTCAGCAAGGTACTCAGTTTGCAGAGCATCATGGATATGTCTTCAGATGAAGATCATAGCAGTGACTTTTTCAGCTTTGCCAACAGGTTCATCTGTTGCTTCTGCAATAGCAGGACGCAAGTTCTTTGCAGTGAGGTGGAGCTTCACATCTTGAACCCACTTGAGGTAGTTCCTTCCAGAGACCACCAAAGCGGTGAAGTCGAGTTTGTTCAAATTCGACATATTCCTATCACAAAATAGATGGACAAGATGTGGTTAGTGTAATGGAGAAAAATCAATCCATTCACATATGAGTAGAACATACAGGTTCTAATAGACATGTATTGGTTTAATTTTGCATGAAAAACTTCGGGGTTTCATGGGTGATATGTTTAAGTGAAAACTTCAGGTTTTCAAACAAGGCATGTTTATAAGAAACTTCAGGTTTCAAAGTAATTATGAACTTCAGGTTCATATATTCATGCAGGCAAACGTAAATATATATGCAAACAAATATGCAACAAGTATATGCAAGAAATATAACTTTTAGGTGTATAATTATAATTGAATTAATTATTTGGACTTCGGGCCAAATTAAAAATGTGGGTGAAAAAATATAAAAACCCAAATTATTTAAAGATATTAAATAATAAAATCTCGGGGGCCTAAAGTATGGGCAAAGCCCACGGGTGGCTCATGGGTGAGCTGCAAGCTCACGGGGAGACATGGCAAGAGAAATGGGCTGCTGTAGGCAACAAAAAAAAAATCTGTTTTTTTTTTTCACACACGGGCTGCTTCAGGCAGGTCCAAGAAAAATCAAAACAAAAAAAATTTCTTTTTTTTTTCGGGCTGGGCCGCTGCAGGCGAGCCCAGAAAAAACAAAAAAAATTGTTTTTTTCTTTTTTTTTTTCATCAGGCCGAGAAGAAAATGGGCCAAATGGATGGGCTGCAATCTGGGAGCCCAGATGGCAAGGCTTCAAGCAGAACACCAAAGCCCGGAGGGCTGGTGTTTGTGACCGTGTCTATCTAAGCCCTAATGGGCTTGTGTCTAAACCAAAAACACCCCAGCGTGTGCTGGGTGTGTATCACCGGGGAAGAACACCGGTTTTGATCGACAGCGCCACTGTAAGTGGTCGTGTCGGGGTTGTTGGGGCTCGGAGTGAGTCACGGTTGTCATGGACAACCACGGAGATAAGAGAATCTCAACGTTTCAACAACTATAAAACCCTAAAAATTGAAATCGAATTTTCGAGAAAATTCCGATGAGATTCCGGTGAATCTCGGTTCAATTGCCGACATGGGACGACTTCAGGTCGTCGGGAATATGAACCAAAGGTTCAGGGTTGTGGCTGCAGGCCATGCCATGGTCGGGGACACCATGAAAGGTGTCGGATTTCTGGGTTTGGGGTTTTGGAGCTTCTGCTCCGTGGGTTTTCTGGAGAAGAAGAGAGCTGCAGGCTCTCGGTTTGGCGTGGAGACCCCATCTGCAGGATGGTGGTCACGAGTTCGAAAGAACCCTAAGTCCCAATCGCAAAAAAATTTCTCTTTTTGTTTTCATTAATTCAATTAGATGCATATATAATTCAATGAATCACATATTCACTTTGATGCATATGCAAAAATAATAGTTTCAATGCATGTACATATGTAAGATTCAATTCATGAAAAATATCAAATTCACATAATTGCAACAATTTTGGTTATGAGGCATACACAATTTATGTAGAATCTAAAATACGTTAAACGTAAAGTTGGGTCATGCATCATGGTGAATGTTCATGCTATCAGGGCTTGCAAAATATCGAGTTAAAAGCCGTTGTTTTGAAAGAACCTGATTGCGTGATGATATGGATGAACTGGTTTGATGCAGAAAAAAAATTCTCCAACGTCAGATTCCTAAGCGCAGGGGTAGGAGCGTGCTGATAACGTGTTGTGGTATATTTTTATCTGGCAAATGGAGAGGGGCCGGTGACACAGGAGAGAGGGAAGAAAGATGTGTGTTTGTAGAATTGTAGGGGAATATGTGTTGTTATCCCTCCTACATTGTGCCTTTATTTATAGTAGTAAAGGGAGAGAAGATATTCCTTCTTCTCCAAGTAATACAAGTTGTAATAGGAAATGATAACTAGAATCAAATCTAATCTAGGATTTACACAATCATACTTAAACTAGGAATGTTCACAACACTCTCTATATTATATGCATTTAATATAAAAATGTAATATATATAGCTTAAATGCATATATTATACACGGATAGATTTGAGAGTCTAAATACATTGTATTATACTGTTATTTATTTATATATAATATTATATATATACAGATATTCGGTATGATACATAATACCGTCGGTAATGATTGTGGGTACCATTACCATACTATTTATATTCGGTATGGTACAATTACCGTCCCATTATCAATTTGGCACAAAATTAGTAGGATACAGTTGGTAATATGATTGATAAGATAATATGATAAAATTTTCGGAAAGGGATCCGGATCCCTTCCTCCTAATCCACCAAATCAGAGAATCTGTGCTATTGAAATTTGATGCAACGACTATAAACAAGAGCTCACTTTAAAAGTTATAATAACTTCAGCCGTTGATCAAATTTTAATGGTACAGATTCTCTGATTTGGTGGATTAAGAGGAAGAGATCTGGAGAGGATCACTTTTCAAAATATTCCACCCTTAATTGAGATGTAGCAGTGTACGGGGTTGCTGACATTGTCATCTTCCTTTGCAGTCATGTAGAAAATAATGGAACTGGATCCCTGTCGGACCCAAATAAACTGAGCCTAAGGATCAAATGATCCAGACCGTTGAAATTTGATCCAACGGCTACAATTATTATAACTTTTAGAGGGGCCCCCTGTTTTGTAGCCGTTGGATCAAACTTCACCGGCCCGCATCATTTGATCCTTAGGCTCTGTTTATTTGGGTCCGGAGGAGATATGGTTCCGAAAATAATAGCCTAAAAGTTTTAGTGAAACATCATCTTCATTCTCTATGATATTATCATTGTTCTAAAAATACCCGCCTAGATAGTTGGCTCCCAAATTAATCCCTAGTTGTTTCAAATTAAAAAAGTTTGCCTAGACCTGCCTAGCTGTCAAAGCCATGACTCTCACTTAGACACTTAGACAGAAAATAATTAACTTTTATGTTACATTTTATTTTTTTAATAAATTGTAAGAGACTTGTTAACTTGTTCCATGTTTTCAACTTGCCGCCTTTTTACCCAAAAATAAATAATAAACACGTTCTTTGACGGCTATGATCAATTGGACCGTTGGATCAACCAACATTCCAGGTTCATTTTTTTTGTTTTGTTTTATATTTAAAATTTATTGAATCCAACTGCTGAGATCGAATATGATTAAATCTAACGGTAAAAAAAAAAAAAGATTTAACAGCCCAAATTAAATTCCAACAGCTAAAATAATTAAAAAAAATTATTTAACTCAAAATTCATCCAAAAACTTATGAATACCTATGTATTTGTTCAAATATCCACACAAAACTCACTTTTCTCCAACTATTTTTTTCTTTCTACCATCTTTCAAAACCATTTCTGTAACATCCCACATCGTCCAGGGGAGTGGATCATGTAAGCCTTATATGTAGATTCCCATATCTACCTAGCACGAGGCCTTTTGGGAGCTCACTGGCTTCGAGTTCCATCGGAACTCCGAAGTGAAGTGAGTTCGCGCGAGAGCAATCCCATGATGGGTGACCCACTGGGAAGTTGCTCGTGAATTCCCAGAAACAAAACCGTGAGGGCGTGGTCAGGGCCCAAAGCGAACAATATCGTGCTACGGCGGAGTCGAGCCCGGGAAGTGGTCCCACCCGGGCCGGGATGTGATAATTTGGTATCAGAGCCAATCCCTGCCAGGAAGTGTGTCGACTAGAACGTCAGGCCCCTAAAGGGGGTGGATTGTAACATCCCACATCACCCAGGGGAATGGATCATGTAAGCCTTATATGTATATTTCCATCTCTACCTAGCACGAGGCCTTTTGGGAGCTCACTGCCTTCGGGTTCCATCAGAACTCCGAAGTTAAGCGAGTTCGCGCGAGAGCAATCCTATGATGGATGACCCACTGGGAAGTTGCTCGTGAGTTCCCAGAAACAAAACCGTGAGGGCGTGGTCGGGGCCCAAAGAGAACAATATCGTGCTACGGCGGAGTCAAGCCCGGGAAGTGGTCCCGTTCAAGCTGGGATGTGATACCAAACTGACACACCCCGACCCGAATCAGGGCATGCTGGCCATCACGTGAGGGTGACGTAACCTTGTGCACAGTGCAGAAGCGATAAGGATAAGATATATACGAATAAATAAAAGCTGAAATCTAATTAATGTGCACTAATAAGCAGAAAGTGCTAGGAATGAGATACACGTGTAAATACACCTAATCAAAGTGTAGAAAGTTTAGGTGCAGTCCAGTAGGACAAGTACTAGTTATACAGTACCAGAAGAGGTCCTATAGATATTATATTTTGTCAGAACCACCGAAATCCTCAAATGCCACCAACAACAAGCGTACCTAAAACCTGGAGGGGCGCAAAACAGAAAGTGTAAGTGGGCAAAAACAAAGTTTTTCAAAATCATTTCATTTATCAACGCTCTAACCCCTCGTTGTAAAACATGTATAATTTTCCCGGGAATGGAATAAATTAAAAAAAAAAAAAAAATATATATATATATATATATATATATATATATATATATATATATATATATACTGGGAAGTTCTTGTGTGAGTTCCCAGAAACAAAACCGTGAGAGCATGGTCGGGGCCCAAAGAGGACAATATCGTGCTACGGAGAAGTCGAGCCCGGGATGTGGTGGGGACCCAGGTAGGGATTTGACAATTTCTTCCCATATCTAAATTTTCAAGATGGCAAAAGATCATATTAGAGGTCGTAATTGGTCATATAAAGAAAATGTTGCTTTGTGCTTGACATGAGTTTGGATCAGCGAAAATGGTGCCGTAGGCACGAATCAAAATAAAAAGGTTTTGTGGGCTAAAATTGTTGATAAGTTTAATGAAAACTCCAACACGAATCGAATGGTGGTTGCTAGTGTTTATGATCAGTGGAAGGTTATTAACAAAGTGTGCACTTTATGGAATGGAAGCTTGGAGAGAGTCGTGGCTAGTGGAAGAAGCGCCATAGAAGTGGTGAATTTCTTTGTTGATATCTTATTTGTGTACATAATCTTATTTTGCAACTAATTGTATTTATATGTTCCTTGCATAGGGTGACAAAGTAATAATGATTTACAAGACAAGAACTATCCTAAAAATCAAGCTTTTAAGTTGCGTCATGCTTGGGATGTCCTAAAGGATTGTTCGAGATGGGGAACCGATGCAGACCAACAATGGAGAAAATTATTTGGTAATGAAGTCGCAAGCACAATGATGGTAATGAATGTGTCAATTATGTAGCCCCAACTTCTTCTTTTGCAAGGTCCAATGAAGAGATAAGCAAAAGAAAGCAAAAAGAAAAGGGAAGATGCAAGATTCGGTATGTGTTTCATGTGTTTGGTTGTTATACATCTCTACCATATGTTTTGTATGTGTTTCATATGTTTCTTGTGTTTTGTGTGTTTCCTGTGTTTTATATATATTTCATGTGTTTTGTGTTTATATTTCTATCATGTGTTTCATATTTCTTCATAGTGTTTCATGAGTTTTATGTGTCAATTTAGTGATTTTTCAATATTTATCAAAATTTAAATATTTTTAAATTAAAACATTCATAAAATTAATTTAGGATCGTCTACATAATATATAGGGTAAAAGACTGTTTACTACCCTCATATTTCGTGGTTTTCAACATTTAGTACATCAAGTTTTTTTCGTCCCAGAGTCATACCTAAAGTGTTAATTTTGAGACAATCTCATACATCCGGTAGTCAAACTGTTAATTCTCCCGTTAAGTGATGACGTGGCACCCATGTGGACAATGACTGGGCGCCACGTGTCATTAAAAATATTAAAATTATTAATTAAATATAAAATATAAAATAAAATAAAAAATCTACAACCCAGAAGGAGGAAGAAGAAGAAGAAGAAGTAAAAAAAAAAAAGGTCGAATCTGCAACCCAGAAGAAGAAGAAGGAGGAAGAAGGAGGAAGAAGAAGAAGAAGGAAAAAAAAACAAAAAACGAATCTGCAACCCAGAAGAAGGAGGAGGAAGAAGAAAAAGGAGGAAGAAGGAGGAAGAAGAAGAAGAAGAAGAATAAGAAGAAGGAAAAAAAAACAAAAAAAAACAAACAAAAAGCTGAATCTGCAACCCAGAAGAGGAAGAAGAAGAAGGAAAAAAAAACAAAAAATGAATCTGCAACCCAGAAGAAGAAGGAAAAGGAAGAAGAAGAAGGAGGAGGAAAAAGAAGAATGAGGAAGAAGAAGAAGAAGAATGAGGAGGAGGAGGAGGAGGAAGAGGAGGAGGAGAAGAAGAAGAAACAAAAAGCCGAATCTGCAACCCAGAAGAGGAGGAAGAAGAAGAAGAAGGAAAAAAAACAAAAAAGTAATCTGCAACCCAGAAGAAGAAGGAGGAGGAAGAAAAGGAAGGAGGAAGAAGGAGGAAGAAGAAGAAGGAAAAAAAAACAAAAAAAAAACAAAAAACCGAATCTGCAACCCAGTAGAAGAAGAAGAAGAAGGAGGAGGAAGAAGAATAAGGAGGATGAAGGATGAAGAAGAAGAAGAAGAAGGGAAAAAAAACAAAAAACCGAATATGCAACCCAGAAGGAAGAGGAAGAAGGAGGAAGAAGAAGAAGAAGGAAAAAAAAAAACCGAATCTGCAACCCAGAAGAAGAAGAAGAAGAAGAAGAAGAAGAAGAAGAAAAAGAAGGAGGAGGAAGAAGAAGAAGAAGAAAAAAAAAACCCGAATTTGCAACCCATAAGAGGAAGAAGAAGAAGAAGAATGAGGAAGAAGAAGAAGAAAGATAAGGGTTGGGTGTGCGGGGAGGGTGAGTATGGGTTGCAGAATAGAGAATGGAGGGTGGTGGTGCAGGTGCAGAAGAGAGAAGGGAGGGAAAGAGAGGGTTGCAGAAGAGGGAAGGGAGGGAGAGGGTGAGGGTGCGGGGAAGACGAAGAGGTGGGTGATGGGAGGGTGGGCACTGGTGGGATTTGGGGAAGATAAAGGTTTTTTTTTAATTTTTTTTTTTTTTTAATTATTTATTTTATTTTATATTAATTATATTTATTTATTTTATAAATAATTTATTTTAAATTTCCATGTGGATGACACGTGGCGCCTAGTCATTGTCCACATGGGCGCCACGTCACAGTTAACGGGAGACTTAACAGTTTGATTAACGGATGTATGAGACTGTCCCAAAATTTACACTTTAGGTATGACTCTGGGATGAAAAAAACTTGATATACTAAATGTTGAAAACCACGAAACATGAGGGTAGTAAATAATCTTTTACCCTAATATATATATATATATATATATATATTTTTTTAATTTATTTTGTTTTAAAGTTACTTTAAAAAAATTAGCCTAATTCATTCTTTAATAATCTAGGATTAAAATTTTAGTCCATCACAATTGGAGAAAAGCTATTTAGGTTAGACTCTAAATTCTTTGTGCTAAATTTTTTACCTTTTAACTCAAGAGTCGGAGATAGTATAAACACTTGTTCCGGTGTTTTCAACTTATTCCCCATTTTACCAAAAGAAAAATAATAAACACGTTCTTCCGCTCTCCCTCGCCAATCATTTCCGTGTCTGTCCATTTTTCCGGGCGAAACGTTCACCAAACCACTTCAACTTCGCCGATTTCACACCATGGACTCGGAATCAGGTTCGTGGCGAAAAACTCTAATTCGAAACCCTAATTTCGATTATGTCTACTCAATCGCTGAGCATGCTTCTCTCTGTGTGTGCATTTTGCAGTAATTGAGTTCCTGGGCTGCGTTCCTCTGCTTCAGAGGCTCCCGAGCTCCTCTCTCAAGAAAATCGCCCAGCTCGTCGTTGTCAAACGCTACGGTCAATTTCTATAATCTAATTGCTTTTTCGGCATAATTTAAGCTCAATTCTATCAGTAAAATTTTATACTTTATGTGCGGATACATATATAAAACTGTGTATGTATAGTTTTTGTGATGGTGGTGAGGATTTTGAGTTTTTTTTTTGTGTGTGTAGAGAGTGGAGAGTATGTTGTTCGTGAAGGTGAAGCAGGCGACGGGGTTTACTTCATATGGGAAGGAGAGGTTAGTCTGATTGTCATGGCTTATTGGTTAGTTGTATTGGAAGGTGGTGAGCTGGAGTCTGATTCAGTAGGTTGCTTACACAGGCTGAAGTTACTGGTTCTGTTAATGCCTATGAAGGAAATCAACCCGAGTTCAAATTGAAACGATATGATTATTTTGGTTATGGTGAGAACTGAGAATTCAGAACGCATTTTTTATATATCCCGTTTTGAAATTAAGAAGTTGTGTTACTTTTCTATACCGTTTTGTGATGATTCACTGAGAATTTTTTAATCGTTTGTATACATATGATATGAGATAGGGTTTCTGCTTTCTGGGATCTGTTTCTGATCTTTAGAGATTGCTTGATTGGATATTGTTAAATGGTTTCCATGTTCAGTATGTTGTTGCAGTAGTTTAATTGGATGCAATATAAGTTGAGGTGTTGACATGAAACCAGGTGGTTGTCCTCGATTTCTTTAGATAAAGTCGTTGTTTGGTTTAGGGTATAAATGATGAATCCTTGTACTTAAGATTTTTGGGTGACAGATGTGTGAGGCATTGGCCCATGATTCGTAATAATGTAGCTGGAATTGTGTCACCGTCCATTATCAAGGAAGTATAATGTGAAGTTAATTTTGCAGGTTTTGCATCAATTGAACATCAGGCCGATGTGATTGCTTTATCTAAGGTAGTTAAAATGTACATATAATATCTTAGCTTTTCATTTTTCTTCTTTGGCTGCTTAGAGATTATGCGTTGCGAGCCTGGGCTTTAATGGTAGATTAGGCAGTACACATAGGGGGAACTTCGCAATCCTCTTATATTGTTTCTGTGTGACAACTACATCCATCTGGTGCTCAAGCTCACAAGATTTTCCTTTAAAACGCTGTCTTATGTATGCTAACAGTGGTTTCTGACGTGTTCTTACTTTTGGCAGCTGACTTGCTTGGTGCTACCCCATGAGAATTGTACTCTGCTGCAGCCAAAATCAATCTGGAATGCTGATGAAGTTCAAGAGACATGCTCTCTTGTTGAGAATATACTGCATTTGGATCCAATTGAAGTATTTTTCTACCAAATCTTCAAGAGAATACTTTTTCTATCTTTTGTTTTTCGAGTTATAATGATGTTTAAGATATTTGATGTAGTGACTGTTTTGTGTTTTGCTAGCATTGCATTCAAAGGTATGTAGTTATGATGTTATGCTTATAGTGCCAGTTGTTGTGTGCTATCTGACTCTAGTGATTGTTGATTTTTTTTTTACTAATTTTGCATGTATAAGCATCAAATTAGTTGACCAAAAAAATTGAATCATATGCTAAAGTTCTAATGTGCAGATGTGTATGATTATTAAAGAGTATCTACTTTCTGAAATTGTGGGATCTCGTAGATTTTCACTAGTCAAAGTGAAAACTTTGATCTCTCAAAAATATTCAGTTGGATACTACCCCCTTTCTCACATACTGTGGGATATGTTAGCAGCCGTAAAGTGATTTTGGTTGAGGTTTTGCTACTTGTAATCAGATCCTCTTGAGAGATTTTCTTGTTTTGTTATTGGTGGATTTCTTATCCACTTCTGTGTAATTCCACTTTTCTTTTTTAATAAAATGTTTTTAGTTTCTTCTAAAAAAAAAAAAAAAAATGATTGGCATTCTGTGTAGAGAGATTATGTAATTCCATATTATACTGCATTTTGAAATATTTTGAGTAATACTTGTAATGTGGGCATATTCAAAGAATTGTTTTGGTTGATAAGATTCTAATTTCTTTTCCCCTTGAAGGTAAACATATTTCGAGGGATTACTTTGCCGGATGCACCAAGATTCGGACAGGTTTTTGGAGGACAGTTAGTTGGACAGGCATGATTAAGTATCTTTTTTCTCTTTCTGTCTAATACAGGCATGATTGAGTATCTTTTTCTCTTTCTGTCTGCTATTTTTCTACTGAATGTTTCTCAATGAATGGACAGTTGATGTAGTGAAAGAAATGAAATATTGTGGTGGACTGTGGAACTAGAACTTGCATGCTTGATACAATAAGCTTCCTAATTCTGCCTGAAAATTAAAGGACAAAAAAGGACATATCAACCTTGTTAAGTGCACGAAGATTGTCTCCACACTTGTCTGACCTTGATTGCCTGTATCTTTGTAACAATCGTTTGCAGTGTTTTATATTTGTGTGAAAATTAATATTCAATTAATTAATATTTTATTAAACACCCATTGTTTATTGAGATGTCAACTTGATTATTTAAATATTACAAGGGTGCTCTATATTTGCTCAAATGTTTATGTTCAGCGGGACATCAAGTTTGTTTTATCTGTTAAAGACTGAGAAGTTTCTTTTTGTTTTATCTGTAATGTGTTTCTGCTTCTTAACTATATCTGCAACTCAATTTGATTGTTCTGTGATTGGTAGAGTTTGAGTTCATTCGGACATGGGATTCATTTAAAGTAGTGTACACGTTTCTAATATACTTTATTAAATGCAGGCATTGGCTGCGGCAACGAAAACTGTTGATTGTCTTAAACTTGTCCATAGTCTGCATGCACATTTTCTGCTTGTTGGGGATTGTAACAGTAAGTAATTTATGTATGAGCCTACAACAACAACAACAACAACAATGCCTTTTAATTTATATATGAGCCTAATATCTAAAAATAAAAATCTTAAGATAAGAGGCAATATGAGTTATATATATTATCAATATATTTCTGCTTATGTGCGAGAATTGCTTTGCAGCACCAATTATATATCAAGTCCACAGAGTACGTGATGGGAAGAGCTTTGCTACTCGAAGAGTGGATGCAATACAAAAGGGGATTAACATTTTCACGTTATTGGCATCATTTAAAGTAACCATTTATTTAGACACTTTACAAATGATCTGATAACAGTCTTTTCATTATCTTTGCTTGTCATTAATACCTTTGCACACTAAATTGCATATCAAAGTGGGTACAGGTCCAATATTGATCAATATTTGTTAATCAGATTAAGCTTATGAACCATGTCTATGGTAAACAGAGATTAGATATGCCTTTCAAATTTGTACAGATAAACTAATAAGTCTTTGCCCTAAGAAGTATTATTTATTTCCTTTCCTTCAATGTATGCTAATGGCAGCTGCTGCTGCAATGTTACCTATTGATGGTAAGATTGGTTGTATTTGTTTTCCAGAAAGAAGAAGAAGGGTCTGTCCACCAGCAAGCAACAATGCTGTCTGTGCCTGCTCCAGATAAAGTAAAATTTTCTTTTTTATTTGTAAACAGTAGGGTGGTTGCAAATACTGAACTCTTGATCCATAACAGCTTCTGTCAATGGAAGAACTACGTGAAAAACGTCTTCTTGATCCACGTCTCCCAAGGTAAGATATATATGGCTTCTAGACCTCTATTATATGCATCATGCCTGTTAAAAATCAGCTTGTAATTTACCCATTTGTTTGTTTTTTTCATTTTTCTTCCCCTTTCTTAGTGTTGGGGAGTTGAGTTGGGATTTCTATACAAACTGTACTATTAGTGTAGTGGACATAGTCACACAGCTATGTATTTTAAGGCTGTAGCCTTCAGAAAAGAATATCCAGCCAGATAAAGTAAAGGCCCCTTCTCATTTGTTCCATAAATTAGAGTAGCTTTCAGAAAAGAATATCAGCCAGATACAGTAAAGGCCCCTTCTCATTTGTTCCACAAATTAGAGGGGATGGTTCATGGAGTCTAGACTCTCCATGAAACAAAACTTCTGTGCTTGGGTGGAAACCATGCACAAAAAATATCTTGATTTGGACCGGTCCCTAAGTTGGATAGACGCTCAATCCGTCTGGGCTTGAATGATACTGGATTGAAGTTTCTTGAGTGGATGTTGTTTTCTTATTGCCTTGCTAAAAATATAGTGTCAGCTGGATTTATTTAGTTCTGATGAATTGGTTTTGAACGGGAGATCATTCTGATTATGGATCATGAAAACTTTTGTTAATAAATAATTTGAAAAAGTTGTTAACTGTTTATTTTATTTTATTAGGTTTTTTGTGTCAAAGACCTTAGCAAACAACTATCTTAAGGTTTATAAAAGTGTAGAGTTTATACTTTTGTTAGAGATCTTTTTTATAACGTCTATAGAAACTTTTTTTTTTTCTTCAGAAAATCTCAGTTTATTGATAGCTGATGAAAAAAGTTATATATATGATATTTTTGACTGCTTGAATCAGGACTTATCGAATCAAGGCAGCTGCAAAGAAATTTGTGCCTTGGCCTATAGAGATACGATTTTGTGAGCCTAGCAGCTCAACCAATCAGACTAAATCTGCACCGAGGTTTGCTTGCTGTACTGTGATCTCTCGCTCTCTCCTTTTTCTTTCCTCGGTTTGCTTCACGCTTCATGTGAACCAGGATATTTTAAATTTTTATTATTGAATAATGATTTATCCCACTTAGTGGGATAAGGCTTTGTTGTTGTTGTGAATATTGATTTATCAGTTTTGGTACTGAACTCTTATCTAAGTAGAATTCAGTGACATTTCAGTTTGAGGTTCTGGTTTAGAGCAAAAGGAAAACTTTCTGACGATCAGGCTTTGCATAGGTATGCATCCATTTTATCTTTAAGCTGACGTTCAGTTCCCTGGTTATTTATGCTTGTGAGATCTATCACACTTAGATTTTGCATTTACAATGAAGTTAAATCAGAGTAAAATTTCATGGAACTCTCATCGTGGGTTACTTTAGGATATTTATTTTAGTGAATATTGTTTTGCAGAGATGGTGACTGTTTCCTGTATGATTGATTCTTTAGATATTTTATTGTTAAACGTAGTGCACTACATCTATTGTTCTTTATTCTTTGTATATATACATTGATTATTTTTGTATGATTGATTTCCAGATGTGTTGTAGCATATGCTTCAGATTTGATATTTGCTGCTGTAAGTCTGAATCCCCACCGCAGAATTGGAGTTAAATTGAGTCAAGTTAGTTTGGACCATGCGTAAGTCACTCTTTTTCTTTAAAACACTTGGTCATTGAGTCGAGAATGATAAAAAATTTATTAAACATACATTTTTTTTTTCAAATATTCTCCCAGGATGTGGTTTCACCGTCAGGTTAGAGCTGATGACTGGTTACTGTATGTGGTATGTGTCAATATGCCTCATTCTTATGTGTAGTTTCGTTGAAAACTTAAAATGCTAACGCATATGTTTTTTCAACAGATAGTGAGTCCGATTGCCTACGACACACGTGGATTTGTTTCAGGCCAAATGTTTAACAGAGAGGGAGAGGTATAGACTTTTATGTATTGCCCGTCTCTCTTCGCTGTTGGTTTGCATCTATGTGAGCATCGTGCGATGAACTAAAGTTAATGTATGTTTTGATGGCAGCTTATTGTATCATTGACCCAAGAGTCCCTAAACAGGCCAATCAGACCAACTCCGGCTGCCACATCTAAGTTGTGAGCTGGTTGGTGCATGCAGAATACTGTAGCACATCTAAAAGCAGCGTTCGACGATCATGTCCGGTGAACCAATTTGAGTTTGGTTCCAGATTTGTGCACTGGGTTTTACAACTATATAGAATAATGGAACTATATAGCATTAATTGTCGAAACGTTACACTATTAAGTTAATAACACATTTCAATTGTATTGAGATGTAGCAGTGTAATAAGTCAATAGCACATTTTGAACTCATATTGAGTGGACGTGAAATTATTTGTGTTTTAAAGGTGAATTTCGGTAGACGGAGAAATGGAACCCAAGTTGGTGGGTTATTTTGACTCGAGATATCCATACTCTTTTACAGGGTTATTTTGGTTTCAGTGTCTAATCCATCAAATTGTTAGACTAAAATCTTGTTTGTTTAAATATTTTGATCGATATCCTTAACATCATTTAAGAGATTTAACTCATGCATTGAGTTGATCGAGGTCCGGATGTGTTGTAGCATATGCTTCAGATTTGATATTTTTGGGTGTAGGTCTGAATCCCGACCGCGGAAGAGGAGTTAGTTTGGACCATGCGTAAGCCCCCTTTTTTTTATTTTTTTTATTTTTTAATCTTTAAACACTTCGTCGTTGAGTTGAGAATGATCAATTTTTTTTATTAAACAAATTTTTTATTTATAAATATTCTCCCAGGATGTGGTTTCAACGTCCGGTTAGAGCTACTGAGTGGTTACTGTATGTGGTATGTCTCAATATGCCAAGTTCTCAGTTTATCGTTTAAAACTTAAAATACTGATGCATATGTTTTTTTATGGCAGCTTATTGCATACTGCCCGTCTCTCTTCAACGTTGGTTTGCACCTATCGAAGCGTTGTGTGATGAACTAAAGTTAATGTATGTTTTGATGGCAGCTTATTGCATCATCGACGCAAGAGTCCCTCAATAGGCCAATTAGACCAACTTCGGCTGCCACATCTAAGTTGTGAACCAGTTTTGACTTCGGTTCCAGATTTCTGCACTAAATTGTGTAATAAGTTAATAACACATTTCAAGAGATGTGGCAGTTTCCGGCGTTGTTGACGATGTCGTCTTCCTTTGCCGTCTTGCAGAGAATAATAGCCTAAAGTTGTAATGAAACATCATCTTTAATTTCTGTGATGTTCTTGTTCTTGTTGTGACCAAAATGTTTGATTACTCTGCGTTTTTGTTTACATTTTAACTGGTACTGTTTCAGTCAAAAACCTCTGCACGATATTCCTTTTATTTTTTGGTGAAAATTACACTACATTTTTCTTTTTCTTTTTTTTTTTTTTTGTTTTCCGAATGATAGAATAATAATGTATGCTAAATTGATCTATATAATTGGGAGAGATGATTTATGCTTGATAGCTATACAAAGAGAAGACACTAACTTTTTATTTTGATTTTTTTTCAGCAACAGAAGACACTAATTAACTTGGCTAAAGTTGATGCACAGTATCTCCATTGATTACGGAGATAATTCCTAATTGTGTCTGATAATGCCCGAGCAACTTACATAAAATTGATTTACTGCCACATAACATCTCAATTTAATAAAGTGGAAGTATGTCATGTCATGAAGAAAAAATCATAATATTATTATCATTCAAATCATGATGTCCCGAGCAAAAAAAGGAAGAAGAAAAGATTGCAATGCCACGATAGTCCCCTTTTATGAGAAAACTTGAAATAGGCTCAATTTTAGCAACAAAAAAAAAAGATTAATCGTAGTTTACTAGAGGCTATTGTCTTTTAGAACCTTGAATAATCTTTTATTCAGTCTTAGCATCAATTCATCAGTTGAGAGGACAAGCTTTGCATGATCCCACCTTTCGAGATAGGTATGCGCTATTTTGGATTTTGGGTATAAATACACCCATCCAACTGACCGCTGTCTGAATCTTTGTTCGATGGGTCTTCATCACTGTTATTTCTCCACGTAAATGGGTTGGCCCATTCCTTGCCACGAATTCTCGGAAGTCTCTCATACTAGTCATAGGTCCAAAATTTTCCCTCTTCTTATTCACCACTTTCCAAAATGGAAAATGATCATCTCCGGATTCCTTCTACCTAATCCTCAAAGTTTGGGGATTCAAGCTATTGAAATTTGATCAAACGGCTAAAGTTATTATAGTTTTTAAAGTGGGTCTATGTTTGTAGCCTTTGGATCAAATTTCAATGGTTCGGATCCACGGACTTGGTGGATTAGGAGGAAGGGATCCGGGGATCCCTTTCCTTCCAAAATATCATTGAAGTCAATGGAAAAGGATCCTTGCCGGATCCTTTTTCTAGGGATCCCGTGATCAAGACCGTCCATTGTACATCGTGCAGTAAAAAATCATTTTAAAATTTTAAATTTAATTAAATATAAATAGTACCTAACAAAAACTGACCGCACGATGTATGATGAACGGTTGCGATCACGGGATCCCTAAGATTCCCAGAAAAAAGGACTATCAACACCGATCTCTATTCCTTCCATGCTTTAACTCAACATATATTTCACTACTCCTTCCTTTTTATTCTCCGTGCTTGCATAAACGGCAAATAATCACCACGAGCAGTTGCTCTGATTGTCTTGGATGCATACCTCTATTAGAAACTTTGCATACTTAACCAGCAAAACTTGATTATCTCATTCCAAAACGTACAAAGACCTCCCCTATCCCTTTTAGCCCCACAACATACATAAAGTCCCTACCCAACTTCATTTTAAGAAAAGCATAATGATGACCACGATTCTTAGTCGCTAGTAGTATCACTATGTCGAAGGTGTGGAGCTTCTTTTACTCCAGTAGATTGTCAACTGTCAGGTCACCCCAAATGTTGAACTGTGGTAAAGTGGCCATCACCTTTCCTAATAAACAAACCAAAAGAAAAAAAAAAGGGGAAATGACAACATGATTATGTTTCCTTGTTTTGGGGAAAAGAAAAGTGAAATTTGTCTAAAGTTTTTTCTTTGGTCTATGTGAGAAGTCACGGGACTCTTGGGGTTTTTAACTAGCAGCAATAGCTGCCTTTTGGTGTGGGAGAAAGGTTGTCGCATAGAAGAAAAAATTAGAAGGGAGCAGCAGAAAGAAGAAGAGAGGTACGCAGCTCCCATACAAGAAAGAAAGGTGATTTTCTTTCTTGGTTAGTTCTCACTCCATCAAAGTTTTATTGTTGTAATAGCTTTGAGCCTTGTATAGAGAATAAATTAATCACTATATTTTTTTCTCTATTTGTTTCTTTAGTGTGTGAGAGTTATTGGGTGTATTGGGTTATTTGGGTTGTGAGATTGCCAACACTTTGTAAACTCCCATTTGGTTGATAGTGGATTATTGGGTGAGCTCCTACTGCTCCGAGGACGTACTCCAGTTACACTGACTGTTGAGGAACCTCGTTAAAATCTTGGTGTCTTTAATATTTTGTTCTTGCATTTCATTTGATATATTTCCTGTGGGTTAAAAAGAGTTGGTTCTAAAAGGTTTGGTGCTATCCTAGCACAACAATTGGTATCAGAGCACTGGTTGCTCTTGGGTACTGTTTAGTTGCCAAAGATGTCAGACGGGCAAGATGAGAATCCTTTTGGAAGTAGCTCCGGGTTTGCAAGAACTACGGTGCAAAATGCAAAGTTCGAAGTGGAAAAATTTGATGGCACAAACAACTTCGGGATGTGGCAATGTGAGGTCAAAGATGTGTTGGCTCAACAAGATCTACTTGCCGCTTTGGGAGAGAAGCCGGAAGCTATGTCGAAGCCGGAATGGGAGAAATTAAATTTGTGGGCTTGCTCTTCAATTCGGTTGTGCCTTGCAAAAACTCAGAAGTATTTTGTGATGCGGGAGACGGTAGCAAGTGTGTTGTGGCAAAAATTGGAAGACAAGTATATGACGAAGAGTGCAGAGAACCGGCTACACTTGAAGAAAAAGCTCTACCGCTTCCAATACAAAGAAGGTACAAAAATGATTAGACACCTTGATGCTTTTAATAAGTTGATTGCCGACTTATTAAATTTAGATGAGGATATTAAGGATGAAGATAAGGCCTTAATATTGTTGAATTCCTTGCCAGACTCTTATGAGCATTTTGTTACCACTATTATGCATGGTAAAGAAACTGTGAAATTTGAAGATGTGTCAAATGCCTTGATGAATTATGAAATGAGGCATAGAGATAAAAACCATGATAGTACCTCTGAAGCTTTATTTGTTAGAGGTAGATCATCGGAGAGAAGATCATCTTCTAGTAGGAAAAAATCACAGTCTCGACCTAGAGGAAACTCTAAAGGTAGAAAACCTTTGGAAAGGGATGAATGTGCCTTTTGTCGTAATAAGGGCCATTGGAAGAAAGATTGTCCTAAATTGAAGACCAAAGGCAAAGAAAGTTCTGAAGCTAATGTTGCCGAGGTTGAAACAGATTTTTCTGATTTTGCTTTAACCACTTCCTCATCATTTGATTGTGCTACTAAGTGGGTGTTGGATACGGGTTGTACTCATCATATGACTCCTCACAAGGATTGGTTTTCAAGCTTGAAAGAGTTTGATGGTGGCGTTGTGTTCATGGGAGATGACAATCCTTGCACAACAAAAGGGATTGGTACAGTTCGTTTGAAATTGCATGATGGCATGGTTAAAGAGTTGATAGGTGTTCGGTATGTACCGAATTTGAAGAAAAATCTTATTTCTTTGGTTACTTTGGAATCCAAGGGTTTCAGGTTTCATTCAGATGGACAGACATTGAAAGTTACTTATGGTGCACTTGTTGTGATGAAAGCTCCTAGATGTGGCCATTTGTATTTATTGCAGGGAAGCACTGTGACAGGTGAATCATCTGTAGTCTCTGAAAATATGGGCACATCTGATTCAGATACTACTAGATTGTGGCATATGAGATTAGGCCATGTCGGTGAGAAAGCTCTACAAGGGCTTGTGAAACAAGGCATTCTAAAAGGTGCCACGACTTGTAAGCTTGATTTCTGCGAGCATTGTGTCTTGGGGAAGCAAACTAGAGTGAAGTTTGGTACTGTTGTACATCAGACGAAGGGCATTCTTGATTATGTGCATTCGGATGTTTGGGGTCCTACAAAGACTCCATCTTTGAGTGGTAGACATTGGTTCGTGACCTTTGTTGATGATTATTCAAGAAGGTCTTGGGTCTACACTATGAAGCACAAGAGTGAGGTGTTAAGCATTTTCTTGGGATGGAAGAAAATGGTTGAGAACCAGACTGGGAGAAAGATTAAGATTTTGAGATCGGATAATGGTGGTGAATACACATCCAACCCTTTCTTTAAAGTTTGCAAAGAGGAAGGAATTGTGAGACATTTTAGTGTTCGGGGAACTCCACAACAAAATGGAGTTGCAGAAAGATTGAATCGAACCTTGCTTGAGAAGGTTAGATGTATGTTGTCTCAGTCGGGTTTAAGCAAGTCATTTTGGGCAGAAGCAGTTAATTATGCATGTCACATCATCAACCGGTTACCCTCAGCTGCTGTTCAGGGTAAGACACCAATGGAGGTATGGACTGGAAAACCTTCTTCTGATTATGACTATATCCGTATTTTTGGTTCACCTGCTTATTTTCATGTGACTGAAAATAAACTTGATCCTATAGCCAAAAAGGCTATCTTTCTTGGTTTTAGTAGTGGTGTCAAAGGTTACAGGTTGTGGTGTCCAGAGATGAAGAAACTGGTAATTAGTAGAGATGTGACATTTGATGAAGAAAGTATGTTCAAGGACTCTGAGAAGAATGTGAAAGATGTCCAACAGGTGGAGTTTGAGAAAGTTGCCTCTGGTACTTCAAATCCTATTTCCGCTGATGTCGATGCCACTACAAGTGAAAATGTTGGAGACCATGAGGATGTTGAAGAAGTTGAACTTGAAGATTCTATTCAAGTTGAAGAGGAAGTTTCACCTCAAGAGTCTATTGCCAAGAATAGAGGAAAGAGACAAATTACCAAGCCAGCTCGGTATAGTGACTATGTTTCTTTTGCTCTTCCTATTATCACTGATGAGATTCCATCCAATTTTGAGGAAGCTATTGAGAGTGAGGAGAAAAAGAGGTGGTGCAATGCCATGGGTGATGAGATGAATTCTCTCTTGAAGAACAAGACTTGGGAGTTAGCTAAATTGCCTAAGGGTAAGAAAGCTATTGGTTGCAAATTGGTGTATGCCAAGAAAGAAGATGCTGATGAGAAAAGCAATGTGAGATTCAAAGCAAGATTAGTTGCTAAAGGGTATGCACAAAAGGAGGGCATTGACTACAATGAAATCTTTTCTCCGGTTGTGAAGCACTCATCAATTCGCATTATGTTAGCTCTTGTTGCACAGTATGATCTTGAGCTTATGCAACTTGATGTGAAGACGGCTTTCCTACATGGTGATTTGAATGAAGAGATTTATATGTGTCAACCGGATGGGTATATAGTGAAAGGGAAGGAGAACTTGTTTTGCAAATTGAAGAAATCACTATATGGCTTGAAACAATCTCCAAGACAATGGTATTTGAGGTTTGATAAATTTATGAGAGGCCAAAATTATTCTAGAAGTCAATATGATCATTGTGTGTACTTCAAGAAGTTGCAAGATGGGTCTTTCATTTATTTGTTGATATATGTTGATGATATGTTGATTGCCTCAAAGAATGTCGAAGGGATTGAGAAATTGAAGAAGCAAATGAAGAATGAGTTTGAGATGAAGGATCTTGGTGAAGCGAAGAAGATCCTTGGCATGGAGATCACTAAAGATAGAGAGAAGGGTTTGGTCAGTTTGAATCAAAGACAATACCTTGAGAAGTTGATTCGGAAGTTTGGAGTTCATGATTCAACCAAACCGGTTAGTACCCCTTTGGCTCCTCATTTTAAATTGAGTTCTCTACAATGTCCTAAAACTGATAAAGAGAAGCTGCAAATGAAAAATATACCATATGCAAATTTGGTTGGTAGTTTGATGTATGCAATGGTATGCTCTAGACCGGATATTGCTCATGCAGTTGGCATGGTGAGTCGATATATGCATAATCCAGGTAAAGAGCATTGGCAAGCAGCTAAGTGGATATTGAGGTATCTCCATGGTACTCGAGATGTTGGTTTATGCTTTGAGAGAGATGACTCTGGTATTGGTCATTTTGCAGTTGGTTATGTTGATTCAGATTATGCAGGTGATCTGGATGGAAGGAAGTCTACTACAGGCTATGTATTTACTATGGCTAAAGGACCAGTTTGTTGGAGGTCCATTTTGCAGTCGTCTGTTGCCTTGTCTACTACAGAGGCTGAATATATGGCAGTTGCTGAAGCTATAAAGGAGGCCATTTGGATACATGGGCTGATTAGAGATTTGGGGGTTGATCAGAAGCAGGTGGAGGTACATTGTGATAGTCAGAGTGCCATTTATTTGGCTAAATATCAGGTTCATCATGCGAGGACCAAGCACATAGATGTGCGTTATCATTTTGTTCGTGAAATTGTTGGTGAAGGGGAAATCATTCTCCAGAAGATTCCAACTAAAGACAACCCCGCTGATATGTTGACTAAGGTTGTTGGTGTAGCCAAGTTTGTTCACTGTTTGAACTTGACTCACATTATGCCTATATAAAGAAGGCGTTGAGCAGTAGGAGTTTTTGGAGCATTTGGCTCGGCATGAATTGTTCTCTTGCTAGTGTTTGGGAGTGATTTTTTGGGTCAATTGTGTTGGTTGGCTTATCATGGCGTTTTCGGAACTTGGCCAAGGTGGAGATTGTTGAATTGTGGCCAAGTGGCCATCACCTTTCCTAATAAACAAACCAAAAGAAAAAAAAAAAGGGAAAGGACAACATGATTATGTTTCCTTGTTTTGGGGAAAAGAAAAGTGAAATTTGTCTAAAGTTTTTTCTTTGGTCCATGTGAGAAGTCACGGGACTCTTGGGGTTTTTAACTAGTAGCAATAGCTGCCTTTTGGTGTGGGAGAAAGGTTGTCGCATAGAAGAAAAAATTAGAAGGGAGCAGCAGAAAGAAGAAGAGAGGTACGCAACTCCCATACAAGAAAGAAAGGTGATTTTCTTTCTTGGTTAGTTCTCACTCCATCAAAGTTTTATTGTTGTAATAGCTTTGAGCCTTGTATAGAGAAGAAATTAATCACTATATTTCTTTCTCTATTTGTTTCTTTAGTGTGTGAGAGTTATTGGGTGTATTGGGTTATTTGGGTTGTGAGATTGCCAACACTTTGTAAACTCCCATTTGGTTGATAGTGAATTATTGGGTGAGCTCCTACTGCTCCGAGGACGTACTCCAGTTACACTGATTGTTGAAGAACCTCGTTAAAATCTTGGTGTCTTTAATATTTTGTTCTTGCATTTCATTTGATATATTTCCTGTGGGTTAAAAAGAGTTGGTTCTAAAAGGTTTGGTGCTATCCTAGCACACCCAAATACCTGCATAATTCCATGCTAGTAGTCTCATAGCGACTGTGGAGGCCCCTCAAGGCTGGTCTCATCCGCCTCATTGAAGAAAGTGAAACTTCCGAGTCTAATGTTTCTGTTTGTGTCACCCAGTTCCTAACTCTCTGGTTCCATGGCCTGCCGCCCTCTCTTGTTTGTTCCTTTTTTTCGAGGGATAGCTTCAATGATAGGCCCAAGATTAAATGGGTTAGAATCCTATGTGAGCATGTTTGCTATTCCGTTTCCAAAATGTTGCTACCTGATTGTTTGCTTTCGATTCCTCTAGGGCGATGTTTAAGTCAATTCCAGCCGTTTTCACGTGACCTTTTTATTCATTTCCTTGCTTCGTCTTCTCATCTAGACATTTAAGATTAACATTCTCAATCCCCGGTGCCACTACTCCACTCGGATCGATCAACCCTGCGTCGTAGGACTGCTCCCTTGCTTTTCTTTCTATCTCTTCTTGTTCTTTTTGCCTTCGTATTCTTTCTGCTAGTGTCTCCACCAATGGTTTCTGGTGTGTAGTTAGGTGAAGTTGCAAAGTCCTCCAAACTCTACTCCCTCCTTAGTGTTTCCTGCTTCTAGGTAGAAGCAATTTCTTTTTAGATCCTGCTCGCTTCCCCATGCTCCGCTTGATTTCTTGGACCATGTCTCGATTTAACTGCCTTCCCTTCTATCACTCCAGCCTTTGCGTTGTTGTCTATGACTCTCTTCCAATCTTTGCTCATTGCCATCGAGCTATTTTTACGGTTAAAGGAAAGGATTGCGTTCCCTCTTGGATCAGTCTCTGCTTCCAGGTTTTTGAAGGCATAAAGCTCATCCACTCTTTCCATATTCTCGTCATTCCCTGCACTATCTAAACACTTCTCCTTACAAACCCTAGTAGGGTGCTTTAATAGCCCACAAATTAGGCAATATTTGGGCAAGTTTTCATATTTGAAATCCACCCAAACCTTTATAACACACATCAACGACTCTCGGACTTCAAACCTGACTCTTACTCTTAGGAATCTCCCAATACGATCCTTGTTTAGTTCGATCAACCTTCAGTACAGTCACCATTAACCCTCCAAAGGATTGCGTAACTGATTCCGTTATTCTCAGAGATGGGACTTTATGAATTTGTACCCATAGAGTTCCTAGTGAAAAAGGCTACCATCGATTGCTTCCATTCTGCGTTCTGTCATCGATCATTACCAGATCCTCGTTAAACTTCCATGGTTAGTGAGCGTCTAGAACCCTGAACATGTCTCGTTGCCCCCACAAACCTTGCTAGAAAATGTATGTTTCCTATGACTCTAAATGGAGACCCCTTCTTTTCGTCTCCAAAGAGACGTGAATCTGTTTATGAAAGCATCCATGTTTACCACTTTGAATGTTAGCACCTTTGCAATCACGATATCGGGAAATCCAACCAGTGCCTCCTCCACTTCCTTCATCTTGATGGTAACTCCACTTTTTCATTCTTTGATAAATGAAGTTTAGCTCCAAACCTCAGCCCTAATTCCTCCGAGTCATACTACTCGTAGAAGATCTTCACCGTGTTAAAAGATATCGGCTTCTTCGTCGTATTGTGATTATGCAATTAAATCTGGGCTGCACCGTCAAAGAACTCTAACCCTAATTTATGCCGTCACTTGAGACCCTCCTTTCGAGGACTTTTGGTTTTCCCATGATGAAAGAAAAAATAATAATTTTATCGTACGATTCTTCGTTATTTAAGGATACATTTGGCATCTTAGTATCAATAACTTAACGTGAATTTTCAAACCATTGGACGTATTTTAGTTAGTTGTGTTACGTCCTGATCTCGAGATACGTTCTGGATCGACACATGACGTCACACATGCATGTTCATCTTTCATGTCTCGCCTCCGAGACATGACCAAAAATACTAATAAATGGCTCAACAACACAATAACTTATCTTTTATTTCATGGTTGCATCTAATCTCTTTGTTGGACTACCTACATATCCTAGAATGGGATCAAACAATTCGTAGTTCACCAATTGATAAATTATGACATTCCACAAGGCACTTCCAAACGGAAAAAATAGAGTTTCAAAATCATTCAATTCTTGGAACTCGTTGAGTAATTAACTAGGTTCTGGTCTATTTAACAAAATCATATAGCCGCTCAAATTGTCATTTTATCTTTCACAGATATCACATTGCTTTCCACTAACAATTCCACAATTACATCAAATTATAGATTCAGTGCATCAAAGATGCACAATATTAACATCTAACTACGTTAATCAATCAAAGATCAAATATCACACTAAGTTTAATAAAACCAACCTCCATAAGGTTGCCATATTTCTCTACATGCAATCCATATATCCAGAATCCAATATTATAACCTTAAGTTACAACCACAAGAGTAACCTTGAGCAACAACGTTTATGCACAAAAATATAAGGTTCAACGAAGATAGTGTTCTTGACCACTCAACGGAACTCAACTTTAGAATGCTTATGGCCCCCCCAATGCGGATTAACCAGGCAAAACCATAGGCATCCATCCGATAGTGTGCTCTTCCATGCAGATTAACTAGGCAAGATCACCTAATAGATCCAATGTGATCAAGTAGGCATTGACCCCCAATGCAGATTAACCAGGCAGAGTCATCCCCTTGAATGCCTATGGTCCCCTAATGTGGATTAACTAGGTAGGACCATATGCAGCATCCAATAATATGTTCCCTTAATGTAGATTAACCAGGCATGACCACTTATGGAAGTAAACCGAGTAGGCAGTGACCCACAATGCGGATTAATCAGGCAGAGTCACCCTAAGGTGCGCATGGTCCCCTAATACAGATTAACCAGGTGGAACCATGGATATGCCTCCAATAGTGTCGTTCCTGAAGGAAAAATTTTGTCCTAGCTAAGAACATGTATGAACATTTGAATACATATGCTAACAATTAACTCTTTAAAGTAGGCATGCATCCAAAAACAATTCATGAAACCCATGACTTTCAAAGCCTAGTATATGGTGAACCAAAAGACTCTTTAAAGACATTAAAGAGAATTAAGAATTTAGAGATTCTTTACCCTTGAAGCTCATCCTTGATTACACAAGGGATTCACCCAAGTGGAGGGCCTTCAAGTCACCTCCTTGCTCCTTGGATCTTCCTTGTGATTTTCCTCCTTTTAGTGCTCCTTTGCTTCTTTGAGGATTTGAGGATTAGTTCTCCAAAACACCAAAAGTTTGATGTCTCTATGTCTCTTCACCAAGGATGTAATTTGTGAGGATGAAAATGGATCACTTAGGGAAGTAAATTTGCTAGATAACTATCCCCAAGTAGCTTAGAAAACCCTAATTGAAAACAAAGCTATAAAGATGAATTTATACTTCATTTCTTAGGTGAGTGGCAAACTTGCAATTAAGCAAACTTGCATACCCTCACCCTAAATGGTTGGCCTATATGGTTATTGGGCTTATTGCCCATTTTGTTTTAGTTGTCATACAACTTAAACATAATGGGCCTTGTGGACCAAAACACTTTTGGGCCCCGAAGCCCTAAAACCAACTTAAAAGCCCAATACGAACATTTCGTATAATTAATTAACTAATTAATTAATCTTGACCATTCTTCAATTAAACCATTTAATTGCTTATCCATTTCATTTAATTGCTTCACATATATCCTTATTTGGTGTGCGATCCATTAGGTTCCAATTAGCGAGGCAGTGGGCGATGTTACTCTTAACTATCGATTGTGAATTGAAACCACATTTCAATTCTCCATTTTTGATGATTAGTGTTTGCTAATCAATAGGGCTTCCACAAACCATGAGTGACACCTAGCAGT
Organism: Malus fusca; assembly: GCA_035220775.1. Taxonomy (NCBI): domain Eukaryota; kingdom Viridiplantae; phylum Streptophyta; class Magnoliopsida; order Rosales; family Rosaceae; genus Malus; species Malus fusca. The sequence goes on along the minus strand of CM069059.1, from coordinate 18,317,779 downwards.
ATGTCATGGTTACCCAAGCTAAGTAGAATTGGTTGGAGAACCTATCCAGTTACAATTACAATGCAATACGGTCCTTCTCTAATACAATACTCTTAACCACATTGTTTTAAGTGATAGTTTGTTTCATGTCTACTATCCAATGTGATACTTTCTTATATGATTCCCTTGAATATGATTTGGAACATCTTCCTTAGTCATATTCATTTGCTTTGGCCAAAGACTTTAGAATCATATTTTAGAGTATACTCCTTCCACCATGGAAGGTTAGAGATCCCTTGTTGTGCATTCATATGCCTACATGACTAGATCACATGACCCCAACAATGCCGTGGACAATCCGAGGGAATGCCTTTGTCATGATCAAAGATCAAGGACCTAACCATTAGACATCTATGATGCCTCAGGTCTAAGGACTACTTTGCATATTGTAACCTTAGAGTTCGTACATGACATGTATGTTTGAACTCTCATTAATCGCAGTTCAGTGTACTCGATTACTCTTTCGAGCACTTATGTGTTTGTCTTAGTGTCCAACACCAAATGACTTGAGACTAGTTCATACTCACGTTTGAGTCAACATAACACATACTAACCTTAGCGGATTGTCAATGCCCAATTGGCAATCCTATGGCTAGGAACGTTTTAGGAATGAGCATAAGAGAAAGGTCTCCTTAATCTAACTCATTAGATCACTTATCTCTTATGTCAAATACATCCCTTGGATTCTCTTATTGCTTAAACACATGATACAATAAATAGTGATTAATAATAAGTATTGCCCTTCCGTTAAACATATAAAAGTTTAACATATTAAGTATTCCAAAAGCTATTACATCAAATGAGTGGCTTTGTGGGCATACTTCCAACAATCTCCCACTTGCACTCAAAGCCATCCTCCCATGTATCTAATACTCATCTTATCCATATGACGATCAAGCTGGATTTGAGTCATTGGCTTTGTCAGTGGATCTGCTACATTATCGGCTGAAGCAACTTTGAGGATGTTGACTTTCCCCTCGGCAGCATATCATCTTATGATATTAAAGCGCCTATCAAAATGCTTGTTCTTTTGATGAGCCCTGGGTTCCTTGGCTTGAGCTATCGCCCCACTATTATCACAGTACAAAGTTACTGGTGATGTGATGGTTGGAACCACTCCAAGTTCAGTAATGAACTTCTTCATCCAGAACGCTTCTTTGCCGGCTTCAGCTGTAGCGACATATTCAGCCTCTGTCGTGGAATCAGCAATTACACTTTGTTTCTTGCTTTTCCAACTGACAGCCCCACCATTCAGAGTGAATACATATCCGGAGTTGGAACTTCTATCATCGACGTCAGATTGGAAATTTGCGTCTGTATAAGCTTCCACTCGCAACTCTGATGCTCTTCCATAAACGAGGAACATGTCCTTAGTTCTTCTTAAGTACTTAAGGACCATCTTGACAGCTGCCCAGTGTTCTGATCCTGGGTTAGATTGATATCGACTAGTAATGCTCACAGCATACGCGATATCAGGCCTTGTGCATATCATGGCATACATGAGACTCCCTATGGCGGAAGCATAAGGAATTTCATTCATTAGCCGTATCTCTTCAGGAGTCTTAGGTCCCATGGACTTAGAAAGGTGAATTCCATGTCTCACAGGAAGAAAACCTTTCTTAGATCGTTCCATCTGGAACCTACTTAGCACCTTATCAATGTACATCGATTGGGACAATCCAATTAATTTTCTGGATCTATCACGATAGAGCTTTATCCCAAGTACATAAGATGCATCTCCTAAATCTTTCATGTGGAAGGTTTTAGACAACCACACTTTTACAGAAGAAAGTACTGCAGTGTCATTCCCGAATAGTAATATGTCATCTACATATAACACTAGGAATACTACTGCATCCCCAACGACTTTTTGATAAACACAATTGTCGTCTTCGTTTTGAGTAAAACCAAACGTTTTGATTTCAGTGTCGAAACGAATGTTCCAGCTCCTGGAGGCTTGCTTAAGTCCATAAATGGACCTTTGAAGCTTGCATACCTTAGTCTCTTCAGACTCGGACACGAAACCTTCGGGTTGAGTCATATAGAGCTCTTCCTGTAGGTAGCCATTCAGAAAGGCCGTCTTCACGTCCATTTGCCATCTCTTTGAATCAATGTCGGACATTGCTTCAGTGTAGTCCCTAGGGTCCTCCTTTGTTTCATTGTCACCTAGAAGGTACAATTCATCAAAGTCATTATTTAAGCCAAACCTCATAGGTGGCTTACTAACCCGTTCAGATCTACGTGGAGCTAGGGGTTCAGGAACAGGGTTGTCAATATGTCGAGTGCTTGTTTGTGGTTCATTATTAATCTCATTAATTTCCATCTGTTTGCTTATAGTTCCTTTGAGAACAAATTCGTCCTCTAGAAACTTAGCAGTTCTGGCGACAAAGACTTTCTGGTCGTCAGGATGGTAGAACTCATATCCCATAGTTTCTTTAGGATATCCCACAAAATAGCATCTTACTGATCTCGCTTCAAGCTTAGTAGCCTCAAGCTTCTTGACATATGCTTCACAACCCCAAGTCTTAATATGATTAAGACTTGGCTTTCTTCCATGCCATATCTCATAGGGTGTTTGTGAAACTGATTTGGAAGGTACTCTATTAAGCAAGTAAGCTGCTGTATATAGAGCGTATCCCCAGAATGTTACTGGTAGATCAGCGGAACTCATCATAGAACGAACCATGTTCATCAAGGTTCGATTTCTCCTTTCAGAAACTCCATTAAGTTGTGGAGTTCCCGGTGGAGTCCACTGTGATATTATTCCACACTCTTTGAGATAATCTAGGAACTCATTACTCAGATATTCACCCCTCGATCCGATCTTAGGATTTTTATCTGTTTCCCAGTTTGCTTCTCAACTTCATTCTTGAATTCTTTGAACCTTTCAAAGGATTCTGACTTGTACTTCATAAGATATACATAGCCAAACCGAGAGTGATCGTCGGTGAATGTGATATAGTATGAGAAGCCTTCTCTCGACGTAGTAGACATAGGTCCACATACGTCAGTGTGGATTAACCCTAGAATTTCAGTGGCATGCTCTCCTTTTCCAGTAAATGGAGATTTGGTCATCTTCCCTTTCAAGCAACATTCACAAGTACCCATCCGGTCATTACCTAATGGGTGGAAATATCCGTCTTTCGACATCTTGCGAATCTTATCAAGGTTCACATGTCCAAGTTTAAGATGCCACATCTTTTCTTGGTTAACTTCTACTCTAGCCCTTTTGGGTTTTGAGGTATTCCCGCTTTCAATACAGTGCATCCCACTATTCGTCTCTAGGTGAAAAAGTCCCTCTATCATATTACCATGAGAGATAATACGACCGTTCAAGTATAAAGTGCAACTCATTTTGTCAAACAACACTGAGTGCCCATCTCGTAAAAGCTTAGAGATGGAAATCAAATTCTTTATACATGAAGGAAAATATAAACAATTTTTAAGTTCCAGGACTTCCCCAGAGGGTAGGTTAAGCATATAGGTGCCTATTGCTTTTGCAGAGATTTTAGTGCCGTTCCCAACTCGCACAACCATCTCCTCATTGCGCAGTGATCTGCTCCCTGTTAGTCCCTGCAACGTATTACAGATATGTTGACTAGCGCCTGAATCAAATATCCAGGAATTGGAGCTCACTGTAAAAGCACTCTCTATGACAGAAATAGTCTCTTCAAAAGTCCTTGTCATAAGGCTCGCAATGCGCACCCTGTATTTCTTCTTCCAACGTTCATCCTTTCCACAATGAAAGCATGTTCCCTTGGATTTCTTTGCCTTCTTCTTATGTAACCTTTTCCTTATTATTGCATTCTCACTCCCACTGTCCTTTTTGAAACCTTTTTCAAATTTACAGCACATGTCAATCATCTCTTTCAAAGAATGATCGAATCTATTCACTTTATAGTTTACGATAAACTTAGTGAAATCATCCGAGAGAGATGCAAGGAAAAAGTCTTGAGCCATTTTCCCATCGATGGAAGTTCCTAAACTTTGAAGATCTTGAAAGATCCTTTCCATCTTTTGTCCATGTTTATGGACCGATGTCCCCTTTGCCATTTTGGCATTCATTAGACTACAAATATTTGAGAATCGTACATTACTAGTCTCAATGTCATGCATCTTATGCAAACTTTCAACCATGGCACAAGAAGTGTCCATGTGCTCATGTAGCTTCATAAGTTCCTCACTAAGTGAAGTGAGGATTAAGCATTTGGCTTGTAAGTCATCCTCATAGTGTCTAACATAATTTTGACACTCCTCTTTTGAAGCTAGTTTCGTAGGAGGTACATGAGGAGGGGATTGCTTAAGTACATACAATATGTCTTTCACCTTTGAGACATTCTCAATGTGGCGATACCAAGCAAGGAAACGTTGGCCCTTTAGGCCCTTTTTGTCAAGTATAATGGTGGGTATAATTTTAGGCATGTCGTTCACTACATAACATAACAGAAATCGAATTAGCATTGTTGTTTAAAACTATTTTGATTGGGTCTTTTAATCAAATAGTATCACCCACCATTTTTGGCAAATTCCACATCCCTCAATAGAATTCGAGAGTTATATTGAACTCTTAGTGGGTTATGGGAGACTCACCATTACCAAGCCCACCTCACGATGATACGATGTTGGCTAGCAAAAATAATGATGAGAGAATAACGCATTATTCATTTACAACCTTTTGTAATTACCCATCTCGTTTGGCCTCTAGAGAATGTTGCCTCACGATGATACGATGTTGGCACCATTGCACTTAGTTTAAGTTATTCCCACCATGCTTAGTTCGTGAAGGGGTTCAAGAATAGCCTCACGATGATACGATGTTGGCTATCCTCGTTGCCTACACTCACCTCATCATATGTATATGGATTCCTCCTGGATATAAGCACATGCTTTGTACTCCCCCATGATAGGGTGAAGCCGGTGCATGAGTCACAAACGCTTGGAACCCACCACGGTGGAAGGCCTACGAAGAGATATTCTAAACATCTCTCGCTTATCAACTTAAATATTTGTTTGAGGGAATAACGTTGGGCTACATCAAAACATTTTAATCACATTAAAAGAACTTGGGCCTATCACAACCATTGGTCCAAGTTTATATGAATTAGTAGTATATAATACTCCCACTGTTTCGTTGAAACAAGCGAGACTATATGGAACTACTAACGAATGCCTTGCATCCTCATATGGACTATATAGTCATATTAGGTTTTAGGATGATTATGAACCGTTTGATTTGATCCAACACGAGCCTTGTGTTGGACCTTGGGCCTAAGGTATGTAGTTGTTGATTTTAGTTACGCGTTTAATCCAATTAAACCGTTATTTCCTATTGGGCGTTGGACCCAACTATTCCATTTTGCATACATTTAAACAAAAGGAATACATGAAATAATAATAAGGGCTTATGCCCTTTTACAACACAAATGATGGACTTATGTCCATTTACAACAAATTGAATTAATCAAATTACATTCAAATCTACACTACCAAGCCCAAACATTCATAATGTAAAGCGGCCAATCACATAGCTCAATTATCGAGGCATTTGGTTCATAATCACCCTTCTCTTAATCAAACACATTTAATTAAGAAAACAACTTTAAAACAATTGGTTTTCGGATCCATAGAATTGATTTAAATGAAACTAAATAAAATGAAAATCCAATTCTCATTTAAAGAGACAAACCATTTTGTTCTCATCTAATTTGGGCCATTTTCTAAAAACAAAAACTTTTGGGGTCACTTTGTAAAAACACAAGAGTCCACAACTTCATGTAATTACAACTTAGAACCCAAACATTTTTAATAATGTCAAAAACATCATTAAAGGAGCAAAACAATTTGTCCTTTAAAGTTTTTGGACCTTAACGTAAAAACGTAAACTTTTGGGCCAAAATGCAAATACACAAAAGTATCAAAACTTTATGTAAGTGCACAAAACACCCAAAAATACCCTATTTAATAGGGTGGCCAGCCATAAGTGGTTTTTATTGGTAAAATTCAAATTTTATACAAAGTTTTGTAAGTGGGTTATGTTAGGTGAGGTAAAGATGAAATAAAATTTTGTAAGAAATGATTTATGTCATTCTTTAAAACAAAGTTTGTCTCCCATTAAAATTACTTAATCATTAACCATCACCCACTAAAATTAAATCAAAACTTTATGTAAAAACATAAAACTTTTTGAATCAAAACTTCAAAACTTTTTGTTCTTGGCAAGAACTCCAAGAACATTGAAGAACACTTATGAAAACTCAAAATACATGGCACCAAATTTTAGTTCCAATATTCATGCTTAAATGAAATACATCTACAACATTTGAGATGCAAAATTTTCTAGCAAAATTTATATTCAAAGCAAGAACAAAGCTTGTAACATTTACAACATTTAAATCATAAAACATGAAAATCACAAAACCCAAAAGGATCCACCATACACTAGACCTAGGCTCTGATACCACTTGAAGGAAAAATTTTGTCCTAGCTAAGAACATGTATGAACATTTGAATACATATGCTAACAATTAACTCTTTAAAGTAGGCATGCATCCAAAAACAATTCATGAAACCCATGACTTTCAAAGCCTAGTATATGGTGAACCAAAAGACTCTTTAAAGACATTAAAGAGAATTAAGAATTTAGAGATTCTTTACCCTTGAAGCTCATCCTTGATTACACAAGGGATTCACCCAAGTGGAGGGCCTTCAAGTCACCTCCTTGCTCCTTGGATCTTCCTTGTGATTTTCCTCCTTTTAGTGCTCCTTTGCTTCTTTGAGGATTTGAGGATTAGTTCTCCAAAACACCAAAAGTTTGATGTCTCTATGTCTCTTCACCAAGGATGTAATTTGTGAGGATGAAAATGGATCACTTAGGGAAGTAAATTTGCTAGATAACTATCCCCAAGTAGCTTAGAAAACCCTAATTGAAAACAAAGCTATAAAGATGAATTTATACTTCATTTCTTAGGTGAGTGGCAAACTTGCAATTAAGCAAACTTGCATACCCTCACCCTAAATGGTTGGCCTATATGGTTATTGGGCTTATTGCCCATTTTGTTTTAGTTGTCATACAACTTAAACATAATGGGCCTTGTGGACCAAAACACTTTTGGGCCCCGAAGCCCTAAAACCAACTTAAAAGCCCAATACGAACATTTCGTATAATTAATTAACTAATTAATTAATCTTGACCATTCTTCAATTAAACCATTTAATTGCTTATCCATTTCATTTAATTGCTTCACATATATCCTTATTTGGTGTGCGATCCATTAGGTTCCAATTAGCGAGGCAGTGGGCGATGTTACTCTTAACTATCGATTGTGAATTGAAACCACATTTCAATTCTCCCTTTTTGATGATTAGTGTTTGCTAATCAATAGGGCTTCCACAAACCATGAGTGACACCTAGCAGTATGTCATGGTTACCCAAGCTAAGTAGAATTGGTTGGAGAACCTATCCAGTTACAATTACAATGCAATACGGTCCTTCTCTAATACAATACTCTTAACCACATTGTTTTAAGTGATAGTTTGTTTCATGTCTACTATCCAATGTGATACTTTCTTATATGATTCCCTTGAATATGATTTGGAACATCTTCCTTAGTCATATTCATTTGCTTTGGCCAAAGACTTTAGAATCATATTTTAGAGTATACTCCTTCCACCATGGAAGGTTAGAGATCCCTTGTTGTGCATTCATATGCCTACATGACTAGATCACATGACCCCAACAATGCCGTGGACAATCCGAGGGAATGCCTTTGTCATGATCAAAGATCAAGGACCTAACCATTAGACATCTATGATGCCTCAGGTCTAAGGACTACTTTGCATATTGTAACCTTAGAGTTCGTACATGACATGTATGTTTGAACTCTCATTAATCGCAGTTCAGTGTACTCGATTACTCTTTCGAGCACTTATGTGTTTGTCTTAGTGTCCAACACCAAATGACTTGAGACTAGTTCATACTCACGTTTGAGTCAACATAACACATACTAACCTTAGCGGATTGTCAATGCCCAATTGGCAATCCTATGGCTAGGAACGTTTTAGGAATGAGCATAAGAGAAAGGTCTCCTTAATCTAACTCATTAGATCACTTATCTCTTATGTCAAATACATCCCTTGGATTCTCTTATTGCTTAAACACATGATACAATAAATAGTGATTAATAATAAGTATTGCCCTTCCGTTAAACATATAAAAGTTTAACATATTAAGTATTCCAAAAGCTATTACATCAAATGAGTGGCTTTGTGGGCATACTTCCAACAGTTCCCTAATGCAGATTGATTAACCAGGCAGAACCACTTATGAGAATAATGAAACTAGGTAGGCAATGAATCCCCAATGAAAATTAACCAGGCGGCATTACCCCTAGAATGAGTATGGTCCCCCGATGCGAATTAACTAGGCGGAAGCAACTATAACATGGTGCAATCTCATCATCACACATTAGGGCCTCGTTTGGTAGCTCGCACTGTACTGACTATTTCTGTCGGATATGATAAATAGCCACCGGATAGTACTGACTAAATTAATCGGGCGTTTGGTGCAGTATCAGACTAATGACCGTATTATTTATACTGTGTTTGGTACTGAACCGGATAGGGCAAGGGAAAAAAAATTGACGAATCTTTGTTTGTTTGTTGAAGATTTCTCATATTTATACTTATTGAAATTCACACATTTTCGAATAACAAAGAAAAATAGTAAATTCCATACATCACATTCAAAATATTTTCCAATAATATGAAAGAAGGTTCACAAAAAACAACTACAATCGTTATGTTATATAGATTAATCCAACCACATATTCAAGTTCATAAAATATACAAATGCAAGTTGGTTTCAGTAAGGAACAGTTTGTCCAGATAGCCAAAATATATGCATGCTGCTACTTTGCTTTCAATAAGAAGCAATTTGTCCAAGTACCCAATATATACATGCTGCAGCTTTTAACAAAATATATTGTTGTTGGTTTGAAATGTCAATTACGGTTACTTTGTCCAAGTAACATGAGTACGAAGGCCTTTTTCATTGCACCATCCAAAGACAAGAATGTCATCTCATTCTGTGGCTTTTCGAAAAGGATATTCAATGCCTTGATTTGATCCTCAATAGACAAATCCATCTTTGACAATTCTGAAGCAATCTCAGGTTTTGGATCCACTCTATAATCATCCCCATCCCAACAAGGGAGGAACCTGGGAAGAAGAAGAAGATCACAGAACAACACATAAGCTCCCTCCGGGAAAAAAATTCAGGAGGTAATTAAGGAATACACTGTATAATCATCCCCATCCCAACAACAAAAAATAAAGGAAAAAGCTATGTTAAATACAAAAATCTCAATCTTTCAACCATAAACATACATATGCAAATGTTAAATACAAAAAGCTATGATACTAAAGCGTGTATAAATAAAGCGTTCATCATGCATGGAAGATATTTCCTTCATGCCCGTTGTTCCCTCCATCAGTCCAATCAATTTGGCAAAGAAAAGTATAAACTTCTTTGTATAGAGGAATATGTAAAATGAACTTAAGCAACTTATACAAATATGTTTGTATAGAACCAATTATCCTATCAACATACACCAACCAATTATCCTATCAACATAATATTGAAAAATGTATGCATTCTTCTTTCGTGGCAGTATTTATATATGTATATCCCAAATAGGTAGGTATATATATATATGTCCTTTTTTTTAGATACTCTACTTTAAACTATACTAAAGAGAAGGAGAGTTTCATCCTCAAGATGCAATGGATTGAAGAAGAATGTCCTAATCACCCAGCAATCTATCACTTGCAAGTATATGCCTTTTTAGATCAAGAGAATCCCAAATATTCAATCCCTACTTAATAACCATTAATTGAATGCAGATTACTATTTACTCCACAACCGAATGACCAGTTCTTCAAAATAAAATATTTTTGCTTATTGAATATATTGACTACTATGCAGTAAACCAGAACTTGGGATAGATAATAACCTTGCTTTCAGTCTGGTCTTGCTTCTAAACTCTTCCATCTGCTTTGCTTTCTCCTTAAACACCAACAAACACAGGGAGCATCAACAAAACAAATATTTCCTGCAATCATAAAGGCCAAACAACCAATAAGAGAAATTAAACCAACAAAACCAAGACAACCCCACTAAAAATCTGATAAACACAATGAATAAAATAACTAAAAAAGCTTAAAAGGAACAAGATTTGAAAGCCTAACAATAAAATACCCAAGAGGATAAACGTTTCTGTGAAGGGGAAAAACATGCAGAGAATGTCCTCTTTCTCTTCCACTCGGTGGGTTGGGATCGAAATTCCAGAAAAGGGTTCAAAGGTTTTGGATCAGAGAATTGCAGGAATTCAAGAAAAAATGAAATGGCTTTGAGTGCTTCGAGTCTCAGGTATTCGACCCCAATAACAAACCCTAATTCGACCCCAACAACAAACCCTAAAATTCGAACATTCTAATTAAAACACAAAATTACATAATCAATTGCATAATTACAGAGAAAACAATAACTAGATTCAAACAATTGAAAGAAAATTGCAAGAAAATTAGAAAGAGGGGGAAGAACAGAGGGAGGGGCGGAACCTGGGAAGAAGAAGAAGAATGAGAAGACAAACCTGTGAGCGGTGCGTCTGGAAGGGAAGGAAAGAGCGAGAGTGCGTTATCAGGAAGGAGCCGGCTAAATTGTCCCGTGGTTTTAGGGGGGACAAGGAAACGGGTGTTTACCGTATAAAGTAGGTGGGCCCGGATTATTTAATCCGGTGTCTATTTAATCGAAACAGACACCAAACACCGTACTCCGTATTATTAGTACTATCCGATGCCTTATACGGTGTGTCAAACAGGGCCTAGGGGTGGGTTCAAAAAACCGAAAACCGAAAAAAACCGAAAACCAAACCAGACCGAGGCCGAAAAAAACCGAACCGAAACTCTCAAACTGAACCAAACCGAATCTGGCCAGTTCGGTTTCGGTTTTTGAGGTTTGAAAATCGAACTGAACCGATATATATATATAGATATAAAATTATTTTTTTCAATGTGTATAAATAGTTTAGTCATACAATTATTACAAAACCGAACTTGTTATGAAGTTGGTTTCAGTGAAACTTTCCAAGCTGGTGGAGTGCCTATCTTCCCATCCACCTCATGCCTCCTGAATTTTGGAGATTTTTTTTCAATTTTTATGACCAAATCAACAAAACCCTAGCTCAACCACACCTTTCCCTAGCGCAACCACACTTATTCTGTTTTCATTCCCCTCATCTCTCTCTCTCTCGTTCCCTGCCTCCAGCTTCCTCCATGTCCATTTCTCCATTCTTCTCCATAACCTGCATCCTCATTTTCTATTCCAAGCTTCATATTTGTGAGACCTTCCATGTTCATGCCTCCAATTTCTCCTTATTCTCTCTCTCGTGCCCTTTTCTCTCTCAGTCTTCTCTTCTCTCTCAGTCCTCCCTCTGGCTCCAGCACCCATCCTTATGGTTGCGAGCATGCTAACCCTGCGACATCCCCTCTTCTCTCTCAATCAAAAGGTATTCAATTTTAGGGATTTAGGAAGAGTAACTTAGGGTTTTCTAGATTTTGGGATTTTGGGTTATTGATTTGTTGTTAGTGTATGAAGATAAAAAATTTGGGTTATTGCTTTGTGAGGGTCGTTGGGAAATTCTTTGGGATTTTCAGTTATGGAGATAAAAATGGGTGGAGATGCATAGAGGTGTGTGCTGCAGATTATGTATTGGTTTTAGATTCAATAGACGGACAGAGAGCAAAGAAAGTATGGGTTGCAGATCATGCGTGGGGATGCAGATTATGTATCTGTGTTTGTTTCTTTCCATCTGATTCAATCCAAGTTTTTTTATTTTATTTTTATTGTGTTGGATAAAAGATTCCTGCTCTGACAAAAACAAATTAGCTTTTCCCTCTTCGTATTTTGATGCATCAATAGCAGCCCACAAATCCTGCAAACCCTAAATGAATATAATTGTTGTTGTGATTTGTAGATGAAGATAATGGTTTGATCAGTACCAATATCCAGATTTACCAAAAAAAAAAAATCATGGTAAAAACAGAACCGGGCCGAAACCGAACCGAAAAAAAATTGAACCGAACCAAACCGAACCGAAATTTCGGTTTGGTTTCGGTTTCGGCAAAAAACCGAACCTTTTCAAACTGAACCCAGCCCTATCACACATCATACATCAATCATCATTAATTATAATTGTTAGCATACACATTATCAATTCCACAAGACAAACGAATATCTAATCACCTATACGTACTGTAACAACCCGTTTCAAAATTTACGTTTTAATTGGTTAAAATTACGAAAATACCCCTAATGATGGAAATGTTGACTTTCATTGACTTTTGTCTGTTTTTTTTTTTATTTTTGTAGCTCTCGTTGATACGAACGTGTAGGCATGATCAGAATCGAATTCAAAGCTAAAACAAAGCTTTTATGATTTTTGAACGACAAAGGCATTTTGGTAATTTCACTTATGGAGATATTTCTCCACTTTGGGCCTCTACAAGGCTGACACGTGGCGTTCCCCCTCCCCCCCCCCCAATTTATGGTACCCTTTTTCTCCCCACTCTTATGACATCTCTCTCTAGAACTCTCTTTTTTTCTCTTTCTCTTTCTCGTCTCTACTCTCTTCTCTCTTATCCGGCGAGCACACACACAACCACATACATACACAGACAACAACTGCAACAACCACACCATTATCACTCCCTCCCTTACGAGTCCTACAAACCTTGAATGCAGAGAAATCCCTTGTTTTCTCCATCTCTCCCTCGTTACACAATCGTTCACTGTGCAAAAAACTAATTCGGTTAGTTATCGCCATTTTTCGATGCGATAAGCTCGATAACAACTCTAAATTTTCTCAGATCGTGTTTGTAACTGTGTTTATGTAGTTTTTGAGATAATTTAGTAGTGTTTGGACGCATAAACCACTCGGGAGAACCTTTCTTAGTTTTTTGGGTGAAAACCCGTGTGTTGTAGGCCATTTTCCGGCCGATCTGGATGTTAACTCAACCTCATCTAGGTGCTCGAATCCTCACTCTCTTAGCTTCATTTTGGTTTTTGAATGGCGAGTTTTGGTTAGGTTTTGACCCCAACATGGAGCCGGAGAAATTTCCCGGCTAAAACTCCAGATTCCGGCCTTTCCTTTCACTCGTGAGCCAACCGGGTCAACCCGACCCGTGACCTTACGACCCGATTCAAAACTCAGCCCAAACCTTGGGCCTATGTAATCCAAGTCCAGCCCAATAACCAAGCCTAAATCCATTAACCCAGTAACCCGACCTAACCCAACAACCCAGAACCCAGGCCCAAACCTGGACCCAAACCTAGCTTCTTGGGCCAGCACGTGGCCTGCGCGTCATGGCCGGCGTGTAGAGCACACGCGTCTCCGCTGGAGGTACTATGTTCCTCCACCGTCTACGGCGGCGACCACAGCGGTGCTAGCGACTTTTTCGGCGACCCAACTTGGCGCGTGGCCTTTCGGGCCGCCATCTTGTGGCGGCGCTTGCAGTGGCATGTGGGAGAACTTAAGATCCCTCATTAGGTTTTTCGACGTGCCGGATCCAAATCCACTATCCGTTTTCCTAAATTCCATCATTTTAGTAGAGTTTTATTAAATGATCTTCATTTGTGTTTAGGTGCATCGATTGGAAGTGATCCAGTCCTCCCTAGTTCGAGCGGCTCTCCGATAGTGGAATACTTGTGAGTGGACCCCTTTTAAACTTGCATGTTTTTATAAAATATTAGGCTTGCATGCATTGAATATATTTTATATTACGTTTTTACGGATTTCTATATTTATGTTTTACGGGGAATCTTTGATTTATTTAAATTGCTTTTACGAAATATCCATGATTTATCGAATTTACATTTTTCTAAAGGTTATGAAATATTAGGTTTTCGCTTATGAGCCTCTATGTAGACCTGGCATTTTGGACCCGACCCGTTAACCAGACCCGACCCAACCCGTTAATATTAGTATTTGGGTGAATGCTTAACGGGTCGGGTCGTTAACGGGTGAACCTATTAACAACCCGTTAAATAACAGGTCACTTTGGGTCAACCCGTTAGACCCGTTAGTACCTGTTAGTACCTGTTAGTTGAGGATGTTTTAGTAATTTCAGTAAAGTCTTAACAATAAAAAATAAACTCTATGCAAAATAATAATAATAATAATAATAATAATTGTTAACGGGTCAGGTTCGGGTGACCCGTTAACTTAACGAGTCGGATTAAACCCGACCCAAACCCAATAAACCCGACTTGTTTACAGGTCTACCTCTATGGATCTACGATTGTAATTTATTTTACAGATTTATGAATATGATTTATCATGGATTTATGAGATGAGGCTTTGAGCTTTTGAGCTCCGGATTTGATATGAGTTTTGAGGTATGTTTTCGGTGCTTAACTAGTGGGTTATCATACAACACATACACACAACCGGGTATGTAGATGTCTATGGCCATAGGACACAGTTGATGATATTGATAACATACCCCCAGCTTCACTAGCCCGTGGCTAGTGTTAGTGTGATATGTTATATGTATATGTTTCTTCTCCGGCGTAACTCGGAGTCGTACAGCTTCACCTTCGGGTGATGGACCCACCATTTCTTCTTTAGCGTAATCTAGAGTCGTACATCTTCACCTTCGGGTGATGGACCCACTGCATATACATATATATGTTTTATCCCATTCTCCGGCGTAACCCGGAGTCGTATAGCTTCACCTTAAGGTGATGGACCATGGTTTCTTCACTGGCGTAACCCAATGTCGTACTTCACCTTTGGTGATGGTTATGCCTTCGGGCCACTATGATACCCCTAGTTGAGTATACCATTGATTTGAGTTATGAGATTCTTGGTTTTTTCCTTCAGGGGTTTCGCTACCACTTTTAGAGATGATTTTATTGCTACAAATATTTTGGCATGCTAGAGTTTTTGGGAAAAACCGATATGTTGTATTATATGTACGTTTTCAAAATAGGGGGTTAGTATGTTCATAAATGAAATGGTTTTCGTATGATTGGTATTATTATAAACTTATGGTCCACTCACCTTTTCTGTTTTTGCGCCTCGTCAGGACACAGTGACTAGGAGCACAACCCGAGCATCGAGACATTTACCTACCAGTGACTGTACATCCCTCCACTTGAGTATGGCTTCCTTTTATGATCATTTGTTACTTGATGCCTTACCTTTCTCTAGCACTTTCGTTTAGTGGTATGCTCTGGACATATTTGTACATCTTGGTTCAGATTTGTGAATGTTGGAAACTTTGTTTCTTCCATGTTTAAATTGGATTACTGTTACTATTGCCTTTTTATGTTGCATATTCTTTGTGAATGTTGTTTCTTGCATAATTTTTTGATTGCTTATTCCCCCATATCATTGCAGATTCACACACTCATGGCTTTCGTCACCCCTGGGGTGTCGGCCAGCACGTGCCATCCAGGTGTCATTTGGATATCTGGGTTGGGGCGTGTCACGTACAAGTTCTACGGAATTGTTCTAACATGGTTCTAGTTCATACTTTTCTTACTAGCAATCACCCATATCTTTTATATCTTATAGTAGTTCAATAATCAGCGAGGTTGCCATTCATCGGTTCTCCAACTTCGTATCATCGATCTGCCTCATATAATGGTCAAATAGTGTAAACTTTGGGTGGGTTTTACTCTGGGTGGGGCGGGGAGTCGACTGGAAATGGTGGCCAAGATCGGAGCATTTGAGGTTTACGGAATCGGCGTCTCAAATTACTTGGGATTGGTTGCTTCCCCGACTTCCTTGGACTTTCTATTTATAACATGTCCAAATTACTATTTCGTCCCCAACTTACGTCGCTCGTAATTCTTTCATTAGAGTTCCGTTTCGCGAACGGTCTTTGCCTATGCACTAGTAAAATCGAGATCCATAAAAAAATACCAAGGTTATCCTCGAAAGGTTTACAAATTTAAAATGATTGTCATGAAAAATCAAACTTTGTAACTAAATATAGTTCTAAAATTGATGAAATAAAATTTAATTCCCATAAATACGAAATTTAAATAAGGGTAAATTACATTTTACCCCCTCAGGTTTGGGGTCAATTTCAATTCCTTACAACATCTTTAAAACATTTCAATTTCATACATTTACTTATCATTTTATTTCAATTTCATACATCCGTTAGAAAATCTGTTAAGTAAACCGTTAAGTGATGACGTGACAAATATGGGATCTACATTTGTGCTGACATGACAAGAAAAATAATTTTTTATGCATTTAAAATATAATAATATTTACCCTTAAAATAAAAAAATTAAAAAAAAAAACCAATCGAACCAGAAACCCCCCAACCCTCTTCTCCATTTCCTCCCTCTTCACTTCCCATCCATTCTCTCTCCCCAAACCCACTCCTCCCTCTTCACCCTCGGACCCACCTTCAGCTTGCTTCTCGTTGCTCTCCTCGATGAAATTCTAACCCATCTTAGTCAAGAACATGGAGCTCGGCTCGAACTCGGCCAATCTTCCGCTGCCGCTGTCTTTGTTGAAATATGGCTCTTCGATTTCGATTCCGCCGCTGGGCTTCTCCATGGCTGCCGAGCTTTTCAATACGTTCAAGAACGAAAATGGCGAATAAGGTGGTGAGGGTGCGAGTTAGGAGGTGAGTTAGGGGTGATCGGGGATGAGATGGATTTTGGGGGATTAGGGTTTGGGGGTTTATGGTGAGAGTGTCGCATAGGGGTTTAAAGGAGAGAAGGGAATGGGTCGGGGGGGGGGGGGGTGAAGAGGGAGGAGTGGGTATGGGGAGAGAGAAGGAATGGGAGGTGAAGAGGGATGAGATGGAGAAGATTGGGGGGGTTTCTGGGTTCGATTGGATTCTTTTTTTTTAAGGGTAAATATTATTATATTTTAAATGCATAAAAAATTATTTTTCTTCCCACGTGACACAAATTTGGCAACCACGTCAGCACAAATGTGGATCCCATATTTGCCACGTCATCACTTAACGATTTAATTAACAGATTTTCTAACGGATGTATGAAATTGAAATAAAATGATAAGTAAATGTATGAAATTGAAATGTTTTAAAGATGTTGTAAGAAATTGAAATTGATCCCAAACTTAAGGGGGTCAAATGTAATTTACCCTTTAAATAATGAAATCCAAAATCGGGATTTCACAAGTTGACTATTCCTAATAATAATTAAAAAAGAATGTTACTAGGCCCACTCCATTGTCCTATTTTTACACCCATATTATAATCTCACCCACTATAAAAAAAAAAAAAAAAAAAAACCTACTATCTTCCCATCCACCATTATCCCAAAAGTACTCTTCCAATCTCCACCCTTGACACCGTTCACCAGCACATCCTACCCCTTCCCATAGCCATTACTGACCGATGTGAAGCACAGAAACCGACATCCGTATTGCTTCTCTAGCTTGTTCTCCCATCTATTTTTTAATTATTTCAATAATATTTTAATATAAGGAAAATGATTATATTTATATAATTGAATAGAGGGAAGAAAATAGAGACCACCCTTTTGCACTTTTTACCACCATCCCGACCATCCCAACCATCCCCATGGCTGACCACGGAGGCGATGCAATAAGAGAACGAAGAGTCAGTTGCTCAACCAATCATAGAATCAAAGCCGAAAGAATAAGAAGTGAAATCGGTAGAGAAAGAAACTCCGATGACATCCATATATGACTTGATGCATTCAGTGTGTTTGAGATTTGTATTACGACGAGCTCGACGAATACAAAGATCAATTCGTGATTCAATAATTTAGGATCCAATAAACATAAATTAAAATTTAGAAGGAATAAAGTGACGACGAGATGTTTGGGAATTGAGATTACGAGTTGCTGGGAGTGTGGGTGGTAGCAGTGAATGATCTAATCTTGTTTTCCCTTAGTCCTTATTTGACATTTTACGTGAAGAGAAATTGGTAATTAAAATTTTTAATAAAAAAATGGGTGTAAAATTAAGACAGAGGGATAGCAATAGTAGCACTCTTAAAAAATTAAGACTTAAAGTTGCCTCTATTACACATCTGACTAAAAAAGTAATAAACACGTTCTTCCCGTTTGGAGAAATTATTAAAATAATGACTTATATTAAGTTGCCTCTATTACCGTTTGTAAATTGTAATATATAGCAACCCGCTTTCTCTGGCCAATCATATCCTCCTCTGTCCATTTTTTCCGGCGAAACGATCGGCAAACCACTTCAACTTCGCCGATTTCACACCATGGACTCGGAATCAGGTTTGTCGCAGTCAAACCCTAATTTCGATTTTGTCTACTAAGTCGCTGAGCATGCTTCTCTCTGTGCGTGTATTTTGCAGTAATTGAGTTCCTGGCCCGCGTTCCTCTGCTTCAGAGGCTCCCCAGCTTCTCTCTCAAGAGAATCGCCCAGCTCGTCATTGTCAAACACTACGGTCAATTTCTATAATCTAATTGTTTTTTCGGCTTATTTTAAGCTCAATTCTATCAGTAAATGTTCATACTTTATGTGCAGATACGTATATAAAACTGTGTATGAATAGTTTTTGTAATTGTGGTGAGGATTTTGAGTGTGTTCTTTTTTGTGTGTAGAGAGTGGAGAGTATGTTGTTCGCGAAGGCGAAACAGGGGACGTGGTTTACTTCATATGGGAAGGAGAGGTTAGTTTGATTTTGATAGCTTATTGGTTAGTTGAACTGGAAGTTGGTGAGCTGGAGTCTGATTCAGTAGGTTGCTTACACAGGCTGAAGTTATTGGTTCTGTTAATGCTGATGAAGGAAATCGACCTGAGTTCAAATTGAAACGATATGATTATTTTGGTTATGGTGAGAACTGAGAATTCAGAACCCATGTTTTATCTTTCCTGTTTTGAAATTAAAAAGTTGGATTACTTTTCTATACCGCTTTGTGATGATTCACTGAGAATTTTTTAATCGTTTGTATGCATATGATATGAGATAGTGTTTCTACTTTCTAGGATCTGTTTCTGATCTTTAGAGATTGCTTGATTTATATTGTCAAATGGTATATCGATTTCCATGTTCAGTATGTTGTTGCAGTAGTTTAACTGGATGCGATATAAGTTGTGGTGTTGACATGAAACCAGACACAGGTAGTTGTCTTCGATTCTTTGGATAAAGTCGTAGTTTGGTTTAGGATATAAATGATGAATCTTTGTACTTAAGATTTTTGGATGACAGACGTGTGAGGCATTGGCCCGTGATTTGTAATAATGTTGCTGGAATTATAAGTGTCACCGTCCATTATCAAGGAAGTATAATGTGAAGTTAATTTTGCAGGTTTTGCATCAATTGAGCATCAGGCCGATGTGATTGCTTTATCTAAGGTAGTTGAAATGTACATATAATATAATATCTTAGCTTTTTATTTTTCTTCTTGGCTGCTTAGAGATTTGGGTCGCAAGCCTGGGTTTTAATAGTTGATTGGGCTGTATAGATAGGGGCAACTTCACAATCTTCTTTTATTGTTTCTGTGTGACAACTACATCTATCTGGTTGCTCAAGCTCACAAGATTTTCTTTTAAAATGCTGTCTAATGTATTCTAACAGTGGTTTCTGATGTGTTCTTACTTTTGGCAGCTGACTTGCTTGGTGCTACCCCATGGGAATTTTTCTCTGCTGCAGCCAAAATCAATCTGGAACGCTGATGAAGCTCAAGAGACATGCTCTCTTGTTGAGAATATATTACATTTGGATCCAAGTGAAGTATTTATCTACCAAATCTTCAAGAGAATACGTTCTCTGTCCTTTGTTTTATTTGGTTATAATGATGTTGAAGAGATTTGATGTAGTGAGTGGTTTGTGTTTTGTTTGCTAGCATTGCATTCAAAGGTAAATAGTTATGAGGTGATGCTTATAGTGCCAATTGTTGTGTGCTATCTGACTCTAGTGATTGTTGATTTTGTTTACTAATTTTGCATGTATAAGAATCAAATTAGTTGACCGAAAAATTGCAATCAGATGCTAATGTCTAATGTGCAGATGTGTATGATTATTAAAGAGTATCTACTTTCTGAAATCTTGGGAATCTTGTATATTTCACAAGTCAAAGTGAAAACTTTGATCTCTAAAAAGTATTCAGTCGGACACACACTCAATATAGTAAAAACTTAATCTGCGTACTTTTAACTTGTGGCCTGCCTCTTAATATGCCACTTAATATGCCAGATGTAAAGTGATTCTGGATTTTTATTCTTTCTGCATAGAAACATATGATGGTTTTATTTTCTTGTTTGCTGATGATTGACATTCTGTGGAGAGAGATTATGTAATTCTATATTATACTGTATTTTAGAAATATTCTGAGTAATACTTGTAATATGGCCACACATAAAGAATTGTTTTGGTTGATAAGATTCTATTCCTTTCCCCCTCCTCTGAAGGTAAACATATTTCAAGGGATTACTTTGCCAGATGCACCAAGTTTCGGACAGTTAGTTGGACAGGCATGATTAAGAATCTTTTTCTCTTTCCGTTTAATATTTTTCTACTGAATGTATGAATGCACAGTCGATGTAGTGAAAGAAATGAAATATTGTGATGGACTGTGGAACTAGAACTTGCATGCTTTATACAATAAGCTTCCCAATTCTGCCTGAAAATTAAAGGACAAAAAAGTACATATCATCCTTGTTAAGTGCACGAAGATTGTCTCCACACTTGTCTGACCTTGATTGCCTGCATCTTTGTAACAATCGTTTGCAGTGTTTTTATTTGTTTGAATATTAATATTCAATTAAACACCCATTGTTTATTGAGATGTCAACTTGATTATTTAAATATTACAAGGGTTCTTTATATCTGTTCAAATGTTTACGTGCAGTGGGACACCTAGTTTGTTTTATCTATTAAATAATAAAAAATTTGTTTTTGTTTTATCTGTAATATGTTTCTGCTTTGTAACTATATCTGCAACTCAGGCTCTTTGTTCTGTCATCGATATGGTTTTGGGTTCATTCAGACACAAATAAAATTTGATCATGGCTTGGGATTCAAATAAAATTTGTTTTTGTTTTATCTGTAATATGTTTTGGCTTCTAATATAGCTTATAAAATTCAGGCATTGGCTGCGGCAACGAAAACTGTTGATTGTCTTAAACTTCTCCATAGTGTGCATGCCCATTTTCTGCTTGCTGGGGATTGTAACAGTAAGTAATTTATGTATGATCCTAATATCTAAGGATAAAAATCTTAAGATAAGAGGCAATATGAGTGTACGTATATATATTATGCTTATGTGCGAGAATTGCTTTTGCAGCACCAATTATTTATCAAGTTCACAGAGTACGTGATGGGAAGAGCTTTGCTACTCGAAGAGTGGACGCGATACAAAAGGGGATTAACATATTCACGTTACTGGCATCATTTAAAGTAACCATTTATTTAGACACTTTACAAATGATCTGATAACGGTCTCTTGGTTATCATCTTTGCTTGTCATAAATACCTGTGCACTTTAAAATGCATATCAAAGTGATAGAGGTCAAGTATTGATCAATATTTGTTAATCAGATTGCTAAAATCTTATGATCCATGTCTTAATATGATTAACAGAGATTGGATCTGTCTTTCAAATTTGTATGGATAAGCTAGTAAAACTTGTGCCCGAAGAAGTATTATTTATTTTCTTTCCTTCAACGTATGCTAAAGTGGCAGCTACTTGTGCAGTGTTACCTACTGATGGTAAGATTGGTTGTATTTGTTTTACAGAAAGAAGAAGAAGGGTTTGTCCACCAGCAATTAACAATGCCATCTGTGCCTGCTCCGGATAAAGTAACATTTTCTTTCTTATTTGTTAACAATTTTGTAGGTTGGTTGCAAATACTGAACTGTTGATCCATAACAGCTTCTGTCGATGGAAGAACTACGTGAAAAACGTCTGCTTGATCCACGTCTTCTAAGGTAAGATATATGGCTTGTAGATCTCTATTATTCTTGGTGTTGGGGAGTTCAGTTGGGATTTCTATACAAACTGTACGTTAGTATAGTGGACACAGTCACACAGCTATGTAGTTTAGGGCCGTAGCCTCCAGAAAAGAATATCCAGCCAGATACAGGAAAGGCCCCTTCTCATTTGTTCGACAACTTATAGGGGATGGTTCATGGATGGACTCTCTATGAAACAGAACTTCTGTGCTTGGGTGGAAACCATGCACAAAAAATATCTTGATTTGGACCGGTCCCTAAGTTGGATAGATCTCAATCTGTCTGGGCTTGAATAAACTTTATTGAAGTTTCTTGAGTGGATGTTGTTCTCTTATTGGCTTGCTAAAAATATAGTGTCTACTGGATTTAGTTTTGTTCCAAAGATATTGGTTTTGAACAGGAGATCTTTCTGATTATGTATCATGAAAACTTTTGATAATAAATTTTTTTTGGAAAAGATAACTGTTTATATTATTTTATTAGGTTTCCTGTTGCAGAAACTAAACAACTTTCTTAAGGTTTATAAAAGTGTAATTCAAGGTTTATACTTTTGTTAGAGATCTCTTTTTTACAACTTCTATCGAAACTTTGTTTTCAGCAAATCTCAGCTTGTTGATAGCTGATGAAAAAAGTTGTATATATGATATTTGTGACTGCTTGAATCAGGACTTATCGATTCAAGGCAGCTGCAAAGAAATTTGTGCCTTGGCCTATAGAGATACGATCTTGTGAGCCTAACAGCTCTACCAATCAGACTAAATCTGCACCAAGGTTGGCTTGCTGTACTGTGATTCATAATCTCTTTCTCTCTCTCCTCCTTTTTTTCCCCCAGTTTGCTTCCCTCTTCATGCGAACCAGGATATTTCAAATTTTTATTATTGAAATTGATTTATCAGTTTTTATACTGAACTCTTATCTAAGTAGAATTCAGTGACATTTCAGTGTGAAGTTCTGGTTTAGAGCGATTGGAAAACTTTCAGACGATCAGGCTTTGCATAGGTATGCTCCCATTTTATCTGTAAGCTGACATTCAGTTCTCTGGTTATTTATGATTGTGAGTATCTATCACACTTGGTATTTACATTGACGATGAAATTAAATCAAAGTAAAGTATCATGGAACTTTTATCATGGGTTACTATAGGATTCTTATATACATACATATATATATATATATTGATTATTTTTGTATGATTGATTTCCAGATGTGTTGTAGCATATGCTTCGGATTTGATATTTTTGGGTGTAAGTCTGAATCCCCACCGCTTAAGAGTTAGCTTGGACCATGCGTAAGTCACTGTTTTTTTCTCTAAACACTTGGTCGTTCAGTTGGGAATGATCAAATTTTTTTGTTAAACATATAATTTTTTCAAATATTCTCTCAGGATTTGGTTTCACCGTCCGGTTAGAGCTGATGACTGGTTACTGTATGTGGTATGTCTCAATATGCCTCATTCTCAGTTTCGTTAAAAACTTAAAATACTGACGCATATGTTTTTAAAACAGATAGTGACTCCAATTGCCTACGACACGCGTGAATTTGTTTCGGGCCAAATGTTTAACATAAAGGGAGAGGTACAGACTTTTACGTACTGCTCGTCTCTCGTTGCTGTTGGTTTGCATCTATATCTAAGCATTGTCTGATGAACTAAAGTTAATGTATGTTTTGATGGCAGCTTATTGCATCATTGACTCAAGAGTCCCTAAATAGGCGAATTAGACCAACTCCGGCTGCCACATCTAAGTTGTGAACCAGTTTTGACTTCGGTTCCAGATTTCTGCACTAAATTGTGTAATAAGTTGACAACACATTTCAAGAGATGTAGCAGTTTCCGGCGTTGTTGACATTGCCGTCTTCTTTCGCCGTCGTGCAGAGAATAATAGCCTAAAGTTGTAATGAAACATCATATTTATGTTCTGTGATATTTATGCTTGATAGCTATACAAAGAGAAGACACGCTAATTAACGTGGCTAAAGTTGATGCACAGCTTTTCCATTGATTACGGCGATAATTTCTAATTGTGTCTGCTAATACCCAAGCAATTTACATAGAATCGAATCGACCTGACCGCCACATAACATCTCGGTTTAATAAAGCGGTATCATGTCATGTTAAGAAAACTTTATAATGTTAATATATTCAAATCGAGGTAAAAACAGATTGCAACGCCACGATAATCCCCTTTATGAGAAAACTTGAAATAGGTTCAATTTTAGCAAAAAAATAATAATAATATTCGGGACAAAAATTGAATACACAAATATAGGACCAGCCAATGATAGGTGACTTATTAAATCCTAGTCAGGTAACAAAAACCCAATAGGAAAAAATGCTCCTAATCATAGAGAAAAAAGAGTATGTTTGTTGATGCACAAAACCGGAGGTCTTGGAACAACGTAAATCCGACCGTGAATCTGCAAGTAATGTAAATAACACAAGATGTATCGTGGTTCACCCCAAGGTTTGGGCTACATCCACACTGATTATGTATTTATTTAAGGGAGAGATAGCTCTGAGAGTGAGAGCTTTGAGAGGGGGTGAGAGGGCCTAGGAATTGACCTCTGAGGGTGAGAATGAGGCTCCTTCCAATTGTGAGGGTGAGGGATCCTTTTATAGAATAAGAGCTCCTCACTTATTACATATTTGCCCCATTCCCTTATTACATAATTACATTTGAGTCCCCCGAGTATTTGTACGAGATCTAAATACGGAGGCCCTAAGTATGGTATAAACAGTAGTCCCCCAAGTCTTCAGTCAAGAGAGTCTTTTGGCTGGAGACTTGAAATTCAGTCCATGTGTGGGTCGAAGTAACTAGATGCTGTCTTGAACTGATGCTCAATATGAGGCAGTGCTCAATCTGAAATGATGCTCAACTAGAAGTAGCACACGCTACGAGGCTGCTCGGCTCGTGGCTTTATGTTGCCTTGGTTGGCTCAGCTTGTGGCGTTTGAAGGTGAGGGAGTCCCTTTTATAGAATAAGGGCTCACTCCTCAATACATGAATGATGGGCTAGAGTTGATGCTCTCTAATGATGGTGAGATAGTCCCTTTTATAGAATAAGGGCTCGCTCCTCAGTACATGAATAATGGGCTAAGTCCCCCAAATATTTTTCATAAGGCCCAGTATATGGTACATAATGTAGTCCCCCAAGTCTTCGGTCAATAGAGTTTGTTGGCTGAAGACTTCAAATTGAATATGGGCCGAAGTGGCGGTTGTTCGGATGCGGTATTTGTATACCCTACACTGAAGCTTTGTAGGTGAAGCTTTGCAAGTGAAGCTTTGAAGCTAGAGCTCTGTAAATGAAGCTTTTGAAGCTGATTGACATGAGTGATG
Source organism: Malus fusca (assembly GCA_035220775.1). Taxonomy (NCBI): domain Eukaryota; kingdom Viridiplantae; phylum Streptophyta; class Magnoliopsida; order Rosales; family Rosaceae; genus Malus; species Malus fusca. Next base: position 18,292,400 of record CM069059.1, on the reverse strand, counting down.
CTCATGAATGTTTATGTTGATTGACATGAGTGATGCTCATGGATGTTGTCATGAGTGATGCTCATGAATGTTAACATGAGTGATGCTCATGAATGTTGACATGAATGATGGTCATGAATGTTTATGTATGATTGTCATAAGTGATGCTCATGAATGTTTATGTATGAATGACATGAGTAATGCTCATGTATAATTTGGAGTACTGGGCGTACTTTTGATCACATGGTTGGTGGCATGAAAGAGAGTACGGGTTGTACATTTCATCATCTGGTTGGTGGCATGAATGGCTAGTTGCCAAATGATATTAGAGTACGGGTTGTACATTTTATCACCTGGTTGGTGGCATGAATGGCTAGTTGCCAAATGATTTTAGATTACAGGTTGTACATTTCATCACCTGGTTGGTGGTAATAGCGGCAGGTTGCCGAATAATTTTGGAGTACTAGGCGTACTTTTGATCACCTTGTTGGTGGTAATAGCGGCAGGTTGCCGAATAATTTTGGAGTTTTGGGCGTACTTTTGATCACCTGGTTGGTGATAATAGAGGGCCTGGCTCTTTTGGGCATATGGGCCTTTGCCCTCCACATGACATTGCAGCCCATTATATTGGGCTTGCCGTTTTTTTTTTTAGATTACCCTCTGATGGGGTTTATACAGATGTCTCCGAAAGATAAAAAAAATAAATTACATCAGTAAAAAATAAATCCGACGATCAATAGGTCAGACCCATAATTTTCTTTTCTCTTTTGCAAATGGCAGACAAGAAAATCATGTGGAGTGTCTCTTTTCCCCCTCTGCTTTTGCCGATAAAATTAGTAGAGTCTTCAGATTGCAGATGGCTTTTACTTTCTCAGAAATCAGGAAATGATTTCACATGCAAACCACGAGCATTTTCTCCTTTTGCTTTCTCAGAAATCAGAAAATGATGGCTGTTTTCTTTTGCTTTTGTTTCCCATGTGCTCTTGCAGAGCAAAACTTCTCTTTTTTGCATGTGGGGGGTCGACAGCGCGCCCTCTTTTTAGACAATGGAGTGGGTGGGTAGCCATGCTTGCTTTCTACTTCCTGTCCATTATTCTCATACCTTTTCTCTTTTTCTTTACTCCAGTAAGATCAACTTGTCTTTACTGTTGAGATCTGAAATAGGAGGATGAGCCGGAAGCGCCTTGAAGCCATTGTTTAGAGGTTCTGGTTGCCGCCACCACGTAGTCTTCGAATAGCGATTTCCTGCTCCAGTATGAGCTCTATCTCCACCTCCGCTTCGAGAGCCTGCCTTTGCACAATCTCCACCACAATAATCTCCTCATTGATGCTCTCCTTCTCCAGCTAGCGCTCGATGGACGGACCTCGGGTTGTGGAGCGGGTCTAGGTGCAATCCCATATCCGGAGGCTTATGAATTGGTAGGAAGGGCATGATGTTTCGACATCCACAGTGACCACATGACGACACATTTTGCTGCACTCATGGTGAAAGCTGGAGAGTGAAAAATCGAATCTTGGTAGCAGCGTCACAGAGGGATGTTACGCAATCAGAGATCGGTTTTGAATCAGCCCAAGTGAGATCCGTGAGCAGCTTAAACTCCTTCAGCCAGTATGAGCTCTGTCTCCACCTCCGCTTCGAGAGCCCACCTTCGCACAATCTCCTCCGTAATAATCTCTTCCCTGATCCTCTCCTTCTCCAGCTAGCGCTCGATGGACGGACCTCAGGTAGTGGAGTGGGTCGGAGACGATGACAGAGCAAGTGCTGCCGTTTTCGGCGAGCTTGGATTGCTCGAGGGTGTTAACTTCGACAATGGCACCACTGCGAGGAGATCTGGAGCTTTGGTTCTTGACTGAAGTTGTACTGCAACATGTTTCCAGTTGATTCGCTTACACTTACGTGGTACGGATTGGATATATTTTGGACTCGGGAACCTCGGGACAAAGTGTAAAATGGTATTATAGTAATATAGTGGGCGGAGAAGGCCTTCTTTTAAGCAGGGCCTGGAGGCTGCCACGCGGCCACGCCTCACATTCCTCTGTTGAGAAGTTTCATCAAATTCCAGAATTGGAGGCAGGGAGTAATCAAAAGGCTTATCAGAAAAACATGATGAAAGTTGAGAGAGAGAGAGGGTTCTTCCTGCCAACATTGTTCAGGCCCATAAACAGCAGCCACATGTCCTCCCTTGCCACATCACGATGTCTTTTTCCATTGCCTAACTTGCCTTATGTCACGGTCTCAGATCCTTTTTGTTTTGGTTTCTGTGTGCGACTGACTGAGAGAGGAGTGGCTCCGTGGGTTTTTTGGGAAAACTTTGGGTTCTTAGTTTTTGCAGATTTTGCAGATTCACGGTAGAGGTGAAAAAAAACGAAAGAGAACCGACATAACTTTTCGTGTCGATTCCCACAGACGGCGCCAAATGTTGATGCACAAAACCGGAGGTCTTGGAACAACGTAAATCCGACCGTGAATCTGCAAGTAATGTAAATAACACAAGATGTATCGTGGTTCACCCCAAGGTTTGGGCTACATCCACACTGATTATGTATTTATTTAAGGGAGAGATAGCTCTGAGAGTGAGAGCTTTGAGAGGGGGTGAGAGGGCCTAGGAATTGACCTCTGAGGGTGAGAATGAGGCTCCTTCCAATTGTGAGGGTGAGGGATCCTTTTATAGAATAAGAGCTCCTCACTTATTACATATTTGCCCCCTTCCCTTATTACATAATTACATTTGAGTCCCCCGAGTATTTGTACGAGATCTAAATATGGAGGCCCTAAGTATGGTATAAACAGTACTGTTTATACCATATTTAGGGCCTCGTATTTAGATCTCGTACAAATACTCGGGGGACTTAAATGTAATTATATGATAAAGGAATGGGCAAATATGTAATAAGTGAGGAGTCCTTATTCTATAAAATGACCCCTCACCCTCACAATTAGGAGAGGCCAACATAGAGGCCATTTCTTAAGCATTCTCACCCCTCTCACATCCCCTCTCATATTCAGAGGTTCTCTCCCTCACCTCTGAGATAAATACAATAATCAGTGTGGACGTAGCCCAAACCTTGGGGTGAACCACGATACATCTTGTGTGATTTACATTTCATGCAGATTCACGGCCGGATTTACGTTGTTCCAAGACCTCCGGTTTTGTGCATCAACATTTGGCGCCGTCTGTGGGAATCGACATGAAAAGTTATGTCGGTTCTTTTTCATTTTTTCACCTCCGTGAATCTGCAAAATCACAAAAACTCAGAAACAGAAAACACCCAAATCTCATTTCAGAGATACCACAGTTTTTCCAATCACTTCCTAGAAAAACCCAGAAACATAAAAAATCCAGATCTGAAACACAATACTCTCTCTCATATCCAAATCTCTCATTCTCTCACAGAGAGCACACCAAAACTCAAAAAAGGCGTATTTTAAGCCCAGGTACAAATAAAACTGCCTGACATGTGGCCACAGTTAACATCACCTCACGCCCACAGTTTTGTTTCTACAAGTGGTGATCGGAGGCTAAACGCTCTGGTACGACACCTCGATGCGGAAGAAGATCAATCATCCTCCGCCATGGATGCTCACAACAACTCAACCTCTGCCTCGCCAGCTTCCAGCTCCACGACCTCGACTCGGTCGAGTTATCACCGAGTCTAACAGAGTTGGACCCTCGGATTGCGACCCTCTCCAACCCGTCAGAACCTCATCGAAGACACCGCCGTCGAACCGATCTCCGGCTGGGACGCCCTCTCCGGTCTCTAGGACCCATTTCATTCTCTCTCGCTCCTGCAATCTCTGTGAATTAAAGGGGAGTAAAAGATGAGTAGTCGATCGAGTCGCACTATCTACGTCTGCAATCTACCTGGAGATAGTCGTATGAGAGAAGTTGAAGATTTGTTCCTGAATTATGGGCCTATTGTTGACAGTGATCTCAAAATCCCTCCAAGATCGCCAGGTTATGCTTCTGTTGAGGATGAAGATCCTTGTGATGCTGATGATGCAATTTATGGCCGGGATGAGTACGACTTTGATGGGATTCGTTTACGGGTTGAACTAGCACATGGCGGACAACACTTCTCATCACATCATTCCAGCAGTTACAGTCGTAGTAGCAGCAGCCGTGGTGCTTCTCGGCGCTCTGACTATCGTGGGCTGGTCACTGGATTGCCTCATGCTGCTTCGTGGCAGGATCTAAAAGTAAGAGCTCTGATTGCTTGGAGTCTTCGAATTTTTGATCAAGAATAAGCCTGAAGGAGAAGCTGCAGGCAGGTATAGACTACGCCTGCGGTGAGGGCGCGGCGGACTGCCATCAGATCCAGCCGGGGTCTGTGTGTTACGATCCTAACACCCTCGAGGCCCACGCATCATACGCCTTCAACAGTTACTACCAGAAGAAAGCACGTGGGGTCGGCATGTGCTATTTTGGCAGGGCAGCCTACGTGGTCTCTCAACCACCCATCCAGATATCCAAAAGGCATACCTTTGGTTACTACATTTGTTCACCCCTCAATGATTAAGATGCTTGATGCTGCTAGAGAAGATGCTCTCGAACGTGATAGCTGGAGCCATTCAGAAAGGCATCAAGTTCTGAAAAAGATAAAGACTCTCATCATAAAGGAGCGCATGTTCCCACTCTTCATAGACGACACCATGATGTTAAGGGAAAAGAGAAAGCAAAAGCAGAAAAGAAAAGAGAAAGCAAAAGCAAGGATTAAACACCCCACCAGAATGATGTAATTTACTTTTCTGGTTTTTGTATGATGTAATTTATTTTTCTTATCTTTCGGAGACATCTGTATAAACCCCATCAGAGGGTAAAAAAAAAAAAAAAAAAAAAAAAAAAAAAAAAAAGGCAAAGCCCAAAATAAATGGGTTGGAATGTTGTGTAGAGGGCGAAGGTCCATAAGCCTAAAACAGCTCCAACCAGACGATCAAAAGTATGCCCAGTACTCCACAATTATTCGGCAACCTGCCGTTATTACCACCAACCAGGTGATGAAATCTACAACCCGTACTCTCCTTCATGCCATCAACCCGGTGATGAAATGTACAACCCGTACTCTAATATCATTTGGCAACTAGCCATTCATGCCACCAACCAGGTGATGAAATGTACAACCCGTACTCTCCTTCATGCCACCAACCAGGTGATCAAAAGTACGCCCAGTACTCCAAATTATACATGAGCATTACTCATGTCATTCATACATAAACATTCATGAGCATCACTCATGACAATCATACATAAACATTCATGACCATCATTCATGTCAACATTCATGAGCATCACTCATGTTAACATTCATGAGCATCACTCATGACAACATCCATGAGCATCACTCATGTCAATCAACATAAACATTCATGGGCATCACTCATGTCAATCAGCTTCAAAAGCTTCATTTACAGAGCTCTAGCTTCAAAAGCTTCATTTACAGAGCTCTAGCTTCAGAAGCTTCATTTATAAAAGCTTCAGCTTCGAAAGCTTCATTTACAGAGCTCTAGCTTCAAAGCTTCTCTTGCAAAGTTTCACCTACAAAGCTTCAGTGCATGGTATACAAATACCGCCTCCGAACAACCGCCACTTCGGCCCATACATGGATTCAATTTGAAGTCTCCAGCCAACAGACTCTATTGACCGAAGACTTGGGGGACTACATTATGTACCATATATTGGGCCTCAACTGGGCCTCATGAAAAATACTTGGGGGACTTAGCCCATTATTTATGTATTAAGGAGCGAGCCCTTATTCTATAAAAGGGACTCCCTCACTTTCATTAGAGAGCACCCATTATTCATGTACTGAGGAGCGAGCCCTTATTTTATAAAAGGGACTCCCTCACCTTCATTAGAGAGCAACGCCGCCAACTGAGCAACCGTCTCGCCGCAAGCATCACTCCTAGCCCATCACTTATGTATTGAGGAGCGAGCCCTTATTTTATAAAAGGGACTCCCTCACCTTCATTAGAGAGCAACGCCGCCAACTGAGCAACCGTCTCGCCGCAAGCATCACTCCTAGCCCATCACTTATGTATTGAGGAGCGAGCCCTTATTCTATAAAAAGGACTCCCTCACCTTCATTAGAGAGCAACGCCGCCAGCTGAGCAACCGCCTCGCCGCGAGCATCACTCCTAACCTATCACTTATGTATTGAGGAGCGAGCCCTTATTCTATAAAAGGGATCACATCACCACCATTAGAGAACATCGCCGCCTACTGAGCAACCGCATCGCCGCGAGGATCAACTCTAGCCCATCATTTATGTATTGAGGAGCGAGCCCTTATTCTATAAAAGGGACCCCCTCACCTTCAAGCCCCACAAGCCGAGCTAACCAAGGCAACATAAGCCACAAGCTGAGTAGCCTCGCAACATGTGCTACTTATAGTTGAGCATCATTTCACTTTGAGCACCGCCTCATATCAAGTACCAGTTCAAGACGACATCTAGTTACTTCGGCCCACACATGGACTGAATTTCAAGTCTCCAGCCAAAAGACTATCTTGACTGAAGACTTGGGGGACTACTGTTTATACCATATTTAGGGCCTCGTATTTAGATCTCGTACAAATACTCGGGGGACTTAAATGTAATTATATGATAAAGGAATGGGCAAATATGTAATAAGTGAGGAGTCCTTATTCTATAAAAGGACCCCTCACCCTCACAATTAGGAGAGGCCAACATAGAGGCCATTTCTTAAGCATTCTCACCCCTCTCACATCCCCTCTCATATTCAGAGGTTCTCTCCCTCACCTCTGAGATAAATACAATAATCAGTGTGGACGTAGCCCAAACCTTGGGGTGAACCACGATACATCTTGTGTGATTTACATTTCATGCAGATTCACGGCCGGATTTACGTTGTTCCAAGACCTCCGGTTTTGTGCATCAACATTTACTGTTTATACCATATTTAGGGCCTCGTATTTAGATCTCGTACAATTACTCGGGGGACTTAAATGTAATTATGTGATAAAGGAATGGGCAAATATGTAATAAGTGAGGAGCCCTTATTCTATAAAAGGACTCCTCACCCTCACAATTAGGGGGGGGCTGACTCTCACCCTCGGAGGCCAATTCCTAAGCCCTCTCACCCCCTCTCAAAGCTCTCACTCTCAGAGCTCTCTCTCCCTCAGATAAATACATATTCAGTGTGGACGTAGCCCAAACCTTGGGGTGAACCACGATACATCTTGTGTTATTTACATTTCATGCAGATTCACGGTCGGATTTACGTTGTTCCAAGACCTCCAGTTTTGTGCATCAACATTTGGCGCCGTCTGTGGGAATCACGAAAAGCTATGTCGGTTCTCTTTCATTTTTTCCATCTCACCACCGTGAGACCTCACCACACTCCACCGTGGATCTGCGGAAACCCAAGAACCAAAACAAAAGGAAATCCAAAAATAGAAACAGGCACAGATCCGACGGCCAATTTCAAGTTGGTGATCCTGAATAGCAAGGCTCACTTGGAGACATCAGAAGTCGTTTCAGATGAGAGATGTTTTTACACTATGGGGGATCCTACAATTGTTACGGAGGTATCCAGGGAAAGTACCTGATTTGGAGCTCATGTTTGACTGTGTTGATAGGCCCGTCATTTAATCAAGGTTCTGTAACCAGCCCAATTCCACAGCTCCACTACCATTGTCTCGCTGCTGAGGAGATGACAAATCTGACTGCTGAGCAGTGGCAGTAGCAGCAGCAGCAGCATGACAACTGAAGAAGGAGATGCAGTCCATGTAAACGTGATCCTACCACCTGGGTTCAGATTCCGCCCAACTACTACTACTACATTTCCTCCGACCCCGACGACTCGTCCACCTCCGACGACTACTCCGACACTAAAGATCCATTCTTTTACTATTACAACTCTCAATTTCTCACCAGAAAACCCGCAGAATCTCTCGCTGGAATCGAAATCGGGTCAGGCTGGCCAGGACGCTCCATTTTTTACTTTGCGTTTTCGGTAGAAAACAAGTCCTAACTTCGAAAGGGGCAGAAAGATGGATGACTTCGGGCCATCTTCCCCAACTCCATCGAAGCCCTGAGATCGACGCTGTGACTTGTCTTGCTCAGAAGTGGTGCCTCCGGTTGGGCGAAGCATAAATTTTCACAAGTTTTGCCGATCGTTAGTTCTATATTCATCATATCGAGGAGAGGTTATTGATAAATGACCGGCGTTCGGAATCGAGTTATGAAAGCGTCGATTAATCCGTCAGTGCAGAACGAGGGGGAGCAGTGGTCGATCCAGATTTTGTGGGCGCTGAAGAGGGAGATGCCGTCGTCGTCCGACTCGCCTGCTTTGCCTCAAACTCGCTCACCTCCTCCAGTTCTCTCCAGCCGTCGAGACCAGAGCAATGTCTGCCATTCTCCTCCGCAAGCAGTTCGGTCTCGCCTCCTGACACCTAAACCCTCCTTGAACCATCCACAGTCCACACTCCTTCCCAATTCGATTTCCCTGCACTGACTAAGTTTTTCAGCAGAGAAAATGAGTTCAGTCACTGCCAGATTCGTCAAGTTTATGAGGGTCTCCGTTCCTTCCTCGCCTACCTCCTCACAAGGAGCAGAAGCTAGTCCCGAAGAGCAGAGAGCTGCTGACGTGGGCTCTGGTCAAGGTGGATCTCAAGCTCAAAATCTGCAGAGGAGCATCAATCAAGAAAAGCAAGTGTTGTCACTTTAGAAAAAAAGGAAACAGAGAACTTGAGTGCACTCTGCAAAGTAAAGGAGAAAGCCATCATTTTTTGATTTCTGAAAAAGCAAAAGATAAGCCTATTATTATGATTCCTTTTGTCTGCCAGGTGAAGAGACAGAGAGAGTGCAACAGAAAAACGAAAGCAAAAGCAAGGAATAAAACACCCCACTAGTGATTTCCTTTTCTTGTATGATGTAATTTATTTTTCTTATCTCTCGGAGACATCTGTATAAACCCCATTAGAGGGTAATAATAAAAAAAAAATATAAAAAAAAAAGGGCAAAGCCCAAAATAAATGGGCTGGCATGTTGTGGAGGGCGAAGACCCATAAGCCCAAAATAGCACCAACCAGGTGATCAAAAGTACGGCCAGCACTACAAAAAATTATTCGGCAACCCGCCGCTATTACCATCAACCAGGTGATGAAATGTACAACCCGTACTCTAATATCATTTGGCAACTAGCCATTCATGCCACCAACCAGGTGATGAAATGTACAACCCGTACTCTCCTTCATGTCACCAACCAGGTGATCAAAAGTACGCCCAGTACTCCAAATTATACATGAGCATTACTCATGTTATTCATACATAAACATTCATGATCATCACTCATGACAATCATAAACATTCATGACCATCATTCATGTCAACATTCATGATCATCACTCATGTTAACATTCATGAGCATCACTCATGACAACATCCATGAGCATCACTCATGTCAATCAACATAAACATTCATGAGCATCACTCATGTCAATCAGCTTCAAAAGCTTCATTTACAGAGCTCTAACTTCAAAGCTTCACTTGCAAAGCTTCACCTACTAAGCTACAGTGCAGGGTATACAAATACCGCCTCCGAACAACCGCCATTTCAGCCCATACATGGATTCAATTTGAAGTCTCCAGCCAACAGACTCTATTGACCGAAGACTTGGGGGACTACATTATGTACCATATATTGGGCCTCAACTGGGCCTCATGAAAAATACTTGGGGGACTTAGCCCATTATTTATGTATTAAGGAGCGAGCTCTTATTCTATAAAAGGGACTCCCTCACTTTCATTAGAGAGCACCCATTATTCATGTACTGAGGAGCGAGCCCTTATTTTATAAAAGGGACTCCCTCACCTTCATTAGAGAGCAACGCCGCCAGCTGAGCAACCGCCTCGCCGCGAGCATCACTCATAACCCATCACTTATGTATTGAGGAGCGAGCCCTTATTCTATAAAAGGGATCTCATCACCACCATTAGAGAGCATCGCTGCCTACTGAGCAACCGCATCGCCGCGAGGATCAACTCTAGCCCATCATTTATGTATTGAGGAGCGAGCCCTTATTCTATAAAAGGGACCCCCTCACCTTCAAGCCCCACAAGCCGAGCTAACCAAGGCAACATAAGCCACAAGCTGAGTAGCCTCGCAACATGTGCTACTTATAGTTGATCATCATTTCACTTTGAGCACCGCCTCATATCAAGTACCAGTTCAAGACGACATCTAGTTACTTCGGCCCACACATGGACTGAATTTCAAGTCTCCAGCCAAAAGACTCTCTTGACTGAAGACTTGGGGGACTACTGTTTATACCATATTTAGGGCCTCGTATTTAGATCTCGTACAAATACTCGGGGGACTTAAATGTAATTATATGATAAAGGAATGGGCAAATATGTAATAAGTGAGGAGTCCTAATTCTATAAAAGGACCCCTCACCCTCACAATTAGGAGAGGCCAACATAGAGGCCATTTCTTAAGCATTCTCACCCCTCTCACATCCCCTCTCATATTCAGAGGTTCTCTCCCTCACCTCTGAGATAAATACAATAATCAGTGTGGACGTAGCCCAAACCTTGGGGTGAACCACGATACATCTTGTGTGATTTACATTTCATGCAGATTCACGGCCGGATTTACGTTGTTCCAAGACCTCCGGTTTTGTGCATCAACATTTACTGTTTATACCATATTTAGGGCCTCGTATTTAGATCTCGTACAATTACTCGGGGGACTTAAATGTAATTATGTGATAAAGGAATGGGCAAATATGTAATAAGTGAGGAGCCCTTATTCTATAAAAGGACTCCTCACCCTCACAATTAGGGGGGGCTGACTCTCACCCTCGGAGGCCAATTCCTAAGCCCTCTCACCCCCTCTCAAAGCTCTCACTCTCAGAGCTCTCTCTCCCTCAGATAAATACATATTCAGTGTGGACGTAGCCCAAACCTTGGGGTGAACCACGATACATCTTGTGTTATTTACATTTCATGCAGATTCACGGTCGGATTTACGTTGAGATCAGCCCTCGTGGTCTCTGAGCAGCCCAGCTTTTGAGAAAGCAAACGCCTATTCGATTTCTGAAGCTCCGTCGAATGTAGATTTTTATAGAGGCTGGCATTAAGTTACTCATCATACTTGAATTTCTGAAGTTGTACTACTCCGATGGATCTCAAATTTGGATATGTTGAAGTTCACAAGATAAGGAACAACTTTCATGAAGACGACTTTGCAATCTGAGCTATAGAGAATGTTGTTATCTTGCATCCACTCAGGCTGATTAGTGGAAACGAAAAGCAATTCCACCAAAGAAAAGATGAAAAAGAGAGAAAAGCTACTAATTGCACTTGATATTGTCTAGTCAATAGCATGCAGCATCAAACACACAAAAGTTGGAAATATTTTTAGATAAGGCATATATGAAGGTGTGACATCAAAACAAGGCTTCGTTACTTTGACAAATTAGTAGCAAGCAAGACACCTCATTCGGCAACTCTCCTCGCCTGAAGACTTGGGGGACTCCCACCATATGCTACTGCACCTTGATACTCGGAAGTCTCACAACCACTCAGTGACTTGAATTTTTCAAGTCTCCAACCGAGAAGTTTTCCTCACTCGGGAAATTAAGGGAACACTACCTCAAACTACATGCTTCACTCACAAAGCTTCAACAATACAAGTTTCAACAAAAGAAAAAATTCAGCCAACTTTCTGAAGAATGCTTTGGTGTATTTAACACAATACGTTGAAATGAAGCAAGCTTATTTATTAATATTTCCGATAAGCTACAAATATGTACATACACATGAGTCAAAATAAACAAACAAGAGGGAGCCTTCACAAAGGTTGCTCAGGGGAAGTCTCAGCAATCGGGAGAGCCCCAGAAAGACGAAGCACCAGAGATTGATTATCCGGAGCCTCAACACTTGGTGAAGCTCCAGAGGACGAAGGCAGAAGTTGCCTCTGGAGTAACGCCACAAACCTCTGATGATCATTCTGAATCCGCACTTCGGACTCCTGCAGCTGATCAAGCTTCCTCTTCATGCTTGTTGAGTAATTAGTTGCGAGCATGTGCAACTCCTTATTCTCATGCCTAAGCACTCTGACCTCTTGCCGAAGACTAGCCACTTCAGCCATCAACGACTCAACCTGACGAGATCGAGCAAGAAGGCGCTGGCCCATGTTTGATACTGAGCCTGCACATCGGACGCTGTAGGCCAGAGAGTCCTGAACAGCGAGTTCGTCGGACCGCCTGGAAAGTATTCTAGTGTCTCTAGGAGTGAGAAGATTTCTGGCCACCACCGAAGCGGTTGTATCATTCATCATCATGGAATCCCCAACTGTAAGAGGACCATTTGGGGATACGAATGACGGCTGCCAAATGTTGGTTGGAGAAGATAGGTCACTATCTTCCCCGACATTCAAGTTAAGGCGACGATCAGAAGGGCAAGACATATTCGAAGGTGTGGAGAAAAAGAAGAGGTCGGACAAATCAAGTTCTTAGAAGTGCAAGTATGGAGCTTCTACTGGTGGAGATTCAAGTATGATGTGGAACTTAATGCCAGCCTCTATAAAAATCTACATTCGACGGAGCTTCAGAAATCGAAGAGGCGTTTGCTTTCTCAAAAGCTGGGCTGCTCAGAGACCACGAGGGCTGATCTCAAAAATCGAAGAGGCACTTCCTTTCTCAAAAGCTGGGATGCTCAGAGACCACGAGGGCCGATCTCAGAAATCGAAGAAGCACCTGCTTTTTCAGCCTCGTCAGCACCTGTCACATGCACACTCAGCTTTGCGGAAATTACGGGCAATCTGTCGAAGATTTCTGGTGAAGTAGAAAGCACGTGAATCTTACTGTTCAGTCACCACTCTCCACATGCACCATCAACTCCTCGGGTACCACATATAACTTTGTCAAAAATCTCTGACAAAGTTTAGGCACGAGAACTTCGAAGTTCCAGCTACCCTACTATTACCCACAGGGGTAAAGGAACAACATCACTGCTTGACAACTGGAAAGTCCCTATGTGTGTCGACCTCCGTGTTTTGCGGCAAGACAGGTTGGCAAGAACGTCCAACCTTTACTCACTTTCGAGAAAAGACTCCCAACATAATTACTTTCTCAAAAACCGAAACGGCGCCACTCTCCGAATCTCGAGGGCCAGACTCCTAACGAGATTACTTTCTTGAAAACCGAATAGGCACAGCTCTCAGAACTTCGAGAACCAGATCTCCTTAGATAAATCTTGTCTGTAATCTTCACACGCAACATCAGCTTTCCAGATACAACATACCACTTTTTCAAAGTGCTCTGACAAAGTTAAAGCACGTGAAGCTAGCAGCTCCCACTACATTGCTGTGACCAAGAAGGGTAAAGGAATAGCATTACTACTTGCTATTGGGAAATCCCTATATACGTCGACCTCCATCCTCTAAGGACAAGCAAACCTGCAAAAATGCTCAACTCTTTCTCGCATTTGAGAATGCACCCTCAACATAACTTCTCGAAATACTCAGCTTTATTTCCCCCCGATAATACCTCAGCAAATAAGCCACACCAAGAACAAGAGTATCTCATATCATCAGGGTCGAAAGCAAGAGTATCCCATATCATGCTTTCTCCCTGTCATTGTCCTTGTCCTTGTCCACACCTGCAGGACAAGGAGAAAGAGAGCAGTCAGTCGGAACCTGAAATCAAACCTCCAATCGGGAACTGACTGCCTGAGACCTCTGCCCGGTTACTTACTTAACATTGCTCTCGAGTACTCATCCGCAACTGCTGTCAAGGTCACGAATTCCACCGGTAAATACCTCATGACAGTTGATCAGATATTGGCTCTTTACACTGAAGCTGCCAAGCGTGGATGAGTCACTAGGAAGGAATGTTCTGAAGGACCATTTAAATGCAAAGGGTACACACCACTTCTGCCAGGCAAAAGATTGAAGCAGAAGGTTCAACGATGAGCTAAAACAGATCGCTACAACACGAGAAGCTTTAACAACCTTTCACTAGCACCGCCGCCGAAGAGCAAAACCTCGCCATACCACATTCATTACTTTGTCAACAGCAAGAGTATCCCATATCATCAAGGTCGATCATACTCTAGATTTGATGGACTTGTTTTGACCCTCAAATTCTTGAGTCGACTCACTAAGGCGTCGTGAACTGCACATGTTGATTCATCACCCTTGAATCAAATCCTTAAAGATCATGTCACCAACGACCCTTGAAGATATCACAAGCCCCATTCAAGATCAAGTGTCCGCCACCTTGAATCGGATTCAGTTCAAGATTAAGTCTGTGGAAAGTCCTTTGGAGGAGACTAGAAAACCCTCCAACACAGTTCAAGAATAAGCATGTGGAAAGTTACTTCTTCAAAAGCAAAAGTATCTCATATCATCTCTTCTCCATCTGCTTCTCCTTATCCTGACAGCTGAATGAGAGACAAGGAGAAGGAGAACAATCAACCGGAAGCCGAAGTCGAACCTCCGATCCTGGGTTGCTTGCTTGGAAGCCTGACTCCTTACCTTATCGGTTACCTCATTCGACAGATCTCCTAGCTCGGCGACTTGAGGGACTCCTACTATAGGGTTTGTATCGCACTTGGCCAAGCCCGAAACTACAAGTAAGCTTCAGGTGAAATTGATACATTACCTTGTGCATCTCCACCGGTTGAAGACACCACCCCTGAATGGAGGAAGCGTACTTCCAGAGAAGATGTCACATCTACCTATGAGAAAGATAAGGCAAGTGAAGACGATACCACACCTCGGTACTTAGAAGTTTCGCGATTACTCAGCGGCTTGGATCTTGCAAGTCCCCAACCGAGGAGCTTCCCTCACTCGGGAACTTAGGGGAGCACTGTTTGTACCATACTTGACCAATCCCGAAACTACTTAGCACCGGTCAACGTTATACCGTCAAGGATCCAGAAGAGCTTCCCTTCAACCAGGAGGCCAATCACAATGCGACACGTGTCGACATCAGAAGCCAATCACAGCGCGACACGTGTCAACATCAGAAGCCAATCACAACATGACACGTGTCAATGTCAGAACAAAACTAGAAACTCTCTTCTATAAATAGGGATCATTCTCCCACAATAATCTCTAATGTCATTTTGTACTAAACTATTCACTAGAACTCACAAAATGAGAGCTTGAACCAATGCATTTGTGTAAACCCTTCACAGTTAATGAGAACTCCTCTACTCCGTGGACGTAGCCAATCTGGGTGAACCACGTATATCTTGTGTTTGCTTCTCTGTCTCTATTCATCTATACACCTATCCTCGCTAGTGACCGAAGCAACCAAGCGAAGGTCACAAAACCTGACACTTTCTGTTGTACCAAAGTCCTCGCTGATTTTGTGCATCAACAATGTTAAAGTCAAGTGAGTATACTTCTTGATACTCCCCTGAATTTGACAAACTTCCAAATGAAAACTACACCCATGCCAAATCAAACAATTTATGCATATCGATTCCTTGAACAAGATTCTGGAAGGTAGACTTCGACAGTGACTTTGTGAAGAGCTTAGGTTGTCCTGGGAACGGATTTGTTTAACTTCAATCTTCTGATGTTCTTGCTACTAATGTGAGATGAAGAATTTCAACATAATATGCTACATACGGAGGCATTCTGAATGTAATTGCCATTTCAATGACCCCGATGACTTCTCTGAAGAGAGCGATAGTGATGATGATGATGATGATGATGAATATCATAATTATCAAGCGGAAGGAGCCATGAGACAAAGCATTAAGAAATAACATAGCTGCAAGTGTGATGAATGTATCTTATTAGACTACTTTTATATTGACAATACGTTTCAGTTGGTTGATGGTATTTCAAATGCATGAACTGTCACAGCCCGTCCCGAGAATTTATTATCGTGGTTGTGAAAAGACAGATTTACCTTTGAGCGTTTGTGACATCGTGGGGCTATGTGTGGTTGAGGACCAATGTGTTAAGTCCCTATTATTTTGGACCCAATTGGAAGTAAGAAAATTATTAGTTGTGATTGGTGACTTTGGACCACACACACACCCATAACCTTCTCTCTCTTCCATCCCGTGTTCTCTCTCTATCTCTTAGACTCTCTCTCTCCTTCAAAATCGTACAGACTCAAACCCAAAACCCTTTGAATCGTGACGGATCGAGGATTCTAAGACCACCATTGTGTTCGTGAGGACCATACGAGTCTTGGGGTACACATTCCAGGTAAGAGCTCCATCGTTTTCACGTCGAAACCATAACTTTGATTTGAGGTACTATTCATGCTCACGTAAAATGTTGATTTTTATGGAATTTCAAGACCATAGGAAGCTTTAGGAGGTTCTAAGGAGGCTTGGAGTGCTTCGTTGGAAAGATTTAGACGTCGAGATAGCTAGTTTCGAAGTTGGCCGGTTTCCTCGAATTTCTCCGGCAAGATTTCATGGTTTTTGGAGCTTTAAACAGGTATAACGTTGTTCTACTCATCTCCAGCTTTCTATTGGTATAAATTTCATGAAAAATGGTTAAGAAACGAGGGAGAAAGAGGCAGTTACAGGTCTGCCTAGAATCCGGCGCCAGCGACGCTGTTCCGGCGTCTGGAGGTTGAAGGTGATCAAATTTCAATGACCCCGATGACTTCTCTGAAGAGAGCGATAATGATGATGATGATGAAGAATATCATAATTATCAAGCGGAATGAGCCATGAGACAAAGCATTAAGAAATAACATAGCCACAAGTTTGATGAATGTATCTTATTAGACCACTTTTATATTGACAACTTTTGGTTTGTTATTTTGCTGAAGTACGTTTCAGTTGGTTGATGGTATTTCAAATACATGAACAATGTTGCACTAATGAACCCTAGCTATTTAGTTTGAAATATTTCAATTTTTTAAAGTAATTTGTCGTAATAATTAGTATTTGATATAGGTTGAAATTAAGATTAACTATTTTTGTTAAACAAAGTAATTTAATAATTGATCTTTATTTGCCAAACAATTAAATTAATAGGCATATTCAGTATTTTGTCTTTTTTGTCATTTTGCATAATCAGAGTTGTTTTACATAAAAGTTTACTAAACATTATAATATAGTTTTTTCTGCTAAAAGCACTTTTGTAACTATAATTTACTAAATATTTTTCTGTTTTATTTTACAGTTACTTATTCTAATGCATAAAAGCTTTTTTTTTTTTTTTTTTTCAAAGAACAGCATATTAGACTAGCCCAAACGAAGACAAAGCTTAATCAGAAAGGTTTTCCCAATCTTTCGTAGTAATACAGCTTGACGCAATCAGTTTCAGCCATTGCCAAGCTTCCTCAGGAATTGATTGGAGGCGAAGATCATGGTTCCAATAACCTAGCAAATCTCCATTTCTCAGACTCGCAGGTTAGTTTTCCCCCAAATCTTTTTATTTCTGCCTTTTCAAATTTCTTTCGTTGGTTTGTTTCTCGATTCGGTCAGCATTTTCCATGTGATTTTTCGCATCAGGGTTTTAGCTCATTAATTTTGGTACTTGATTCACTTGTTCGTGTGAAAAAGTTGAAATTTCTGCAAATAAAATCGAAATGGAATTGGAATTATATATTTTGTAACAGTTGGTATGAATTTGATGTTGAATTGTACTGGATTTTAACTATTACCATGGAACCAAGATACTAGTATGAAGAACAACAAGATTGAAAGAGAGATGTTGCACAGAATTTCTGAGTTAGAATTGGATTTTCGGTCTTGATGCTGCTGCATATTTTGTTGAATTGTTGGTTTTTAATTGTATATCGATCACAGAGTGTTTTAAGTTTGTGTGGATTTGAAGAGTAATGCTGCTACAAATGAAAAACGAGAAACTTTAACTTCAAGTTCGTGAAGGGCATTGTTATTAAGAATTTTGTATGAGGCGAAAATATGGCAATGGAATGCAATCTATATGCTAAATCTACTCGATTGGAGAAATAGATAAATTCAATGATTCCATAAGGTGATAAAAGAATAAAAGCAAGCTTAGAGAAAGAATAATTCATCAAGAGAGAGGAGAAAATGTTTGTGGCAGTGTTTGAACTGCATATCATAAGGGTGTTTCTCAAATTGATTCTCCAAATATCAGTCGATTATGGAACAACTTATTGACAATGCCAAGCTTTGTTAGTGGAAGGAAGTTTAGCATTGCTAGTTCTAGTCTTTGGTTGGCATGGTTACCAGGGGCGCGATTGCTACAGTGAATTCAATATTCAGCATGCAACATTGTTGTTGGGTTATATCAGGCTTACTTATCTAAAATTCTTATGGTTCTTATAATTTTGCAGGGCACCCACTCAGCCATACATTAGAATGGAACTGCAAGGTGATGGATCAGATGTGATCAGTCAAACGGAACTGACCCAAGAGCCACTTTTATGTGGACTTCCAGATGATATTGCTCTTTTCTGCCTAGCAAGGGTGCCTCGGAAGTACCATACCCTCCTAAAGTGTGTCTCAAAAAGATGGAGAGACTTGGTGTGTAGTGAAGAGTGGCATTCTTACCGTAGAAAGCATAAACTTGATGAGACTTGGATCTATGCTTTGTGCCGAGACAAGTTGGACCGCCTATGCTTTTATGTGTTGGATCCAAACTCATCGAGACGGTCTTGGAAGCTTGTTCATGGGCTTCCGCCTCGTATCATGAAGAGAAAGGGAATGGGTTTTGAAGTTCTAGGAAATAAAGTTTACTTGTTGGGTGGTTGCGGTTGGTGCGAAGATGCTACTGATGAGGTCTACTGTTATGATGCTTCCCTGAATGCTTGGAGTGAAGCTTCTCCCTTGTCCACTGCGAGGTAATACTTCTCACTTATACTTTATGCATAGTTATTTGCTCGGGTAAAGCTGGAATTTGATTTCTCCCAGGTTCAAAATTCAAATATATTTCACCTGCTGAGGGGGCAATGTATTTTATGCAATACTAAGGAGTAGCGATTATTTTATGCTCATGAACCTTCTGAGCACGTTGATTGCTCATTGTTGAATGCTATCTGGATGGTAGTAAAAGCTCTTGCAAATAATTATGCGTCTTTTTGTTTGTTTTGGTAATCTTAAAGAGCTTTTGGTTTATTTGATTTGTGCATGCAGGTGCTACTTTGCTTGTGAAATATTGGATGACAAAATATATTCCATTGGCGGGTTGGGTTCAATTTCAAGCTATCCGCATTCTTGGGACATATATGACCCTTGCACTGATAGTTGGAAATTTCACTCAGACCCAAACATCGTTCCTGAAATTGAGGATTCTGTGGTCATGGCCGGGAAGATTTACATTCGTTGTGGCACTTCTGCTGTAACTTCTCATGCGCACGCTGTTGTTTATGAACCGTCAAGTGGGACATGGCAGCACGCAGATTCTGAAATGGTTTCAGGCTGGCGAGGTCCAGCAGTTGTCATAGACGGAACCCTCTATGTGTTGGATCAGAGTTCAGGAACGAGGCTGATGATGTGGGAGAAGGAAACTAGGGAGTGGATCCCTGTCGGGAGGCTGTCATCCTTGCTTACTAGACCGCCCTGTCAACTCGTAGCTATTGGGAAGAAATTTTATGTTGTGGGAAAGGGGCTTAGCACAGTCATGTTTGATGTTGAAAATGC
Organism: Malus fusca; assembly: GCA_035220775.1. NCBI lineage: Eukaryota > Viridiplantae > Streptophyta > Magnoliopsida > Rosales > Rosaceae > Malus > Malus fusca. Next base: position 18,272,840 of record CM069059.1, on the reverse strand, counting down.
AGGGAATATGGAAGGGGTGATGGTTAGTTCTTCAATACCTAAATTGAATTCAAACATTGATGTAATCGGCTGTAAATGTTTATCGATTTGAAATTCTTGTAACCGAAGGAGTATTCGGAAACTACCATTGTATAATACTCTGTACTGTACATGCTTGGATGTATTTGGACGACTCATAAAAAAGAATTTAATTAAATTATTTATAAGTATTTCTTGATTACCTTTCTTAAAATTTGAAGCTGTGAATTTTTAAGTCGACGATACGGTTCAGCAACTTCGATCCCTTAGGAAGGACAACATTGGAACTCTGTAAAATATGCGTCCAAGAGTGGAGCAGTCAAACGGCCCGTCTAGCTCAGTTGGTAGAGCGCAAGGCTCTTAACCTTGTGGTCGTGGGTTCGAGCCCCACGGTGGGCGTCAGCTTATATTTTTAAACTTTTAAATCGCCATAAAGGACCAATACGCTGCGTTTTGTAAAAAGCTTATATTGTGCTGTTATTATTGTAGTTGATAAGGTGAAGATATCTGAAAGAGGAGCTTTCTGGGAAATTGGCAACATACTAAGGTATACTTCAAATTCAAGGCACACTTTCTTCAGTAGTTACAGCGCAACGAAAACTTGTACTGTTTCATTTTACAAATCAAATTTGATCACTTTTAAAACATCTGTGCCATTCTACATCGATTAACAGCAGATACAAAAGCGATCAAAGGTTCGCAATCTTGGTCAACTAGTCCTTTTCTTTTGAAACGCAGAACGTATGATTCTGTTTTGAGGATCTAATTTGTCAATCTTTGAAGAACACTCTTCTGCTCTCTTCAAAACAATAGGCAAGGCAGCAACGTTGCTGGGAATTTTATCTTTATGCAATTGCATCCTCTCAAAAGTCTGATCTCCATCGGCCAGGGATGCCCACTTATTCGAAGCAACTTGTTCTGCAGCTGCAAAATATACACACGTTAAGAAGTGCTTCCATTGCAACAGGAAGTTTATCGGTAAAAAACGGAAAACACATGCTACTTTTTTCAAGTCTTATGACAGATACAAGAAATTCTACACCAGGTACAAATAAAGCACCAATCTTACAGGCAAAAAACAATATAACAAATTTTTAGACCTTTTTTTTTTTTTTTTGAATGAAAAGGGGACCAACTGGTGGCCGAGAAGACTCACAAGGCATTTCAACCACACCTAGCCACCTTCGTGTGATTCACCGGCACCAGGAATTAGACGTATTTGTTTTAAAGTTTAATCTTGCAGCACCAATAGGTGCAAACCTAGTTGAAAAAACTTATTTATTTTCATATCACCTTGCAACCACTGTAATCTTTGACTCGTCATTGTCTCCATCATGATCATACAAAGTTCACTGTGACTCATAATCGCTTTTGCTATGTATCAACTACATAACCAGAGACATCATCTCCACCTTCGCGTTTCCATTGACACCGACACTAAGATGGCCACTGTGACCACCACCAATGTTGTCTCCAATAACATTTGTACATCACTATGCAATGCAACATAAGAACATACCATTGTTTCACTAATTTACTCCACTCTTCAGTGATCACCATGGAAGGGAGAGGAATTTTCTCTCACTTAAGCTTTTCCACTATTGAGTCTCCCTTAGTGAGATGGAAAAATAAGCAGACATCATCGCATTATCAGCCATGTTCGGCGTGTGAGCGCCGATATGCTAGTATGAACTGTATGATCACTACCTACAAAGATGGGTTGCTAAACACTATGTCATTGTCAATGCAAACTTTTCCCATCCATATCATTATTGTCCAGAAACATAAAAATCCATCCAAATCTCTTTGCAGCCACCAAAACAAAATTAGAATTCCACCTTTCCTATAAAAAGACCCCAACTTTTCATTTTCTATTCAAACCTATAATTTTCTCAGCTACCGAACAGACCTTACAGAGTTTCAAACAGTATCAATCTGATAACCACGATATTCATAATTCATTATACTATAACCCTATAAATTTTACAAAACCCAACAGGTTAAGAGGACCGAACCAAAATTTGGAGCTCCGGACGTCCCTGGTCCCGACCCATCCAAAAATACGGGCCGCTGGACGGCGAGAATGGAGGCGACGGTGTTCTTGAGCTGAACTGGTAAAGTTGCTCTGTACTCGAGAACCTTCTTCGCCATTTCATCCACTTGGCGCTCCAGCTCCTCATCTTCCTGGTCGGGTCCTCTTTCGTTCAGCGCCATGCCTCAAATCTAGGTGGTGGTGAGCGAGCAAGCGAGTGAGTGAGGAGAGTGAGACTCTGTGCGCGAATCAGGTTGGGGTTTCGCTTTGGAGGGTAATTGTGTTTTAATCTCAATGTCAGGGTTTTTCGGAATTTGAAATTCACTAGAAACTTCAACCCGCGCTGCTGCGGAATTGAAAATTGTATGGAAGATTATGTTTGAAAGATACGAAAGATTGTGTCATAGAAAATTAATCTATTTATCAAATTGTGAAAAGAAGCTTTCCAACCCATCTGATATTCAAATTGAAAATTTGAGTGATAAGAGAACAATACATCAGTTGTGCAATGGAAAACATAGCATTCGAACACATCCAACAGAGGAAAAAAAATTACAACAAACCTTCATTAACTGTGGATGGAATACCAACAATAAAAAATTTCTTTGTTTTGAAATCATTGCCAAAGATTTTCAAACTCACGATCATTAAGTAAGGGATCATCTGAAAGTGAAAGGAACAGTCGTCATTCCTTCTGAGTCTCATAAGATGTGCCCACTACAGCAGGTGTCCCTGAAGTAGCACATAATTATGTAAGCAGAAAAGAAAAAAGAAAAAAGAGATCCTAAAAGACCATTGAAATCAATTTTCAAAATACAAACATCTAAGAAGCTTAAACCTGAATCAAATATCACTATTCGATAAAAATAAACTCAATATTTACTAAATGAATGTAGAACTTGTATTGCATAATATGCCTACTTCATATAATTGCTAATAAAAGGAACAATTCCTTATCTATATGGATATTAAAAGGAACATCAATTCAACAATGTGTCCATTGCTTTCATTCTCAAGCACACAATACAAATAAACCAACGAAGGATTCAACTCTTAAGTGAACTAATCAATGTCATTATATATTTACTAATTGCTCTAACTCAAAAACGCATAATTGTCTTCAACCTTTTTCTCAATTCTCTATACAATCAATCATAACAAAAGAAGGAAGAGGATGATGCTTACCTGCTTGTTGTTGATCACATGTGTGACGTGAATACTACTTACTCCATCCATGACCAAGCATCGAAGTAGTTTCTCCATTCTCATCTGAACTCCCACCAGGCCCAACTGTCCCAATAACATTATATATTATTATTTCTTATAGTAGTTATCAAACCCATCAACATTCCAAAGCACAAATCACAAAATTAATTACATAATTCAGGAGAAGGTTTTAGCATACAAAGAAAACAAAACTTACTTTTGGTTATGATTACATCCCTTAAAAGCTCAATTCATTAGGATCACACAATTTAAAAACTCAATTCATACATACATTCGAATATCATTTGAGATTTCCACTCCCATAAGCAGTGATACTAAAACAAGCTACATACTACGATTGCCATTGGTAAGAAACTATTTGGCCTGGTTTTCCAAGCACACCAAGAACTAAGATCCTAACAATTAGACCATGGTTAGTAATTCATTAATTCGTTTATATCATAAATTTCGCGGCCAAGCCCAGAAGCAACAATTTTTTTGCCATTTTCATCTTCTATACCATGAACTTTCGACTCAAAAAAATTGTCTTTCTCCCTGCCTAATGTGTAATTCCAATGCACACAAACACTGACTAACCAATCAATTCATACAGATAATGCAAATATCAATTTCCTAGTAACATTGTTCTTATACGAAGATAAAATCAACTAAATCCAACAATCCAAGAACTACCTCTACTTGTACCATCACATCTAAGTTCCTCGCAAGTCGAGCAACCCTCAACGACGGAATCCACGATGGAGAATCCATTATCCACAACCGGCCAGGATGCTCTGACAGTCTTTACGAAGGGCCATGTGCTCACCACCACAGGGTACTGCCCTGAATTCAAAGCTTCGTGGCCTATGACCTAATAACCCATCAATAAAAATACAATCTTTAATAAAATAATACCACCCAATCATGCATGTAACGAAAGAACCAACTTTTTCCTCTTTAAATAAAAAAAATTAAAATAAAATTATGCTCAGTTTCTAGGTTTCCTTGCTTTTTAATTATTTTTCTGAGGAAACAAACAGAAAGTAGGAAAATGATGAGATGCAGAGAGAGATGGACGAATTGGATTAGAGAGGAGTCGGAAGCGGGATTGCCAGTTCTTTGTAAATTCGCTGGAAACGGAGCAGTTAGGGTTTGAAGCGAAAACTACAAATTCGAAGCATAGCTTGACATGCAATAGGTGTAGAAAGTACCTGAGGTGATGAGGAGCCATTTCAGAACAATGGAATTGTCGAAATCATCGCTGGCCGCAACTGTGTATCCAGCGAGTCGTGGAGAGAAGAGTGAGGGAGAAGATATAGAAGGGAGAAGGAAGAATATGAGGAGAACATTTCGTTTTGGTTGGTTTGAGGTTTGAGAGTTTTCAGAACTCGTAGAGAGGAGTTCATGTGTGATTCGAGAAGGCTTAGGACTGTGTCGAACAGAAGCAGCAACTACAGATTTAAGGGTGAAAATAGGAGAAAAAGAAATGGAAAAAAATAAAGTCTTTATATATTTTCTCAGACAGTGGCGAACATGCAATAACAAAAATTAAACAGGGGCAAAATCGTCAGTGCACTGTGCTTATGAACAGTGATTCAGTGTGTTTTCAGTTTTAGTATAGATTGAATTTGGGCTAATATTTTTTTAGTAGATCGATATTTTTACACCAAGAGACGGAGGAGTTCGACTAAGTTACACAATAGGCAACCTAATTTGGTATCGAATTTGTCATCTACGAGATTCGAATCTAAGACCTCTCACTTTCAAGTGAAGAGAAATACTACCAGACTATAGTACTGTTAGCTCTTTTGGGCTAATTATACATTACAGTTGTTTTAGGTACAATGATATATTTTACATTGAGGGGATGGGGGAGTTCGGCTAAGCCATACAATGAATAATTTAATTTGGTATCGAATTCGCCTATACACGATTCGAACTTAAGATCTCTCACTTATTACACAATTTATTATATGTTTCGGGTGTTTTTTAAATTGAGCCATGAAATTTTATTTTTCACAATGCTTTTTGAGATTTTAAAATGGTATTAATTTATTTTTTTATCTTTCGAATTATTTGATTCTTCATTAAATAATTAAATTATTTAATTCATTATCGATGTATTCAAAGTCATTTAGTATTATGATCTAGTGGAGTATTCCTCTTCACTTGTAAGTAAAATGTCTTAGGTTCGATCTAGCTAAAGATAAGTTTGAATTACATTATTGCTAGCCCATTGTAAGACTAAACTCATCCCTCCCCTTAGGGTAGATAATATCGTTTTTTCAAAAGAAAAAAAAACCGTACTTGGTTTGACATGTAGTCTACATTTGTACCAAATTGACTAAAAACTTATTAATTTAGTAGAGAATTAGACGTTCAAGTGGATAAAATGTGTAAATTAATACAATTGCAAAATCAACCAAGAAAAGTACACTATTTTCCCATTCAACTTTCTCGGTAACCAAACAAGAAGTCGACAAAATCCTAACTTTACTGAACGAAGAGTACGAGGTTGCTCTCCGGCCTACTCGTTCTAAAACCCCAGAAACAGACAACTGACAGACCTTGTCGACTCCGAAACATCATAAGTGTTCACATATATTTCGAACGTACTAATTAATCAGCTGCATTATCCCTAATCCAACTCTTAATTCCCTTGAAACAAAAATTAAAAATCACACTTCTCTATTTTTTTTTTCTTTTTTCTGATTGCTTTCAGAGTTTTTCTTATTTCATCTCATGGAAGATTGCTTGTCATCATCTAAGGTCATCCTGATTCTCATATTTTCAAATCACTTGTCTGACAGCATTTTTTTTTCCAATTTATTGTCTTAAAAAATTTCGTTTTTAGTATTTAGTTTTAGTGTCGTTCATTTTCCTAGGAAACAAATAGAGGGTCGGATTAAAATCTAAAATCCAACTAAAAATTCGCATCTTTCTGATAGGAACTTGTGATTTTTTTTTTGGTGACACAAATTTTTGTTTTTTTGGTGCGTGGATTTTAATTTCCTAACAATTGTAAGAAAAATGTTGAAAACATTACTTGCTGCTGCATCATGCAGAAGTCTCAAAAGATTGTTGGATTTGAAGGTCCATACCGGCTGCTATATTGTTCGGGCAAGGGTGACAAAGCAGGAGTGATGTGCGAGCTAGAGAAAGGCGTGGAGCCGAATTTAGCTGACTATAATAAGAGAACAGCTCTTCACTTGGCATCCTGTGAAGGCCACACTGAGATTGTTATTCTGCTTCTTCACTCTTCAGAAAGGTGCTGATGTGAACTCCACAGATCGTTGGGGCCGCACTGTAAGTTCAACCGTGTTTTTTCCATTGATGCGCGAATTTGTCAATTTGGCTCATAAGAAGTACTAAAGCATTTTCTATGACATAGGGTTACATAAATTATAAACATACATAAATATATTGATTGTCACAATTTGTTTAGTTAGAAATATGATCAAAATAAAGGAACACAGAATATAATCAAAAGAAAAATTATATTTTACTTTGAGGATGTTCCGAATATCTTTGTGATGGTTTTTTTCCTTTCATCATATTCTTACTGTCTTCCAATTAATACAAATGGTTTGAGGCATTTGCTGATATAAATGATATTTTGCAGCCACTGTCAGACGCTCGTAGCCTCAGTCAAGAGGCGATTTGCAAGATATTGGCGGCTAAGGGTGGCATAGATCCGGTACTTAACTTTCCTAAAACACTTCTGTTGTCTTGACAGATGACCAACATCTTTGTTTTCTATGTAGCCTGCAATCTGCATTTCTTTTGAAATGATTAATAATTTATATATAAGTGTTCTTACATATTGTTTGAATGTATGAACTTATTGGAAAATGTAATTTTTTTTGTATGTTAAAGGTAGGGCTTGATTCCCAGCTTCCATGCTATGAAGTTAATCACACTGAGGTGAACATGGATGAAGCAGCACTTATCGGAGAGGTAAATTTCGTTAATTCATCTTCTTTTGGAAAATAATCAACACGAATTGACCTCAGTGCATTTTCTATTCTAACTTTGTCCATATATGTGAAATATCTAACCTCTGGACCTACACATTCTTGGTTTTATATCCCGCTTGTGATACTGCATTTACTTAAATTACATAGCCCTGCAGGGATCATATGTTGAGATTTATTTAGTGAGGTGGCGCGGTACAGAAGTTGCTGCTAAAATAATCCGTTCCTCCATTGCTTCCAATCCGAAAGTGAAGTGAGTTTCTCTCTGCATATCTTTGATCTGATGGTTTGTCATCCTCTTGTAGATGCCAGAATAAATGGATCATATCAGTTAAAGTAAAAATGTCAGCCATAAGATTATAACATGTATAAATTTGCTATAAAGCTGCGGAGAGTTGTAAATTTAACTCTGTATCTTTATTTTCGATTCAAGGAAGTTGAACTAAATTTCTAAATGCAGGAATATCTTTATGAAGGAACTCGCTTTGTGGCAAAATCTTCGCCACCCTAATATTGTACAATTCCTTGGTGTTCTAAAGCACCCTGACCGCTTGATCTTCCTTACTGAGTATCTTTGCAATGTCAGAACGTTATCTTGTCCAACATTTAACTTTTTTCCTTCGAAATTCATGTTCATGTTTCTTACACCAATGTGAATGCAACAGGGAAGTTTGCATGATATATTAAAAAGAAAAGGAAGGCTTGATCTGCAAACTGCACTTTCTTTTGCTCTAGATATCACTAGGTACGCATTTACACTACTGCTATGTGGATCTGTAATATAATTTACCATCTTGTACTGTGTTCACGGGTGAACTTTGTTGATTATATAATGCATACTTACAATGAGTAACCTTGCATTACAGAGGTATGAATTATCTTCATCAGCATAAACCGCACCCTATAATTCATTGGCATTTGACACCAAGGTACAGCTCAAAAAAATTGTTTAACATATTTTGTAAGTCAAAATACACGACTTTCTGCTTAGCAAAGTGCTACGGATTTTGTTCTGCTAATATTTCTTCTTTGTTCTGTAGAAATGTTTTACAAGATGGAGCTGGGTGACTCAAGGTAACAGATTTTGGCTTAAGCAAAATTGCACAGGAAAATGATGTATCGGGTTATAAGATGACTGGACAAACAAGTTCATGTAAGACATGCAATTCACTCAAAATCAAGTATATATCCCTAAATATTTCGATGCTTTCTCTGATTTGATCTTGTGATATTTGCTAGATCGTTATATGGCACCTGAGGTTTATCGTCGAGAATCATATGGAACGAGTATTGATATCTTTTCGTTCGTTCTAGTAGTCCATGAGGTGAGCTTTAGAAACTTAAGGCTCAAGTAATCTTCATTATAAACACGAAAGTTATTCCTGGAATATCGAAGTTGCCCCTACAGAATGTCATACATAACAATGGCTTTTGCATATATATAGATGTTTCTCGGAGGACCACCTAGTCTGGCAGAGGAACCGGAAAAAATTGCAGACAAGCGCGCATACGAGGATTCTCGACCACCTCTCTACTCTTATCTGCACCCGGAACCAATCGGGACGTGAGTGTTCTTGGACTACTTTAAATATCTCACCGTATCAGATTCTTTAACAATGATAACACCTTACAGCTACATATATCACAAGCACTACTAAAAAAAACAAAGAACTTCTAATAGTTTCTGGTGCTAAGAAATTGCAGTTAAAATATGTTGTCTGCATGTAAAAATTGTTCGCTTAAAGAACTCATCGCTCTCGAATTTGTTTCTAAACTTGCATCTAAAACTAAACTCAGTCCACTAATGCAAGAGTTTAGAAGCTAAACATAGTGTTTTCGAGGTTAGTTTGACGTTATTATGTTTTAAAAAAACCATTGCTTCTACTCTCTGTGAGGATAATCAACTGTAAAATAAAATAGTTAAGCGTTTTAGTTGCATGATTACAAATTAAATGTTCTCTGCTTTGCGTAATGTAGGCTTCTTAAAGCATGCTGGCACCAGAATCCAGATTGCCGGCCGACGTTCGAAGAGATTATTTTTCATCTGGAGGAAATTCAAGCTGCCTTTCAGGACAAGATGAAAATGGGTAACTGTAGTGGTGCTTGTGTCATCTCATAAATGGAATTTATGGAAGTCAAATATGTCGAGAAAGTTTACTCTTCTTTTGTGGGTATGTGTACATGCATGTAGCATTTTCTGTACAAACTTGTTTACAAGATTAACAGCTACCAATTTATTACTACTTTTACCATCTATTTGTACCATCTCTTTAATAGAAATAGAACTTACGTTGGCCGGTCCTATCTCTATTAGAAAGATTATATAAATAATGGTAAAAATAAGTGGTGAGTATAGCAGTACTGTTTTATTTATCGGAACCAGGTTCTTTACCTTCCGAAACTCTTACAAATAGTAGTGAAAGCGTTATAAAATAATGTTAAACAAGCGAACAAACCGTCTGGGTGGTGTAGTCGGTTATCACGCTAGTCTCACACGGTCCCCGGTTCGAACCCGGGCTCAGACATTCCAGTTATTCATTTTTATTTGGACATCCTATATTCCAATTGTTCTTTTCTCCCCTTCCCTTTTTTAGGCTCTCCTATATTTTCAACTGACAGGTGACGGAGGGAATATCGATATAAATTGAAAATTTAGGAGTGCTCAGAATGAGATTGAAAGTTTAAGGGCAAAATGAAACAAACCTTATAATTCAGGGGTTATTGCCACGTTTACCCCAAAGAGGAAAACTCATTTAGGCGTAGCCAATTTCTTCATGTGATCCGTCCAAACTTGCAACATGGTTTAAGAACTTATTTCTTTCTTTCAAAAAACCAGAAGAGCCAAAGTATGACAAGATGACATATACATGTGAAACATAATCTTCTGTTGAAACAAACATGACATAACTAATAAGGTTCCCTGGTTCTCATAGTTTCTATATTTACAAATCTCAACCCCGAGGCTCAATTGTAATGCATCGTACAGATGACGGAAAGTGCAGGAAAGTTTGTCGGTCTGCAGACTCGTGGAGTTATGTTTGGGTGCCTGTATAATGTTTTGCAGATAATTGTAGCTGACTTTCTCATCCAAGGGTCAAGGTCTAGGCTGGCCATTTTGAAACTGCGGCTCTGACTGGATCTTTCCTTTTGCAGCAAGCCGTGCATGGATTGCTCCTTCATTTGCAAGGGCCTCCTGTACATTGTTCCGAACTGAGTTGCAAAGATCATCAAGGGCTAGCATCGGAAATGGTTCCTCAATAAGAACACCCACCTGCAGAATTTGGAAAATGAGCACAAGTGGCATCAGTATTCCATTTAGTTGGAAAATGAAATCCAAATTTGGGGTAGTATAAGTAGTCAAGCAGAGGTCTGCCACTTTCGAGAATCCAGTTCATTAATTTTCGGGAGTATGAAAGACTACAGGACTAAATATTACATTAGAATTCCACAATTTGCTTCAAAGTTGGCTCCCATGTAAAAGCCAATGTTCTAGAATGAAACATATACGGATGAAGTTCTGATTAATAGTTTAATACTGAAAGTCGACCCAGGATGTGTCTTTCTATGGTCTAATACAAGATTAAAAGACAGGCCAACAGAAACTTTCAAGTTAAAAATCAGAATCCTTCTGCATCTTTCCTAATTTCATACTTACTAAACTAGATTTAACTTAAAAGTTTCATCAAAACCAATGTCGAACACCATTGCGCTTCCATTCTATTCATACCAAGAATGACTTTCTTAACCGTATTAAAGAAACAAATACGACATATGCAGCAATAAAATGGGAAAATAGCATAAATATAAATGTTGGAAAGCAGGCAGAGAAAGGAACATACTTCTTCAATGCAGAACAAAGAAGCGGCACTGATGAAAGTAGCAGGAACCACAATCCAGTGGCAATCATCCCATAGTATGATAGGGAGAGTGAGATTCCAGAGGACTAGAAACCTTGAGGTCAAGCGTGTATATGACAGAGGGATGGGTGTACCGATTAGCTGTTCACATACGCCAATTCCTTCATGGAAACAAGAGATCTTTGATTGCTGCTTAATGATAAGGTAAGATACTGATTAAGTTTCTTCATCGATAAGCCATGAATGTAGTTCCACAAAACTATTTCTAACGGAAAGTTGCAGATTGTTTAAGAACGAAAATAATACTGATTTACAGCTGCCAACTGTTTACGGTAAATTTATTTAAGAAACTATGTCAAGTAAATTTGATTGAACTTATGCACCAGAAGGAGATCATGAGAGGAAAAAAAACATATCAAGTAGTAATCTGAGACTCTTATTAATCAAGGAAGGGAAGGGATTACCAACATAATTCTCTTCGATTCCTCCAACTTTAGCAATTGAAGGCTCCGGGAGATGAACTGAATAATACAGCTGGGTCGATGTTTTGAGTTCAAAACAACTAGCAGATCATCTACTTCAAGCAAATCTTCGAGGTCTCGTCCAATGTCTGAGCCATAAATGACATGACACTGCACTTAAAAGTTAACATATATCAAATGATTCCGTTACCAATAACAATCTGATCAAATTACAGTTTCAAGGGAAAAAAAAAAGAAACAGCATTGTGTTTTCTTCAGCTTGGAAAAATAAATGAAACAAAGGTAAGGCTATAACTCATGTTTACTGAGCATTTCTTTACCAATTACACATTCACTTTGGGCCTTCAAATAATGTAATGGTTTCCGAAGTTCTAAAACATTGATCAATGTACTAATTGGAAAACACCTTCAAAGTTAGTACACTGGTTCCCTATGAAAACCTTCTAAATTTACCTTAGTTACATGATTCCCTTAAAATCTATTTCTTTAAACACAAAGGATGAGATTACTAATAATGCAATACAACCAAATACAAACAAGGCATGCAAAACTTCTAACAAAACCACATTTCAAACCCGAATGCCACAAACCTTCAGCGCAACAGGGAAGGCCATAATATACTGCAAAAGTGCCTTCTTGAGCTGTGCATCACCCGAATTCTCAACACTAGAAATGATCTGCCTCGCAAAATCATTAGCCCCTGCAATCACCTCAGTCCAAGCCTTCCTCCCTTCTTCAAATCTCGAATACGAAGCCTCTGTCCTGAACACCAGCAACAGCGCCAATGCCGGCGCTGTGAGCTGGTACGGCAAAGATGAGGACCTCAACAACGGGAAAAACCCCGGAAGCAAATCCAAATCAACTGCTGTATTATAGCTAGCAATCACCACAGCCACCAAAGTAAAAACAATCACCGGGGGTATCAAAGACAGGATGACTCTGGACGAAAGGCTGGAAAGCAAGTGGCGGAGGTGGCGGTAGGAGCTTCTGTGCTGCATCCATTTCTCATGGTCATAAAGTGTTCTGCGCTGTCTCATTCCACGCTCTTGAGTGCGGTCTGCCCAGTCGGGTATGATCCGTAGTACATTGATAAAGGTTTCGACTGGAGAGGAAGACGGTGGTGCTGACGGCTTTGGAGTTGGGGATTGGGAGCAGAGGAGCTTGAAGTTTAGGGTTTTTGGTTTGGAGGGAAAGTTTGGAAATTGTAATGGTGAGAAAGTGTTGGAGGGGGAGAAGTTGGAAGAGAGTGAGATTTTGGGGGAGGGTTTGATGGGGTTTGGGGATTGCGTCAGCATTTGGAGGAGCTAGGGTTTGGAGGGAGAGGGAAGAAGGAAGGGGCATGTTAGGGTTTCACAGAGTGGGGGAGTGTTAGTTGGAGAGGGAGGAGTGAATGAGTTGGTTAAATAACCGTTATGTGTGAAGGAGGTTTTTACACATGTTCATATTTTAGTTGGACTGAAAATTTGATGCTTTTACAGCTGAAGTGGGGATGCTGGTGGGACCCAACAAGAGTGACAGGCCCATCTGAACCGTCTATATGGGAGGATGGGTCCCATGCTGGATCACTAGGCTAAATTTTGAGACCAGAGATTCTCTCCATATCCTTTCCACCAAAGTCTACCAATCAACAAATCTGAACGTTTGAAATTTGATCTGACGGCTAAAAATTGGGAATTCCTTTAAAAATTATAATAACTTTAGTCGTTGGATCAAATTTTAAGAGCCCGAATATGTTGATTGGTGACTTTGGTGGAAGGGATCCATCCCTTTCCAAATTTTGAGTGGCTCTGAAAGGTGCTCTCTCAGCTTCTATAGAGGGAGCAAGATATACATACAGACCCTTTAATGAAATGGAACTTTAATGAAAAACTCGCGTTACTGTTCACTTTAACGAAAAATCACATTTTTACACAAAAAAGTCAATCACGATACTATTTACTTTACCCTTTATTTTGTCCTTATTGTTAAAACTAAAAGTTTTCAAGCTCTTTTCATTAGTTTTCCTTTAATGAAAATGTTTAGTTGTGTGATTCACTCCACATCAAACTTTAATAATCTGAACTGTTTATTTTGTAAGTCTTGATTTATAGATCATCCTTACAAAAAAATTCAATTTAATCCGAAGCCATTTGTTTATTTAATTATCACAATGAAATTTAAGTGTTTTCTTATAATAAAGTGTTTGTTAATTTCTTTGAACTCAAATTGATGCCTCAAAATATGCAACTCAAAAAAAAAAAAATCATTAAAGTTCAATATAATGTGGACCCATCAAGGCATGCAAAGCCTTTACCAGTATTCATATATGTCATACATAATACCGATCATCTTAATTAAGCCTATAGGTTGCCCCTTCCAACTGAGTTCAGGCTGGAGTTTGAGTAAAACTTGCCCCTTCCAAAAATAACCCCATACAAACTTAACAAACGGTAAAATTCTCAGACCGACGATCTTTCTATACATGGTTAACTGCATATTACACTAAGTATGTTCCTTTGCACCAGTAGCGCCCAGCTTCTCAATTTTGCTTTCCAGAGTTTGACTCTTTGATCCGAACATGAAGTCCTTCATAGAACTTTGTGCAGACTCTATAGCTTTTTTAGAGGTGGTTTGGGAGTGAGGTGCTTAAAAAAAATGCACCCATGAAAAAAAACTATGCGGGTTTTAGGTGTTTGGTAAACTAAAAAAAAAATGTTTATTTTGGAAGCTGCTGTGAGAATAAGTTGAAATCAAAGGAAAAAGCTAAAGCAACTATTTGCAGCTTTGGAAAACTGGTTTTTTTTTCAAAACACACAGAGCTACCAAAAGCACTTTTACAAAAAAGTTTACCAAACACTCTGCTGATTTATTTCGCAGCCGCTTATTCTCACAACAGTTTTTTTTTCAAAGCAGCTTTACCAAACCAGCCCTTAATCTGCCATCACAAACTGGAGCAATTAGACCTCAAAACATTATACAGCCAATGACAACTATATCTGAGTAGTTCGTAACAGTATAGACGACATGGTACGTTACTAAAGTTGGGTAAAAGTTCTCTCTGCAAATGCCTTCCATGATGTGCAAAACATGATCAAGTTTGTATGCGTATAAACATTAAACAGTTTTGGCAACCCCGAAAGCCTACAGGTTACTCACGATCTTTGTCAAGTATTCTGGCTGTTACTTCAAACCATAACCCGAAATCTCACTCACAATATCATTTTGTTAATGGAAAAAATCGATGCAAAGCGAAAACAAAATATACCCAATTAGTCCAATTACACAACCCATATTCATTCTCCAACTAGCAACTGTGAGTTATTATTTAAGTTGGGAGGGTTAAATGGATCTATCTGTTCGATTTGGAGGTCGGATCCCCTCCCAGTGATCTAAACAATCTCCCATCCATATCCGGAGAGTGATCCTATCAGCAACAGCAAATCCATCAACCCGAAATCAAAAGCTCCCCAAAATTTGTGAACTAAAATTGCACATCCGAGAAATTAAGTTGGAATCCAAAGATTAAATTTTCACTTTCTTCCTACCCTTTTCACAACAATGTGTTGATGGCTAGCATTGCCTTTTAACAATGTGTTGTCAGCATTAGTTTTTTTTTTCCACCGACGCCGAATATTTTTCCGTTAAATTTGAGGATATATTACGAACTTCAACTTAAAATTTTCTAATATATTCTTAGATTTAACGGGAAAAAGACGGCATTCAAAGGCCAATAGTCTAACAATTGTTAAGTTCGATGACTAAAAGAAACTAATATGTGAATACAGGGACTAAAATTAAACTAGGATAAAGTTCAGAAATCATTGCTACAATTAAGCATTTAAATAAATTATACTTTTTTTTTGTATGAAAAGACCATTATACTCTTAAATTTGTAGGAAAAGAAGACATATTAGACAAAAAGACCACTCACCCAATGCAAAGTAAAGTTGGAGGACGGGAAAAACTAATATGAGAGTTTAGAGACGAAACTAAACATGAGGTAAAGAATGGTACCATTCCTCTATAACGAGATAAAGAATTATATTATGTTATGTGGCACCTCAAACCAATTTTGCCATTCCTAAACAAAAATATATTACGAAACTAAACAAAAATATACATAGTTTTACCATTCCTCTATAACGAGATAAAGAATTATATTATGTGGCACCTCAAACCAGTGCTAAATTTTGTGCTTAAAGATATTAGTCGTGGAGTTAAAGAAAATTCCTCTTTTAGGGTTGCGTAATTTTGGTCCTCAATGTTTTTCATGCCAAGTAATCTTCAAAATTTAAAAATGTGTCTAATGAGGATAACAATGAGGAGAGCACCACTACGATGAAAGTTGTAAAGTGTGTTTTAAACGTTATGTACATGATGGTTGTATAAGTCAGTGGTAACCTCTTCTAAAAAGGGATTGCAAAATCATAAATTGTTATTGAGCTTTTTTGTAGGAACAGTAAGATAGGGCACTAGATAATGGGGGAAATGGAATGGAAGGGCGTAATCCATCTATTTGACCGAAATATCATTCTGCAAGTTGCCATAAAATGGCCAGGAGTTAGTAATTTACTTTAGGAGGGGCACCATAGGAGTCAACATCATATAAAAGATTTTTTTTTTTTTTTAGAATAAACGATATTATCTACACTAAGGGGGAGGGGTGAGCTTAACCTCACAATGTGCTAGCAATAATATGATTCAAATTTTCTTTTTGCAAGAATCGAACCTAAGATCTCTCACTTACAAGTGAAGAATAATACCACTAGACCGTAGTACTAAGTGACATCATATAAAATAAATTAAACACTTGGAAAATACAAGGATAGGCGGAGAAAATATTGTTCGTTTTGTGTGTGTGTGTGTAAACGTGTTAGAAGCGAGAGAAAAAAATTTGATTTTGTTTTTACGAGTCTAAAAAAATTTATTTCTATTCTATTTTTGGTTTCACGAGTCTAAAAATAATAGGTGAATCGAAAATAGAAGAAAATACAGAAAAATGAGAGAAGATACAGGTCCAACATATTAGAACAAAATTGGTGGAGTGGCTGGTCCTTGCGTGAGACTCCAAGGATGGTTTCAGATTTTTGGAGGGTGGGTGGTAATTATTGAAAGGTCAAGTTACTAATTGGTGTTCTCTATCTAGTGGTATAAGTGTGAACCAATTTTCAAAAAAAACCAAGAAGGACTCGTGCCCATTCTAGTCCTCAAGTTGCTCTGGCACTAAACATGGCTGAGGTTGTTCTCTTTCCTTAAGTATGTTGTTTGCGATTTTTTTTATTGGTTTTTGTAATCAACTAGTAAAAAGTAAAACTCTCAAAGAGTTGAAGGACAAAATTTGTAATCAACCCTTCTAGTAAAATATCAAAATGTACCATTTGGTTTGTAGTTATCACAATTATTCATGAAAGTAGAGAGAGCACTTACATGACACTAATATAGACATAAATTTACACACATGTATGTATGTGTGTGTGTGTATTTTTTTTTAACAGAAACGATGGCACAATTTCAAAAGTTACAAGTGGGTGCCATATCTTTATATTATAAACATGCATTGGTACATAACACCGGTATATCGTATGCCAATTTGATTATCTCCAATGGTTTGCGTTAAAATCTAAATTTTTGGCTCATAAAATTTTGGTTCTAACTCAGAAACAACTTTTTTCCTCCAATAGTTTTGGCTTAAAGTTTTAGTCCGAAATTATTAATGAATGATTTTAGCCTAATTTCTTTTTCGGTAATTTAAAAAAATAATTTTTTGTAGATTATTCTAATTTATTTTTATGGACATTTTAATCTAAAAATATTTAAATAATGAGAAATCATTAAACCTACCTCAGTCTACACATATACACCACATGAAAGAAAATAGAAAACCACACAACCTACCTCATTTTTAAACACAGTTACATAGGAGAGTAGAAAAAAAGGGGGAAAAAATGTTTGACGAAAGTGAATTTTGTGTGGGTATTTGAACAATTACATAGGTAATGACACACCCCGATCCAGAGGATCAAGGCGTGCTGGCCGTCACGTGAGCGTGACGTAACCAACAGTGCGACACGGAAGCATGATAAAAGAGAATACGAAGGAATTAAAACCAATCTCTAGATGAACATCCTACTAGAGTAATATGAGAGTTAAGATAATACACAAATTCAGAGCATAGGTTTTAGTGCAGTCAAGTAGGACTAAAATAAAGGTACTTCACCCTCGGGTGAGTCCTACATGTCAAGAGTCTGTCAGGATGCCGGAAAAAGACCTCGAGAGCCACCAACCGCTAACTAGAACCTGGAGGGGCGCAAAACAAAATGAGTGGGTCAGTAAAATCAAGATTTTTCCAAAAACATTTCATTAAAATCATTTCTATCCCCTCACTGAAAAACCTGTATACTTTCCCAGAAAATAGTTTATAAACATATATATATATCATCAAAAACTCAAATCACAATCCTTCAACGCTTTTAAGAAAGAATATGCCATGCCATGTCAAAGTATAATATGAATGCATCAATATAAATAAGGTGAATAATAAGTCAACCGGAGACTCTAAAATGGTCCTGTACGGTTGGTTCTAAAGCTCAACATCCTCACTAACCGGAGTCACCTCGGTGACCTGTACGGTCTAACTCTACACGTCACTCGGAACTACATAAGGTAGTCTGTACGATGACAGATGTATAATTACGCTCTAGTGCTTCTCACATCAATCAACTGTGCACATAATCTAAAGTCACCCACCAGTCGGAACCCCTCTAATGGTCTGTACAACTGGCATGCCGGAACCCTCACATGATCTATACGACATCCACCTACTTGGATCCAAGGCGAGCGTGCGGTGTGGTGAATACTAATATAAGCACTAACACCTAAGGGCAGGTTATGAGCTTTCAATGAAATATCAATATAAATAACTCAGCTGGAATTAAATAAACTCACCTGACTTACATGTGCCTCCACAGCACCATGCAACAATTATGCATCATATATCAATTCATGTACATATATATATCAATTATCAAATCAAATATTTCAATGTTTTCATGCATGGCAATTTAAATTCATAACTTTCATAAAACGCGTATTTTCTGGGAAAATAAATGTATATAGGTAAATATGAAATCAAAACTGCCCACTCACTGGTATGTCGATGGGTCGTAACCCCCGCGACGTCCCTGGATACGCTCGTCCTCGGGATACTCGTCACCTATATGAGAAATAACTAAAATAACATTATTTTTAAGCACATTACCAACATTTCGAAATAACTTCTCATACGATGCTCAATTTGGGTATATGAATATACCACATCGACCTACTCGACGTCACGAGCGTCGGGAAATTTTTAGAAAAATTTTAGGAGCTCGCACGCGCCCCCACGCTCCAGCACAGCCACGGGGACACGAGCCCCCACGCGCACCATCTTCAACCTTGGCTCGCCGGACTGGTTTTTCCGGCGGCCGGTTTCCGGCGAGTTTTAAAACGCCCATAACTCCTTCGTTTTTCACCCATTTTCTTCGCATTTAATATCAAATTGAAGCCCTAAGAGTGTACTATCACGTTGGACTAGTTTAAGGCTCCAAAAATAGCTAAATCTCACCGGGAAATTTCAAAGGTTTCGGCCAAACTCGAACTCGACGATCCCGACGTCCAAAGCTTCCAAACGAACGTCCCCGAGCTTCCTTAGGACCTCCTAAAGCTCACTACAAGCTTGGAATTCCCTGAAACACGACATTTAACGTGTGCATGAACAGTACCCAAAAATGGAGGTTTCGGATTCCACGTGAAATCGAAGGTTTCACGGCCTAAAACTAGTACCAATCAACTCACAAGAACTCAGGGATGAAGATGCATACCTTATTTGCTTCGATCCGTCGAGTTTTGCAAGGTTTTGGGTGTGTGCCGTACATATGGGTGTCTAGAGAGAGAGACTGTCGAGAGGGAGGAGAGAGAGAGAGAGACGGGAAGGGTGATGCAAGGAAGGAGGGTTGTGTTGTCCAAACACAATCCACACCCTTCATTTGTCCACATCCCTAAACAACAATAATTCAACTTAATTTTTATTTTATAAAAAAAAATATCCAATTCACATAAATATTTCCTTTTAATCTATACTATTAATTGAACCAAAATAACGTCACATAAACACGTACCTTAGTACCCGTCAAGGGTAGAATAGTCATTTCACGTTCCCGTCAAAGGTACTTCCGGGACGGGCTGTGACAGGTAATTATAGAGTTTTTGGGAAAATTTTGATTAATTTTTTTTAATTGTTTTAGCCATTTGGATTTAATTTTGCATTGTTAGATCTTCTATTTACCGTTAAATTTGCTCATATTAGATCTCAATCATTGAATTTAATGTATTTAAAACAAAATTGAATTTAACCAATGGTCCAATCACGTGGGCTCTTCGGTAAAAAAAAATGGTCATTGGTCTTTATGCAAGTAAATCGACAACGTCAATAACTCGATCCCAACCACTACCTTGGCTCATTTTCTGGATTAAGTTTGGCCCAAAAATAAGTTTTAACCTAAAATGTGTTTTAGCCCAATGATTAGAGAAGCTTTGGACAAAGTTAAAACTTGAACATTGAGTTTTAATGCAACCATTGGAGTTAGTCTTTAGTACAAAACCTTATGTAGACAAAAATTTACATATTTTTGTATTATAAACACTTTAACTTTCACTGAAGCCATACAGGTCTAGCAGCTTCACAACAGTGATATATTTGTGCCAGGTAAGTTCTCAAACATTTTTTTTTTTGGATTTTTAGCTAAAATGGTCTTTAAGATTGACATAACTCTCCATTTTTGTCTATGAGACTTAAATTCAATGAAATCGGTTTCTGAGATTGTCCACCGTCAATTATTTTGATCATTTTGTGAAAAATCTCTGTTAAATTGAAAAAACCACATGTTCAAGAGGAATGGTTGATTTGATAAAAATACCCTCAATCAAACGTAAATTTCTCACAGAATGATCAAAATGATTAACGTTGAAAAATCTCAAGAAAAAATTCTATTAATTTTAAATTTCAGAAACAAAAATAAAAAATTATGTGAATCAGAGTGATCGTTTTGGATATAATGGCTAACTTTTTCTATGTAGTTCTGTTTTAAGCATTTAAGCTTACACTGACAGCCAAACACACCTCAAGCACCTCACTTCCTGCAATAAAAAAAACAGTCCGCTCAACCTCCCAGACGAACACCACCAAGGAACCAATGGAAGAACCAAAGCCAGCCGAGTCCACAGCCACCGAAATCCTCCCAACCCCTCCGAGCTCCGCCGAAGTCCTCCCTCAACAACCTCCGCCGTCTTCTCTTCCTTCCAAGACGAAGAAGAGACCTCTCGAAAATGATGCCCATTTCTCCAACTCATCTACCCTCTACAAGGTTCGCGCCGTCCTCAAAGAGGTCCGTCCTCATTTTCTCGAGGTACAGTTAAAAACCCATCTCCCAAATTTTTCATCTTGATTTGAATTTCTTGTAATTTTTTAATGTTTTTGTGATCTGGGTTTTCTTTTTGTTGAATTGTGTATTCGGGTTTGCTTGGATTCACAATTTGCACGTCTTTAACATTTCTAAAGATTTCATTTTTCTGTAAAAAGATTAAATAAATGTGCAATCTTTGTATTCTTCTGCCTTGTACTTACATTTTAGGTGCCCTTGGTGGCTCCGTAGTGAAAAAGGTTGTTTAAATAATGAATTAGCAATGATTGTGGTGTTTCATATTTTTCGTTGCAGAACTTTTAATACTCGAACTATTAGTAACCATTGTTAGGATATAGTGAAAATGAAGGCAAGTGATATATGGTTCTAAGTGAATTGAGGTGTTTCTAATTTGTATCAAGTGAAACTGTCAAAGTTAGTGTTTATTTGCTAACATTACCGATATTGCTCGATTCCCTTAGGCTGCAGGCAAAGTGTAATGTGTTAAGCATGTTATATTGTTATGTAATCTGTATTCGATGCCTAGAATTTAGAAGATTATGACTGCTTTAAAGTGCATTAGGTTGTTAGTCTAACATGGATGCGGATGGGGGGCGGTCTTTCACAAATATGAAACTTTACATTTTGACATCTAAATTACAGCAAAGTACTGCATAAATTGATGATATTTACATTTTTTTCTCTCTCCAACTCATAGATGGAGAGAAATTATACATCATAGATTCATAAATAGTCTAAGATAGAAGTAGATTACAATTGGGGACTAGAAGTTCAAACCAAGAAAAATAAGGGAAGAAATGGGGAAAATGGTGGACTAGAGGTTCAAACCAAGAAAGCAAAAGAATAAATACATGGAAACAAAAAAGAGTTTCAAGTTGAATTATTGCTAAAACAAATCTAAAAATTCACCCAGATTAATTCTCCTTCACCCAAAGATGAACTTGAAGTAATCAAGAAATAGAAGATGATAGACAGTACATACTACATAGCTTAGGACTCCCCTGATGTAACTAATACATGTATTAGATACAATTCACACGTTTCTGAGATTCATTGAGGCTTACCAATATTTTCTTGCGTTCTATGTTCTTCTTGAACTAATACTTCGCTAAGTAGCTGCTATATCCCTATACTTGAAAGGAAAAAAAATTGCAGGATGGGCCCCTGACTACCCTCGTCTCTTAGTTACTCTGCCGCTGGCTTCTTTTGTGTGCTACATTATATGAAGTGTGGAGGGCATAACGTTTTGCTTTTTTGTCATCTTGTAGGTTCTCCGAACCCCTGACTTTCGAACTTGCAAGTCATCCGAAGAAATTCAAGAATGTAAGCTCATCAAGATTTTGTTTTCATTTTTTTTTCACACAGTGACATACAGTTATCCCTTGATTTGTATGATAAAGCTGACCTGATTTGGTAATCTTAACATAAGTGGTTTGTTATTGCGGTCGTTATGACGTCTGACTTTCATACATGTGCTAACTTGGCTTAGTAATCTTTCGTGTGAATGATTTGATTATATTGAGTTTCACCATTGAAACTCAGTTTGTGATAGTTTTATTGTTGGCCACCCAATCCTAGAATATTGTTGGTAGCATTCAGTTGGCCTTTTATATGTTTCACTCATCTTCTAATGTTGACGCGTGGTTTTGTCCTGAGTTTCTTGAGCATCATATATGCCTTTGCTCCAGTTTTTAGATTCCTTTAGAAACTTTAGAGTTCAAGGCGTTTTTGTGATGGAGCCAATCGCATGAGATGTTGCTTTTAATGGATTGATCATGAGATGTGCTAATGGTCGTGTGTATGTTGCAAATTTCAGACGTTAAACTTCTGATGGAACTATGCAAACAGATGACGGCAGAAACAGTTTCGGCAGCAAGAAGTAAGAATGTGCCAGGTGAAAAGCCCCAAGATACAAAGGCTTTTGTAAAACCATCAGAAAATAAGTTTCCAACTGGTGTATCCAGCGAGAAGCAGCAGGCTGAAGATGGTCAGACTCAAGGGACATGTATTGTCGGTGGGTCTGCTTTTGGCTGGAATTTCATTACCTTTGTCGGCGAAGAACCAGTCTACTATGGAATGACAAAGGAGTCATTTCGAGCTAATGGCAGCAAAGAAACAGTTCAGACTGACGAATAACAGGAGTCATTTTGAGCTAAAGGCAGAAAAGAAACAGTTCTGTAATCCTACCGTTAGCATAGACTGTGATTGCTAGCAGAAATTTTTAATCCGACGCCATTATATAGAAAAAGGGGGGATTTCATTGATGATTTGATCAATTGGAATGGATGTAATGTTTTCATTAGAATGGATAATTCACCTTGATTCTTCAAAAGGGATCAGCAGACGTTGTAATATTAGAATGGATGTAAATGTAATGAATTGACCAATCGAAATTTATGTCAGCAATTTTATTCCAGAAAGGAAGTATCTTTGCTGGAGGTACGGTACTGATATCTTGACGTCGGACCAGTCATCTGCTATGACATCAACTTAATACGGTTGCAGGGTGTCAAGTGTGCATGCAGGCTCAAATGCAAACCCAGACCAAGGTAAGCCATCTGCTGCCATGTTTCTTTCCCTTGCGGCTCCAGTTCCCAAACCTAACCCTCATGATTTGAAAAGTACGATTCTGCTGTAAGCACCATAACATCCCACTGACTGAAGCGTGCTCTGAGTGCGGTACTTTTAAATAGATTAACTTTTAGAGAACTTTAACGAAAAGTTTCCAGTACTGATCACTTTAATGAAAAATCATACGGCAAACTAGAAAAAGCAGTAAATTAGGTAGAAAGTAAATTTGGTAAAGACTCACCTATATGATATGTCTGGTGCATAAAAAATTCTCCTTTTATCAATCATGTTGACTATTGGAATTATTGTATATCTTACACTGTGTTGGATGAAGAAATTTAATATTATTAAGAAATTTCAAAATGACATAATTATATTTTCTAGAATTTGAAAATTTTCTTGTTTTTCTTTATTCAAATGTGAATTTTCTTGTTTGGTTAACATAAAAGAACAATGAAATTTAATTACGAAATTTATTTTATTTTACTTTTAAACTCCTACTCAAAGAAATTTAAAAATAACATCTATTTATATGAAATTTAATTTGAGAATTAGTGGTCCTAAATTCTAATTTTTTTTTTTCACATGGAAATTCTAAATTTCTTTGTTTATGATACAAACAAGAAAATTGGTGCATATTGATTTATAAATTATGACTTTTGTCAAAATTCTAAGTTTAGTACTTGATGTAGTTTATCAAGTGGGATTATTTTGCTTTCTTGGTCTAAATTTGATTCTAATGAACGTGGTTGAACTTGAAGGTACTGCTTCAAAGTGCTTTACACTAGGATTCAAATACCTTGATGAATCGAAAAAAAGTAGTTTAGTGGAAAACAAATTAGGTAAAGACCGACCCATAAAGCCACCATCTCCAATGGGGACCTAAACAGTCTCCATAGTCCTATAGAAAGTGCTTCAAATGGGTAAAGACTCACCTATATTTTTCAGGAAAACTAATGAAAATGGCTTGAAAATTTTGAGTTTTAACGATAAGGACAAAATAAAAGGTAAAGTGAATAGTACCAGAATTGACTTTTTAGTGTAAAAATGTGGTTTTTCATTAAAGTGAACAGTACCATGAGCTTTTCGTTAAAGTTCTATTCTTCTTATGCACAATGGTGATTCTGTGGACACCCAACTATAAAGACAAATTCTTAGTTGTTTATACCATTCTTGGGTGCCTAGAGACAATTTTCGAGTGTCCATCGGATCACTCTTTTTCGTAAGGAAAACAACTAGACACAATCTGACTGAATCACAATCTGATAAATGTCCCTACCTTGAGCCATTTGTCGCCCCAACATACCTGGGTGTAGCAAGTTGGCTATAGCAGTTTGCCACCCCTTGAACTTACACCCGA
The DNA here is from genome assembly GCA_035220775.1 of Malus fusca. Classification (NCBI taxonomy): domain Eukaryota; kingdom Viridiplantae; phylum Streptophyta; class Magnoliopsida; order Rosales; family Rosaceae; genus Malus; species Malus fusca. Next base: position 18,247,900 of record CM069059.1, on the reverse strand, counting down.
AGTTCGAATCCCCATCCCCATAGTTTAGTTTAGATTAGAATATTGCTCGACCAATAATAAAAGCTAGATGTAGCCCCCAAACTCTAGCCCTAAGATGGACATGAAAAGTATGATTCTGGTGTCAGCACTTGTTCAAATAATATTGATCTTTTTTACCATAACATCCTACCTACTGAAGCATGTGTTGAGTCCCTTGCTTTTAAAGGGATTAACTTTCATCCTAGATTCAATGGTTCACTTAAAAAGATAACCAATTTTGAAATTTGCGGTTTTGATAAAATTAGTGAAATTATTGTCCCACGTATACCAGTGATATGGTTTTGGTAGAATTATTATATAGTAATTATAGTTTATCAAAACTTAGCGGGTGGGCATAATTATATTATTTCAAAGTTTGGAAAAGAGACACGTGTATCTGGTGAATCAAAAAGTCTCATTTTATAATTCATGCAGTCTAGTGGAATCATTGTAATCTTAATTTGACTCTAATGAACATGGTTGAACTTGAGGGAAGGTAGTGCTTCAAAGTCCTTTACACTAGGATTTCCATATACCTTGGTGAATCGAAAAAAAGTAGATTGGTTGAAAGCAAATTAGGTAAAGACTCACCTATATCTCATATCTGGTGCATCAAAAAGTTTCAGTTTATCAATTATGATGTCTAGTGAAATTATTGTATAGCCAGCATCTCCAACAGGAACCTTAAATGGAGTGCCCACAACCCTATAGCCTCTAAATATGGGGACAAAGGGCTTCCAATTGGCGGAATAGAGGTCCTCTAAGTATCTCAACGTATAGGGACTCACAGGATACCTCAAATAAATCCTCAAAAAATGGGCACCAATGTAGATTTTGAGTGGGAAACAAGTCTGACCCGCGTGATAATGTTGCACAATAGCTTCTTTCACCGCCAGACTGAAACAGCGGCAATCATGGGCCCTATACCACACTTGTGACATTTTCCATATTTTTAACCGTTGGGAAACCAACGGTAGAAATAATTTTTTGGTTTTTTTCTTGTTTTCATCAACGGCCACAATATTCATTTAGGGATCTGAATATTCCATTGAAGCCCTTGAAAGAGTCCTGAAGAGTGATGGTGGAGATGCCCTTGGTACTTGATGTACTTTATCAGGCTATGTTTTGGTCACCTATTGCATTGCCTCTAATTCTTACTTGTAGGCCTACCTTTCTTTGTAACGTGTTTGAGATAAATGGCATATGAATTGGAGAAGGAGAAATATTGGATATTCTATAGTATAAAGATTTTCACAACTATTGGATATTTTATTTTTACTTTTCTTCATTCATTATGTATCATTCAGTTCTACATATTATTGAAGAATTTTCTCATTTTGTAATATTTTCTTTTGAATTTGGCTTTCAATCTCATGGCTTGAAAATCCCCCACCCAAATATAGCATGTCATAGATTGTTTTGTTCGTCGTAGATTTTAGTTCAAAGGATTGGTTGCACTCTTGTGCAAAATCCTGTCAAATTTACTAAGGTTTAACTTTTTATTTTTTTATTTTAATCCAAGTAGTAATTTATATCTATGTCTAACAGCGATGCCACGATGTTTAACAAACTAATTATTATTTATTTCATCAGAAATAATATATCGATAATCGTATATGCTTTCTTTACACAAATTACAGAAAATTTCATAAAAAATAATTAAGATATATAGAGGTTGTGAAGGGTGAAAAGGAAAAATGATCTTCGTTGGATCCTTTTCCTAAGGATTCTAGGGATCCTACGATCGTGACCGTTCATCGTGCAATCAGAAATCATTTCAAAAATTTAAATTTTAAATTAAATATAAATAGTACCTAACGAAAATTAATTGCATGATGTATGATGTATGATGAATGATCACGATGGCAAAATCCCTAGCATCCTTAGGAAAAGGATCCTCCTTTTTCCAGTGAAAAGGAAGTGAGGGGAGAATTTAAAAGAAAAATAATATAAAAAGATAAGATGTGGGGCCTTGGCTTTTTGTGTAAGTGAGAGGTGAGAGAAAGGGATGGATGAGAGAGACAGAGAGAAATAGATGAGGAGTATGGATCATCGTCGGATTTTCTTTGTAAGGATTTCGGAAATTCATGAATCATATTCGTTTATCGTACATCGTGTGATTAGAAATTATTTAAAATTAAATGCAAATAGTACTTGATAAAAACTGACCGTACGATTTACGATGAACGGACACGTTTTACAAATTCCTATATCCTCACCAAAAGGATCCGGAGAGGATCCTGTTGGATAGATGAGGCACGGGTAAACAGAGGGGATGAGTGAAAAAGAAAAGAGGGGGTGAAGATTGAAGAAGAAACCTGTACTGTTAGGACCTTGTACTTTTAAAACTCTTTTTATTATCCTTTGAAGGCCGGGTTAGGACCTTGTACTGTTATCTGTAAGAAACTTTTTTTGAACTGTTATTTGTAAGAACCATTTTTCTTAACTGTTATTTGTAAGACTTGGTACTTTTTCAATGAAATGTTTTCTTTGACATTATTCTTATCTCAATGTCGACATTTTGCGCACTATATTTTGAAGGGAAAAAAAATTATGGCATTCTATACAGAAAGGCTATATAGGATCGCATCTCTCGAAAACTTTCTATTGAAAATAGAGTTTTGTTATTTAGTACTATGATCTAGTCGTATTTCTCTTCACTTGTAAAATAGACCTCTCACTTAAAATAAAGTTTTGCCACTCAGTATTAAGGTCTTGTTGTACATGACAATCGAAGACCAAGCTACTAAGTATCCCCAATCATGTACAACTGTGACCAAAATTAGCAAGGGGCCTCTTAAGTTGTGCATCGTTTCTGAATAATTATCTCTTTCTGAGTTTTGAGCATGGCCTCTTTGTCGCGCTGTTTAATTGTGACCTGCACTTACTTGAAGCAGATGAAAAATTAGAATGAAAATCACACCCATGCCAAATGGCCAAGGTAAACAACATTTAAAACGAATAAAAACTGTGAAAAAAAATAGTGTGTTCTGAACCTATAATTCCAAGGAGCCAACAAGGGTTGGCTCAGTTTGTAAGGTCTCTGCTTTTTGTCTCACCCCACCAAGGTTCAAGTCTCATTGCCAGCAGTCCTCGTTGGTGCACGATTGGTAAATTCTTATGTAAATCCATACTTGTAGCACCTGGCAGTTAGGTATCACGCTTAAGTTTTTCTAGCTTGAGATTGTGGGTATGTCATGAACTGGTGGTAAGAGTAACTAATCTCTTTTAAACTTTTGATGCGAATAATTCCAAGGACCAAGACTTTAAATTACTAATTTAAGCCAATACATTCCCATTTGAATTGTGACAACTTTAATTCCTGAATAAAGATGTGACTATGTTTTGATCACCTATTGCATTGTCTATACTTGGTACGTGTAGGCCTACCTTTCTTTAGTGTTTGAGATAAAATTGGCATATTCCATTGTATAAATATTTTCACAATTATTGGATATTTTATTTTTACTTTTCTCCGTTCATTTTGAACTACACTTGCAGCTTTCTTTTTGCTCCAAAATCAAAATCCTAAAGAAACTCTTTCGTGCTTCAATTGTCTCTTGGTTGATTTAGTTGAATTAAGATGAAGGGTGACAGAATCAGGTGCTTGAAGAAACTCTTTCGTGCTTTAATTGTGGTGTTCACTTTACTGCAATGTGCTGTCAACCCTTCCCCTTCCCTTGGATTCAAAAATATTTCTTCACAAGGAGTGGTGAGGTGCTTTGAGAGGGAAAGAGAAGCACTCCTTGCTTTCAAACACGGCCTCGTGGATCACTACAATCTCCTCTCTTCGTGGGGAAGAGAAGAACACAAGCAAGATTGTTGCAAATGGGTCGGCGTCCACTGCGGCAACCGAACCAACCATGTTACTCAACTTCATCTTGGATGGTCTTATTTGAATGAAACTTACTCACTTCAACAGAAAGGAGACCCGCAGTACATCATTTATTATTTGCAAGGTAAGACGATGAGTCCTAAACTGATTGAGTTGCAGCGTTTGAAATATTTGGACCCTTCTTCCATCAACTTCAATGGGACCCGACTTCCATATTTCATTGGTTCTCTTTCCAATTTAAGACACCTCGATCTCTCTTATGCTTCTTTTGGTGGTCGATTTCCAAGTCAAGTTGGAAATCTTACCCACTTGCAACATCTTGATCTCAGTGGGAATTACTTTAACAGTGTAGAAAATCTGAATTCATGGCTTCCTCATCTTTCTTCTTTAACATATTTGGATCTGAGTAGCACCAATCTCAGTAATGTTCATGACTGGCTGGAAATAGTTAGCAAGCTCCCTAAACTTACAAACTTGACGTTATGGGGGTGTGGTCTTCCTTCTCCTGTAATCCATTCCAGTACTCTTTTTAACATAAATTCTTCAAAATCTCTTGCTCATGTTGACCTCTCTCACAACCAATGCACTTCTCCTTCAATATATTTATGGTTGTCAAACTACAATGCTAGCCTTGTCCATCTTGACCTCAGGAACTACAGTTTAACTGGTTTAATTCCCAGTGTCATTGAAAACTTGACCTCTCTTGTGCATCTATATCTCTCTCATAACAAATTTGACGCGGTGAATCCGCATTCTTTTTCCAGCTTATGCAGTTTGCAATCACTGTACCTAGCCAATACTAGTCTGAGTGGACAGTTTTCCGAGTTTGTTCAAATGTTGTCTACGTTTGTTCAAAACTCATTAGAGTCTCTGTACCTCCCTAACAATCATCTTTCTGGATCAATTCCTGATCTCACAAACTTTTCATCGTTGAAAGTATTATCTCTCTATGGAAATCAATTGAGTGGAACAATACCTGAAAGCATTGGGCAACTATCTAATCTAGAGCTTATGGACTTGAGTATGAATGCTCTAGAAGGTGTGGTTTCGGAAAGCCACTTCTCGAATCTCTCTAGATTAACATCTTTGGATTTGTCCTCTAACTCGCTAGTTTTAAGCTTCAATTCTAATTGGATTCCTCCATTTAAATTGAAGTATATATTATTGGGGTCTTGCAAAATGGGTCCGTATTTTCCAAAATGGCTTCAAACTCAGAATGGGTATTCATACCTTGATATTTCTGATGTTGGAATTGTGGATATCCTTCCAAGCTGGTTTTGGGGTACGACTCGTAATGTGACATTTATCAGTCTTTTCAATAACCAAATTGGAGAAATATTTGCAAATTCGACAATGAATTTTACATATTACCCTGAAATACATTTGAGTTCGAACCAAATCGAAGGTCCAATTCCCTCAACTCTATCGCATGTGTCATATTTGGATCTCTCTAGTAATAACATTTCAGGGTCAATTTCTATCTTGTGTGAAGCGTACAAGAGTTTAATGTTTCTTAATCTCTCAAACAACATTCTCTCTGGAGAACTTCCACAATGCTGGACACATTTTGACAATCTAGTCATGCTTGATTTGAGTTACAATGCTTTTTCCGGCAAAATTCCATCCACGGTGGGCTCACTATATCACATGGAAACATTGAAATTAAGAAGCAACAGATTTGTTGGCGAGTTTCCTTCATCCTTCAAGAATTGCACCAGTTTAAAAGTTATTGATGTTGGATACAATCAATTATCAGGACCCATACCAAAATGGTTAGGGGTTAGCCTTAAGAAATTGGTTGTCCTAATGCTTTCCACTAATAACTTCAACGGAAGCATGCCATCTGAACTATGCCGTCTAACAAACATTCAAAACTTGGATGTGTCTGCGAATAACATCTCTGGAACAATACCAAAATGCATCAGCAATTTTACTGTTTTGGCACAGAAGGCATACTCATCTCCGACCCTTCAACATTCGTACCAAAGAGATGATACTTTCTATGAGGTTGATTACATGGATGATGCAACATTTATATGGAAGGGAAGAATGCACTCGTACAAAAACACTTTAGGACTTGTGAAGAGAATTGATTTCTCTAGCAATAGATTAACGGGAGAGATTCCAAGTGAAATCACAGATCTTGTTGGGTTAGTTTCTTTAAACCTGTCGAGAAACGGATTGGAAAGTTGCAATCATTGGATGCCCTTGATTTGTCAAGAAACCAGATAGATGGCAGAATTCCAACAAGCCTTGCTCAGATATATGGTCTTAGTGTCTTGGACTTGTCATACAACAACTTTATTGGCGAAATTCCAACAGGCACTCAACTCCAAAGTTTTGATATGCTGGAAATCCTCAGTTGTGCGGACCTCCACTTCCAAAGATGTGCGGTGATCAACAGGAAACTCCGATCTCGAGCAACGAAGAAGAAAAGGATGAGCCTATAACATGGGGATTTTACGTCAGCATGGCGCTTGGCTTTATTGTTGGATTTTGGGGAGTTTGTGGCAGTCTGATTTTTGTGAGGCCATGGAGATACTCGTACTTCAGGTTCTTGAATGTCTTGAATGATTGGTTTTATGTGAGGGTGATTTCAATCAAGCAGCACTTCAATTAAGCAATGGTACGTAAATGTGATTTTATTTGTCTTTCTTAAATTTAAGCGATATGCATGCTTCTATTCGTAAATTCTTTCAGATTAATTTCACTGTCTTCTTCAAAACTTAATTACATGTGCTTGTTTATTTTTATCTACAACGTCTTTTGAGACAGTGTAGACAGCTTCACTTCATTGAAAGAACTTCCACGGACCATTATCGGTACAAGTTTTCAAAGTATTGAGTTGTCATAATAAAGAACTTTACTACTAAATCTCCTTGGCAGCTGATTTGTTAGTGTTAATTGTTTGTAAGAAGTTTACTGCTACATTTACTTTATCAAGAACTTTCTGCAGTATATGTTTTGATTCATGATATAAACTAAGGAAATTCAGTTAATTCTGGACTGCATATGATTGTTTTGTTTGTCGTAAATTTTAGTTTAATGGATTGGTTGCAGTCTTGTGCATATGTCTATCAATGATCAGATGACGTTTAACAAACTAGTTATTATTATTATTATTATTATTATTATTATTCATAAGAAATAATACACCAGGAATCCTATATGCTTTCTGCAGACAAATTACAAGCTTCTGAGTGACATCCTCCCTACCAGTGTTTTTTACAACTTTCTATTTTTCTTTCTATTTTGTCAAGGTAATTCATATACTCGAATCATTTGACGCATGGGAAATCAAATCAAATAAAACAATTCAAATACAATATATACTGCTGGAAGATGACAAAATCTAATACCGTGGAAATGATGAAGCTTTGGCTCCAGTGGTTTTAAACCTTATGATCGACGGCTATATAAGCTGAGAGCCAAACCGAGAGAAGTGGCAAACTAGGTACCTTGTTGACCGGCCTAGATTTTCACTTCTGTCCAGCTGCTTTGCTCCTTTAGGATTCAAGCATAGTTAAGTGCTGCTTGAGCTTCACCGTCCATTCCAAGGGCCAAAAGGGCAACAGCCTGAAGATAACATGCAATGTGCCAAACTGGGGAAACTACTTGTGCTTCCATCGCATCGTTTATAGCTTCTTGAGGCATGTCACTCATGAGATAAGACAAACTATGCTGGGCAAATATTGTTGGAGAAACCATTGATCCAAAACCAATGAACTGCAAGTGAAATAGAACTGTCAGCAACGATAATGCAGAGAAAGCAGCAATTAAGGATTTAATATTTTTTTTTTCTTTCAGTTTTGTTCTTTTTATTGGTCATGCAAGTAGAGTTTCTAGGTTCAGATACTCAAGATACCTTAAACTACCAATTTCATTTCTTCAAATCTTCCTATCATGAATTAGAAGATAAAATGTAACAATCGTATTCTGACTGGAAATCTTACGCCAAACAAAATTTCGTACGAAGATGTGTTTAGTAATTTATTTTAACTGGTCAGATAAAGAACATCATATTGAAGGCCAAATTCGAATATCGGTATGAACAGGAAAGCAACTCTTATCAAACCTCTACTCAGAATTTCCCACAAGTATCATAATAAGAACCCACTTTTCTTTGAATCTAATGATTCCAGCATTTGGTTAGTCCACATTTGGCACGAGAGCTGCAGTGGAACGTAACTATTGAGAAGGCTAAATATATACAACACAAATTATTAGATATTTCTCCATTAATTAAACAAAAATAGGACCTCATTTGTCATTCCATCGTCTTTATAGCCGATATTCTCCAGGATATCATGTATAGCAGTCAAATCCCTTCTTGAGCAGGCTTCACCGAGTGGTGAAAGAGAAGACCAGGAGGTACCATGTGGGATACCCATGTTAAGCATCTATAAACGATTAAACTACTATGATCACTGAAAACCCTTGTCTTTAACTACCCTGAATTTTGGGGCATAAGAGATTGACATTTTATAGAGTATCATTCACCATGAAAGGCACTAAACAAAAGTGTAGCTCTCGAGTCCTCACTATTAACAAATTAGAGTCATGTCCCTTGCCCAAGTTTTCAAATATTTCAGCTTGGTACAAGGTTCAGTATAATACAATAATGAATTGGCAGATAATTAGATACGAGCTTACACAAATAGCTCAGATTGAGTGCAGTGAAAAGAAGATAACATATGATATATTGCTTACAAGACTGCCCCAAAATATAGATCTGGAAACAATTGTGTGAAGATTTGAAACAGTCAAACTATACTCCCTGTGTAAAGTTGGGAATATAATGCTTAATTAGAGAAACAGAGGAGATAGCTAACCTCAGTTTCTTTCTGAAGAGGGGTCAAAGAAGCAACTAATGACTTTGGATTTGGTCACTCTCAGGGTTCAGATTGTAAACATCGTGAAGCCAAGCGTGCCAACTCAGTACCATCATCACTAGAAAGGTGTCCTTCCAAGCAAGAATCCGTCAGCATCTGAAGATTTCTGTCTCGAATCAGATCTAGGGCCTGGCACATAATGATCAACCACCATATGAATAAATTTACTTGTGTTTACATATCCTAAGAACGATACATTTTCACGCAGAGTTCATAACAAGTGCTGCTTGTGCTTGCATTGCATCGTTGAGAGCTTCCTGAGGCTTGTCACTCATGAGATAAGACAAACTACGGTGGGCAAAAATTGTTGGAGAAACCATCGTTTCAACATCAGTGAACTGCAAGCGAAATAAAACTGCAAGCAACGATAACAAATGCAGCTAAAACAGCAATCAAGGATTTACTATGTTTTTTTTCGCTTTTGTTCTTTTTATTGGTCATGCAAGCAATTAGAGTTACTAGGTTCAGGTACTCTAAGGTACCTAAACTACCAATTTTCGCAAAACACATCCTTCCTAACTGATCAAAAATGCTCCGCTCTGCATTCAGAGAAGAAAAAAAGGAAGTGCTCAATAATCTACACAGCATAGCAGTCCAAGAGCATTCCTAAATCACATTTTCTCCAGCTTTTTACAATCGCAACTTTGTCATCGTCGTAAACAATCAAATCTAAATGATAGAAAGATCGCATTGGGTGTCTTGAGCAATCAAATACCAAAACATTTGTAATTACACAAGCAGAGAAAACTACCAAAATCTCACTCACATTATCAATTTGCTAAAAAGACGTGAACAAAATCAACATTCATTCTACAACTAACAATTGTAAATCGAACACTAAATGGAAAGAACCCAAAATTTATTAGCTCAAATTGCAGACCTGAGAAATTAAACTGTGAATCAAGAGATTAAGTTTTCATTTTCTCGCTACCCTTTTAGTAACAAGATCAAAGTTTGAATTCTGAAGATCGGGAAGAAAAAGGAACTTACAGGGTCGAGAGCGTTGGGCTCGGAGCCGTAATCAGCAGTCAAGAGGAAATAGGGAGCAGTGACAGTGGCCACCATGGTCGTCCTCCTCACCAGCCTTTCGGTTTTTGAGTTAATCGTGATGCTTTCGCTTTCGCTTGGATTCTCTGGAAAGAAAAAGTTTTTTTTTTTTTTTTAAATTTTTTTTTTTACAATATTATCTACACGGCTTAGCCTCATAATTAACTAGCAATAATACGATTCAAATTCGTCTTAGGCGAGAATCGAATCTAAGACCTCTCATTTACAAATTCGTCTTAGGCGAGAATCGAGCCTAAGACATCTCATTTATAAGTAAAGAGAAAATTAAAAGACAAAATTTAGAATTAAAGGACATGGAAATTGATTATTGGTTTCTTACTTAAGAGTTAGTAAACGTGTTAATTTTTATTAATGATACATCATTTAGTTTACAAATTTTGCCTCCAAATTTAGTCCCCTGGGAGGGGAAGAAAGCCGAAGATGGAATTGGAAGCAAAATAGGGTTTTTTTTTTTCATTTTATAATTTACAAGATGAAAATATAAAAGTTTTCAAAATATAATATAGGGAAATTGACAAAAATGATCCACTTTCTTAATCTTGGGACCAAAAATAGGATTTTTTTTTACTATGCATAGGATATGCACACGACATACACAATGATATGACAAAAATAAGATTTTTTGAAACTTGAAAAGGCCAAATTGGTCTTCCATATAAATGGGTTATTTCGTTCAACTCATTCAACATTTACACCTTCTCCGAAAATCTCTCTCACCCAACCCCCTGCTTGAAGAATCACAGCCCCCAAACAGCGCGATTCTTTTCGTGTCCAATTTCCAACCGGCGCCAACTTTCCAATCCCTTCTATAAGTTTCGCAGCCAAGGTGAGTTTGTTATCCATCGATTCAAACATCTGTAATGGCAAAGTAAAAAAAGAGGTATGGTTTGAATTGAAATTTCATTATTTGAACTTAGGTTTTCCCAATTTGAGAATTTAGAATTTTGGGTGCGATTTAGTGTTTTGTATTGTTAATTTGGGGAAAATTAACGGATTATGGTTTTGGGTTGTGTAAATGCATGTATTTTGAAGTTAATTTTGTTCATGGTTTGTTTGATATTCATTTGTGCATAACATGTACATATTTTGTGCATGTGCTTTTGATGTTATTGGAAATCAATTAATTGAAATAGGTTCAACAATTGGTACATATTTTGTGCATATTCCGTGCATGTGTAGATGTTGGACATGCTTGGTTGAATTTGATTCATGAATTGGTACATATTATGTGCATATTTTGTGCATGTGTAGATGTTGGGCATGTTTGAGTTTGATTCATAAAATGATTGAATTTGTGCCTACTGTATACATATTTTGTGCATATGCTTTTGATATTGCTGAAAATAATTGATTGAATTTGGTTCATAGTTCAGATTAGACGGGCTATTTGAGAAGTATCTTCCATAGTTTAGATTAGACTAGCAAAGGTGCCCAAAAAAAGCTCAAGTAAAGAAAAACCGACTGATTTCGTCCATTAAACTCAAATTGGTGCATGGCCGGCAATTAGATGGATGAAACATACTCTAGTCATGTGTCTATCCTCCTCCCAGTTAAGTCAAACAACAGCAACGGAATGCGATTTTAAGCTTCTCGACAGCTTTCCATTCTGCCTTGCATCAAAGAAATAATAAATAAATAAAACAATTAGAAAGCATAATATGTAGAAAATCATAAGTCGACATTCATATGATAAGCTTTAACTCTGTGTCCGTGTATGCGTGCTAATCGTTTGCATAACAACATTGCCAATTTACCCATGTCGTCAATTCACAGTGACAAGCTTGCAACTTGACTAATTAGTACCAATAGTATGTGTTAACTGAAAAATCAGCACTCAATTTACCACAGTGGTGGAAAAGTGTTGAGCTCTTGCATGACGTCAGGGTTCAAACCCTGTCGGTGGATCAACACTTTAGGCCATCTCCAACCGAAGGTTGGCCAGATGACTCGTTTTAGCCCTCTGGCCCTCCAAGAAATTAATATTTTAATGAACAGTACATGGTCATATTTGCTTCCATCTCCAACCGAAGGTCAAAGGGCCATAGGGCTCGTTTTAGCCATGTCACAAAAAACCGTCTTCAATTGAGGGCCAAACATAATTTATTATTTAAATTTAATGTTATTTAATGTTGTTTCATGTTACTTAATTTAATTTAATATTGTATAATGACTTAGTAAGTTATAGGAAAAAAAACAGAATTTAAAAAAAAAATTGTAAAAAAAAACTGTTAAAAAAGAAATTCAAAAATTGTATTTGAAATTTGGCCTAGCATTCCTGTCGGATATAACCGACAGAAATAATTAACAATACTGTCGGTTATATCCGATAGGAATACTTAGCCCTCTGGCCCAACCCGAGGCTGGCTAGATTGGGCCATCCCTTTGACCCTCTGACCTAGCCCTCGGTTAGATACGATTTTCGACCCTCTGACCCTTTGGATCATTCGGTTGGAGATGACCTTTCTCGCTTCAACATCATGCAATGCAACTGTTGCACCTTCAAGACCCACAACAATTGCTTTTCCATCGGGACGCCAACACAATGACGTTATCCTCCTTCCTAAACCGAAAATTTTCAAACCTTTAAATCCCAAAAAGCAGCCCAAACAAAGATTTTTTTTTGTGAAGAGGCCCAAAACCCGGAAGCGTATGGCAATATTGTTAATAACTCAAAATGGAAGCCCTATTTCACACCCAACATGAGTAGAGCAGTTCACATCCCAACTTTAGACTATAGTAATTAGACTATTGCTCGGATAAAAAAAATTAGATATAGCCCCAAACTCAAGTCCCATGATGGACATGAAAAGCATGATTTTGCTATACGCACTTGTTCAATAATATTGATCTTTTTGGCCTTAACATCTCACCAAATGAGTGCCTCCCATCCAGTGGTTCACTTAATTACACTTTTGAAATTTGTGGTTTGATAAAATTACATTACACTAGGATTTCAATATGTTGGTGAATTAAAAAAAAGTAGTTTGGTGGAAAGCAAATTTGGTGGTGCACCAAAAAGTCTCGTTTTATTAATCATGATGTCTAGTGGAATTATTGTACTGTGAGCCTCTCTAGTAGGGATTCTAAATGGAGTTCCATAGCCCTATAGTCTCTAAATATAGGGACAAAGGGCTTTTAATGTGCGGAAATAAAGGCCATCAAATTATCTTAATATATAAAGACTCGCCGAATATCAATTCTCAAATTTGAGAACCGGAACTCGAAAAGTGAGTCCCAATAGTTATTTTGAGTGGGAAACAAATCTCACCCACGTGATAATGCTCCACATCAGCTTCTCTCATAATCGAACTGGTATAGCGTCATTCATGGGGCCCTACACCACACTCGAAGTGGTAATATAGCCTTCTAGGAAAAGAAATCCGGTTTCAGAAAAAAGAAGACACGTCGACCTAGCCAAGGAGGATGAGATTCGAAGTCTAATCGCTTCGCGCATGAAATGCAGTCGACATTGGACGTGAGTTTGAACAGTCAGTTGAAGGTGAAACGATGCACAACCATACGCACTGGTCAATCCTCGAACCAACGAGCCGAAGGGGATGACGAAGAAGAGATGGTCCAAGATGTCTACTATGTTGCAGTTGAAGAGGTTGATGAGGAGGAAGTCTCTGAAAAAGACATCAAAGAAGCTCCGCCACAACTCAAGGACAGAGGGCAGGCCACTGTTGATGACTTGAAGGAACTCAACTTGGGCACAAGCAAAGATTGTCCGACTCAAGGGACATATATTATTGGTGGGTCTGCTTTCAGCAGGTGGAACTTCGTTACCCTTGTAGGCGAAGTACCAGTCTACTACGGAATAACAAAGGAGTCATTTCGAGCTAATGGCAGCAAAGAAACAGTTCTGTAATCTTACCGTTTTCATAGAATATAAACAAAGAGGATTTCATTGATAATTTGATCAGTTGAAATGGATGTAATGTTTTCTTTAGAATGGCTTATTCACCTTGATTCTTCAATAGGGATCAGTGGACGTTGTAATATTAGAATGGATGTAATGATTTGATCAACTGAAATTTATGTCAGCAATTTTATTACAGAAAGACGGGCTGTTTGAGAAGTATCTTCGCTGGAGATATAGTAACATTATCTTGACGTCGGACCGTACATCTACTAGGACATCAACTTAAAACAGTTGCAGTGTGTCGAATGTGCATGCAGGCTCAAATGCAAACCCAGACCAAGGTAAGCCATTTGCTGCCATGATTCTTTCCCTTGCAGCTCCAGTTGCAGCAGAGCCCTTTAACAATCAACAATGAGCCCAAAAGTTGGATATTCCTCTCTAAATATATGCTTCTGCACAAGGGTGATACTGTGGACACCCAACTATAAAGATAAATTCTTAGTTGTTCATAACCGTTCTCGGGTGCCCAGAGACAATTCTTGATTGTCCATTGAATCACCTTTTCATAAGGAAAACAGCTAGATACAGTCAGACTCATTCACAATCTGATAGATGTCCCCTACCTTAAGCCATTTGTCGCCCCAACATACCAGGCATAGCAAGTTGGCTATAGTAGTATGCTTTCCCTTGAAGTTGCACCCAAAGTTAGAATTCTTTTCCATAATTTAGATTAGATTAGAATATTGTCGAATCAGAAAAGCTAGATGTAGCCCCAAACTCAAGCCCGATGATGGACATGAAGAGCATGATTCTGCTCTAATCACTTGTCCAATAAATATTGATCTTTTTTAGCATAACATCCCACCAATTGAGTGCCTTGCTTTTAAAGGGTTTAACTTCATCCCATTGAGTGGTTCAATTATCACTTTTGAAATTTGTGGTTTTGATAAAATGACCTTACACGAGGATTTCAATATTGCTGAATAAAAAAAATAATAAAAGTAGTTTTGTGGAAAGCAAATTTGGTGGTGCCTCAAAATGTGTCATTTTATTAATCATGTTGTCTAGTGGAATTTGGTGGTGCCTAAATGGGGTTTCATAACCCTATAGTCCCTAAATATAGGGACAAAGAGTTTTTTATGGGCCAGAATAGAGGTCCTCAAATTATTCCAAAATGTAAGGACTCCTCAGATATCTCAAAGAAATTATCAAATGCAAGGATCGTATGTAGAGACTCGCCGGATATCTCAAAAAAATTATCAAATGTGAGGACCGTATAGGGACTAAAAGAGTGAGCCCCAAGGGTGATTTTGAGGGGAAGCAAACCTAACCCACTTGATAATGCTTCGCATCAGCTTCTCTCACCACCAAATTGGTGCAGTCAGGTCATGGGCCTCACACCACACTTGTAACATCTTTGAGGTCCCGGTTAGGTTCACCTGGCATTTTAGACCCAATTCATTAACCCGATCCAACTCACTCGTTAAATTAACATTTAAGTGAATGTTTAAAGGGTTGGATCGTCAATGAATAGTCTCGTTAATCACTTGTTTTCTTACAAGTCATTTTGGTCTACCCGCAAAACCCATCAATCGAGAGTGGTTGTGTAATTTCAGTAACAAAAACAACGATAGGCGCGGAGCAAAGGCCGTTGATGAAATCTGTGGTCTACGAAGCGTTCAGGATTGAGCCGCCGGTGCCGTTGCAGTACGGAAAGGCAAAGACGAATCTCCTGATCGACAGCCACAACGGGGCGTTTAAGGTTAAAGAAGGGGAGTTGCTGTCCTGATTTTCGAGAGAGCCGATGAGTTTGTTCCTGATCGGTTTGTAGGCCAGGACGGGAGAACCTGTTGAAGTACGTGCTGTTGTCGAACGGTCCGGAAACGGAGAGTCCGACAGTCGGGAACAAGTAGTGTGCTGGTAAGGACTTTGTCGTGTTGGTTTCGAGGCTTTTGGTGCTGCCATTGCTATGACGTCACTGAAAAGAGCTAGCTTCTGAGTTTTTCGTTTTTTTTTTTTTTTTTAGGGGACTTGTAGATTTTTTTTGTTAGTGGATAATTGGTATACATTGGAATGCAAATTTTTTTTGTTTAAAAAAATTGTTAACGGGTGAAACGGATGATTAATTAGTATAACGAGTCGAGTTGGGTGATATATTAGCTTAATGAATTGGGTTTGAGTGATCCTTCAATTTAACAGTTGGATTGAAACCGATGTAAACCCAATAAAACCAACTGTTTACAGGTTTAGGGTTTGGACCTTGTACTGTTATTAGTAACAAATTTTTTTTTTTTAATCTTAATTTGTAAGACTTGGTACTTCTTCAATGAAATGTTTTCTTTGACATTATTCTTGTCTTTGCTCAATATATTTTTACTTTTAAGGAAGCAGCACTTGAAAGATTCATGAAAGGCCAAGGCAAATACATTTAAAGGTAAATTACATAAAACTACTTTAATTATAGATCGAACTATAATTTCATACCTTATGTTTTAAACATTACAATATCATACATCTACTTTTGAATTCATTGCAATATCATATCTCTATTAAATTTTCTGTCAATTTTCTATCAATTTCGTTGGGTCAACTCCTCACCAATTGAATTTAAAATTAATTAATTAATAATAAATTATTAATTTTTCCTCTCTCTCCTCGCGTCTCTCTCCGTCTTCTCTTCTTCGTCTACTCTGCCGTCAGGTCCGACAAGGCCGACATGGACGTCGAAACCTTCTACAACAGCATCATCGCTGCCATCTTCGTCGAGGAAGACGAGATCGTAGTAGGCACCGGCCCATGTGGCTGAAGTACGCCTGCTGACGTGGAGATAGCTGTCGGAATTATCAATTATACGAGACCCGACGATGCCGATCCCACTCGGGTGACCGCTGCTCCACCCAAGTTTTCTGCTGCAGCCCCGCCTCTGATTCCTCGCTCAACCGTGGTGCCATTTACCACGCAGCTTTGAAGAACATGGTGGAAAGTCTTTCGGTGCTGACTTTCCGGGTCGAGTACCCTATTAACAGTGACGCCATCGACGCCATCTATGATATGGTAAATTGTGGATAGTGTATAGACCAATTGAATTGTTAGTTTGCAATGTCATTTGGTTTGATTACTGTTTGAAATTCTGGGATGGGGGTATGTGGAGAGAGAGAGCGTGGTGGGAGAAAAGAGAGAGACAATGGGCGAGGGATTTAGGTTTTTGTACAGGCAAAAAAAAAATGGCTTCCGACGTTGACGGGGTTGAGAGCACAGAGAGAGAGGAAAGGGGGCTAGAGATTGAATTACGGTGGGGTTTCGGTGACGAGTGATGAGATTCGAGGCAATATGGATGGAAGACGTGGTCGGATTTGGGAAGCCGACGGCAGAGTAGACGAGGGAGAGAAGTGGGAGAGAGACGGAGGAGAGAGAGAGGTTTATTAATAAATTTTAATTATTAAATAAAAAAGTATTAATTTTTAATTTTTAATTAATTTTTAAATTCAGCAAGGTAGGTAGTGGATCCCGTGCCTTCCACATCATCACTTAACAGCGAAATTGACAGAATATTGAATGGATGTTTGACATTGCAACGAATTCATAAGTTGATCTATGACATTGACATTGTAATGTTTTAAACATGAGGTATGAGATTGTGGTTCGACTCATAATTGAAGTAGTTTTATATAATTTACCCTACATTTAATAATTTCAAGACAAATCACTAAGTTAAGTCAATACATTTCTATTTGCAGCGTGAAATTTTTTATTTTGTTCGTCACTAATTGCCTAAACTTGTAATTTATTTGTATATGTACATTTTTTTTATGGACCTGACCCACTAAAACGAAATACCAAATGAACTGGAAAAGTATATTTCATATTTAACCGAAACAAAAATAGTAAAAACTCGTCAAATACAAGTATGCAAATAATGTGCATCACATTTTCATTTGATTTATTATGTAACCAAACACATGACTCTAACTGTTTGGATTAAAACTTGAACTTTGGGCTTAAAGAAGGAGTTGGCCCAAAGGGAGGCTTAGAAAGAGAGATGGCTGAAGCCCAACCGAAGCCCAGAAAGCAGAAAATGGCCTTTCCCGACTAGGTGCAGGCCACTTGAATCACTTGCTCACCTGCCTAGAGACCAAGTGGTATAGACTAGACAACTAATCAGCCCAAAAGCACTTTACAGTGGCAGTACAAGTAAATAGCCGATGAGTCACTATCCTTCAAGCTGCATTCGGGTAAGATTACTGCTACAGGAAGCCAAGCCGAAGTGTCTATAAAAGAAGAAAGAGAAATCAGGAATAAGGACACTCAAACAAACAAACAAATACAAGCACAAACTCTGCTCAAAGCCAGATTTGCCTTCAAACGAAGCTGTAGTCAGCCCAAGCCTTCATCCCTCTCGGGATCAACTCTCACCCAAACCTTTTGTAATAGCTCTGCTACCTCGTCTAAAAACTTGTTGTAGTATCGATTTCTTTCTGTAAACTCATCTCCCTACCCCTTTTTCTAAGCTCTCAAACCCCTTGATAAACCACAAAGATAGGAAGTTGCAAGACGACCAGCCTTGCCCGACCTTCTTTGGTTTTGTCTTTTCATTCATTAGCCTAGCAATATGTTGTATACTTCCAGTTGTATTCAAGTTATTTCTAGTAAGATGACGATTAAAAGACTCTCTCAGTTCTTGAATCCGATTTAAATATGTCTTCACAATTTAAATCAGATCTAAGTTCTAAGCTCTCGGGCATATAAGATTGATCATTCAAAAGTCCTTGGTCTCAAGGCATAAAAAAGAACCTTATGTGGACTTAACCCATCCACGACAGTCCTTGATAAACTAGAAGTCCGAAGTTACTTGGGGCGCAAGTAATCGACTTATTCCTTAGTTTTGTCTTTGTTATATTATGATTATCATAGAACGTATGAGTATAGAATGAATTCTGATAGGAAGCCTCAAGGCCTACACCTAAGGCCCCACAAATGCACCTATTTGGATCCATTCTACTCTTCGGGCTAGAACGTTTGAGTATAGAATTAATTCTGATAGGAAGCCTCAAGGCCTACACCTAAGGCCCCACAAAGGCACCTATTTGGATTCATTCTGCTCTTCGGGCTCGATGATCAGAAGTATAACAGTCATAATACTATGTGCGACAATGAAACAAACATTATATGTTCAAGTACTGGATTAGTTATTGACTGGAAGCCTCAAGGCCTACACTTAAGGCCCTACAAAGGCATATGTCATAATTAACACGATCTCTCGGGCATCTATACAACTGAAACTCAACATTCGTTTTACATCTGCCATGCTGAAGATGGCAGTGGCACGCCTGAGCACTTAAAAGTTAATCTTGATTGTGAGCCTCAAGGCCTACACCTAAGGCCCCACAAAGGCACCTTTCAAAGTTAACTCTGTCATTCTCTTTCAGCCTTGCCCGACAAGACCGCCAGTAAAGCAGAAGCCCGACAGAAAGCACCAACCGGCGCCAACCTCTCGGGGAGCTGTGTGCTCGCGGCCAGGAAACATCCCCGACGGAAATCCTGCCACGAACATAGTTTTGGCACGCCCGGTGGGATCCACTTGATCAAAGAAATATGTCAAAACTGCCAGAAGATTTGCAAACTACCTTGTTGCAAATGCTGCAAAGATTGGAGAACGCCTCCACAGACTTCAGAAATGAAGCTGACCTGGTCACAAGACCAACTATTCCTATATCTTTACCTCAACCTGGGGAAAAAGATGATAGGGAGAAAAAGAGACTTAAAACCAGCAAGCCAGAGGAAGCAGTGGTGGACAAACTTGCAGATCCCTTCTCAGAGGCCCCAGTAAATATGATCAGTATGGCATGGGTTGAGAAGGGGAAAGAAAAGGTCACAAAGCCAATAGAAGAAGGAAGATTGGCTAATCAAACCACAAAAGGGGTGATTAAGTTGCCCGAACATCCAAAAGCAGCCATAATCAAAGGGATAGTTCTGTGCAGCAAGTGCCAATGCGAGTGTGAGCTCGAAATACCGCCCGCAGGAGTCCTCATGGATCATAAGCTGATCAGGAGGAAGGAATAAGAAGAAAGAAAGGAGCCCCGTGAGAAAGTTAGACGGACTGCAGGAAGAGATACTTCCAGAAGTGTTTTTCAGCGGTTAGGAGGCGATTCCCAGCCTAAAGCTTTATTAGAAGTATTTCGAAACCATGAAGCTTTTGAAGAGGCATAAGATATGGAGGCCAAAATACGGAGGGGTGTAGATCATCCTCAATATAGCCATATGGGGAGAGAAGTCAAGAGGAATGACAGGATAACAAATCCTGTCAAGAAAGATAACCCTGCCCACATTGGGCGAAAATGGTACGTGGTTGGGAAAAATGGACAGCCCGTTAAACCAATGGGAGCTTCCATGGTCAGAATGGTACAAAGGCAACACAAAGCCTACATGAACTCCTTAAAAACCCATGCGACGTCTGAAAGGCAACACAAAGCCTACATGAACTCCTTAAAAACCCATGCGACGTCTGAAGCATCCAAGAATCAAAAGTTGGAGAAAACGTCATCTGAGGGAAGTAATCAGTTCCGCTGGAGAAGTAAAAAAGAGGTGGAAAAGGCTAATAGCAGGAGAGAAGGCGAGGGAAACCATATACCACATAGCCTACACCCTGGGATCTTGAGGAGAGCTCAATAAGATATGATCATGGTGCCAACCCCAGGATGGAAGACGGAGCCTATTTGTTTTGGAACTATTTCACCTGAAAGAAAACCACATTCTCTGTCAGTGGTGGATCCTTTCGGTGAGGTTCCAAAGCAAACACCATATTCAGGCATGAATCAACAAGATGGGGCACCAGAACCACTGCTTCCAGCAGATGCGATGGCTTGGTTAGATGAGTTCATGGACCAGATTGGGAGCAAGAAAGAAGAACTGCCCGAGCCTAGCAATTTTCATATCAACATGACGTATGTGTTATCCGCCATGTTTGGTGCCAGACCTAATCAGCCCGCCACTATGGAAGGTGACTACGTGACAACTGAGCCAATGATGGCACATGTCAATGTGAAGGTCGTCGAAGAAGGAGAATTGGGAAAGGTTGAATCATCTGAAGCATCCAAAAATGATCCTTTAAGGATCTATACAGACAAAATGGTGTTCAGCCACCCATACACTTTGCTTGCCAATCATCTTAAGCCCATATATGTTACAGCTCATTTGGAGGGGGTGCCCTTCAAAAGGATTTTAATTGATGGAGGAGCGGCTGTTAATGTACTACCGGCCAAGCAAATGAAGAAAATGGGGAGAGGCACAGAAGATCTTATTCCTACAGACCTCACAGTTTCAAGCTTCTCGGGCGCTATCACCAAAACTCATGGGATATTGCCCTTAGAAGTGGATTTGGGATCCAAACAGATCATGCTGGCATTCTTTGTGGTAGATTGTACTTCCACCTACGGAGCATTACTTGGAAGGGACTAGATCCACCAAAGTCTTGCCATACCCTCCACCCTGCCCCTGCATCAACAAGTCGATGTCTACCATGAAGCAGGAACGGAAAGACCAGGCTTTTGGGAGATGGTAGAGGCCGAATCACGGCCATTTCTCCCCACAGCCAATGTTGCGGAAGCAAGTTTCTACAACCCCAACGTAGGAATTTTGAAATGTTCAGGAGCAGATGAGAACGGCCGCCCTACCAAGGTGACGGCCCAAAAGCTTCTAGAATAAGGAATGCTCCTTACTATAAAGGAGTGGGATAGACCTTGTATCGTCCCAACGCCCCTACACCATCAATGACAGAACAAAAAAAGAAAAGATCAGGTAATGGCAGTCAGGTCCCTGATTAAAAGACTGTTGGTGTATGGGAGAGAGAAGAAGCAAGAAATGGAGCTCTTAGGAAAAGAATAGCAGGAATAGCAGCTAGGAGCTTCGACCAGCCATGATGAAAGCAGGGAGGAATCTTGTAGAGAAGAATTGGAGAGGGCCATACAAATGGCCGAGTGCATTTATGACCTGGATGGGCCAGACGACTTGCCCGAGAACCCGGAGTTAGTCGAGTTTTTGTGTGCAGAGCCTGATAAGCCACCACCAGAAGTTCAGGATCCTTTGGAAGTTATTGATCTAGGGACAGAGGAAGATCTAAGACCAATACAAATCAGTGGCTTATTAGAGACTAATGATCGGGCAAAGATTATCTGTCTTTTGCAAGAATTTAAAGATTGTTTTGCTTGGCATTATACTGAGATGCCAGGTTTGGATTCAACCTTGGTGGAACACAGGATACTCATCAAGGAGGGATATAAACCTGTTAAGCAAGCACCACGAAGGATGTCGAAAGAGATAGAAGAAAAGGTCAAAGAAGAAATTGAAAGGCTTGTAAAAGCTGGATTTATTAGGCCAGCCAAATATGTGGAGTGGTTAGCCAACATTGTGCCTGTTTTAAAAGCTATAAAAAAAGCAGTACGATGTTGTGTTGATTACAGAAATATTAATGGCGCTACACCAAAAGATGAGTATCCCATGCCCATGGCCGATCTATCCATAGATGCAGTAGCAAAACACAAAATTTTATCTTTTATGGATGGAAATGCCGGGTATAATCAGATAAAGATGGCCCCGGAAGATATACATAAAACAGCTTTTAGGTGTCCCGGGCATGTGGGGGCATATGAATATCTGGTCATGCCATTCGGGCTCAAGAACGCTGGTGTAACCTACCAAAGGGCAATGAATGCCATCTTTCATGATTTGATTGGCCAGAACATGGAGGTGTACATCGATGATATCGTGGTGAAATCCAAAACAGAAGAGCAGCATCTGATAGACCTCAGGCAAGCATTGACAAGAATGAGGATCTACAAACTGAAGATGAATCCAAAGAAGTGCGCGTTTGGAGTAAGAGCGGGCAACTTCTTGGGATTCCTGGTTCATCAAAAAGGTGTAGAAGTGGATAAAAACAAATCTCGGGCAATAATGGAGTCACCTTCACCCACCAACAAAGTACAACTTCAGAGGCTGTTGGGCAAAATTAATTTCTTGCGGAGATTCATTGCCAATTTAGTGGGCAAGATTCAGAGTTAGTAATAAACCAGCTAAATAGGGAGTTCAAGTGCAGACATATCGCCATGGCGGGGTATTATTTGGCGGCCACACAATTGCTGAGTTATTGGGATTCTGAGATATCAGTTAATCATGTTCCCAGATGATCAAACCTAGCGGCCAACGAATTGGCGCAATTAGCCTCAGGCGTGCCAATACAGGAAAGAAAATATGGGTTGGATGTCGAGATTCAAAGAAGAAACCTTCCTTCTATCCTAGACAGAGGATTTAGTCTGGATGTGATGCTTTTAGAAACTGAAATAGAAGATTGGAGGTCGCCCATCATCCATCATTTAAAAGATCCCTCTTCACCCACAAGCAAGAAGAATAGACAACAAGCAACCAAATATGTCTTATGGACGAAGGACCTGCTAAGGAAAACTCCAGACGGGTTACTATTGAAATGCTTAGGCCAAGAGGAATCCATGAGAGTAATGGCCGAAGTACATGAAGGAATATGTGGAGCACATCAGGCTGGAGCGAAGATGAGGTGGTTGCTTAGGAGGTATGGTTATTTCTGGCCCGACATGGAAAAAGATTGCAAGTCCTATGCCCGAGGCTGTGAAGAATGTCAAAGGCACGGACCCCTCCAACATGTGCCTTCAGTGCCTTTAAATCCAGTGGTCAAGCCTTGGCCCTTCAGAGGATGGGCAATGGACTTCATCGGGCAGATCTATCCAGCTTCTAATAAGGGGCACACTTTCATAATTGTAGCAACGAATTACTTCACCAAATGGGTAGAGGCATCGGCTGTAAAATCCATAACCTCAGCTACAGTCAAGAATGTTATTGAGACCAAGATTCTGTACCAGTTCGGGGTGCTTGAAACTATAGTAATGGATCGTGGGCCATCTTTTATTTCAAAAGAAGTTGAAGAGTTTGCAAGAAAATACAAAATAAAGATGATCAAATCCAGTCCTTACTATCCACAGTCAAATGGCCAGGCAGAATCCAGCAACAAGATTTTGGTAAACATTATCAAAAGAATGGTGATGCGTAAAATAACTAAACACACAAATTAACCCTCTTGTTGACAATTGTAGTATGGATAAGTAGGGATCGTTCTTAAACCGGGGATTATGAGGGATTGCTAAACACTTGAAAACTGACTTAGAAACGTAAAAACAAAGTTAAAACACTAAACTCGACTCAAAGAATGTAAAACTAAAGTTTGAAACACTAAAACAAACCAAAAGACTCAAAACAGCAAACAAACACTCAAAACTGCCTTAAAAACACTTTCTGGGCAGTTTTGAACACAAACACAAATTTGGACAAAATTGGGTTACAACTTGAATCAAAACACTTAAAAACACAAACTAAATGGATTTCTAACTAATCTAACACTTTAAAATAAAGGGGGATTTGGTTTTGGACGAAATTAAACTTGCAAAACAGATTGTAAATTGAAAACAGATTCTAGACGAATTTGGATAAAACTATGGATGATGGGCTAGCTAGAGGGTTCTTCTCCACACATGACACACTTGCATATAAACCAATTTTCAGTTGTTCTTCCGATAAATCATGAAACTCAACACCCCAGGTTAATTAGGTCTGCTTAAATTAACTTTTAAGTTCTCCTTAAGTTATTGAATTGGATGGGAAAGCGCATACAACAACTCAACACATTCTTCAAAAGTCCTTTACGTGAAAAGCACAATAAAGATACAATCAAAGATCATTAAGCAACATGAGAACTATAAGTATTGACGAGGCACTCGTTACTATGATGAGCATGAAACTTATGCCAAGAATTCATTTAACGCGATCGTTTATAAGCGACCTCCACTACTTGTGAATATAAGTTTGTAACTATTAGGTGAAACTCCCTTATATTCTAGCATCATATTCATGCATGAAAACTAAGTGTGCACTCTTAACAAACATACACGAATAAGTTATCAATCAAGCAGTTAAACGAATTGAATTCACAACTTATGAAATCACAACCAAAAGTAATCAATTCATATTGCAAGCATGAACATGGTTTCAAATCACCCCCTAACTAATAGGGTTTAGTTCCTCATAATCGCAACACAAAGAATAACAAGATTATACATTGAAAACAAAAGAAAGATTACACCTAGAAACGCTCAAACGATCCAACGTCTTGAATGGCAAGCACATCCAAGGGCTTTCCTCCTTCCTCTTTGCTGCGACACAAGGTATGGGTGATGGTTTTAGTGGTGGTGGATGGATATAGGTGAGTTATGGTGAAGGGTGGAGTCCTTAGAATGGTCAGAAAAGGGTTTTATTTATAGGGGAAGGAAGGGCTACGAATTTCTTCAATTTGGGATAAGATTTTCTACCCAAATCCACAAGGAAAAGGAGAAATAAATTCAGAATCCTAGGGGAAAAAGGGTAACAAGGCTAGGAAATAATTTAGGTAACAGAAATTAAACCAAAACTTTAAGGGAAATAGGAATTAAAGTTAGAATCCTAAGGAAAAAGGTAAGGGAGGTGCAGAAATTAAAGAGAATAGGAAAGGGAAATTCGGCAGAAATTATAGGGCAGATTTAGGAATGTGTTTTGAGGCACAAAATAGGTAAGAAACCTCTCCCCTTGCATGGCAAGGCTTTAGAACAAAGGGGAATGTAATTTTGGGTCAGAAAATAGGTAAGAAAGAGGGGAAAGGTGCGGCTGGTTGCTTGAAGAAAAGGGAATGTGGTTTTAAGATCAGAAAATAGGAAAGAAATGATGCTCTTGTGCGGCAAGGACTTTAGGGAAGGTTTAGGGCTTCTAGAACAACCAATTAAGTGCCCTAACATGTTTTGGAATCCCTTTGTGGCTGGAACATAGATGAGGAAAGATTAGGAAACTTCCAAGCTAAGAATAGAAACTATCAAGAATGGAAACCTCCAAGAATAGAAACTTCCAACTTTAGAAACTTTGGCTTCCAATTTTGAACTCTTCATTCTTTATTTGTCTTGAATCCAATTCTTCACATCTTTATTCGAATCTAAGCTCATTTGATCTTCAATTTCGTCCATCTTCTTAGCTCCAAGCATGTGCAATCCATTTGATGCCCAAAACTGCTCCAAAAGGCTCCAAAATGCACTTTCTTGCTACTTTAACCCTTTGGACCTACAAACACACGAAAATAGTTTAAAATACTAAAATAACTACGAACTAACCACATAAATGCCAAGAAACAAGCTAACTAAGTCGCATAAATATGCTCCTATCAAATGGTGACAGATAGCCCGGAAAGGTGGCATGAAAAGCTGGGGAATACGTTGTGGGTATACCGAACGTCTAAGAGGGCAGGAACACGGACAACTCCTTATGCTTTAACTTTCGGGCAAGATGCAGTTCTTCCCATGGAAATCAATGTAAGTTCTGTCAGAATTCAAAATCAATTTGGGTTACACAGTGAAGAGTATATAGAAGCCAGGTGTCAAGGTATTGAAGACTTAGATGTAGCCCGAATTGAAGCCTTGAACCAGATTCAGGAAGGAAAGAAAGCTGTTGCCCGAGCTTATAACAAAAAGGTGAAGATAAAGTCTTTCAAGGAAGGAGATTTAGTATGGAAAACAGTCATTCCTCTAGGAGCTCAGCTTAGGGGCTTTGGAAAATGGAGCCCGACGTAGGAATGTCCTTTCATGATTAGTCGAGTATTAGACAAAGGAGGATATTACTTAGCGGACCTTGAAGGAAATTGGCAGAAACATCCCATTAATATTAAATTCTTGAAAAAATATTGTCCTACATTATGGGATGTTAGAGATTATTATATTGAAGAGGATGCAAGGTAAAGCAGGTTTCGGGATACCAAAGTGCAGTGTATGTTCATCAATCATTCAAGAAGACAGAAAGACAAAAAATTGCTAAATAATGTTTATTTCATTTCGACAAATTGGTGAAGTTTACAAAAGATTCAATTCTGACGTGCTACGTTCGATTCCGTCTGGATGCAATGGTGTTTCAGCTGGTTTTCCGATATCTTCATGGATATAATCCGATCAGGTGATTGGGTTGTGCAACCAAGATGCGCTTGGTAGAGGATCCTCAGACAGAGTCATCACCATATATGATGGTGAAGCCTGACTTACCATGGCAGCGAGCAGGGAGGCAAACCTTCATGAGGAAACCGCCTGACCAAGGGTGTTGGGGATAACGGGGTGTTTGACCAAAGGTGTTGGAGATAGTGGTTATTTGATGAAAACTCTTTTTCTCACGAAAAGGGAGTTTCAGGAAACCCCACTTGAACCCTGAAGAACTCATTTCACAGTTTTTAGAAGAAAACTAAGGAGACAGGAACACTCAGACTGGATAAAAGATGAGGTCGAGTATGATTTGTTGAAAGAGCCAGAATTTATAGGAATATCAGAAAGAAGTTCAAGAGTTGTGGGAAGATCAAGAGACTCCGGGTGGCGTTGATCTCAACCAGAAGATACAAGTTCCAAGAACAAGGGTCCAGACGCATGCAGCTATTCAATCAATATTGGCGCCTGGAATTCCAAGCTGAATATTGATTGAAGGGGGCACTGTTTGGATTAAAACTTGAACTTTGGGCTGAAAGAAGGAGTTGGCCCAAAGGGAGGCCTAGAAAGAGAGATGGTTGAAGCCCAACCGAAGCCCAGAAATCAGAAAATGACCTTTCCCGACTAGGTGCAGGCCACTTGAACCACTTGCTCACCTGCCTAGAGACCAAGTGGTATAGACTAGACAGCTAATCAGCCCAAAAGCACTTTACAGTGGCAGTACAAGTAAATAGCCGATGAGTCACTATCATTCAAGCTGCATTCGGGTAAGATTACTGCTACAGGAAGCCAAGCCGAAGTGTCTATAAAAGAAGATAGAGAAATCAGGAATAAGGACACTTAAACAAACAAACAAACAAATACAAGCACAAACTCTGCTCAAAGCCAGATTTGCCTTCAAACGAAGCTGTAGTCAGCCCAAGCCTTCATCCCTCTCGGGATCAACTCTCACCCAAACCTTTTGTAATAGCTCTGCTACCTCGTCTAAAAACTTGTTGTAGTATCGATTTCTTTCTGTAAACTCATCTCCCTACCCCATTTTCTAAGCTCTCAAACCCCTTGATAAACCACAAAGATAGGAAGTTGCAAGACGACCAGCCTTGCCCGACAAGGTGAAACCTTGCCCGACCTTCTTTGGTTTTGTCTTTTCATTCATTAGCCTAGCAATATGTTGTATACTTCCAGTTGTATTCAAGTTATTTCTAGTAAGATGACGATTAAAAGACTCTCTCAGTTCTTGAATCCGATTTAAATATGTCTTCACAATTTAAATCAGATCTAAGTTCTAAGCTCTCGGGCATATAAGATTGATCATTCAAAAGCCCTTGGTCTCAAGGCATAAAAAAGAACCTTATGTGGACTTAACCCATCCACGACAGTCCTTGATAAACAAGAAGTCCGAAGTTACTTGGGGCGCAAGTAATCGACTTATTCCTTAGTTTTGTCTCTGTTATATTATGATTATCATAGAACGTTTGAGTATAGAATGAATTCTGATAGGAAGCCTCAAGGCCTACACCTAAGGCCCCACAAAGGCATTTATTTGGATCCATTCTACTCTTCGGGCTAGAACGTTTGAGTATAGAATTAATTCTGATAGGAAGCCTCAAGGCCTACACCTAAGGCCCCACAAAGGCACCTATTTGGATCCATTCTACTCTTCGGGCTAGAACGTTTGAGTATAGAATTAATTCTGATAGGAAGCCTCAAGGCCTACACCTAAGGCCCCACAAAGGCACCTATTTGGATTCATTCTGCTCTTCGGGCTCGATGATCAGAAGTATAACAGTCATAATACTATGTGCGACAATGAAACAAACATTATATGTTCGAGTACTGGATTAGTTATTGACTGGAAGCCTCAAGGCCTACACCTAAGGCCCCACAAAGGCACATGTCATAATTAACACGGTCTCTCGGGCATCTATACAACTGAAACTCAACATCTGTTTTACATCTGCCATGCTGAAGATGGCAGTGGCACGCCTGAGCACTTAAAAGTTAATCTTGATTGTGAGCCTCAAGGCCTACACCTAAGGCCCCACAAAGGCACCTTTCAAAGTTAACTTTGTCCTTCTCTTTCAGCCTTGCCCGACAAGCATTGCCCGACAAGACCGCCAGTAAAGCAGAAGCCCGACAGAAAGCATCAACTGGCGCCAACCTCTCGGGGAGCTGTGTGCTCGTCGGCCAGGAAACATCCCCGGCGGAAATCCTGCCACGAACACTAACAAACCCATTACAAGTTAGTTTTCCGAACCAACATCTATTCACAGCCAACAGATTACACTTGGAGCTTTGCTTTTGCTCCCAAATCAAAATCCTGAATCAATAGGGTTGATTTAGTTGAATTAAGATGGAGAGTGACGCAATCAGTTGCTTGAAGAAACTCTTTCGTGCTTTAATTGTGGTGCTAACCATACTACAACGTGTCAACCCTTCCCTTTCCCTTGGATTCAAAAATATTTCT
The DNA here is from genome assembly GCA_035220775.1 of Malus fusca. Classification (NCBI taxonomy): domain Eukaryota; kingdom Viridiplantae; phylum Streptophyta; class Magnoliopsida; order Rosales; family Rosaceae; genus Malus; species Malus fusca. Next base: position 18,218,700 of record CM069059.1, on the reverse strand, counting down.
TCAGGGGGAGTGATGAGGTGCATTGAGATGGAAAGAGAAGCACTCCTTGCTTTCAAAAAGGGCCTCGTGGATCACTACAACCTCCTCTCGTTGTGGGGAAGAGAAAAACACAAGCAAGATTGTTGCAATTGGGCAGGCGTCCACTGCAGCAACCGAACCAACCATGTTACTCAACTTAATCTTGGATGGTATTATTTGCGTGAAGCTTACGCACTTTAACAGAAAGGACATCCACAGTATATCGAATGTTATTTGCAAGGTAAGATGATGAGTCATAAACTGATTGAGTTGCAGCATTTGAAATATTTGGACCTTTCTTGCATTAACTTCAATGGAAGCCAAATTCCAGATTCCATTGGTTCTCTTTCCAATCTAAGACACCTCGATCTCTCTTATACTTCTTTTGGTGGTCAAATTCCAACTCAGGTTGGAAACCTTACCCACTTGCAATATCTTGATCTCAGTAGGAATGACTTTAACAGTGTCGAAAATCTGAATTCATGGCTCCCTCATCTTTCTTCTTTAACATATTTGGACCCAAGTTGGAGCAATCTCAGTAATGTTCCTGACTGGCTGGAAATAGTTAGTAAGCTCCCTAAACTTACAAACTTGACATTGGCTAGATGCGGTCTTCCTTCTTGACGTTGATCTCAGTTCCAACCATCTTCATCTTCATCTTCATCTTGACCTCTTTGACAACTATTTAACTGGTTCAATCTCAGGGTTGTTGAAAACATGAGCTCTCTTGGAACAATTTTGAAGCGGTGAATCCGCATTCATTTTCCAACTTATGCAGTTTGCAATCACCCTCACATAGATTTGAGTTCGAACCAAATTGAAGGTCCAATTCCCTCAACTTTATTGCATGCATCATATTTGGATCTCTCTAATAATAAAATTTCAGGGTTGATTTCTATCTTCTGTGAGGCATATAGCAAGTTAAAGTATCTTAATCTCTCAAGCAACAATCTCTCTGGGCAACTTCCCGAACAATCTAATCATGCTTGATTTGAGTTGCAATTCTTTTTCTGGGAAAATTCCATCCGCAGTAGGCTCACTATATCACATGCAAACATTGATATTAAGAAGCAACAGATTTGTTGGAATCCTTCAAGAATTGCACCAGTCAGAATTTGGTTATCCTGATACTTCCCTCTAATAACTTCAACAGAAGCATGCCGTCTGAACTATGCAGTCTGACAAACATTCAAAACTTGGATGTGTCTGTGAACAACATCTCTGGAACACTACCAAAATGCCTCAGCAATTTAACTGTTCTGGCACAGGAAAGAAATTCATCTCTGGCCCTTATACATCCGCTCGCAAGATATGATCCTATTGTGGTTAATTATAGGGATGATGCAAATCATATGGAAGGGAAGAATGTACTCGTACAGAAACACTTTGGGGCTTGTGAAGAGAATTGATTTCTCGAGCAATAGATTAACGGGGGAGATTCCAAGTGAAAGCACAAAACTTGTTGGGTTAATTTCTTTAAACCTGTTGAGAAACGGATTGACAGGTGAGTTACCTGCAAAGATTGGAAAGTTGCAAGCATTGGATGTCCTTGATTTGTCAAGAAACCAGATAGATGGCATAATTCCAACAAGCCTTGCTTGGATAGATCGTCTTAGTGTCTTGGACTTGTCATACAACAACTTTCTTGGCAAAATTCCTACAGGCACTCAGCTCCAAAGTTTTGATCCCTCTGATTTTGCTGGAAATCCTCAACTGTGGGGACCTCCACTTCAAAAGATGTGTGGTGATCAACAGGTAATTGTGATCTCAAGTAATGAAGAAGAAAAGGATGAGCCTATAACATGGGGATTTTACGTCAGCATGGGGCTTGGTTTTATTGTTGGATTTTGGGAGTTTGTGGCAGTCTGATTTTCATGAGGCCAAGGAGATACTCGTACTTCAGGTTCTTGAATGTCTTGAATGATTGGCTTTATGTGAGGGTGATTTCGATCAAGCAGCACTTCAATTAAGCAATGGTACATAAATGTGATACTATTTTTCTTTCTTAAATTAACTGATATGCATGCATCTATTCGTAAAGTCTTTCTGATTAATTTCATTGTCTTCTTCAAAACCTAATTATGCATGCTTGTTTATTTTTATCTTTAGCGTCTTCTACGACAACACAAAAGGGTTCACTTCACTGGAAGAGCTTCACGGGCCTTATCTATTTTAAGTTTTCAAGTATTGAGTTGTCATAATAAAGAACTTTACTACTAAATCTCCTTGGCAGATGAATTGTTAGTGTTACTTGTTTGTAAGAAGTTTATGTTTATGTTTACTTTATCAAGACCTTTCTGCAGTATATGTTTTGAATCCTGATATTTACTAAAGAAATTCGGTTAATTCCAAACTGCATATGATTGTTTTGTTCGTCATAAATTTTAGTCCAATGGATTGGTTGCAGTCTTGTCCATATGTCTATCAATGATTAGACGACGTTTAACAAACTAATTATTATTATTTTTCATCAGAAATAATACACCAGGAATCCTATATGCTTTCTGTACACAAATTACAAGCTTCTGAATGACATCCTCCCTACTAGTGTTTTTTTACAACTTTCTATTTTTTTTTTTTCTATTTTGTCAAAGTAATTCATATACTCGAATCATTTGACGCATGGGAAATCAAATCAAATAAACAATTCAAATACAATATATACTGCTGGAAAATGACAAAATCTAATACCGGGAAATGATGAAGCTTTGGCTCTAGTGGTTTTAAACCTTATGATCAATCGATGGCTATATAAGCTGAGAGCCAAACCAATAGAAGTGGCAAGCTAGGCACCTGGTCGAGCGGCCTAGAGTTTCACTTCTATCCAGCTGCTTTGCTCATTTTGGATTCAAGCATAGTACCCTCCTTAAGTGCTGCTTGAGCTTCACTGTCCATTCCGAGGGCCGAAAGGGCAACAGCCTGAAGATAACATGCACTGTGCCAAACTGGGGAAACTACTTGTGCTTGCATTGCATCTTTTATAGCTTCCTGAGGCTTGTCACTCATGAGATAAGACAAACTATGCCGGGCAAAAATTGTTGGAGAAACCATCGTTCCAACACCAATGAACTGCAAGCGAAATAGAACTGTTAGCAAAGATAACAAATGCAGAGAAAGCAGCAGTTAAAAAGGATTTACAAATTTTTCTTTTCTTTCAGTTTTGTTCTTTTTATTGGTCATGCAAGTAGAGTTACTAGGTTCAGGTACTCTAAGGTACCTTAAACTACCAATTTTCGCAAAATACGTCGTTCCTAACTGATTAAAAATACCTTAAACTACCAATTTCATTTCTTCAATTCTTCCTATCATGAATCAGAAGATAAAATGTAATGATCGTGTTCTGAGCGGAAATCTAACGCCAAACAAAAATTTCGTACGAATCTGTGTTTGGTAATTTATTTTAACAGGTCAGATAAAGAACATCCTATTGAAGGCCAAATTCGGATATCAGTATGAACATGAAAGCAACTCTTATCAAACCTCTACTCAGAATTTCCCACAAGTATCATAATAAGAACCTAACCTGTGAATAACACTCAATTGTGGTTCTGATGTCCTAGTGCTTAAAAGCAGAATCCCCCCTTTCTTTGAATCTTATGATTCCTGCATCAGTCCACATTTGAACGAGCACTGCAGTGGAACGTAACTATTGAGAAGGCTACATATATATATATACACACACACACAACACAACTTATTAAATAGTTCTCCATTAATTAAACAAAATAAAGACCCTCATTTGTCATTCCATCGTCTTTATAGCCGATATTCTCTAGGATCTCATGCATAGCAGTCAAATCCCTTCTTGAGCAGGCTTCACCGAGTGGTGAAAGAGAAGACCAGGAGGTACCGTGTGGGATACCCATCAAAACAAAAGAAGGAACCTGCAGAGGTAAGCAAAAAGAAATAAAGTAAGTCCAGGATACAGCTAACAGCATCATGTTAAGCATCTATTCATGAATTAACTACTACGATGGTGCAGATCTGAGTGCTTCTAATTGGCACCCAACAGGTACAGTATCACTGAAAACCCTTGTAGTTAACTACCCTCAATTTTGGGGCATAAGAGATTGATATTTTATAAAGTATCATTCACCATGAAAGGCACTAAACAAAAGTGTAGCTCTCTCAAGTCCTCACTAATAACAAATTAGAGTCATGTCCCCTTCCCAAGTTTTCAAATATTTCTGCTTGGTACAAGGTTCAGTATTAATACAAATAATGAATCGATCCATAGTTAGATACGAGCTTACACAAATAGCTCAGATTGAGTCCAGTGAAAAGAAGATAACATATGAATATATTGCTTACAAGACTGCCCCAAAATATAGATCTAGAAACAATTGTGCGAAGATTTTAAACAGTCAAACTATGCTCCCCGGGTGAAGTTGGGAATATAATGCTTAATTAGAGAAACAGAGGAGAGAACTAACCTAAGTTTCTTTCTGAAGAGGAGTCAAAGGAGCAACTAATGATTTTGGATTTGGTCGCTCTCGGGGTTTAGATTGTAAACATCGTGAAGCCAAGCATGCCAACTCAGTACCATCATCATTAGAAAGCTGTCCTTCCAAGCAAGAATCTGTCAGCATCTGAAGATTTATGTTTCAAATCAGGTCTAGGGCCTGACACATAATGGTCAACCACCAGATGAATAAATTTACTTGTGTTTACATATCCTACGAAGGATACATTCTCACGCAGAGTTCATAACAAGTACTGCTTGAACTTCACTGTCCATTCCAAGGGCCAAAAGGGCAGCACCCTGAAGATAAGATACAATGTGCCAAACAGGGGAAACTACTTGTGCTTGCATTGCATCGTTGAGGGCTTCCTGAGGCTTGTCACTCATGAGATAAGACAAACTACGCCAGGCAAACATTTGTGGAGATCAACATCAATGAACTGAAAGCAAAATAAAACTGTCAGCAACGAACACAAATGCAGATAAAACAGCAATTAAGGATTTACCAAGTTTTTTTCGGTTTTGTTCTTTTTAATGGTCATGCAAGTAGAGTTACTAGGTTCAGGTACTCTAAGGTACCTTAAACACGTCGTTCCTAACTGATTAAAAATGCTCCTCTCTACATTCAGGGAAGAAAAAAGAAATATACACAGCATAGCAGTCCAAGAGCAATCCTAAATCACATTTTCTCCAGCTTTTTACGATAGCAACTTTGACTTCATCATAAACAATCAAATCTAAATGATAGAAAGATCGCCTTGGGTGTCTTGAGCAATCAAATACCAAAACATTTGTAATTACAGAGTGGTAACTACACAAGCAGAGAAAACTATCCAAAATCTCAGTCACATTATCATTTGCTAAAAAGACATGAACAAAATCCACGAAAAGGGAGAACAAAATCCACGATAGGGGAGAACAAAATATACCAAACTAGTCCAGTTACACAAGCCACATTCATTCTACAACTAACAATTGTAAATTGAACCCGAAATGGAAAGACCCCCAAAATTTGTGAGCTCAAATTGCAGACCTGAGAAATTAAATTGTGAACCAAGATCAAAGTTTTGACTTCTGAAGATGAAATTGCGGGAAGAAAAAGGAACTTACAGGGTCGAGAGCGTTGGGCACGGAGCGGTAATCAGCAGTCAAGAGGAAATAGGGAACTGGGACAGTGGCAACCATGGTCGTCCTCCTCACCAGCCTTTCTGTTTTTGAGTTAATCGTGATGCTTTTGCTTTCGCTTGGATTCTCTGGAAAGAAAAAAGGGTTTAAAGATGGAGACTTTTGAGAGTTGGTTTTGGAGAAAGTGATTAAGTGAGGGTTTTTCATTGTTGGGAGGGGAAGAAAGAAGAAGATGGAATTGGAAGTTTAGTTAAAAAAAATGAATTGGAAGGAAAATGGGCTTTTTTTTTTCTTTTTTTTTAAATTTACTAGATTAAAATATAAAAGTTAAAAAAAAAAAAAAAAAAAATATATATATATATATACAATATATGAAAAGGAGAAAAGTGGGTGAGAAATGAATTTTTTTTTTTGGTTGAAAATGGGGCTAAACGTAAGCGGCCAAACAAATTCATTCAATAATAAATCTAGGAGTAAATTACATAGTAGCCCCTCAGGTTTGAGGTCAATTACAACCCCATACAACAACTTTAAAACATTTCACTTTCATACATCCAATACCATTTTATTTCAAAATAACACCTCCGTTAGATTTTCCATCCATTAGTCTGTTAAATGCTGACTTGGCTGCCACATTTGTGCCACGTGGCTGCCAAATGTGTGCCACGTGGAAAAAAAATAATTTTTTATTACCCTATTGAACAAAAAAAAAACGAAACCATGTTCGTCTTCCCCACTCTCTCTCTCTCGAACCCCATACCCCCCAAAATCCCCAGATCCAAAACCCAAAATTCCCAGATCCAAAATTCCCAGTTCTCGACCTTCAACCACCACGAGAATCTCATCCCGATTATCCACTCCGAAGCTCCCCAAACAACCATTTTTCACCACACCCCCTCTCTCTCTCTTACCCAAGCCACTGCCATTATTCATTTCATCAACCCAAAAGACAAGAGCCACCCCCACTTCACCACTCGAACAGATGCAGCCACCCACCCACCCATTTTATCTCAATCCAAAACCAAAGCCTCTCCTAACCCACCCCAGAATCCAATGGTTTCAAGGAATTGTAGAACCTCACAATTTCAAAAACCAAAAACCCACTTCAAATTTCAATCTTCTCTCTCTTCGTCTTCTGGGTTTTTTTTTTTAATCAATTCTCTCTTCCTTTTCTGGGTTTTGCGGCAGAGGATGGTGGGTTTGCGCTTGACGGGAGGAATAGTGCAGGGACTCGGCATTATACATTGCCGCCGCCCTCCCATTTGCTTTCGGGTAAGGATGGACATAAAGCTTTGAGGAGTCCATATATGCCTCTGCGCCTGCAAAAAGAAAAAGTGAAGGAAGATACAGCAGCTGCCAAAGCCAAGGCAAAAGGGTTTTGCTTGTTGGGCTTTAGAAATTTGGATTTAGGGTGGGGAAAGATGGTAGAAAACCACACGGCAGCCATGCGGGGGAAGGGGCGATGGTCGTTTGGACGGGGAATGTTTTTGGAGGCGCAGTGGGGAGGGAAATGGTTGCGGGTGATGGGGGATGGGGGAAGGGGTGGGTGTTGGGGGGTGCGAGGGTGGGCACGGGTGGGGATTCTGGGGAAGGAGATCTGGTTTTTTTTTTTTTTTTTTTTTTTTTTTTGGTTCAATAGGGTAATAAAAAATTATTATTTTTTTCACATGGCACACATTTGGCAGCCACGTGGCACAAATGTGGCAGCCACGTCAGCATTTAACAGATTAATGGATGAAAAATCTAACAGAGGTGTTATTTTGAAATAAAATGGTACTGGATGTATGAAAGTGAAATGTTTTAAAGTTGTTGTATGAGGTTGTAATTGACCTCAAACCTGAGGGGCTACTATGTAATTTACTCTAAATCTAGATTGGAATATCATAAGTTGATTTTCACGAATAAGACTAATTGAACAAGAAGGATGAGTATCAAAATAAAAATTACCTAAATCTAAATTAAGACTATAGGTCGCTAAATTGTCCGCCGCAAAATTCTTTTCTTTGTAGACATGCGAAGTTCACATTTGACACACCCCAACCCAGAATGTCCACTTAGACTCAGAACCTAGAATGTCCACTTAGACTCAGAATCCAGATGTGTTGGCCGATACCAGGAATGTGACAAAGTCATAAAGTGCAGTGATGTGGAAAAATGTGAATAAATTTAAAATCTAAAAGTGCATAAATATAAAAGTGTGCTTACGCGTAAAATAATAGCTCGTACGCGTCACGAAATAACAGTCCACGAAAGTCAACAATCTCATTTCTAGGGGCACTTTCGTCAATTCACTCTTTTAAAATTAATAAAATCATAAAATTAGGAACGAGTTGTCACAGTATTGCCAAGATCTTGAAAGCAAGTCCCCCCAGTATTTTTCATGAGGCCCAGTTGCGGAAGCCCAATATATGGTACATAGTGTAGTCCCCCAAGTCTTCAGTCAATAGAGTCTGTTGGCTGGAGACTTTAAATTTAATCCATGTATGGGCCGAAGTAGCGGTTGTTCGGAGGCGGTCTTTGTATACCATGCACTGAAACTTTGTAGGTAAAGCTTTGAAAGTGAAGCTTTGAAGCTGGAGCTTTTGTAAATGAAGTTTTTGAAGCTGAAGCTCTGTAAATGAAGCTTTCGAAGCTGATTGACATGAGTGATGCTCATGAATGTTTATGTTAATTGGCATGAGTGATGCTCATGGATGTTGACATGAGTGATGCTCATGAATGATGGTCATGAATGTTTATGTATGATTGACATGAGTGATGCTCATGAATGTTTATGTATGATTGACATGAGTGATGCTCATGTATAATTTTGGAGTACTGGACGTACTTTTAATCACCTAATGGGTGATAATAGCGGCAGGCTGCTGAATAATTTTGGAGTACTGGACGTACTTTTGATCACCTGGTTGGTGATAATAGCGGCAGGCTGCCGAATAATTTTGGAGTACTGGACGTACTTTTGATCACCTGGTTGGTGATAATAGCGGTAGGCTGCCGAATAATTTTTTGAGTACTGGACGTACTTTTGATCACCTGGTTGGTGATAATAGAGGGTGAACTTTAAGTGGAGGGATGGAGGTTGGAGTTTGAAGCCATAGGGCCTGGCTTTTTTGGGCGTATGGGCCTTCGCCCTCCACATAACATTCCAGCCCATTATATTGGGCTTGCCCTTTTTTTTTTTTTTTTTGGCGTGCTGCTTTCTTTCTTTATTTATGATTACCTTCCGGTGGGGTTATACAGATGTCTCCGAAAGATAAGAAAAGTAAATCACATCATTAAAAAAAAAACTGCTGCAGAAGGTGGGGATGACAGATGGTTGGATAGTGGGATAGCATGTGCAGCTGTCAGTTGCTTTTGCAGTGTCCCCCGTGTGCCCTTTATTCCTTGCTTTTGCATGTGGGTGTTTATTCCTTGCTTTTGCTTTATGCTTTTTCTCGATTTTTTTCTGCTTTGTATTTGCTTTTGTTTCCCACTCCATTTCCTGCATGTTCTCCTGTAGAAAGTGGGAGAGGAGCGGCCTCGTTCTTCAAAAGTTTTCAACGACACTTCTTCGCCTCTCTACATGACCTATCCAGACTTTAACTTTCACGATGACAGCTCCTTCCAACTACTAGACAGACTCCACTGGTCGGAACTTGCCACCGATGAGTTCCCTCCGGTGCCACACTTGGCCACTGTCCTCACGCTTTCAATCAAAGCCTCAGTGTGAGCTTCCTACGACAAAATGTCAGATAGGGAACTGTCGCTTGGACTTCGCAAATCTCGGATTTACGCTGGGACTTCGCAGATCTCGCTCGCCGGTTCAATTTTTTCCGACAACCTGAGCGAGTGGGATAGGCAGTAGACCTCCTGGAAACCTGCCAAATGTTGCTTCACCTTCTCAGTAGACCTCCTGGAAACTAATTCCTCCTTCGCCCGAGAGCCCAAACCCGGACTCGAATTTCCCTGACAGCACAAATCTTCACTCTCATCTTCTTCTTCCTCTTCCAAATGCGACGCCTTCTTCTTCTTGGCCCTCATCTTCTTCTTCTTAGCTCCCTTATGCCCATCAGACCCGACTTTCTCCCCGTCCAAACCCGACCCGACGTTATCCGGGCCGCCACCGTCACTGTTCACGATCAAGCTCGCCCATTTGGAAGAATCAGAGGGCAGGATCTTCACGAGGATTTTGTGGGGCAGATTGTCGAAATGGGTCGTGCTATTTTCACGGGCCGTCAGGCATAGGCAGGTGACTTGGACGGAGCTCCGTGAATTGAGGAGGAGATTTACGGCGGGGAAGTGAGAGGCGCAGGGGCGGAATGAGCGGTCTAAGAGGCTGGTGAAGGAGAAGGTGGCGGCGACAGCGGTCGGCTTGGGTGGAGCCGATGCCGGAGTGGGAGAAGATTCGGGGGTGGCAACCGGAGATGGTGACTTGGGCTTAGGAGTTGCAGCTGGTGTAGTAGCTGGAGGGGTGGTGGCTGGAGTGGCCAGAGAGTTAGTGGGCGCGGATGATGGAGCCTGTCCTCCGACGCCGACGACGGGAAGGCAGATGAGTGCGATGGTGAAGATGTTGTTCCGTTCCATCTCTCTCAGACTTAGCAGTCGCAGGTTCTAAAGAGAGATAGAGAAATGTTTAGAGAGAGAATCTTAGGATTTTTAGAGAAAGATAGTGGTGTTCTTGGTTTTTGTGATTTTTTGTAAGAGGATAGCAGAGTGAGAGATAGAGTATTTGGTTTCCTGGGTTTTTTGCAGATTCACGGCGGAGGTGAAAAAATGAAAGAGAACCGACATAGTTTTTCGTGTTGATTCCCATAGACGGCGCCAAATGTTGATGCATAAAACCGGAGGGGTATTGGAACAACGTAAATCCGACCGTGAATCTGCAAGAAAGTAAAGAACACAAGATGTATCGTGGTTCACCCCAATGTTTGGGCTACGCCCACATTGATGTTGATATTGTTTCACTCTGAATGGTGAATATACAAGAAGGCTAGAGGCAGTGTGCTCTCTTGCCTATTTTCTGTGTGCTCTCTTCCCATGGCCTCAATCTTGGCCTCTCAAATGAGGAGAGTGATGAGTCCTTTTACAGAATAAGGGCTCCTCACTTATTACATATTTGCCCCTTCATTTATTACATAATTACATTTGAGTTCCCCGAGTATTTATACGAGGTCTAAATACGGAGGCCCTAAGTATGGTACAAACATATTCCATTACCAAAAATAAGGTAAGATGCATATATTCCAGTACTAAAAATGAGAAAACAATTCAAAAAAAAAAAGATACCAATAATTGTATCAAGCTAAGCTTACATTACATGGATAACCAAACAAAACAACTGGGCAAAAGCCTTATTCAAACATAAGGCACTGACCTCAAATAATTATAATGCAAAAACTAAATTCTAATAATTATATGCAATGGGAAATTAACATAGAATCCATTTCATACCGTTTATTAGCTAAGCAATTGGCTCCTGCCAAAATCCATTTCATCTTAAGCACTTGGCAATAAAAAACAATAACAAATCCTTAAGCTAATTGCACATGTACACAGTGTAATGTATTAGTTAGTAAGGGTTGGTTAAGTATCATAAAACTCGTTTAAATGGGTTTCGAATTCGGTTCAGTTTGGTTTAGTTCGGTTTTCAAACTTTTGAAACCGAAACCAAGCCAATATAATTCAGTTCAGTTTATTTCAGTTTCGGTTTTGTGTTTAGTTCATTTTTTTTTTTCGATTTTCAATTTTTTGAACCAATCCCCATTGGGTTGGATTAATGCTTTGCTCGTCCATGTCAACCCAAACCCAATTCAATTTTTAGCCAAATTGCTCATGCACATATTACCCATCCCACTTCGTATTATACAAACTAAATACAAGTTTGAGATGGCTATACGTGAAGTTTGTTGTTTGCTTTTTATTTGAACAATGTGCGATAGTGTTGCTTTTTGTTAAAACATTGCTAGTGTTGCTTTTTGTTAAAACATTGATACTGTCATGTCATTTAATTTTAACTTTGAATGGTTTAAACTTTAAAAATGCGTCTTCACTATTTGGTTGATTCTTTTAATGGATTGTGATGTGTAAAATTGAATTTTAAATAGTTTTACATTTGAGATTTATCTTATAACATAATTTGTTAAAAGATTGAATTTGATTAGAAGGTAATACTTGGGTACTGACTGTTCAGTACCCAACATTTACTGACCTCCTAATAGACCAATAAAATAAAGACACATGTCCATTTTCAAGTCTCTAACCATACAACCAAACATCCCGTATTCTGCAAACCAAACATTCTTCTTCTTCCTCATCGAACCTGAATCCCCTCTTATCTCCGGCGACGCACCCACAACCCCTCTCTTCTCCGGTGACCCCAGTCCCGGTGACCCAATCCCTATTTCCTGCGACCCACCAATCCCTTTCTTCTACAGAGACTGCGATCGTCGTCCTCCGTTATGGACGACGGCGATGATTGCGACCTATCATCATCAATTCGGACAGTCCCTCTCACCATTTGATCGGTGATATTTGTGCCTTGTGGTGACGAGCAAGATCCTGAAGCCACAATTTCTGCCATTAATTAATTTGGATCTCCATAGTGGTTACAATCAGTGCGTGAAGAAGAACCTCAAGGAAGAGCATGAATCTCTTTTTTTATAAAAATAAATCGTATGAGTTCAGTTAGATGGGTGATAGCTTTTTGTGAAAGAATTTGCAATGTTTTTGCTGGTCTGGAACAGTCAGTACCCAAGTATTATCCTTGATAAATTTAGGCAAACCCGAATTCACTTGAGTAAGTCCGAACCCAATTTAAACCCGAAACCGAATAAACAACAACAATGGAAAAAGAGGCAAAGCCAGCCGTGTCCACAGCCACCCAAGTCCTCCCATCCCCTCTGAACTCCGCCGAAGTTCTCCCTGTATAGCCTCCGCCGTGTTCTCTTCCTTCCAAGACCTCTTGAAAATGATGCCCTTTTCTCCAACTCATCCACCCTCTACGAGGTTCGCGCCGTCCTCAAAGAGGTCCGTCCTCATTTTCTCGAGGTACAGTTAAAAACCCATCTCCCAAGTTTTGCATCTTTATGTGAATTTCTTGTGAATTTGAAGATTTTTGTGATCTGGGACTGGGTTTTCTTTCTATTCAATTGTGAATTTGGGTTTGTTTGGATTCACAATTTGAATGTCTTTAACATTTCTAAATATTTCATTTTTCTTTAAAAAGATTAGATAAATGTATAATCTTTGTAATTCCGCTGCCTTGTACTTGCATTTTAGGCGCCCTTAGACTACCTCAAACCCTGACCTAAAAGTTAAAATTTACCATTTTTCCCCCCTCAAATCCACTCCAACCCATGACTTAAAATAAACCTAAAACCTAAAACCCAAATAAATGTCAAATTCCGGCCCAATTTTAGGCCACAAAGTAAAATGGGCTCCACCAACTGAGAGTGAAACCAGGGCTGTGTTGCCCACTTCCCATCCTCCACCCGCCAACGCGCCACACGCGCCTGGCATATTCATGAAAGCAGACAGCCCCAAGTGGGGGTGTTCCCTGCTGTCAGAAAACAAAAGCAGCCCAACGGCTACTTTTGGTGATCCAACGGTTGTGTTTAAATGGGTTGTTGGTTAATCCAACGGCCCAGGTTCAAATTATTATTATTTTTGTTTTATATTTATATATTTATTGAATCCAACGGTTTAAATCGAATATAATCAAATCTAACGGTAAAAAAAAGATCTAACGGAATTTAATTATTTTTAGGTTAAAATGTTCATAAAATTAATTTAGGATAGTCTACATAATTTTTTTTTTAAAAAAAAAAGTTAATTTAAAAAAAATAGCCTTAATTCATTTTTTGATAATCTGGGACTCAAATTTTAGACCAAAAGGGTTGGACTAGAAAAGCTGTTTATGGGCTAAAACCTAAATTTTCTGGGCTAAATATTTTTAGGTTTTAAGTCAGGGTTGGAGATGGTCTTAGTAGCTCTTCCTTGAAAAAAATTGTCTAAATAATGAATTTGATGGAAATGTCTGTTAGTAATGATTGAGATGGTTAATGTTTTCGGTTGCAAAATTCATATTTGAACTATTAAGTGATTTATTTTCTCAAGTGAATTGAGGTGTTTCTATTTTGTATTAAGTGAAGCTATTAGTGTTTATTAATGTGTTAAGTGCATGTTATATCGTTATGTAGATTGTTCATCCATCAACGTTGTCATTGTAATCACTCTCAATCAATTTCTTTAAATCCTACTGTTTTGCGCTGCTTCGTTTGTTTGCTACATTAAATGAAGTATGGATGGAGTAACTTCTTGTTTTTTGTCATCTTGAAGGTTCTCTGGACCCCTGACTTTCGAACGTGCAAGTCATCCGAAGAAATTCAAGAATGTCAGCTCATCAAGATTTTGATTTCATCTTTTTCACACAATGACATATATTTATCCCTTGAGTTGTATGATAAAGCTGAGCTGATTTGTTAATCTAAAAGTAAGTGGTTTATTGATGTGGTGCTTATGATTACATCCGACTTTCATTCACGTGCTAACTTGGTTTATTAATCTATCGTGTGAATAATTATATTGAGTTTCACTCGTGAAACTCAGTTTGTGATAGTTTTATTGTTGGCCACGCAATCCTAGAATATTGTTAGTAGCATTGAGATGGCCTTCTGCTTCCTTTACTAGGAGATATCTGTCTCACTCATCTTCTTATGTTGACGCCTGGTTCTGTCCTGAGTTTCTTGAGCTCCATGTATGCCTTCACTCCAGTTTTTGGATCCCTTTAGACATTTTGAGTTCAAGGCTTTTTGTACCGGAGCCAATTGCATGAGATGTTGTTTGTTACTTGTAATGTGCTTATGATCATGTATGTTGCAAATTGCAGATGTGAAGCTTCTGATGGAACTTTGCAAACAGATGATGGCAGAAACAGTTTCGGCAATAAGAAGTAAGAATATGCTTTGGCATTTTAAACACTAGGGGGAAGAGTGTTTGTAACAAATATTGGATTAAGCGTTTGTAGTACTAGTAACTAGTAAGGTTTTAGTAGTTTAAAATTATCAAACTACTATTAAGGTTTTAGTAGTTTAAAATCCAATTCCCACCACCGCCGCATATTTTTTCACATTTTCACACTTCTAAATGAATTATTATGAGTTTTTAATGTGATTTGGCATTTAAATTGCTTTGTATTTTTAATGTGCCTTGAAAAATTTTAAGCTTACTTATGTGATATTAAGTATGGCTATTGTAGTAACTAGGAAGGTTTTAGTACTTTAAAATTATCAAACTAACTTTTTATCTTAATGGGTTGAAACGGGTAACCCACATTTAAATCCGTTAACGTCCTTATTAACGGATGATCCGATAACAATCCGATTAGTTATTTTATTGATTTGAAAGCCGTTATTTTTTATCATGCAAATTGATTGTGTAATAAATTGCTAGGTCTAAAAGGGCTAAGGCAAACAACATTTAAAATGAATAATAAATCTTTTTTTGTACAAAAAAAGAATAATAAATCTTGAATATATTGATTTTATTCAAGTTTACGCGTACATTACAAGTTAACAAATCTAGTGTGTTCCAAACTAATTAAGGCCATCTCCAACCGATGGCTGGCCAGAGGGCTTGTTTTAGCCCTCTAGCCCTCCAAGATCCTCCAAGATATTAATATTTTAATGAACAGTACAGGGCCATATTTGCCTATGTCTCCAACCGAGGGCTAGAGGGCCTAATGGCTCGTTTTAGCCCTGTCACAAAAAACCGTCTCCAACCGAGGGTCAAAGAGTCATAGGGCCAACATAATTTATTATTTTTTTAAAATGTTGTTTAAGTTTCATGTTGTATAATTTTTATGTTGGTTAATGTTATTTAATGTTGTTTCATATTGTTTAATGTTGTTTCATGTTACTTAATTTAATTTAATGTTGTATAATGGCTTAGGAAGTTATAGGAAAAAAAATAGAATTTAAAAAAAATATGAAACAAATTTTGTGAAATAGAAGTTATAGGGAAAAAATGGAATTTAAAAAAAAAATAAGAAACAAATTTTGTAAAATAGAAGTTATACGAAAAAAAATATGAACCAAAATTTGTAAAATATAAGTTATAGAAAAAAAGTTATCATCAAAATAATAGAAAAAAAAAGGTTTAAATTCATAAAAACAAAAAAAAAATTGAATACAACGGCTAGTGACTGGCTAGCCGTTGGAATTCAAATTAGTGTCGGTTTTAACCAACACTGTTCAAACTGCTATTATATTAACATTGTTATTAGTGTCAGTTATAACCGGCAAAAATAACAAAACATTATAAAAAAAATGGCCAGCCCCAAGCTAGCTGGCTGCCTGCATGCAGCCAGCCCTCCAGCCCTCTCTGATTCCGTGGGGCCCTCCCAAATTCCAGAGCCCTTTGGCCTAGCCCTCGGTTGGAGATTGTTTTCGGGCTATTTTCGGCAATCTAGCGTTGTGGACCCTTCAGTTGGAGATGACCTAAGACCATCTCCAATCGATGGTTGGCCAGATGGCTCGTTTTAGCCCTATGACCCTCAAAGATCCTCCAAGATATTAATATTTTAATGAATAGTACATGGCCATATTTGTCTCCGTCTCCAACCGAGGGCCAGATGGCCATAAGGCCAAACATAATTTATTATTTAAAAACTACAACTTAAAATAAAATGAAACAAATTTTGTGAAATAGAAGTTATAGGAAAAAATGGAATTTAAAAAAAATATGAAACAAATTTTGTAAAATAAAAGTTATAGGAAAAAATAGAAGTTATATGAAAATTTTTGTAAATAAAAAATAATAATAAAACTGTAAAAAAAAAAAAATCAAATGCAACGGCTACTAGCAGTTGCATTTGAATTTTTTCTTAAGAAATCTTGTCGGTTATAACCGACAGGAATACATTCATATTATAACCGATAGTAATACATTTATATTAAGTAATATAATGTATTCATGTCGGCTATAACCGACATAAATAACAAAACATTAAAAAAAATGGTCAGCCCCGGGCTGGCTAACTGGTTGCATGCAACCAGCACTCCAGCCCTTTCCGATTCTGTGGGGCCCTCCCAGATTCCAGAGTCCTCTGGCCTAGCCCTCGGTTGGAGACGGTTTTCGAGCTATTTTCGGCCCTTTGGCCCTCTGGACCCTTCGGTTGGAGATGACCTAATAGTTCCAAGGACCAATTACCAAGTCAAATCAATAGTATACATCTGAGCTAATTAATAATTCCAAGGACCAATTACCAATTACCAAGTCAAGTCAATAGTATACATTTGAGCTAATTAATAATTCCAAAGGACCATTCATAAAAAATAAAAAATAAAAAAAAGGAAGGAACAAGTACAAAAGTTCAAAAAGAAAATACAACAACAAAAGGCCGTTTCGACCGGAAAAAAAAATGGCCAGCCCTGCAGCCCTCTCCGATTCCGTGAGGCCCTCCCAGATTCCAGAGCCCTCTAGCTTAGCCCTCAGTTGGAGACAATTTTCGGGCTATTTTCGGTCATCTGGCCCTCTTGACCCTTCGGTTGAAGATGGCCTAATAGTTCCAAGGACCAATTACCAATTACCAATTACCAAGTCAAATCAATAGTATACATCTGAGCTAATTAATCATTCCAAGGACCAATTACCAATTACCAAGTCAAGTCAATAGTATACATCTGAGCTAATTAATAATTCCAAAGGACCATTCATAAAAAATAAAAATACAAAGGAAGGAACAAGTACAAAAGTTCAAAAAGAAAATACAACAACAAAAGGCTGTTTCGACCGGAAAAAAATAAATAAATTCCAAGGACTAAAACTTTAAATTACCAAGTAAAGTCAATGGTATGCATCAGAATTAATTAATAATTCCAAGGACAAATACTTTAAATTACCAAGTCATTGCATTCCCACTTGAATTGTGGACACTTTAAATCATGTATAAAGATTTGGCTATGTTTTGGTTACCTATTGTATTGTCTCTGATTGTTACTTGTAGGCCAACCTTTCTTTGTAGCGTGTTTGAGTTGCATTGGAGAACGAGAACTATTAGATATTATATTGGATATTTTATTTTCAATCTTATTCACTCATTTCATATTATTCAATAGTACATATTATTTGTCATTTTGTGGTATTCTCTTTTATAATTAGGCTTTTAATTACATAACTTGAAAAACCCTCATCCAAAATCAAAATGAGTATTCATACCTCAATATTTCTGGTGTTGCGATTGTGGATATCCTTCCAAGTTGGTCTTGGGGTATGACTCGTAACGTGACATTTATCAGTCTTTCCAATAACCAAATTGGAGATGTTTACAAATTCGACAATGAATTTTGCATATTATCCTAAAATACATTTGAGTTCAAACCAAATTAAAGGTCCAATTCCCTCAACACTATCATATGCATCATATTTGGATCTCTCTAACCATAAAATTTCAGGGTCGATTTCTATCTTGTGTGAAGCATATAGGAGTCTAATGTTTCTTAATCTCTCAAGCAACAATCTCTCTGGAGAACTTCCAAAATGCTTGACACATTTCAACAATCTAGTTATGCTTGATTTTAGTTACAATGCTTTTTCGGCGAAAATTCCAGCCACAGTAGGCTCACCATATCACATGGAAACAATGAAATTAAGAAGCAACATATTTGTTGGAGAGTTGCCTTCATCCTTCAAGAATTGCATCTGTCACTATCCACTAATTTTTATTCAAGAATTGCACCAATTAAGAAGCAATAGTACGTAAACGTGATTTTATTTTTTCTTTATGAAATTTAGCGATATGCATGCATCTCTTCATAAAGTCTTCCTTATTAATTTGGCTATCTTCTTCAAAACTTAATTACGCCTGCTTATTTATTTTTATCTTCAACATCTTTTGAGACAACGACAACTTCACTTCACTGGAGGAGCTTCTGCAGGCCATTATATGTACAAGTTTTCAAGTATAGGGTTGTCATATAAAGAACTTTACAACTAAATCTCCTTGGCAGATTATTTGTTAGTGTTAATTGTTTGTAAGAAGTTTACTACTACATTTACTTTATCAAAACATTTTGGCAGTATATGTTTTGAATCATGATAATTAGTAAAGAAATTCAATTAATTCTGGATTGCATATGATTATTTTGTTCTTCGTAAATTTTAGTTCAAAGGATTGGTGACTCCTGTGCAAAATCCTATCAAATTAACTAAATGGTTAACTTTTTATTTTTATCCAAGTAGTAATTTATAGGGTAAATTACATAGTAACCCCTCAGGTTTGTGGTCTATTACAACCTCATACAACAACTTTAAAACATTTCACTTTCATACCTCCAGTACCATTTTATTTCAAAATAACACCTCCGTTAGATTTTCCATCCATTAGTCTGTTAAATGCTGACGTGGCTGCCACATTTGTGCTGATGTGGCTGCCACGTGGCAAAAAAAATAATTTTTTAATTTTTTTTAAAAAAAACCTAAATCTTCTAAATATTAAAATTAAAAAAATTAAAAAAAAACTAGAAAAACCCTTCCTTTGTCTCCCTTCCTTCCCCCCACCCTTCTGCAACTCCCGAAATCCTCTATTCTCCCCGCAACCCCCAAACCCATATCCCCCATCTTCATCTTCTTCCCTGCAACCCAGAAATGATAACCCCTCCCCCACCCCACCGCGTCCCCCACCCCAAAACCAGAAACCCAGAACACCCCCACCCCCCCCCCACCCGCGACCCTCCCTCCGCACCCACCCTCTTTCCTTCTCTACACACCCCCCACCCTTTTTCACTCACTCAAATTCACCAGGGCTTAGCCAAAGATGATGAAACCCTCTCGCAGTTGCAGACCCCTCCCGCCACCACTGAAATTCCCATCCAGTCCTTGAACGCCCCAATTCCCATCACCCTTCACTTACCGCAATCCACCGCAGCCATCAAAATTCAATCGGCCTACCGGGCCCACCTCATCCGCACCCACTTCAAAACAATCGCAGCCGTCCACTCCGAGGCCGATGAGTTCCAGCGCCTGATCCAACGGCAAGAAACTGTTGATTCCGTTAGGACAAGCGAGCGCGAGAAGCTGAGGATGAACGAGTCCCTAATGCGGCTGCTGCTGAAGCTGGACTCGGACCCCGCGGTGAGGGAAGCGAGGAGAAAGGTGAGCCGTCGGATCGTGGACGCAATCGTATCAGAAGACGTGGATGGCTTCTGGGGTGGCAAAGACGGTGGGTTTGGGAGGAACTGGGACGACGTCCTTGCGGAGATGAAGGAGGAGGTGTGCAGGGACAAAGGAGGGGAAGAGATGGAGAGGTTTTGCGCTCAGTATATGGGGTTTTTCTAGTTTTTTTTTTATTTTTTTTAATTTTAATATTTAGAAGATTTAGGTTTTTTTAAAAAAAAATTAAAAAATTATTTTTTTTGCCACGTGGCTGCCACGTCAGCATTTAACAGACTAATGGATGGAAAATCTAACGGAGGTGTTATTTTGAAATAAAATGGTACTGGAGGTATGAAAGTGAAATGTTTTAAAGTTGTTGTATGAGGTTGTAATAGACCACAAACCTGAGGGGCTACTATGTAATTTACCCTAATTTATATCATGTCTAACAACGATGCGACGACGTTTAACAAACTAATTATTATGTATTTCATCAGAAATAATACATCAACAATGCATCAACAATCATATATGCTTTCTATACACAAATTACAAATAATTTCATAAAAAATAATTTAAGATATATAGAGGTTGTGAAGGGCGAAAGGGAAGTGAGGAGAATTTAAAAGAAAAATAATATAAGATAATGTGGGGCCTGGGCTTTTTGTGTAAGCGAGAGGATGAGAGAGAAAGTGAGAAACCGATGAGGCAAGGGTGAACAGAGGGTATGGGTGAAACAAAGGAGTAGAATTTTCTCTCTTCTTCTTTTTTCTCTTATTCCCCCACCTCCTATTTGAACGGTCACGCTTAAACCACATCAACATTTTATATTAATTTTTTATAGCAAAAAAAAGACTAAGAGCAAGGTATAAAATATCGATGATATCGGAAATATAATTAGTTTAAAAACACGAAAATTTTGATGGAAATATTGGGATATTATCGATATCGATAAAAATTGAATAAAAACCATGGAAATTGTAAGAAAAACTTGAAAATTTTTATTGAAACTTTGCAGGATGTTTATTTAGTCAATTATCTATTAGTTTATCACAAAAAATTAGAAAGAAATGCATTGCATGATAGATATAACTGATTTATGTTGATTATATAGCGAGCTGGCAAACATTGTAAGTGTAGAAAATATGTAGTAATTAATGAAAGAAGTTTAAACACACCATAATCATTTATATATAATGAATTAGTACAATATTTTACACTTTATACATTGCATGGTAAGATACATGAGTGACTTAGCAAGGTCTAAAATATCGATGATATCGGAAATATCGGTAGTCCAAAAACACGGAAATTTCGATGGAAATATCGGAATATTATGGATATTTTAGACTATGACTAAGAGAATGTGAGAGGAATGAATGGAAGGGGATGGAAAGAGTAGGGGTGAGAATCCTAGTCCTGAAACAAAAGGGGGTGAAGAGGAAAAGAGGAGAGAGAGAGAGAGAGAGAGATAGTAGAAAACTAATTTGTGTATTAATTTTTTATAGCAAAGAAAAGACTAAGAGAATGTGAGAGGAATGAATGGAAGGGGATGAAAAGAGTAGGGGAGAGAATCCTAGTCCTGAAACAAAAGGGGGTGAAGAGGAAAAGAGGAGAGAGAGAGAGAGAGAGAGAGAGAGAGAGAGAGAGAGAAGAGAGATAGCAGAAAACTAATTTGTGTATTAATTTTTTATAGCAAAGAAAAGACTAAGAGAATGTGAGAGGAATGAATGGAAGATGATGAAAAGAGTAGGGGAGAGAATCCTAGTCCTGAAACAAAAGGGGGTGAAGAGGAAAAGAGGGGGGAGAGAGAGAGAGAGAGAGAGAGAGAGAGAGAGAGAGAGAGAGAAGAAAGAGAGCAGAAAACTAATTTGTGTTTTTGTTAATACTTTTATTATATTTTTGGTCAATAGTTTTATTATATTTTTGGTCTTCATTATTGAACAAAATTATTAGATTGCTTTTAGTTAAGATTCAAAGTTTTAAAATTCTTTTTATTATCGTTTGAAGGATGAGTTAGGACATGATACTTTTTTGTTATTTGTAAGAAACTTTTTTTTGAACTGGTATATGTAAGAACCATTTTTTTTTTTTTTTGTTATTTGTAAGACATGATACTTCATCAATGAAATGTTTTCTTTGACATTGTTCTTGTCTCAGTGTCGACATTTTGCGCACCATATTTTGAAGGAAAAAAAATACAACATTCTTTACAGAAAGGCTATCTAGGATCGCATCTTCCGAAAACTTTCTAATGAAAATAGAGTTTTGTCACTTAGTACTATAATCTAGTCGTATTCTTCTTCACTTGTAAGAGATATCTCACTTAAAATAGAGTTTTGCCACTTAGTATTACGGTCTTGTTGTACATGACAATTGAAGACTAAGCGGCTAACTATCCCCAATCATGTACAACTGTGACCGAGATTAGCAAGGAATCTCTTAAGTTGTGCATCATTTCTAAATAATTATCTCTTTTTGAGTTTTGAGCATGGCCTCTTTGTGGCGCTGTTTAATTGTGTCTTGCACTTACTTGAAGCAGATGAAATATTAGGACGAAAATCACACACATGCCAAAGGGCCAAGGCAAACATCATTTAAAACAAATATAGTGTGTTCTAAACTTATAATTCCAAGGAGCCAACAAGGGTTGGCTCAGTTGATAAGATTTCTGCCTTATGTATTGCCCCACCAAGGTTTGAGTCTTATTGCTAGCTGTCCTTGTTGGTGAATTCTTATGTAAATTCATACCAGTAGCCGCTGTCAGTTAGGTGCCATGCGTAAGTCCTTCCAGCTCAAGATTGTAGGTATGTCCTGACGTTGGTGGTGAGAGTAACCAATCTTCCCTAAATTTTTTATGATCAAATATTTCCAAGAATTAAGACTTTAAATTACTAATTCAAGTCAATACATTCTCACTTGAATTGTGGAAACTTTATCTTGGATAAAGATGTGGCTTCATTTTGGTTGAAAAAAATTGAGGTTCTACCATAAAACCAATTGTAATTCTGAGGAGTAGCCAACCTCTTTTAAGCCTTTTGCAAGGTTTCTCTTTTCACCAATTGGTAGATGAATTGGAGAAAGACAACCCAAATTTAGGGACTCTCTCAGTTTTAATAATAAAATAAATTCTTATTTTCTTTTAACTTTATATAAAATGTTGAGTTGGAAATTTGAGAAATGTTATAGATAAGGGTGGAAGCACAAAAATCAAAAGTTGAAGTGTTTTAATTAAATATTGAAATCCCACAAATATTTAATTAATAAAATATAAAATTTGAACGCTCAAATTTATTTTTCTCTTGAATATATATCGTTGTAAGAAAAATAAAAAACATAGAAACAATATCCCGCTGAAAAGATAAGTCAGTCTCATGGAAAAGAAAGAATTAATATTAACACTTATGCACTCCACTCTCAAGCATTGATTCTTCTAGTTCCAAATTTCCATAAGTAACCTCCCCAATTCAACGAAATTCCTATTTTTACTGAAAAAAATTCCACAAGTAATCTCCACAATTCAATAAAATTCTTATTTGCACTGAAAGACAAAAAAAAGTGAAAATTTTGAAATATGATACGAACTTATACATATTTTTTAATTTGTCATATGAACTAAAATTTTAAGCAACTTAACATATTAATTTTTTGAAATCATTAATTTATCATCCTACCTTAAATAGAAGGAATTATGGTGGTAAAAGAGCTTGTAAAATTAATTAGGGATATATGTGAAAATGAAAAAAATTTGCTTTCAACGTATTAATTGCACAATTTTAAATGATAAATGAATATACATGGCAAGCTTCCTCTTAACACAAATCACACCTCCTGGGAAGTTCCCGTGTTGCATCCCCATTTTTTTGTCATTTAGTACTTTGGTTTAGTAGTATTTCTCTTCATTTGTAATAAGAGGTCTTAGGTGCGATTCTCGTCAAAAACGAATTTGAATCACAATATTACTAGGTCATTGTGAGACTTAACCCAATACCCACATGCATATATAATATCGTTTTGTTAAAATGAAATACAAATCACAAATGACGTGATCGTAACAAGAACAAATTTTTGGGTTTTTGTTGTTCATTAAAGACACGTGTTCCCATTTCGAGTTGTGATTATTTCCTTCTCAAGTTGAATGGAATCAATGGATGTGTGAAAGCAAGGAAGAAAATATCGGTAATATCGGAAATATCGGTAGTCCGAAAACACGGAAATATCGATGGAAATATCGGGATAATATCGATATCGATAAAAATTACATGGAAACCACGGAAATTGTAAGAAAAACTTGGAAATTTTTATTGAAACTTTACATGATGTTTATTTAGTCAATTATCTATTAGTTTATCACAAAAAATTGGAAGGAAATGCATTGCATTATGGATTTAACATTATCAAGTTGATTATATAGCGAGCTGACAAACATTGTGAGTGTAGAAAATATGTAGTAATTAATGAAAGAAGTCTAAACACACCATAATCATTTATATATAATGAATTAGTACAATATTTTACACTTTATACATTGCATTTTTGGTTCTTCTCTGACAGAATTTGGTCTTCACGTGGAGAAGAAGATAAAGTAAGCAGATTTTTTGGTTCTTCTCTGACAGAATATTTGGTTCTTCTGAGCAAAGTCACTTCCAATTCTTTCATACAAAACCGTGTGCCACACACACACATATCCTCAAAGTTTTTTTCTTTTTCTCTCGAATAACCCACACACACACACATAACCATACACACACACACACACACACACACAAAACCATGGTTTTATACAAAACCATGTGCCAAAACTCTCTCGGATAACACACACACACACATAACCATACACACACACACACACAAAACCATGGTTTTATACAAAACCATGTGTCAAACCGTGTGCCACAAACACACACACACACACACACCCTCAATGTATTTTTTTCTTTCTCTCGGATAACACACACACACTTCTCCCTCATTCCACACACACACACACGCACACACCCTCCATCTACAGAGATCGGAGATCTCTCTTCTCCCAAACACACACACACACCCAGAGAGATCGGAGATCTCTCTTCTCCCTTCTCCGATCTATCTTCTCCCAAACACCCACATACAAAGAGAGATATCTGATCTCTCTTCTCCCAAACACACACACACACACACACAGAGATCTCTCGATCTCTCTTCTCCCTTCGTCGTTGATCGTGGCTCTGGCGAAGTCGGAGTTGGCTCAGTCGTCTCTGGCGGTGCGCCGCTGAGCAAGGATCACGTTCAGTCATCTGGTTCGTCTTCGTCTTCGTCAGGTGAGATTCCATTGAAACCCTAAACCGACTTCACATATGTTGAATCGTTTATGCATGCGTGAAATCTGAAGTTTATATGTGAAATTGATGTTAAAATTCGTGTTTTTGCAAGGTTTTTGGGACGAAATCGGCCCGGGAATAGGCACACCGTCTCCGGCGTTCTTCTCCGACGTCGCCTCGGAGTCCAATTGCACCAAACTCAAAAAAATTCGCCGATATTTCCAAAATATCGCGATATTATCGATATTATCGATAATATCGCGATATTTGGCCGAAAACCATTCAGATACCACTTAGAATATCCATCCCCCGAAAAACCGATAATATTGGCGATATTTCGCCGATATTATCGACATTTTCTTCCATGTGTGAAAGTATTGAGAACTCGCTACTTGCTATAAGGGTTTAGCACAAATGGTCTTGAAGTTGACATAACCCATTAAAATAATCTTGAAATTGAAATTAATCAATATAATCTCTGATAATAAATATTGCAAATCATTATGATTCTTTTGCCAAAATTATGTTATGTGCTTACGTGTCATATAACTGGATTTCACAAATTTAAATATTGACACATAAATAAAAATATTTAAATAATAAATATAAGTTTTATTTTTATATAATTATTAAAAAAAAATTAAAAAAAGATACTCTGTTCATCTCCTTCCCCGTGAAACCCCTTCTAGGCTTCTACCAATCAAATCACTCCGTCGCACCGTCCCTTCCTTCTATAAACCCCACCCAGTCCAGAACCATTCCAAAATTCGAACACCTTCAAATCCTTCAAACTGGAAAATTAAAAAAGAGGTATTCATCAATTCCCCCCCTGAACTTGTGACCATTGGCCAATTTCCCCCCTCAACTTTAATTTTGGCCAATTTCCCCCCTCAACTCTCATAATTAGTCAATTTCCCCCCTCAACTTTAATTTGGCCAATTTCCCCCTCAACTCTCATAATTAGTCAATTTGCATCATACTGTTAATTTGTTTTAATTTTCCATCTATTCTTTTTTTTTCTTTCAATCTTTCTAATAACTTCCAATAAAGTACTAAAATTAACATAAACTCACCTGCATAATATAGGGTAAAATGTACAAAACCATATGATGCGAAAATAAATTAACGCACAAATTTAAACCCTATTTGTGACAGTTGTAGTAATGATGTAAGTAGGGATCGTTCTAGGCCGGGGATTAACTAGGGATGCTAACCAAAGTAAAATTAAATTAAAAACGTAAAAACAAAATTTAAAACATTAAACTAGACTCAAAACACTTAAATATAATAACTCAAAATAAAACTAACAAATAAACTAAAATAAATCAAAAGACTCAAAACAACTCAAGACTTAAGAAAACACAAACTAAAATAATTTCTAATAAATCTAACACTTTAAAATAAAATGGGGGATTGATTTTGATGAAAAGTAAATTAAACTTAAATAAATTACAAAATTGACAAAAACATAAAATTAAGGTAAAATGATAAATGACGGACTGGCTAGAGGATTATTCTCCACACATGCCACATATGCAACCTAAATTGATTTTCAGTTGTTCTTTCAATAAATTGTAAATTCTCAACGCCCCAAGTTAATTAGGTCCGCTTAAATTAACCTTCAGATTTTCCTACTTTTATTAGGTTGGATGATTGCATACGACAACCCAAAACATTCCCTACAAGTTCCCTACATGAATTGCATAATAGAGATACAAGCAAGAATCATTAAGTTTTATGAAAATCATAAGCATTGACGAGACACTTGTTACTATGAATTGCATGAAACTTATGCCAAGAATTTACCTAACGCGATCGTTTATAAGCGACCTTCACTACTTGTGAATATAAGTTCATAACGATTAGGTGAAATTCACTTATATTCTAGCACCAAATTCATGCATGTAAATTAAGTATGCATCCTTAATCGACATACAAAAATAAGTTATCAATCAAGCAGTTAAGCAAATTAAATCACAACTCAGAAATCACAACTGAAGGTAATCAATTCAAATTACAAATATATCCATGGTTTTGAATTAAACTCTAGCCAAAATAAAATTAGTTACACATTATTAAAATTAAACAGGAATAAAACTTGAGTTTGGAGGATTAAACCGAGAGAGATGGACAGCTTTTCTGCGCCACTGTGCATTATATCCTCCGTGCTGCCCAAGTCAGCACTGCATCGTGCTGACCTCCTGCTGTCCTATTCTTTCTTCGCGCAAGGCTATCCTCTCTAGCTGCCAGCTGACACGTCTATCCACAAGCTGCACAAGCAGCACTCCTTGGATCCTCTGGCAGCTTCGCTGCCTGCCTTCCGTGTGTTCCTGCTAGCTGCCTCCTGCGCGCTGCCAGCTGTCCTCGTCTCCACTGCTCTCTGTCTGCACTGCCAAAGGCAGCGCCCTCACGTCACCTGGCTTCCTCCCGAGAGGACTTCGTGTTATTTTACGCTGCTAGCTGCACAAAGGCAACTCTTTTTCCCCGAGGAACTCCCTTCTCTCTCGCTCGCTGCTTGCGACAGCTGCACCTGGCAGCTTCTCGTTCCTTCTCTGTCGCCCTGCCAAAGGCAGCGCTCCTTTCACTCCACCCTGTCAGCCCTCCAATCCCCCGTGTCGTGCTGTCCTGCTCTCCCTTCAGCGCTGCCCTATGTTTCTTTTTTTTCCAATCCCGAGCCCCCCTCTGCGTGCCTTATGCACAGTTTTTTTCTTTGCTTCCCCCCACGCTGCCCAAGCAGCACACCCCCACCATCTTTCCTATTATTTTTTATTTCCTCAGTGCACTGGTGCTCACCCCACGTTTTTTTCTTTATTTCCCTGCATGCTTTCCATCATGCTGTTTTAAAGGGCAGCACTGCCCTTGAAGTTCTTTTATTATTTCCCTCGCTGCACGCCAGCTTTCTTCTTTGTTTATATTTCCTTCTTCTTTTAAAACTGTGCACTCACTCAACATCATATATATATATATATATATATATATATATATATAATACTATCTTATTTTTATTAACCAAAAATAGTGGGCAAAGCAGTTTTTACGATTTTATTACTAAAAATCACACTTATGCTATTTTTATTTTCTTAGCTAGATAAATTCGATAAAACACAAAAACAAAGTAAATAGCACAAAAATATAAGAAACTAACTAAGAAAAGACGAGAGAATTTGATGTAAAATATGTATAAATATAATCCGATCAAATACCCCCACACTTAGCTTTTGCTAGTCCTCGAGCAAAACAGAGAAAACAGAAAAAGTAATAACATGAAAATTATTAGTTTTCCCCTATATTACCCTCATAGAATTTCCTTTGAGAACATAATCATCAAGAACCATAGCTAACAACAACAAGCAATTCAAGTTCATTTTCCTTATTCAAATATTAGCAGTAATCTTTGAAACATCCTTGAAGTGTAGTGTGTGAGATAGCCATGCTAATGCAATTTCAAGTTTTTATTTTAAAATCACCATATGCAAACTAGCGACCTTCTCACTGGATATACGCTCAATCACACATGTGTTTAGTTTTAAAGTGTTTCGCTCAAAGAAACAAATGTGAAATTTCTACCATAAGCTTGCATAAAGATCACTTCTCCACAGTCATAATTGCAAAACTTAAATCAAGAGGACTTTTATTGGATGTAATGAGGCTTAGGGATAGGGTTATTGAAACGAAAGAATAGGAAAACACAAGTTCCAAGCTACAATGCAAGCAATTTTTTTTCTTTAGATTTATAAGAACTCAACATTTCCAGCTATTCTACAAGTCACCTCCAACCACACCCATAAACTGAAACTTTAAAAACTTTTTATTTTCTTTGTATACAATCTTTCTTTTTTTTTTTTTTTTTTTTTTATAGAAACAAATATGAAAAACCCCCACACTTATTCTTTTGCCAAACACCTTCAAAGTACTTCACAAACATTTCACATAAGACAATCTTGCATTGCTCGCTTGGAAAGGGTAAGGAAAATTATTTCAGGCATCAGGGTAGACATATCTGGTGATAAGAAATAAAAGGCTCACAAATACGGCACAAAATGGCAATCTAATGATATTATTTTTCTTTGGGAAACAAGGTTATTTGGGCCATGGTGGTAAACCTAATGCCTCTATCATTTTCAAGTTCATGCAATCAATGACAAAAATTTCGAAAGATCGTTATGCAAGTTCTAGAGAAGTATCTCACATAAGTTCATCACACATAAAAAAAATAGGAGTGTATGAAAAATGCACACACTTTCAATAGGCTCAAAAACTCACATAGGATGTATATGGTCACTAAATTCACATATGGAGCTTTAAATCATGCTTTAATTTCACATCAACAAGGCTATGTGCATTTGGTTTTTCAAAGATGATCAAATATGTACAAACTAACACGAGAATTAGGAATTTCACACAGCACGTGTTAACTAAGTTCTTGATGATCATGGTTCAAATTTTATCCAATTATATCATTGGGTCGGGGAAACTAACAAAAAACTAATTCAAAACAATAAGGAAAACAAGGAAATATTTTTGGATTTTTTTTTAATTTTCCGATTTTTTTTTTTTTTTTTTTTTTTTTTTAAATAAAACAAAACTAATTAAGAAATCAAGGCAATAACATGGAATAACATGGAAACAAATGAAATTAGTTCAAAGTCGAAGGTACAAAAATTTTCAATTTGGTCATTTTTATACTCTTTACCCCCACACTTAAACTAGACATTGTCCCCAATGTCAGAAAATATAATAAAATGCAAATAAAAATAAAATAAATATAAAGAAACAAAATAAAGCAATAGGACTGAAAACTTCCCTAATTTGCAGAAAAATCAAGCGATGACCCCCAAGCTAAAATTCTGCAATCAACTTCAAGGGTGGAAATAACCAAAAGTTCCTGCAAAGAAAAGAAATAAATCAGTTAAGCACGCAAGAAAAAAACAAACAAACGAAAAATTGAAAATGAAAATAAAAGATAATAATAAAACTAAAAAGTGATCATTGGTCCTGTTTGGTGACTTTCCACAGCTTTGAACTTGAACTGGCCTCGGGAACTTCTTAGCAAGGAAAATGAGACTTGATTGGTGGTGTTGTTGAAGCTTCTCGAGCTCTTGGTTTCAACTCAGACTCCTTCTGCTGGGTTGATTGAGTCTGCAGGCTACATTCTTCTCTTTTTGTTCTTCTGCATGGCAGGTAGGCACGAGGAATAGGTGGTGGTCTGCTTCTTTGTTCAATCTGTCCAAGTGCCGACTGATTGCCTTTCTTTCACCTTGCCCCGTAGCCAAGAGCAAGGGTAAAGGAAAAGCATGCCATGAGAAATCTTTGCCTCTGACTCTGATGATATGGGATACTTTTGCTTTTGAAGAAGTATCGTTCCACAGGTGTATGCGTGAACTGGGCTGGGGAACTTCTTAGCAAGGAAAATGAGACTTGATCTTGAAGATGAAGCAGCACCTTGTCTCCACATGCTTCAAGTATCATTTTCACTTGCCACGTCTGTTCTCCAGGCAGATGTGGCGACTTCTTCGGAAGTACATCAGTGGTTGAAGAAGAGCACTCGAGAGCAATGCTAGGTAAGCAATCAGGAAGGATTTCCAGGCAGTCGGTTCTTAGATTGGAAGATTGACACCGAGTGCTGGCTGATTGCCCGCTTTCTCCTTGCCACAAAGACAAGGACAAGGACAGGAAGAAAGCGTGATATGAGATACTCTTGCTTTCAACCTTCATGATATGAAATACTCTAGCTCTAGATGACTTGTTTGGAAAGGTATCCCAAGGAATGAGAAACACAGAGAAACTCGAGAGGGTTTGTTGGAAAGGCATTTTCGGAGAAAAAATTCGGAGATGAAGAATTTCGGAGATGAAGAAGTGCTGAGAGAGTTTCCCTTTGCAATGGATGCGAAGGTAGACGTTTATAGGTATTTTCTTCACAACCGAAACTATTCTTTTACCCCTGTCGGCAGCCGGTGGATGGATGAACAGTACAAGTTACGCGCTTTCTGAAAAGGTCACCCGTAATTTGCGCAAAGCTGACAGCGCGCGTGACGAGTGACGACAAAATTGGAAAAGCTGTTCGCCTCGTGATTCCTGACCGCTCCGACTTTTGAGAAAGACGCCCGACTTTTGAGAGAGCGGCGTCCGACTTTTGAGAAAGGAACCGACTTTTGAGACGGAGTCCGGCTTTTGAGAAAGGAGCCCGGCTCTTCGATTTGCGAGAGGGCGCCTCTTCGACTGCTGACTGATGCCTCAACGATTTCTTCTTCTTATAAGAACGCTCATTTTTGTTCCACAACAAACTTGCTCTCTCCTGTAAACACTTCCTCCTGTAAACACTTCCTCCTTGCATTTCTTTTAATCTTGATCAGTCCGACTCTTCATTCTCAACACCTTCAGAAAATGTCTTGCCCTTCTGACCGTCGCCTTAACTTGAATGTTGGGGAAGATAGTGATATATCTTCTCCAACCAACATTTGGCAGCCATCCTTCATATCCCCGAATGGTCCTCTTACAGTTGGGGATTCCATGATGATGAACGAAACAACCGCATCGGTGGTGGCCAGAAATCTGCTCACTCCTAGAGACACTAGGATACTTTCTAGGCGGTCCGACGAACTGGCTGTTCAGGACTCTATGGCCTACAGCGTCCGATGCGCAGGCTCAGTATCAAACATGGGCCAGCGCCTTCTTGCACGAACCCGTCAGGTGGAGTCGTTGATGGCTGAAGTGGCTAGTCTTCGGCAGGAGGTCAGAGTGCTTAGGCATGAGAACAGGGATTTGCACATGCTTGCAACCAATTACTCCACAAGCATGAAGAGGAAGCTGGATCAGATGCAGGAGTCCGAAGTGCGGATTCAGAGTGATCATCAACGGTTTATGGCGTTACTCCCGAGGTTTGTGTTGCCTTCGTCCTCGGGAGCAGCACCAAGTATTGAGGCTCTGAATGATCCAGCTCTGGCGCTTCGTCTTTCAGGGGCTCCGTCGACCTCCGAGGCACCACCAACCAATGACCAATGAACGAAATTAAATTACAAGTTATTGTAAAAAAAAAATTTATGCATTTAAGTTTTTTTTTTTTTTTTTTTTTTTTATTATTTTTATTTATATGAATGTTTATGTTTTTAAGTTTTTTTAATTTTTTTTAATTTTTAATTTTTTTAATTTTTTATGTATTTTTAACAACTTAATTAAGAAAACACAACAATAAGTAAAACAAAGTAAAAAGACTAAGTTTAACTTTCTAAACAAAAATCACAACTAACTAAACAAAACAAAATGAAATCAACGTAAAAAGAAATCAACGTAAAATAAATTCATACAAGAGCCAACAAACAATGAAAGAACTAAATACAGTAAAATAAATTCAGTAAAGAGAAGGGATTAGGAATGCAAATCTGATTGTGGGTGATTCCTAGGCCTCCCTTCATTATTCAAATGCATGGGTTTATCCTTGAACGGACGGTGGTACTTGAAATGATCCGGCAATGGTTTAAATTCAAGAGTGGGTGCCTGAATCATCAAAATCAGAAAAAAGTTAGTATAAATTAAAATAAAAAATGGAGAAGATGGCTTACAGTCACATTCAAACTCAATTACAAACACCACGTCTTTGAACGTTTCCGGGACTTTGAACTTGGCCAGGTTTACTATGATGGTTGTGGCTTGTCCCGTGTCATCAAACTCAACTGCTTTGGGCTTGATTGTCTCATGCACAGCCTCTTGGATGTATTCTTGAAATTCTCCGGCCACCTCATTTTCTGGAATCCCTCTTCTTGGTGTACAAGTTTCTTTGATTGTTTCAACATCATCGGGAACATGATTTTGTGCACCAAAAATTTGGATCTCATTTTGCACCTCTGGAAGATCTTCCACAACGTATTTTTCATTCACTTCTTCCTTGGGATTTAAAAACCTGCAAGGAAAAAGGACATTTGGTGGAACGATGTTAGAATGAATTGAACTTAGAACCTCTTCACCTGAGTTGGATGGCATAAGGACTTGAGGGGTTTGCGACAAGAATTCTTCTAAACTGCCCAAGTCGTCGTCCTCATCTTCTTCTTGAAGCGGCAATTCATCCATGTCCGGGCCATTTTTGGATGGTTCTGGAACAACTTCATCCTCCATATCACTTCCCAAAGTGATGGCTTCATCGATTTCCATTTCTCCCCTTGAATTTGCAAATGTGGAGTTGGAGAGTTCTCTTTGATCTTGAATTTGTGCCATGATTTCCAAAATCTGCCCAACTTGCTCCTCCAATTCGTCCACTCTTCTGACTCGGTCTTGCATCTCCTGGTTTTGATTTTCTACTCCCTGATTCAAAGAGGTGAGTAAATTATTAAGTGTATCATTATCCAAGGATGTACCTGAATTGAATTGGGGAGATTGTTGTGGTGGATGTGGTGGTGCACATGGCCATTGATAGTACTCCTCTGATGGCTGTAATTGTTCTTCGTTTTGTGAGCCCTGCACCAAAGAAATTAATTCATCAAGCCTTTGATTATAATCCACGGGCATACTTTGATTTGATTGGAATTGCTGTGGGGGATGCTGTGGTAGCTGCATAGGTCTTGAATAGAATTCGTCTTGCTGCCAATATCCACTTTGTTGAAAGTGTTGAGGTTCATCCCACATATAATCTGAGTAGTCTCTCCAATCCGAATTGTAAGCGTTGGAAAACATGTTGCCCCTTGATTGGTTATGGCCCTGATATCCCCAAACATCTTCATTTGCAGAAAATTGAGGACCTTGATATCGTTGTCCATAGGGCACATCAAGTGTAGGGACACTTGGCATTGTGGTCCGTTCGGCATTATGAGTTAATTGAGCAGTGAGCTGTGCCAATAGATCTTGAATGCTAGTAGAATCCAGGTCTTGCTCCATTTGTACCTCAATTCAAAGAAAGAAAAATAAATCAAATATCAAAAGTAACATACACAAACACAAATAAAAATAAGCAAAAACAAAAATAAAAGGATTAGCAAATTTGCTAATCCCCGGCAACGGCGCCACCATAATACAAATAAGTATGTGATATGGGTTGATTATAAGAAAAAGTTATGAATCGGGTTTAAAGCATGTAGAAGAAGAAATAATAATCTTAAACTCATGGATCAGACCTATTTCAATAAAATAGGTTATTCTTAATAAGGAGTCGAAAATTATGAATTGACTAGCCATTTTTGCACTAAAGCTCGATTCTCCGCAATTTACTTGAACTTAGCTTTCACTTTTATAAAGAAAATTGTATTCACATACAAAAATGTACACATCAATCCTTTTCGTTATCAATTTTGTATAGTAAAAAAATCAAATAAAATTACTCCATACTGATTTATTATGACTAATAATACTAGCTATGATAAATTGTAAAATTCTAAATTTTAATCTATATGTAATAGGATAAAGACATAGGAAAATGATTAACATACATCTTATTTAGTTTCTTACACACACTTGTTTAATTATGATCAAATTAAAAAATTAACAGTAGGGTGCAAATTGACTAATTATGAGAGTTGAGGGGGGAAATTGGCCAAATTAAAGTTGAGGGGGGAAATTGACTAATTATGAGAGTTGAGGGGGGAAATTGGCCAAAATTAAAGTTGAGGGGAAATTGGCCAATAGTCACAACTTCATGGGGGAAATTGATGAATACCTCATTAAAAAAATTCGAAATTTGACACCATGAGATCCACCGCTGCAACCACCACCACAGCTGCCCGGGCAAGCCACCATCAAATTGGTCTCTCGATTCTTGAAGACCGGCCACTACGCCTAGCGAGTTGGCGGTGGCTCCCTCGTCTACCTCTCCGCGGTACCTCGCTTCTTTCTTATTTCATTTTTTTCTTTAAGTTTATAATTATATCAAATAAAATATTTTTTTACTTTAATATTTTAATCCATATATTAATATTTAATTAAATTTGTGGGACTCAGTTATGTGCTACATGAGCACATAATAGAGTTTTTTTTACAGAATTGTCACGTAAGAACTACATTGATTTGTGACATTCACTTTCAAGGACTACATTGATCGATTTTCAATTTCAATAACCATATGTGATTAAAACCTTGCTATAATATTTGCATAGTTACATATATTGAATATGATTATTATTTCAATTGTCAGTTGGGGATTTTATTAAAATTTTATGTGTTATTTTTTTTTTAGCAAACGATGTTCTCTATACTAAGACCAACTCCAATCATGGCTTATAACCTAAAATTCCCCTTTTTTCAACTGTCAGCATTACTGTAGCCTAACGGCTACTTGTGTTCATCCAAAGGCTAATTTAATTGGACCGTTGGTTAATCCAACGGTCCACGTTCAATTTTTTTTATATTGATATATTTATTGAATCTAACGGCTTAGATCGAATATAATCAAATCTAACGGTAAAAAAAAATGATCTAACGGTCCAAATTTAAATCCAACGGCTAAAGTAATTATTAGGTTTATGTGGTTTATTAATTGTCATTTTTTTTAAGTTTATGTGGTTTATCATGATTTTCATGTATTGATTTAGTGATTTTTCAAAATTTATCGGAATTTAAATATTTTTAGGTTAAAATGTTCATAAAATTAATTTAGGATAGTCTACATAATTTTTTTTTTAAAAAATTAATTTAAAAAAAAAGCCTTACTTCATTTTTTGATAATCTAGGGCTAAAATTTTAGGCCAAAATGGTTGGAGTAGAAAAACTGTTTCTGGGCTAAAACCTAAATTTTCTGGACTAAATATTTTTAGGTTTTAGGTCAGGATTGGAGATGGTCTAAAAGAGTGGGGAGGTGGCTAAACTTGGCTAGCAATAATGTGGTTCAAATTCGTCTATATAATATTTAATTAAACTTGTGGGACCTAATATGTGCCACATCAGTACATAACATAATTTTTGACAAAATTTCAACGAGGACCACATTGATTTACGATACCATTTTTAGGGATTACATTGATCGATCTTCAATTTAAAGGACCATCTTGATAACGTAAGTCAATTTCAAGAACCATTTGTGATAAAAAAAATAAAAAAATAAAAAACCCCTCATTGAATACTTCAACTGTTAATAAGTATTTTGGGGTTGATTGTTATTTGCAAAAATTGAAATCGGATTATCTTTCTGAAATTTCTAGATTTTTTTCTTCATTTATCTCTAATTTTTAAGTTAAAAAAATAGAAAAACCAAACTGAAATACGGTAGACCAAATTATTTATGTTTACCTTCTAAGAATTAAAAAAACCGAACAAAACAGTAACTTCGGTTTTGGCAAAAGCAAAACCTTGTTAAACAGAACTAACCAGTAAAGAAAGAAATCTAAAGAGGTTTCTTTGCCCACAAAACTAATGAAAAAAGTTTAAATTTATTTTGGCCGCACGATTTGTTTCTAATGGCTGATATTTTCCACACACTGGTCAAGTCAATAGACTTATTACATATGAAAAGACTCTGCGACAACATCATCATGAGAAATTTTTCATTGTGACTGGAACACAAGTGGTACACTATGTGTTTTTATATAAGTGGTGAAAAATTTTATTTTTTAAGTTAACTAATTTTTTAACACACTTATCCCACAATTTGTATAGTAACACGTGATATACCACACTATATTTTGGTCGCACTTAAAAATCTCTACCACCATTCGAAATTTCAAGTCACTGGCCCGGATGCGCAAAATTTCCCCATATTTTGACTTTTCAAAACTGGACTTGTATTTATATCAGAGGGGTGCTGTGTGCTGCATTTATGCATGTTTTGTGGTGGTAGCTTCATATCTTTATTACAACACTTGTGTGATTAGTTGTGTGTTCTGCCTCTTGATCTTGATTGTTATTGTTTTTAAGATGGGGGGAATTATGGTGCTTTTGCTATTAATCATCACCCTACATGTGAACCTTGGCCACGGCGATGCTAACATGACGATGAGGTGCACAGACAAGGAAAGGGAAGCTCTCCTTGCATTCAAGCAAGGGATCATCATGGACGAGCACAGCCAAGTAATATTCTCTTCGTGGGGAACAGAAGCCGCAAAACAAGATTGTTGCCGATGGGAAGGAGTGTCATGTGACAACCAAACTGGCCATGTTGTTCGGCTTGATCTCAGCTACCATGTTGTTCATCTTGATCTCGGAGACGATTATTATTTGCAAGGTACGATGATTAGTCCTAAACTGATTGAGTTGAAGCATTTGAAATATTTGGACCTTTCGTGGGTTAACTTTACTGGGAGCCAAGTTCCATATTTCATTGGTTCTCTAACCAGTTTGAGATATCTCGATCTTTCTTGGTGTTATTTTGGTGGAAAATTTCCAATTCAGGTTGGAAACCTTACCAACTTGCAGCACCTTGATCTCAGCTATAATGACTTCAGCGGTAATGTAGAAAATCTCAATTGGCTCCCTCGTCTTTCTTCGTTGACATATTTGGACTTGAGTCGTAACAATCTCAGTAATGTTTTTTATTGGCCGGAAGCAGTTAATAAACTCCCCAAACTAACAACCTTGACATTACAGAACTGTAGTCTTCCTTCTCCTCCAGTTCGTTCCACTCTTTCAAACATAAATTCTTCTAAATCTCTTTCTAGCATTGATCTTTCCTTTAACCGTCTCTCAACTTCTTCAATATTTCTGTGGATGTCCAACTACAGTACCAGCCTTGTGGAATTTGACTTGGTGGCGCAACGCATATTTCTCACACGTCTTGGGCCCAACAAAAGACGATGACTCGATTTCGTCATCCTTTTTCCTGTTTTGCATTGTAGGACTAGGAATATTGAATATGTGGGTCTGACTTGGCCACCTCTATTTCGGGACATCTCAAACACGTTACCTTGAGTAGAAGCATTTAATAGTAGAGAAGCAGCCCTTCTCAAATTGTATGGAATTAGTGGATTCGTGAAAGTATTGTGATTATGTATTTGCTATAATACTTACATGGTTACATATATTTAATATAATTTATTATTTGATAATATTGTTTCTTTACATATAAATAAAAAAAAATTATGTTCAAATATCGTGAATAACAAGTTTGTAACTAATTTAATCTCCTCAGTGTCCTCACCCCTTAGTGTAAATATAGCGATGAACTCAAATGTTTTTTTTTTTAACAAATGATATTATCTACACTAAAGGAGGTGCTTAGCCTCACAATAGACTACCAATAATGTCGTTCAAATTCGTTTTTGGCGAGAATCGAACAAAAAACGTCTCACTTACAAGTGAAGAAGAATACCACTAGTCTATTTTACTGAGTGGCATGAATTTAAAAGGTATTAAAGAAAAAGTATTAAGAAAAAGGTATATAACAAATTTATTCTCCTAGTCCCCACTCCTAGTGTAAACTTGTAACACTAAGGCCTCATTTGGTATTGAGTTTTTTCTCACAAAAACTGTTTCAATTTAAAGTTAAACAATAATAATGTGTTTGGTAAAAGCAAAATATCCTACCTATTTTTAGCCTCTAGATAGCAGCTTTTAAAAGCAACTTGTAGGTTACTTTAAAAACTTGCTTTTATAAAAAGCGGAGTTAAGCATTTAATATACTTTTTTTAAACAAACGATATTATTAACATTAAGGGCAAGGGGTGGGCTTAGCCCCACAATGGGCTAACATTAATGTGATTCTGTTGACCCTAAAAATTACAAAGCCTACGTGGCGCGCAGGCCGAATAATCTATGAGCTAACTACGTCCTTCGGTGAATGCGGGCGTGCCAACTCGTCGGCCGAGGAGTAAATTTGTTGATGTTGCGTTGGGTCGCGCTACTGACTTCTGCGTCTTGCGATTGCGGCCGAGAAAGGAACACGTCTCGGCCTCTTGGATTCTCGAGCCTGAAGACAAGGCTGCTATTCTTACAAAGTTCACGAATCGAATTCGGCTTTCAATGTGCCGAATGTAATAACTGTAACACCTCACTTCGCCGAGAAGACTAATGAGATGACCTCGACCAATAAGGATTCGGAAATCCTTCTCGACCAAGACTTGGATAGGTAACCAACCGTCCTCGCCGTAGTGCTGTTGATGCCAACGGAAGATGCTGCGAGACCGGCTGATTCTACGGTGACAGAGCTATCTATGCCGACTTAAGATATCACCGGTTGCTTTCACAGTGCTGTTGATGCCAACGGAAGATGTGTCAGCGAAAAAGAAAAAGAAAAGGTTCTCAAGTTGTTGAGGATTTGCGCAGGGCAATTTTGTATTGATTTTGTGGGTTGAATTGGAGGTCTCTGAATGGTACGCGACCTCTTGTATTTATAGTAGCTGTATATCTTGAGTTAAAATCCTACTCGAACTAGGTTTTCTTCTCCGGATCAACATCCCCTCGACCAGTCCTATCTTGACAAAGATTGTGAACCTAGTCCCTTATTGAGTCGGATCCCTTCCGGGTTGTTAATCCTGCCGAGACTCCCTATTGTACTAGGACTCGACTTGTCATTGCGTTTTGACTTAACCGACCTCGGTTTGGAAGCCCACTAGCTGAACGATCCATGGTCTTTTTGTCGCAAGGCCTCCCGGGCCGAGAATGATTCTACACTCGGCCCAAATTGTCATTTTGGGCCCAAACATTGCCCCCCAGTTTCCTTGAACTTCGGCTCGTAAGCCGAATGATTAAGGAAATTAAGTATCTCTAGCCTAATCAGATGTACTTTTGACCGTCATCCCTTGCTGCTGTTTACTCACGGCCCATTTCGACCAAAGAACAACTCATGGCCGAAGACAAACAGTTATGAACCAGGGTCGAGAAGAATTGGAATTGGGGTCGAGGATAAATTTGGCCGAGGTCGAGAAAAGTCTTTTCTTGGCAGCTCGGCCTGTCATGACTTATTCGGCCAAACTTTGACCCTAGCATCTTCCTGATTAAATGATTTTGAAACTTGTCCGCACACTTTGACCATAGGCATGGTACTATTGATAGCAGCGAAAATAACTCTTCTCAGGTCGGCTTGTTTGTCGAGCTCGACTAAAAACAAAATGACCAAAATTTTGCCGAGCACACCACTTGTTGCCCCTTTTATTTTCTTAAGTATCGGTCACGGGGCCGAATGGTTAAGAGAATAATTTATTATATATAGTTATTTTTTAGCAAACGAAAAGAAAAGTGGCCGACACATAGTCAGGAGGAGGCCACCGATGCTTTATTCCAAGCCGAGATCTTTTTACATCAAAATTTTCACTTTGACATTTTCCAAAACCGAATAAAAGATCATCTCCAAATATTTCTGATGTGGTGAAATATTTTTCATTTTCGGCCGCCAAATGGGTGGAACAATTATTATGCCCTCCAGGCATAATTTCAGCTTTTAATTCAAATAACTTAACCGAACAGGATTTCTCCATATCAGCTTTATCGCCAATAATCATATCAATCGGAGTAGTCTCGGCGTCTAAGACCATGTCTCCAATTACCATATCAATTGATGTGGTTTTATGGTCTGAAGCCGTATATTGGTCTTGTTCGTCATTGGAGCACTCCTCTGACGAATCATTTTCTGACTCAATTTGTGGCTCAGAAATTTGAACTTTTTCTTCTAGGCCTACCACACTTTCAGTGTCGACCGAAAAAATAGGTGGCCTTTGTTCTTCTTCGGCCGTCTCGACAATTTTCCTAGGCTGAATGTTGATTGTGGCCGGAGTGGAAATTTGCCCCCCGGCCTCTTGCTTGTTAGGAATTCTTCTCAATCTTTCAAGGAGTTGTTTTTGCTTCTTTAATAGGCGATAACACTCATCCCGTGAAGCCTGATCGAGAAAGATCATGTGAACTTCGTAGTTTTAGCACTGTGTCCCACTGGGCGTGCCAAAATGTTGACCCTAAAAATTACAAAGCCTACGTGGCGCGCAGGCCGAATAATCTATGAGCTAACTACGTCCTTCGGTGAATGCGGGCGTGCCAACTCGTCGGCCGAGCTCGGCCGAGGAGTAAATTTGTTGATGTTGCGTTGGGTCGCGCTACTGACTTCTGCGTCTTGCGATTGCGGCCGAGAAAGGAACACGTCTCGGCCTCTTGGATTCTCGAGCCTGAAGACAAGGCTGCTATTCTTACAAAGTTCACGAATCGAATTCGGCTTTCAATGTGCCGAATGTAATAACTGTAACACCTCACTTCGCCGAGAAGACTAATGAGATGACCTCGACCAATAAGGATTCGGAAATCCTTCTCGACCAAGACTTGGATAGGTAACCAACCGTCCTCGCCGTAGTGCTGTTGATGCCAACGGAAGATGCTGCGAGACCGGCTGATTCTACGGTGACAGAGCTATCTATGCCGACTTAAGATATCACCGGTTGCTTTCACAGTGCTGTTGATGCCAACGGAAGATGTGTCAGCGAAAAAGAAAAAGAAAAGGTTCTCAAGTTGTTGAGGATTTGCGCAGGGCAATTTTGTATTGATTTTGTGGGTTGAATTGGAGGTCTCTGAATGGTACGCGACCTCTTGTATTTATAGTAGCTGTATATCTTGAGTTAAAATCCTACTCGAACTAGGTTTTCTTCTCCGGATCAACATCCCCTCGACCAGTCCTATCTTGACAAAGATTGTGAACCTAGTCCCTTATTGAGTCGGATCCCTTCCGGGTTGTTAATCCTGCCGAGACTCCCTATTGTACTAGGACTCGACTTGTCATTGCGTTTTGACTTAACCGACCTCGGTTTGGAAGCCCACTAGCTGAACGATCCATGGTCTTTTTGTCGCAAGGCCTCCCGGGCCGAGAATGATTCTACACTCGGCCCAAATTGTCATTTTGGGCCCAAACAGATTCAAATTGGCATTTGGTAATAATCGAACCTAAAACCTCTCACTTACAAGTAACGATAAATACTACTAAATCATAATAATAAGTGACAATACATTTCCACTTGGAATTGTGGAAAATTAAAACTTTAATTTTGTATAAGATGTGACAATGTTTTGGTCACCCATCGTCAGGGCCAGCCCAGGCCCAGTGCAGGCAGGGCGACCGTCCAGGGTCCAAAAAAATTGGGGGCACCAAAATTATTCGGATGATATATTTATATATGTTTTTATAAGAGTATAAATTTAAAAAAGTTGGTTTAATGACAAAGGAATTTAACTAGAAGTGGTGGTTTTGTAATTTGAAATTAATGAGAAGGTCTTGGGTTCAAGACACCATGTGTGCTTATTTACTTTCCAATTTTTACAATTTTTTTTTTCATAAGAGTATAAATTTATAAAATTTGGTTAAATACTCAAGAAGCTTAATTAAAAGCAATGATTTTTGTTGTTTAAAATTAACGAGAGGTCCTAAGTTTGAAATGCTATGTGCGTGTTTATTCTTTTCAATTTTAACAAAATTTTGTTTGGTTGTTAATTTATTTTTAGTTGCTAGCTAGTAGCTATATGGGTTGCTATTTTTAAATATTTGTTCAAATTCAAGTCTAATATTCAACAAACAGTTATGCGTAGACCAAATTTTTAGAGCAAATTTACAAATCATATGATGTGTCATCATAAGATTTAATTTAGTGCCCATTCATTACTTATACATATCAATTAAAGACTCGAAAACATTATTATTTTTTAGTCCCATATTGACAAGGTTAGTAAATAAGAAAAAACATTTCACGATTTATACAAAAACACTTTAAAAGTTCAAATGGAAAACAAAACTCATTTATCTACTTGTAAGCCAGGAGTTTTTTGGTTTCCTTCTCTTGATACAAAATAAATTAGTCTTTCTGTGTTTCACAATTATTGAGTTCGAAATGTTTTTCTAAGTATAATTTTATCGATGTCTTTTATGTGAAAATAAATAATTTTCTTATGTGAAGTTAAGGCATATTTTTTAGCGTCGCCCTAGGCCTAAAAAATCTCTAGACCCGCCCTGCCCATCGTATTGCATTGTAGGAATATTGAATATGTGGCTCTGATTTGGTCAGCTATATTTGTGGACGTCTCAAACATGTCAATAGGAGGAGAAGCATTTAATAGTAGAGAAGCAACCCTTCTTGACACACCCCGACCGAAGTCAATGCATGTTGGTCATCACGTGAGAGTGACGTAGCCATGTGCACAGTGCGGAAGCGATAAAGATAGCAAATATACTAATAATCATAAATACCGCATTTACTTGAGTGTACTACCAAACAGAATGTGATAGGAGTTAATTACAACAGTAAACACTCCTAATTCAGAGTATAAAGTCTAGGTGCAGTCCAGTAGGACAAGTACTAGTTATACAGTACCAGGAATGTCCTACTATAATATGGATAAGTCAGAACTGCCGACGTCCTTTAGCCACCAACAACAATCTTACTTAAAACCTGAAGGGGCGCAAAACAGAAAATGTGAGTGGGCAAAAACAAATGTTTTACAAAACCATTTCACTAATCAACATATCTAACCCCTCACTGTAAAACATGTATAATTTTCCCAGAATCAAGATGTAAGCATATACATATATATATATATATATATATATCTCTCTGAAATCATATCAATTCAGTTCATGCTTCACATAATCATATTCATATGTATATATGTCATGCAAAGATATAATAGAGTGAATAATTTAGGTAAGAATAATTTCATAGAAATGTAATATGTTAGCCGGAACCCCTGTGGTAGTCTATACGGCTGAATTCATAGCTCAAACTCAATCTAGCCAGAGTCACTACTATGACCTATACGGCAATATACTGCACATAAGTCGAAACCAGTAAAAAGGGTTTGTACGACAAGGTTGGGTGTAATATAGCTATGCTTAATGCTACGCCCTCACGCTAGCTGTGCGATAAATCGTTAGTCACCTACAAGTCGGAACCACTTATAGTGGTATGTACGACAAGACTGTGCACCTAAATTGGATCCAATGTGAGCATATGGTGCGGGAGGTGACATAATATACAGGCATGTGTCAACTCTCTCTGGCTAAATCGTAATCACCCTGGTGCAGGTTATGAGTTCAATGTTCATCAATACCTTTATAATCATTCTATTCACAACTAAGGCATTTGTCTTAATCACATCTCATATAGACAATTAACATGTTCATCTCATTTATTGAATGGCTGCATCTAACCTCTCGTTAGACTGCCTACGTACCCTAAACAAGGATCAAGCCGTTCGTAGTTCACCTAATCAAACATAACTTACCTGAACTTACTTGTGCCTCCACAGTACCACATTTATATATATGCAACCATGAAATGCATATTCAGAATATAAAGGCATTTGGCATATTGTTTCAAAGCATACTTTAATTTAAAACACATTTCTGGGAAATAAATCAAGTATATAAATATATACTGAAAACAAAAGCCCACTCACTGATAAGTCGAAGGGTCGTAGCCCCCGAGTCGCCCGTGGATACGCTCGTCCTCGAGATAAGTCTCACATATTTGAAGCTTCAAATCTCACGAAATTACGTCGGGGAAGCTTCGAAATTCCAACCAAAACTGCAACTCGACGTTTCTCGTGATCTCGACGTCCAAATTCCTTGAACGAGCTACCCCGAGACTCGTGAAGACCTCATTAAGCTTCATATAAGCTTAGAATTCCCAAAAATGGGCACCAATCAACTCGTAGCACCACAAGGAACACAATGGTG
Source organism: Malus fusca (assembly GCA_035220775.1). Taxonomy (NCBI): domain Eukaryota; kingdom Viridiplantae; phylum Streptophyta; class Magnoliopsida; order Rosales; family Rosaceae; genus Malus; species Malus fusca. The sequence goes on along the minus strand of CM069059.1, from coordinate 18,174,113 downwards.
CACCCAAAACCTTCGATCTGTGAAGTTTAGGGTGATCTTGAAGCTTGTCTGTACGAATAGCAAGGAGAGAGAGAGTGAAACCGAGAGAGAGAGTGTACGGGGAGGAAGAAAGAGAATGAGGTTTGTGTGTGTGTGTGTGATCCACGTGGGTCACCCATCCAAAACCACAAAATAATCTTTAAGTCTCAATAGGTCATACACACACACACAACAATTTCCCCGTCCAAGGATAAAACCGTCATTTCACATTATCGAAAAATTAATTATTTGGGACGGGCTGTGACATTTCTCAAGGTGAATGGAATAGTATTGTGAACTCGGTATTTGCTATTAAGGTTTGTCACAAAGGGTTTTTGAAATTGACATAGCCCAACAAAATAGTTCATGAAATTGAAAATCAATCAATATAATTCTTGAAAATAGATGTTGCAAAATAATGGGTCCTTCTGTAAAAAAAAATTCAAAAATTCGGTTATGTTCCGACCTGTCACATAATTAGGTTCTACAAATCTAATTAAATATTGACATATGATTAAAAATATTTAAATAAAGAAACAAAATGTATTTTTATATAATTATAAAAAAGAAAAAAGAAGAAAAAAAGAAGAACAGTCCCTTGAAAGCCCTTCAACTTCGACCAATCAAATCACTCCGTTGCACCTTACCCAGTCCAGAACCATTCCAAAATTCGAACACCTTCAAACTGGAAAACTAAAATTCTGAAATCGACACCATGAGATCCACTGCTGCAACCACCACTAAAGCCACTCGAGCAAGTGATGGGACTCTATAGTGTTGTTATTATCTGTAGTGTTGTTATTTTGAAATTGACTCTAAGCTGTTGGACTTCTATTAGGCCAATTGGACTATATATTGTTGTTATTATCTATTAGGTCCATTACATATGTAATACTATTAGGCCAATTTAGATCTCAAACCCTACTTATTTTTTAATGTATTTAAACCCTTTTTATTATCTGGAGAAACAATAAATGAAGATATGGATTTACTTTAATTTCATTTCTATTTCTGCATTTAATTTATTGCAATTTCCCCTTTTATCATGTTTGATCCTATCAGCGAGCCACCATCAAATTGGTCTCCTGATCCCAAAAGGGTGGCCTCCAATTCCTCGTTGGCTGCGTCACTTGATTCCTGAAGATCGGCCGCTACGCCTAGCGAGTCGGTGGTGGCTCCCCATCTACCTCTACGTAGTAACTCGCTTTTTTTTTCTAAAGTTTATAATTATATAAAATAAAATTTATTTTTATTATTTTAATATTTTAATTCATATATGAATATTGAGTTTTTGACAAAATTATGATGTAATGACCACATTGATTTGTGACACTCTCTAGGGACTACATTAATCGATTTTTCAATTCTATGGACCATCTTGATAGATGGTCAATTTTAGAGATTGTTTGTGATAAAAGCCCTTGCTATAGTTACACATATTTAATATGATTATCATTTTGATTGTCAGTTGGTGGTTCTATTAAAATTTTTATATGTTAATTTTTAACAAATAATATTATCTACACTAAGAGAGTGGGGAGTGGGCTAAGCCATGGCTAGCAATAATATAGTTTAAGTTCGCTTAAGTAATATTTAATTAAACTTGTGGGACCTAATTATGTGTTACATCAGTACATAACATAATTTTTGACGAAATCTTAACGGAATGACCACATTGATTTGCGACACCCATTTTCAGGGATTACATTGATCGATTTTGAATTTCAAGGACCATCTTGATGAGGTGGGTCAATTTCAAGGATCATTTACGATAAAAACCATTCATTGGATACTTAACTCTTAATATGTAATTTAGGATTGATTGTTATTTGTGAAACTTGAAATCGGATTATCTTTCCCAAATCTGTAAAAAAAAATTCTTCATTTCTGTCCAATTTTTAAGTTAAATAAAAAATCCAAACCAATCTGAATTTGAAATACGCAAACCCGAATTACTTTTGTTTACTTTCTAAGAATTAAAAGCCGCACAAAAGAGTAACCTCGGTTGTTCTCCAAAAAAAAAAAATGAGTAACCTCGGTTTTCGCAAAATCAAAACATTGTTAAAGTAAAGAAAGAATACGAAGGAACAAGAGAAAGGGGCTAAAGACGTTTCGTTGCGCATAGAAAACAATTGAAAAAGTTCAAATTTATTTTGGCCGCACGATCTGTTTCTAACAACTGATATTTTCCATACACAAGTCAAGTCAGTAAACTTATTACATATGAAAAGACTTTGCAATAGCATCATCATGAGAAATTTTTCATTGTGATCGGCACACGGGTGGTACATCATGTGTTTTTATATAAGTGGTGGATAATTTTATTTTTTATGTTATTAATTTTTTAACACACATATCCTACCGTTTGTATAGTTGTACCATCCCGTGTTTCGATCACATCAAAAAATATCTCCACCACCATTCGAAATTTCGACCTACTTGCATGGTTGAACAAAAAATTTCGCCATATTTTGACTTTTCAAAACTGGACTTGTATTTATATCAGAGGGGTGTTGTGTGCTGCATTTATGCATGTTTTGTGGTGGTAGCTTCATATCTTTATTACAACACTTGTGTGATTAGTTGTGTGTTCTGCCTCTTGATCTTGATTGTTATTGTTTTTAAGATGGGGGGAATTATGGTGCTTTTGCTATTAATCATCACCCTACATCTGAACCTTGGCCACGGCGATGCTAACATGACGATGAGGTGCACAGACAAGGAAAGGGAAGCTCTCCTTGCATTCAAGCAAGGCCTCATCATGGACGAGTACAGCCAAGTAATATTCTCTTCGTGGGGAACAGAAGCCGCAAAACAAGATTGTTGCAGATGGGAAGGAGTCTCATGTGACAACCAAACTGGCAATGTTGTTCAGCTTGATCTCGGAGACCATGATTATTTGCAAGGTACGATGATTAGTCCTAAACTGATTGAGTTGAAGCATTTGAAATATTTGAACCTTTCGTGGATTTACTTTACTGGGAGCCAAGTTCCATATTTCATTGGTTCTCTAACCAATTTGAGCTATCTCGATCTTCTTGGGTGTTCTTTTGGTGGAAAATTTCCAATTCAGGTTGGAAACCTTACCAACTTGCAGCACCTTGATCTCGGCTATAATGACTTCGGTAATGTAGAAAATCTCAATTGGCTCCCTCGTCTTTCTTCGTTGACATATTTGGGCCTTGCTGGAGTCAACTTTAGTGGGAGCCAAGTTCCATATTTCATTGGTTCTCTAACCAATTTGGGACATCTCGATCTTTCTTCGCGTTATTTTGGTGGAAAATTTCCAATTCAGGTTGGAAACCTCACCAACTTGCAGTACCTTGATCTCAGCTATAGTGGCTTCAGAAATGTAGAAAATCTCAATTGGCTCCCCAATCTTTCTTCGTTGACACATTTGAATCTTTTTTGGTGTTATTTTGGTGGAAAATTTCCAATTCAGGTTGGAAACCTTACCAACTTGCAGTACCTTGATCTCGGCGTCAATGACTTCGGCGGCGGTAATGTAGAAAATCTCAATTGGCTCCCTCGTCTTTCTTCGTTGACATATTTGGACTTGAGTCGTAACAATCTCAGTAATGTTTTTTATTGGCCGGAAGCAGTTAATAAACTCCCCAAACTAACAACCTTGAGATTACAGAACTGTAGTCTTCCTTCTCCTCCAGTTCGTTCCACTCTTTCAAACATAAATTCTTCTAAATCTCTTTCTAGCATTGATCTTTCCTTTAACCGTCTCTCAACTTCTTCAATATTTCTGTGGATGTCCAACTACAGTACCAGCCTTGTTGATCTTTATCTCCCTTCCAACCATTTGACCGGTTCAATTCCTGATGTTTTCGGAAACATGAGCTCTCTTGCACATGTTTATCTCCCTGACAACCAACTTGAAGGAGCAGAACCCCATTCTTTCTCAAGGTTGTGTAGTTTGCAATCATTGGATCTTGACTTCAACAATTTGAGTGGACAGTTTTCCAGATTTGTTCAAATATTGCCTACATGTGCTCAAAGCTCCTTGGAGAGTTTGTGGCTCGGAGAAAATCAACTTGCAGGGCCATTACCTGATCTTACCAACTTTTTATCGTTGAAAGAACTATTTATTCCTTACAATCAATTAAGTGGAAGAATACCTGAAATTATCGGACAAATGTCAAAGCTCGAGGTTATTTTACTTGGTATGAATGCTTTGGAAGGGCTGATTTCAGAATCCCATTTCTCTAAACTCTCGAGATTAAGGGAATTAGATTTGTCCTCCAACTCACTAGTTTTAAACTTCCAGTCTAATTGGACTCCTCCTTTTCAACTGGAATATATAAGTTTGGGGTCTTGCAAGATGGGTCCGTATTTTCCGAAATGGCTTCAATCTCAGAATGAGTATTCATACCTCAATATTTCTGACGCTGGAGTTGTGGATATCCTTCCAAGCTGGTTTTGGGGTACGGCTCGTAACGCGACATCTATCATTCTTTCCCATAACCAAATTGGAGAAATGTTTACAAATTTGACAGTGGATTTTGTAAATTACCCTGAAGTGCATTTGTGTTCGAACCAAATTGAAGGTCGAATTCCCGCAACTCTATCGCAGGCGTCATATTTGGATCTCTCTAATAATAACATTTCAGGGTCGATTTCTTTCTTGTGTGCAAGCGCAGCTACGCATTTAAGTTTTCTTAATCTCTCATACAACAATCTCTCGGGAGAACTTCCAGAATGCTTTACGCATTTGGGCAATCTCGGCATGCTTGATTTGAGTTCCAATGCTCTTTCGGGAAAAATTCCTTCGACGATAGGCTCCTTGTTTGGGATCGAAACATTGAAATTAAGAAGCAATGAGTTTGTGGGAGAGTTGCCTTTATCCTTGAAGAATTGCACAAGTTTAAGGGTCCTTGATCTTGCAGATAACCAGTTGTCGGGATCAATACCTAAATGGTTGGGGGCTAGCTTTCAGAAATTGGTTATCCTAATGCTTTCCTCTAACCATTTCAACGGAAGCTTGCCCTCGCAACTATGCGATCTAATATACATTCAAATTTTGGATGTCTCTGCGAACAACATCTCTGGAGGTATACCGAATTGCCTAAAAAAGTTGACTACTCTGGCTCAGAAAGGAAATTCAAGTCTAACCGTCGGACATTCTTTCATGGCATATACTGATCTACATTCAGGCCAGGAGGTGACTTATGAGGATGATGAAATCTTCATATGGAAGGGAAGCATGCAGGTTTACAGGAATACTTTGGGGCTGGTAAGAAGTATTGATTTCTCAAGCAATAGATTGACCGGGGAGATTCCGAGCGAAATCAGTCATCTTGTTGGGTTGGTTTCTTTAAACCTTTCTAGAAACCAACTTACAGGTCAAATTACTCCAGACATTGGAAAATTGGAGTCCTTGGATTCACTTGATTTGTCAAGAAATCATATAGACGGAAGAATTCCAACAAGCCTTGCTCGGATAAGTCGTCTTGGTGTCTTGGACTTGTCACACAACAACTTGATTGGAAAGATTCCAACCGGCACCCAGCTCCAAGGTTTTGATCCCTCTGTTTATGCTGGAAATCCACAGCTCTGTGGACCTCCACTTCAAAATCCGTGTGATATCGAAGAAATGGGTCCAGATCAAGTTAGTAACGAAGAAGACAAGGATGGTCAGCTTATACGCTACGGATTTTACATCAGCATGGGGCTCGGGTTTTTTGTTGGATTTTGGGGCGTTTGTGGAGGTCTGATATTCATCAGGGAATGGAGGTACGCATACTTCAAGTTCTTGAATTCGCTGAATGATTGGCTTTATGTGAGGGTAGTGTTGATCAAGCGGAACTTAACGGATGCTTAATAGATAAGCTGTAATGTACGGTATGTAATCTCTCTCTCATCGATTCATCACGATTAATTTGGAATTTATGATCAATTGTCTTCTTCGAACTTACCGGTGCTTGTTTATTTTTATCAGTAGCTCCAGGCATCTTCTTCACTTCAGTTCAACTGCGTGGCTTCCATATCTGCATAAGCTGTCAAGTGTTAGATGCTGCTTAATTCCAGTTATAACGAGATTGCAGAAATGTACTAGGAATATGTTTTCCTTGGTAAATGATTTGATACCGTGCCTTGTTTGTAAGAACTTTTATTCATTGCAACTGTTTTTTTCTATGAATATTGTTAAGAAAGATAATATTGTAAATTGATTTTTAGTTATTTGCTTTTCTATTTAGTTTGTAACTTGGAAATTTTGCCCGCGCATTGCTGCGGCGGGATTAGAATCGTATGAAAGAATATGTTTGTAAGATATAAAAGATTGTGTTACATAAGATATTACTATTTGCATTGAAAACGTTTGGTACACTTGCAAAAAAAAGATTAGATCGATACATTCTACAAAAGACTACAAAATTTTGGAGTATTTACATGCAAAAAAGATTAGGAAATATTGATTCATTTACATTGACAAAAGAGTTTACTGAAGGATGTTTTTCACAGTGGGTGCATGTTAATTGGCCCCATTAAGATTATATATGAGATCCATGATATGAGATTTAATTCCACTGCGAGAGAGAATTGGAGAAGCAAGGTTATGGTTTTTGGTTGAGAGAAACCAACATGAATTGAAGCACAAGCGAAATAAGACTGTCGACATGGTACCTTAAATGGCTAGAGGGGATATGCTTTCTGCTGAGAAGATCAATCAAGAGAGTCCAAAGCTATATACTGCACTTTCCGGTTTTACTCTCCCTGCAAGACGAGGGATGTGCGGTGTATAATATTTGCTGAACTGCATACTTAAAGGATGAATGTCAAGTAAATCATAAATTTGAATGAGTTATTTGGTGCAAAAACGCTGCTTTTTTTCCACAATCTACCTACCAGTCCTAATATGTTCAGGAGTAAATACCAGATTTGTACTATAACTCTTCCCATCCCAACTATTTTTCATCAGGCCAAAGGTGGATATTCTGGGATTGCCATCCTGAAAATTTATAAAAAATACAATAAACGAATACAATCAGAATATACTTTGGAAAGGATATCAAACAGATGGAGTCAAAATATAGCTATCTCATCAAATAAAATTCTGTAAGCATTAAGGTTGTGATAATGCGCACGCCCTTTACTTGTGCAGTATTCTAGAGCCAGTGCAAGATGTAACACAACCCTTAATTGCATTACCCATTTCATAGGCTGCACATCCCCTGACAATTCAAGATGGTAATAAAGTTATATTCCACAGAACATTAGCACAGTATTCATTAGCGGAAACATCCATGCAACTAACAAGATAATTAGCAAAATTCGAGAAGATGTATAACTGAAACAAGACCACTCAGTTCTCAAATGTGAACCGGTGCTATAAACAAAAGAGAATATTAACAAAAGTTTCTAAAAGGGGGGAGGCAGTAACAACCCCTCAACCGTTGTCTCAATGTAGATCCTCACACCAACATCTCTTAAGTAATATCTGGAGATGACGGAATTCAGGGTGAAGAAGTGATAAATTATACCAGAAGAAGGACATTTATATCTTGAAGTTCTGATATAACGTGGCCCTAATTTATTAAATAAATGTGATGCTTAATATGCCAATATATCCCTTCCGAATGAAAAACCCAAATTTAAATCATCGGTGAGACAAAGTGAAACTATTAAGCAGAGGCAATTGCAACACTAAATGGATCCAGTATCCGAACATTAAAAAATGAGTACAACATAGATCAGTAACCAAAAACCTCGTATTAGTATGGGTAAGCCTTACAATGGAAAAGATGTGATGCAAGTGCTTCATTGGGCATATATTCCGCCACAAGCAACCTCTCATCACCTTCACAACAACAACCGAGCAAGTTGACCAATCTATGGTTGCAGAGCTGACCAACTAATCTTGCTTCCTCCTGCTGTTGGGGCAAAAAAAAATCATTTCACAATAGTGGTTGTAAATAGAGAAGACAGAAAATGACGTGCTTCCTCTGATGGAGCTCATAAAACATTTGATGAGGAATCGTATGGTCCAAAAATAAATGTAAATTTCAGTCATAGAGAAAGACAGCTCCGCATTTAGTGAATTCTATATGCCAAAAGTTACCTATGACCGGAATTTTAAACCACATAAGATCTCAACAGAAAATTCCGTTAGTGTAAAACAAAGATAAAAACAATAGTTCTGCAGAAAATGCAGACCAGTTTTCGTAACCAAAGTATCTGAATTATATTATTCTGAGATAGAAAAGTACCAAGTTAAAGGATGCCTACCAAAAATTGCCGAGCATCGGGCCAGGCCATCCTACTTAACAGCAATTCTCTTCTGATTTTCGAGTTTCCCTTTATAATCAACATTTGGAGCCCTCTCTCCTTGCTCAGACACAGTGTACTCCACAGCAACACTTTGGGACTTGTGAAGAGAATTTATTTCTCGAGCAATAGATTAATGGGGGGAGATTCCAAATGAAATCACGGATCTTGTTGGGTTAGTTTCTTTAAACCTGTTGGGAAACAGATTGACAGGTGAGTTACCTGCAAAGATTGGAAAGTTGCAATCATTGGATTTGTCCAGAAACCAGATAGATGGCAGAATTCCAACAAGCCTTGCTCGGATAGATGATCTTAGTGTCTTGGACTTTTGTCCTATGACAACTTTATTGGCAAAATTCCAGCAGGTACTCAGCTCCAAGGTTTCGATCCCTCTGTTTATGCTGAAAATCCTCAACTATTGGGACCTCCATTCAAAAGATATGCGGTGATCAACAAGACACTGGGATCTCAAGTAATGAAGAAGAAAAGGATGAGCCGATAACATAGGGATTTTACTTCAGCATGGGGCTTGGTTTTATTGTTGGATTTTGGGGGAGTTTGTGGCAGCCTGATTTACATAAGTGAGGGTGATTTCAATCAAGCGGAACTTCAATTAAGCAGGGGTACGTAAATTTGATTTTATTTTTCTTCCTTAAATTAAGCAATTGGCATGCAACTTTTGGTAAAGTCTTCCTGATTAAATTAAGCGATATGCATGCAACTCTTCGTAAAGTCTTCCCGATTAATTTGGTTGTCTTCTTCAAAACTTAATTACGCGTGCTTGTTTATTTTTATCTTCAGCGTCTTCTGAGACAGCGTAGGCAGCTTCACTTCACTGGAAGCGCTTCCACGAGCCATTATCTTTTGCAGATGATTTGTTAGTGTTACTTGTTTGTAAGAAGTTTACTTCTGAATTTACTTTATCAAGACCTTTCTGCAGTATATGTTTTGAAGCATTATACTTACTAAAGAAATTCAGTTAATTTTGGACTGCATATGATTGTTTTGTTCGTCGTAAATTTTAGTTCAATGGATTGGTTGCAGTAGGGTTAACTTTTCATTTTTTATTTCTATCCAAGTGGTAATTTATCTATCTAACAACGATCAAATGGCGTTTGACAAACTAATTACTATTTTTTTTCATCAGAAATAATTACACCACGAATCCTACATGCTTTCTGTACACAATTACAAGCTTCTGAACGACATCCTCCCTACCAATGTTTTTTACAACTTTCAATTTTTTCTTTCCAGTTTGTCAAAGAAATTAATATACTCAATTCATTTGACACACAAGAAATCAAATCAAGTAAAGAATTCAAATACAATATATACTGCTGGAAAATGACCAAGATCTAATACCATGGAAATTATGAAGCTATGGCATAATGATCGATGCCTTTATATGCTGAAAGCCAAACCGAGAGGTGGCAAACTTGGCACCTGGTCGATCGGCCTAGATTTTTCACTTCTGTCCAGCTGCTTTGCTCCTTTTGGATTCAAGCATAGTACTCTCCTTAACTGCTGCTTGAGCTTCACTGTCCATTCCAAGGGCCGAAAGGGCAGCAGCCTGAAGATAATATTCAAAGTGCCAAACTGGGGAAACTACTTGTGCTTGCATTGCATCATTTAGAGCCTCCTGAGGCTTGTCACTCATGAGATAAGATAGACTACGCAGGGGAAAAATTGTTGGAGAAACAATTGACCCAACACAAATGAACTGCAAGCGAAATAAAACTGTCAGCAACGAAAACAAATGCAAATAAAACAGCAATTAAGGATTCACTAAGTTTTTTTTCGGTTTTGTTCTTTTTATTGGTCATGCAAGTAGAGTTACTAGGTTCACGTACTCTAAGGCACCTTAAACTACCAAATTTTGCAAAACCCGTCGTTCCTAACTGATTAAAAATGCTCCTCTCTACATTCAGGGAAGAAAAAAGAAAGTGGTCAATAATCTACACAGCATAGCAGTCCAAGAGCATTCCTATATCAGATTTTCTCCAGCTTTTTAGAATAGCAACTTTGACTTCGTCATAAACAATCAAATCTAAATGATAGAAAGATCGCTTTGGGTGTCTTGAGCAATCAAATACCAAAAAATTAGTAATTACAGAGTGATAACTACACAAGCAGAGAAAACTACCCAAAATCTCACTCACATTATCATTTTGCTAAAAAGACATGAACAAAATCGATGAAAAGCGAAAATAAAATATACCAAACTAGTCCAGTTACACAACCCACATTCATTCTACAACTAACAATTGTAAATCGAACCCGAAATGGAAAGACCCCCAAAATTTGTGAGCTTAAATTGCACACCTGAGAAATTAAATTGTGAACCCAAAGATTAATTTTTCATTTTCTTGCTACCCTTTTGGTAACAAGATCAAAGTTCGATTTCTGAAGATGAAAATGCGGGAAGAAGAAGGAACTTACGGGGTCGAAAGCGTTGGGCTCGGAGCGTAATCAGTATTTGGTAAAATATATTTTCATTTCACTCTTTGATAATGTTACAGCTTAGGTATATATATATACAACAAACTAACATGTGATAACCACTAAGCTAACAACTAAGAAGATTCATTTACAATATGCCCTTTATATCCCCCCTCAAACTAAACTTGGGTATCCGAAGTTGAAGTTTGTCACGAAGGAAGAGAAATCGAAGCTTGGACAGAGACTTGGTGCATATATCAGCTACTTGGTCTTGAGTGCAGACAAAATGGACAACAATCTGTTTAGCAAGGACTTTTTCCCTAATGTAATGATAGTCTATTTCTACATGCTTTGTCCGAGCATGAAAAATAGGATTTTTTGCTAGAGATATAGCTGAAAGGTTGTCACACCAGAGGTGAGGTGTTGTAGGTAAGCAATAGCCAATATCCACCAATAATTGACAGAGTCAGGTTATTTCAGACGCAGTGTTAGCAAGAGATCTGTACTCTGCTTCGGTGGAAGATCGAGCAGCAGTCGGTTGCTTCTTAGCACTCCAGCTAATCAAAGAATTGCCCAAATATACACAATAACCTCCAGTTGATCGTCGGTCAAGAGCATAGCCAGCCCAATCAGCGTCCGAGAAAGCAGTGAGAGTAGGAGGAGTGGAACACTTGGAGAACCAGAGACCAATATCAAGAGATCCCTTTAGGTATCGGAGGATACGCTTAACAGCCTGAAAATGTGAAAGTTTGGGAGTGTGCATATATTGGCAGACAAGATTAACAGCAAAACTGAGATCAGGACGAGTCCAGGTGAGATATTGCAGAGCACCAACGAGGGAACGATACTCAGAAGCATTGGCACATAAGGGAGAATCATGATCAAGTTTGGAGGTGCTGAGAGGAGTACTGCAAGGTTTAGCTCCAGTCATGTTGGCCTTGGATAACAAATCCAATATGTATTTGGTCTGAGAGAGAAAGATACCAGAAGAAGATATTTTGACTTCAAAACCAAGAAAATAGTGTAGCGGACCTAAATCCTTGATGGGAAACAGGGAACTAAGTTGCTGAATAACTTGTTTACAGGCAGTAGAATTTGGACCAGTAACCAAAATATCATCAACATAGACAAGAATGAAAATCATATCTGAACCCTTTTTGATAAACAATGAATGGTCACTGGGAGATCCAACAAAGCCAAGAGAAGTAAGAGCACCATGAAGCTTGTCATACCAAGCCCGCGGAGCTTGCTTTAAACCATACAACGAACGATGCAAGTGACAGACATGAGATGGTTGAGTTGAATCCTCAAATCCAGGAGGTTGCTGCATGAAAACAGATTCATTGAGTGTCCCATGTAGGAAAGCATTACTGACATCGAGTTGATTCAAGAACCAATCAAACTGAACGGCAAGAGTGAGGATGAGTCGAATGGTGACTGGCTTGGCTACCGGACTGAAGGTTTCAGTATAATCTAGACCTTCTTGTTGATTGAAGCCCTTGGCAACGAGCCGAGCTTTGTACCGGTCTATAGTGCCATCGGGCTTTCTTTTGATGCGGAATACCCATTTACAGCCAACAATATTCTGTGATGGAGACTGGGGAACAAGAGACCAAGTTCCAGTTTTGATGAGAGCAGTGACTTCCTCTTGCATAGCTTGGCACCAATGAGGATATTTTGAAGCTTGGAGATAGGTTTTAGGTATGTAATCCACTGAGAGATGAGAGGGTAGAGGGTGTTTAGTGGTAGTGAGTGCTTTTGGTTTGAAAATGCCAGATTTGGATCAGGTTTGCATCTGATGGGTGTTAGGGGGTTGAATAGGAATGGAAGGAATGGAATCTTGAACTGGCACTACATGACTAGAGTGAATAAGTGGGGAATTGTTATGGGAGAAGATGGATGGTGAATTGGAGGGGGATCGAGGCAAAGTGGTTGTAGGACTAGAGGATGAAGAAATAGGAAAAGTAAAAGTAAGGGTGGATGGTATAGGTGATGTAGGCCTAGGGGCAGGGAGGAAGCTGAATGTGTGATGGGGGAGAAATGATGGAATGGAAAACTGGATTCATTGAAGAGGACATGTCGGGAAATATACACATGTGGGTAGCAGGGTCAAGGCATTTGTAGCCCTTGTGATTTAAACTGTATCCAAGAAAGACACAGGCTCTGCTTTTAGGATCCAGTTTTGAGGAAGAATAAGGCTGTCCGCCATGGGAACAACCAAAGACCTTGAGAAGTTCATAGTTTGGAGCTCGATGATATAGAGATTCCCAAGGAGACTGTCTGGATGCAGTGGGCAATCGGTTGATAAGATAGATGGCAGTGGTGAAAGCCTCCACCCAATAGATGTGGGGTACTTTGGAAGCTGTCAAAAGAGTGCGAGCAGTTTCAACCAAGTGACGATGCTTGCGCTCTGCACACCCATTTTGTTCAGGTGTGTGGGGGCAAGTGAGTTGATGATGAATGCCATGTGCAGCCAAGAATTGAGAGAAACGATTGCTCAAGTACTCTCCGCCAGAATCAGATCTCAAAGTGATAATGTTTGTACACAGAGAATTTTCAACCAGAGATTTGTATTCCATAAAAGTTGACCGTACATCAGATTTGCATTTCAAAGGATAAAACCAGCAGTATCTAGTAAAGTCATCCACAAAAATGATATAATACCGAAAACCTTGAGAAGAAGCTAGAGGTGATGGTCCCCAAACATCTGTGTGGACAAGTTCTAGAGGTTTGCTAGTTGTACAAGATGTAGATATAAAGGGAAGCTTTGAGCTTTTAGCCAATGCACAATCTGAGCAGAATGACTTAGTTATATGAGCCAAAACAGGAATACAAGATTGAGAAGCAAGTTTATGAAGAATCTTGACTGATGGGTGACCCAATCTTTGATGCCAGACATCCTTAGAAGCTTTTACAGTAGCTGTGAGAGCCTTATGATTGCCAGTTGCAGATGAGGGAAAATGAAAAGGATAGAACCCTTGCTGAACAGGACCTTTAAAACGCATCCTCCCCGAAGAAAGATCCTTCACAATGAAGTGAGAAGGATAAAGATGCAATGAACAATGATTATCAAGCAGAAATTGATTCGCAGAGAGAATGTTATGTTTCAAAGCAGGCACATAAAGTACTTTATTGAGTTTAAAAACACTAGTAGAAGTATGCAAAGTAGTAGAACCAGAATGAGTGATGGGCAAACCATTGCCATCACCAATATACACTTGTTCTGGACCTGTGTATGCTTCAGGGTTCTGTAGAGTTGCATACGAGTTGGTCATGTGTGATGTGGCGCCAGAATCGACAATCCAAGTAGGATTGGATGAAGAAGCATTAGCAACCATCGCTGCAGAAGAGGATTTGCCACTATAAGCGGGATTGAGGCGATGAGGACAATCACATACTTCATGATCAAATTGATGACAAATCTGACAAGGTTGTTTCTTGGTGTAGGAAGAAAAATTGTTGCGACCTCCACGATTATAACGCTGATTATTGCCACGAGGAGTAAAAGATCTCGGATTGTTAGAAGATATGTAATTGCCACGATTGAAATGACCGCGATTATGAGAGCGATCCATCCCACGACTTTGATGACTGAAGGTAGAAGGAGAATGAGCCACAAAAGCCTGAGAGTTAGGGTTTGATGCAGGAAGAGGAAGAATGCCTGCAGAGGTGTTAAGAGCCTGAAAAGAGGACATCTCAGAGATACTTTTCTTGCGAGTGGCTAATTGAATCTCTTTGCTAAGAAGCAAGCCATGTAATTCATCAATTGTTGTAGATCCGAGACGAAATTGAACAGCATCAACAAATGAGTCATACTCTGAGGGAAGACCGTGGAGAGTGACAGAGATCAGATCGGAATCGTCAACCGGAGAGCCGGCACTGGCAAGAGCATCAGCAATTGCCTCAATTTGCTGAAGATACTGAGCAGCAGTGGAATTTCCTTTGGTAAGATTACGAAGTCGAGAGCGAAGCTCATGAATATGAGACTGAGAGGCCGTGGCAAGTCGAGATTCCAATTTCGCCCAAAGATCGCGAGCTGAATTCACACCAATAGTAGATGATAAAAGTAGCATTTTTTTTATAAAATTCATGGCTTGTGCATGACCCATTTGTTCTATTTAAGTCCAAAGATTAAGAAAATGAGTCATTTTTGTAATCCCAAGAAAAAGGGCCACATCACACAGAAGATAAAGGCCCAAGACCAACGTTGGAGCCCAACACATGCAAACAAACCACACAGAAAACCCTAGACAACTATGCTTCTTTAAGCTGCATATGACGCCGACGCTGCCAGAGAATCACATCACGATCGCCACAATCAACCACCCTCCACGATCATCTGAGATTAGACCATCAAGAAACCTAGAATTGGTGAAGATGAAGGTCACATCATCCTCCAAAGACCAGCACCAGTATAGCCGCCATGAGATCAAAGAAGCACGAAGGTAGAAAAAACCCACGAACAACATCACCGACTAGGGCGAGCAACGAGAGTCAAGAACCAACAAGGGTGGTGGTGCGGACACCCAAACTAAAGCTCTACATTTCTAAAGATTTCATTTATCTTTAAAAAGATTAAATAAATGTTGCCTTCGTAAATGAAAAGATTTAGGCGCCCTTAGTAGCTCTGCATTTAAAAATCTTGTCTAAATAATGATTTTGATGGAAATGATTGAGATATTTAATGTTTTCGGTTGCAAAATTATAATATTAACTTCTTTTTTTTGAACAATCATATTATTTACACTAAAAGAGAGGGGCGGGCTTATCTTCACTATGTGCTAGTAATAATGTAGTTCAAACTAATATTTGGCGAGAATCAAATCTAAGACCTCTCATTTATAAATGAAGAATATCAATATGCCGTAATATTAAGTAGCACTGTCACAAGATGAGAAACGGAATAGTTGGACTCTGGGCAAAAGAAGAAGACAAATGGGCTATGAATAAAGAGCCCAAGTTAAAGGGGCATGCTGCTCATGTGTGAAAGCAAAAGTAGAGGAGGATCCTTCACTCCTTGCGATTGACGCATAAAAAATAAGAGGACATCGCCAAATAGGAATTCAGTGGGATTATTCCATGTCCTGATTTCTCTCGTGGGATTTGAAAACAATTATGTTATAAAAAGGGTTAGTTTTCAATCTTTAGAATTCCCTGTTTAATTTCGTTTATGGAGAACTAATCTCTCTAGCTAAGGCTAAAGAGAAAACCTTTACTACGATTATGTAGTTTATTATTACTTTGATTCTATTTAGGAGTTTCAATGTCAGTTATACATTGTGGATGTTCAATAGAATTACTGATTTATTCTATTTTCGAATTGATGAATGTTAGTTAAACTTATGATTCATAGGTTCAATCATATTTTTCCTATAGTTTTGTTTCAGATTCATACTTTTTAGTTATGATTCACTGCAACACTAAATGGATCTAGTATCCAACCATTAAAAAATGAGTACACCATAGATCAGTAACCAAAAACCTCGTATTAGTATGGGTAAGCCTTATAATGGAAAAGATGTGATGCAAGTGCTTCATTGGGCATATATTCCGCCACAAGCAACCTCTCATCACCTTCACAACAACAACCGAGCAAGTTGACCAATCTATGGTTGCGGAGCTGACCAACTAATCTTGCTTCCTCCTGCCGTTGGGCCAAAAGAAAATCATTTCACAATAGTGGTTGTAAATAGAGAAGACAGAAAATGACGTGCTTCCCTTGATGGAGCTGATAAAACATTTGATGAGGAATCGTATGGTCCAAAATAAATGTAAATTTCAGTCATAGAGAAACACAGCTCCGCATCTCGTGAATTCTATATGCCAAAAGTTACCTATTACCCGAATTTTAAACCACATAAGATCTCAACAGATGGTTAAGTTAGTGTAAAACACAAAGATAAAAACAATAGTTCTGCAGAAAATGCAGGCCAGTTTTCGGCACCACAGTATCTGAATAATATCATTCTGAGATAGAAAAGTACCAGGTTAAAGGATGCCTACCAAAAATTGCCGAGCATTCAAGCCACAGTGTACTCGACAGCAAAACCAGATGTCGCATTTTTAAGTTGCTCAAATGTGAATTCACAAAATGCAGGCAAGTTATCAACCTTGCTCTTCTCCTCATCATCTGTAGGTAAACCATCCACAAGCGTCAGATATGATCTGTTTCTCCATCAAAACATAAAACGCCAGAACAAAAGAAACATAGATATTAACCCACCAATGTCAGGAGCTTCGAGAACCGCTGCCTTCATTTGTGAATTCAAGCAACATGGTATGAGTTTGGAGCATTGACCCCCACCTCAATGTCACTCACTTATCAACTTGAACTGCAAATCCCCTTTTCAATCTCTGCCTCTAAACAAAACCAACCCAACTAAATTCAGATTCCTCTGACTTCACACCGACTAAACTTCAAAACCTCCTGAAAATTTATCAAAATAGAAATTATCTACTGAATCTCATTTCCTTATAATCACAATACCAATAAATAAACTCGACTATAAACTTATCAAGAAAACATTATGATTACATCGACCATTAGCATTTTCTCTCTATCCAATAAACTAGTACTAGATAATAATGCAACAAACCAGAAACAACTTTAAAAGTTCTTTCTGTACCTCAACCAACTTGGGGAAGCTGAAATCACCAAAACCCAAAACCCAGTAAAGTAAAAGCTTCACAGCTGACCATAAAAGCAATAAGCACCAAAAACCGAATAAGCACTTTTTCAGTTGGCCCAGAAAAAAAAAATGTAAAACCTTTCAGCTGCTTCTCCAATGCTCAAACCCTTTATTTCTGGGTTTCTTTCACTCTACGTCTTTCTCTTCCCTTTCTTGATCAGATCAAAACCCTCACAAGATCCAACCTTTTTGCCTTACAAACCACAGAATTGAATTCTAAACAAAACCCAAATCGAAAAAAAATTAGAGAAAAAGAATGTGATAGATGAAAAAATAGCTCAAAAATCCGTATAGAACAAGAAGAGGGGAAAAGGCTCTCCCTGTGATGGTAAGGGTGTTTGTTTTTATTTATTTGCTTATAATTTATAGAGAAACAAATCTACCATTAATCTATTAAAAACATCGCAGGAGTCGAGGATTATTAAACTAAGTAACAATAAAATCATTTGCTATCTTTACGGCGCCGTTTCTATAGAAACTAATAAGTTGCGCCTGGGCACGATTTAGTATTTAATCTCGATTTATCCTTAAAATTGCCATAAAAATAAAAAGCAAATACAGAATGTTTTGATACAAATCATGATTGAGCATCGTTGTAGAGTTGGTGAAGATATGAATCTTTTGGGCACAAAATGTACAAATTCGAATCCATGAACCCATGAGAATAATGTCCGTCTTCAACGATGCGCTACATGTAAAAAGTTAAAAACAGAAACTGAAATGAGATTCTAACACCCAAAGTCCCGAGTTCGATTCCCCACTCTCCAATATCACTTGTGCGAAAAAGTTGTTCATAAAGATGAATGAACCCAATGAAAGTGATTTTACTTAACTAAATCGACACGGTGTTAGTTAAGCACCATATTAACTCAAATTAAATCATAGGCAGAAAATTACACAGTTTAATTGGATTTGACCTACTCGAGACGAAAAATTGCAAACTTACCTTTTCCTGGGACGGTATACCTACATATACACAGGCTCCACCCTTGCTTGTACATGAACTGCACCTGCTTCCCTAACAACCACCAGACACTATATAAGAATTGAGAAATATATTTATACACAAACGATAACCTTAACAGGCTCCATATGAATCTCCCATAAAAGAGCAAAAAGCACTAAAGCAAAGAGAAACAGGCACAAAGGCAGTGTAAGCTCACCTTGTATTAGAAATTTCGACTGATGTCATTAGAATCCCTTACCGTCTCTCTGAGATCCCAATCAACATTAGACTGAAAGCCACTATTTCTTTGACGGATTGGACGCTTTTTCAAACTCCCTCTAAGTTTATCCCACTTTCAGTTTGGGACACAAAGACCAACTCTTACCATTGGGTTTTCCAAATCAAAGGTCCAGAGTTTCTTTACCATTGTTTATATATGTTATAGAGTACAATATATATAATTTGCAATCAAAGTTAAGTACCAAAACGTGTGAGAGAGAAGTGAGTACTAGGTTTGCGAGCATTGACAACAATGACGAGTGAGGGTTGGACAGGAGTGGGATGGAAAGAAGGCAAGTTCGAAAAGAAACCGTCAAAACTTAATCAGAATCCTAGTCATCAAAACGCTCTTAAAGATACAAACAAACAAACACTCTTAGTATGCCACTTTCTTGCAATCCCGTTGGCGCCCGGAGTTGCCTTATGCAACATATAACAAAATTCAACCAGTGCCTGTAATTCAGTACAGAAAACGGCCAAATATTTTGTAGGTTCACAAATGCAAGTGCCAGTACAATAGCACTAACCCTTCTTAGTTTTCGAGACCGCAATCCTCCTAACTCAACTTAACAAGTAACACTCTAATTCTTTCTTAGCCAAAACTAGGCTGAAAATCGTCAAACTCATAACCGCCATAGAAAACAACTCCACATTCTCATCTCCAAACTGAATTTCCAATTCCCACCAAACTTTCTGAGCATCCAAACAGAGCATAGCCAGAAAACCCAATACACGCAGAATTCGATACGATTCGATAATACCCAGATGAGGGTATTCAAGGGACATTACATCCACATTTCAATGCAATCAACAGAACCCTAAACAGAAAAATAAAAAAATCTCATCAATAACCAGAATCAAAATTTACTTTTTCCAGAACACGGTGGTCGAATTCGCCTCCTTGTAAGTACATGATTAATTGGTCAATTTCTGTATCCAAAATTACATTCTCTCTTTGGATGCCAATCATCTGCAATGCCGGGACTTCGGAGATCAAATGCCTGCACCTGAGGCAGCTTGGCAAAGCTGAAATCGACAGAAACAGCACGACCTAGACTCCAAAAACCCAAAACCCCGAAATTAAAAGCTTCCCTATTGAACCAAATTAATAACCTTTTACTGGGTCCTTTCCCTCTCTGCGTCTTGAGCCAATCCAACACTCAAAACTTGGATGTGTCTGCGAATAACATCTCTGGAACAATACCAAAATGCCTCAGCAATTTTACTGTTTTGGCACAGAAGGGAAACTCATCTCCGACCCTTCAACATTCGTACCTAAGAGATGATACTTTCTATGCGGTTAAATATATGGATGATGCAACATTTATATGGAAGGGAAGAATGTACTCGTACAAAAACACTTTGGGACTTGTGAAGAGAATTGATTTCTCAAGCAATAGATTAACGGGGGAGATTCCAAGTCACGGATCTTGTTGGGTTGGTTTCTTTAAACCTGTCGAGAAACGGATTGACAGGTGAGTTACCTGCAAAGATTGGAAAGTTGCAATCATTGGATGCCCTGATTTGTCAAGAAACCAGATAGATGGCAGAATTCCAACAAGCCTCAGATATATGGTCTTAGTGTCTTGGACTTGTCATACAACAACTTTATTGGCAAAATTCCAACTGGCACTCAGCTCCAAAGTTTTGATCCCTCTGATTATGCTGGAAATCCTCAGCTGTGCAGACCTCCACTTCCAAAGATGTGTGGTGATCAACAGGAAACTCCGATCTTGTGCAACGAAGAAGAAAAGGATGAGCCTATAACATGGGGATTTTATATCAGCATGGCACTTGGCTTTATTGTTGGATTTTGGGGAGTTTGTGGCAGTCTGATTTTTGCAAGGCCATGGAGATACTCGTACTTCAGGTTCTTGAATGTCTTGAATGATTGGTTTTATGTGAGGGTGATTTCCATCAAGCAGCACTTCAATTAAGCAATGGTATGTAAATGTGATTTTATTTGTCTTTCTTAAATGTAAGCGATATGCATGCATCTATTTGTAAAGTCTTTCGGATTAATTTCACTGTCTTCTTCAAAACTTAATTGCATGTACCTGTTTATTTTTATCTACAGTGTCTTCTGAGACAGTGTAGACGGCTTCACTTCACTGTAAGAGCTTTCATGGACCATTATCTGTACAAGTTTTCAAAGTATTGAGTTATCATGATAAAGAACTTTACTACTAAATCTCCTTGGCAGATGATTTGTTAGTGTTAATTGTTTGTAAGAAGTTTACTGCTACATTTACTTTATCAAGACCTTTCTGCAGGATATGTTTTGATTCATCATATAAACTAAAGAAATTCAATTAATTCTGGATTGCATATGATTGTTTTGTTCGTCGTAAATTTTAGTTCAATGGATTGGTTGCAGTCTTGTGTGTATGTCCATCAATGATCAGACGACGTTTAACAAAGTAATTATTATTATTATTATTATTCAGAAATAATACACCAGGAATCCTATATGCTTTCTGCACACAAATTACAAGCTTCTGAATGACATCATCCCTACCAGTGTTTTTTACAACTTTCTATTTTTCCTTCTATTTTGTCAAAGTAATTCATATACTCGAACCATTTGATGCATGGGAAATCAAATCAAATAAAACAATTCAAATACAATATATACTGCTGGAAGATGACAAAATCTAATACCGTGGAAATGATGAAGCTTTGGCCCCAGTGGTTTTAAACCTTATGATCAACGGCTATATAAGCTGAGAGCCAAACCGAGAGAAGTGGCAAACTAGGCACCTTGTTGACCGGCCTAGATATTCACTTCTGTCCAGCTGCTTTGCTCCTTTAGGATTCAAGCATAGTACCCTCCTTAAGTGCTGCTTGAGCTTCACCATCCATTCCAAGGGCCGAAAGGGCAACAGCCTGAAGATAACATGCAAGTGCCAAACTGGGGAAACTACTTGTGCTTGCATTACATCGTTTATAGCTTCCTGAGGCTTGTCACTCATGAGATAAGACAAGCTATGCCGGGCAACAGTTGTTGGAGAAACAATCGTTTCGACATCAGCGAACTACAAGCGAAATAAAACTGTAAGCGATGATAACATATGCAGATAAAACAGCAATCAAGGATTTACTAAGTTTTTTTTCTGGTTTTGTTCTTTTTATTGGTCATGCAAGTAGAGTTACTAGGTTCAGTTACTCTAAGGTACCTTAAACTACCAATTTTCGCAAAACACGTCGTTCCTAACTGATTAAAAATGCTTCTCTCTACATTCAGGTAAGAAAAGGGAAAGTGCTCAATTATCTACAAAGCATAGCAGTCCAAAAGCATTCCTAAATCACATTTTCTCCAGCTTTTTACAATCGCAACTTTGGCTTCGTCGTAGACAATCCAATCTAAGTGATAGAAAGATCGCTTTGGGTGTCTTGAGCAATCAAATACCAAAACATTTGTAATTACAGAGTGGTAACTACACAAGCAGAGAAAACTACCCAAAATCTCACTCACATTATCATTTTGCTAAAAAGACATGAACAAAATCAATGAAAAGCGAAAACAAAACATACCCAACTAGTCCAGTTACACAACCCACCTTCATTCTACAACTAACAATTGTAAATCAAACCCGAAATGAAAAAACCCCCAAATTTGTGAGCTCAAATTGCACACATGAGAAATTAAATTGTGAACCCAAATATTAATTTTTCATTTTCTCGCTACCCTTTTCGTAACAGGATCAAAGTTTGAATTCTGAAGATGAAATTGCGGGAAGAAAAAGGAACTTACAGGGTCAAGAGCGTTGGGCTCGGAGCAGTAATCAGCAGTCAAGAGGAAATAGGCAGCAGTGCAGTGGCCACCACGGTCGTCCTCCTCACCAGCCTTTCGCTTTTTGAGTTAATCGCGATGCTTTTGCTTTCGCTTGGATTCTCTGGAAAGAAAAAGGGTTTAAAGATGGAGACTTTTGAGGGTTGGTTTTAGAGAAAGTGATGAAGTTCTAAGTGAGGGCTTTTCATTGTTGGGAGGGGAAGAAAGCACATATGGAATTGGAAGCAAAATGAGTTTTACCAAAACACTTTCGGTACTGTTTATTTTTAACGAAAAACCACATTTTAATCTTTAACTGACACTATTTACTATACCTTTAAAAAAGACTTTTCGTTAATAAAAAAAGTTTTTTTGAACTTTTCGTTAATTTTCTTAGATTCTTCAAATATAAAAGTTAAAATATATATATATAATATACATGAAAAGGAGAGAAGCGGGAGAGAAATTATTTATTTATTTTTAAAAAAAAAATAAAATGCAATGATGAGGAGGTTTGTAAAAATAATTTGAGAACTGTTATTATTATTTTAAAATTTTCATTTGTACTTCTGATAAGTAGGGGTGCAACAGGAGTTGGATCATATCCAACCTGATTTAAAACACTTCCGGTACAGTTCATTTTTAACGAAAAACCACATTTTAATCTTTAACTGACACTATTTACTATACCTTTACAAAAGACTTTTCGTTAAAAAAAAGTTTTTTTTAAATTTTTTGCTAATTTTCTTAGATTCTTCAAATATAAAAGTTAAATATATATATATATATATATATAATATGAAAAGGAGAGAAGCGGGAGAGAAATGATTTTTTTTATTTTTTAAAAAAATTAAAATGCAATGATGAGGAGGTTTGTAAAAATAATATGAGAACTGTTATTATTATTTTAAAATTTTCATTTGTACTTTTGATAAGTAGGGGTGCAACATGAGTTGGATCATACCCAACCTGATTTCAAACTCAATCGAGAGGGTTAGAATGAAGAAAAAACTCGTCCAAATCCAACCCGATATCAACCCGGTTATTATTGGGTTGTAGGGGTGGGTTTGGTTCCTTTCTGTTTGGTTTTTTGCCGAAACGGAAGTTACTATTCGATTGTAAGGCACTGACCTCAAATAATTATAATGCAAAAACTGAATTCTAATAGTTATATGCAATGGGAAATTAATATAGAATCCATTTCATACAGTGTCTTAGACTAAGACTCTTAGTTAAGTAATTGGCTCCTGCCAAAATCCATTTCATCACTTGGCAATAAAAAACAATAACAAATCCTTAAACTAATCGTACAATAAAAAACAATAACGAATCCTTAAAATAATTGCATATGTACACGGTAATGTATTAGTTAGTAAGGGTTACTTATGTATCATAAAAATCATTTAAATCGGTTTAGAATTCACTTCGGTTTGGTTTAGTTAGGTTTCCGAACTCTTGACACCGAAACCGAATCAATATAATCCAGTTCGATTTGGTTTTTCTAATCCGATTTGGTTTTTCTTTGGTTCAGTTTATTTCGGTTTCAGTTTGTTGTTTAGTTCGGTTTGTTTTTAGTTTTCGATTTTTCGAACACACCCCTTTTGGGTTGGGTTGGGTTGGGTTGATGTTTGCTTGTCCATGTCAAGCCAAATCCAATCCGATTTCTAACCCAAATTCCTTGTGCACATATTACCCGTCCCACTTCATATTATATAACTAGATAAAAGTTTGGGAGGACTATACTTGAGTTTGTTGTTTGCTTTGCATTTGAACAATGAACAAGTGTTGCTTAGGGGTGGGCAAACGGGTACAGGAACAGCAGGTCGGGGCGGGTACGAACCAATTCCAATTTTATGAGAATAGAAATGGGGCGGGGCGGGTCCATAGTATTTAAGGGGCGGGGCCGAGTCCTAGGATTTGGAATAACGGGACACCGGACGGCCCGTTTCTAACTATAACCCATTTACTAATTCTCTAAACCTAATCCATTATCCATTCCATCCCATCGTCCCTTTCCTTCCTGGACTTAAACTAGACTCCCACTCGAGTCATCTCCTCCACCACCACGACGGCTCAGCTCCCTCGACGGCACCACCTATTCCTCATTCTCTTCTCCCTCCCACCCTCGAATTGATTGTGCCGATTGCTTCGAGATTTCTACAGAATCGATCTGGATGGAGCATCAAAATTAAAAAAACCTAGGAGATCAATCAGATTCTGAAATACCCATTCAAAGAACACAAAGGCATTGCCCCCACGTGTACATTTTTTGACAAAAGGTTTCATCTTAGTGGAAAATATAATTAAAAATTCGGGCTTTTTGCCTTTTACCAAAAGGATATGGAATTCATCTTCGGTTTGGTAGGCGATGGCTTCGCCATCGTGCAAAGCATACAGAATCATGGTGCTCGACACCCAAAAGTTCATCGCAGCTAGCGGTGTTTTCCGCCAACAGGGTTCAGTTCACGGAGTACATACAGAAGATTGCCATCGTCGATCTGAGTCAGATTGGAGCCTCGCGCCATCGTCGTCGATCAGAGTCGAGAGACAGAGACCTTGATTTGGGATTGGGAGAGATGAGCAAGAGAGACGGGGACCACCACCTTCATCGTTTCACCACCGGTGGTTCAGCTGCTAGTGTGGGTAGCTTCCAACTCGTCGATTTCGTTGGCAGTGGGAGCAATCTGGAACCGTGGAACGTTCTGGAGCTCTGTATCAAAACCGGAAAAGAAAAAAAAAGTTAATTGGACCCGTGGACCCTCCTCAAACCGGCCCGTTTGAAATGGGCTGGGTTAGGGTCGGTTCCCAAATTTAAAAACCCTCTACCCGGTCCGGCCCGCCCCATTACTGTTTACAATGGGTAAGGTCTGGTTCTTTCAAAGTTGGGCCCGACCTGGCCCTAGTTGCTTTTACGTTTTATTGTTAGTTAAAGCATTGATATTGTCTTGTCATTTAATTTCAACTTTGCATGGTTGAAACTTTTGATATGCGTTCCATGCTATTTGGTTTATTTTTATTACGGATGGTGACGTGTAAAATTGAATTTTAAACAATTTTGCATTATTTGGTTCAAAATATGAGTTTTATCTTATAAATAATGTGTTAAGAAGATTGAATTTGATAAAATTGGACAAACTTGAATTTAACTCGAGTAAGCCGAACCCAATTTAAACCCGAACTCAAGTAAACCCCTAGGAACCCTAACCCAACCCATACCCAAATTAGAAATGTTGGGTTAGGATTTGGTCAACTATCTAACCCAACCCATACCCAAATTATATTTATCAATTTTGTCTCCTTAGACCATCTCCAACCTTTGGGCTAAAAGCCAAATTTTTTAGCCCAAAAAAATTGACTTTTAGTCTAGAAACATCTTTTCTGCTCCAACCATTCTGGCCTAAAATTTTAAAAGTTAAAACCCATTATTAACATTATACCATTATTCCTCCTGTGCAATTTAAAAGTTAAAACCCATCAGTCCTTTAGGGTGCGTTTAGTATGCAGATGGGACGGAACGGGACGGGACGGGACGAGACGGGACGGAACGAAGCTGTAATTTTTGAAAAAGACATGGGGTATATTTGTCTTAAAATGGTAAAACATTGTGTTCCACAGACGTGGAACAAACCCGTTCCAGGGGGGAGGTGGGACGCAAAAACACCCAAAATCTGTCCCGTGGAACAGCCCGTTCCACCCATTTTTGGCGCACCAAACGCGGGACGGAACGCCTCGTCCCGTTCCGTCCCGACACGTCCCACGTACCAAACGCACCCTTAACTCCCCAGACAAACAGCACCAATGGAAGAAGAAGCAAAGCCAGCCGAGTCCACAGCTACCCAAGTCCTCCCAACCCCTCTGAGCTCCGCCGAAGTTCTCCCTGTATAGCCTCCTCCGTCTTCTCTTCCTCCCAAGACCAAGAAGAGACCTCTTGAAAATGATGCTTTTTTCTCCAACTCATCCACCCTCTACAGGGTTCGCAGCGTCCTCAAATAGGTCGGTCCTCATTTCGAGGTACAGCTAAAAACCCATGTCCCAAGTTTTGCATCTTTATGTGAATTTCTTGTAAATTTTGAAGATTTTTGTGATCTGTGTTTTCTTTTTATTGAATTGTGGATTTGGGTTTGTTTGGATTCACAATTTGCATGTCTTTAACCTTTCTAAATATTTCATTTTTCTTTAATAAGATTAAATAAATGTATAATCTTTGTAATTCCGCTGCCTTGTACTTACATTTTAGGCGCCCTTAGTAGCTCTGCATTGAAAACTTTGTCTAAGTAATGAATTTGATGGAAATGTCTGTTAGTAATGATTGAAATTAATGTTTTCGGTTGCAAAATTCTAATATTTGAACTATTAAGTGAAGAATGAAGGCTATATGATTTATGTTCTCTAGTGAATTGAGGTGTTTCTATTTTGTATTACGTGAAGCTGTCAAAATTAGTTTTTATTTGCTACATTTCGGATAGTGTTCGATTATTTTAGGCTGCAGACCAAGTGTAATATGTTAAATGTATGTTATATCATTATGTAATCTGTATGCCATGGGTAGAATTTAGAAGTTGATTAGGTCCTCTTGAGACTGTTGGGGAGGCCTTTGGGTGTTAACTTGGTTTGTAGATTGTTCGTCTATCAAGGTTGTCAATGTAATCACTCTAAATTCTGCTGTTTTGAACTGCTTCGTCCGTTTACCACATTATTTGAAGTATGGATGAAGTAACTTGTTGTCTTTTGTTATCTTGAAGGTCCTCCAGACCCTTGACTTTGGAACATGCAAGCCATCCGAAGAAATTCAAGAATGTAAGCTCATCAAGATTTTGTTTTCATCTTTTCACACAATGACATATAGTTATCCCTTGAGTTGTATGATAAACCTGAGCTGATTTGTTAATATTAAAATAAGTGGTTTATTAATGCGGTGCTTATGATGACATCCGACTTTCATTCACGTGCTAACTTGGTTTATTAATCTGTCGGGTGAATAATTATATTGAGTTTCACGCTTGAAACTCAGTTTGTGATAAGCCACCCAATCCTAGAATGTTGTTAGTAGCATTCAGATGGATTATTAAATCTGACCTGATTTGTTAATCTTAACACAAATGGTTTATTAATGCTATGGTTATGACTTCCAATGTTCCTTGACATGCTAACTTGGTTTATTAATCTAACATGTGAATGATCATATTGAGTTTCACCCCTTGAAACTCAGTTTGTGATAATTTTATTGTTGGCCACCCAATACTAGATATTGTTAGTAGCATTCTGATGGCCTTTTGCTTCCTTTACTAGATATCTGTCTCACTCATCTTCTTATGTTGACGCATGGTTCTGTCTTGAGTTTCTTGAGCTCCATGTATGCCTTTGCTCCAGTTTTTGTATCCCTTTGGACACTTTTGAGTTCAAGGCTTTTTGACGGAGCCAATTGCATGAGATGTTGTTTGTCACTTGCCATTTGACGGACAAGTAGAAAGTGACTTTTTATGGATTGATCATGGGATGTGTTTATGATCATGCATGTTGCAAATTGCAGATGTGAAGCTTCTGATGGAACTTTGCAAACAGATGACGGCAGAAACAGTTTCGGCAACAAGAAGTAAGAATGCACCAGCTGAAAAGCCCCAAGATACAAGGGCTTTTGGGAAGCCATCAGAAAATAAGTTTCCATCAGGTGTAGCCAGTGAGAAGCAGCGGGCTGAAGATAGTCAGACTCAAGGGACATATATTGTTGGTGGGTCTGCTTTTGGCTGGAATTTCATTAGATTTGTAGGCGAAGAACCAGTCTACTATGGAATAACAAAGGAGTCATTTTGAGCTATTGGCAGCAAAGAAACAGTTCTGTAATCCTACCGTAACCATAGACTGTGATTGCTAGCAGAAATTATTAATCCTACCCCATTATATAAAAGAAAAGGGGGATTTCATTGATGATTTCATTAGAATGGTTATTCACCTTGATTCTTCAAGCGGGATGTTATAAATTTGTAATATTAGAATGGTTGTAATGATTTGATCAACTGAAATTTATGTCAGCAATTTTAATACAGAAAGACAGGCTGTTTGAGTAGTATCTTCGCTGGAGACATGGTACTATTATCTGGACGTCGGACCAGACATCTGCTAGGACATCAACTTAAAACAGTTGGCAGTGTGTCAAGTCTCAAATGCAAACCCAGACCAAGGTAAACCATCTGCTGCCATGTTTCTTTCCCTTGCAGATCCAGTTGCAGAAGAGGCTTTTAACAATCTACAGTGACCCCCAAAAGTTGGATATTCCTCTCTGTAAATATATTCTTCTGCACAAGGGTGATTCTGCGGACACCCAACTATAAAGACAAATTCTTAGTTGTTCATAAACCATTCTTGGGTGCCTAGAGACAATTCTCGAGTGTCCACTGAATCACTCTTTTCGTAAGGAAAACAACTAGACACTGTCAGATTCATTCACAATCTAACAAATGTCCCTTAGGAATTGGATCCCATCCGGATTGGATCCCCACATCTTAGCCATTCATCGTGTATCGTGCGGTCAGAAATCATTTGACTTTTATTATTTAAAATTAAACACAAATAGTATCTGACGAAAATTGTCTGCATGATGTACGATGAACGGCTAGAATGTGGGGATAGGATCCCCACAAAATGGATCCGGAGAGGATCATTTTCCCCTAACTTAAGTCATTTGTCATCCCACCATACTTGGGTGTAGCCAAGTTGGTTAGAGCAGTATGCTCCCCCTTGAACTTGCACCCAAAGTTCGAATTTCCCTCCATATAGTTTAGTTCAGATTAGAATATTGCTCGAATTAGAAAAGTTAGATGTAGCCCCAAATTCAAGGCCAATGATTCTGGTGTAAGCACTTGTTCAAATAATATTTATTTTTTAACCATAACATCTCATCTACTGAAGCGTGTGTTGAGTGCCTCAGTTTTAAGGGAATTAACTTTCATCACAGATTCAATGGTTCACTTAAAAAGATAATCACTTTTTAAAATTCTGGTCTTGCTAAAATTATTTTTATAGGTTAAAGGGGCTTTACACTAGGATTTTTCAATACCTTGGTGAATAAAAAGAAAGTAGTTTTGTGGAATTATTGTAATGCGAGCTTCTTCAATGGGGGCATCAAAAAGTCTCACTTTATCAATCATGTTGTTTAGTGGAATTATTGTAAAGCAAGCATCTTCAATGAGAACTATAAATGGAGTCCTCACATCCCTATATCACCTAAGGGTAATGCTAGGGAGATCAAAATTTTAAATTAAATTTGCAAACCAAATGATGTGTCATCAATAGGAAATAAGCAAGTTAATCAACGCTTAAATAATAATCCAATCATCAACAACCATATCATTTGGTTTGCAAATTTGATTTTAAAAAATTGGTCTCCTTAGGATTACCCATCACCTAAATATAGGGACAAATGTCTTCTAATTAACTGGAATAGAGGTCTCAAAGTATCTTAATATAAGAAATCGCCAAATATCTTAAAGAAATCCTCAAATATGAAGATGGTATGGGAGATGCGCTTGGTACTTGATGTAGTTTATCAAGTGGAATTATTTTGCTTTCCTAAGTAATTGTGGTTCTTGGTCTTAATTTGACTCTAAAGAACATGGTCGTACTGCATTCCCTGCATTGGATGCATATAGAGGATTTTTACATCAGTATGGGGATCGGGTTTGTTGTTGGATTTTGGGGTGGCAAATTGATATTCAACAGGTCATGGAGATGTGCATATTTCAAGTTCTTAAATGTTGTAAACGATCGATTGGCTTTAATTAAGGGTGGAGTTGATCAAACCACGGAGAATGCTTAGATGCATCCTTTTAGCTTATAGAGTTTTAACGAAAAGTCAACGGTACTGTTTGTTTTAAGAAAAAATCATATTTTTACACTAAAAAATCAAACCTGATACTATTTATTTTACCCTTTATTTTGTCCTTATCGTTGAAACTCAAAATTTTCAAGTTTTTTTCATTAGTTTTCCTTTTAGCTTATGCATATATTTATTGAATGATATAGAAGAAAGTGAAGTTGATGCATCTTTTTAGGTCATGGAGATATGCCTAGTTGCCTACTATATCTTTGTAGAAAATGCTATTTATGGCAATTATTGAATGCTATAGAAAGTGGTTTGCCGTGCAGTGAAGACAAGAACAGGAGGTACTGTGCGTGCGGGATATTAATCTAGATCTTAGACCATCTCTAAATGAGATGTTAAATTCTAAATGAAATGTCATGTAATTAAATTTGAAAGTAAGAGCAAACTCCAATTAATATGTCAATCCTATGTGAATTGACATATGAGTTTTCATATATAAAATTTGACATATGAAAAAAGGTGATGTCAAATCATTTTTAATTTTTTTATTGTGTGGGTCCTATTAATGCACAAATTATGGATCTTTAAAATTTAATTTAATTGATTTCTTTTTAAAATGGATCCTACAAATATCATTTATAACAAGAAAACATATCGGTTGGAAGTAGAGAAAATCTGACATTGCCACGTCAGCCATCAAATTAACATTTGACATTTAACTTTTGACATCTCCTTTGGAGATGCTCTTAACGCCACAGCCACATCATCAAAACCACACTGAAATTGGCCAAATCGAATTACTTTTATTTATTCTTTATGAATTAAAAATAATAATAATCAAACTGAATTGAACCAAATAGTTGTAGAATTATTAGTGAAATGGGCCAAAGACCCACTCCAACAACATTGATATTGTTCCAAATTTGGTATTACCACATGCACAATCCGTTAGGTATAGAGTTAGGATATTTAAACTTTCCTTTTGTCAGAGATACGATCAATGTGAGATATTTCAACACGTCCCTCACGTGGGACCCAATTTGTGAGTCATACGTGAGAGATCCACACATCGACAACCACACGGAGCCAAGGGGACTCACCTTACATGCAGGGTCAAGGGACCCACCATCATTGATCAAGGCCAAGAGGACCCAACCATCACGTAGTAGTACAAGTCTGCTCCTGGCTCTGATATCATATAGAATTATCAAGGAGATGGACCAAAGGCCCATTCCAACAACATCAATATTATCCTCAACTTGATAATTACCACATGCACAATCCATCAGATGTGGGGTTAGAATATTTAAACTTTCATTTTGTCAGAAATACGATTGATGTGAGATATTTCAACACGTCCCTCACGTGGAACCAAATTCGTGGATCACACGTACCACATGGAGCTAAGGGGATTTACCTTACACTCGGGGTCAAGGGACCCACCATCATCACGTGGTAATACGGGCCCGCTCTTTGGCTCTGGTACCAAAGAGATGGGCCAAAGGCCCACTCTAGCAACACCGATATTGTTCCCAACTTGGCAATTAAATATCACTTGCACAATTTGTCAGGTATGAAGTTTTATCACAAAAGGTCTTGGTATTAGTTGGAGTGTATTATGATATTTAAATTCTTCTTTTATCATGCTGTGAACACGGAAAATTCCTGAAACGAAAGAGACAAGAACAACGTGCACAAACAAATATTTGTATTTGATGATTTTGGGTTACAATCTCTCTCAAATTTGATCCTCTGATTCGATCTCCGTAATGGGCAAATTGGTGGCTATTTCGTTGATCCAAGGGCCGTCGAGGCTTGATCTTGGATGAACAGTGATGAACGGATTTCCGAGGGCTTTTGGGCTTGAACTCGAAGAAAAGTGACGAACGGATCTTCGAGAGCTTTTGGGCTTGAACGGATCTTCGAGGGCTTTTGGGCTTGATCTCGAAGAACAGTGATGAACGATGAACGCTTTCTTCAAGGGCCGTCGGGGCTTGGGCTTGATGAACAGCGGATGAGCGGATTTGTTGATGTTGTCGATCCAAAGGGGCCGTTGGGGCTTGATCCTTGAGGATGAACAGTTGATAAACGATGAACGCTTTCTCAAAGGGGCCGTTGAGGCTTGGGCTTGAAGGTGGATGATTGTTGATCCAAGGGCCGTCGGGGCTTGATCTTGGATGAACGATGAACGAAGAATGAAGAACGCTTTCTTGATTCTTCGAGAACCTGGATGCTTGAGAGCTTCGGAGTTTCAGAGCTTCAGAGCTTCAAGAATTTTGCATAATGATTTTGGTTCCTTCTCTAAATGAATGAATTAGCCTTCTATTTATAGAAATTTCCAAGGCCTAATTTTGAATATAATATTCCAGATGAAATAAGTTGTTTCTGCCAGGTGTTGACACGTGTCCTATTTGATGATTTTTCCAACTTATTTTGATTTCTGTTTAGACACACGCTACGTGTAAAATTTATGTAATACATGAGCGTTGAAACTTTGATTTATCGATCAACATTTATTTTATCGAAATTTCGATGTCTACAAATGCCCCCACTTCAAGGCGCGTCGTATACATGTGCTTGTCGCGTGTAGGAGATGCGTTTTGAAGTCCCTTACTGTAGATGTCGATCCAAGGGCTGTTGAGGCTTGATCTTGAATTGGACTGGAAATTTCTTCAAGGGCCGTTGAGGCTTGATCTTGAATTGGGCTGAAAGTTTCTTCAAGGGCCGTCGGGGCTTGATCTTGAACTTTGTTTGAAATTTCTTCAAGGGCCGTCGGGGCTTGATTTTGAACTTTGTTTGAAATTTCTTCAAGGGCCGTCGAGGCTTGATCTTGAAGGTTGAAATTGGACCACAAGGAGCTTTATGTGGTAGATGATATTTGGCTTTGGTAATGGATGAATCGGCACGTATTTCGTTGCGCTTGTTGACTTTCCACAGCTTATTTTTGAACTGGTTTTGATTCAAGGGTGATAGACACTTGATCTTGAATCGGACTTGTGATTTCCTCAAGGGCCGTTGAGGCTTGATTCTTGAAGGTTGACTCGAACACATGGCAAGCGGGCACGAGGTGAAAGTGATGACTTGTTGCTTTGTTTAATCTTTCTAATTCACACCTGAGCAGTTTGGTCAACGGTATGATCTTCAAGATTGATGGGCTATTCTTCCAGTTGGTGACTTGATCTTTAAGGATTCGATTCAAGGGTGGTGAATCGGCACGTACAGCTCACAACGCCTAGTAAGTTGACCCAAGAATTTGAGGGTCAAAACGAGCTCACCGTCCAGAGTGATTGCAACCCTGATGATATGAGATACTTTTGCTTTTGAAGAAGTAGCGGATCAGCGCATGCTTTGTTGTGCTTGTCTCTACATGCTTCAATGTATCATTTTCCCTTGCCTTATCTATTCTTCTGGCAGAATGTGGCATCTTCTCGAGTTCCTCAACTCAGACTCCTTCTGCTGAGTTGACTGTGCAGGCTGCATTCTTCTTTGCTTGTTTCTTTTGCACGTTGTCTCCACATGCTTCAAGGTATCATTTTCACTTGCCTTATCTGTTCTCCAGGCAGATGTGGCAGCTTCTTTGGAAGTACAGTAGCAGTGGAAGACGAGTACTCGAGAGCAGCGCTAGGTAGGCAATCAGGGAAGGGTTTCAAGCAGTCGGTTCCTTACCCGAGTTTGAGTGGAGGTTCCGGCATACTGCTTTCTTCATCCTTGTCTTTGCAGGTAATAACAAGGACGAAGGAAAGGACAGGGAGAAAGCATGATATGAGATACTCTTGCTTTCTACCCTGGTGATATGAGATACTTTTGCTTTGGTGTCATTTGTTTGCAGAGGTATCCCAAGGGATGAGAAACACAGAGTAACTCGAGAGGGTTTGTTGGAAAGGCATTCTCGGAGATGAAGAAGTGCTGAGAGGGTCTGCCTTTGCAATGGATGGCGAAGGTAGACGTTTATAGGAATGATTCTTCACAACCGAAACTATGCTTTACCCATGTCGGCAGCCGGTGGATGGATGAACAGTACAGGTTACGCGCTTTCTGAAAAAGCTGCCCGTAATTTGCGCAAAGCTCACAGTGCGCATGACGAATGACGACAAAACTGAAAAAGCTGCTCGCCTCGTGATTCCTGACCGCTCCGTCTTTTGAGAAATGCGTCCGACTTTTGAGACGGAGTCCGTCTTTTGAGAAAGGAACCCGGCTCTTTGATTTGTGAGATTTGCCTCTTCGACTTCTGAGGAGCGCCTCTTTGATTTCTTCTTTTTATAGAGGCGCTAATTTTGTTCCACAACACACTTGAATTACCGCCTGTAGAAGCTCCCTTCTTGCATTTCTGAGATCTTGATTTGTCCGACCTCTTCTTTTTCTTCACACCTTCAAAAATGTCTTGCCCTTCTGACCGTCGTCTTAACTTGAATGTCGGGGAAGATAGTGACATATCTTCTCCGAACAACATTTGGCAGCCATCCTTCGTATCTCCCAATGGTCCTCTTACAGTTGGGGATTCTATGATGATGAATGATACAACTGCTTCGGTGGTGGCCAAAAGTCTTCTCACTCCTAGAGACACTAGGATACTTTCCAGGCGGTCCGACGAGCTGGCTGTTCAGGACTCTCTGGCTTACAGCGTCCGATGTGCAGGTTCAGTTTCAAACATGGGCCAACGCCTTCTTGCTCGATCTCGTCAGGTTGAGTCGTTGATGGCTGAGGTGGCCAGTCTTCGGCAAGAGGTCAGAGTGCTTAGGCACGAGAATAGAGATTTGCACATGCTCGCAACTAATTACTCAACAAGCATGAAGAGGAAGCTTGATCAGCTGCAGGAGTCCGAAGTTCGGATTCAAAGTGATCATCAGAAGTTTGTGGCATTACTCCAACGGCAACTTTTGCCTTCGTCTTCTGGCGCTTCACCAAGTGTTGAAGCTCCGGATAATCAATCTCTGGTGCTTCGTCTGTCTGGGGCTCCGCCGAGTGATGAGGCGGCTTGCGAGCAATGAAGGCTTTTGTTTGTTTGCACATTTTTTTATTTTTTAATTTTTTTTTTTGGCATGTAAATGTTCCCTCTGTAATTTTCCAGAGAAATCAAATGAAATGGACTTTTTATTTCTCTCAATGTATTTGTTTTTTTTTTTATTTATTTAATTATTTATTTTTTATTTATTTTTTATTTATTATTATTTTTTTTTATTTATTTATTTTTTTATATTATTTTTTTTCTTTTCACATGGTGCCAGAGGCACCATCCATCAAACATTTTTTTCTTTAATCATGGTGCCAGACGCACCAGAGATAAAACATTTTTTTTATTTTTTATTTTTTATTTTTATTTTATTTTATTTTTTTTTTATTTTATATATATATATATATATATATATATATTTTATTATTATTATTATTATTTTTTAAATTATATATATATTTATTTATTTATTATTATTATTTTTTATTATTATTATATATTTTTTTTCTGCTTTCGGTAGTGCTCACACCTACCACATCAAATTTTTTTTATTATATTTTATTTTTTTGCTTTCGGTGCCTGGTGCACCATGTCTCCTCTTTTCCTTTTTTTATATTATAATTCTTATATGTACATATACATACATACGTACATACATATACATACATACATACATACATACATACATACATACATATATATATATATATATAGGGTGCAGGATAGGATGGAGAGAAGGCGGAGAGGAGCCTGGTGGATGAAGATGGCGGCTTTTGTGGCTGTGGAGGATTGTGTGGGCGGCCATGGAAGAGCGAGGCCCTGTTGGTGCAGCTCCGTGAAGAACGCTTCGCCCTACCGCCCTAACACTCGGTGCCATGCTCGCCGTGCACATGATGTTCCTTCTCACGCTGCCATCCCGCGGACGTTGACCGCCATGAGCTTGCCGTAGTTGGAGAGGGAGGTGGACGGATGAAGCATGCACAGAAGCTGGAGCAGCGGGGGGCATAGCCGTGAAGTTTGGACGCAGGCACGCTCGAAGGTGTGGCTGCTGGGCTGCAGTTGTGTCGTAGGGGAAGATGAGGTGATCTTGACGGGAATGGCATGAAGAGGGCGTTGAGCACCGTGGGCCCGCAATCCTTGAGGTTGATCTCGTACTCCTTGAGCTCCTGTTCAGACATGACGGGGCAACCTTGCTTTGCAGCGTCACTTTCATCATCCTTCACATCGGAGAAACCTCACGACAATGATAGGACAGACGCAGTTGAGCACACAGTAGTGACTGACACTGCCGAGCCTGGCTTTGGAGGTCCGCTTGCTCTGGGTGTGCGCACCATGTGTAGCAGTTGGAGCTTGGGTGGTGTTTGGAACAAGTCGTGGAGTTTTATCGTCCTCCTTGACCTCCGCTTTAGTTTTGAGGTTGTCTTCGTCGAGTGACATGATAGTCAACGGAGAAGGCTTGCAGAGTAGTCGGGGGAAGACTCCGCAGAAAAGGCGACGATGGCGTTCTCGAGAAGAGGAGTTGCGGATGAACTCGGAAATGAAGACGAGGGAGTGGGATCATGAACGTTGTCCAGCCGAAACTCCTAAAAATAGACGAAGGCGCGTTGACCCATTGCGTGGAGGTGACGATGCGACTGGCGGGAGAAACCTACGCCTTCGGACCTGGATTTGCAGTTAACGATCACCACATTGATTTCATGCTTCCGGAGGCTCCGGTAGTCGGAGAGAAGCTCGCCGATGAAGCTTGCTTGGCAGGGAGGAATGAGTGCACCATGGCTGGTCACCGAGTCGCACTCGGACGGCGTCGTTTACGATCTGGTTTTCGTGGTCTTAGAAGTCGACGGCGGAGACTGGTTGGTAGAACTCGGCGGCAGGTGCATCGTCGTCGTCGATGTTGGTGTCGGAATCGCTCCCGTTCTGGTAATCTGCGACTTGGATGACGTCAGGCGGAGCTGTGGCGGAGGAAGGAAGAATGGATGGATTTGGTGATGGGTCAGAGTCAAATGGAGCTCCAGAGATCGCAGAAATGGAGATCAGAGCCCTCGTGATTTTCTGATTAATTTGCCATCTCAGACTACGGCAACAGGGAGCCGAGAAGTGCACTGCGGCGGCTCCAACTCCAGAAAATCCGAGAGGGAGCGACCGAGACTACTGGGCACTTCAGGTTCATACTCCACGGACAAAACCAAGAACCTGCGAAATCTGAGAAACCCAGCTTTCAGGTAGTCTTGAAATCGGGGGATTTAGTGGCTTTCAGGAGATGCAGCTTGGATCCGAGTGAGGATGGGCTTTGAGAGCCGGACCCGGATTTGTAGCTGGTGGACTTGGGTGCCTTCTTCCTAGAGCTGGATTTGGAGTAGAAGAAGACGACCAGGAGAGTGGGCTCGGCAGATCAAGGCTTCAATAATTGGGCCTGGATTTGTAAGTGAAGTCTGAGCAGGCATTAGTTTTGACTTCGGATTGGGCTTGTGGCTTGAGCCTTTTGTTGCTGCTGGGCCGAGACACAAGTGGATGGGCTTGGTTTTGCTTGGTTTTGGACACGGGCTACTTCTGAGGCCCTTTATATATATATATATATTTTTTTTTTAATACATAAAACATATGTTTTTTTTTTCTTTTTTGTACAAAGAAATTGTAATAGCATCAAACTTTTAATAAAATCTTTATTCCTTACTTTGGTTTGACTGAACTCAAATTTTGAATATTCGAGCTGCCTACGTACCCCTCCCAAGAAGAGATCAAGTCGTAACGTAGTTCAAATGAGTGATGGTTTTAACAGTGATTTTGATGATGATTTTGCCGTACACAGTTTATGCTCTTGCGGGCCAGGAGCTTTTGTGTCGTTTGCAGTTTCAACTCGTGCAGACAAGGAGCATTTGGTGCCATGCAGTTTTAGGCTTGTGCAGGCGAGGAGCGTTGGTATTGCCTTTTATGCTCGTGCAGACCAGGAGCGTTGTGCCATGCAGTTTAGGCTCATGCAGGCGAGGAGCCTTTGGTTCGTGCAGTTTAGGCTCGTGCGAACAAGGAGCAGTGGTGAATTTGTCAAGCAATTTTGGAAAGGCATTCCTCACAATCTTCATAGCAAGGAACCTTGACCGAGTGATTGAAGAAGTCTTCGGGCAAGAAATCGCGCATTGTGATGGGGATGGACGATCTATGTGTCGAAATTTCATCATCTTTAACACGTTCATGTTGCTTTGAAGGTTGACAAGAGCTGCTTTGCCCCCTTTCCGATTGGCGGACTTGTGGAGGAGACGTATGATTCTTGTGCAATTTCTTAGGAGTGACTTGAGTCCATCCTTCAACTTTACTTGTCTTGGAAGATGCCCCCGGCGGTTGAGGTGAAAACTTTGAGTCGGAAGAGCCAGAAGTGAAGGTGGTATAGTTTGACTTCACCATATCGTCAAGATCTAGCTCGATGATTCCTTTCTGAGCCAGCTTCATGATGAGATCTTTCAGCACGAAGCATTTTTCCGTTGGATGACTGATGAAACGGTGGAATTTACAGTACCTTGGACTATCAGTACGATTCATCTCTTCTGGCCGTCTGCACTCAGGCAAACTGATCACCTTTTTGTCCAACAGGTCATCCAGCATGGCAACCACATCAGAGTCGGGGAATGGATAAATTTTCTCCTCAAGCTCCTTCAAAGTGCGTCTACGCATCTCTTGATCACGAGAAACTTCGGTTTGAATCGCATTGCCTCGTGTGGAGATTTTGACAGGAGCTGTGTTGACCGTCATTGCTTCTTTGGTGGGTTTCCACGCAGTCTTCTCCAATTTTGGCCCAAGAACTTTGTCGTTCTTGTAGTCGGTGATTGGTTCTTTCTTCCCATGATGGGCGATGCTCAACTCCATATCATGGGCGCGAGTGGCCAATTCCTCGAAGGTCCGTGGTTTAATGCCTTGAAGGATGTATTGCAAACCCCATTGCATGCCTTGGATGCACATCTCGATTGAAGAGGTTTCCGAGAGCCTGTCTTTACAGTCGAGGCTCAGAGTGCGCCATCTGTTGATGTAGTCAATGACTGGCTCGTCCTTCCATTGCTTTGTGTTTGTTAGCTCTAGCATGCTTACAGTGCGGCGGGTGCTATAGAAGCGGTTGAGGAATTCCCGCTCCAATTGCTCCCAGCTGTTGATGGACTCGGGCTCTAGGTCCGTGTACCACTCAAAGGCGTTTCCTTTCAGCGAGCGCACAAACTGCTTGGCGAGGTAGTCCCCTTCGGTCCCTGCGTTGTTGCAAGTTTCAACAAAGTGGGCAACGTGCTGTTTCGGGTTTCCTTTTCCATCAAACTGCATGAACTTTGGTGGTTGATAACCCATTGGCATCTTCAGGGCATCAATCTTCTTGGAGTAGGGATTCGAGTAGAACAAGGAGGTATGTGAGCTCCCTTCGTACTGTGCCTTGATGGTGTTGGTGATCATCTCCTGCAGCTGCTGGATAGAAAGAGATCCCATGAGTGCCGCTGTTTGGTCTGGCTCCGGTTTCACATCGTTTTTCTCCACCTGAGGCTCCTCTTCTTCGTTGTCTCTTCTCTTTAGTGGATCATTCTCTGGGTCGGGTTTCTCGCCGTCCTGCGCCTCCAGTCGGCTGACGAGTGTAGCAATTTGCAAGTCTTTTTCTTCCACAGTCCGTGTTAGCCTTGCAATCGCTTCATTCATTTGAGCCAGTTGTTCTTCGATTGAGGTGACGCCAATGGTCATGACTTGTGCAACCAATGGACGCAATTTTTCTTCAGACGTCCATGGTGCTGACGAAGAATGTCGTTGGCTGCTTTGGGATGTCATCTTGTGTGCCTCAGCAGCATGCTTCGGTGCCCCCAGCGAGGTCAGGTTGATGACGGACTCGCACCTTTGATGCTCCCCTTGCTCCTTTAGTGGTACCAACGTTGAAGTGGCATGTTGAGGAGCGGTTGTGGCGCCAATGGATGCTCCGTTCATGGCGGAAGTGCTCAGGCTTCTTCCCTTTGTGAGAACGGCTTGTCCTTTGCTTGATGCCATTGATTTTGGAAGTGTGCTTGAATTTCTTGAACGGAGAAAGAGATGAGAGGTAGAGATTGTCCCACCGAGCGTGCCAATTTGTGAACACGGAAAATTCCTGAAACGAAAGAGACAAGAACAACGTGCACAAACAAATATTTGTATTTGATGATTTTGGGTTACAATCTCTCTCAAATTTGATCCTCTGATTCGATCTCCGTAATGGGCAAATTGGTGGCTATTTCGTTGATCCAAGGGCCGTCGAGGCTTGATCTTGGATGAACAGTGATGAACGGATTTCCGAGGGCTTTTGGGCTTGAACTCGAAGAAAAGTGTCGAACGGATCTTCGAGAGCTTTTGGGCTTGAACGGATCTTCGAGGGCTTTTGGGCTTGATCTCGAAGAACAGTGATGAACGATGAACGCTTTCTTCAAGGGCCGTCGGGGCTTGGGCTTGATGAACAGCGGATGAGCGGATTTGTTGATGTTGTCGATCCAAAGGGGCCGTTGGGGCTTGATCCTTGAGGATGAACAGTTGATAAACGATGAACGCTTTCTCAAAGGGGCCGTTGAGGCTTGGGCTTGAAGGTGGATGATTGTTGATCCAAGGGCCGTCGGGGCTTGATCTTGGATGAACGATGAACGAAGAACGCTTTCTTGATTCTTCGGGAACCTGGATGCTTGAGAGCTTCGGAGTTTCAGAGCTTCAGAGCTTCAAGAATTTTGCATAATGATTTTGGTTCCTTCTCTAAATGAATGAATTAGCCTTCTATTTATAGAAATTTCCAAGGCCTAATTTTGAATATAATATTCCAGATGAAATAAGTTGTTTCTGCCAGGTGTTGACACGTGTCCTATTTGATGATTTTTCCAACTTATTTTGATTTCTGTTTAGACACACGCTACGTGTAAAATTTATGTAATACATGAGCGTTGAAACTTTGATTTATCGGTCAACATTTATTTTATTGAAATTTCGATGTCTACACATGCATATGATCGATGTGAAATATTTCAATAATACTAACTTTGGTTTTGACAAAAATCAAACCGTAGTAAACCGAACTCACGAGTAAGGAAAGAATATGAAGGAACAAAAGAAAAGGGCAAAAGAAAGACGTTTCATTGCGCGTAGAAAATAAATGAAAAAAGTTTAAATTTATTTTGGCCGCACGATCTGGTTCTAATGGCTGATATTTTCCACACAGGTCTTACAAAGTTTGCCCGATCACACAGGTTAGGTTAATAGACTTGTTACATATGAAAAGACTTCGCGACATCACTACCATTCGAAATTTCGACTAACTTGCACGATTGAAAAAAATAAATTCGACATATTTTAACTTTTCAAAACTAGACTTAACAGGGGCAAAGGTGATGAATTCTTGATTAATTGTGAAGTTTTGATTACCATGTTTATCTTCTACCATGTCATTTGGTTTAAAAATTTGTTTTCTCTAACATTATTCATAACAAAAACAAATTTCTGGATGTTTTGTTAAAGACACATGTCCACATTTCCTGTCGGTGATTATTTTCTTCTCGTATCAGCCTTTGGATCGTAACGAACGGTGAGATTTAACTTTGTCGTGCAA
Organism: Malus fusca; assembly: GCA_035220775.1. NCBI lineage: Eukaryota > Viridiplantae > Streptophyta > Magnoliopsida > Rosales > Rosaceae > Malus > Malus fusca. Next base: position 18,132,352 of record CM069059.1, on the reverse strand, counting down.
CGCATATTTCTCACACGTCTGGGTCTATCTGATCCCTCTAATTATGCTGAAAATCCTCAACTGTGCGGACCTCCAATTCAAAAGATGTGCGTGTGTGATGTGTGTGATGTGATCAACATGAAACCGTGATCTCAAGCAATGCAGAAGAAAAGGATGAGCCTATAACATGGGGATTTTACATCAGCATGGCGCTTGGTTTCATCAAGCCATGGAGATAATAGTACTTCAGGTTCTTGAATGTCTTGAATGATTGGCTTTATGTGAGGGTGATTTCGATTAAGCGGCACTTCAATTAAGCAATGGTACGTAAATGTGATTTTACTTTTCTTTCTTAAATTAAGCTATACGCATGCATCTCTTTGTAAAGTTTTTTTCTGGTTAATTTATCTATCTTTTTCAGAACTTAATTACGTGTGTTTGTCTATTTTTATTTTCAACGTCTTCTGAGACAGCACATTCACTTCATTGGAAGAGCTTCGTGGGCCTTGTCTGTTTTAAGTTTTCAAGTATTGAGCTGTCATAATAAAGAACTTTACTACCACATCTCCTTGGCAGATGATTTGTTAGTGTCACTTGTTTGTAAGACCATCTCCAATCCTGACCTAAAATTTAAAAATATTTAGCCCATAAAATTTAGGTTTTAGCACAGAAACAGTTTTTCTACTCCAACCCTTTTGGCCTAAAATTTTAGTCCCAGATTATCAAAAAATGAATTAAGGCTATTTTTTTTTTAAATTAATTTTTTTTTAAATTATGTAGACTATCCTAAATTAATTTTATGAACATTTTAACCTAAAAATATTTAAATTCCGATAAATTTTGAAAAATCACTAAATCAATACATGAAAATCATGATAAACCACATAAACTTAAAAAAAAAAAAATTATTCTAGCCGTTGGAAAAAAATATTTAAATTCCGATAAATTTTAAAATTATTCTAGCTGTTGGATTTAAATTTGGACCGTTAGATATTTTTTTTTACCGTTAGATTTGATTATATTCGATTTAAGCCGTTGGAGTCAATAAATATATAAATATAAAACAAAAAAAAATTGAATGTGGACCGTTGGATTAACCAACAGTCCAATTACCACCACCACCCGATGAAGAAAAGTAGTCGTTGGCTACATACAAGGCTGACAAACCGGGGGACACACCCACGTGGGTGGGGTCCACCTCGGTTGAATGCAGCTCCCCCCCCCCTTGCGTGCAGCGCGTGGAGAAAGTGGCAGTGGGCAAGTGAGCTTCACAGCCCACTTTTCACTCTCATCCGTGAGTCTCATCAGCTTTTGTGGGCTAAATTTGTGACCTATATTTGCCTTCATTTTAAGTTTTAGGTTTTAGGTTTGGTTTAGGTTATAAGCCACCATTGGAGATGGTCTAAGAAGTTTACTGCTACTTTTACTTTATCAATACCTTTTTGCAATATATGTTTAGTATCATGATATTTACTAAAGAAATTCAGTTAATTCTGGGCTGTATATGATTGTTTTGTTCGTCGTAAATTTTTGAACAAAGTGTTTTAACTTTTTATTTTTAATTTTTATCCAAGTAGTAATTTATATCAATGTCTGACAACCATAAGACGACGTTTGAAAAACTAATAATAATTATTTATTTATCCAAGTAGGAATCCTATATGCTTTCTGTACACAAATTATAAAGCTTCTGAACGATTTCCTCCCTACCACTGTTTTTAACAACTTTCTAGTTTTCCTTTCCATTTTGTCAAAGGAATTCATATACTCGAATTGACACATAAGAAAGCAAATCAAATAAAACAATTCAAATACAATATATACTGCAGGAAAATGACCAAAATCTAATCTCATGGAAATGATGAAGCTTTGGCTCCAGTGGTCTTAAACCTTATGATCGATGCCATATATGCTAAGAGCCAAACCGAAAGAAGTGGAAAACTGGGCACCTGGTCGACCGGCCTAGATTTTCACTTTTTTCCAACTGCTTTACTCCTTTTGGATTCAAGCGTAGTACCCTCCTTAAGTGCTGCTTGAGCTTCACTGTCCATTCCAAGGGCCGAAAGGGCAACAGCCTGAAGATAACATGCAATGTGCCAAACTGGGGACACTACTTGTGCTTGCATTGCATCGTTTATAGCTTTCTGAGGCTTGTCACTCATGAGATAAGACAAACTACGCCGGGCAAAAATTGTTGGAGAAACCATCGTTCCAACATCAATGAACTGCAAGCAAAATAAAACAGTTGGCGACGATAACAAATGCAGAGAAAGCAGCAATTCAGGATTTAATATTTTTTTTTTTCTTTCAGTTTTGTTCTTTTTTATTGGTCATGCAAGTAGAGCTACTAGGTTCAGATACTCTTAAGGTACCTTAAACAACCAATTTCGTTTCTTCTATCAAGAATTAGAAGATAAGATGTAACGCCAAACAAACTTCGTACGAAGCTGTGCTAGTAATTTATTTTAACAGGTCAGATAAAGAACATCCTATTGAAGGTCAAATTTGGATATCGGTATGAACATGAAAGCAACTCTTATCAAACCTCTACTCAGAATTTCCCACAAGTATCATAATAAGAACCTAACCTGTGAATAACACTCAATCGTGGTTCTGAAGTCCTTGTGCTTAAAAGCAGAATCCCCCTTTTTCTTTGAATCTAATGATTCCTGCATTTGGTCAGTCCACATTTGGAACGAGAGCTGTAGTGGAACGTAAGAGAGAAAATGTTTCAGTAACACAACCAAACTATTGAGAAGGCTAAATATGTACACAACACAACTTAGATTTTTCTCCATTAATTAAGCGAATATAGAACCTCATTTGTCATTCCATCATCTTTATAGCCGATACTCTCTAGGATCTCATGTATAGCAGTCAAATCCCTTCTTGTGCAGGCTTCGCCAAGCGGTGAAAGAGAAGACCCGGAGGTACCGTGTGGGATACTCATCAAAACAGAAGAAGGAACCTGCAGAGGTGAGCAAAAAGAACAAAGGAAGTTCAGGATACAGCTACCAGCATCATGTTAAGCATCTATAAATGATTAAACTACTACGATGGTGCAGATCTGAGTGCTTCTAATTGGCACCCAACAAGTACGGTATCACTGAAAACCCTTGTAATTAACTACCCTCAATTTCGGGGCATAAGAGATTGATATTTTATAGAGTATCATTCACCATGAAAGGCACTAAACAAAAGTGTAACTCTCTCAAGTCCTCACTAATAACAAATTAGAGTCATATCCCCTTCCCAATTTTTCAAATATTTCCGCTTGGTACAAGGTTCAGTATTAACAAATAATGAATCAGTAAATACGAGCTTACACAATTAGCTCAGATTGAGTTCGATGAAAAGAAGACAACATATGAATATATTGCTTCAAGACTGGCCCAAGATATAGATCTAGAAACAATTGTGTGAAGATTTTAAACAGTCAAACTATGCTCCCCTGGTAAGGTTGGGAATAGAATGCTTAATTAGAGAAACAGAGGAGAAAGAACTAACCTCAGTTTCTTTCTGAAGAGGAGTCAAAGAAGCAACTAATGACTTTGGATTTGGTCGCTCTCGGGGTTCAGATTGTAAACATCGTGAAGCCAAGCGTGCCAACTCAGTACCATCATCATTAGGAAGCGGTCCTTCCAAGCAAGAATCTGTCAGCATCTGAAGATTTCTGTCCCGAATCAGGTCTAGGGCCTGGCACATAATGATCAACCACCAGATGAATACATTTGCTTACTTCGTGTTTTCATATCCTAAGAAGGATAAATTCTCACGCAGATCATAACAATTGAAAGTAAACAATATTTTATTGTAGGTAAAAGAGTAACAATTAGATCTTTACAAGAGTTTCCCTAATTTAACTTTTCCTACAAATGGTTTTTTCTTTATTTTTCTTCTGTTCACCACTCGAACAATCACTTAAACAATTGAAAGTAAACAACATTTTATCGTAGGTAAAAGAGTAATCATTAGATCTTTACAAGAGTTTCCCTAATTTATCTTTTCCTACAAATGGTTTTTTCTTTATTTTTGTTCCGTTCACCACTTGAACAATCACTTACATGGCTAGGGGGGATATGCTTTCCGCTGAGAAGATCAATCAAGAGAGTCCCAAAGCTATATATTGCACTTTCTGGTGTTACTCTCCCTGCAAGACAAGGGATGTGCAGTGTATAATAATTGCTGAACTACATACTTAAAGGATGCTTGTCAAGTAAATCATAAACTTGAATGAGTCCTTTGGAGCAAAAACGCCGCTTTTTTTTTTTCTTTCCATGATCTACCTACCATTCCTAATATATTCAGGTGGAGTAAATGCCAGATTTGTACTATAACTCTTCCCATCCCTACTATTTTTCATCAGTCCGAAGGTGGATACTCTAGGATTGCCATCCTGAAAAATTATAATGAATAAATTAAACGAATACAATTAGAATATACTTAGGAAAGGATACCAAACAGATGGAGTCAAAATATAGTTACCTCATCGAATAAAATTCTGTAAGCATTAAGGTCGTGATAAAGTGCACGCCCTTTACTTGTGCAGTATTCTAGAGCCTGTGCAAGATGTAACACAACCCTTAATCGCATTACCCATTTCATAGGCTGTGCATCCCCTGATGATTCAACAAGGTAGTAAAGTTATTTTCCACTAAACAATAGCACAGTACTCATCAGCGGAAACATTAGCGAAATTCGAGAAGATGGCAAAACTGAAACAAGACCACTCAGTTGTCAAACATGAACCTGTGCTATAAACGAAAGTCAGTATTAACAAAAGTTTCTAACACCCAAAATGGGGGAGGGAGTAATAACCCTCAACCGTTGTCTCAATGTAGATCCCCACACCAACATCTCTTAAGTAAAATTTGGCGATGGAATTCAGGGTGAAGAAGTGATAAATTATACCAGAAGAGAGACATTTATGGTTTGAAGTTCTAATATAATATGTGACCCTCATTTCTAAAATAAATGCGATGCTTAATATCCTAATATATCCTTTTCGAATGAAAACCCAAAGTGAAACTATTAAGCAGGGCAATTGCAAGACCAAATGGATCCGATATCCAACCATAAAAATGAGTACAACATAGTTCATGAACCAAAAACCTAGTATAAGGAGCAAGCCTTACAATGAAAAAGATGCTTTGCAAGTGTTTCATTGGGCATATATTCCGCCACAAGCAACCTTTCATCACCTTCGCAACAACAACCAAGCAAATTGACCAATCTATGGTTGCGGAGGTGACCAACCAATCTTGCTTCCTCCTGCAGTTGGTGCAAATGAAAATCGTCTCAGAATAGCGGTTGTCAATAGAGAAGACAGAAAATGATGTGCTTCCTTTAGTGGAGCAGATAAAACGTTTAATGAGGAATCATTTGGTCCAAAAATAACTGTAAATTTCAGTCATAGAGAAATACAGCTATGCATTCGTGAATTCTACATGCCAAAAGCACCCTATGACCTGAGTTGCAAACCACATAAGATCCCAACGGAAAATTACATCAGTGTAAAACATAAAGATAGAAACAATAGTTCTGCAGAAAATGTAGACTAGTTTTCGTCACCAAAGCATCTGGTTTAGAGTTTTATGATACATAAAAGTATGCCTACCAAAAATTGCTGAGCATCGGGCCAGGCCATCCTATTGAAGCGCTTAACAGCAATTCTCTTCTGATTTTCAAGTTTCCCTTTATAAACAATATTTGGAGCCTTCTCTCCTTGCTCAGACACAATGTACTCCACGGCAAAACCAGATGTTGCTTTTTTAAGTTGCTCAAATGTGAATTCACGAAATGCAGGTAAGTAATCAACCTCGCTCTTCTCCTCATTATCTGTTAAAGGAGAACAATCCACAAGCATCAGATATGATCTGCTTCTACATCAAAACAGCCAAGAAAAGACATATTTTAACCCACCAATGTCAGGAGTTTCGAGAACCGCTGCCTTCATTTGTGAATTCCAGCAACATGTTATGAGTTTGAAGCATTGACCCCCCATCTCAATGCCACGGTGTCAATTTAAACCACAAGTCCCCTTTTCAATCTCTGCCTCTAAAGAAAACCAACCTCAACTAAATCCAGATTCCTCTGACTTCTCGCCCACTTAACTTCAAAACCTCCTGAAAATTTATCGAAATAGAAATTATCTGTTGAATCTCATTTCCTTAGAATCATAAGACCGAAAAATAAACTCGACTATAAATATATATTTGGGCATTAGCATTTTCTCTCTATCCACTAAACTAGTACTAGAAAACAATGAAATGAACCAGAAACAGCTTTAAAAGTTCTTTCAGTACCTCAACCAACTTGGGGAAGCTGAAAACACCAAAACCCAAAACCCAGTAAAGCAAAACCTTCACAGCTCACCAGAAAAGCTATAAGCACCAAAACTCAATAAGCACCTTTTCAGATGACCCAGAAACAAAAGTTGTTAAACCTTTCAGCTGCTTCTCCAATGCTCAAAACCCTTTTTTCTGGGTTTCTTTCACTCTACGTCTTTATCCTCCCTTTCTTGATCGGATCAAAATCCTCACAAGATCCAACCTTTTTGCCTCACAAACCCCAGAATTTGAATTCTAAACAAAACCCAAATCGAAAAAAATCAGAGAAAAAAGAACGTGATAGTTGAAAAAATGGCTCAAAAATCCGAGGATGCTAACACTGTTTGTTTTTATTTATTATTTATATAGAAACAAATCTAGCATCAATCAATCAAAAACATCACAAGAGTCAAGGATATTAAACTAAGTTCCAATTAAATCATTCTTGTATTTATTTAATTGTGAAGATTTTGACCAGCTTGCTAAATTTCCTTTGTTTTGCATTAGCTGGGCCAATGGTGTGGAGTTTATTGGTGAGATATTTGAATTGAATCTTGTTGTTTGGAATGAATGGGAGTGGGGCCAAGTGGCCAACGGCCGACTGAAGTTGAGACTTTTTCATCATTTGCTATCGTTACGGCGCCGTTTCTATACCAAAAACTAAAAAAATGCGCCCAATACGATTTAATTTAATCTTGATTTATTATATCACTTAGTATTACAATTTAATGGTATTTATTTTTACTTATAAGTGAAAGGTCTCATATTCAATTCACTTTCTTAGTGCAAATAATATCATTTGTTCAAAAAAAAAAAAAAAAGGAACTTGATTTATCCTTAAAATTACTATAAAAATAAAAGAAAATACAGGTAGATACAAATAATTTGAATTGAGCATCTTTGTGAAGTTGGTAAGTTGGTCAATATATGAATCTTTTGGACACAAAATGTTGAGATACAAATCCATGAACCCACCAGAATGATGTCCGTCTTCGACGATGCGCTGCATGTAAAAACAAAAGCTGAAACGAGATTCTAGCACCCAAATTCCTGAGTTCAATTCCAATATCACATGTACGAAAAAGTTGTTCACAAAGATAAATGAACTCCAACGAATGTGATTTTACTTGTAACTATATCAACACACTGTTTGTTAAGCACCATATTAACCCAAATTAAACCATAAGCAGGAAATTACTGTGTTTACATGGATTTGTTCTACTCAAGACTCCACCTTTGCTTGTACATGAACTGCACCTGCTTGCCAAACAACCACCAGACACTATATAAGAATTGAGAAATATATTTCTACAGATACGATAACCTTAATAGGCACCACATGAATCTCCCAAAACAGAGCAAAAAACAGTAAAGCAAAGAGAAACAGGCACAAAACAATGAATGATACAGCCTACGACAGTGTGAAACTCACCTTGATTTCGAAACTTCGGTCAATGTCATTAGAATCCATTTCAGTCTCTCTGAGATCCCAATCAACATCAGACTGAAAGCCCCTATTTCTTCGACGAATTGGACGCTTTTTCAAACTTCCTCCAAGGTTATCCCACTTTCAGTTTGGGACCCAGAGAGCAGCTCTCACTATTGTTTTTCTCAAACTTCCTCCAAGGTTCAGAATTTCTTTACAATTGTTAATATATGTTACAGGGTACAATACATATAATTTGCAATCAAAGATCATTACCAAAGCGTGTGAGAGAGGAGTACTAGGTTTGTGAGATTGCATGTGTATTGCTCAAATATATATAGAGACAGCTCTTTGTTCACATATAAATGTATTCACCGTCATTCTTTTTTAAGCTAACTCCGGCCAAAAGAACTCACAATGCTTACAATAAACTTGAAAAGGGTTCTGCAAAATTTGCGTATAGGCATGTATTTCTAGAAACAGATTCCCAATACAGAACAGGGAAAACACACAAATGACGATACACATAACCCCTGCTCTAGACACTTTTTCTTTCAGTTTTCTACGAAGATTGTTATATACTCTACATTTACAGCAAGTTCCATGAAGTCTTATCTTTTATCCATCAACCACTTTTAAAAGAGCAACGACTAGTATACAAATAAGATAAGAATTGCATTCTTACTACTGAGTTCTGACTTTCTTCAATCTGTACATGAGGGACTCAATAGATTTTAGTAATTTCATGCTATCTCTCCGTGCTATTTCCTGAGATGCGAGGTGTAAACTTTGAATCCCGCGACCCAAACTGGCAATTGATGGAGCTGCAGGTAGAGATTCAGCAGCACATTCAATCCCATCTCCGTACGCAACCAATCCAGCACAAGTTGCAGTACTACACCCAAAGGTAGCCCACGGTAGGACACCAATTTTCCGGACATGCCGTTTCCTCATTATTTGATAGAATGCTGTTCTCATGGCTGAAAAGCTAGTCTTCTCTGCAGCAGCTATAACACTATGGGCAGCTACCCGGATCTTCTCAGCAGAAGCAGTTGCTTTCAGTAAAGTTGTTGATTTGACACCTGGAGCTACCATTTTTGAGGGGCCAAGCGTCTTACTAAGAGCAAATCCCACCGTCTTATGGGTTTGGCTTAGAAAGAGTTTAGGTGAAGCTGGAACTTTGAAAGTCACCACTTTCATCAAGGTTGAAGCAGGAAATTTGAGTGTCGCAGCTTTGGAGAGTGAAGATGCTCCTAAAACTGCTGTTGCCCCTGCCCCTACGGCCACCAAAGGTTTATCAGTTAGCAGTTTTTCCTGTCAGTATCATTTGACATTTCCCCCTCACCCTCACAATCAGTAACAAGCTTTCCGACCATTTCCTTGACCTCTAAAGGGACATGAGTTTTCCAGTGTTTTCTAAGACTTGCTAAGCCACTAGCATCCACTACTGCCACTATGGTCTTGAACTTCTTAGTCTGGCCACGAAGGGCCTCTACCAGCAGAGCATGCGACTTGCCCTCAACTGGAAGATCAGAAAGCTCAGCCTGATGTAAGCTCGGCTCCCTTATTTTATTAATGGGAAGGCGACCAGCATTGTTCAGAGAAATTCTCAGCCCCTCGACTGCAATCCGAAGGGCATAGACTTCAGATATAACATTGGTATCTACAGCTTCACCTCTGTTCACATCGTAGAGCATCTTTTAGCATTAGCTAGAGCCTTTCCCATTGCTGGGAGATCAGAAAAAATATTATGTAGATCCAAAAGAAATGGATAAATCGACTGAGCAAACTGTGGGGCCTCATAATTGGATCATCTGTGATTGTAAATCATTGGTTATGTATAACCTCATCGAACTTGACGCAGCATCTAAACCCACTTTCTGTGGAACCAAGCCACTAAGTAAACCCTGGAACTTGCTCACTGCTTCAAGTTCACCTGGGGTATTCTCCGCACCAGAACTTTTTACAAATGGAATTCAAGCCCCAAGAATGATGATCCAACCTCCTGAGCCACCCTCTTGGCTGCCAAAAATTGTCCATGAAAACCAACCCCAAAAATCTCTTGTAAAACCAAGTTTCCTGCAATATCTTCATACCTCTCCTTGTTAACCTTCTCTAAAAAACATCGTTTGAGAACTCGTAACGTTGAAGTGGGAAATGATTTATCAAAACCATCACATAATACACTTTCTTCGGATTGAATTTCAGTCAGGGTTGAATGACCCACCTGTGCAATGACAGCATCAGGTCTAATCTCCCTAATTAGACAATCAGCATCCGTTGCTGACCACTCTGATAAACTATGAGCAGAAAGTAGGTAAATTACAGACTGAGTTTCAGGCTAACGAACTGCGTAAACAAATTGTTTCGTGCGTTCAGGTATTCGGAGTTTGCGCACCAACTCATTCGATACTTTCAGGTCATCGGATTTCAGTACAGAAAAGGGCCAAATATTTTGTCAAACTCATAACCGACATAGAAAACAACTCCAAATTCTCAGTTCCAAACTGAATTTCCAATACCCACATAACTTTGCGAGCATCCAAACAGAGTCCAGTCCATACACGCAGAATTCGATACGATTCGATACTACCCGGTTGAGGGAATTCAACGATCATTACAGCCACATTTCAATGCAATCAAAAGAACCCTAAACAGAAAAATAAAAAACATCTCATCAATAACCAGAATCAAAACGTACTTTTTCCAGAAATTTGGAATTCTATTTCGCCTCCTTATAAGTACCTGATTAATGGGCCGATTTCTGTATCCAAAATTATAGTCTCTCTTTGGATGACAATCATCTGCAATGCCGCGACTTCGAATATCAAATACTTGCACCTGAGGCAGCTCGGCGAAGCTGAAATCGACAGAAACAGCACGACCCACGACCCAGATTCCAAAAGCCCAAAACCCTGAAATTAAAACTTCTCGATTGAACCAAATTGATAACCTTTTACTGGGTTCTTCCGCTCTCTGCGTCTTGATCCAATCCAACATTCCCTCCCTCACGCTGAGGGATGGAAGATGGAAGCTTTTGAAATAGCCTCAGAACTCTAGTGAGGAAAGAACTATAATCTTGAAGGTCGTGGGATTTTCGTAAAATAATTTTACGACTCATGAAACCACTTACGGCCAAAAAAGAGAATTAAAATTTTAAGGGCCAAGAAACTGCACATTTATTTGGGCCACAGAAGAAAGCCCGCAGTCAATCACCGCAAATTGATTCGTCTAGAGGACAAGTTGGAATAGAGTTTTCGATTCTGTCATTAAAATTTTCGATCCGAGCCCAAAAGATTTTGAATCTAAATATATATTTCATAAAAGTTGGAATGGGCATTTGTACCTATTTATAAATTTTGAGAATTCCTTATTTTCGATCAGAATTTTTATATTTATTTACTAAAATTATTTATTGTGTGATTAATTTTTTGTATTTTATTTGTTATTTTATGTTAACCATACACTATGCTAAAAAGATAAATATAACATATCAGTATATACAAAATTAATTAGATTATACATAGGCACATACGGAATATGAAAAAAAAAAAGCAATAAATTGCATATATAAAAATGTTTAAGAATATTTAAAAACTTATAAAATATAAGAATTTTCAAATTATGTTACGAAATTTCAAGATTACTTCAATTCTGAATTTTTAGAATGAAAATTGGAAGCCTTGTTTGCAATTCGATCCGTCCAAAAATACCCTTAAAGGATGGAAGATTTGGGTCAAAAAAAAAAAAGATGGAGGACCAAAGTGAAGAACCACAAAATTTAGCGGGTACATTTGTAATTGAAATATTCAATAGTACCTCTTTAAAACATCTCTCCTCCGTCTGGATTAGGGTTTAGTGGTTCTTTGTATTTTCAGCGATTCAGAGTGGGAGAGGTGTGCGAGAGAAAAATGTCGAAGAAGAACGATCTAGCTCGTAGAAAAAGGCAGCATGAATTCGAACTCAAAAGTAATCCCTCTCTCTCTCTCTCTCTCACTCTGTCTCTCTCTAATCTCTCTCTAGATTCCTATATATATCTGTTGTGTATATATATATATATTCAAATTTTATCTGTAATTTAATTAGGAGAGAAAGAAGAAAGAGAAAAGAAGGCAAAGAAGCTTCAGGCAAAGAAGAGCAAGATGAAAGTGAGTTTTTCCCTCTCTGTATAATCTGTTGGGTTTTTTTTGTTGTTGAACTATTAGCTACTTTTCGTTTATTGGGTTTATGAAAAGTTCTAACTTTGAAATCGGAAATTGTTCAATTTTACGCGGTTTTTCATTAATTTGTAGGCAGGAGACTAATTAGAGTTCCCCAGTAGAACAATATTAGAGTTGGGTGGTTGCTTTAATTTTTAACGAATGTTTGTGAATTCAACTTTCCCTCTGTTGTATTATAGACTTGCGGTCATTTTTGGAACAAAGATTTATCCTTTTTTTCTTTTTTTATAAGTAAACCTTCGCGGAGAGTTTGTTTTTAACTAAATTATGTACAACAGGTTGATGGTAATGAGAAGAAAAAGAAGGGTGGAGGTTTTAAAGTAGGCAAGAAAAAGTTCAAGACCAAAATGACGGCGCTGAATAAGGCTAAAGCCGCCCAAGCAATGGAGGTTGACAAATGAGGTTCAATCGCAATGGTTATATGTGTATGTTAAGAAGTATTGAAAGAAATGGTTATGAATTTGCCTTTTTGATATTTACTTTAGGTTTCTCTAATGTTGTTGGTCATTGTCACAATTTTGCTCCTTTGATTACGAGTACAATGTCTAATTTTAGTTGGAAAGTTCATATTGTTAGACAATGCCACAACATTGTTCTTACCCTGTTTCCAGTGTGTTTGTGGCTTAATTAATAGTTAGAATGTTGACGATGATAGAGCAAAGACATTAAATGTCTTGGGACATATGGCTTGTATGTCGTAAAAGTGAAGATTGTGATTTAGTATCTTAATTCTTTTTTATCTTGCTAAGAACCCAGTTCAAAATCAATGTTTTAAATTAGAATACTTTTGCACAGGCTTCCCATGCATATCCCTAAGAAAGATAATTGGACTGGAATGTTTTATAGATAGTTACCAGGCATATAAGGAATTGTTGCGAGACAAGCATGAAAAGAAGAAAGGGAGGTTATATCAGGACTTGTTGGGTAGAAGTGTGTGGAAGGAATAAAGGAGGTTCAGTGAGATGCATGTTGTAGGCTGATTTGGGTCGACTCTTGACACAGTTTAGCAAAAGCTTTAGATTGTGATGAAACTATATATTCAACAATGTTTTAGTAGTCAAGAATCTGGTGTCAAATGTATATTTATGAACTACAAAAGGTCAGATCAGCTAGGAGTGGAAAATCAAGTGATCACAAGAACAATAAACCCAAGTTGGTTGTGATTTCGATTCTGCGATAGTGGAGACTATACAACAAACTGTTGTTTTATAACGTTGATCTCGTCTGAAAGGCATATTGATGGACAATTCAACCACCTGTTATAGGCAATATGTGATGTTTGTTAGAAATAGTAGCAAACATTTGAGTCAGGTACTGATTCACATTAATTTGCTCATTGTAACTGTTGATTAACCTGTAGTTTACAGCCTGATTTTGAACAGCTTCTTTGAATGGTTCAGCCATCAACCAATTTACTCTTCTTGCAGAAGCTTCTGTGTAACTTCGTTGAAGGTATTTTTCTTAAAATTATCTTTTGGCTGGACGGGTGTCACTTTCAATCCCGACTCCTGGAATTTAAGTGCTCTAAAGTATGTAGTTCTTGGTAATTCTCTAATGGTTTAGGTCGATTTATGATAAGATCATTCCTTCTGTATGCTAATACTTTGACAATTGCCTCAACAAAGATTATATAGCAAGATACAGGTTCTGTGCCCTTATTGGAAGATTGGCACATCTTCCGTTTTGGGCGTTGGCTATAAGTTTTCAATTATCAAGAGTGTAGTGGAGGGCATGGATTTGGGTAGGTCTGAGTATTGAGGAGCATGGAGGGTATGTGTTTAGGACACCAACAATTTTAGGGCACATTGGGAAACTGAGCAGCCTCATCTTGTAGAGTTCTGGGGTTTGACCTTTTGCTTCTACTTCTAAAAGAATTTCTTATCAATATGAATAGTTGAAGGGATTTTCTAGTATGCATTGGTGTATGATATTCACTGGAATCCTTGGCCGCTCATCCAATTTTATGAGGCCTCTCGTTCATTTTCTCCTTTTCTAAGTGTCGCTTGTTTAAAAAAGAAAAAGAAATTGAGATAGGAATCTCGTACTTATATCCAAGTGTTTTATTCTCATGAAATAAAAACTACTGGTAAGGGCATTTTGGGAAACGTAAATTGTGCACCGACGGACTAGCTGCTCAGGTCACTTCAAGGTACAGATGAAGATGGACATTTTCTCCATGATAATCATGACCTCTTGATGCGGAATAGGATCCCTTTCCGGATTCTTTTTGTAGGGATCCGGAAGATCAATCATTCGTATTCGTTTTATCGTATATCGTGGGATTATAAATCATTTTAAATTTTTATAGTACTTTACGAAAACTGATTGCACGATTTACGATGAACAAACACGATTAATTAATTTTTGGATCTCCACAAAGAGGATCCGGAGAGAATTATTGTCCTCTTGATGACTTTCAAACTATTGATTGTGATCGACTAATACTCAATATTTATCTTCACTTTTACTATTTATATTTAAGAAAAGAGATTTTAAATTCGATACAGTTTTAAAAATATAAAAAATTTGTATTAAGTTTGATACTTACTTATGGCTAACTCGAAATCCTTTGTTTATTCTGTGTTTTATATTTTTAAGATTAGGTAATTTTCCTCTTTCATTTGACAATTTTGGATAGTAATTCTCTTGTTGTTGTGTAAATATAGAAACTAGCTAAGAAATAAAAGGATATGGTCACCAATAAATAGCAAGTACAACTTCCTAGTCAAAGGCTCAAAACCAACATTTGTTTAATTCTTTAAAATACTTACACAAATAATTCCTTTTGTTTGTTTCTTTTAAATTCAGAAAATATGTACAAGTTATTTTTCAACAACTATAGGTTGAGGGTATCTCCACCAACCAACATAATCTTTGCTTTTTACCTCTTAAGATCATTGTCCTTCTCAAATATTCCTCATCTCTTTTCAATCGGAAGAATGGATGATGTTCAAGGAAAGTGACTTATAATTTTTGAAATTGGACCATCCTATTAATAAAACTAATTCTATATCCCCTATAGTGTGAAATGTGAAAGATAATCGAGTGGTTGATATCTTTAGTCTTAAAAACCGGTATAATTTGAAACGAAGAACTATCGGGCATTCGAATCCCTAGCTTAGTAGAAGCTACAAGAATTGTAGCATGTCGGAAAACCAATCTACTTTGGAAAACGATCAATCTTGCTAATCCCCTTCAAAAGGGATATTTTTTTGTTTTTCACAATTCGCCATCTAAATCTTTACTCTTGAACATTTCTTTGGTTGGATATTTAAATGCTACTTTCATGTTTGAGAGGGACATTTTTCTATCCATGTCCACCGCTAAGTTATTGGTGTTGTTCATCGCCTTACTCGCTATTCTCTTCATGTTGTTAGTTTTTACTCTTGGTTTGAGGAACTTCCTAACTGTATTTCTAATTTGTTATTTGAGGGTTGTGATAGCTAGTATTTTGATGTAATGTTCTTTCCTCTTCAATGAAATCTATCGTTTCTTACAATACAATAAAAAAATTCTACTTTCTTAATTTGCTAGACGATATTTTAAACTACTCCAATCTACCATAAGAAGAAGCGGATATTAGTGCCAAAGAGCAAGCATGCACATTAATCTAACTAATTGGTTTAACCCATGTTTGCAAATGGTACTAAGATACAAATTAACATTATTAGATTTTAAGAGTGTTGTTTTGGTGATAAAAGGGAAAGCTAGATTGTATCAAATGACCTAGCAAATTATAAATTTCGAAATTGATGATTATTATTGAAAACGACACCCACAACCTTTGGCCCTCCATAATTGGCCAAAATCTTAATTGGAGAGGCACCAAAACAAATAAAAAAATTGTGGTAAAATATTGGAATTTTTCTAAAATTGGAGTTCAAGGTACTTCCACTTTTGGACATGATCCCAAGCTGGACCAAAATAAAGAGACCCCCAAAATTCTATATGCAACTTTCCAAAATCTCTCGCTCACTATATTTTATTGGATGCATGAAGCATAGCAAATCTCTCTTCCCACATTATTCTAATTTCCAGATGGAAAATCAAATTCTTGATTTGAACTTCCTGTTTGGTAGACTTGATGAGATTGGATCTTGGAATATGATTGGATTGGCAGGGATGAGTTACATAACTTATGTGTGTGGTTGGGACTTGGGATACAAAACCCATCATATTTTCTCTTATTTCGGAGTTGTAACCAATCTCATCCGTGTTACAATTTTTTTCTCACCAAACATTGGTTGGGCTACAAGTCCAATTTAATTGGAAATAACTCATCCCATCTCTTGCCCACCAAATGGGTCATTCGAGTGCCTTTCCCCTTCTTTTTTTTTTATTTGAACAAAGAATATTATCTACAACAAGGGAAATGAGGTATCTCCCAAATTTAACTCAATTTGTTAATACTTTAATTGTTGGTCAATATTAGTTTATGTTTCTTATTGTTATTGATATCGTTTATTATATCGCACGGTCAACATAGAGAATTAGTGTGGCCACGGAATTAGTGTGGTCGATATTAGTATTTTACTTCTTTAAAATACTTGCACAAATAATTCCTTTTGTTGTATTTGTTTCTTTTAAATTCAGCAAATATGTACAAGTTATTGTTCAACAACTATAGGTTGAGGGTATCTCCACCAACCAACATAATCTTCGCTTTTTACCTCTTAAGGTCATTGTCCTTCTCAAATATTCCTCCTCTTTTTTCAATTGGAAGAATGGATGATGTTCAAGGAAAGTGGCTTATAATTTTTTGAAATTGGACCATCCTATTAATAAAACTAATTCTATATCCCTTATGGTATGAAATATGAGAGATGACCGAGTGGTTGATATCTTCAGTCTTAAAAACCAGTATAGTT
Source organism: Malus fusca (assembly GCA_035220775.1). Classification (NCBI taxonomy): domain Eukaryota; kingdom Viridiplantae; phylum Streptophyta; class Magnoliopsida; order Rosales; family Rosaceae; genus Malus; species Malus fusca. The sequence continues at coordinate 18,115,530 of CM069059.1, read as the reverse complement.
TGAAATGAAGAAATATCGAGCATTCGAATCCCTATCTTAGTAGAAGCTACAAGAATTGTAGAATGTCGGAAAACCAATCTACTTTGGAAAACGATCAATCTTGCTAATCCCCTTCAAAAGGGATTTTTTTTTTTTATTTTTTTTTCACAATTCGCAATCCAAATCTTTACTCTTGAACATTTCTTTGGTTGGATATTTAAATGCTACTTTCATGTTTGAGATGGACATTTTTCTATCCATGTCCACCGCCAAGTTATTGGTGTTGTTCATCGCTTTACTCGCTATTCTCTTCACGTTGTTAGTTTTTGCTCTTGGTTTGAGGAACTTCCTAACTGTATTTCTAATTTGTTATTTGAGGGTTGTGATAGTTAGTATTTTGATGTAATGTTCTTTCCTCTTCAATGAAATCTATCGTTTATTACAATACAATAAAAAATGCTACTTTCTTAATTGACTAGACGATATTTTAAACTATTCCAATCTACAATAAGAAGCGGATATAAGTGCCAAAGAGCAAGCATGCAAATTAATCTAACTAATTGGTTTAACCCATGTTTGCAAATAGTACTAAGATACAAATTAACATTATTTATTTATTTTTAACAGACGATATTATCTACACTAAGGGAGAGGGGGTAGGGGTGGGCTTGACCTCACAATGGGTTAGCAATAATGTGGTTCAAATTTGTCTTTGATGAGAATCGAACCTAAGACCTTTCACTTACAAATGAAGAAGAATACAACTAAACCGTCGTACTAAGTAACACAAATTAACATTATTAGATTTTAAGAGTGTTGTGTTTGGTGATAAAAGGGAAAAGCTAGACTGTATCAAATGACATAGCAAATTATAAATTTCGAAATTGATGATTATTATTGACAACGACACCCATAACCTTTGGCCCTCCATAATTGGCCAAAATCTTAATTGGAGAGGCACCAAAACAAATAAAAAATTGTGGTAAAATATTGGAATTTTTTCTTAAAAATGAAGTTCAATCTACTTCCATTCTTGGACATGATCCCATGCTGGACCAAATAAAGAGACCTCCAAAATTCTATATGCAACTTTCCAAAATCTCACTCACTATATTTTGTTGGATGCATGAAGCATTGCAAATCTCTCTTCCAACATTATTCTAATTTACAGATGGAAAATCAAATCCTTGATTTGAACTTTTTGTTTGGTGGGCTGGATGAGATTGGACCTTAGGGATATAATTGGATTGGCAGAGATGAGTTACATAACCAATGTGTGTGGTTGGATCACATAACCCATCATATCTTCCCTTATTTCGGATTTGTAGCCAATCCCATTCGTGTTACAATTTTTTTTCTCACAAAACATTGGTTGGGTTGCAAGTCCAATTTAATTGGAAGTAACTCATCCTGTCTTGCCCACCAAACGGGGCCTTAAAGTGCATTCCCATATTTAACTCAATTTGTTAATCCTTTAATTGTTGTTCGATATTAGTTTATGTTGCTTAATGTTATTGATATGGTTTATTATATCGCATGGTCTACATAGAGAATTAGTGTGGATATATCCACGTTAAAGTTAGACACTCACTAATCTTGAAATTTAAGTTGTCAGAAAATAAGCAATAACGCATATCAAGTTTACATTTTTTCATAATACATATATATATAGAGATGGGTACATAGAGAAATATATAGGTGCATTCTTGCCCAACAATTTTTCTTTTTTGAACAAACGATATTTATCTACGCTAAGAGAGTGGAGGAGTAGACTAAACCTCACAATAAGCTATCAATAATGTTGTTCAAATTCGTCTTTTGCGAGAATCAAACCTACCTCTCACTTACAAAGAAATAAAGAAACATAATCCGAAAGTTTAATCCGCTAACCCAAAAGGTAAAACATTAGTGAATAAACCGACAATGTATATGAACTTATGAAGCCTTAACACACACACACACATTATGCAGAAATCTTCAAGGCTTCCACGTACATTAACTTTACAGGAAGGGTCTCCAGCCTGCATTGTCCTACATGTAGTGGTTTGTGCCATCAGTAGTCCTGTGTAGATACTTTCTCCTTGGTTGCATGGGCCACCGTCGGGCATGGAAAGTGGTGAGGTGAGAGAGATGAGCATCACACATGCACAGTCGCCCTCTACACGGCCGGGACCAAACCCATTTTCTGTGAGGTCACCTCTGTACTTGGTCTTTTAATACGTCTCACGCGCTGGCCCTAAAGATTGGTGATGCATATGATATAGTGTACTAGTTGAGACTTTTCAGATTGGATGAGTTTCACGTCAAAATCATAACTAAATCGATTATATTTTTTATTCGGTTTGAATTTGACAAAGGTTTTTAAGAAAATCGAACCGAACCAAACTAAATTAATGTTGAACGGTTTTGTTCTAGTGGATTAGGTCTAAACTCAATTATTTCTTCAGTTTCATTTTCTTCAGCATTTTAGAGGAATTACAACAATTAAAATATGACAAAATTGTAGCAATGGTCCCTCAACTTTAACCTAATTGGAGTAATGGTGCCTCAACTAAAAATTCATGTCTAGTATTCCCTTAACTCATTAAAACGTGCAGTTATGATCATTTTTGTTAACTCCGTTAGAACTTTCGTCAAAATGTCACGTGCCACACACATGATGCTGTATCAAGGGGCAAACATGGAAAACCAAATGAAAAAAATTGTAGCATGGTCTTTCAACTTTTACCCAGTTGGAGCAATTGTCCCTCAACTTTAACCCAATTGTAGCAATGATCCTTCCAACATGAGTCATTTTGATGGAATTCTGACGGAGTTGATGAAAAGGACCATAGATACACGTTTTGATGAGTTAAGGGACCGATGATCATGAATTTTTAGTTGAGGAACCATTGCTCCAATTAGGTTAAAATTGATGAACCATTACTACAATTTTCTCTTAAAATATCATTATTTGTTACCTATATTTTCATTTTTAGTACACCAAATTCATGGTACATGTCATTAAAATTCAAAATTTATGGGCAATTTGATAACAATTTTGTTTTCAATTTTTAGTTTTTAATTTTTTTAATAATTGAAAACTTGTTTGATAACTAAAATACAAATACTGAAAACAAAGGTTATCAAAACGCCTCTTAGTAATAAATATAGTTACAACTCAAAAATCAACAACTTCAATATTTCATCAATCATCAGATTCAACATCCTTACCTAGTTATTAGCCAATAAGAAATTACTTGTGTAAAGTAATACATATAAATCATAATAAGGAATTGATTTTCAAACATCATTTTTCGTCACGCCTATCTTCATTTGTGGTTATTAAACTAAATCAATGAGAATGATTAAACCAAGATGTATAAAATCATTTTTATACTAATATGTTAGTGCTCGGTCTGATTCGATTTAGGTCAGTTTTTACTTTTCACAAATGAATTCATTACGATTCTACATAATTTTAAACCGTAACCCCTTTTTTTTGGTTAAAACAAAACCAAAATAAACATAATTTACTCAAAAACTAAGTTGCGTGTAACATTTTCATGTATAGAAATTTTTATGTGACACCGTCATTTATCATTAAATTCTGGTCAATGTTATACAAAACTTCATATTATATGAAAGAAAAATGAAAACTACACACCTCCTTGTATACCTCCTTTAATTTTTGCCATCCAGTTGAAGTACGCAAGGAGAGAAAAATGTTAATGTGATTAGCATTTCTCTATATTCCGTAGTCACATTTATCCCCCACACACTAACTTGCGCGTTGGATAGACTTCCTCACAAACCCAACCTCAAAGAGTTCATACATATCCAAAATTAAAGAAAAATCCCAGGAAAATAATAAATAAAAAATCGGTATTATCCAAAGAAGAAGTGCTTTTTCTGTCAAGTTTTTGTTTGCTTCTCAAACGCTATCCCCTGAACAGTCCAACAAGGGAAAGGAAGCAAAAGCAAAGCAAAGGACCCACTTCCACTTGTGCCACACACATAGGAGAGTAGTGCTTTTGAACAGAGAAAGATAAACGGCTTTTCTCAGAGGAAGAGGGAGAGTGAACTACATCCTAGAGAAATGCATTCAGATAAGGACTTGTGCTAGACCCAGTAGTAAATACCCCTCTCTCTCTCTCACTCACCGAATGACCTCCTTCCTGCATTTCCCAAAAAACAGTTCGACCTTTAATGCCCCTTCAAAAATCTCTCTCTCTATCTCTTTCTCCCCTACACAATTCAAACTTCTTCAACAAAATCTGACCTCTCAACCTCTTTGAAAAAAATGCCACTTTGACTCTCTCTCCCTCTCTGTGTCTTTTTGACTTGGGTTATCTTTTCTTTTGCATTCTCCACTTTTGAGGTGCCAAAACAAAAACTGGGTTTGTGCATAAACACTGGCATTGACTCAAAGTTGTGGCCTTTTTAAAATATAAGTTTCTGAAGAGTGGTTTTTGGAATTATTGGAGTTTGAAAGATTAGAGCTTAGGATTGGATGCATATGGTTATGGGGTTGCCTTTGAAGATGCTTGGTGTCTAAGGCTTTATAATGAGTTGGTGACAGTGGACCTGTTTCCTTCCAGTCTCTCTTGCTCTTTCCCTTAAGCATGAAGCCTTTTTGTTGTTTCCCTTGGTTTGGTAAGCTGTAAAAGTAGCTTCCATCTTTGTCTTTTCTCAAACTTAATTATTATTTGCCTTTGAATTCTGAACTTTCTTTTCTCTCTTGCTTTCTTGGTTGCTATAAGTTTTGTGGCTTTTGCTCTAATTCTAGTTACAATTTTATATAAATATCATAGCTTTTGTTTTGTTTATGAAATTCTAGGAAGTTGGTTTTCTTCTTCTTTTGTTATAGTTTTTAATTCCAAATCTAGTTTTTAGATGCTTCATCTGTGAAATTCGATACCAATTTATTGGTTTTGTTATGCTCAAATCCTGAAAAGATGTTAAATGTTGCATTTTTTGTAACCAATGTATATCTTGGAGTAATTTCAGTGTTAATATTCGGCATTCAAATTTTCGATACCTTGAAGAAACATTGTCTAGTATGTGCAAATTGGGTTCACATTCTGCTGAATTTTGTGTTTCTGTAGAGCTTGTCCTAGAACTGAATAGTGAGTATTAGAGCAGGAGGGGGCATTTTGCATTGAGTTGCAAAGTTGGGGCTTCAAAATTGCCTTTGAAAGATAACCGAAATAAATGCATGGATCGTAGGGACCCTATGGCATTGTCGGGGTCAGCCTCTTACTTTACATCTAGAGGAATAACTGGGTCCGGAACACTGTCTGGATTACATGGATCGCCAGGCATTCATCCTTTATCTAATCCAAATATGGCATTTCAATCTAATATTGGAGGAACTAACATTGGGTCAACATTGCCGGTAGAGCCTTCTTCAGCTATTTCATACCATGGTGTCAATGTGGGTGCACCAACTGTGGCGCCACCAGGCGAATCTTTGAAAAGGAAAAGAGGAAGGCCTCGAAAATATGGACCTGATGGGACTGTTTCATTGGCATTGTCTCCTGCAGCATCTGCTAATCCTGGTACGGTATCATCAAGCCCAAAACGAGGTAGAGGGCGGCCACCAGGGTCTGGGAAGAAGCAGCAATTATTATCTCTTGGTAAATTTTATTTTCTGTATTGCCATATCTTGTTGAAGAAATTATTTATTTTATGTTGTTGATTTGTTTAAGTGAAAAGAAACCTCAGAAACGTTTGCTGAGTTAGAGTAGCCTAAATATTGTAATGCATCTTTTTACATTGTCACATAATCTGCTTTTAAAAGTTCACAATCTATGACTATCTGGGATTAGTTGCGTTCTGAAATCCTTGCCTATAACTCAAATGCTTGTATGATTGTATCAGAAGTAAATATACTGACATTCCCACTACTTTCATGTAAACTGTCTCAAAACTATTGCAACATATGGCAGACATCATGATTCTAATGGCGAAACAGAATTTTGGTAATTTTTGATGCATTTGGTACATACGCAAGGGCATTAAAATGTGGAATTATACCGGCTGATTTTAAACATAAATGTAGCAAAGCAGCCACATTTTTAATAAGTTGATTCGTATTACATAGATGGTTTAAATATATGCTTCTTGCCGTGCATTGGAACTTTTTGTTATGAGAATGATGGAACTTTTTGTTATGAGAATGATGTTGCAAATGGTTGATTGTTTTGCTAGGCGGATTGCTGTCTGGTTCGGCTGGGATAGGTTTTACTCCACATATTATCAGCATTGCAGTGGGAGAAGTATGCCATATTATCTCACCAAACATATATATATTTATTCACATATGCATGAATCTTCAATTCTTTTTCCATTAAGAGTACGGTTAGCAAGATATGGTGTCATGGATTCTGATTAGGTCTGCAACCGAATTGAGTGGTCCTGAATCCCGAGCTTGATGAGGCCTGATTCATGAGTCATGTGCTGGCTTAATTATGTAGACATAATACCTCTAGATTATTACGTATAAGTAATTGTGTAGATGGATAGTATTTACCCAAATTAGCCATACTTGCGAGTCTGCCTGAGTTTGGTAGGTTCAGAGTAGCCATTTTTATGTGGTTGGCTTCAATATAGCCTATGACAAGCAAAGTTTCAAAAGAGTTCTGAACTACCAAAGTACTATGACGATCATTACTTGTACGAAATTAATGCTAAATCTGATGGGAAAAAGGGATAAAAATTAAGGTTCATCATTTTCGCTGGTGTGATTGTTATTTTTTTATTACTACTATCAATTGAATTCTTGCATTACTCAAATGAGAGAAGTTCCTTTAGGCCTTGAATCCTTTTATCTTTTCTTGCAGGACGTTGCAACAAAAATAATGGCGTTTTCACAGCAAGGGCCAAGAGCTGTGTGCGTCTTGTCAGCTAATGGTGCCGTCTCTACTGTGACACTTCGTCAGCCCTCAACTTCTGGGGGTACAGTCACATATGAGGTATGAACACTTTGTGATATGCCAATTCTTGCAAAGTTATGAGCTGTCTAGTAGATGAGTAATAAGACTTTTGATCTTTCTGAAGGTTCTAGAGTCACTAAGGTTTAAATGTTCTTGTATATTTGGAGTGAGTAATGTTTGTAGCTATGAGGAATGAGGATATGCCTGAAAACTGAGCCCAGTTAGTATCATCGACTTCGGAGCCATCTCATGAATGGTTGGTTGATGCTTGCCGTTTATCTGAGGCAAATGCGAAGGGCATTCGTATATATGTTAGCCATCGTAAAATTCAACTTAGAAAATATAGGTTGCAGAAAAAAATCAACATGTGTTGTGTTTGTGGTAATTTTTGTCCAGAAGTTCTGCACACAGACTTTTGTGTGCTTGTATGCATACCATACACAGCGTGACACACATTTTATGTATGTTGCTCTACGTATTATCCTTCTGTTTTCTTTTTAGTTAAAATGTTTGACTGTTCTTTCTTCTTTGAAACTTCTTTTTTCTTTTTTACTGATAATAATAAACAGTTTCTTTTCTTGTGGATTGCGACTTCTTTAGGGACGGTTTGAGATTATATGTCTCTCAGGTTCTTACTTGCTCACTGAAATTGGTAGCTCCCGAAACCGAAGTGGCGGTCTGAGCGTCTCCCTTGCTAGTCCTGATGGTCGTGTCATTGGTGGTGGAGTAGGAGGGATGCTTATTGCAGCAACCCCTGTTCAGGTAGTAACTTGTTCATTGCTTTTGCTTTCGGTTCTTGTGTTTGCTCAGTAAATCTTTTTCATCCCTATCAATTGGTAGTTAATATTGTCAACGGGAAAAGAATTTTATGGGGTTAGTGCTGTTTTCTTTACAAGTATTGTTACTATGACATGACCGTAAATGGTCTTCAGATAGAGTAGCGACTTCACCAGAACAGAAACATGCCAGCATAATTTTTAGCTATTACTACTGCCACAGAAAACATCACGTTGGTCGTCTGAACAATAGGAGTAGACATAAATAGACGAGAAAATGTCTTATAAGAGTTACCATTTTTCTTCCTTCGCCTCCTTTGTTAAATTTGAGGCTGAAACACATGGTGGATGATTCCAGGTGATATTAGGTAGCTTCACATGGGGTGGTTTGAAGACAAAGAACAAGAAAAAGGAAGCCGTAGAAGGTGTCACAGACTTGGAACATGAGACAGTTGACAATTCAGTTACACTAAACAGCATTCAACCAGATCAAAGTCTTAGCCAAAGTGCTTCATTGGCCGCGTGGCAGGCATCACAGCCACTGGATATGCATAACAGTCATGTTGACATTGATTTGATGCGAGGGTAACTATTTCGTTTACATGTTCATTGTGTGTAAATTTCAGTTTCATTGCTAGTTACATTTATTTTTCTTTGAAGCATCAATGACGGAAAACAGAAGCCAGATGATTGTGGGCTTCGATGATTCTAACTTCATTTATCCATGATAGACATTGGGAATGTACTATATTTATTTAGTTTAATCAAAATTTAGTTTGAAATTGAGCATTCATGATTTCAATTTACCCATTCATAGTTTCGATTATTTCAATTCACTTTCATCTGTAGGTATAGTAACTTTTATTCTTTGACGATATAAAAACAAGATTCAGATTGAAGTTTCTTTCCTTCATTGGCATACGTGCTTGTAAATTAGGATCACTTATTCTTGATCAACAGTGTTTATGCTTCATGTAGTGAAGGAACGTCTACATTGATCTACGTTGATCTTCTCATTTCCGTAACTAAAGTTCACGTTTCTGATTCAATCAGGATGAACAATGATTAAATTTCTCGTGTTTGACATGTTACGTTGATAGACCTTCTCTTCTGTGTTGTTTTTCATTCCCTCTATTCACCTTTCTACCTCTTCATGTGTTTTCTAAAATTTTGGCCACCGACGGAGAAAAGATGAAACCACTTTTTCCCAACATTGGTTATGCTTTTTGCCGATCTAAGAAAACAGACAGGAACAGGTTGAAAAACAGAAACATGTGCACCACAAACATAAGACAGAACATAAGAAATAGATTAGAACAAATGAACCAAGGTAGACAGATACAAAAAGTAACTAAGCATCGGAGTCTCGGACCATGTGATATCTAAGCCACCCTATTGTTTCTGAGCAACGCTCAATGCTTTCCAAACAACCTTTGAGGTGTCAACAATGTTGTTAGCACACGGTGGTTGGTAGTCATGATCGACGTCAGATATCCCTCAGTCGGGTCACACTCATCCACAACCATGGCCACCACACTGCGCTGGTTACCGCTAATGGTGATGTTGTGAAGGCACCTTCCTCCATTGTTGGACCATCCAGTTGGCAATGCCGCAACCGTTTGTTGTTGTTTACTTGTGCTCGTGTGGGAAGCGTTTGATTTATCAAAGCATTTGAGGGGTTGTATATCTATATATACAAGTCCATGTTTCGTACTTTCCCGTAAACAAGATAAGGTAGTACACGATTTGGTATGTTCACAAAACCAGAAGTCATTGCTATATATTGACGTCTATAATATACATAACATTTTACACAACACATTACACACAGATAGACATAATGCAACAAGCTAGCTAGCTAGACACATCACACTAATTTAACTAAGCATCGGACCATGTAATATCTAATCCTCCCCAGTTGTCCTTGGGTACACCCATGGCTTTCCAGACAGCTTTTGAGGCGTCAACGATGTTGTTTGGACAAGGAGGTTGGTAGTCATGATCTGCATCACATCCCTCAGTAGAGTCACACTCATCCGCCACCATAGCCACCACACTGCGCCCATTACCACTAATGGTGATGTTGTTATGGCACCTTCCTCCATGGTTGTACCATCCAGTCGACAATGCAACAACTGGTGTGTTATCATTGTGGTACTTGTTGTCACATTCTGATGGACTGCCTCCATCACCATTTTTCTCGAAACTGTTAAGAGTGAGGTAGGCCTTGGTTCTGCCGGACAGTGGTGGTGAACATGTGTAGGTTGTGTACATTTTGCCGGCCTTACAGCAATCAGAGTCATTCTCCTGGTTGCATTATGTCCAGGAGGGGCCTTCCTTCATCTAATTCTGCCGCTTGGACGACATTGTTGCGCTTCAGTGAGCAAGCAAATTGCTGAAAGGAGAACGACTAGTAGAACAATGGACCCTTTTGAGAGAATCGCTAACTTCATTTTCTTTCTGTTTCTCTCTCTCTCTAGAGTTGTTGTGTGGGATATGGTTGATGCATAACAGCGTTTGAGGGTAGCATATATAGCAATTCCCTATTACCAAAATAACAATCAAATTTCAACATATGATTTGCTACGCTGTTATGTATTAGACTCCAAAAACGTAATGCAATCGTTTTAAGCATCAAAATCTTAATTAATTAGAGCTAAAACAAATCTTTGAACCCATTTACTGCTATGACTATAATAGTGTCCTATATAGTTACTGAGAATTTTATATAATTATCAGTAACGAAATCTTGTTTAATTGTTTGGACTATTCTTCACATAATGATGACTGTTAGTATGGTTCTGAACAATATTGTAATAAGAGTTGATATTGTCTGGTAGTGATTGTCACACTCCTATTTTCTTTTCTGCAATCCTTGTTTTAGTCACTACTCTCTTTGATTTATTCAATCCAAAGATAAGAAGGAAAAAAAAAAAGAAAAAGGGAGGAGTACACTGAGAAAAGGGGAACGCAAGATCACTTCACGTATTTACGAAGAGAAATGAAGATTACAATCTTAGTTGTTTGTTCAGGTTTGCCATTGTTCAGAGGATGAAGCTCCAGTTTTTTGCAAGGCTTCATGAACTGTCAAACATAATTTGCTGAAAACCTCACTTTTCATGGCGTGAAACCTCACTTTTATTTTAGGACATAAAGCCAAGTTATTCATGTACAATCATCTAGGGGTGGGCATGGGTCGGGTTGGGCCCAAATTTGGAGGAACGGGACAGGATCCATTTTAAATTGCAACGGGGCGGGCCGGGCTGGATAATGAAAATTTTAAATTTGGAACCGGACCTAACTCAGCCAGTTTGAAACGGGCCGATTCGGATTGGGTCCACGGGTCCAATAACATATATTTTTTTTTCTTATAAGGCCATGCAAAGTCCTTTCCCCATCAATGTGTGATTCATTCTCAACACGTCACCTCATGTGTGGCGAATTTCAAGCCTTCCATGTGAACAACACAATGAGGTGTCGTGGAGCATGTGTGGCCATTTGGCTTGACATGTAAGGCAAGTTACTCTGATATCATGAAGAAATGGGTTTCCACCATAAAAACCAATTGGCAATATGGGGAGTACCCCAATCTCTTATAAGTTCTTCTAAGGTATCTCCCTTCACCAATGTGAAACTCTTTTACCATCACATTCTCACATTTTTTAACCTCTTGTAATAAAAAGGCAAGTATGCCTTGACATGAAAGAAAGAAAAACCAAAAAGAACAGCTGCTTGAAGGTATGATATAAGACCTAGATAACGAACTAAAACAAAACAGAAGTCGAGTGATATGTATATGATTATGTATTATAACTTTAATAATTTACAATAGACAAAGTATAAGAAAAACAGTTTAAATATATTGACTTCTTGAATAGTATAGTACTTGTAACATATTATAGAACACAATTCACAACAACCATACACGCAATGCAACAAGTAAGACGTAAATTAATTAATGTAACTAAGCTTCGGACCAAGTGATATCCAGGCCGCCCCATTGGTCTTCAGGCACACCCAAGGCTTTCCAAACAGCTTTTGAGGCATCAACAATGTTGTTAGGACAAGGAGGTTGGTAATCATGATCTGCATCACATCCCTCAGTAGAGTCACATTCATCCACCACCATGGCCAACACGCTACGTCCGTTACCATTAATTCTGATTTGTTTATGGCACCTATCTCCGTTGCTATACCATCCAGTGGACAGTGCCACAACTGGTGTGTTGTCATTGTGGTATTGGTTGTCACATTCTGATGGACCGCCACCATCTCCACCTTTCTCGAAACTGTTAATGGTGAGGGTGGCCTTGGTGCTCCCAGACAATGGCGGTGAACATGTGTAGGTTGGGTACATTTTGCCCGGCTTACAACAATCAGAATCATTTTCCTGGTTGCATTGTCCAGGCGGAGCCTTCCTTCCTCTGATTTTGCCGCTTGGACGACATTGTTGAGCTTCAGCGACCAAGCATATTGCCGAAAGAAGAATTACTAGAAGGACAATGGACTCTTTGGAAATGAAACTCTTCATTTTCTCTGTTTCTCTCTATCTCTCTAGTTGTGCTCTTGTGATGAATATGCTTGGTTTGATGCATAAAAGAAATTGTGGGTGGGTATATATAGGAACTTTCGAACCATATTATCCTTGGATGTTTGCTGAATATTGACAAAATTAAATTCTGACACTGAAGAAAGCTAATTAGTTTCTTTACAACTTGGTTTTGCCAGGACGCAACACTTTTCAAATTCAATATAGGATAATATATATACACACTCCATCAACATAACGGCAACGTAAAAATAATTTTGGAGGAACATACTAAAGTATTCAAAGTTTCCAAATCCTGTTTAATTATGTGCATTTTCTAAAAATAAAAGTTTTAGGGTTAAAATTCAGAATTCTTTGTTAATCTCACAAGACTCACATGCACTAGGAATACTTTAATTCTTCTTGGAGGAGAATGTAGGAAACAAATCCGAAACAAACCTTTAGTCCACAAGACAGAAAACTAACTTAGAAACTAACACAAATTTTTAACTGGAATAGAAAAATCAAGAAGTTTTCAACTGGCAAATTGGAAATCTGAAACCGGCACGTAGCATTTTTAACCTGTCAAGCTTGTTTCTGAAGGAGGTTGGAGTTCGACAAAATCACTTGGCAATGGGGAATAAGTCTGTTACTTTATAAGCACATGTACCGTCCCTTCTTTCTCTTGATGTGGGATTCATACTTCCAAATGCCCGTCATGCGCATGTAATGATTTTTCAAGCCAAATAAGTGGGCAACACAAATTCGGATAACATGGAGCCAGTGGCGGATCCAGGAATCTTATCCCAAGGGGTCGCAGTGTAAAAGTTCAAATAAAAATTTAGGATGGAAAAACATATTGAAAATGAAATCATAGTACTTTCATTCATAATTCATAATGGAAACAATATTACAAACTATAATTGTCCACGACGAGGTTTCATATTTTGAAAACGAAGCATTATAGCTTCATTTTCAATACAAGCAAAAATATCTCTCTCAATATAAACAAGCAAGCTATCACTCAACCATTGATCTCCCATTTTGTTCCTAAGTGGACCCTTAACAATATTCATGACAGAAAATGCTCTCTCCACTGAAGCAGTTGCAACTGGTAAAACTAAAGACAATGTAATGAGCAAATATACATAATTGAATACTTGATGCATCCTTGTCTCCACCATTTTTTTTGCAAGATCACCAATCCCATCAAATTGAGAGAAATCACTACTGGAACACACATAATGAATATAAATCTCAAGTTGATCTTCAAGTGCCAAACGATCTTCATCCGAAAAGTCTTGAGGATAAAATTGAGCAAGACGAAGTAACTTTGGTTTATCAAAAGCTACAAATGAATCTTTCGGACTCAAACATGCCATACAAATAAGCAACTCGGTATTTACCTCATTAAAGCGATCCTCTAACTCCGTAATTTGCTCATCAATGACATAAATAAAGAGCTCCACACGATAATGATGACGATTTGTCTTTATTGGAGAATAACGCCTTGACCTCCCTGGAAGTATAAATGCCTCTTCCATGTTAGGAACATCAATATGATGTTTTTCACAAAAAGAAGATACTTCATCAACCAATGCATCGAACCCATTATTCCTCATCCAATATAGCTTTTCCTTGCATGATTTCACTAAAGCCATTGCATTCACAATTTCTTGATATTTCCTTTGCAATGCTTGTGACAAATCATTTGTGAGTCCCAATATGACTTTCATCAAGAAAAGGTGAAACACAAACTCAAAAGTAAGTATCACTCTCATTAACGTATTTGCTTCACCCGCACTTTCATTGGGATTATCATCAATAACCATTTGAAGCACATGAACCACGGATGAAAACATAGAAATGATGCTAATCAAGGTACCATAGTGTGAGTTCCATCGTGTGTCACCGGCACGTTTGAGACTTGTTTCTTGATTTAAGCCTCGCCCCGTTATAAGACAATCATTTTCAAAAGCTATCACAAGCTCTTCTTGAAGTTGCCCTTTAAGTGAATCACGCCGCTTACAAGATGCTCCAACATGATTAACCACATTATTAGCCGTTGCAAAAAAAGAGGCAATGTCTATATTCTTCTTTGCTACGGCAACAAGAGCTAGTTGAAGTTGATGAGCAAAGCAATGAACATAATATGCACAAGGTTGTTCTCTCAATATCTTTGTTTTAAGGCCATTCAACTCACCTCTCATATTGCTAGCACCATCATAACCTTGTCCTCGTAGCTTGGAAATGCTCAAACCGTTGCGAGAAAACAATGTGTCAATAGCATCCTTTAGTGAACTTGAAGTAGTGTCGGTAACATGTTGGATACCCACAAATCTTTCAATTACATGCCCGTTGTCATCCACATAACGCAACACCATAGCCATTTGCTCTTTCACAGACACATCACGTGCTTCATCCACCAATATTGAAAAGAATCTATCTTTTAGACCATCCATGATAGCATCAAGTGTTTCAATGGCACATGAATTCACAATTTCTTTTTGAATGGAAGGAGCTAGTAATTTGAGATTCCCCGGAGCATTTTCCATCACAACTTCTCTAACTTTATCATTATTATCTGCAAGGAATTGCAATAACTCCAAGTAATTTCCCCTATTGCTTGAAGTGGCACTTTCATCATGGCCACGAAAAGGAAGACCTTGTCGCAATAAAAACTTAGTGCACTTGATTGAAGCAATCAAGCATGTGCGATAAGCCTTACGAGCTTGGTCAGAGTGTTTGCTCACTGCCGTTTCAATATGTGTAGCTTGATTCATCAAATTTGTAGCAGCTTCTCTAGCCTTATTATGAACACTCCCAACCGGTCCAACATGCATCTTAAATCTTTCTCTCCCTTTCTTCCAATTCTTAAATCCATCTCCAGTGAAAGCTTCACTACCCACTTGTTCAAAATTGGTTTTAAAGAGATAGCAATAGAGACAAAATGCCGCATCTTTAGATACACTATACTCCAACCAATCAAACTCATCAAACCATTGGGGAATGAAGCGTCGATTAATTCCCGACATATTAGTTATTGGGAAATTATGACCTCTAGGTTGACAAGGTCCTTTTTGTAGATATAATCTTCGGACCTCATCTCTCATATTAGCGTCATAATCTATTATTCGAGTTCTTAATCCAGGATCCGCTTGAAGATTACCCAAAACATCATCTAACTGACTTTGTCTTGAACTTGGAGTTCTTGAACTACCAACAGTATTTGAACTATCAACATTATTCGAACTACCCGAACCCGATGATGACTTTCTCTTAAAAAACCGTTCCATAATAATGCTACATATACAAAATATTCAAAATAAATACTCACAATATAAACAAACCATAAACATAATCAAAATAAATATGAATTGGATTTCAATTAAATTAAATATCTCATCTTGCATTCTACATATACAAAATAATGAAAATAAAAACTCACAATATAAACAAACCATCAATATAATCAAAATAAATATGAATTGAATTTCAATTAAATTAAATATATTCTACATATACAAAATATTCAAAATAAATACTCACAATATAAACAAACCATAAACATAATCAAAATAAATATGAATTGGATTTCAATTAAATTAAATATCTCATCTTGCATTCTACATATACAAAATAATGAAAATAAAAAATCACAATATAAACAAACCATCAATATAAACAAACCATCAATAAAAACAAACCAATAAAAACTCACAATATAAACAAACCATCAATAAAAACTCACAAAATAAATATGAATTGAATTTCAATTAATTAAATATATTCTACATATACAAAATATTCAAAATAAATACTCACAATATAAACAAAGGGAGGAGATGGAGTTGGAGCCGCCAGCAGGGGAGCAGCAAGGGAGGAGATGGAGTTGGAGCCGCCAGCAGGGGAGCAGCAAGGGAGGAGATGGAGTTGAGGGTTTGGGGGCAGCAGCAGCAAGGGAGGAGAGGAGTTGAGGGTTTGGGGGGATTGAGTTAGGGTTGGAGGAAAAGAAATTGGGGCTTTTGATTGTATAGAAGTCGGGTAGGAAGGCTGGGATTGGGGGGGGACACGGTGGGAATTTCTTTTTTTTTTTTTTGTTCGGCCTGGCCCAAAACGACGCCGTTTTGGCCAGGTCATTTAAAAAAATTTCTTGGGCCAAAACGACGCCGTTTTACCCGTCTGTTTTGAAAAAAAAGAAGCGCGCGCGAGCGCTGCTTCTTCTTCCTCTTCCTGCCGAGTCTTGGTTCAGGATTTTTGTCGAACAGTTGGCGTGCGAGTCCGACCCCGACGACCCCAGCTCCAAGAGGTCGCATATGGGAGCTTCAAGGTTGTTTCCATGGTTTCCAAGGGGTCGTGCGACCCCGACGACCCCACTGTGGATCCGCCACTGCATGGAGCACGTGCGGCCGTTGGGCTATAATTTTTTTTTTTCACAGTGCGATTTATAATAAACCATAGTTTTGGGTATGTTGTAGAAAACAAATGAACTTATATTGATATTGAACCTGTAGTAATTTAGTCATGGTAAATTACAAAAATAAAGGAAATAATAGAACTCAACAACTCATGAGTATAATCAAACCATATATGAAACATATGTCAAGATAAACAAGGGGACCACTGACTTATGTTAATCATAATGACTCTTACAATTAACCACAAACTTATTAGTTAAACTCAAGAAAACATTATATATGAAATGGTGTATAAGTACTTCAAAATTACAAACTGACCAAGACAATTGCTGGCATTGTAAACTAGGGAACTTCATTAGAGAGCTTCAATGGTACTAGGCTACCAGCATTGCTCCCACATTTGGTCTCCTTTAATACATTTCTATATCCTTTATTGCTTCTGCATTACCAAACCTTTCATGAAAATCATGAAATAACAAAAAATGCATACTGTACATATCTGTAACGATGTTTGAAGCTACATCAAAGCATAAATATGAATCATTAATATGAGTAAGGATATCATACCTCAATCCCACATTCAAACGTGATCAAGGCATGGTACCAAACCCATGCTTGTGACATGTCTTTGGAAGGCTGTAACATGTTGGGCCTTTGCCAAGGCATGGTACCAAGATGTTCTATCTCAATGACCTTTTGTTTGGGTGGATATTTAATATTGGGCTCAATGTAATAGAGTCCAGGAGTGCAAAGGTCTTTTTGTGATTGGGCTGGAAGAGGCGGTAGCCCATGAAGGATTTAAATATCATTCTTGGCAACTAAATAGGTAGCAAGCCTATAATGAAAGTGACAAGGTATAGATGGCAGTTCACCCTCATCAAAAGTACTTTTCTATGACATAAGTAGGTAAATAACAAAAGAGGTAAATAACAAAAGCAGGTGATGACCCACCTTGCTCTATAAGCCACCACCAAAAGGGAAAGCCTGGACACTCGGGCTAATGAAGGCTATAAAAGCAGCAAGGGATGCAAGTAGAGAACTCTCTCAACACACTCAAATCAGAACTCAACAGCAAAACCTAGTTTGTTCACCCCTTACCTTTTTCAATTGCAGAACCACCATAGAAAGCTCTTTTTTGTCAGTTTTTAGAAGCTCTTGTTGGGTTTTATGGCTCAAAATTAGGATGATGCAAAAAATTAGGTTTGTGTTGCCTATTTGGTTTTGGTGTCCTATTTGGGTTTGGATTTTGACTTCTTAGTGGTGGAGAGATTTTGTTAATTAGCTACTTGATTAGGATTTAGATTTACTTCCTATTAGGATTCTTATTGTAACCTAAGTCCTATGCACTATAAATATGACCTTAGGTTAGTGAATTTTGTATGGGTTATTCGTGTGGCAATTTGGTGAGAGTCAATTTGTGAGTTAGAGAGCAATTTGGGAGAATCTGCTTCGTTAGTTTTGGGTTCTCTACTCAATTGGTTTAGGGTTTGTAATTTGTGGGATTTGGGTTATGAGAGTTTAAACACTCTTTTATAATCTCTATTTGTTTAGTGAAATTCACTCGCCGTGCTTCACCCGTGGACGTAGGCTTTACACCAAACCACATAAATCTCTTGTGTTAGTTTGAGAGTTTTTGTTTTAGCTTTCACTTACGACGTTGATATTGGTACTTTGTTAGAATTCGCTTCTGTTTGCGCATAAAAGTTCAATAAGTGGTATCAGAGTCAGGTTTCGGCTTGGGTTTTGCTTGGCAATCACTTATGAAGCCTTTTGTGTCGTTGGTGAAAGTTGATATTGAAAAGTTCGACGGCAATGACTTTGTTATTTGGCAATTGAAGATGCATGCTTTGTTAGTTCAACAAGGGATTTTGAAAACACTAAAAGGTGTGAAGACCTTGCCAAACTCGTGGACTGATGAGGAAAAAGAAGACGTTATGGAGTGGGCACTTGGAGCAATCTTTCTGACTTTATCTAATGAAGTCTTGCTTGAAGTTGGTAATGTCAAATCTGCATTGGAGTTGTGGCTCAAATTGGAGAGCTTCTTTATGGCCAAATCTCTTGCTAAATGGTAGTATTTGAAGAAAAGTTTGCATACTCTTTGTATGGATGAAGGTATGTCAATTCATAAGCATGTTGATGAATTCAATAAACTTATGATGGATTTGAAAAGTGTGGACGACCAATTTAGTGATGAGGATTATGCAATAACTTTGTTGTGTTCTTTATCTCCTTCGTATGAACACTTTGTTGATACCATGCTATTTGGTAGAGAAAGTCCTAGTTTGGAAGATGTTAAAGCCGCTTCTAAAAAGCTAAAGAATAAAGTGTCTGATTCACAAGATGAAGCTTTGGTAGTTCAAGGAAGGAATAAGGAAAGGGAAAACTTGGAAAGAACACTTGTAGCTACTATTATAATGAGGGTTGTTGGAAAGTAGATTGCCCTAAACTCAAGGGCAAAAAGAAGCCGTTTAATAAGTCTTTTGCTAGTGTTGGTACTCAAACTCCTTGGGTGGAGTGCAATTCGCACTTTTTGTTCATATGTTCAAGCTTTTGCTTGGATTTTGTTTCATATTTGGTAGTTTCCGTGATAGAATTTGTTGGAGAAGGCATTGGAGGAAATTTCAAGTTTGAAGACTTTTGGAGTCTAGGTGGAGATCAGTTTCGAAAGAATTTGGTGCACGTTTGCATTTGTATTTTGGTATCCCAAATTTGAAGTTTGTATTTGATTTGGAAGTTTGCTAATATCTCGCCTAGGTGGAGATTGTTAGGTTTTCTGGCTCAAAATTAGGATGATGCAAAAACTTAGGGTTGTGTTACCTATTTGGTTTTGGTGTCCTATTTGGGTTTGGATTTTGACTTCTTAGTTTGTTTCCTTGGTGGAGAGATTTTGTTAATTAGCTATTTGATTAGGATTAGGATTTACTTCCTATTAGGATTCTTATTGTAACCTAAGTCCTATGCACTATAAATAGGAGTTTAGGGTTAGTGTATTTTTGTGGCTCATTTGTGTGGCAATTTGGTGAGAGTCAATTTATGAGTTTGTGAGTTAGAGAGCAATTTGGGAAAATCATCTCCATTAGTTTTGAGTTCTCTACTCGTTTGGTTTAGGGTTTGTTTTAGTTTTGGGTTCTCTACTCGTTTGGTTTAGGGGTTGTAATTTGTGGAATTTGGGTTGTGAGAGTTTAAACACTCTTTTGTAATCTCCGTTTGTTTAGTGAAAATTCATCATGTTAGTTTGAGATTGTTTGTATTAGCTTTCGCCTACGACGTTGATATTGGTACTTTGTTAGAATTCGCTTCCGTTTGCACATAAAAGTACAACAGCTATGCTACCTTTCCCTTTGTTGTAGTATTGAATCCCTCCAGTAAACCTTGTTTATATTTCATTTTCCAAGACTATTGTCTTTGTAAAATATAAGAAGAAGTGGCTGCAAGAAGACAAACCTTGCCTGACAAGGTTGTAATCTTGCCTGAGTCTCCTTTATTTGTCTTTATATAAAGTAGATTTGTCGTTTATGCATCGTTAATTAGACCTATATCTTTTTCAACTACTTTCGTTCAAGTTTTGTCCATCATTAATCTTGCCAAACTAACCACTCTTGTTTCCTTCTTGTTAGCTCAAACTGATAACTAAGGAACTAACTTGAATGACCTTGAATTCCTTTATAAATGAACATATGGTATTATAAATAAAAGTCCTTGATCAAAAGGCAAGAAAAGAATTTAGTATAGACTTAACCCATCTGTGAACAATCCTTATGAACTAAAGAGTTTAAGTGATTTGTGGCGCAAGTAAACAATTAATTTAATAACCAAGAAGACAATATGTTCAATAAAGAGAACAGTGGCACGTTCAGACTTATATTAGTTTTGATTGTGAGCCTCATGGCCTAACAAAGGCCCCACAAAGGCACCATTCAAACTAATGACAAACTTATATTGCAGAAAACCAAGCAACTTTGCCTGATATACAAGACAAGGGGAGTTATGCGAGGGTCAATCTAGCCCGAACACATTCTCTTTAACTTTGTCTTGAACTTTCAGATATTTGATGTCCATTAGCCTCGATGCTTCTGATCTTGTTTAGGTACCTTAGAACTTTCTTTCCTGCATTCCAATATGCCCCACCAGGATTCGATTGAAATCTCTTAAAGACACTCAATGCAAAAGCCATGTCTAATCTAGGGCAAACCAATGGTTTCTCTTGAACTATTCCTTACAATTTCAATGCCTAAGACAAAATGTGCTTCACCCAAATCCTTCATGTCAAAACTGTTGGGCAACATGCTTTGGTTTCATTCAATAATTGGACATTTGAACTTGCAAAAAGTATGTCATCAACATATAGTACCTTGAAAATGAGACCTGATTTTACCATCTTAAAATAGATGCAGTTATCAATTTTATTCTCAATTAAGCCAAATGAAGTCATTATTTGATCAAATGTCTTGTACCACTGTCTAGAAGCCTACTTAAATCCATATATAGACTTGTTGAGTTTACATACAAAACTTTCCTTACCCCTTTCAGTGAATCCTTGTGGCTGTTTCATGTAAACGGTTTCATCAAGACTGCCATTTAAAAAGACAGTTTTGCAATCCATTTGATGCAATTCAAGATTAAAATGAGCTGTAAATGCAATGATGATTTTGAAAAAGTCCTTGGTTGATATTGGAGAAAAAGTTTTTATGTAAGCTAAACCCTAATTCTGTGTGAAACCTTTGGCCAATAATCTGGCTTTATGTCTCTCAATATTTTCCACTTGAGTCTCATTTGGTTTTGTAAACCTATTTGTTCCTTATAGGCTTCATGTTATTGGATCCTTCAACTAATGTACTCCAAACACCATTCTTTTCCATTGAGTTTAATTCTTCTTGCATGGCAACATACCATACTTGTGAACTTTCCATGGCTTCTTTGTAGCTAGTTGGATCATCATCATCACCAAAGTCATATTCCACTTCAGTAAGATAAGTCACACAATCACTTGACAGTGTAGGCCTTCTGGTTCTTTGTGACTTTCTGAGTGATGCAACTGGTGGGACAACTACTGTAGGATTTAATGGTACTTTAGACTCATTTTGAATTGGTACTAGTTGCTGAACTAAAGGTTCCTGAGAAACGAGAACTGGTTCAATGTCTTGTGTGGTATCTTGTTGTCCAAGGACCTCTTTATGGCTGTGTAAATGAACTGTTTGATGCAATGGTTGTTGGGATGGACAAAACTACTGTATGATCGGTAGAAGCATGATCCATCTCTTCCATTTGTTCAAAAACACAACTATTTCTTGAATGGGAGTATAGAGATCTAGAATCTTTAATGAACTTTGCATTGTTTCTCTCAGCCAACCTAGTGTGGGAATTAGGGCATAGACGATTGTGGCACATCTCAATGGAAAGAATGCTGAGATTGGTGAAAAATGTGTTACCAAGTCTAAATTTCAATAATTTTGAAAAATATGTTGATTGTTTTAGGGGAAAACAGTTACTCCTGTTAAAAACCAGTTCAACTAGAAGTATTGATCTTTTAGAGTTAATCCATACGAAGATGCAATGTTGAATTCCAGCAGACCTAGATGCATCTCATTTTGTTGTTTCAATGTCTTAAAATTATTCCTATTCAACTTCTCAATGTTCATGAGATTAAGCATGTTAAAACCTGTGCGACATGATTTGTTTCGAAGATTCATGAGTTTTGACAAAGAAAAGAAACTAAAGATTCTTTGTCACTCAAAAACTATAGAACCAGTTACACTTTTGAGCAAGAAACTGTCTATATATTCCAAGGTTCTAAAAAACGCTAGGCGCTAGTCGGACGGCGTGCTAGCGCCTAGGCGGCTAGGCAGGGTCTAGGCGGATTTAGGTAAATTTCTTGTATATCTTGTAAATAAGTGCATACTGATACTTACAAAAAATTATACTTGTATGAAATCCATATAAATTAGTTAAATTTATTTTATAGTAGATGATTAAACATTGAGGAATACGTTATTTAAAAAAAAAAAGTATACATATCTAACATAAGAGTATAATATAGGCTAATCTTATTCTGATCTTAAAAAGAAAAATAATAAAATAATATAATGCAATATGTTGTGAACATTCCTAGTTTAAGTATGATTGTGTAAATCCTAGATTAGATTTGATTCTAGTTATCCTTTATTATTACAACTTGTATTACTTGGAGAAGAAGGAATATCTTCTCTCCCTTTACTACTATAAATAAAGGCACGATGTAGGAGGGATAATAACACACATTCCCCTACAATTCTACAAACACACATCTTTCTTCCCTCTCCCTCTGCCGCCGGCCCTATTCCTTTGTCAGATAAAAATAGATCACAACACGTTATCAGCACGCTCCTACCACTGCGCTTAGGAATCTGACGTTGGAGAATTTTTTTTTTCTGCATCAAACCAGTTCATCCATATCATCACTCAATCAGGTTCTTTCCAAACAACGGCTTTTAACTTGATATTTTGCAAACCCTGATAGCATGAACATTCACCATGATTCATGACCCAACTTTACGTTTAACGTATTTTAGATTCTACATAAATTGTGTATGCCTCATAACCAAAATTGCTGCAATTATGTGAATTTGATATTTGCCATGAATTGAATCTTACATATGTACATGCATTGAAACTATTATTTGCATATGCATCAAAGTAAATATGTGATTCATTGAATTATATATGCATATAATTATATTTGAATTGAAAAAAAACATATCGGGAATTCTAGGGCTAATTCGAACCCATGCCACTAGGTCCGTAGCCTGCGATGGCCCAGCTCGTTTTCCTCACCAGGCCTGCAGCCTGCATCGATCCTCCGACCCAAAGACCACGGCTGGAGCTTCTGCTCCTCGCCCAAACCCTTAACCCCGACACCCATCAGGTGTCGCCACCAATCCATCACCGTGCTGCACGGCCTACAACCGTGCCTAGCCTCCTCAAACGACCTGTAGATCGTCTACGGTGTCCTATGGCCAAAGATTTTCTTGAATCTCGTCGGAATTTCTTTGAAATCCTGATTTGCTTCATAGGGTTTTTGATAGCACGACGAGATTTCGTCAATCTCTATTCTCATTTAGGTCACACGAGTTTTGCCGAACCTTAGAGCCCCGAGGACAGTCGCCTGAAGCGACGCCGGCATCCCTCCGGTTCAATTTCGACACCTAGCGCCGTTGGGGTGTCTTGGTTCCCTACAACCCGAGCCCTAGTGGGCTCCTATTCCTCGGCTCGTACGAAAAAAAAAACGAAAAAAAAAAGCAAAACAATTTTTTTTTGTTTTCTGGGCTCGCCTGTAGCGGCCCAGCCCGAAAAAAAAGAGCAATTTTTTTTGTTTTGGTTTCTTTTGGGCTTGCTTGAAGCAGCCCGTGTGAGAAAAAAAAAATTTAGGTATGCCCGTGGCAACCCACTCCTCTTTGCTCCCCTCCCCGTGAGCCTGAAGCTCACCCATGACCCACCCGTGGGTTCTTGGCCTATATTTTTAGGCCCCGAGACTTCATTATTTATTTATTTTTTAAATAATTTGGGTTTTCATATTTTCCCCACATTCTTAAGTTGGCCTGAAGTCCAAATAAATTCATTCAATTATAATTATACACCTAAAAGTTATATTTCTTGCATATACTTGTTGCATATTTGTTTGCATATATATTTGCGTTTGCCTGCAGGAATATATGAACCTGAAGTTCATAATTACTTTGAAACCTGAAGTTTCTTATAAACATGCCTTGTTTGAAAACGTGAAGTTTTCACTTAAACATATCACCCATGAAACCCGAAGTTTTTCATGCAAAATTAAACCAATACATGTCTATTAGAACCTGTATGTTCTACTCCTATGTGAATGGATTGATTTTTTTCCATTACATTAACCACATCTTGTCCATCTATTTTGTGATAGGAACATGTCGAATTTGAACAAACTCGACTTCACCGCTTTAGAGGTCTCTGGAAGGAACTACCTCAAGTGGGTTCAAGATGTGAAACTCCACCTCACTGCAAAGAACTTGCGTCCTGCTATTGAAGAAGCAACAGATGAACCTGTTGGCGAAGCTGAAAAAGCCACTGATATGATCTTCATCCGAAGACATATCCATGACGCTCTGCAAATTGAGTACCTTGCTGAGGAGGATCCACGTGCATTATGGGTCGCTTTGGCTGATCGTTTCAATCACCAAAAGGACATATTCTTGCCTGAAGCAAGACACGACTGGCAGCACTTGCGCTTCCAAGACTTTAAGTCTGTGAATGAATATAATTTTGAAGTTTGTGGAATCCGATCACTTATCAAGTTTTGCAATGAAACTTTGACTGAAGAGGATCTCCTGGAGAAGACCTACTCGACCTTCTCTGCTTCTAATATTGTCCTGCAACAACAATATAGAGCTCAGAAGTTCATCAAGTTCTCGGATTTGATCTCTGTTTTACTTCTTGCTGAAAAGCAGAACCAGCTGTTGATGAAGAATCATCAAGCTCGACCTACTGGGGCTACTGCTGTGCCTGAAGCACATTATAGCACTAATCAGCACCCAAAACGCCAAAAGAGGCGTGGAAGGGGCGGCCAGAAGCCATCCCACCAAGGTCAACAGAGCCAAGGCCCACCCAAGGGAGGAAACAAAGCCCAGAAGCGCCCAAACGTCGTTCCCAAGGCCCCGAACTTCAAGAATAAGGGCAAAGCACCCAAAACCATGGATGACGATATGTGCTATCGCTGTGGTTCAAAAGACCATTGGTCCCGTGTTTGCCGAGCTCCCAAGAAGGTTGTAGATGACTATCATTCTCGTCGTAAGAAGTTTGAATCAAACTTCATGCAAGTGGATGAACCGGAGACTACAAAAATGGAGCTTTGTGACTTTCAGGAGGATACCACTCCTATGGAAGATTAGAATCTTAGACATAGACTTATTTTTTAGTTAAAATAAGACCATTAGGGCCGAATTCCACCTAGTGGCCGAACCCCCCCTTGTTTTTGGTTGATTTTGAACAATTTTCCTTTATGTTTTTGGATTATTAGTTAGCGATTTGTTTTGGATATTAAGTTTTAATCCTTGAATAAATGAAATTATTTTGAATTGATATTTGTTTTTATAAACTTTTATGCATGTGACCGATTCAAATTAATTTTTCATTCTAAGTATGACTAGTGGGAAAGTTAGTTGTCTGGCAGATAGTGCAACCACACACACTGTTTTGCGTGAATGCATCTATTTCACTAACTTCATACCTAAGAATGCACCTCTGACAACCCTTTCAGGCCCATCCAACCTGATTGAAAGATACGGTAAGGCACGTATAATGTTGTCCAATGGTACAATCTTGACCATTGCTGAGGCACTCTATTCTCCACGTTCCGGAAGAACGTTACTCAGTTTCAAGGACATTAGAGATAACAATTACCACGCTGAAACCCACATAGAAAACAAAGTTGAATTTCTGTGCATAACTTCTTATGAATATGGCCAGAAGCGTATTCTAGAGAAGATGGAGCGTATCCCGAGTGGTCTGTATACTACGACCATACGCCCCATAGAATGCCACTATATGGCCGGCCCTACCACAGGGACCGTGCACGAAATTACACTTTGGCATGATCGTTTGGGGCATCCTGGACGAATAACGATGCGCCGTATCCTTAAATCTTCACATGGGCATCCACTAACCCGAAGCTTAGGTTCGATCCATGAAATCGCATGTCAAACATGTTATATGGGAAAGCTTATTACTAAGCCTTCTTATGACAAGATTTGTTCGAATCCTCCTATTTTTCTACAACGGATTCAGGGGGACATTTGTGGACCGATTCAACCTTCATGCGGACCATTTAGATAGTTTATGGTTTTGGTTGACGCTTTCACACGTTGGTCACACGTGTGCTTGTTGTCCATAAGGAACGCTGCACTCTCCAAACTGTTGGCTCAGGTTATCAAGCTCAGGGCTCACCACCCTGATTATCCGATCAAATCTATTCGATTGGATAATGCTGGAGAATTCACATCTAAAACTTTTGATGACTATTGCATGTCGGTTGGGGTTGAAGTTGAACATCTTGTACCCCATGTTCACACCCAGAATGGCCTGGCAGAGGCTTTCATTAAGCGCTTACAAATGATTGCTCGATCGTTGGTCATACGTACCAAGCTCTCGATCGCTGCTTGGGCCATGCAATATTGCACGCAGCAAAGTTGGTCTGCCTGAGGCCTGTTGCGACACAACCATTTAGTGCCCTTCAGTTGGTCATCGGATGCGAACCCGACATATCGCATCTGCGCGTCTTTGGTTGTGCGGTATATGTGCCAATCTCGCCGCCCTAACGTACAAAAATGGGGCCTCAACGAAGGATGGGAATCTATGTCGGATATGATTCTCCTTCGATTATTCGTTACTTAGAACCTTTGACAGGCGATCTGTTTACCGCTGGTTTCACGGATTGTCACTTCTATGAGACAGTCTTCTCGTAGTTAGGGGGAGATAAGAATGTCAACGTTCCTAATGAACGACACGAATTATCGTGGACGACTCCTACTCCTTCACATGTGAAGCCGTTGGCTACAAATGGGTTTTCGTTTGGAAGCGTAATGAGAAGAACGAGATTGTGCGTTACAAAGCTCGTTTTGTAGCACAAGGTTTCTCGCAACGCCCTGGGATTGACTATGACGAAACTTACTCACCCGTTATAGATGTGATTACTTTTCGCTACCTTATCAGTTTGGTAGTTTCCGAAAAACTAGATATGCAGCTGATGGACGTAGTAACCGAGTATCTCTATGGGGATCTTGATACGGAAATTTATATGAAAGTTCCCGAAGGACTTACATTGACTGGTTCAAATATTTCCAAACCCCGGAACACGCTCTCAATTCGGCTGAGGGGTTCACTCTACGGTTTGAAACAATCCGGAAGAATGTGGTATAACCGTCTGAGTGAGTATTTGACTAGTCAGGGATATGTGAACAATGAACTATGCCATTGTGTGTTCATTAAGAAGTCACATTCCGGATTTACGATTGTTGCAGTATATGTCGATGACATGAATCTCATCGGAACTCCTGAAAAGCTTGCGAGAACTGCTTATCACCTGAAGTCGGAATTTGAGATGAAAGATCTAGGTAAGACTCGATACTGTCTCGGTCTCGAGATAGAGCATTGTTCGGATGGAATCCTAGTACATCAATCGAACTACACCCAGAAGGTGTTGCGCCGTTTTAATGAGGATAAAGCGAAGTCTTCGAGTACTCCTATGGTCGTTCGTACGCTAGATGCAAAACGAGATCCCTTCCGTCCGAAGGAGGATGATAAAGAGATTTTGGAGCCTGAAGTTCCTTATCTAAGTGCGATAGGCGCTTTATTGTACTTAGCTCAATGCACTAGACCCGACATCTCCTTCGCTGTTAATCTTTTGGCAAGATACATCAATGCACCAGCACGCAGACATTGGACTGGCGTGAAAGACATCTTCCGTTACCTTAAGGGTACTACGGGTTTGGGCTTGTTCTATCCCTACGAATCCTCGAGTGATGCCGCACCCTATGCTCATCGGGTTGATTCTCGCCTTGTTGGTTATACCGACGCTGGATACTTATCCGATCCGCACAAGGCACGTTCTCAAACGGGTTATGTCTTTACCGTTGGAGGCACCGCAATCTCTTGGAGGTCAACTAAACAGACCTTAGTTGCCACTTCGTCTAACCATGCTGAAATTCTCGCCTTACATGAAGCAACTCGGGAATGCTTTTGGTTGAGAGCAGTAGTTGATAAGCTCATATTTATATATATTTTACATCAAATTCTCTCGTCTTTTCTTAGTTAGTTTCTTATATTTTTGAGTTATTTACTTTGTTTTTGTGTTTTATCAAATTTATCTAGCTAAGAAAATAAAAATAGCATAAGTGTGATTTTATGTAATAAATTCGTGTCAAAACTGTTTAGCTTTTAAATTAAATAAAAAATATATATATATAATAATAATAATTCATTGTTTTATATAAAAGATAGCATTATATATTTATATATATATATATATATATAGATATATATGAAGTTGGGTGGAGTGAGCTGTAAAAGGAAAGATTAGAAATAAGAAAGAAAAGTGCATGCCTCGGTGGTGGACAAAAACAAAAGGAGCTGCATGGCAGCTAGGTGAGTGGAAATAAAAGAAGAATAAAAAAAGGGGCCATAAAATAAAGGTTAGGATAATGGGGAATAAGTGTGCAGGAGAGTGGAAGCTGCCTGGCAGCTGGGAAGAAATAATAAAAGGAGATAAGGGGGAAGAAGAAACCGTGAAGTCAGCACGGGGAGGTGAGTGCGAGGAGCTGCCCTTGGCAGCTGTGCCTTGGCAGCTGGGAGAGCACGTGGAGGAAGCCAGGTGTGCAAGGCAGGTCAGAAAGGATAGGAGGACGAAGGAGCACGGAAGAGGAGACAACAGTTACTTGGGCAGTTGGCAGTCAGCGTGCTGCACGTGGGAGAGCAGCTGGTGCGGAGAGGTCAGTAGGAACCAGTGCTGCCTCGGGCAGAAGCAGGCGCAAGAGAGAAACGTGGAACCTGACGCGAGAGAGAGAAGGGCGCGCGCGGAAGAAGAGCTGCGCAGGAAAAATCAGGGGGGTGCTGCTTGGCGCGGAAAAACAGGGAGCAACGCTGCCCTTTGGCAGCGAGGTCAGAGAGCAGGCGCAGAAGGTGCTGTCTGTCAGGACACGTGCTGGGACAGACCTCAGTTCTTGCAGAGAATAAAAGGCAGCACAGTGGCGCTTAAGCACTCTACTCTCTCGGTTAATTCGTTCCAAACTTATATTTTACTTTCTGTTTTAATTTATAAATAATGTGTAACTAATTTGTTTTGGCTAGAGTTTAATTCAAAACCATGGATATATTTGTAATTTGAATTGATTACCTTCAGTTGTGATTTCTGTGTTGTGATTTAATTTGCTTAACTGCTTGATTGATAACTTATTTTTGTATGTCGATTAAGGATGCATACTTAATTTACATGCATGAATTTGATGCTAGAATATAAGTGAATTTCACCTAATCGTTATGAACTTATATTCACAAGTAGTGAAGGTCGCTTATAAACGATCGCGTTAGGTAAATTCTTGGCATAAGTTTCATGCAATTCATAGTAACAAGTGCCTCGTCAATGCTTATGATTTTCATAAAACTTAATGATTCTTGCTTGTATCTCTATTATGCAATTCATGTAGGGAACTTGTAGGGAATGTTTTGGGTTGTCGTATGCAATCATCCAACCTAATAAAAGTAGGAAAATCTGAAGGTTAATTTAAGCGGACCTAATTAACTTGGGGCGTTGAGAATTTACAATTTATTGAAAGAACAACTGAAAATCAATTTAGGTTGCATATGTGGCATGTGTGGAGAATAATCCTCTAGCCAGTCCGTCATTTATTATTTTACCTTAATTTTATGTTTTTGTCAATTTTGTAATTTATTTAAGTTTAATTTACTTTTCATCAAAAAATCAATCCCCCATTTATTTTAAAGTGTTAGGTTTGTTAGAAATTAATTTAGTTTATGTTTTCTTGAGTTTTGAATTATTTTGAGTCTTTTGATTTGTTTTAGTTTATTTGTTAGTTTTATTTTGAGTGATTCTATTTAAGTGTTTTGAGTCTAGTTTAGTGTTTTAAATTTTGTTTTTACGTTTTTAATTTAATTTTACTTTGGTTAGCATCCCTAGTTAATCCCCGGCCTAGAACGATCCCTACTTATATCATTACTACAATTGTCACAAATAGGGTTTAAATTTGTGCGTTAATTTATTTTCGCATCAAATTTTTGGCGCCGTTGCCGGGGATTAGCAAATTTGCTAATCCTTTTATTTTTGTTTTTGCTTATGTTTATTTGTGTTTGTGTTTGTTACTTTTGATATTTGATTTATTTTTCTTTCTTTGAATTGAGGTACAAATGGAGCAAGACCTGGATTCTACTAGCATTCAAGATCTATTGGCACAGCTCACTGCTCAATTAACTCAGAATGCCGGAAGGACCACAATGCCAAGTGGCCCTACTTTTGATATGCCCTATGAGCAAGGATTTCAAACTCATCAATATCCCCAATTTTCTGCAAATGAAGATGTTTGGGGATATCAAGGCTATAACCAATCAAGGGGCAACATGTTTTCCAACGCTTATAATTCGGATTGGAGAAGTAATTCAGAGTATATGTGGGATGAACCTCAACAATTTCAACAAGGTGGATATTGGCAGCAAGAGGACGTGTTCTATTCAAGATCTATGCAGCCACCACAGCATCCCCCACAACAATTCCAATCGAATCAAAGTATGCCCGTGGATTATAATCAAATGCTTGAAGAATTAATTTCTTCGGTACAGGGTTCACAAAAAGAAGAACAATTGCCTCCATCGGAAGAGTTCTATCAATGGCCATATGAACCACCACAGCAATCTCCCCAATCAAATTCAGGTACGTCTTCGGATAATGACATTTTGAATAAGTTACTAACCTCTTTGACCCAGGACGTAGAAAATCGAAACATGGAGATGCAAAATAAAGCCAACAAGGTGGATGCATTGGAGGAGCAAGTTGGGCAGATTATGGAATTCATGGCACAGATTCGAGATCAAGGTGACATGGAGGATGAAGTTGTCCCAGAACCATCCAAACAGAGCCCGAACATGGATGAATTGCCAATTCAAGAAGAAGATGAGGATGACGACTTGGGCAGTTTAGAAGAATTCTTATCGCAAACCCCCCAAGTCCTTATGTCATCCAACTCAGGTGAGGAGGTTCTAAGTTCAATTCATTCTAACATCGTTCCACCAAATGTCCTTTTTCCTTGCAGGTTTTTAAATCCCAAGGAAGAAGTGAATGAAAAATACGTTGTGGAAGATCTTCCAGAGGTGCAAAATGAGATCCAAATTCTTGGTGCACCAAATCATGTTCCCGATGACGTTGAAACGTTCAAAGAGACTTGCACACCAGGAAGAATTATTCCAGAAAATGAGTTGGCCGGAGAATTTCAAGAATACATCCAGGAGGCTGTGCATGAGACAATCGAGCCTAAAGCAGTTGAGTTTGATGACACGGGACAAGCCACAACCATCATAGTAAACCTGGCCAAGTTCAAAGTCCCGGAAACGTTCAAAGACGTGGTGTTTATAATTGAGTTTGAATGTGACTGTAAGCCATCTTCTCCATTTTTTATTTTAATTTATACTAACTTGTTTTTAATTTTGATGATTCAGGCACCGTCATTAGAACTTAGACCGTTGTCGGATCATTTCAAGTACCACCGTCCGTTCAATGATAAGCCCATGCATTTGAATAATGAAGGGAGGCCTAGGAATCACCCACAATCAGATTTGCATTCCTAATCCCTTCTCTTTACTGAATTTATTTTACTTTGTTTAGTTCTTTCATTGTTTGTTTGCTCTTGTGTGAATTTATTTTACGTTGATTTTATTTTGTTGTGTTTATTTAGTAGTGATTTTTGTTTAGGAGATTAAACTTAGTTTTTTTTTTTTTTTTTTACTTTGCTTTACTTATTTTTACATTTATATAAAATAAAATAAAATAAAAAAATAAAAAAAACTTAAAAACATAAACATTCATATAAATAAAAATGAAAAAAAAAAAAACTTAAATGCATAAATTTTTTTTTTACAATAACTTGTAATTTAATTTCGTTCATTGGTCATTGGTTGGTGGTGCCTCGGAGGTCGACGGAGCCCCTGAGAGACGAAGCGCCAGAGCTGGATCATTCAGAGCCTCAATACTTGGTGCTGCTCCCGAGGACGAAGGCAACACAAACCTCGGGAGTAACGTCATAAACCGTTGATGATCACTCTGAATCCGCACTTCGGACTCCTGCAGCTGATCAAGCTTCCTCTTCATGCTTGTGGAGTAATTGGTTGCAAGCATGTGCAAATCCCTGTTCTCATGCCTAAGCACTCTGACCTCCTGCCGAAGACTAGCCACTTCAGCCATCAACGACTCCACCTGACGAGTTCGTGCAAGAAGGCGCTGGCCCATGTTTGATACTGAACCTGCGCATCGGACGCTGTAGGCCATAGAGTCCTGGACAGCTAGTTCGTCGGACCGCCTAGAAAGTATCCTAGTGTCTCTAGGAGTGAGCAGATTTCTGGCCACCACCGATGCGGTTGTTTCATTCATCATCATGGAATCCCCAACTGTAAGAGGACCATTCGGGGATATGAAGGACGGATGCCAAATGTTGGTTGGAGAAGATATATCACTATCTTCCCCAACATTCAAGTTAAGGCGACGGTCAGAGGGGCAAGACATATTTGAAGGTGTTGAGAATGAAGAGTCGAACTGATCAAGATTAAAGAAAATGCAAGAGGGAGTGTTTGCAGGAGGAAGTGTTACAGGGGGAGCTTAAGTGTGTTGTGGAACAAAAATGAGCGTTCTTATAAGAAGAAGAAATCGTTGAGGCATCACTCAGCAGTCGAAGAGGCGCCCTCTCGCAAATCGAAGAGCCGGGCTCCTTTCTCAAAAGCCGGACTCTTTTCTCAAAAGCGGCGTCGCCGTTCTCAAAAGTCGGACTCCGTCTCAAAAGTCGGTTCCTTTCTCAAAAGTCGGACGCCGCTCTCTCAAAAGTCGGGCGTCTCTCTCAAAAGCCGGAGCAGTCAGGAATCACGAGGCGTGCAGCTTTTCCATTTTTGTCGTCACTCGTCACGCGCGCTGTCAGCTTTGCGCAAATTACGGGTGACTTTTTCAGAAAGCGCGTAACTTGTACTGTTCATCCATCCACCGGCTGCCGACAGGGGTAAAAGAATAGTTTCGGTTGTGAAGAAAAAACCTATAAACGTCTACCTTCGCATCCATTGCAAAGGCAAACTCTCTCAGCACTTCTTCATCTCCGAAATTTTTCATCTCCGAAAATGCCTTTCCAACAAACCCTCTCGAGTTTCTCTGTGTTTCTCATTCCTTGGGATACCTTTACAAATAAATCATCTAGAGCTAGAGTATTTCATATCATGAAGGTTGAAAGCAAGAGTATCTCATATCACGCTTTCTTCCTGTCCTTGTCCTTGTCTTTGTGGCAAGGAGAAAGCGGGCAATCAGCCAGCACTCGGTGTCAATCTTCCAATCTAAGAACCGACTGCCTGGAAATCCTTCCTGATTGCTTACCTAGCATTGCTCTCGAGTGCTCTTCTTCAACCACTGATGTACTTCCGAAGAAGTCGCCACATCTGCCTGGAGAACAGACATGGCAAGTGAAAATGATACTTGAAGCATGTGGAGACAAGGTGCTGCTTCATCTTCAAGATCAAGTCTCATTTTCCTTGCTAAGAAGTTCCCCAGCCCAGTTCACGCATACACCTGTGGAACGATACTTCTTCAAAAGCAAAAGTATCCCATATCATCAGAGTCAGAGGCAAAGATATCTCATGGCACGCTTTTCCTTTACCCTTGCTCTTGGCTACGAGTCAAGGTGAAAGAAAGGAAATCGGTCGGCACTTGGACAGATTGAACAAAGAAGCAGACCACCACCTATTCCTCGTGCCTACCTGCCATGCAGAAGAACAAAAAGAGAAGAATGTAGCCTGCAGACTCAATCAACCCGGCAGAAGGAGTCTGAGTTGAAACCAAGAGCTCGAGAAGCTTCAACACCACCACCAATCAAGTCTCATTTTCCTTGCTAAGAAGTTCCGAGGCCAGTTCAAGTTCAAAGCTGTGGAAAGTCACCAAACAGGACCAATGATCACTTTTTAGTTTTATTGTTATCTTTTATTTTCATTTTCAATTTTTCGTTTGTTTGTTTTTTCTTGCGTGCTTAACTGACTTATTTCTTTTCTTTGCAGGAACTTTTGGTTATTTCCACCCTTGAAGTTGATTGCAAAATTTTAGCTTGGGGGGTCATCGCTTGATTTTTTCTGCAAATTAGGGAAGTTTTCAGTCCTATTGCTTTATTTTCTTTCTTTGTATTTATTTATTTTATTTTTATTTTTATTTGCATTTTATTATATTTTCTGACATTGGGGACAATGTCTAGTTTAAGTGTGGGGGTAAAAAGTATAAAAATGACCAAATTGAAAATTTTTGTACCTTCGACTTTGAACTGGTTTCATTTGTTTCCATGTTATTGCTTTGTTTTCTTAATTAGTTTTGTTTTATTTAAAAAAAAAAAATAAATAAATAAAATAAAAATAAAAATTTTCGGAAAATTTTAAAAATCCAAAAATATTTCCTTGTTTTCCTTCTTGTTTTGAATTAGATTTTTGTTAGTTTCCCGACCCAATGATATAATTGGATCAAATTTGAATCATGATTATCAAGAACTTAGTTAACATGTGTTGTGTGAAATTCCTTATTCTTGTGTTAGTTTGTACATATTTGATCATCTTTGAAAAACTAAACGCACATAGCCTTGTTGATGTGAAATTAAAGCATGATTTAAAGCTCCACATGTGAATTTAGTGACCATATACATCCTATGTGAGTTTTTGAGCCTATTGAAAGTGTGTGCATTTTTCATACACTCCTATTCTTTCATGTGTGATGAACTTATGTGAGATACTTCTCTAGAACTTGCATAACGATCTTTCGAAATATTTGTCATTGATTGCATGAACTTGAAAATGATAGAGGCATTAGGTTTACCACCATGGCCCAAATAACCTTGTTTCCCAAAGATAAATGATATCATTAGATTGCCAATTTGAGCCGTGTTTGTGAGCCTTTTATTTCTTATCACCAGATATGTCTACCCTTATGCCTGAAATAAATATTTTTCCTTACCCTTTCCAAGCGAGCAATGCAAGATTATCTTATGTGAATGTTTGTGAAGTACTTTGGAGGGTGTTTGGCAAAAGAATAAGTGTGGGGGTTTTTCATATTTGTTTCTGTTTGAAAAAAAAAAAAAAAAAAAAAAAAAAGAAGAAGAAAATGAAAAGAAAAAGAAAGATTGTATACAAAGAAAATAAAAAGTTTTTAAAGTTTCAGTTTATGGGTGTGGTTGGAGGTGACTTGTAGAATAGCGGGAAATGTTGAGTTCTTATAAATCAAAAGAATTGCTTGTAATGTAGCTTGGAACTTGTGTTTTCCTATTCTTTCGTTTCAATAACCCTATCCCTAAGCCTCATTACATCCAATAAAAGCCCTCTTGATTTAAGTTTTGCAATTATGACTGTGGAGAAGTGATTTTTATGCAAGCTTATGGTAGAAATTTCACATTTGTTTCTTTGAGAGAAACACATTAAAACTAAACACATGAGTGATTGAGTGTAAATCCCGTGAGAAGGTCGCTAGTTTGCATATGGTGTTTTTAAAAATAAAAATTTGAAATTGCATTAGCATGGCTATCTCACACACTACACTTCAAGGATGTTTCAAAGATTGCTGCTAATATTTGAATAAGGAAAATGAACCTGAATTGCTTGTTGGTTTTAGCTATGGTTCTTGATGATTATGTTCTCAAATGAAGTTCTATGAGGGTCACATAGGGGGAATCTAATAATTTT
Organism: Malus fusca; assembly: GCA_035220775.1. Classification (NCBI taxonomy): domain Eukaryota; kingdom Viridiplantae; phylum Streptophyta; class Magnoliopsida; order Rosales; family Rosaceae; genus Malus; species Malus fusca. The sequence continues at coordinate 18,079,442 of CM069059.1, read as the reverse complement.
CATGTTATTACTTTTTTCTATTTTCTCTGTTTTGCTCGAGGACTAGCAAAAGCTAAGTGTGGGGGTATTTGATAAGCTCATATTTATATATATTTTACATCAAATTCTCTCGTCTTTTCTTAGTTAGTTTCTTATATTTTTGAGTTATTTACTTTGTTTTTGTGTTTTATCAAATTTATCTAGCTAAGAAAATAAAAATAGCATAAGTGTGATTTTATGTAATAAATTCGTGTCAAAACTGTTTAGCTTTTAAATTAAATAAAAAATATATATATATATAATAATAATAATTCATTGTTTTATATAAAAGATAGCATTATATATTTATATATATATATATATATAGATATATATGAAGTTGGGTGGAGTGAGCTGTAAAAGGAAAGATTAGAAATAAGAAAGAAAAGTGCATGCCTCGGTGGTGGACAAAAACAAAAGGAGCTGCATGGCAGCTAGGTGAGTGGAAATAAAAGAAGAATAAAAAAAGGGGCCATAAAATAAAGGTTGGGATAATGGGGAATAAGTGTGCAGGAGAGTGGAAGCTGCCTGGCAGCTGGGAAGAAATAATAAAAGGAGATAAGGGGGAAGAAGAAACCGTGAAGTCAGCACGGGGAGGTGAGTGCGAGGAGCTGCCCTTGGCAGCTGTGCCTTGGCAGCTGGGAGAGCACGTGGAGGAAGCCAGGTGTGCAAGGCAGGTCAGAAAGGATAGGAGGACGAAGGAGCACGGAAGAGGAGACAACAGTTACTTGGGCAGTTGGCAGTCAGCGTGCTGCACGTGGGAGAGCAGCTGGTGCGGAGAGGTCAGTAGGAACCAGTGCTGCCTCGGGCAGAAGCAGGCGCAAGAGAGAAACGTGGAACCTGACGCGAGAGAGAGAAGGGCGCGCGCGGAAGAAGAGCTGCGCAGGAAAAATCAGGGGGGTGCTGCTTGGCGCGGAAAAACAGGGAGCAACGCTGCCCTTTGGCAGCGAGGTCAGAGAGCAGGCGCAGAAGGTGCTGTCTGTCAGGACACGTGCTGGGACAGACCTCAGTTCTTGCAGAGAATAAAAGGCAGCACAGTGGCGCTTAAGCACTCTACTCTCTCGGTTAATTCATTCCAAACTTATATTTTACTTTCTGTTTTAATTTATAAATAATGTGTAACTAATTTGTTTTGGCTAGAGTTTAATTCAAAACCATGGATATATTTGTAATTTGAATTGATTACCTTCAGTTGTGATTTCTGTGTTGTGATTTAATTTGCTTAACTGCTTGATTGATAACTTATTTTTGTATGTCGATTAAGGATGCATACTTAATTTACATGCATGAATTTGATGCTAGAATATAAGTGAATTTCACCTAATCGTTATGAACTTATATTCACAAGTAGTGAAGGTCGCTTATAAACGATCGCGTTAGGTAAATTCTTGGCATAAGTTTCATGCAATTCATAGTAACAAGTGCCTCGTCAATGCTTATGATTTTCATAAAACTTAATGATTCTTGCTTGTATCTCTATTATGCAATTCATGTAGGGAACTTGTAGGGAATGTTTTGGGTTGTCGTATGCAATCATCCAACCTAATAAAAGTAGGAAAATCTGAAGGTTAATTTAAGCGGACCTAATTAACTTGGGGCGTTGAGAATTTACAATTTATTGAAAGAACAACTGAAAATCAATTTAGGTTGCATATGTGGCATGTGTGGAGAATAATCCTCTAGCCAGTCCGTCATTTATTATTTTACCTTAATTTTATGTTTTTGTCAATTTTGTAATTTATTTAAGTTTAATTTACTTTTCATCAAAAAATCAATCCCCCATTTATTTTAAAGTGTTAGGTTTGTTAGAAATTAATTTAGTTTATGTTTTCTTGAGTTTTGAATTATTTTGAGTCTTTTGATTTGTTTTAGTTTATTTGTTAGTTTTATTTTGAGTGATTCTATTTAAGTGTTTTGAGTCTAGTTTAGTGTTTTAAATTTTGTTTTTACGTTTTTAATTTAATTTTACTTTGGTTAGCATCCCTAGTTAATCCCCGGCCTAGAACGATCCCTACTTATATCATTACTACAATTGTCACAAATAGGGTTTAAATTTGTGCGTTAATTTATTTTCGCATCAGTAGTGGGCCATATTCGAAGCTCATGCGATCTTCATCCCGCCATTAATGCCCCGACGATGATTTTTTAGGACAACGCAGCTTGCATCGAACAGCTCAAGAAGGGTTACATCAAAGGAGACAACACCAAGCACATTGGGCCAAAGTTTTTCTTTACACATCAACAACAAGAGCATCAGAAGATTGAAGTCATGCAAATCCGTTCACAAGACAATCTGGCCGACCTCTTCACCAAATCACTACCAAAGGTGACGTTTCAGAAGCTTGTTCATGGAATTGGTATGCATAAACTTTCTGAGTTGTAACTTTGCTATTTCTCTTTGGAATTATGTCAAACTCAGGGGGAGTATCCTGTAGATACTTGCTTGATCTTAATGTACTCTTTTTCCCTACGATTAGGAGCATTTTTCCCAATGGGTTTTTGCTACCTAACTAGGTTTTAACGAGGCACCCACCTTGGGCTGGTCATATCCCTAATGACGTCCTGTAGATGTTTTTTTTGACTTTGCATCTCTCATACATTTTTCCTTAGACTATGAATTTTGTCCCTACTCGGGTTTTTGCCATAGCCTTAGGGTTTTTTAGTGAGACTTACTACTTATGCAAGTTCCTACCTTATTGAGAATAAGCGTTGTTCCTTGGAATCAGTGCCGACGAGTCGACTTCCTCAACTTCTGCATGATGCTGAATCTACCTTGAGTATTTACACACTCAAGGGGAGTGTTGTGAACATTCCTAGTTTAAGTATGATTGTGTAAATCCTAGATTAGATTTGATTCTAGTTATCCTTTCCTATTACAACTTGTATTACTTGGAGAAGAAGGAATATCTTCTCTCCCTTTACTACTATAAATAAAGGCACGATGTAGGAGGGATAATAACACACATTCCCCTACAATTCTACAAACACACATCTCTCTTCCCTCTCCCTCTGCCGCCGGCCCTATTCCTTTGTCAGATAAAAATAGACCACAACACAATAGTATAATATAATGTGTTTTAAAAAGAACAAGTAATAAAATATTATCTAAATAATTTATATAATTTATTTATTAAGGGATAGTGGGTAATTATTGTTTATCCCTTTATTTTATGATAAGGCTGGTGGATTTCACACCAAACTAGGCATCTTTTCCACACGTTCCAAGTTTCCCTGCTCTGCCCATACTCCATCTTTCACGCCAAACTAAGCATCTCTGATTTGTGGTCTTCACCGTTTCTATCCCTCATCTTCTTCTCTCCTGAAAAACCACAAATCAAACATCGAAGACTTCTCCGTTTCTATCTCTCCATCTTCTTCTCTCCTAAAAAACCACAAATCAAACATCGAAAATATCTCCCTCTATCCTTCCAAATTAAAACAACTCCCTCAATCCCTTCATCTCTCCACCGCACATCTCCCTCTATCCACCACCGCACTTCTCCGTTTTCATGCACAAAAGTCATGGGTTTGCAGTACGACGAGAGACATCTAGTGATTCTGGATTTGTAGTTTGAAAAGTCACAGAGCAGAGAGACGAGGAACCGCCTACCATGCCGCCGAGTACCGTCTAGCGCCGCCTAGTAGGCCGCCTAAACCCTCTCCGTTTTATTGAACGTTTGACCCAAAATCACCACGGAAGCCCACCGCCCACTGCCTAGGTGCCGCCTAGGCCGATTTTTAGAACACTGATATGTTCATAATTTATGAATCTCAAGTTGTGCATAGCCAAGCAGAAACACCATAATGTATATAAGTTCTCTGTCTTTGGACCAGAATGATTACACATACTGCAAGTTTCATGACTCACTATACATTAATTTATAGCCAATAAAATTTTACATTTTATTCTAAAGATTGATCAACATTGAATCAGTTTTGTAAAAACAAAATTTTACTAAACTGCCTAAGTGATTAAACAAATAATATATTTGTAATATGACAGCAAATGAAATCTGATAAACCAAACGAATTACTGTTGAATATTTAAAGAATATATTTATTATTTCCGTTGGCAGAGAAGTTGGGTTTTGCCCAACAATTACTTCTCTTCAAATTGAAGCATTGCATCCTTTCTATTTTGGCTAAAAGACATGATCCATGATCAACCAGGGCATACTTTACCAACATGTATGACCTTTGGGTAATTGGTGCTTTGCATCAGATATATTCTTTGGACATACTGCTGCAAGGAGTTGTATCACATGGTGAAAAGACATACTCAAACCAAATGATGTGTCTAACGGGTACAAAATTTCCTTACTCTCTCTTCTCTCTTCATCACATTCATACAATTTCTTTCTAGTTATTTCCAAGGGAATACAATTCGATTTTGCTAATTGAATATTCCATACTTTTTTGTATCCTAGAAGTGATTTGCCAAAAACTCTTTAGCAAACTCATTCGAGTGGGGGCAAATAACACTTTAAGGAAACGATTCAAGTCGTACCTCAAAGTCATCCTTCAATTTATTCTCTATATTTCTACATTTACTCTAACAATTACTTCATTTTTTTTTTAATTCGAAATGAACTCAAGTCACCATCAAAGAGAAAGATTACACCACAACGAAATGTGTTCATAGTGTCAACAGATTTGCATTACATATACAGTTATAAGCAATTGCAAATGATAAGCATTTTAGTAATTCATTGTTCTATCCAAATCAGAAGTTTGCAGCGGAAACATAAGTATTTTATAGCCATATCAAAACGGCCTTAGGAGTCTAAGGACAGTGATACTTGTGTACTAAGAACTTGATCAACCAAACCATATGAAAACGACCTTATGAGTCTAAGGTCAGTTATAGTGTTCTATCCGGCTCTGATACCACATGTAGGCATTCATTGTCTACTAAGAACACGATCAACCAAACCATTACACTACATTAACATGATTGCATGTATTTGTAAAAGGACAGTGATGCTTGCAGGATTAGCCATCAAAAACCCTAAAAGCAGATATGATTGCAGCAAGCAACCTTCTTCACGACTTGTATTGAAACCCTAACAGCAAGGTTCTTCCCTTCTCTTGGATTCGTAAACATTCTAACTCTCAATAGGACAAGTACTTTTGAACGTAGCAATCTAAGGAGGGACCAAGCAGTTTTATCGACAAAAGATGATAACTGCTTCTCCAATCGTGGCAGCAGTTATGCATCAGTTTATAGAGTTTGAAATGTCATTGTCCTTTTACACATACATGCAATCCATGTTAATGTAGTTTAATGGTTTGGTTGGATGTGTTCTTGGTAGATGATGAATGCCTACATAGGCTTCACATATGGGACAGCCTGCTTTGATACCATGAAGAAAGTTTGGGTTCTGCTATAAAACCAATTGACAAATGGCTTGTAGTCCAATGGCAAATGGTAAATGCAAAGTCCCTTCTTCCCAGATGTGAGAATCATGCTCTCAACAGTTTAGGTTTGGACAGATGCTAAACAATTACCCTCTAGCTATTAATATTGAGCTTCTACTCTTTTGTTGATATCGAAAGGGTTGAATTTTAACACAACGGGGGTGTGCTACAGTTAGGAGCAAGACCATCATGTACTGCGATCTTCAGATTTTGATTTATGAATGAATTAAGCCCTACTCAGAATTTGCAAATCGCTGCGGAAGCTATACAGAGAATACCAAATAATATGTCTGAACTTGGTCCAACATTATAACCTCCCTATATCTTTTAATGAGCTCAGTAAATCTATGCTGTAAATCAAAAAATGGTTTCGCATTGTCAATCAGAAATCCCAAATATTGTTAAGTATAATATCAAGCATGATTAGGATTATCTTGTATCTCCAGGTTTGGAGACTCCAACGGTCCAAGTTTAGCCACCGTCATCAGATTCTGAAGGATATTTCTTGTTTTGTAATCAACATAGATCATCTAACACATATGCAACCTGGAAATTACAAACATATTATAATTTAACAGAAAAAACCTGCTTCAATCAGCTCATCTGAATAAAGGAAGAAGACGAAGAACTATATTTGATTTATCCTCGAACCTTTATTCTTCTTTTGACAAATCGGTTGAGCTTTTACTATTTAATAAGCTTTAAAGCTCGAACCTGCTTGGTGGGGGTGATATACGTATAGAAGCTAACAAATCGAAACATTACACAATAATACAAGGATGACGATTTAGTATGCTAATACAGACAAAAGTGCTTTATATTGACGTACTTCTATAAAATACATAACATATTGTAGAACAAATTACACATACATAGACAGATATAAAACAACCAAAGCAACAAGCTAGACTGATCATACTAAGGTAAGTTATAAATTAAGCTAAGTATCGGACCATGTGATATCTAGGCCACCCCAGTTGTCCTTGGGCACGCCCAAGGCATCCCAGACAGCCTGAGGCATCAACAATGTTGTTTGGGCAGGGCGGTTGATAACCATGGTCGGCATCACATCCTTCAGTAGAGTCACTCATCAACGACCATTGCCACCACACTCCTCCCATTAGCACTTATGGTAATGTGGTGGAGGCATCTTCCTCCATTGTTAATTATACCATCCACTGGACAGTGCCACAACAGGGATGTTGTCATTGTGGTATTTGTTGTCACATTCTGATGGACCGCCACCATCTCCACCTTTCTCGAAACTGTTAAGAGTGAGGTAGGCCTTGGTGCTCCCGGACAATGGTGGTGAACATGTATATGTTGGGCACATTCTGCCTGCTACACAACAGTCAGGGTCATTCTCCTGGTTGCATTGTCCAGTGTTAATTACATTGCAATGTTTGGGAATTGCAGGGAAAATCAAGAAGAAAGGATGTACAAAAGGATGAACACAGAGATATTAGAGAGAGAGAGAGAGAGAGAGAGAGAGAGAGAGAGAGAGAGAGAGAGAGAGAGAGAGAGAGAGAGAGAGAGAGAGAGAGAGAGAGAGAGAGAGAGAGAGAGAGAGAGAGAGTTTAGTGGGAGAAATAGGATTTGTATTAACTGACTAAATGTAGATTACACACACTGTTTTTATAAGAGAAATCCTAACTACTTTAACCAAATACTAACAACCTTGCTAATTGTATTTCTAACCGTATTACACTTGTACCCTTAATATCCAAGTGGGGGCTTCCTTCCTCTAATTCTGCCGCTTGGACGACATTGCTGAGCTTCAGTGACCAAGCAAATTGTTGAAAGGAGAATGATTAGAAGGATAAGTGAACCATTTGAGAAAATTGCGAATCTCTTCATTTTTCTGAATGTTTTTATGAATTGGGATGTGTTTGATGCCTAAAAGCTAGGCCTGGCAATTCCTGACACAACTTGATAACCCGAAATGAAATGACACGAAATTAATAGGTGTTCGGGTCGATACGATAATGAATCGGGTTGTTATCGGGTAACCCTGATAAGCACTTGTTAAGATAACAGGTTGATTTGGGTATACATGTGGGTAACACGATACACAATAAGCAAAATATTAATTTTATAATTTTATAACCCTAAAAGAATACTATAATAATTATATATATTAATTTAACAATTTTATACCCCTAAAAACTATAATAAATATATATATATATATTAAATTAACTATAATAATTATAATAATTATACCCCCAAAATATTAACTATAATAATTATTAATTAATATGCATCCGCCGTTCCACCATTTGAAGAAAAAGGGAGGGAAAAATGAAAATTATAAGAAAAGGAAACAAAAAAGAGAGGGAAAGATGGGAGTAAAAACTATAATAATTAATATGCATGATGATGCATCCGCCCTTTGAAGAAAAAGGGAGGGAAAAATGAAATTATAAGAAAATGAAACAAAAAAGAGAGGGAAAGATGGGACCTAGTGGTATTTTGCTTGCTACTAGTAGTAGGGTGGGTTTTTCTACCGTGGTTCTCTCATTCTCAAGTGTGCACTTGTTAATTGTTATTGATAGGATAAGATTCGACAGCTGTGTTCCTGACACGTGTACGTCATTTACCTCTCTCTCTCCTTTTTTTTCTTGAGAAATTTTTCATTGTAACGGGAACACAAATTACACCATGTGTTTTAATAGAAGTGGTGAGGAATTTTATTTTTTAAGTTATTAACTTTTTATCACACATATCCCACTATTTTTATAATGACACGTGATGTACTACTCCATATACCGGTCAATTATACATACAAAATAAATAGATTTAAATCAACATAATAAATATATATATGTATATATATACCATTGAACTTGATGAGATACGAATTATACGAAACTAATTTCAACAATCCAACCGTCAAACTTGTTTGTATGCTTCGAAATCGCATCAGTAAAAAATTGCAAAAAACAAACATTCAGAGATCAAGTAACCGAACAAAACTTTTTGATGGTTATAAAACGAAAAATCACGATTTAACGGTTATTTTAACTCCGATTTTGATTATTTTTTGTAGCTACACTCCTTAATCTTATATGAATACAATGAATGAATTTGATCTTCAATTTAAAATATTTACAATAGTGGATACCACAAATCTTATGTTATACTTAATGAAAGTATAAATAAACTCTAAGTGTCAGTGAATCTACAGTTTTGATGGGATACGCATCCTACGAAACTAATTTCAACGACCGTCAAACTTGTTTGTATATGCTTCGAGATCGTATACGCCAAAAATTGTAAAAAACAAACATTCAGAGATCAAGTAACGGGACAAAACTTTTCGACGGTTATAAACGAAAAATCATGATTTAATGGTTATTTTAACTCCGATTTTGATGATTTTTTACAGCTATACTCCTTGACCCTATATGAATATAATGATGGAATTCGATCTTCAATTTAAAATATTTACAATAGTGGATTGATGCGAAATATATAAGCACACAAATTAAACCCTCTTGTTGTCAAATTGTAGTAAAGAATGTAAGTAGGGATCGTTCTAGGCCGGGGATTAGGAGGGATTGCTAAAACACTTAAAACTGACTTAAAAACATAAAAACAAGTTTAAAACACCAAACTAGACTCAAAAGATGCAATACAAACTAAAAAGACTCAAAACTAGTTTAAAAGACTCAAAACAGCTTAAAACAATGAATTAGACTCTAAACTGACTCTTGGGATGGTTTTGGACGAAATTAGGTTCTAACTTGACTCAAGACACTAAAAAACACCAACAAAACAGGAATTTCACACTTTGAAACAAGAAAGTAAAAGGGGGATTTTGGTTTTGACGAATTTGAAACAAACAAACAATTTATAAAACTAGGCAGATTGTAAAACGAATTTGAGTGAATTAAATGGATAGAAGGCTAGCTAGGAGGTTCTTCTCCACACATGACACACTTGTACATGAATCGATTTCCAGTTGCTTTTCAATAAACCATGAATTCTCAACGCCCCAGATTAATTAGGTACGCTTAAATTAACCCTCAGATTTTCCTAATTTCATTGAATTGGATGATTGCATACAACAACTCAAAGCATTCCCCACAAGTTCCCTACATGAATTGCATAATAGAGATACAAGCAAGAATCATTAAGTTCTATGAAAATTATAAGCATTGACGAAGCACTTGTAACTATGAATTGCATGAAACTTATGCCAAGAATTTACTTAACGCGATTGTGACAAGCAACCTTCACTACTTGTGAATATAAGTTCATAACGATTAGGTGAAACTCCCTTATATCCTAGCATCAAATTCATGCATGAAAATTAAGCGTGCACTCTCAACCAACACACACAAATCAGTTTTTATACGAACGGATAAGTAAATTGAATTCACAACTTATGAATCACAACTGGATGTAATCAAATCATATTGCAAGCATGAACATGGTTTCGAATTCCCCCCCTAGCTAAGGGGGTTTAGTTACTCATAATTGCAACAAAATCAGAAAATAACAAAGTAGACATTGAAAGTAAGAACGAAGTACACCTAAAACGCTCCAATCTTCAAGCATGAAACGCCAAGGACCTTCTTTTTCACCACCTTGTTGCAACACAAGTATCTAAGGATGTGTATGGATATATGGAAAGGTTATGAATGTATTTAGGTTGGATGGATGCCACGGCAAGGGGGAGGGAATGTATGGAATTGTGTTTGATTTTTGGTTAGATGAGAGCCACGGCAAGGGAATGGAATTGTAAGTGTTTGTGGGATGTGAGAATATATGGATGAATGTAAGGTCTTTTTATGGAACCCCCTTTGTTATGGTGAAGGGTGGATGTATTTATAGGCTAGGGAGAAGAGTGTATGGAGTTATAATGAGTGGATGTAATGGGTGTAGTGGGTGAGTGTTGTGGTAATGAGTGGATGTAATGGGTTTAGTGGGTGGATGTTGTGGTAATGAGTGGATGTAATGGGTGTAATGGGTGGATGTTTAGGAAATGAGTGGATGTAATGGGTGTAGTGGGTGGATGTAATGGGTGTAGTGGGTGAGTGTTGTGGTAATGAGTGGATGTAATGGGTTTAGTGGGTGGATGTTGTGGTAATGAGTGGATGTAATGGGTGTAATGGGTGGATGTTTAGGAAATGAGTGGATGTAATGGGTGTAGTGGGTGGATGTAATGGGTGTAGTGGGTGAGTGTTGTGGTAATGAGTGGATGTAATGGGTGTAGTGGGTGGATGTTGTGGTAATGAGTGGATGTAATGGGTGTAGTGGGTGGATGTTTGGTAATGAGTGGATGTAATGGGTGTAGTGGGTGAGTGTCGAAATGGTTATTTATAGGGAGAGGATGATACACAAACTTCAAATTTCGTCCATTTCTTTTGCTCCAAGCATATGCTATCCATTCCATGCCCAAAAATGCTCCAAAATGCTCCAAAATGCACTTCTTTGCCACATTAACCCTTTGGACCTACAAACACACTAAAATAGCTTAAAATGCTAAAATAACTACGAACTAACAACATAAATGCCAAGAAACAAGCTAACTAAGTCGCATAAATATGCTCCTATCAAATTCCCCCACACTTAGCTTTTGCTAGTCCTCGAGCAAAACAAAACAAACAAAACAAAACAAAACAAAACACAACCTAGACCTTCCAACAATTGCCTCAGGGATTTTTAATGAAACATGACATGTTAAAAATCATCATTCCCACAGATTTTGGTCATCGTTACACTTGAGCACATACTTAATCACAGTCACCACTTACTAGTTCACAATTAACCAATTAAAACAATGTTTTGAATGTTGTAACATGCCTTAGAGAATTTACTCAATTCCTTACAAAGTATGCACTCAATTTTCACTCAGATTTTCTAACTACACACCCTATACTAGTCATATGTGAGAAGATTGATGTAGATATGAAAACGAACACTCACATATATGTATCACAAAGAACGCAAATTCTGGAGTTAATAAGCATGTTCAGATATGATCTCATGAATGGAATGCTACTACTTAGATGCGAGAACCAGTGACACCATATGCTCATACCAAATTCAAACTCCACAAATTGAAACAAATAACACTCAAGATAGAAGTCAAGGGTTGTAACGGGGCTTAGGGTAATGGTTAACAAAGGAAAGATAGGGATAACAAACGTTCCTAAGGCAATAGCAAGCAAAGTAATGAAATCGAAACTTAGAATTCACTTTAGAATGCAGAACTCAACTTTTAACACAAAGGGAAGATATGAGCAACACTTTCTTCAACAAACAACACTTTAGAACTCTTTTTTTTTCTTTTTTTTTCTTTTCTTTTCTTTTCTTTCCACCCGTGCCTATGACTCACTACTTACATGAGAAAAAATTCCCCCACACTTGTTTTCTGCCAAACATTACTCAACAGGAATTCAATTTGAATCATGCTTTACTATGCTTTAAGAACAAGGGTATGGATGGTCCTAATCTAGGCTAGGTGAGGATAATGTGGTTAACAAAGAAAATAGGCTAACAAGGCTCAATGGGGTTAACTTAAACATATAATGAAATAGGATACACGGCAATTTGGCTTTGGTGGTGCTCACTACACAACTTCATCTTGAATATGTGTTATGCAAATCAATAACATGCTTTGAATGAAATGGGCATGAGTTCTAGCATTTGGAACTAAATGATGAAACGCCTACTAAGTAGTAACCAAGCAAAGAAAAATGAGATCATGCAACGACTTTAGAAAACAATAATGCACAGATTTTAACTCTCCAAATAACGTTTTAGGCTCAAGTCTCACAGGGTTGTAGCGTTTGTTTGAGTTCCTTCCTTCAAGCATGTTACAAAAACTAATTTTTCCTTTATGATTGCATGTGAATTCATAAATTATAACCACAACCAAGCATACACCAAAGAGTAAATCAAATGTTCATCCATGTTTATAACTCTTTTTAACAGCCATGCAATTACAAACCGAATCCTCATCATTGTGTTGGAAGGTACCCTAAGACACAAATAAACATACAAAAACAACTCTTTTTGGGTTTTTCAAAACAATTTTTCAAATTTTTATGAGATTTTTTGATTTTTATGTCAAAACACACTGAAACACTCCAAAACAGCTTGAAAACACTTAAAAGAGCAATGAACAACATTTAGAAGTAATGGGTGATAAACTCCTACGAATTTCATGCAAAACAATGGTTACCCCCCCCCCCACACTTAAATCAAACATTGTCCTCAATGTTTTAAGCATAAACTCACACAAAAACAAGCAAACAAACAATTAACGAATAAACATGACAAGTATGGCAAAGTAAAAACCAGACAGAGTAGAGTTTAAGAACGCAAATCTGGTTATGGAGAGATGATCTTGTTGACTTTCCACAGCTTTGAACTCGAACTGGCCTAGGGAACTTCTTAGCAAGGAAAATGAGACTTGATTGGTGGTGGTGATTTGATGGCCTTGTACGGCGAGGCTGTGCTCTTTGGCGACTGATGTGTCCATATGTTGTTGAAGCTTCTCGAGCTCTTGGTTTCAACTCGGACTCCTTCTGCCGGGTTGATTGAGTCTGCAGGCTGCATTCTTCTCTGCTTGTTTCTTCTGCACGGCATGTAAGCACGAGGTAGAGGTGGTGGTCTGTTTCTTTGTTCAATCTGTCCAAGTGCCGACCGATTGCTTTCTTTCTCCTTTTCCCACAGGCAAGAGCAAGGGTAAAGGAAAAGTATGCCATGAGATAACTTTGCCTTTGACTCTGATGATATGAGATACTTTTGCTTTTGAAGAAGTATCTTTCCACAGGTTTATTCTTGAACTGGGCTGGGGAACTTCTTAGCAAGGAAAATGAGACTTGATCTTGATGATGAATTAGCACGTTGTCTCCACATGCTTCAAGGTATCATTCTCACTTGCCTTATCTGTTCTCCAGGCAGATGTGGCATCTTCTTCGGAAGTACATCAGCAGTTGAAGATGAGCACTCGAGAGCAATGCTAGGTAAGCAATCAGGAAGGAGTTCCAGGCAGTCGGTTCTTAGATCGGAAGATTGACACCAAGTGCTGGCTGATTGCTTGCTTTCTCCTTGTCACAAAGACAAGGAGAAGGACATGGAGAAAGCATGATATGAGATACTCTTGCTTTCAACTTTCATGATATGAAATACTTTTGCTCTTGATGACTTGTTTGCAGAGGTACCCCAAGGGATGAGAAACACAGAGTAACTCGAGAGGCTTCGTTGGGAATGCATTTTCGGAGATGAAGAAGGATTATGTATGTCTGCCTTGCTATGGAGGGTGAAGGGCGACATTTATAGGAATTAATAACCGGTACTAATCTTTCACTCTTGTCGGCACCCGTTGGATGATTGAACAGTAAACTTCACGTGCTTTCTACTTCACCAGAAATCTTCGACAGATTGCTCGTAATTTCTACAAGGCTGAGTGTGCAGATGATGACGAGGCTGAAAAAGACTGGTACCTCTTCGATATCTGGAATCCGCGCTTCGACAAACTGCCCGTGATTTCCTCAAAGCTGACGCTGCATGTGACAGATGTTGACACGTCTGGAAAAACAGATGGTTGGAATCGGCGCTTCGACAAACTGCCCGTGACTGGCGCCTCTTCGATATCTGGAATCGGCGCTTGGTTTCTGAGCATCCCATCTTTTGAGAAAGCAGACGTCTCTTCGATCTCTGAACTTGCCTCTTCAATTTCTGAAGCTCCGTTGAGTGCTGATTTTTAAAGAGAGGCACGCATCACCTTCGAAAGCACACTTGAATTTTTCACCTGCAAAAGCTCCCTATCTGCACTTCAAAGAACTTGATTTGTCCGACCTCTTATTTTTCTTCACACCTTCGAATATGTCTTGCCCTTCTAACCGTCGCCTTAACTTGAATGTCGGGGAAGATAGTGACATATCTTCTCCAACCAACATTTGGCAGCCGTCCTTCGTATCCCCAAATGGTCCTCTTACAGTTGGGGATTCCATGATGATGAATGATATAACCGCTTCGGTGGTGGCCATAAATCTTCTCACTCCTAGAGACACTAGGATACTTTCCAGGCGGTCCGACGAACTGGCTGTTCAGGACTCTCTGGCCTACAGCGTCCGATGTGCAGGCTCAGTATCAAACACGGGTCCGCGTCTTCTTGCTCGAACTCGTCAGGTTGAGTCGTTGATGGCTGAAGTGGCTAGTCTTCGGCAAGAGGGCAGAGTGCTTAGGCATGAGAATAAGGAGTTGCATATGCTCGCAACTAATTACTCATCAAGCATGAAGAGGAAGCTTGATCAGCTGCAGGAGTCCGAAGTGCGGATTCAGAATGATCATCAACGGTTTGTGGCCTTACTCCAGCGGCAACTTCTGCTTTCATCCTCTGGCGCTTCACCAAGTGTTGAGGCTCCGGATAATCAATCTCTGGTGCTTCGTCTTTCTGGAGCTCCGTCGAATGTTGAGGCACCTCCTGACCAATGAAGACTCATTTTTGTTTGTATGGACATCTTTGAATTTTTCTACTAAATGTTCCTTCTCTACTAAAGTCAATGTAAAAGCACTTTGTTTACCTATCAAAGTTTCAAACAAAAATCCACACAAAAAACAATCAAACAAGCAACAAATAAAAATGACAAATAAGGCAAAATAAACACAGTAAAAAGGAAGGTTTTTGGAAACGCAAAACTGATTGTGAAGCGATTCAAAGATCTTCCTTATTTGAATACATGGGTTGCCTCCCAAGAAGCGCTTGCTTTAACGTCTTCCAGCCGGACGAAACTTCCTTCTAAACTTGGATAAGGCCCATAGCATGGAATTGATCCTTGAATGGAAGGTGATACTTGACGTGATCCGGCAATGGTTTAAATTGTAGTGTAGGTGCCTGAATCATCAAAATCAGAAAGTTAGTATATAATAAAATCGAAGTTGGAGAAGATGGCTTACTTGCTTGCTCCAACACAAACTTAATTACGAACACCACATCTTCGAAGGTTGCAAGGATATGGAACTTGACCAGATTTGGTGTTTTGAGAGTTATGACTTTTCCCGTGTCATAAAATCCAACTTCTTTGGGAATTTTCGTCTCAAGTGTATCTTCTTTGATGAATTCTAGACATTCCTCATCCACTTCTTGCTCTTGATTCTTTGGAAAGGTTTCGAAGATGCCTTTCTCACCCTCTTCTTCCTTGGATTGCATGATCCTGCAAGGAATAAGGACATTTGGTGAAACGGGGTCAGGACAAAATGAATTTAGGCTTACCTTGGTTGTAGTGGACGGCATAGAGGGGATATGGGGTTGCGTCAAGGGTGGTTCTTCCCTTGCCGTGGCCTTGTTATTCTCCTCTTCTTCGAGCAGCAGTTGTTCATCCATGTTTTGGCTTGGTTTGGATGTCTTGGGTTCACCTCCAACCTCCATAGCACTTCCCAAAGTGATAGCATCATGGATTTCAAAATCTTCCTTCAAATTTTCAATAGTTGAGTTGGAGAGTTCACTTTGCTCTTGAATTTGTGCCGTGAACTCCATAATCTGCTCAATTTGCTTCTCTAATTCGCCCGTCTTCTTGGCTTGATTTTGCACATCTGTGTTTCGATTTTCTACTTCCTGGTTCAAAGAGGTGAGTAATTTATTAAACATATCATTATCCAAAGACGTACCTGAATCGAATTGGGCAGATTGTTGTGGTGGCTGCATAGGTCTTGAATAGAACTCCTCTTCTTGCTGCCAATAACCATCTTGTTGGAATTGTTGAGGTTCTCCCCACATGCAATCTGAATAATCTCTCCAATCCGAATTGTAAGCATTGGAAAACATGTTGTCCCATGATTGGCTATGGCCTTGATAACCCCAAGCATCTTCATTCGCAACGAATTGAGAACATTGATGAGTTGGATATCCTTGCCCATATGACACACCACATGTAGTGACACTTTGCATTGTGGTCCTTTCAGCATTTTGTGACAATTGAGAAGTAAGTTTCGCCAATTGAGCTTGAATGGTAGCAAAATCCATGTCTTACTTCTCTAGTATCTGAAATCAAGGAAACAAAACTAAATCAAATATCAAAAGTAAAAATAAAAGACACAAATAGAAACAAAGTCAGTAACTAAAACAAAAGACATGAAAAAGAAACAACGGGGGATTAGCAAAGTTGCTAATCCCCGGCAACGGCGCCATACAAGCAAGAATCATTAAGTTCTATGAAAAACATAAGCATTGACGAGGCACTCGTTACTATGATTTGCATGAAACTTATGCCAAGAATTTACTTAACGTGATTGTGACTAGCAACCTTCACTACTTGTGAATATAAGTTCATAACGATTAGGTGAAACTCCCTTATATTCTAGCGTCAAATTCATGCATGAAAATTAAGCGTGCACTCTCAACCAACATACACAAATCAGTTTTTATACAAACGGATAAGTAAATTGAATTCACAACTGGATGTAATCAAATCATATAGCAAGCATAAACATGGTTTCGAATCCCCCCTAGCTAAGGGGGGTTTAGTTACTCATAATTGCAACAAAATCAGAAAATAACAAAGTAGACATTGAAAGCAAGAACGAAGTACACCTAAAACGCTCCAAAGTTTCAAGCTTGAAACGCCAAGGATCTTCGTTTTCTCCACCTTGTTGCAGCACAAGTATCTAAGGATGTGTATGGATATAGGGAAAGGTTATGAATGTATTTAGGTTGGATGAGAGCCACGACAAGGGAATGGAATTGTAAGTGTTTGTGGGATGTGGGAATATATGGATGAATGTAAGGTCTTTTGATGGAACTCCCTTTGTTATGGTGAAGGGTGGATGTATTTATAGGCTAGGGAGAGGAGTGTATGGAGTTGTAATGAGTGGATGTAATGGGTGTAGTGGGTGAGTGTTGTGGTAATGAGTGGATGTAATGGGTTTAGTGGGTGGATGTTGTGGTAATGAGTGGATGTAATGGGTGTAATGGGTGGATGTTTAGGAAATGAGTGGATGTAATGGGTGTAGTGGGTGGATGTAATGGGTGTAGTGGGTGAGTGTTGTGGTAATGAGTGGATGTAATGGGTTTAGTGGGTGGATGTTGTGGTAATGAGTGGATGTAATGGGTGTAATGGGTGGATGTTTAGGAAATGAGTGGATGTAATGGGTGTCGTGGGTGGATGTAATGGGTGTAGTGGGTGAGTGTTGTGGTAATGAGTGGATGTAATGGGTGTAGTGGGTGGATGTTGTGGTAATGAGTGGATGTAATGGGTGTAGTGGGTGGATGTTTGGTAATGAGTGGATGTAATGGGTGTAGTGGGTGAGTGTTGAAATGGTTATTTATAGGGAGAGGATGATACACAAACTTCAAATTTCGTCCATTTCTTTTGCTCCAAGCATATGCTATCCATTCCATGCCCAAAAATGCTCCAAAATGCTCCAAAATGCACTTCTTTGCCACATTAACCCTTTGGACCTACAAACACCCGAAAATAGCTTAAAATGCTAAAATAACTACGAACTAACAACATAAATGCCAAGAAACAAGCTAACTAAGTCGCATAAATATGCTCCTATCATGGATACCACAAAATCTTATGTTATACTTAATGAAAGTATGAATAAACTCGTAAGTGTTAGTGAATTTATTATTTTAATGAGATACACATTCTACGAAACTACTTTCAACGATCCAACTGTCAAACATGTTTGTATATACTTCGAGATTGCATACGCCAAAAATTGCAAAAAAAAAAAAAAAAAATTCAGAGATCAAGTAACGGGACCAAACTTTTCGACGGTTATAAAAAGAAAAATCACGATTTAACGATTATTTTAACTCCGATTTTGATGATTTTTTACAGCTACACTCCTTGACCCTATATGAATACAATGATTGAATTCGATCTTCAATTTAAAATATCTACACTAGTGGATACCACAAAATCTTATGTTATACTTAATGAAAGTATGAATAAACTCTTAGGTGTTAGTGAATCTATTGTTTTGATGAGATACGCATTCTACGAAACTAGTTTCAACGATCCAACCGTCAAACATGTTTGTATATACTTCGAGATCACATACGCCAAAAATTGCAAAAAAAACAAACATTTAGAGATCAAGTAACAGAACAAAACTTTTCGACGGTTATACAACGAAAAATCACGATTTAACGGTTATTTTAACTCCGATTTTGATGATTTTTTTACAGCTACACTCCTTGACCCTATATGAATACAATGAATAAATTCGATCTTCAATTTAACATATTTACACTAGTGGATATCACAAAATCTTATGTTATACTTAATAAAAGTATGAATAAACTATAATATTGGGAAGTGTTATTGGCACTCCAAAAATTTCGTTCTACACTCCTCACAAGTGTATTTTTCTTTCCCAATATAAAAAGTTTGGAGTGTAGAATGAGATTTTTGGTGTGCATTCCCATAATAATTATATATATTAATTTCCTTGAAGGCCAAAGTTCCAATACAATTTCCTCATGATGATCGATGTAAATTGAGGATTTTGTAAAAGGAATAACATGCAAACTTTGAGTTCCATTGGCAAGGTTTAAACTTTTGAGAAAGGCTTCACAACCTTGAAAACAAAAACTCTTTCATTTTGCATATCCTTGCACATTTAATATTTGTAATAGATTAGTAGTGTATGTATTATTTTTTTTATTAGGCTCTTATTTTCGAGTGTAGATATAGTACTTAAACGACAAATGTGTTTTAATGTTTTGAAGTAATATTTATGTGGCAATGTGTGGTATGTGCAAATTTAAGAAAAAAAAATATTTTTCTTAACGGGTCGGGTCACTTTACCCGTTGGATAAAGTGACCCGACCTGTTAAGGACCCGTTAAGATAACGGGTGTGACACGACACGACCCGATAAGATAACACGTGTTACACGAAAACGACACGAACACGACAGACACGACCCGTTTGCCAGGCCTACTAAAAACAATTGAGGGTGACATATATATATATATATACCTGGAAAAAATAACAATCAACATTCAATAAATATTTTGCTATGCAAGCTGTTGTACACTCCATCAAAGTCCACTGCCCGAATCATCTTGAAAATAAATCCTTCCCAATTATGCTAAGCACCAAAATCTTAATTAATTAAAGATAATTCATATTATTATATCCCCCCAATGGGACATACAGAGAGTGACATTACCAATTCGTAAAATATGTTACCATGAACTGTTTCTCGGAATACAAAGATGTCCAGTCTACTTACTCAAGAATTTTTCATAGTTTTCTCTGTAATAATCAATCCAACGGCATAGGGAATCTATAGTCGATTTTCCATTCAAGGATAGCAAGGTTAGGACTCATAATATGACTTAATCCAAATTGGGCCGCTAGCGTGACATCGTCTTACTCCAAGGAGCTAATAACTCATAAGCAATTACAAGCAAGTTAATTATATAACACTATGATGGTGAATAATCAAGTTTGGAACGCAGCAGACCGTGACACCTACGCCGGTACTAGAAGGATCATCTTGATTCATGATTGCAAATATGGTACCATCTTCTGAACAGTTGAATGCCAGCTCCTGTGAATTTTAATACCAATGAAAATGGTTTTTGTATTATAAAGTTCCAAGCATTAATAGGTCTCTTATTTAGCTTGGTTAGGCTCATTTTTGGTCTCTTTTTTTTATAACTGTTTTTGAACATCTTAAGAAATATTTTTATGATAAAGGGTTTTTCTAGCACAGGAATCAACCAAGTTCATCTGGATAAATTCAAATTAGGAGCATAACAGTAAAAATAAAAATGATGCTTGTATGTGTTACGACAACAAGCCCATTTTGGAGATTTTTGATTAATTAGTAAACCTTGATTTAGATTTTTTTTTAAATTATTATTATTAAGGGAAGGGAGAGGGTTCGAAACTATTACAATAACTTAGGAAATGAGAAAGTTTTCAACCCGGGACGCATGGGTAGAAAACTAACATGTTAGCCATTAGGATATTGAACCACATGCTTAATTTAGATTTTACATTCTTGTCTTTTGTGAAGATTGTTGAGATTCCTCTATAAAACCAATTGGTAATATGGGAAGTGGCCAAACCTTTTATAAGCTCTTTCAAGGTTTCTCCTTTCACCAACGTGGAACTCTTTTAACATTACATTCTCACACACCCCCTCACGTGTGGCGAACTTTCATGCTAAACACGTGGACAATACGAATTGATGTGTAACACGTGTGGTTGTTGGGCTTCACACTTGGACAAAGCTACTCTAATACCATGAAAAAAGTTAGGGTTTCATCGTAAAACTAATTGACAATATATGGAGCAGCCCAACTTACTTATAAGCCCATGCAAAGTTCCTCCATCCATCAATGTGGAATTCATTCTCAATACGCCCCCTCACTTGTGACGAATTTTCAAGCTTAACATGTGAACAACACAATACGGTATCGTGGAACGCGTGTGGCCGTTTGGTTTCACACGTGGGATATAATACTCTGATACCATGAAGAAATTGGGGTTTTACCATAAAACCAATTATCAATATGGGGAATATCCCAACCTCTCATAAGTTCTTATAAGGTTTCTCCTTTCACCACTGTGAGACTCTTTTACTTTCACATTCTCACTTTTTTTTTTAACTTGTTGTAATAAGAAGGCAAGTATGCCCTGACACCAAAGAAAGAAGAGCCAAAAAGACAGCTGCTTGAAGGTATGAGATAAGACCTAGATAACGAACTAAAACTAAACAGAAGTCGAGTGATATGTATATGATTATGTATTATAACTTTAATAATTTACAATAGACAAAGTATAAGAAAAACAGTTTAAATATATTGACTTCTTGAATAGTATAGTACTTGTAACATATTATAGAACACAATTCACAACAACCATACACGCAATGCAACAAGCAAGACGGAAATTAATTAATGTAACTAAGCTTCGGACCAAGTGATATCCAGGCCGCCCCATTGGTCTTCAGGCACACCCAAGGCTTTCCAAACAGCTTTTGAGGCATCAACAATGTTGTTAGGACAAGGAGGTTGGTAATCATGATCTGCATCACATCCCTCAGTAGAGTCACATTCATCCACCACCATGGCCAACACGCTACGTCCGTTACCATTAATTCTGATTTGTTTATGGCACCTATCTCCGTTGCTATACCATCCAGTGGACAGTGCCACAACTGGTGTGTTGTCATTGTGGTATTGGTTGTCACATTCTGATGGACCGCCACCATCTCCACCTTTCTCGAAACTGTTAATGGTGAGGGTGGCCTTGGTGCTCCCAGACAATGGCGGTGAACATGTGTAGGTTGGGTACATTTTGCCCGGCTTACAACAATCAGAATCATTTTCCTGGTTGCATTGTCCAGGCGGAGCCTTCCTTCCTCTGATTTTGCCGCTTGGACGACATTGTTGAGCTTCAGCGACCAAGCATATTGCCGAAAGAAGAATTACTAGAAGGACAATGGACTCTTTGGAAATGAAACTCTTCATTTTCTCTGTTTCTCTCTATCTCTCTAGTTGTGCTCTTGTGATGAATATGCTTGGTTTGATGCATAAAAGAAATTGTGGGTGGGTATATATAGGAACTTTCGAACCATATTATCCTTGGATGTTTGCTGAATATTGACAAAATTAAATTCTGACACTGAAGAAAGCTAATTAGTTTCTTTACAACTTGGTTTTGCCAGAACGCAATTCAATATAGGATAATATATATACACACTCCATCAACATAACGGCAACGTAAAAATAATTTTGGAGGAACATACTAAAGTATTCAAATTTTCCAAATCCTGTTTAATTATGTGCATTTTCTAAAAATAAAAGTTTTAGGGTTAAATTTCAGAATTCTTGATTAATCTCAAATGCACTTGGAATTCTTTAATTCTTCTTGGAGGAGAATGTTTAGAGAACAAAATAGCAAACTAGCCTACTTGGACACAAATCTGAAACAAACCTTCAGTCCACAAGACAAGGAAACTAACTTAGAAACAGTTGGAACCAAATTCGCGCACCTCCATGAGCGGTGGTTGAGCGCAAATTCAAGTAAACTTGGGCAACCTGCAAAATAGTAAACAACCGTGAGCAAGCCTAAGACCGGGGGAGGGGGAGTGTGTCAAGGCCAAAGGCTCTCTGACGGTCAAGTTAGTGAATGAATTTAGACTCAAAGCAGTGGGCAAGAGAATTGAAGTGTTTATTAGATTGCGTTATCATAGATGAACCATAGATGAGTGTATTTACACCAAGGGAAGAGAGACCTATTTTAGGATAGAATCCTCGTTCTGAGCTGGAAGAATCCTAGAGGATATCTAGAAGTAGATATTGCACCCTCTTAGGAGTTGTGATTACTTGCAGTGTATGCCAATCCCTAGGTTGTAGAAACTCCAAGACTTAGAAGATTTGATTGTGTCCATATCCGAGTCAAATCGTGTGTCTTCCGGAACAAGCATAGTTATCCAGGGAAGTCACTAGGACTCCGCCTAGTGCCCCGAAGTTAAGTGATGGTGGCATCGCTATTCCGTCTGCTGATAGAGCTCCGCTTAGAGCTGGTGAGTCCATGACTGGACTTCTAAGGCAATTGTATTCCTATCAGACTTACTTTGTCTGTATTATATTCTGCTTCGAACGCCTTAACGAATGGTATCACGTCGAACTGGGCTTATCCGAATTTCACGTTCCTACACATTCCGGAGAAGCGCTAATACTCGTTACTTTTTTCAGTCTCAATCTACGCTTCGATGGCCTTTTTACATCACCGATCTTCTTGGTCAGGATAAGGATTGGTATAGGGACATTCTCTTGGTAGAGGGAAACTGGGAGGGTGATACATCCGAACCGAGAGTTCCCGGTAAGCCTAGAAAAGACATCAATTAGAGAATAGATGATCTGAATCCCAACAGTGCCGCCTTGAATTCATTGACAGGGCCTTTAAAATCAATCTTACTCACAGACGAGCATACACTCATGGTTGGGACCACACTTTAATAATCAACATAAACAACCTTCCAGACAAAGTGTTCATTCGCGACTAGGCCCGCAATGAGCATCATTCACCTCACATCGGAGTAGGCAGCACAACAGATGAAGAGAAATAGTTACTCAATCCAGCTCAAGTTCAACCAGCAGCCTGCGAGGAATTCACTCGTCTGCTAGGGATATACCATATGCACCATAGTCGTGGCACAGACGAGTCGAAAACATAGAAGAGCAGCCTAGACCAGTAGGTCAAGACTAGGGGCAGCCGAGAGCTCTGCTACCCCAACAAAGGCAAATTCAGGAAGAAGTAGATAGATTCATGATCTAGTGATTGCGTGACTTCCAATACAACGAGGTCACCGATGAAGCACTATGACGGGCTATGACCAACATAAGTAGGTCACCCTTCACGGACGAGATCGAGTAGGCAAAACCTCCACATAAGTTCAGCATGCCGCATTTCATATCATTCAAAGGGGATGGAGACCCGGATAGACACCTAAAGAACTACCAAAGCGTAATGATCCTCTATCGAGACAACGACACTCTCATGTACAAGATATTCACCACCACTCTACAAGGCGAGGTGCAATATTGGTTCCACACCCTGCCGCCACAATCCATTTGAAGTTTTGACGAACTTTCTTTGATTTTCACCAAAAGATATTCATCATATCGCTTGATCAAGAAGAAATCCGACCGTTCGTTCAACATCAAGAAGAACCCAAAGGAGTCGTTTTGCGACTATGTGAAGAGGTTGAAAGCAGAGAAGGCAAAGACAGTCGGATGCAATGACTCGATAGCTAGAGCAACCTTCCAAAAAGGACTTCTAGCAGACCACCTGCTATTCGGAAAATTGATCATGAAAGAAGATTTAACTCTGGCAGACTCTTTCGCTCTGGCAGAGAAGCATGCACTTTGGGACGAAGCTCGCCGATGCACATTCAATGACTTGAAGAAGTACCCGACATCACCTCCCTACTATCCAAACTAGAAGTAGTGGAGGATTTATTTAGATGCTTAACAATATCTGAAGTAGCAATAAGCTATACCCTCATACGAGAAGAGTTAGGGACTCGACTACCTGCATTCCACAGTTCAAAAGCTTTCCTTGATGCAGAAACTAGTTATCAGAAATTCAAAACCTAACTTTGGCGATAGTTGTTGCAACCCGATGGCTCAAGTTATACCTTTAGACGCACATAGTCATCCTCATGACACACTATTCCACTCAATCCAAACACGTGACAATAAAGGTGCAAACATTGGCGAATGCAAAGTTTTTTTACGAACTCAACAACTCAACCCAAAAAGCGCACCAAGGGCAAACGAACACTAGAAGAACACACTCAGAAGCAAGTTTCGTCCTCGTCGCCCCAAAAGATTTTACATAGGAGTAACATGTGCCGGTAATTGAGCACCACTTCCAACTGCGTATCACATGGCCTCAACCGATCATTGCTCCATAATTCAACTTTAGAGTGGCCCATTACCGGCAGATGAGCATCTCTTGCTGCGTGTAACATGGCCCCAGTTCCACGGTTCCCTACCCAGCATTCACGCCTAGCCTAGGCGACGCAACATAACGACTTAATGATGCCTCAGAAGCAACCGAGCACGCCCTAGCCACGCTTGCTTCACCCGATGAAGACTTCTGGCATTTGCACTTCAACGATGCATCCAACTACAAGGGCTCGGGAGCAGGTGTGGTCTTTGTCACCCCAAACAGTTCGATGCTTGAGCATACAATCACTCTACGCTTCAAAGCATCCAACATCGAAGTAGAGTACGAAGACCTATTAACAGGCCTCCAAATGGAAAAAGACTTAGCAGTGAAAAAGCTTGTAATTCATTCTGATTCCCAGCTAATCACCAGCCAGATTACTAGGGAGTACAAGGCAAAACATCTGAAGATGGCGTAGTACTTAGAGAAGGTACGAAAGCAACTTGGGGATTTTCAGACTTACACCTTCACTCAAGTTCTGTGGGCAGACAATGCCCACACAAACGTGCTAGCAAGCTTAGGCTTCACCCTCGACTACCAACTCAAACGCTTTATTCCAATGGAGTATCTAGACAAGCCAAGCATAGAGGCGGAGCCAGTAGCTGGAGAGTCACATGTTAGTACAACTCAAAACTGGCAAGATTCCATTATAGGCTACCTAGTCAATGACACACTCCCCTTGGGAAAATTGGAGTCTAGAAAGCTCCAAACAAAGGCAGCACGCTCCTACATGTGGAATGACATTCTCGTTCGAAGATCCTACACTGGACGACATCCCCGCTGCCTAGCACTTCCAGATGACCTAAAGGTTATAAGTTCAATCCACGAAGGTGTTTATGGAAGTCATTCCGGAGGCCAATTCTTAGTACATAAGGCTTTTAACGCATGCTACTACTAGCTTGGTATGCATCAAGATGCTAAGGAGCTAGTACAAAAGTGTGACAGCTGCCAACGCTACAAGCTGGTACCAGCACTGCTTGCCAGCGAACTACACATGCAGATGAGTCCTTGGCCGTTCATTCAGTGGGCAATCGACTTGATAGGGCCAATGCCGCCCGCTACTAGGGGTAGAGGCATGATGATCGTGGCAACCGATTACTTCACCAAATGGGTAGAAGCAGAGCCTATGGCAACCACGACTCAGACGGACATAGAGCGTTTCATATGAAGGAACATCATTTATCGTCACAAACAACGACCTGCAATTCGTAGGCAAAAATTTGGCAAAGTTCTTCCAAAAGTATGGCATCAAGCAGCACATGTCCACTCTGAGATATCCTCAAAATAATGGGCAGGCCGAAGCATCAAATAAGAC
Source organism: Malus fusca (assembly GCA_035220775.1). Classification (NCBI taxonomy): domain Eukaryota; kingdom Viridiplantae; phylum Streptophyta; class Magnoliopsida; order Rosales; family Rosaceae; genus Malus; species Malus fusca. The sequence goes on along the minus strand of CM069059.1, from coordinate 18,053,244 downwards.
GATCCTCGACTGCCTCAAGAAGTCATTTTCTGACAAGAAGGGAAAATGGCCAGATGAACTCCTTGGATGTCTATGGCGTATCGCACCACCAAACGACGAGCCACCGATGAGACTAGACCTGGCAATTTCTTACACGACACGTAAACCACACGAAAATAACGGGTTTCAGATCAACATGATAACTAATCGGGTCATTATCGGGTCACACGATAATAACCCGTTAATAACGGGTCCTTAACAGGTTTACACGAGAGTAACACGCAGGTAACCTGTTTCGACACGATAAGCAAAAAGTTATTTTGATGATTTAAATTTTTTAAACTGCTAAAAAAACTTATTATAAAATACAATAGATATAATGAATATGTATATATTTTTTATTAATTATGATTCTATATAAATTTTAAAATGTAAGTTTTATTTATTTATTTATTTTTATAGTATATTATAGGTAAAGATTGAGATTAAAAATCATAAAACACATTAAAAATAAAAATATCAAGTAATTTAAAAATACCAAACACATTAAAAATTATAATAATTAATTTACATATGTGAAAAATATGAAAAAATATGCAAACACTCGTAGTCGCATCCTCTACGCTTTGAGGATGGGTATATGATCGTTTGAATTTTTAAAACCAAATAAACTCTCATGAATAGTATTTTAAAGGGAGTTCAAAATAAACAAAATTCATAATCATTAATGTCTAAGTTTGAAAGATGTGAAAGCATAATAAATGTTCATAATTGCATATTCAACGCTTAGATGATGGTTACATAGTCGTTTAGATTTTTAAAACCCTCCAAATCTCATGAACAATGTTTTTTATTTGAGTGCAAAATTAATAAAATTAATAATAATTATTGTACACGGGTGAAAAATGTAATCACTCGTAATGACAAGTTTTACAACTTTCATGAAGTGGTCAACTCCGAAATTTAGTATGTATATATACTAATTTAGTATTATGTTTTACATTTTTTTGGGTCAAATTATGCTTTTCATTTTCATTTTTATTGATTTAAAATATATTTTTCTTAACGGGTAACGGGTCGGGTCATATTACCTGATAATATTAACGGGTTGGTTTCGGATCTGGTCATATTACCCGTTTACTTTAACGGGTATTACATGAGACGACCTGTTAAGCTATCGGGTATGACACAAAAATGACACGAACACGAGAAACACGACACGAATGCCAGGTCCAGGTGAGACTCTTTTCTCATTAGCATTTGGTTCAGAAGCAATCATTTCTCCCAATAGCATCGTGCCAAGTATCAACACTTTATTGTCAAGCATCGAGCATAACAGTAAGGAGATGGCCACAAGCTTAGATTTGGCAGAAAAGAAACATGAGCCTACCATCACCTGCATCGTAGCCTATCAGCAGCAACTCCTCTCTAGCTACAACAAATAGGCCAAGATCCAGCAGTTCCAGCCCGGAAATATGGTCCTAAGAAAAGCCTTCATCACTACACGCAGAGAAGGTTCCAAAAAGAGGGATCCCATCTGGGAAGGTCCGTACAAGATCAACAGAGTAGGCAACAAGGGTAGTTACACTTTCGCCATCATAAACGACAAAGAGATAAAAAAGCAGCAGAACACCTACAATCTGAGGAAGTACCATGAGTAACCTCCCGCTACATCAAAGCCCTAAGACTCAGGCAGCTCGACTGGCACCACCTCGCAAGTCGATGACTATCCAGTTGTCATGCAGTTCCTACCTTACAACTAAGTTCTCTTTCGTTTCACTCGTTTTTCAATGAGGAATTCAGAAGTAATCTACAACTTGGGTCGGCTGCATGCTTACAATAACTGCTCACTCATGCACTTCAAAAGAAGACATCGCATTTCTTAGGGACTCATCGTAGGAATTGCGTCCCCCGAGGGACCAACGATGCTTTCCAGTGCAAGAGGGTAAACCAATTCCCAGACACCCATCTGGGTCTACTCTCTAGTGCGAAAGTATAAAATAATTGCTCTCCAGTGCGAGAGAGTAAACCAATTCTTTGACATCCACATGGGTTTGCTCTCCAATGTCGGAAGATAAACTTTACACTCCAAATATCCAGATGTGGATGAGTTGGGCTGCCCTGGTATAACTAGATGCATAATGGCTTGCACCAGGATTCCTAGAAGTAGCCACAATGGTCTTTTTCAAGGATTTTGGGTATCTTGGCCTAATACATGGGGAACCGGGCCTTAGAGACGAAGGAGACACATTATGCAGTACACTCTATGGACAGTTGCCCTGGAACCCTAAAGCCACTACCGAGTGCAATAAAGTAGTCTACAATATCTGAAAGACTGCCTATGGCTTGCCCTTTGAGCAGTAAAGCCGCACTAGACTTATACAACTGCTGACATGCTACGCAGTCGATAAGCTTCACCTCTGCCAAGCGCAGAATGATCATTTGGATCTACACTAATTCCTAAAGTGTTGTGATACTTGCTACGTAGCCTACGGAATTGGTTACATAAAATTAAGGAGTTCTCTCAAACCCTTACTTACGAAATTCCTTACAACCGCGTACTTTTGTACGAAAGGTTAGCGAATTTCATAACCCAAAAATATTTAGTACGTTGTGATGCAGGCCACATAGCTCAAAGGATTGAAGAAAGCCAAGGTTAACAGCCTAGTGGTTACGCAGACTTGTTTGCTTCTGTAAGTAAGGCGTCCGGCTGCCGACCCTATGACTAACAACTTTGCAAAGTTCTACACCAACACTCACGGCTACATAGGCTACGTGGGCCTATCTACTTATAGAAAAGTAGCACGCTTGCCACTTGTCTATAAAGCCTAAAGGTTAGGGTACGAACAAAAGAAGCGAAGATGGAGAAAAGCGAAGGAAGGAAGTTTATTAAATTTTCTAACAAAATTGATAAACAAGAAGCAAAGGCCGAAAAAGTTCAAGCAAAGCAAAAAGCAACAATGAAAACAAAGAAAATTCTAAAGGCTACCTAGAAGACTACATTTCAGCAGCTTTGACATCCAACAACTACTCAATCGCTGCACCTTCAGCAGCCACGACGTTCTTAGCAGCGGCATCATCTAGCGTTTGACCCAGCCTGGGCACCAACTTCTCCGACTACTTCACCAATGGAAGCCTCAAAAGTAAAGGCCAGCAAGTCTTTTGGAGAAATAGAGAAGGTTTCGAAGCCTCGAGCCCAGTCTTTTTGCCCTTCAGCCGTTCGTTCTCCTCGAGTAGATCAACATGGATGTGCTGCAACTCATCCACTCATTCTTCAGACTTTCGTTGATCTTTAGTGCACCTTGAAGTTCCAACACTTGGGGTTCAAGTCCATCGACGATCCTCTTGAAGTGGATCACTTGATTATAAGCAGCAATCAACTCTTCATCTTTTGCATAAGCAGCGAAATGAAGCTCAGAAACGGCAAACTTAAGATCTTGAATCTGAGGTATGTAACATCCAATCTTCTTATCTGCGCTTTCATACATAACTTGGATCACATCAAGCCTAGTCTTCAAGTTAATGATCTCTTGGCGAGCGGTCTCAAGCTGCAGAGAAGTAGGGGTAGAGATATTAGACCCCTTCAAAGCGACGAGCTCAGATTCCAATTTTTTATCCTCTTGGTGGAAGAATAAGCCTCAGCTGCTATAGTCGTTGCCACACCCTTGGCAACCTTGGTATCATCTTGGTCCATAATCGTCGTTTTCTGCATCATAGTAGGCATATTAGTTATCCTATACTCGGTTGTATGCTTTGCAAAGGAACTTGGGCCACCAATCTCTTTGACGCTATTAACAAATTTGGCATATGCGTCCATATCTTCAAGCAGATCTCGCTTCAAAATCGCATAAATCTCAGCAGACTCTCCAGAAACAAGCTTTCTCACAACTGCCCATACGAGCAGTCCCATCTTTCTTAGTAGTTGAATCAGTCCCAGCAGTAATAGGAGTGCGCCTTGGCGCCACTTTAGCAGCAAAGTCCATCTTATCACCCTTTATAGTAGCAAGCCTCTCCAAAGGTGAACTGGACTTAGCTCCTAAGGGACGTCGTGGGGGTATGCCAAAACCTCTACACTGAGCAATCCTGTTAGCAATCGAGCTAGCCATCTTCGGAATGGCAGGCGTCATTGGCACAGATCTAGCAGCCTTATTTTTCTTCCTATTGGAAGAAGTCAAGTCAATCATAGGCCTCTCGGTAGGAGGCAGACCTTCACGAGCAGCGAATAAAGTCTTCAGTTTTTTCTCAACCGGCATCTCAGGCAGGGAAGATCTTTTATTTCCACCTTCATTCATAGTAAGCTCCACGACAATGATTAGATGAGCCAATGCATCCGCCTTGATCCTCTTTATCTCCTATCTCGGGAGCAACCCACATTTCTCCCTACTAAGCAGCTAACCTCATTCACGGTACTCAGCAATGGAGGTCAACCCATATTGGCTTTTCCTTTATTTTTTCTCTCGGTCCAGCAGGCAGGAGGCCTGCATGCCCAGCATTCCAACAGCATATGAGGCCCGCGACCTTCTCATTTCTCTCAATCGTTGACCTGGCCCACATCAGGTCCAAGAGCCCAAAGGATAAGAGCCATGTGGCTCGCCTAGCCGCACAGTTGCCCTTGGCTTTAGCAAACTGAGCAGCCCAAGCAGTGGTCCCTACCACAACACCTCATCGGCCCATGTCGAGCCAACTCATGGCCCCTGCCTTCTGACATGTCGCACCATCCCGATGGCTGCCCCACGGCAGCACTATCCAAGAAGAAGACAAGGAAAATTAATTTTTTCTTACCTCTATGAGGTGTGGAGAAGACGAAGAAAACAACGAAAGAAGATCATTTGCACGGGCAAGTGTAGAAGATTGCTTAGGGGGATCAAATATCCTCTAGCTTTCTATCTCTTGTAGGGTAGAATAAATTGCTCTCTAAAGTTGGTTTAATAATTTACTTAAGGTAGACTTAAATAGACTTTGGGAGAAATTTATTTCCCTTTCCTAGAATGACCTAATTTCCAATTAAAGAGGAAATCTACATCAAAATAGGAAAGCAATCTTATGTTTCCTAAAGCAAGAAGATCTCTACACATGTTGCCTTTTCCTACGAGCAGCCCAACAGGTGTGGGGGCATTTGTGGAGCAAAAAATAATCAAGAAAAATTTGACGGCGACACGTGGATCTTTGGGTGAAAAAGACAAAATTACCCTCAAGGCACACCGGAATTCCTACGCGCAAGTAGCGAGCAATAACAGCTCAATCAAGGTCAAAGGTGATCAAAATAGGTATTTATTCAAAACCTATTTCATCAATCCTCGTCAAATCCTCCCCACAAGATAACCCCCAATTATCCTTTCAAATTAGGATTGATTACCAAAATTAATTTCCTAATTGATTGCAAGATATTATTTTGGCATAATATCTTGCAATTAGAGCCAAAAACCACCATAAGTAGCCGGATCCCTTTTCTCCAAAAGGGGCCGACCACAACCCTACAAATACCACCTCATTTCTCCAAAAACCTAAGTCGAATTGTCTTCTAACATTCTCCAAATTTCTCTAAACACTTTTTCCCTCAAATTCTAACTATGGCATTGGAGGTTCTTCGGCCAAAGCCTCCCCCCCCCCCCCCGAATTCATCGTGGGCTCGTGAGGCTCTTGGCCTTGACCTAAGGTGTTAATTGTTTTGCAAATGAATTTTCATCCAAGAAGAAGAAGATGGGAATTCGCATCCACATCATCTCCAACTGTCCAAGTTTAGCCATCGTTCGCATCCACAGCATCTCCAACTGTCTAAGTTTAGCCACCGTCTTCAGATTCTGACGGATATTTCTTGTATTGGAATCAACATAGATCATCTAACACAGATGCAACTAGGAAATTACAAACATGTTATAATTTTACAGAAAAAAATGCTTCAATCAGTTCATTTGATTAAAGGAAGAAGAGGAAGAGTTATATTTTTTAATCCACAAACCTTCATTCTTCTTTTGACAAACTGGTCATGCTTTTTTATTTAGGGTAATGCTAGAGAGATCGAATTTTTAAAACCAAATGATGTGGTTGTTGATGATTGGATTATTACTTAAGCATGATTAACGTCCTTATTTTCTATTGATGACACATTATTTGGTTTGAGAGAAAATTTTCCAGGTTCCGGTCACATCCTGGTGTTCCAACCAATGAAAATTAGACACGTGACTCTTCATCTTCCAATTAAATTGCATTCTGAAAATTCTGAGATAGTGGGCCCACAAACTAGAAAAGAGAAACTTTGTTATACTCCATCTTCATCTCTGCCATCTAAAAAAGAGGAAAAGGGGATTCGAATCATCCAGATTGCTGCGATGTGCGATGACCTCCTCCTCTATCGTTAATTTCTCAATTTCTTTAAGTAATTTCTTAGTCTTTTATAGGTGTTTATGGGTTTTTATTTTTCTTCCTCTACTTTTCATATTCTGATTTTCATGAAGTCAACACAAAGAGCTTTGGATGATTTGGCTTGACAAGGCTTGCATGGTCGCCTATTTGCACTGATTTGTCTGGAAAATGGGTTATCTAATTTCAAAAAAGGGCCAAAATAACACAATCAAGAAAAACGACAGTACAATACAAAGAAACTGTCTGAAAATAAATCTAAAGCAAGCAATTGTCCATAAACTGCAGTATAGATCGGTGTCTCCATATGAAGGCAGGAAAAGCCATCAGATCTAAGGCAAGAACCAAAGTGGGGGTACGTATTGACGGCAGCGGAAGTTTTACAGATATTCTTTTCTCTTTGTTTTCGGGGTCACCGTTTTGGTAATTCAAGAATGCAACTTAATTGAAGAAAGGAATAGCCACGTGTCCAATTTTCATTCGTGGAACACCAGGTGTCATATGTGACCAGAATCTGGAAAAATTTCTCTTAAGTTTGCAAATTTGGTTTAAAATTTTGATCTTCCTACCATTATCCTTTTATTTAATAAGCTTTAAAGCTCGTGTTGGACTTGTAGATATAAATCAACCTTAATATGGTCTACTATATGTAATAGGAATGTATCATTAGAGAATAATATATATTGTGATTTGATTACCCAAAGATATCAATCTTATATTGTGAGTCTTATATAGGAAATAGGATTGATGAAATCCTTGTACGATTATGACTATGATATGTTACTTGGAGGTCAAGAAAGTAAATTTAGTGTCTCCTTTATGGAAGGGACTTTAAGTCTTTGGCTTATAAATAATGGTCCATGTGAACCCTAAAACACACGACAAAAGGCTTCCCGTAGAACATTGTGTGTGTTTTTCTTCTCGATGCAAGCTTATTCCATGGCTGCTGCAGGAGCTTCTTTAGGTTAGTCTTCTTGTTATTGGTTACGTATATTATTCACATGCATACAGTGTTTTAGTTATATAACCCTAAGGGATAACAATTGGTATCCGAGCCCTAGGTTATATAGTTAAAACCTGTGATTGCAGTCATGATCAATGCTTATACAATCTGCATGAATGAATGGTATGCTGATACTTATAAAGTTTTGCATGATCAGTATCTATGTTACCCGGTTAGATCATATATTCAAGCCCTATCTATTTATCATGAAATATCTGAGTAATATAATTAGGTTGCTGCTCACAATTGCATTTGAAATCATAACATGGATGTAGTTCATCTGCCTATAGTTGTTGATTGTGTTTTTATGGTTAGACTTTAAATGGGATAGCATGATACGTGTATTATACCAGTTGTGGTATTTCCATCTTCTCATAATTGTTAGAAACTACCATGAAAGTAACTGATATAATGCATATATTAGTGTTAGAAGCTTTTTAATTCATCAGCCCATAGGTGTTGCGTTAATCTTGTCTTATGAAGTTTATTGGGATGTTTAATTTTAAAGTGCTAATGTTATTCATTCAGTTATGAATGTTGTGAACACAGTTTAAACCTTAAGTGGTACAAACTACAAAAAGTGGAAGCAAGACATAGATATATGTCTCGGATTGATGGATCTTGACATAACTATTAAGGAGGACTCTCCTCCAGAACTTGCTACCGATGTAGCTGCCAATGCCAATGCCAAGTTTGAAAGGTGGTTGAAGGCGAATTGTATTGCTCTTCTGGTGATCAAAAAGTCCATGTCTGATACAGTGAGAGGAGAAATACCAGATTTTGAGAATGCAAAAGAGTATCTAATCCATGAGAAATTTAAGGAATCAAACAAAGCTGAAACAGGCAATCTCATGAATGAACTTATGTCAAAGAAATATAATGGTATGGGATGTGTGAGACAACACATTTTGGAGCTGCTGGACATTGGTGCAAAACTGAATGCACTAGATGTTCCCATGAGTGATGCATTTCTGGTTCATGTGGCACTCAATTCATTACCTAATGAATACTCACAATTGAAGAGCATATATAATGCACATAAATAAAAGTGGAGTCTAAATGAATTAATTGACATATGTGTGCATGAAGAACAACACATTGGGTCTGAGAACATTGAGAAAAAGGTCAACATGGTGACTGAATTCAAGAACAATGTTCAAAAGCCAGAAAGTGAAAAAGGTGCACCGAGTTAGCCAAGGCTTGGTGTAAATAAGAGTTCCAAAAGCATCAAAGGAAATGCTTTTTCTGCAAGAAGCCTGGACACATGAAGAGAAACTGTCAGAAATATAAGAAGTGGAATGAATGTGGCAAGGGAAAAGGTAATATTGCGATTTATAAAGGTGAAATATTAGTGTGTTTTGAAACAAATAACATTGAATTTGCTAGAGACTCATGGTGGATTGACAATGGTGCTTCAATATATATGACAAATTCTTTGCAAGGCTTCATAAACAAGAGGGGTGCCAAGAGAGGATGAAATCTTAGTGATCATGGGAAATGGTGACAAAGCTACTGTCAAGTTCATTGGAATAGATAAGATTAAGTTAAAGTCTGGTTTTATTTTGGATTTGCAAGATGTTTGTTATGTACCTTCAATTAAAAGGATGCAACCAGAAGCACTGACTTACTTGAACTTGTGCACATTGATATATGTGGACCTTTTCCCACTCCAACATATGATGGTTAAAGTATTTTATAACCTTCATCAAGGACTTCTCGAGGTATTGCTATTTGTATTTACTCTCTGACAAATCAAGTGCACTTATGACTTTCAAAATCTACAAGGGTGAGGTTGAGAAACAGTTAGACAGAAAAATCAAAGTGGTAAGGTCCAACATAAGGGTGAATACTATGGAAGATACACTGAGCATGGCAGAAATCCTGGACCATTTGCACTTTACTTGCAAAAACAAAAGAATCGTAGCTCAATACACAAATCCTGGTACTCCACAACAAAATGGAGTGTCAGAGAGGAAGAATTGCACTTTAAAAGACATGGTAAGAAACATGATGGGTGCAACAAGCTTACCTGTGTTCTTGTGGGGTGATGCCATTAAGATTGCAAACTATATATCTATTAGGGTCCCCAACAAATTTGTGACTATAACTCCTTTCGAATTGTGGTACAAAAGGAAGCCAAGGCTGCATCATTTACGAATTTGGGGTTGTACAACTAAGGCAAGGGTATATAACCCTTAAGAAAAGAAAATGGACCCTAAAATAGTGAGCTATTACTTTGTGGGATACCCTGAGGGAACAAAAGGTTACAAGTTCTATTGTCCTAACTACTGCATGATATTTGTTGAGGCTAGGAAGGTGAAATTTATAGAGGTATGATCAATGGAAGTAACAAGCAATGAAATTGATTTTGAAAAGCAAAATGAAGAAAGTACAACTGATTCATTGCACCATGTTATACCAAGTGAAGACAACCATTTAACCTTCGAACATGTTCCATTTGCAACTGATGGTGTACATGAAGTTCAAATAAATGACAATCATGATGTAGTGAAGGACCAAGCAATACATAATGGTTCAAATGATGTAATGCAGACACAAAACTAAGCTGAAGAAGAAATTTTGGATCACATTGCACTTGCACTCAGAAAGTCAACAAGATTGAGAAAACCTACAATCTCAGATGATTTTGCTGTGTATCTGAATGAAGATGACTTTAACGTTGGATAACCATCAACTTACAAAGAAGCAATGAACAGTCTGCAACAAGAAGAATGGTTAAAAGCTATGGAATCTGAACTTGATTCAATGTAGAAAAATGAAGTCTAGGAACTTGCGATTTTACTAGAAGGATCCAAGCTAATTGGATGCAAATTGGTGTACAAAATGAAGAAAGATTCAAAGGAAAATGTAGAAAGATTGAAAGCTAGGCTTGTAGCTAAGGGATACACTCAGCAAGAGGGAGTGGATTACAGTGAAACATTCTCACCAATGTTTACCAAAAAAAAAATTTCAGGTTTGTAATGGCTTTAGTTGCTCACTATGATTTGTTTCTCCACCAAATGGATGTTAAATCAGCCTTTTTGAATGGCAAGCTTGAGGAAGAAATATATATGAGACAACCTGAAAGGTTCATTAAGAAAAGAGAAAGAGAATTGGTCTTTAAACTTAGGAAATCCATACATGGATTGAAGCAAGCATCCAAGCAATGGTACCTAAGATTTGATGAAGTTATGCAGTCACATGGTTTCATTGAAAATTCTGAAGATAAATGTATTTATGTCAAGTCTAGTAGGAGACACTTTATCATCCTAGTACTTTATGTAGATGATACCTTGATTGCAGAGTCTAATTTGAGTCTGCTACAGGAAACAAAAACCTTGTTAAGTGACAATTTCGAGATGAAAGACATGGGAGAAGCTTCTTATGTTCTTGGGATTGAGATTACACGTGACAGGAATAGGGGATTGCTTAGCCTATCGCAAAAGGGATATATTAAGAAGATCCTGAAAAGATTCAATATGTCAAACGGCAATGGCAATGAAGTTCCAGTCACCAAGGAAGACAAATTAAGTAAAGATCAATCTCCCAAAACTGATATGGAGAAGAAGGAAATGGATGACAAGCCATATGCTTTAGTGGTTGGTAGCTTAATGTATGCACAAGTGTGCACTAGACCTGATATAGCCTTTGCATTGAGTTTGTTAGGAAGATATCGGTCTAATACAGGACAAGCACATTGGTTTGCAGCCAAGAAAGTGATGAGATACTTGCAGAAAACCAAAGACTATAAGCTGGTTTACAGAAAGGGCAAGGACTTGGAAATTGTTGGCTACTATGATTCAGATTTTGCAGGATGTCATGATTCATTGAAATCGACTTCTAGTTATATATTCATGATGGCAGGAGGTGCTATCTCTTGGAAGAGCATGAAACAAAAGAACAATTCAACCTCCACAATGATGGCTGAATACATGGTATGTTTTGAAGCCACTTCACAGGCCGTGTGGATTGGTAAATTTATTGAAGGGATGAAAGTGCTGAAAATCATTGCTAGACCACTACAAATCTTTTGTTACAACATTGCAGTTGTGTTCTACTCCAAGAATAACAAGAGATCTTCAGGGACCAAGCTCATGTATATCAAGTGCAGACTTATCAGAGAGAAGATCAAACAAGGATTCATCAAGGTTAGCTATATTGACACTGAATGCTTGCAGATCACTTGAATAAAGCATTACCAGTTGTAGCTTTTACGCAGCATGAGAAGAATATGGGTTTGATCTTAGATTTTAATGTGCTGAATTAGTGGGAGTAGATGTTATTTGTCATCTTTTGCAGTCAATAAGTGAACTGCCCCCACAAAGGATTATGAAGATTGATAGTTTTGTTGAAAAGGTTTTGAATGTATAAACTTGTTTTCTGATTAAGTGTTCACATAAGGCTAAGTACACGTGTGCATCTAGGTAAATCTTGTCTGCATTATTTGTGATTTTACCATACATGTTTTAAATTGCAAAAAGGTTGTGATCATTCATTGAGTAACACTCACTTGTATCAAGTATGCAGGCTTATTCAAAGCATAAAGTGTAGACGCATAATTAAGATACAGAGGATCTGAGATGATATAAGGAAAGACAAAATTACAGTTAGGATTTCATCTCTCGATCATAGTTTGATGGTGTTTTCATGTGAATAAGGCATTCGACATGTGTGATTATGATGGTTCTAAGTTATGATAACTTTATAACCTTGTTAGATCCATGTAGTATGTTTTATTTGACAGAAACTTGAATAAGGATGGGATGTAATCACTGTACATGGCCACTAAAGTTATATTGGTCTCTAATCTTAAGGCAAAAAACATGAGCATTACATTTCATAGACCAAGTGGGAGAATGTTGGACTTATCCGACATAAATCAACCTTAATATAGTCTACCATATGTAATAGGAATGTATCATTAGAGAATAATATATATTGTGATTTGATTACCTAAGGATATCAATCCTATATTGTGAGTCTTATATAGGATATAGGATTGATGAAATCCTTGTACGATTATGACTATGATATGTTACTTGGAGGTCACGATAGTAGATTTAGTGTCTCATTTATGGAAGGGACTTTAAGTCTTTGGCCTATAAATACTGGTCCCTGTGAACCCTAGAACACACGACAAAAGGCTTCCCATAGAGCATTGTGTTGAGGCTAGGAGTTCATAGAAGACTTGGTGTTCTTCTTCTCGGTGCAAGCTGATTCCATGGCTGATGCATGAGCTTTTTCAGGCTAGTCTGCTTGTTATTATTCACATGCATACAACATTTTAGTTATATAACCCCAAGGGATAATAGCTGGAACCTGCTTGGCGGGGTTGATATAAGAATAGAAGCTAATCGAAGCAAGACAATAATATAAGGATGACGATTGAGTATGCTGATACAGACATAAGTGCTTTATGTTGACGTACTTTTATAAAATACATAACATATTGTAAAACGCGTTGCACATACATAGAAAGATATAAAACAATCAAAGCAACAAGCTAGACTGATCACACTAATGTAAGTTATAAAACTAAGTATCGGACCATGTGATATCTAGGCCACCCCAGTTGTCCTCATGCACGCTCAAGGCTTCCCAGATAGCCTTTGAGGCATCAACAATGTTGTTTAGGCAAAGAGGTTGATAATCATGGTCGACATTGTTAAAATATGGAATGGCTAGGGTTTGTAGAATGCTAGGGCTGTGTTGTTGATACTGGGGAATACCCGATATATTTTCTTATTAACATAATCTGTACAGAGATACAAGATTTATACAAAGCAAAGTCATCTATTCTAGGAAGTCAACTTTAAGACATCAATACATGATTTACATCCCTACAATCAAGGAACTAAATATCCTAAATGATATTGTCGTCTAATACTCCCCCTCAAGGTGGAGTGTGAATGTCAAGAACACCCATCTTGCCAAGAAGAGATTGAAACGCAGCTTGTCCTAATGGTTTGGTGAAAATGTCGGCTAGTTGCTGTCCAGTAGGGATATAGGCAGTCGTAATAACCCCAGATTGAATCCGTTCACAAACAATATGACAATCGATTTCTTTATGCTTAGTACGCTCATGAAAAACCGGGTTAGCTGTTATATGAATGGCAACTTGATTATCATAGTATAATTTGGCCGGTCCATGGTGATCCACACGTAAGTTAGTTAATAAAACCTTCATCCATGTAAGTTCACATGTGGCTGAGGCCATGGCACGATACTCTGCTTCGGTCGAGGATCTTGAGACAGTAGACTGTTTCTTGGTTTTCCACGACACTAGTGCACCTCCGAGAAATATGCAATAACCTGTAACGGATCTTCGTGTGATTGGGCATCGAGCCCAGTTAGCATCACAATAACCTTTCAATATTAAACTTCCATTTGAGGGAAAAAGAAGGCCTTGTCTAGGCGTCCCCTTCAAATAACGCAAAAGACGGTGAACCGCGTCGAGATGAGCCTTTCTCGATTGTTGCATAAACTGACTGAGGATATGAACTGAATACGAAATCTCTGGTCTGGTGATTGTGAGATAAATAAGTTTCCCAACAAGTCTTCTATATTGCGAAGCATTGCGGAGAAGCGGTCCTTCCGTTGGAGATAGTTTCAAGTTTTCTTCCATGGGAAATTTTGTAGGTTTTGCACCCAGTAAGTCGGCCTCATCAAGAATGTCAAGTGTGTATTTTCGTTGGGAGATTAAAATCCCTTGAGAGGACCGAGCTACCTCCACACCAAGGAAATATTTTAAGTGTCCAAGGTCCTTGATTCGAAAATGGGTGTGAAGAAAATGCTTAAGATCGTGGATGGCCACCTTATCGTTACCTGTGATGATCATGTCATCGACATAAATGAGTACAGTGGTAAATGAGTGTCCACGCACCTTAGTAAATAGAGAGTAATCCGCCTTGGTGGATGGCAGTGGAAAATTTGTGGAACCAGGTGCGTGAAGCTTGCTTGAGTCCGTATAGGGATTTGTTGAGTCGACAAACATTGTTCTCCCCCTGTCGACGAAGACCAGGAGGCAAGTGCATATAGACTTCTTCACAGAAGTCACCATGAAGAAAGGCATTTTGGACGTCCAGTTGATGAATGGACCAATTGCGTACGGAGGCAATGACGAGGAAGCAACGCACTGTGATTAATTTTGCAACGGGAGCGAAGGTTTCTTTGTAATCGATACCTTCCCGCTGTGTAAAACCTTTGGCAACGAGGTGAGCTTTGTAGCGCTCAACAATACCATCAGAGTTGTCCTTGATCTTCTAGACCCATTTGCAACCCATGGCGCGATGACCGGGAGGAAGGCGAGTGAGGGTCTATGTGTTTTGTTAGTCAAGAACAAGAAGTTCAGCGTCCATTGCAGCCCTCCAGTTGGGATCACTGTGAGTCTGCTCAAAGGATGTGGGCTCGACAGTAGTGGTAATAGCACAAGCAAATGAGCGATGCGAAGGAGAGGTGAACATAAGAAACATAGTGAGATAAAAGATAATGAGTACCTAACATGGAGGAGGATGAGGCGTTAGGGTGTTGGACATGATATAAATGGTACCCTTGAAGCCGTACAGAAGGCTTGGAGACGCGTCCAGAATGGCGAGGTGGAGGTGGTGGATGAGTTGTGTTTGGGTCGGTTGGGGGTGTATCGGTGGGGGAAGGATGAGTGTGGGAAGAGATGTCGTGGGAGGGAGATTGAGGTGAGAAATGGGTAGAGTTATCTGTAGATTGTGGCATGGGTGTTGGAAGGAAGATAGGACTCACGGGTGGTGATGGAATAGGTGTGAAGAGTGGAGGTGGTATATGGGATAAAGGTACAGGGTGTTGGGTTGGGGGATGGTCATGAGGTGTAAGGGTGTCTTGAGTAATAGAGGGGTCAGGTTGGTGGGGTAGAGGTAATACTAAGGTATCAAGTTGATGATCAGGTTGGTGAGTAATATAGGGAAAGGTGGTTTCATGAAAAAACAACATCACGGGATGAAAAGAATTTATGAGTGGCGAGATCATAAACACGGTAACCTTTTTGACCTAAAGGATAACCAACAAAGATGCACCGCTTGGCACGTTGATCAAATTTGTGAGTGGGGTGAAGATTTGTGGCATAACATAAACAACCAAAGACACTTAGGTGGGAAAAATCTGGAAGATGGTGATGTAAAAGTTCATATGGTGTTTTGTGAGAAATGAGTGGTGTGGGTAAACGATTAATTAAGTAACAGGCAGTTTGTATGCTTTTCCCCAAAAAAATCAATGGCAAATTTGCTTGGAAACGGAGTGCTCGACCGACATTCAAGAGATGACGGTGTTTCCGCTCAACAATCCCATTTTGTTGGGGTGTTGACGGACAAGAAGTCTGAAAAATAATGCCTTTGCTAGAAAGAAAAGAACACAATGAAGTGAATTCACCTCCATTGTCATCCCGTATCGTTTTGATCATATAATTAAATTGTGTGTGCACCCAAGCAATGAACGAACGTAACAACCCTTGTGTTTCAAATTTAAAATGCATAAGATGGATCTAAGTGTAACGAGAATAATCATCAACAATGGTTAAAAAATATCGAGCCCCCGAATGGGAATTGACTCGATGAGGTCCCCAAATGTCACAATGTATCAAATCAAAAGGTGCGGTAGAAGAAATAAAACTTGACGGAAAAGATAAACGGGTTTGTTTTGCAAGGGGACAAACATCACATGAATGACTAGAATCAACCATGATCGTTGGAACTTGCTTGTTTAAAACTTGAAGAGGACCAATGGAGGGATGACCTAAACGTTGGTGCCAAAGGTTGGAATGACGACTAACATTGTGGATGAGGCTAGGGTTTTGTTCTAGCGCCAAGTAATAGAGTCCATTATATAGCTTGCCCAGGCCAATCGTCCTCCTCGTATCCATGTCCTGTATCATACAAAAATCCAGAAAGAAAATCAATATGCATCTTAGTGCCTCAGTAAGCTTGCTAACATATAATAAATAAACCCGAAAATTGGGTACATGCAGCACATCATCAAGTTTAATATGAGGGTTAACTCGTTGGAACCAATGGTTTCAATGGTCGTTTGCCCTCCATTGGGCATCTGAATGGACTCGAACATGGACAAGGATTTCTTGTTAAGCAAGTGTGATGAGGGAGATATGTGATTTGTTGCCCCGCTATCAATAATCCAATATAATGTTTTCTGTGAAGAAACTGCTGATATATTTGAGGAAGGTGTGATTATACCTGTAGCATTTGCATAGTGTTGTGTATTACCATCGAGATTGGTCTTCCTAAGCATCACCATTATTTGATTGTATTCCTCCGTGGTAAATATTGGACCATCACTAGTTGTTGCCTTGTGTCGTGGTTCAGCACCTTTGATGGCTTCGGCTTCCCCCTTAACTTGGTTGGCAGCAGGCTTCCTCTTGTTGGGAGGTTTCATGGATTTCCCATGGTATTTGTGGCCAGGTGGAAAACCACTCAAGTAAAAACACTTGTCCACAGTGTGATATTTCTGATCACAATACGTACACCGAAAGGGTGTGTTTCGCTTAGATGTCTGAAAAGCTTGCACCGCAAGTTCCCTGTTATTGGTTACGTTCATGGCATGTAGATTAACATTATTACGATTGAGAGATACCTCCACTTGTTTCTCTTGTTGAAGGACAAGAGAGTATGTCTTTCGAGTGTCGGGAAGTGGCTGCATCAGTAGTATTTGTCCACGTACTGCGGCATATGACTCGTTTAATCCCATAAGGAATTGCATCACTCTTTCTTTCTAATCTCGGTCGTTGATCTTCTTCAATCCTTCGCAGGTGCAGGTCGGGGGTTCATGATAGGACGACAATTCATCCCATAGTGCCTTCAACTTGGTATAATAGGCCGAGATAGATTGTTGTTCTTGCCTGTGTTCAACAATGTCTCGTTTGATCTGATAGATGCTTGTATCATTTCCTTGTGAGAAGCGATCTCGCAAGTCCGCCCATACATCTGCTGCTGAGGTGTAATACGAAACGCTACTCGCTGATATCGTCGTGTACAAAGTTTAAGATCCAAGCAAGGACCATGTCATTGCATCTTTGCCATGATGCAAACTGTTTATCAGTTTCTGGTGGAGGATCGATGGTGCCATTAACCAATCCAAGTTTGTTTTTCGCGCTCAAGCTGATTCGCATTGCACGACTCTAGGTATTGTAGTTGTCTCCTTGAAGTGTTTTGGAAACTAAGATGTTCCCAGGTTGATCGGAGGAGTGTAAAGAAAATGGGTTTGAGATATCAATGGACATCTCTGTTGGTTTTTGGTTTGCTGTTGGTTCTCCCATGGTGGGGATTGTTGTGTTTAGTTGATGTTGCGGAAGCGGCTGGGTATTCAGAGTCACCAGAAACGGTGCTCTGATACCATGTTAAAAAATGGAACGGCTAAGGTTTGTAGAATGCTAGGGTTGTATTGTTGATACTGGGGAATACCCGATATATTTTCTTATTAACATAATCTGTACAGAGATACAAGATTTATACAAAGCAAAGTCATCTATTCTAGGAAGTCAACTCTAAGACATCAATACATGATTTACATCCCTACAGTCAAGGAACTAAATATCCTAAATGATATTGCCGTCTAATATGCATCACATCCTTCAGTAGAGTCACACTCATCAACGATCCTTGCCACCGCACTCCTCCCATTAGCACTTATGGATGTTGTTGAGGCATCTTCCTCCATTGTTATACCATTCAGTGGACAATGCCACAACAGGGATGCTGTCATTGTGGTATTTGTTGTCACATTCTGATGGACCGCCGCCATCTCCACCTTTCTCAAAACTGTTAAGAGTGAGGTAGGCCTTGGTGCTCCCGGACAATGGTGGTGAACATGTATATGTTGGGTACATTTTGCCTGCTACACAACAGTTAGAGTCATTCTCCTGGTTGCATTGTCCAGGAGGGGGCTTCCTTCCTCTAATTCTGCCGCTTGGACGACATTGCTGAGCTTCAGTGACCAAGCAAATTGTTGAAAGGAGAATGATTTGAAGGACAAGTGAACCATTTGAGAAAATTGCTAAGCTCTTCATTTTCTGAATGTTTCTATGAATTGGGATGTGTTTGATGCCTAAAAGCAATTGAGGGTGGCATAAATATATGTAGCTATATACCTAGACAAAATAACAATCAACATTCAACAAATATTGTTCATCTTTTCTTTCTACTTTCTTTTTTAACATCTTAAGAAATAATTTTAAGAGAAATGGTTTTCCTATAGTATAGGAATCAACCAAGTTCATCTGGATAATTTAAAATTGGCAGCATAATGGTAAAAATAAAAATGATGCTTGTATGCGTTGCTATAATAAGCCACTTTTGGAGATTTTTTATTAAAATTAGTAAACCTTAATTTAGATTTTTTTAAACTGTTATGGGGAAGATTCAAAACTATTACAATAATTTAGGAGAGAGAGACCTTGAACTCAGGATGCATGGATGGAACCGAACACCTTATCTACTAAGATATTGGACTACATGCTTAATTTATATTTTACATTCATCTCTTTTTAAACTTATTGTAATAAGAAGGTAAGTATGCCTTGACATGAAAGAAAGAAAAACCAAACAGACAGCTGCTTGAAGGTATGAGACAAGACCTAGATAACAAATTAAAACAAAACAGATGTAGAGTGGTATGTATATGATTATGTAATATTACTTTATGATTTACAGTAGACAAAGTATAAGAAAAAGAAGTTTAAA
Organism: Malus fusca; assembly: GCA_035220775.1. NCBI lineage: Eukaryota > Viridiplantae > Streptophyta > Magnoliopsida > Rosales > Rosaceae > Malus > Malus fusca. The sequence goes on along the minus strand of CM069059.1, from coordinate 18,034,185 downwards.
TATATTGACTTCTTAAATAATATAGTACTGGTAACATATAATAGAGCGCAATCCACAACGACAATACACGTAAAGCAACAAGCAAGATGGAAACTAATGTAACTAAGCGTTGGACCAAGTGATATCTAGGCCACCCCTTTGGTTTTGAGGCACACCCAAGTCTTTCCAAACAGTTTTTGAGGCATCAAGAATGTTGTTAGGACAAGGAGGCTGGTAATCATGATCTACATCACATCCCTCAGTAGAGTCACATTCATCCACCACCATCGCCACCACGCTACATCCGTTACCATTAATTCTGATGTGTTCATGGCACCTATCTCCGTTGCTATGCCATCCAGTCGATAATGCCATAACTGGAGTGTTGTCATTGTGGTATTGGTTGTCACATTCTGATGGACCGCCCCCATCTCCTCTTTTTTTTCTTTCTCAGAACTGTTAAGAATGAGGTAGGGGTGGTCCATCAGAATGTGACAACCAATACCACAATGACAATATCCCAGTTGTGGTATTATCCACTGGATGGTGTAACAATGGAGGAAGGTGCCTCGACAATATTACTATAAGTGCTAATGGAGGAGTGTGGTTGCTACGGTCGTTGATGAATGCGACTCTACAGAGGCAAGTGATGCAGACCATGATTAATTGATTATCAACCGCATTGCCCTAACAACATTGTTGATGCATCAAAGGCTGTCTGGGAGGCCTTGGGTGTGCCTCAAAACAATTGGGGTGACCAAGATATTACATAGTCCGATGCTTAGTTACATATACACTAACGTGATCCTTCTGGCTAGCGTGTTGATTTTATGTTCCCTTTATGTGAAATGTGATATAATATATTAGAGCTATTGAAGTTTAATAAAGTTGTCGTGACTCATGATTTCATTTAAAATCCAAGTGATGAGAGTGCATTTATCTAAAAGTTTTTTGGGGCAATTTCATTATATTATTCCTCTATGTCTATGACATCTTACTGGCCAGAGAAGACCTTGAAGAGTATGCATTTTTCAATTCCTGTTTTTGATTCACTTCACTGCTAAATCTGTGTTTTATGTTTTATGTGAAAGAAGAGCTTATTTGTGCGATTATAAGTCTTTATGGATGCATGCAAGTTCCTTAATCTCGATAGTCCTAAATGAGTAAACTTTCATATACATAAACCTGTAGGAAGATTATTAGCGTACGTAACTGAATTTTTTGGCCAATAAAGTAACCTTACTAATATATCATTGAAGTTCATTATAAGATCTTGGATTACTTTGAATATGTAGGTTAACACTTCAAGCAGCTCATCTCTATATGGTAAGAAAAAATTGAAAAAAGAGTAGTCCATGTTTAATATTGTTTTCTAACTTCACATAAACAAAATAAGATGATAGAAGATTCAGTACATGTGCTCACATAAACCAAAGTCAATGCTCTATATTGACTTCTATAATATACACATAACATATATATATTTTATATATATATATATATATATATATATAATATTAGAGAATACATTCCATAAACAAACTAAACATAAACAAGAAGCAACAAGCAACATGATAGATTATTGGAAGTCTTAACGAAAAGCCCGCGGTACTGTTCACTTTAATAAAAACCACATTTTTAAAAGTCAAACCTGGTACTATTCACTTTACTCTTTATTTTGTCATTATCATTAAAACTCAAAGTTTTCAAACCCTTTTCATTAGTTTTCCTTAGATTAAACCCAATGTAACTAAGCGTGGGACCATGTAATATCTAGGCCGCCCCAGCTGTCCTCCGGCACGCCCAAGGCTTTCCAGACGCCTTTGAGGCATGAACAATGTTGTTAGGACAAGGAGGTTGATAGTCATGGTCAGCATCACATCCCTCAGTAGAGTCACACTCATCCACCACCATGGCCACCACACTGCACCCGTTGCCATTAATTCTGATGTGGTTATGGCACCTACCTCCGTTGCTGTACCATCCAGTCGACAATGCCACTACTGGTGTGTTGTCATTGCGGTATTGATTATCACATTCTGATGGACCGCCGCCATCTCCACCTTTCTTGAAACTGTTAAGAGTGAGGTAGGCCTTGGTGCTCCCACCGGACAACGGCGGTGAACATGTGTAGGTTGGGTACATTTTGCCAGCCTTACAACAATCAGAGTCATTTTCCTTGTTGCATTGTCCTGGAGGGGCCTTCCTTCCTCTAATTTTGCGGCTTGGACGACATTGTTGAGCCTCAGTGACTAAGCAAATTGCTGAAAGGAGAATCAACTTTATATTACATTCCATCTGCGTTAAGCCAACGGCCTGAATCATTTTTTCAGTAAGGGTAAGTCCTACTGTCCTACTACTCAACTATGCCACGATATATTCGAAACATAAAATTTATGCTAAGGATCAAAATCATAAACTTCCAGCGGAATTTTGTGGTTTACATGCGAAGAGTTGATCCTTATATTGGCCTTAAAAGTCACTGCCTTGGACACTCCAACAGCGATTTGTTTAAACTTCAAACAGGAAGCAGCCAATTTTAGTATACATAAAATACGCCAATTTTAAGATTAAGCCTAGAACCGCAAGTTAGTCATACTGTGTATAATTTTAACTTGCGAATCAAATATTTGTACTCACAGACTGCGGGCCGTGACAGCAATCTCGGTGAGTTTTAACATAGTACGATCTTTCGAACACTGTGGTCTTGCCAGCTAATGTTGTTTCCCAACTCTTGTTTTCCTCATACTTTTTCCGACGTTCTCAAACGTTTTCAGACTTCATCCGAAAAGATTTGAGAGGCGACTATGCAACTTAAAGGGTGTGTGGCTTCATCCTTTCCTCATATTTTTTTTATAGGGTGAATTATCAATTTAGTCCTTAAATTATCACCGAGTGAAAATTAGCTCCCTAAACTATTTTTTTTAAGAAAAATCAGTCATTAAATTATAAAAAATAAAAAAAAAACTACCAATTACATCCCTAATATTAGATTCGAAGCTACTATATTCAATTTTTCGTCAATTTAAGTCACGTTACTTGCATATGATACACATTGAAGGGTAGATTGGTAATTATATCATAAAGAAATAGTGTATGGAATTAACTTTGAAGGGTAAACTAGATGTTAGATTCACAACCTATATGAAATATTAAGGGCTTATAGGAGAAAAAGACGGTATTACACTCTAAAATGTGTGAAGTGATTTTAGTTGACGAAAAATTGAATAAAATAGTTCGAATATAATAGTTAGAATGAAATTAGCAATTTTTAATGAATTTAGGAACTTATTTTACCGAAAAATAATTCAGGAACCTAATTTTCACTGAGACGATAGTTCATGAACTAAATCGGTACTTCACCCTTTTTTATATGTTCTTAAACGTTCTCAAACTACGTCCGAAAAAGATTACTTAAATCCGAAATTTGCTCTCCATAGTCCAAATCTTTCCAATAATTATCATACCGGAAAGCCCAATCCCAAAGTTTAAGCCCAAATTTGCTCTCTATAGTTTATCTTTCCAATCACTTGATAAGCAACAAAGTGTAATAAAGTATGAGAAACTTTTGGTGTGAGTAATGTGATACAATAAGATAGAATGAGATTTCTATTCAAAAACTCCAACAAAGAGGACAGTGGACCCTTATGAGAAAAATACTGAGCTTGTCATATTATCTCTGCCTCCCTTTACTACTTGGGCTCTTATGTGGGGTATACTTGAGAAAACACTTGTGGGTGGGGTGTGTATGTATGTATATATATCTTGTAGGTGGGGTGTGTATATACTAGCCTCCCTGCACGCGCGTGCGGAAGGACCTTTTATAATTACGGTGTTTGAGGAGCAACTTATACAATTTAAATGTATTTATCTATGTGGATTTGAAAAGCGAATTAAACATTAAAAGAATGAATGTAACCTTATCATACATTTGATGGAAGCAAAATATCTTTGTACACAACATTTCTTGTGAAGACTCCCATAAATTAACAAACACATAAAACACATAAAACACACAGGAAAACAACATAACGCACTAATTATGAACAAACCACCGAAATTAGGACTTCAATTTAAACACGATTAAAAAGCCAATTGCTGTTTAGCTCACCAACCCCATTGAATGAAAACAAATTCAATCAGAAAACAAAATATATTAATGCCACACATGTACAAAATGTTGGTGGGGATGAGCAATACCTTATCATGGCCATGTATAACTTAATCAAAGCAACGTGAGAATTCCTGCAAAATTAAAAGAAAAGCATGTAAAGAAAAAAGAAATCAAAATTTTTTAGTACTTCATCTCAAAAGCCAGAAATTCATCTATTGCCACAATGGCAGCACCAATTTCCATTGATATAATTAAACAGTATACATAAACAAAGAAATCATCTTCACATCTTGCAGATCAACTTTCATAAAATACATCAATTGTTCATCTAACAAATAAAAAATAAAGTTGAAATCTTTTCCAAGCACATGCTACACATACGAAATTCTTTGAGCCGCACAATATTGCTCAATATATCATGGAGTATTAATCAGTCAGATAACCACAATCAAGGCAACAACAATAAAAACAAAAGCAAAAATTCCATGCTTAAAGTAGAAAAAGTTCACTTCTGTTGTAACGAATCGACATTAGAATCAAGCAACCAATTTATAAAATACGAATTTAAAATGTAACTATTTAATGTGTCTGTAATGAACCTGTGAAATCAAATAGTTAAACCCTAAACCCTAAAAAGCTACTAATATCAGTAAAAAAAACCAAAAAAAATAAAATAAAAAAATGTTTCCAACGTATGAAGAAAAGTATGATGCTTCAGTGCAGCAGCAGAGTTGGAAGTCAGAGTCCTATGATTGGTGGCATGGCATATAATCTTTGAATTTTGATTCTTTCAATTGATCAGATTCAAGATTTCGAAACCAAATTGGACCCCTCCTTCCCCTTTAATTACAGAATATGCCCCTAAAAACTCAATAAATTAGAAACAAACTAAAACCTGGGATTGGTGAAGTCCGTACCTTGGAAAGTGCTTAACGAATGCTGCCAGATTACTTCTCTGAAGAGGTGACTTTCTTCAAAGATTACTCAATATCAATAGCGTCTCCATCTGTGGGATGAAATAGCAACTGCTAACCCAAGCCCATGTACAGCTTCTTCGGCTCTTAAAAAACAATTGCTACATCTATAGTTTATCAAATTAAGATGTAACACAATTAAAAAAAAACATGAAATCATTCAATATAGCTTCGATATCTTAGAGAAGCCTAAACCAAAAGGTGAAAAAACAAACTTTCGATAAAAAAAAAGTTAACAATAACTGAAGACTCCGAAAATTGAGTCCCTTTTCAGAATTGTTGTAATTAAAAAAATAAAAAAATAAATGGCAACTATAAATAGAGATAAGTAATTACAATTGAACCAACATGTGCTACTGCTGACCCATCAGCGGATGCAACTGCCCTACATTAAAGCAGGAAAAAGTTCAATTCACATGGCTAAATAAACTTGAGGGTTGCATAAATGAAGTTATTACTAAATAAGGAATAGAGGATCCATGATATTGACTCTAATGTAGGCTTTAACTAACCAAGGGCTGAAGAAGTCTCTCTAGCTTCGAGTAGTGACTTGCCATCAGGGAGTGCAAAATCACAAACTGTGATCACAACAGGTGAATTGAGATCACCTTCAAAAGTTCGCAATGGAATAACGTAAATGACAAATAAACTGATTCAATATACTCTTAAAAAAAGACCCTAAAAACATCCTTAATTGAACCCACAAAATACAATTAATCTAGTAGTTTAATCCAAGAAAAAAATTTCTTCAAATCAGAATGGGAGGCAAGCTTTCTGGTATTAAATTTCTTTCAATCAGAATGGAATTCAGCTTGGATTTTCTCAAGAATTCCACGAAAGATATATACATTTGGTGATAATCGTACACGAGATTCATACAATATTTTCATATCTTGCATAAAAATTAGAAATTAAAAAAAAATAGAAAAAAGAAAAAGTAGCTTCTGCCGCTGCTCTTGAAAAGCCAAAAAAATTAGATCCTATATACTAATTATATGCAGATTATTTGCTTGTAGCTAAAGAACAGAACCAACACAAACACGCAAATAAAAAAATTCATGAAATTTGTTTCTCCTAATCTATGATTCCGATTTGAATTCGAATTCACAGGAAACAAATACATAAATCCATGAAAAAATTTTAGCCATATGTAAAAAGAAATAAAGTGTAAAGTAGATGATTTCATCAGAGAGCTTGCCTCTGCAATCGTCTTGAAGAAATCAAGCATGGTCCTGCAAGCAGCCACAATTTTTCTCTACTAAACTCACATTTTCCTGAATCTAGTTCAAACGATCATCATTTAGCTTCAATACTACTGCATTTTGTCAAGGACAATGGTCCCTGCTTGGGCAGATCCAGAAAATGGTTTGGTTGACTCATTTTCAAAACAAACAAATTTAAATAGGCATTTCAGGAAAGACATAAGGTAACATGATTGGTTCTTTGTACTTTATAAAATCTTCATGCATATGTTGTTTGCTTCTTTCTACAATTTTGATAATAATCTACATTACTCGGGTGAAACTCAAAACATTCAATTATCACCTCACAATATCCTTGACAAAGAGCATATATTTGGCAAACTGCTGAACATTTAATTGCTGGTCAATAAGAAGAGGTATGAGCAGCGGGAGCACATGCTCTGCAACAAATTCTACCCCATGCTGAAAATCATGAAGCAAAGACAATGAATTATATCTTGTAGCTTTGTAATAAATTTATAATACATAACGATATTAGGGTAAAATGCTACGGAAGACAGATAAAGCAACCCTTGGAGAACAGTCTGCTAATGCTGAGGATATATCAAGGAAGAGATCGTTGGTGGTCCAAGCTGACCAATAGCGATCTCTTGCACTGGCCTTCGGACATAGTTTCCAGCAAAGCGGACAATCCAGCAAACCTTAACGGCGGCCGGAGAACCACAGAACCAAGAGTTAAAAAGGGAGTGCGGGAAGCAGCCAAAATACAGAGAAGATGGCAAGAGAGAGGAGAAATGGAAAGCATACGAACAAAAAGCAACATGGGTACTGGCTAATTTCCCAAACCCCACTTCTGCTAAAGCTACATGCCATTGATTATGATTAAAAACTAAATTAATCAGATCAATAACCGCTGATAAATAATGGGTTATGTTTCTTTTCATGAATTCAGGCTCAAAATACGAACTGTAAATCCAAATTTTTGAAATTTAATTGCTTTATCTCCTTACCAGATAAAACCTCCTCCTTTGGACCTCAGAAACAGCAGAAAATACTGAAGCAGAAAACCCCATTCAAAAACCCTAATCCTAAATTGCCTACAACTCCGAAACTGAAAGATTGTGGTGGTGGAGGTTGGGGCTGTGAGTTGAAGCAGTGGAGGAGAGAGCGACAGAAGCAGAGGTTTGTGAGAGAAAAGTCGAAACGGAAAGAGGCAGGGCATTATTTAAAAATAAATTTACAAAATTACCCTTGTATTATATTATGCATTCGTTTTTGCTGTTTTTATTTTTTTTGGCCTAGGAGTATTTTGGTCCAATTACTTTTGTCGAAGCGGATGACACCAAACTGAGCCTCCGGCTTTATATATAAAAGATAGAGTAAATTGCCAATTTGCTATCTAAATTATCACCCAACTTTCGATCTTCCCTTGAACTTTTTAATTGGAAAATTAAGGACTTAATCTAATTTTTTTTGCCGATTGCCCCCTACCATTAGTTTTTCATAGATTTCCTCCAAATTAACGTTAACTCTTATCATGAGCAAACCACGTAACTCTCATTTGTGGACAAAAGCGTCACTTCACTAAACTTTCAGACACAAAAGCTATAGAATCACACATATTTGCATATGTTTATATTTTAGAAATCTAAGGTTTTCGATTATTTTAAAGAATGAAACGACTGAACTACTCATACATGTTGTGCACATGCTTCCATTTAACAAAATTTTGGATGGAATGAATGAAAAATTAACAGCATGGGGCAAATCGGCCAAAAAAATTAGTTTAAGTCCTTAATTTTCCAATTAAAAAGTTTAGGGGGGAAATCGAAAGTTGGGTGATAGTTCAAGGGGCAAATCGGCAATTTACTCATAAAAGATAACCACGTTCTCTTGTTTATGTTAGCAAAAGACAAAATGGCATCATGAAGAAATGGTAAGGGTTTTGAGACTTTTGGTGTCCCACATAGGGAAACACTAAAGGTTCATTGCCCTTTATATAGATTTAGTGCTTTAGTCTAGTAATTAGAACATGGACCATTTGGAAATGGAATGAAGGCTTGGGCCTTATGGTTGTGTGGATTAGGCTTGTATAATATAGCCTAAATGCAATTATTATTAATTAATCAAGACAAGGGCCTTGGGGCACTTGGGGCACTTGGGGCACTTGGGGCCTTGGAATTTAAAATTAATCTGATTCATTAATTTTAATTTTCGGATTAAGTTTTTAATTAATTTATTAATTAAAAACGTTTTGATTAAAAGACACAGCTTGTTGATGCACAAAATCAGTGAGGATTTTGGTACAACAGAAAGTGTCAAGTTTGTTACCTTCGCTAGATTGCTCCGGTCACTAGTGTGGTTAAGTATGTAAATGGATAGAGACAGGGAAGCAAACACAAGATGTACGTGGTTCACCCAGATTGGCTACGTCCACGGAGTAAAGGAGTTCTAATTAATTGTGAAAGGTTTACACAAGTACATAGATTCAAGCTCTCCTTTAGTGAGTACTAGTGAATGATTTAGTACAAATGACATTAGGAAATATTGTGGGAGAATGATCTCCTTTTATAGAAGAGAGTTTCTAGCTTTGTTCTGATATTGACACGTGTCGTGTTGTGATTGGCTTCTGATGTCGACACGTGTCGCGCTGTGATTGGCCTCCTGGTTGGAGGGAAACTCTTCTGGGTCCTTAACGGTATAACGTTGACGGGTGCTCGGTAATTTTGGGATTGGTCAAGTATGGTACAAACAATGCTCCCCTAAGTTCCCGAGTAAGGGAATTTTCTCGGTTGGGGACTTGCAAGATCCAAGTCACCGAGTAATCACGAAACTTCTAAGTACTGAAGTGTGGTATTGTTTTCACTTGCCTTATCTAACTCATAGGTAGATGTGGCATCTTCTCTGTAAGTACTTTTCCTCCATCCAGGGGTGGTATCTTTAACCGGTGGAGATGCACAAGGTAATGTATCAATTTCACTTGAAGCTTACTTGTAGTTTCAGACTTGGTCAAGCGCGATACAAACCATGTAGTAGGAGTCCCCCAAGTCGCCGGGCTAGGAGATCTGCCGAAATAGGTGACACACAAGGTAAGCAATCAGAGTTCCAAGCAATCAGTCCCAGATCAGAAGTTTGATTTCGAGTTCCGGCTGATTGTTCTCATTCTCCCTATCTTGCAGGCAGCAAGAAGGATAAAGATAAGAAAAAAGAGAAAAGATGATATGAGATACTTTTGCTTTTGAAGAAGTAACTTTCCACATGCTTATTCTTGAACTGGGCTGGAGGGTTTTATGGTTTCCTCCAGAGCATAAGGCCGACTTAAGGGTCAAAACAAGTCCATCAAATTTAGAGTACATTCGACCCTGATGATATGAGATACTTTTGTTGTTGACAAAGTAGTGGATGTGGCATGGCGAGGCTGTGCTTTTTGGCGACGGTATCAGCGAAAGGTTGTTGAAGCTTCTCGAGCTATTCGGATAGGGCAACGATGTCGAGCTTGGATTTGACTTAGACTCATCCGTCTGGATTATGCGGTTCTACAGGGAGGGCGTCGTGCTATAGTGATCTGTTCCAGTTCATTGTTGAACCTTCTGCTTCCATCTTTTGCATCGCAAAAGTGGTGCGCAACCTTTGCCTTTGAATGGTCCTTCAGAGTACTACTTCTCAGCGACTCATCCATGATTGGCAGCTTCAGTGTAAAGAGCCAATATTGTATCAATTGTGCTGAGGTATTTGCCGAACGAATTCGCGACCTTGACAACAGTTAAAGATGAGTACTCGAGAGCAATGCTAGGTGAGCAACTGGGCAAAGGTTCGGGGCAATCAGTTCCAGATCTGAAGTTTGATTTCAGGTTCCAACTGATTGTTTTCTTTCTCCTTGTCTTGCAGGTAAGAGCAAGGGCAAAGGAAAAGACAGGGAAAAGCATGATATGGGATACTCTTACTTTTAACCCTGATGATATGAGATTCTCTTGCTCTGGTGTGGCTGGTTTGCAGAGGTATTATCGGGGGGAAAAGAAGCTGAGTATTTCGAGAGACTCTGCTGAGAGTGCCATCTCGGATGTGAAGAAAAGTTGAGCTTTTTTTTATTTGCAGGTCTGCCTGGCTGTGGATGATGGAGGTCGACATATATAGGAATTGTCCCAACAGCAAGTAGTAACATTGTTCCTTTACCCTTCTTGGTCATAGCAATGTAGTGGGAGCTACAACATTCACGTATTTTAACTTTGTCAGAGCACTTTGAAAAAGTGGTCCGTGGTATCTGGAAAGCTGATGTTTTAAATGTGAAGATTGCAGACAAATTTTATCCAAGGAAATCTGGCTCTCGAAGTTCGGAGAGCGGTGCCTCTTCGGTTTTCGAACAAGCAATCATGTTGGGGATCTGGCTTTCGAGATTTGGATAGCGGTGCCTCTTCGATTTTTGAGAAAGTAATCCTGGTAGGAGTCTGGCTCTCGAGTTTCGGAGAGCGGTGCCTCTTCGATTTTTGAGAAAGCAATCCTGTTGAGGGATCTAGCTCTCGAGATTCGGAGAGCGGTGCATCTTCAATTTTTGAGAAAGCAATCATGTTGGGGGATCTGGCTCTCGAGATTCGGAGAGCGGTGCCTCTTCGATTTTTTAGTAATCAATCCTATTGGGAGTGTTTTCTCAGATGTGAGTAAAGGTTGGGCATTTTTGCCAGTCTGCTTTGCCACGGAGCACGGAGGTTGACACACATAAGGATTTTCCAGTTATCAAGCAGTGGTGTTGTTCCTTTACCCTTGTGGGTAATAGTAGGGTAGCTGGACCTTCAAATTTTATGTGTCTAAACTTTGTCAGAGATCTTTGGCAAAGTTATTTGTGGTACCCGAGGAGCTGATGTTGCGTGTAGGGATTGTCGACATATTTTATTAAGGAAAATCTGCTTCTCAAAATCCGGAGAGTGGTGTATCTTCGATTTTTGAACAAACGGCACTGCTGCCCTTTCTTTTATAGGGGCACCAATTGCGTGCAAGAAGTACGTTCAGAGAGTTATTGCTTGTAGGAATTTTCCCCTTATTTTTGTACTTTAGAGATTTATTGGACCTCATTTCTCCTTCATCATTTCTGAAATGTCTGGCCTATCTGATCGTCGTTTTGACTTGAACTTTGGTGAAGAGGCAGCCATGCCTCCTCAAGACAACATATGGCGCCCATCCTTCTTATCCCATACTGGTCCTCTTACCGTTGGGGACTCTGTGATGAAGAATGATATGACCGCTGCGGTGGTGGCCAGGAACATTCTCAGTCCCAAAGATAACATACTACTTTCCAAACGGTCTGATGAGTTGGCTGTTAAGGATTCTCTGGCTCTCAGTGTTCAGTGTGCAGGTTCTGTGTCTAATATGGCCCAACGTCTATTTGCTCGAACCCACCAAGTTGAATCATTGGCGGCTGAAGTGATAAGTCTCAAACAGGAGATTAGAGGGCTCAAGCATGAGAATAAACAGTTGCACAGGCTCGCACATGACTATGCTACAAACATGAAGAGGAAGCTTGACCAGCTGCAGGTATCTGATGGTCAGATTAATGCGAAAATAAATTAACGCACAAATTTAAACCCTATTTGTGACAATTGTAGTATATGGATAAGTAGGGATCGTTCTAGGCCGGGGATTAACTAGGGATGCTAACCAAAGTAAAATTAAATTAAAAACGTAAAAACAAAATTTAAAACACTAAACTAGACTCAAAACACTTAAATAGAATCACTCAAAATAAAACTAACAAATAAACTAAAACAAATCAAAAGACTCAAAATAATTCAAAACTCAAGAAAACACAAACTAAATTAATTTCTAACAAACCTAACACTTTAAAATAAACGGGGGATTGATTTTTGACGAAGTTGGATTTAAAACAGAAACTTAAAAACAAACTTCAAAGAAAATATATTTTATAGAATTAAAATGATGAGACGTTAGTTAGAGGGTTCCTTATCCACACATGAACAAATGCATATAATTTGATTCCCAGTTATGAATTCAACAAACGAATAAATGACAACGCTCCAAGTTAATTAGGTCCGCTTAAATTAACCTTCAGATTTCCCTAGATTCATTGAATTGGACGGGATACGCATCACAACCAAATTATTTTTATCAAGCTCTCTAACTATGGAATACGCATGATAGAGAGACATATCAAAAATCATTAAGTTCAATGGAAATCATAAGCATCGACTAGGCATTCATAACTATGGAATACGCATGTTAATCCAACCTAGGGTTTACTAAACACAATCGTGACTAGCGATTTTTACTACTCATGGATATAAGTTCATAACGATTAGGTGAAATTCCCTTATATCCTAGCATCAAGTCTAAACATGCAAATTAAGTGTCGACCCTTAACCCACATACATAAACAAGTTCTTAATCAAATCAGAAAAGTAAACCACATCCAACGTTTAAGAATTCATAACTGGAGTAAATCAAATCATAATAAACATTTATCCATGGTTTCAAATTCACCTCTAACTAAACAGAAATTAATTACACATGTTTAATATAATTGAAAAGCAAATTAAATTAAACATGAGTTTAAGAAAAATAAAACGCGAATTTTGAACGAATTAACCCGAGAGAAATGGGGCTTGCTGTCCACTGTGCTCAGGTCTCGCACTGCCTAAGACAGCATGCACGTCACTGCGCACGCCACCCTTCTGCCAGCTTCACACCTGCCAAGTCTGATCTCCTGCTCACGCTGCAAAGGCAGCGCCCTCCCCGTCAGTTCTCGCAAGCTGCCCTCAAAGGCAGCTCTCCTGCCTTCCTGTCCTGCGACGTGTCTCGCCAATCTGCCAGCTGCTCTCGTAGCTTCCTTTCCGTTCTTTTGCTGCCAGGAAGGCAGCTCAGCGTCCCCCCCTTACCGTGCTCCACTCGCTCCCTGCCTTCTGCGCCTGCTCTCTGATTTTTCCTGCACAGCTCACCAATTTCTCCCAGAGCAGCGTCTTCTGCTGCCCTTTATTTTTTTTTTCTTTTCTTGCGCTGCCAGGAAGGCAGCTCAGCGTCCCCCCCTTTTCCCGTACTCACCCTTCCGTTTATATTAGCTGCAAGGCAGCTTTGCTTTTCTTCGGTCCATTAACTTCACCAACCATCTTCCATTCACTGCACTTTCCTTTCCATCTTTAAAGAATACGCAGCACCAACAGCATGTGGAAGTTGTGAGCTGGAAAGCAATATAAATTATTGGTGGTGTGACCTTAATCATTTTAGTGAAACATTTGAAAATGGTCACATATCAGCCAAAAATAATCTCCTACATAAAATAATTTCTGTTTATTATTTAAAACTCATTTGTGCTATTTTTATTTTCTTTGCATAACAGATCCTATAAACACAAAAATAACGTAAATAGCTCAAAAATATAAGGAACTAACCAAGAAAAGACGAGAGAATTTGATGTAAAATATGTATAAATATGAGCTTATCACAGATTTTACTTGATCATCAGAGGTTTGTGGGTTTGTTCCAAAGGCATTTATTGTCTTCGTCTTCTGGAGCTGTACTGCGTAATGAAGCTCTAAATGATCAACCTCCAGTGCCTCCTCCTTCTGGGGTTCTGCCCAGTACTAAAGCTCTGAATGATCACCCTTAGGTGCATTCTCTTTTTGGGGCTCTGCAGACTGCTGAGACTTCTCCTGAACAACCTTTGTGAAGGCTCCCTCTTGTTTGTTTATTTTGATTCATGTATATGTACATATTTGTAACTTATCGGAGATATCAATAAATAAGATTTGCTTCATTTCAGCGTATTGTGTTAAATACACCAAAGCCTTCGTCACTAAATTCTTTGAATTTTTTCTTTTGTTTAAGCTTGTATGTTGAAGCTTTATGAGTGAAGCATGTAGGTTGAGGTAGTGCTCCCTTAATTTCCCGAGTGAGGAAAACTTCTCGGTTGGAGACTTGAAAGATCCAAGTCACTGAGTAGTCGTGAACCTTCCAAGTACCGAGGTGTAGTAGCATATGGTAGAAGTCCCTCAAGTCTCCGATCGAGGGAGTTGACGAAGGAGGTGTCTTGCTAGTAGCCAAGTTTCCAAAGTAACAAAACTTCTCCGTTTTTCTTTCTAAGTGGTAGCCCAAAACTCCTTCTTCATATATATTTGTTATGAAAGTTGTTAGTGATAGCGATATTACCACTTGTAAAACAAGGGTTAAACCATAAAAAATTCTTGCAAGAGAACAAGTGTTTGTAGTATAGAATGGCTCAAGCAAGGTCGATCTCCTCAGGGACTGATATAAACAATTTACGAGTTTTTGTGTATTTAACTTATTTAACTCTAAGAACTACACTAATTTGACGAAACTAAATACTACTGGATGTGACTTAAACAAATATCTAAAATGGGAATTGGCTTATAGGAATAGTGATCCAACTAAACAAAACAAGTAAATATATAAACTCAAGATAATACAAATAATTTAAGAAAATTAGATTGACAAGGTGCTAGAGTTCAACCTTTTACCAACAACACTCCTACGTAGCTCTTCCAATTGCTTAAGTAATCGAAAACATATATGCTTTGAAGGTTGGGTTTTCCTTGTGTATGTTTTACTTGTGACATTCAAGTTAAAACGCATACCACTACATGCAATTTATCCATGACATTTGGATTAAATATAAACATGAATGATTCATTAATCTTGATGAAAATCCTTTTGTTAAACCATGTAATCCCTAAGAGTATGATATTTTCCTTAGGAGAAATTACAATCCTCAATCACAAGAAGCATAACCAATTTTAACGTGACATTCGTTCAAAATTGCATCCAATGACTTTTCTAAGCATCCTAATGGTGATCAATCATCAAGACACATAGATAGTTTAATTTAGAGATTGAAAATATCAAAGCAAGCATGTAATAACACTTAAGCAATTGAAAGAGAAATCTACGTAATCATGTTGCGGCTCATGGCCTCACTCTAGCAAAAGGAAATTAGTTATACATAATTATTTGAATACATAAGAAATTATCCATGAAGAATCAAAGAAATAGATAACCTTTTTTTTTTACAAGGAAGCTATCTCCTGAGCTCTCCGATCCTCTTGGAGCTGCGGCATCCCTTCTGCTTTCTACTATGTTCTCGCTGCAACTCTCTCCAACGCTGCAACCTTTTTTTTTTTTTCTGCCGTGCTCCCTTCTTTTGCTCTCTGCCGTGTGCCTTCTGTTCCACTGCCAATCTGTGTGTTTTCTTTTCTTGCCCTTAACAAAAGGCAGCTTTTTTCCAAGTCACTAAGGCCACAAGTGGAAGACAAGCCTCATCCCACTTCCTAGTGCTCCACTTTATCCTCACTCCCCCACTTTGCTTTCTGATTTCTTTTTCAAACACCACCCGTGGAGACAAGCTCCACTTCCAATTCTTTTGTTTGTTTTTATTATTTCCTTTTCTCCTTTTTGCTTGAAATTGATCCTAAAGAAAATTTAACTGCACAATAACACAAGGTAAGGTAAAATGCAACCATTTTAACACAAAAACATCACAAAGACTTTAGAAATGGATGGTATAAATGCATGAAATATATGAGTGATCAAATACCCCTAAACTTACATTTTTGCTAGTCCTCTAGCAAAACAAAACCACTCAACTAAGACTAGACTCAACAACTTAGTAGCCAACTTCTCAATTTCGATTTCAGAGATAAGTGCTAACCATGAAACAAACAGCCAAGAACTAAGCAACAAGAGCTCAAAACATCATCCAATAGTTAACCAAATTTCCTTCAAACAAAACATTGAAATGTCATGTGTGAGCTAGCCATGTCAATGCAATTCCAAGCTCCTTTAAATCATCATATGCAAACATGTGAGCTTCTCACAAGACATACGCTCATTCACTCATAAGTTTTGGTTAATGTGTTTCACTCAAGCGATCTCATTGTACATGCCGCCATATGCTTGCTTGTCCACCTAACTCGTTATCAATATTTAAGTAATACCTTAGATCAATAGGACTTTATTACGGTTGTAATGGGGCTAAAGGTGATAGGCTAATGAAAGAAAGGATATGGAAATCAAAAATTTTGAGAAAGTACACTTTGGTAGTTTTCCAACACCTCAATATCACACCACCTCAAATTGAGAAAGTACACTTTGGTAGTTTTCCAACACCTCAATATCCAACACCTCAAGTACACTTTGTAAGTGAAGCTTTGGAGTTGAAGCTTTTGTTGGTGAAGCTTTGTATGTGAAGCTTTTGTTGGTGAAGCTTTGTATGTGAAGCTTTGGAGTTGGAGCTTTTGTAGGTGAAGCTTTTGTGTTGAAGCTTTGTAGGTGAAGCTTTGGAGTTGAAGTTTTGTAGGTGAAGCTTTGGAGTTGAAGCTCTGGAGTTGAAGCTTTTGTTGGTGAAGCTTTTGAGGTTGAAGCTTTGTTGGGTACCATGAATTGATTTTGCTTCACACTATCTTGATAAAGAGTGTGTGAAGCTTTAGGCATTTGTAGTTGAAGCTTTGGTGTTGAAGCTTTGTAGGTGAAGCTTTTGTGTTGAAGTTTTATAGGTGAAGCTTTTGTAGTTGAAGCTTTTGTAGGTAAAGCTTTGGAGTTGAAGCTTTATAGGTTAAGCTTTGGTGTTGAAGCTTCGGAGTTGAAGCTTTTGTAGGTTAAGCTTTGCAGTTGAAGCTTCGGAGGTGAAGCTTTTGTGTTGAAGCTTTGTAGGTGAAGCTTTGGAGTTGAAACTTTCGTAGGTGAAGTTTTGGAGTTGAAGCTTTTGTTGGTGAACCTTTGTATGTGAAGCTTTGGAGTTGAAGCTTTTGTAGGTGAAGCTTTTGTGTTGAAGCTTTGTAGGTGAAGCTTTGGAGTTCAAGCTTTGGAGTTAAAGCTTTGGATAGTTGAAGCTCTGAAGTTGAAGCTTTTGTTGGTGCTTTTGTGTTGAAGCTATGTAGGTGAAGCTTTGGAGTTGAAGCTTTTGTAGGTGAAGTTTTGGAGTTGAAGCTTTTGTTGGTGAAGCTTTGTATGTGAAGCTTCGGAGTTGGAGCTTTTGTAGGTGAAGCTTTTGTGTTGAAGCTTTGTAGGTGAAGCTTTGGAGTTGAAGCTTTGTAGGTGAAGCTTTGGAGTTGAAGCTCTGGAGTTGAAGCTTTTGTTGGTGAAGCTTTTAAGGTTGAAGCTTTGTTGGGTACCATGAATTGATTTTGCTTCACACTATCTTGATCAAGAGTGTGTGAAGCTTTAGGCATTTGTAGTTGAAACTTTGTAGGTGAAGTTTTTGTGTTGAAGTTTTGTATGTGAAGCTTTTGTAGTTGAAGCTTTTGTAGGTGAAGCTTTGGAGTTGAAGCTTTTAAGGTGAAGCTTTAGTGTTGAAGTTTTTGTGTTAAAGCTTTAGAGTTGAAGCTTTGGAGTTAAAGCTTTAGAGTGCTTTTGTGTTGAAGCTTTGTAGGTGAAGCTTTGGAGTTAAAGCTTTATGGGTGAAGCTTTGGAGTTGAAGCACTGGAGTTGAAGCTTTTGTTGGTGAATCTTTTGAGGTTGAAGCTTTGTTGAGTACCATGAATTGATTTTGCTTCACACTATCTTGATCAAGAGTGTGTGAAGCTTTAGGCATTTGTAGTGGAAGCTTTGTAGGTGAAGTTTTTGTGTTGAAGTATTGTAGGTGAAGCTTTTGTAGTTGAAGCTTTTGTAGGTGAAGCTTTGGCGTTGAAGCTTTGTAGGTGAAGCTTTGGTGTTGAAGCTTTTGTGTTGAAGCTTTAGAGTTGAAGCTTTTGTAGGTGAAGCTTTGGAGTTAAAGCTTTGTAAGTGAAGCTTTTGTGTTGAAGCTTTGTAGGTGAAGCTTTTGTAGGTGAAGTTTTGGAGTTGAAGCTTTTTTTGGTGAAGCTTTATAAGTGAAGCTTTGGAGTTGAAGCTTTTGTAGGTGAAGCTTTTGTGTTGAAGCTTTGTAGGTGAAGCTTTTGTGTTGAAGCTTTGTAGGTGAAGCTTTGGAGTTGAAGCTTTGTAAGTGAAGCTTTGGAGTTGAAGCTTTGGAGTTGAAACTTTGGAGTTGAAGCTTTGTAGGTGAAGCTTTGGAGTTGAAACTCTGGAGTTGAAGCTTTTGTTGGTGAAGCTTTTGAGGTTGAAGTTTTGTTGGGTACAATGAATTGATTTTGCTTCACACTATCTTGATAAAGAGTGTGTGAAGCTTTAGGCATTTATAGTAGAAGCTTTGGTGTTGAAGCTTTGTAGGTGAAGCTTTTGTGTTGAAGTTTTATAGGTGAAGCTTTTGTAGTTGAACCTTTTGTAGATGAAGCTTTTGAGTTGAAGCTTTGTAGGTTAAGCTTTGGTGTTGAAGCTTTTGTGTTGAAGCTTTGGAGTTGAAGCTTTTGTAGGTGAAGCTTTGCAGTTGAAGCTTTGTAGGTGAAGCTTTTGTGTTGAAGCTTTGTAGGTGAAGCATTTGTGTTGAAGCTTTGTAGGTGAAGTTTTGGAGTTGAAGCTTTTGTAGGTGAAGCTTTTGTGTTGAAGTTTTGCAGGTGAAGTTTTGGAGTTGAAGCTTTTGTAGGTGAAGCTTTTGTGTTGAAGCTTTGTAGGTGAAGCTTTGTAGGTGAAGCTTTGTAGGTGAAGCTTTGGAGTTGAAGCTTTGGAGTTGAAGCTTTTGTTGATGAAGCTTTGTAAGTGAAGCTTTGGAGTTGAAGCCTTTGTAGGTGAAGCTTTGGAGTTGAAGCTTTGTAGGTGAAGCCTTGGTAGGTGAAGCTTTAGTGTTGAAGATTTTGTAGGTGAAGCTTTGGAGTTGAAGTCTTGTAAGTGAAGCTTTTGTGTTGAAGCTTTGTAGGTGAAGCTTTGGAGTTGAAGCTTTTGTTAGGTACCATGAATTGATTTTGCTTCACACTATCTTGATCAATAGTGTGTGAAGCTGTTGGCATTTATAGTTGTCCTCCATTTGTTGAAGCTTTTGTGGTGAAGCTTTGTAGGTGAAGCTTTGAGGTTAAAGCTTTGCTGGTTACCATGAATTTATTTTGCTTCACACTATCTTGATCAAGAATGTGTGAAGCTTATAAGAATTGTAGTTGTCCTCCATTTGTTGAACCTTTTGTGTTGAAGCTTTGTAGGTGAAGCTTTGAGGTTGAAGCTTTGTTGGGTACCATGAATTGATTTTGCTTCACACTATCTTGATAAAGAGTGTGTGAAGCTTTAGGCATTTTGATGCGAAATATATAAGCACACAAATTAAACCCTCTTTTTATCAATTGTAGCAAAATACGTAAGTAGGGATCGTTCTAGGCCGGGGATTAGGAGGGATTGCAAAATCACTTGGAATTGACTCAAAAACGTAAAAACAAGTTTAAAACATTAAACTAGACTCAAAGAATGTAAAATTATAACTTAAAACACCAAAACAAACCAAAAGACTCAAAATAACACAAAAACACTCAAAACTGCCTTAAAACCACTTTCTGGGCAGTTTTGAACTCTAAACAAGATTTTGACGAAAATAGGTTTTAACTTGACTCAAAAACACTTAAAAACACAAACTAACACACTTTCTAACTAATTTGACACTTGAAAACAAAGGGGGATTTGGTTTTGACGAAATTGAAAACAAAACATAAACTTGTAAATCAAAACAGATTTTAAAACGAATTTGGCTTAAAACAATGGATGGAAGGCTAGCTAAGGGGTTCTTCTCCACACATGTCACACTTGCATACAAAACGATTTCCAATTGCTTTTCAATAAACCATGAATTCTCAACGCCCCAAGTTAATTAGGTCCGCTTAAATTAACCTTCAGATTTTCCTAACGTTATTGAATTGGATGATTGCATACGACAACCCAAAGCATTCCCCACAAGTCCCCTACATGATTGCATAATAGAGATACAAGCAAGAATCATTAAGTTCTATGAAAACCATAAGCATTGACGAAGCACTTGTTACTATGATTGCATGAAACTTATGCCAAGAATTTACTTAACGCGATTGAGATCATCAACCTTTACTACTTGTGAATATAAGTTCATAACGATTAGGTGAAATTCCCTTATATCCTAGCATCAAATTCATGCATGCAAACTAAGTGTCGACCCTCAATCAACATACAAGAATAAGTTTTAATTCACATAGATAAGCAAATTGAAATCACAATTTATGAAACGCAATTAAAGGTAATCAAATCATATAGCAAGCATAAACATGGTTTCGAATCCCCCCCTAGCCAAGGGGGGGTTTAGTTCCTCATACTCGCAATTACACAAGAATAACTGAAATTAAACATTGAGATCAAAGATAGAAAACACCTAGAAACACTCCAACGCTCCCAATGCTAGGGCATAGGCACGACACAAGGTTGTTCCTTCTCCTTCCTTCCTTGCAATAGCCACGGCACAAGAGGGATGAATGTGTTTGAGGGATGTATGAATGTAGGAAAATATGGTAGAGGGTGGTGACTAAATAGTGCAGCAAAGGATGGTATTTATAGGCTGAAATTCGCAGCCCCTATGTAGCAAAGGAAAAGGATTTAAAGGCCTAATTTGTATAGGATAATAACACACAATCCTTGAAGGAAAAGGCTAAGGCTTTTAGGAACCAAGGGGGAAAAGAATAATCAGGTTTCTAGAAGTTCTAGAAAGGTTTGGGGCGTCACTTTTGTAGGACAAGGGATAAGGCCTTCTAGAAAGGTTGTTTTGTGGCTGATTCCTAGAAAAACAAGGGATAAGGTGTGGCACCTTTGTAGGAGAGGATAAGGGCTTCTAGAAACCTATTTTAATGTGTCCTAATATGATAATAACTCCCCTTGCAGCTGGAATTAAGTTAGGATAGAATTAGGATAGGATAAGATAAGATAGGGTTTGGATAAGAGAAGGATAAGATAAGGTAGTTTGGATAATGTTTTGGATAATTCTCCTTCTTTTGAGCTGATTCCTTATCTTTAACTTTCCTTCTTCAAGTAGGAAACCTTGCTTGAGTAGGAATCTTCATTCTTCTAGGAATCCATCTTCAACTAGGAATCCTTGATTGATTAGGACTCCTTCTTGGACTAGGATTTCATTTTCATTTAAGCCCTTTCCTACTTCAACTAGGAAACCTTGTTCAAGTAGGAATCATCATCTTTAAGTCTTCAAATTCGTCCATGCCTTTGGCTCTAAGTATGTGACATCCATTCAAAGCTCCATTTTGCTCCAAAATGCATCTTTTTGTATAATATACCCTTAAAACCTGAAAACACATGGAAATAGCTTAAAAGACTACTTTAACTAAGAAAACATAACGAAAATGCATAAGAACAAGCTAACTAAGGTGCATAAATATGCCCCTATCACATTTGTAGTTGAAGCTTTGGTGTTGAAGCTTTGTAGGTGAAGCTTTTATGTTGAAGTTTTATAGGTGAAGCTTTTGTAGTTGAAGCTTTTGTAGGTGAAGCTTTGGAGTTGAAGCTTTATAGGTTAAGCTTTGGTGTTGAAGCTTTTGTGTTGAAGCTTTGGAGTTGAAGCTTTTGTAGGTGAAGCTTTGCAGTTGAAGCTTTGTAGGTGAAGCTTTTGTGTTGAAGCTTTGTAGGTGAAGCTTTGGAGTTGAAACTTTCGTAGGTGAAGTTTTGGAGTTGAAGCTTTTGTTGGTGAAGCTTTGTATGTGAAGCTTTGGAGTTGAAGCTTTTGTGTTGAAGCTTTGTAGGTAAAGCTTTGGAGTTAAAGCTTTGGAGTTAAAGCTTTGGAGTTGAAGCTCTGGAGTTGAAGCTTTTGTTGGTGCTTTTGTGTTGAAGCTTTGTAGGTGAAGCTTTGGAGTTGAAGCTTTTGTAGGTGACGTTTTGGAGTTGAAGCTTTTGTTGGTGAAGCTTTGTATGTGAAGCTTCGGAGTTGGAGCTTTTGTAGGTGAAGCTTTTGTGTTGAAGCTTTGTAGGTGAAGCTTTGGAGTTGAAGCTTTGTAGGTGAAGCTTTGGAGTTGAAGCTCTGGAGTTGAAGCTTTTGTTCGTGAAGCTTTTGAGGTTGAAGCTTTGTTGGGTACCATGAATTGATTTTGCTTCACACTATCTTGATCAAGAGTGTGTGAAGCTTTAGGCATTTGTAGTTGAAACTTTGGTGTTGAAGCTTTGTAGGTGAAGTTTTTGTGTTAAAGTTTTGTAGGTGAAGCTTTTGTAGTTGAAGCTTTTGTAGGTGAAGCTTTGGAGTTGAAGCTTTGTAGGTGAAGCTTTAGTGTTGAAGTTTTTGTGTTAAAGCTTTAGAGTTGAAGCTTTGGAGTTAAAGCTTTAGAGTGCTTTTGTGTTGAAGCTTTGGAGTTGAAGCTTTATAGGTGAAGCTTTGGAGTTGAAGCTTTATAGGTGAAGCTTTGGAGTTGAAGCACTGGAGTTGAAGCGTTTGAGAATTATAGTTGCCCTCCATTTGTTGAAGTTGTTGAATTTCCCAATTTCTTTTTTTTTTATTTTTATTTTTTTTATTTTTCTTGGAAACTAGAAATTTGAAAATGTAGGAGAGACAACATATACAAATTTTGCTTCCACACTGTTGAGCAAGAGATTGTGATGCAAGCCATACCTTGTAGTAGTCGAAGGTTTGGATGAACCATATAAATTGAATTTGCTTCGAACAGTCTTGATTAAGAGTGTGTGAAGCTTTCTATGAGTTGTAGTGTTTCCATTGTTACAGAGGAGAAATGTCTGAAGCAGATGCAAGAGGGCTGAAGAGCTTGATCTTCGTATACCATGCACTAAAGGCGTTGTTGGCTTGCAATAAGACTTTGTTGGTGACTATAACTCTTGTTAGACATGAGTGCTCCCCTAGTTGAGTTGTAAAGCTTGAGGGTTTTTTATTATTTGTGAATGCTAGGAGTTCACATGTACAAGTTGTACCACTCGTCTTCTGTTTGGTGGAATGAATGATGAGTTTCTTTCATCACTTGGTTGGTGGTACGAAGGTGAGTTCCTTCATCCCCTTTCATAACATTTCATCACCTGGTTGGTGGCACGAAGATGAGTTCCTTCTTCACCTGGTTGGTGGCATGAGTGGCAAGTTACCAAATGATATTAGAGTACGGGTTGTACATTTCATCACCTGGTTGGTGGCATGAAGATGAGTTCCTTCTTCACATTTCATCACCTAGTTGTGGCACAAAGGTGAGTTCATTCTTCACCTGGTTGGTGATAAGAATGGCAAGTTGCCAAATAATATTAGAGTACGGGTTGTACATTTCATCACCTGGTTGGTGGCACGAATGTGAGTTTGTTCTTCACCTGGTTGGTGATAAGAGTGGCAAGTTGCCAAATAATATTAGAGTACGGATTGTACAATTCATCACCTGGTTGGTGGCACGAAGGTGAGTTCATTCATCACCTAGTTGGTGAGAATAAGGGCAAGGTGTCGAGGCACATTGTAGCAAGTGTCGAATGACACAAAGTATGTTGAACCATTTCGAAGCACAGTTGGCTTATGTATGGATGTGTTGGAATGTATGATGTTTATGTTGATTGACATGAGTGATGCTTATGAATGTTTTGCTATGCATGAAGGGATCTATGCTTTCGATATGTGAACCATGTTGGTTGTAACACTTAGTATCACATACTTTGTGTTAAAGTACTCATGTTGAAGCTCTGAGTTGAAGTCTAGAGGTAGGTCAGTGTAGACCAAGTGTTCCAGTGCTAGGAATGCAAAAGACTCAGAAGAAGTTGTCTGAATTCCCTCTTCTTTAAATATTTGCCGAATGACTTATGTGACAAAAGATCTCAAGCGGTTGAAGCTCAAAACATTTGTAATGTGTATGCCTTCTTATAATAGCATTTCCTTCAGTATCTAGTCCTCCACTTTGAAAGAGTGAGGCTTGGCCCCATAGTCATAATAGCCGACAGTACATTCACCCCTGGTTGTCTTGATACGAACTTTTATCCTTCTTGTTGTAATGGGCTTGCTGAGAGTAAAAATATTTCCTCTTACCAAGAGACAAATACGTTTGGTGACTTAGCGAGTAGCTAAATGAGGCAGGAGATGATGCAATGGGTGTCTAAATGGCCAAGATCTCCTCACTTAGTAGAACTTAACTTCCACTTCCCACTTGTTGATGGGGGTTAACCATATGGGGGTTCCCTTGGTATGTCATTGCTTCAGCGGATGCGTGGTTGTAAGCTTGTGCCATCACCTTAGAGTAAGTCTTCCAATTGTTGGCATTGATCATGTACTTGAAGAAACAATCACGCAGGCCTGCCGTGAAGGCTTTGAAGGCGGTCTTGTCATCTGCCTCAGCGCAGCGAGAATACTCATGGCTGAAGCAACCGGCATACTCTCGTAGTGACTCGTCCGGCTTCTGGCGAATAGTGTACAAGTCATCTGCAGAATGTAAGCGATCGGTCTAGAAGATGTGTTGAGAGACAAACAGTTTCCTTAGTTCCTCAAATGAGTTTACTGTCTCTGGTGGAAGACGACAATACCAGTTTAAAGCTCCGCCAGAGAGGGTGGAAGGGAAGAGAAGACATCGCTCTTCATCGGTGTGCATCCGATATGCCATGGTGGACTCAAAGAGGTTAAGGTGTTCAATCGGGTCCTCCCTTCCAGTATAGAGTTGTAAACCAAGCTTTTGTTTTGTCTTCGCTTGAAGGCAGTGTTAAGGATCCTCCTTGTGAGAGGGTTAGGCCTGGGTTGGTTCCAGTCAGGTATCTCGGCCTGATGTTCGGCCTTCAACTTGTTTACTTCCTCAATGAGTTGTAGGACAAGGGGGTCCTGAGTGGAGTCATGTACCACTGGAATTTTCTTCCGTAAGTCTCCATCGCCTCTTGGAAGTAGGAAAGTTTGAGCAAGAGCGTGTGATTTTTCCTTGGACTCGCCGTACTGACTTTTAGGGCGAGTCTGTCGTGTACCTTCATGTTCTTCTGGGACCTATCGTTCTTTCCCTAGATGGGCAGCTGGCCTGGGTCGTGGGAGGGGACCGAGTCTTTCAGAAACCCTTAGGTCATTGATCTTCAAGCTTATGTGGAGGGGATTCTCTCGACGTTGCTTTAGGAAGTCTCGGCAGTCACGATAAACAGCTTTCGATCTTTCCACTCCTTCTGTAAGGAGGTGCCTTCCTCCACTCCTCCTGCTTCGGGTCGAAGCAGCTGGGTTGAGAGAAGTCTCATGTTGGTTTCCATTTCGATGAGTAGCTCACTCCTTAACAAGAATACCCATGTCGAGGGAAAATGACCATCCGTGTTGGGGGGCACCCAGTTGATGGTTAACTTCCACAGGGGTGATCATCTCGTGTGTTTTAGTATATCTAGCCTCGTGGAGCATATCGAAGACCTTCTCATACTGCTCTTGAAGGATCTCATTCTTCATCGCTATCTTGTTGTTCTGAGCCTCCAACTTATCGACTTTAGCCTGAATAACAAACTTCTTTTGTTCCTTCTTTCGTTGCTTCGCACCAGGTGTGAAGGGGGTATCGTTCTGCGTGCGACAAAAGAGTGTGTACGAATGGTGGAAACCAGCTTGACAAAGCTGAAGAAAGTAGGAATAAGTGCGATTCCCACATACGGCGCCAAATGTTGATGCACAAAATCAGTGAGGATTTTGGTACAACAGAAAGTGTCTAGTTTGTGACCTTTGCTAGATTGCTCCGGTCACTAGTGTGGATAAGTATGTAAATGGATAAAGACAGGGAAGCAAACACAAGATGTACGTGGTTCACCCAGATTGGCTACGTCCACGGAGTAGAGGAGATCTCATTAATTGTGAAGGGTTTACACAAGTACATAGGTTCAAGCTCTCCTTTAGTGATACTAGTGAATGATTTAGTACAAATGACATTAGGAAATATTGTGGGAGAATGATCTCCTTTTATAGAAGAGAGTTTCTAGGCTTTGTTCTGATATTGACACGTGTCATGTTGTGATTGGCTTCTGATGTTGACACGTGTCGCGCTATGATTGGCTTTTGAAGTCGACACGTGTTGCGCTGTGATTGGCCTCCTGGTTGGAGGGAAACTTTTCTGGGTCCTTGACGGTATAACGTTGACCAGTGCTCGGTAGTTTCGGGATTGGTCAAGCATGGTACAAACACAGCTCTTAAAAAGAGTTGTGTACTTTCAAATACGCTGAACATGTATTTGAAAGGGTGTGAAACAGCCTATATATTTGCAATCACAGTATCCAAGTTAGATCATCCTTTCTTACTCTTTTTCTTCCGTAAGAAATTTCCAGATAGTAATCACACAAAGCAAATTCGCTAGAACTCTAGAACTCAATGCGGGTTGTAGAATTAGGTAGTTGAATCCTGATCGAGCAGACGTTGTAAAACCACAAGCAGAAGAGTGGGGCAGAAATATTGTTCGAAGGACATAGCTTTTACGCTAGCCTCTACCTTCTGTAATCAAGTTAGTACCATTGATATTCTTATATTAATTTCTGTATTTATTGTGTAATTTCATTATGCAGAACAAGTATTTTTGGTTAATAAAATATTAGAATTTCAAGTTCTGTTTATTTCTGTTATTTTTGGTTATTTCTGAATTGTTCTCCAATAGAAAGCTAATACTTGGTATATCTTTGCCAACTCTTGCCTTTGCTATCTCTGGTTTGGTAACTGTTTAAATTATAAAATTTTAATAAAATAAATAAACAAAGATTAATGTAACTGAATGTGCCGGTCTTGTAAGTTTTCAAATTTTGGTTCAATTTAAAAAAAAATGAAACTCAAAAACTAAAACTTAAAAATTGTAATGGTTATCAAACAGGTAAGTGATTTATTTTCAATATAGATTTGATGTAAACAGATGGCTAAGTGGGTTGAAAACGAAATGACCGACAAAAATCAAAAGGAGTAGTCAGTCTCTGATTTAGGCCCATGATACCTTTATGAAAAAGAAAGACACCACGGTTCAAAGCCAAGGAAGGGTCCATCACTTTTTGTTTGTCGTTTATTTTCCTAAGGACCTTGATCTTCCCTAAGGGATTGTGATTAAGTTATTTAAGTCGTTGGCTTCTTAATATCATCTTTCAATCAATAATAAAAACAAAGTGTTTCAGTTTTCAATTAGAATCTGGTGAACTTTAGAACTTGTTCTTCAAGGTCTTATGTTGGTATCCCTGTTAGTTTCGTTCTGCATCAAGATCCCACCAATCAAATTATGTGCAAGAGCTATGCATTACCCTTTTGTCTAAGTCCTTATATATGTATGGTTAGTTTTATGCATATACTCCTATAGTTTCCATTGCAGGAAACATTGCATAAACAAACCCTAGTGTTGAATTTTTCAGTTTGTTTGAATTGTATATCTCATAAATGGATAAATGAAAGTACACGGTAGGATATATAGGGAAGGAGAGAAATGGAACCGGTTACAAACAACCTTTCCCTAACACAACTCTAACAACTAGGTAAACCCTAAAGCTATCAACATCCTTAAATCAAGGGATTTCATCAATCAACTAAAACCCATATCAACAAGTCAACTAATCCTTAATTTAAGGGAGCCATTACGAGGACCATACTCATGACAACTAGGTCCATCAGTCACTCCATAGAGTCTCATGCATATCTTCCCATCACTCCAATATCTTCCAATAATTATACTTCAACACCCCCCCTTCAAGTTGGATCGAGGGGATTGATCAAGCCAAGCTTGCCCAAAAGACGATAAAATTGAGCAGAGGGCAGAGCTTTAGTGAATAGGTCAACCAATTGATCATAACTGCGAGTGAACACAATGTGAATGACCTAAGATTGAACTTGAGATCGAACAAAATGACAATCCACCTCTATATGCTTCGTTCTTTCATGGAAGACAGGATTAGCAGCAATGTGCATGGCTGCCTGATTGTCACACATGAGAGGCATAGAGTTATAACAATGAAACCCTAAATCATATAGAAGTCATTTGAGCCAAATAAGCTCACATGCAGTGGCTGCCATTGCACGATACTTAACTTCTGCACTTGATCGAGCAATGACCTGTTGCTTCTTGCTTTTCCAAGTTACAATATTGCCTCCCACAAACGTGCAATAACCTGTAGTGGACCTTCTATCAATGACATTGCATGCCCAATTAGCATCAGTGTAACCACTTATGCTTGTAGATTGGTTGTTTTGCATGAGAATTCATCTTCCAATGACCCTTTAAGATAATGAAGAATCCGTTTAACAACTTTGAATGATCAACGGTGGGAGAATGCATAAACTGACTAACCATCCTCACTGCGTAGGTGATATCAGGACAAGTGATAGTGAGGTAAATTAGCTTACCAACCAGTCTTTGATAATAACTCACATTATGAAGAGCTTCTCTATACATGGTAAGCTTGAGTTTGCTGTCAATTGGAAAGGCTGCATGCTTACAATCAAGTATATTTGTCTCCTTGAGAAGATCAGCTATATATTTTCTTTGATTTAGGAACAATCCTTTGGAAGAAGTAGCCATTTCTATGCCAAGAAAATACTTCAACCTCCCAAGGTCTTTTATGGCAAAGGTCTTGTGTAGAGATTGCTTTAAGGCTACAATCTCATTTGCATTGTCACCTGTGATTATAAGATCATCCACATAGATAAGAATCATCAACCTTCATCTTATGCCAGTTCGAACAAATAGAGAGGAATTTGCATTACTTCTAAGAAAACCAGCCCTTTCCAAAACTGAGCTAAGCTTGGCATACCAAGCTCTTGGAGATTGCTTTAGACCGTAAATAGCCTTGTGAAACTTGCATACGATCCCATTTTGAGCTTGACCATAACCTAGTGGTGGTTGCATGTACACTTCCTCTTGCAATTCTCCATGGAGAAATGCATTTTTTACATCTATTTGATATAATGATCATCCATGATTAACTGCCACAGATAAAAGAACTCTGACAGTGTTCATTTTGGCTACTGGAGCAAAGGTTTCTTTGTAATCCACTCCAAAGGTTTGAGTGAATCCACGTGCAACCAGTCTACCTTTATGCCTTTTGATCGAGCCATCAGCCTTGAATTTCACTTTGAATATCCACATACTGCCAACATCTTTCTTACTAGGAGGTAAATGAACAAGACTCCAGGTTTTGTTGTCATTCAAGGCTTGTAATTCCTTGCCTTCCTCCACTGAGAGAATTGATTAGCTTCCTGAAAAGTGCTAGGTTCAACATTATTGGCAACTTCAGTGAGAAACGCAGTGTGAGAATTTGAAAAACAATTGTAATTCAAAGTCTTAGTAAGGGGATGCCTTGAGCCATAAGTAACATAGTCCATCAACTTGACTGATGGCTTTCTTTTTCGAACAGGATATCTCATTTCCTCTTGAGGTATAGTTGATTGTGAAGGGGTTGAGCTTGCTTGCACTTCACTTGCATGTTCACTAATGGATGGAGAGTGTAATTGGCCCACACTTGGAAGCAAGTCAGCTTGAGCTTCTTCAAGGTTTTGACAATCAGAAAGGTGATCCTCTTCTAGTGTATTATGGTCACTCACTATTGGTAAGAGAAACAAATCACTCAAGGTCTCACTTTCATAATCATGAGTCATTTTTCTTTTATAGTAGGGTACCGTTTCATCAAAACGAACATCCCTAGACACAATACACTTCTTCGTGATAGGATCAACACATTTGTATCTCTTATGAGTTAGTGAGTATCCAACAAAGATACACTTCACTGCTCTTGCTTCCAACTTGTCACGATTAGGTGCTTGCACATGAACAAAGCAGTTGCAACCAAAGGTTTTAAAATGTGCCAAATTGACTGCCTTATTGTGTAGGGTTTCATGTGGATTTTTGAACCCCAATATTCTACTTGGAAGTCTGTTGATTATATAGGCAACAGTGAGAACAACATGTGACCAATATCTCTTGGGAACATTCATATGCAACATTAATGCTCTAGTTTTTTCAAGTATGTCTCTATTCTTTCTTTCTAATACCCCATTTTGTTGAGGTGTTCCTACACAACTGGTTTGGTGAATGATCCTTTATGAACTCAAGTACTGAACCATGTTATTGGATAGAAACTCAGTGCCATTGTCCGACCTAAGTACCTTAATGGTTGAGTTGTGTTGAGTTTGTACAAGGTTATGGAAATCTTTGAATATGCAGAAAACCTCACTTTTTTTATTTCATAAGGTATAGAAAGGTGGTATGAGTGAAATCATCAACAAATATGACAAAAAAAATTATAACCATCCATTGATTCAATTGTAGATCCCCAAACATCAGTGTGTACAATCTCAAATGGTTTACATGTCTTAAAAGCAGAAGTGCCAAAAGGTAGTTTAACTGACTTTGAAAAATGACATGTTTCACATTTAAGTGGTGACTGACAAAACATGGGAAACAGCTTTGACAACACAAGTCCATATCTATGAGCAAGTCTTTAGTGCCATAGTTGTTGATGTTCAAAATACATGGGTCCGGCTTGAAAGGCTCTAGGCATGACAAAATTTTTGAACAGGTAGTAGAGACTATTAAGGAGGAATCCTTCACCAATCATCTTCTTGGTGATGATATCCTGAAAAATAACCTTGTTTGGTGAGAAAATGGCATGACAGTTTAAGGAGCTTGTAATCTTTCCTACTGAAAGTAATTGGAAAGGAAATGAGGGAACATAAAAGGCTAATGACTCATTACTACTTGTGAATATACTAGCTTTTCCCTTACCCAAAACTGACACATTTCTTCCATTTGCAACCGACACTAGTGAGGGTTTTTTGAATGCTTGAAAATCATGTAAATTTGAAAGTTTGTTTGTCATGTGGTCAGTGGCACCAGAGTTAACTATCCAACAATCATATTCAGTGCTTGTTTGTAATGCAGTGGAGAAAGCTTTGAGTATACCTGAGGCTTCTTCATGTGTTTCAGATTTGTTATTTGCAAGGAATCATGTAAACTGCCCTAGCATGGCAGTGTGTCCTCCATCCTCAGTTTGAGAAGTTGATGCAGCATTCCCATGCCCCTTGGTTTGCAGATACACATCATACCTGTTTATGAGAGTCACAGGACTTGCAGTGAAGTCCATGGATCCAAGAGAGACCCTAGAGGTGAAGTTTACTGCATGTTGACTCTTAAAGTGGCTTGATGGAATCATTTTCCCTTCCTTGGTGAATTTTGGCTTCAACTCGGGATGAAGAATCCAGCATTTTTCTTTCACATGACCAACACCATCATAGTAGGTACACTTGAGATGAGTATTCTTACCCTTGTATATTTTTTGGTTTGCCGCATAGGCTCGAGCTTCAGTTGGCCTTAAACTTGTCTCACCATTCATAGCTTTCTTCCTAGCTTCTTCACGTTGGACAGTAGCGCACACACTTTTGAAGCTTGGCAGTTCTTGGCTCATAAGTATGTGGCTTCTGAGATCCTCATACTCAGAACTTAAGCTTCCCAGAAGTTGGTATATCTTGTCTTCCTTACCTCTTTTTAGTAGGATACTTGCATCTGTGGTGTGTGGAAGATACACATCTAGTTCATTCCACATAGTTTGGAGGCTGCCAAGATTTTGCACAAAGGACTTCCCTTCTTGTTGAACACTTGCAATGTCTTTCTTTAGTTGAAACACTCTTACATAGTTGTTTTGGTTTCCATACATGTCCTTCATTGAGTTCCACAATTCTCGTGAGGACTCCGAGTAACTGAATATTTCTGCAACATGCTTCTCCATAGTATTGAGAAGTAAGGACATGACGAGCTAGTCTTTGCATAGCCAAGCCTCATAAGTTGATGAGGTGATTTCAGGAGCTTTGATGCTTCCATTTACAAAACCAAGCTTTCCTTTTCCTCCTAGGGCAAGTGAAACTGCACGAGACCATGGTAGGTAGTTGTACTCATTCAGCAAGGCTAAACACAAACGCTGATTTGTGTTAACCTCAATGTCTAATAAATTTGAAAAAGAGGTATGCGAGTTGTCACCCTCAATATTTATTGAATCTTCCTCAGCCATATCTTAAGGTTGAAGGAAGGATTCAGCGGAAAGAAAAATGGCTAGAGGCAGGTAACAAAACCTGCTCTGATACCATGTTGAATTTGTAGGTTTGTTTGAATTGTATATCTCATAGATGGATAAATGAAAGCACACGACAGGATATATAGGGAAGAATAGAAAAGGAACTGGTTACAAGCAACCTTTCCCTAAACAACTCTAACAACTAGGTAAACCCCAAAGCTATCAACATCCTTAAATCAAGGGATTTCATCAATCAACTAAAAACCCTATCAACAAGTTAACTAATCCTTAATTTGAGGGAGCCATTACGAGGACCATATTCATGATAACTAGGTCCATCAGTCACTCCATAGAGTCCCATGCATATCTTCCCATCACTCCAATATCTTCCAATAATTATACTTTAACACCTAGTTTTAAAAATTCTTCCATCTTGCATTTGTACCTAGATATCAACCCTTGTTTGCTAATGGCCTTTTTTAAATTTGTCTGCGATACTTCATACAAGGAAACCCAGTTCACACATCTTTCTTGCTCAGACAAAAGCAGTTTATGTTTCCAATTAAATAGAACTCTCTAAC
Source organism: Malus fusca (assembly GCA_035220775.1). Lineage (NCBI taxonomy): Eukaryota > Viridiplantae > Streptophyta > Magnoliopsida > Rosales > Rosaceae > Malus > Malus fusca. The sequence continues at coordinate 18,001,568 of CM069059.1, read as the reverse complement.
CCCTAATCAATATTATAGCTATTTGGGTTAATATTTGAACTTTGGGCTTAGAAGAAAGAGGCCCAAGGGTGCCAAATTACAAGGAGACTTGCCCGAAGCCTAACATCAAGCTCAGAGGCAAATTGAAGCCTTCCCATCCAAGATACATGCCATGTGCTTACCAGTAAAGTGACAAGTGATAGAAACTAACCTACTACCAGCCAAAGAATATTTTCTAGTGGCATTCCAAGTAAAAAGTTGATGACTCACTACAAAAGGAAGAAGAGGCCCCAAAAACAAGGACACTCAGCCAATCAAACAAACAAACATACAAACTCTGCTCTCAAGCCAGATTTGCATCCAAAAGCTGAAATCAGCCCAAATTCAGTCCTTTTTTAGCAACAAGCTATCTCTTGTCTAGTTTAAAGGCTCTGTTATTTCCTTAGTAACGTAGTATGGATTCCCTTGTGTAAGCTTGTTACCATCCATCCCTTTTTAGCATATAAACCCCTGTTAATTCAAAGAGAAGTGACTGCAAGAGGTCCAACCTTGCCAGACAAGATGAAATCTTGCCCAATGCTCTTTGTTTGTTTTCTGAATTAGTAGATCTATTGCTTAATGCATTCTCCAATATGTATTCAAGTTATTTCCATCAGTTTTCCTATTTTAAGAGTTCCATTTGCATCTAGATCTGGTTAGTTTAATGGATATGTTATCATTAAAATCAATCAAGAACCAAGTGAATGGCATAAAGGGCTTTGGACTCCCTTCATTTGAACATACAAGATTATGAACTAAAAGTCCTTATTTACAAGGCAAGAAAAAGAACTTAATGTGGACTTAACTCATCCACAACAATCCTTTGATAACAAGAAGTTTAAGTAACTTGGGGCGCAAGTAATCGACTTAAAACACACTTGTTCTACATCTGCTATACTGAGATAGCAGTGGCACGCCTAGCACTTAATTAGTTTTGATTGCGAGCCTCAAGGCCTACACCTAAGGCCCCGCAAAGGCACCTTTCAGAACTAACTTTGTTCTCTTCTTGTAGCACATCAACAAGCAAGAGCTCGACTACACATCCAAAATGTCAATCCCTTGAGGAGCTATGTGCACGAGCCAAGGATGCTTTCCAGAGAAATCTTTGCCCGAACAATAGCGCATATATATATAATTAGTCGCCGTTAACATTCTACCAATCAAAACCACTACGCTGTTGAAAAGTTAAAATCGTATGTCAGAATCGCATTGTACATGTCCCCTAAAATTGACTACTTGTTTGCTTATTCCAACTAAGGAAACTTGGATTTTATTGTTTCAACTTTCATATGTTTGTCATGGCTTCTCGCCATCGGCAGGTTCAGCACTCCCACTGCTATATGATTCAGTTGTAAACAAAACGAAGCACAGTAAGAAGACATATATGGCAAAATGTCACTTTCAGATGGAAGTTTAAAATCGTATATGGCTTTTCACGGGGAGATGGCACGTGTGAAAGGAACTATTGGCCATCATGAATTTTATACTGATTTATCATAAACAAAATCATTAGTGAATTAGAAAAATCGCCCCGCAACTATGAGTTTTATTGAAAAACACTTCAAGAGTTCAAATTAGTGATCAATCAGAAAAATCACCCCTCAACTATGTCATGAGTTTAAATTTAAAGTATTTTTGTCTAAATTATGATGTTATCATATGCTTAGAAGCCCTCAAATAATCAGCATATATAGCAGAATCGATATCTTGGTGCCTCATTTACCCACTGAAATAAGGATTTCAGCATAGGCTAAAGGAATTGTGCACACTTGCATTTAAATAAACTAGGTGGGGAGAAATGAGCCCACAACGTATAATAAGCTAACAAATTTTCTCGCTGCCTTGGATGTGGACAGGCATATCAAGCTAACAATCTTTCCAATAATTTTTATTGATTAATCTCTTAGTATTTTCTTATTGATGAACCATCTAAGTATGTGTGTGCGCAAGAAATGACATAGGTGTCTTTTTTATTTTTTATTTTTTTGAAGAAGAAGAAGAAGACAATAGGTGTCTTAATAGCCTAACCACTTTCATTTCGTAGTAAGCATGCAAAGTTTAAATGATGAGCAGCAAAGCCTAAACATAACAGAGGGAACATAACCATTCCCTGGAATATCAACACCCTTCCTTGTACAAACGCCCAATTGTTAAGGTGTACAAATTTCTGGCACTGTCGCAGAGAGCTGGTTCAAGAAAAAACAAAACTCAAAATCCACTCTCTAAGAGATATTGGAAATTTTGAGTAGAAATTTCATTGTCCCACATTTGTCATTACCAAAAGATTCCATCACTTTATAAGGCTTTGTCCCTTATAGAAAGTGATTGAAGTGATGGACCATGGAGAATAAAATTGGGCTCAACCTTAGGGTTGGGCTTTTGGGTGTACTAATTAATTGATAAAAAAAAAAAAAAATGGGCCTTGGGGCTCAGGCTCGAATAATTAAATTTTTTAATTAATTAATTTTAATTAATTTCGGATTTAATTAATTAATTATTTTTTATATCAACAGACTCATATTTTCAGATGAAGTCTGAAGTGATGAAAGAACACTAGAGAGCAAAGCACCCCTCTGAGAAGATGTCTCCCAAGACACGCATCCCATTCTCATATATGTTGCGAATGAGAATAAACATATTATATATACATTCATCTGCATGACATTTAGAACATAGAAAAATAAAAAATTCTTCTTCTACAATCCCAAACATTCTTACTGAGAGAACCACAAAGAAATTTGCCAAAAGTCAAGTTTGCCGATGCTGGAATTCTGACTTAGATCGTTGAATCTTGGTGAAGCAGACGTCCGTAGAACTACGTGCACTAAGTAGGGACAAAATTTCTATTTAAGGATATTACGGTACGCAAGCCTCGATCTTCAATTTGTCTGTTTAATATTGCGGTACGCAAGCCTTTCCTTTCTAGTTGTTGTTATTTTTATTATTATTATTATTATATTGATGGATCTTTTAGTATTTCACATCGATGAATCCTAATAAGTACTGGACTCAGCCAAGCCCTCATCTCACGCAGCTTGGATACTGAACGAAATAACACAAAATACAAAAGTGATACTTAATACTTAGATGTGGTGATATTCTTTAGAAAGCTTTTGACAGTCTAGCTACTGTCTGCAGATATTCATATTGTACGTTTGTGATTATTTTTAGTTCATATACCTCATCAATTGTATTTGTATACCGATCGGTATGTTTAAGAAACAGTAGACTGTACTCTACAAAGAGTTCAAACAATGTATAATTTAACATTAAAATCCCAGCTGTTTCAAACACTTCAAGGTATCCAAAGAAAAAAAAAAGAAAGAAAAAACAAACAACAGTACTGCATGCATGTCCTATATATATAGCCAGCTAAAGGATCCGAGTTCTTCAAACCAACATAAACCAAAGCAGGAAGAAGAAAGAAGATGAAAAACAAGATTTATTCAGGTGCTTTTCTCTTCATCTTGATCATTCTTGCTACGAACTGGTTGAGCATTGACGCTCAAAAATGCAAACCTAGTGGCAAGATTAGGGGGAAAAAGCCTCCTCGAGGACAATGTAACAAAGGGAATGACTCCGAGTGCTGCAAAAATGGCCAGCTTTACCCCATCTTCAAGTGCTCGCCGCAGGTGTCTAAGCATACGAAAGCAACCTTGACCATCAACAGCTTTCAAAAGGGTGGTGATGGCGGCGGTCCATCAGCATGTGACAATAAGTACCACTCTGATAATACCCCTATTGTGGCATTGTCAACGGGGTGGTTCGACAAAAGGAGACGGTGTTTAGGCCACATTACCATCCATGGTAATGGAAGGAACGTCAAAGCGATGGTTGTCGACGAGTGTGACTCCACCAAGGGATGTGATGCCGAGCACGATTACCAGCCTCCGTGTCCTAACAATATTGTTGATGCCTCTAAAGCTGTTTGGAAGGCCTTGGGGGTGTCAGAAAGTGACCCCAGGTGGGGTTTTATGGATATATTCTGGTCTGATGCCTAAGTGAGTGGTTTCCTCCATTTTCCAATAAAAATTAGTGTCAAAGCTAGGTTCAAAGCTTTTGTTGGGCTAGCTCATGCCTCATAGTGCTACTGTGTTAAAGAGTGTGAAGCTGTACAAAATGTTGTACTATGTTAATCTCTCTTATTTCTTCTTTCCTATTTCCAAGTTGTTGGTGGATAAAGTTCACTTAAATTAGTGAAATGAATAATGTTTTTTTCTGTCATATATTTGCTATGTCGTTTTTTCAATAGTGTGAATGATATGCTATGTTGTTAAGCTGTCAATTTAGTGGATACCAAATTAGGTTGCCCATTGTGTAGCTTCTGAACTCCCCCCTCCCCTTAGTGTAAAATATATCGTTGTATTCAAAAAGTTGTCAATTCAGTGCACTCTGCATTTAGACTGTAGTCCAAATACCCAATAATTTTTAATTTGACAGTATGACAATATAATCATTAACGTGACATTAACATTAAACGTTTGCATTACAACAAGACATTAACAACAACAACAACAACAACAACAAAGCCTTATTCCACTGAGTCGGATCAGCTATATGAATCCCACAACGCCATTGGGCTTGATTTTGCCCCAAATGTTCTGTTAGCTCCAAATACTCCATATCTTTTCTTAAATTCTCTTTTGCAAGTCTTCCCAGGTCCCGATTTGAAGGCTATCGGCCCAAGCCATCAAGGCGGTTGAGTGAGCAGAGTTCTAGACAGTTAGATGAAAAATATTAAGATAATTTTGTTATTATTAAGGGATAATATTATGGTTTTTAATCATAATAATTATGTTTTAATAATGAATTATATTGACACAAGTGGCCCTTTACCATAGTGATAAAAATGTGGTGAGCTCTTACATGACGGCATGGATTCAAATATCATAGGTGGCCAATCTAACATCTCATCTAATAAACTCTATTTTTTTTACAAAAAAAAAAGGGAATTATCTTGACATTTAGGGCGTGTTTGTTTGACCTTCTTAGGAGTTATTGGACTAGACTAGATTAAGTGTTTGTCCAATCCAGTGTTTGTTGTCCACACTAGACTAGTTTTAATGAGACTAATGGGGGCTCACCCCAACTGAACGCTTCGCTAAACGTTCTTAGCGAGGCCCCTCGATTTTGAGCGGATTGCTAGTCTCGTTCTCTCCCATGCCACTGATCCCTCGCCGTCTCCCTTCTTCTTCGTCCCTTCGCCCTCTCCCTTCTCCTTCGCACCTTCGCCCGCTCCCTTGGGCCTTCACTATCCCACCCAAAAGCCTAAATCCAGACCTCAAACAAAAACTGAAAAACAATCCACTGACTCCCTTCATTTCTTCTTCGTTCAATTCACACACACACACACTCTCTTTCTCAACAAAATTGCCATGGTTGTGGCTTTCGAGCACCGCATATTAGCTGCAAAATCCTCCACCGCAATCTCAGCCCACGACTCTTGAGCATTCACGGAGCAATCTCAGCCCTTCCAAATCCACAGCCGCTAAATCCTCACTCTCATTCCCCATCGTCTCTAAACCAGTACGAGCTCGCCAAGATCACCACCGTTGCCGAAAAATGGTGAGAGCTTCTCCTTTTTTAGCTTACAGTTTTCAATTTCTCCACTTGAATTTGATTTTGTTGTGGTATGATTGGGAATTCATGACCAATGAGAAATAAATTCATTACCAAAGGAATGAAAATATAGTCATTTGCTGATTGTGAATTCAATTGATCAATGGGTATGTGCAGAAGGGTGATTTGGAAAGTGCCCAGGAGGTGTTTGATGAAATGTCTGAGAGAACTGTGGTTAAGTTTGGCTGAGGCTTGCTAAGTGCGAATGAGGCTGAATTTTGAGTTAAATTATTGTGATTGTGATTATGACTGGGTTTGAATAATTTTTTGTAGAGTCAATTTTTTTAGGCTTCGAGGAAAGTATAGTCAATTGATGTTGCTTGCATAATTGTTCTGTGTATTGTTATTTTGTCCAGAATTTGAAACTGAGATATAAGTGTCATATGTTGTTTGAATTTGGAATTTGGAATTTGGAATGTTGATAGTTGTGTTTACTTGTTAAGAAATTACTTGGAATGCTCCTATTGCAGAAAAGCTCAAAATGGGCATCCATCCGGAGTGTTGGATAAATATATTATGATGAAAATTGTTGGAGTCAAGCATGATAAGGTCAAATTTGGTTAAAATTTTGATGTTGGTTGATATAGCATGGGGTTTTTTTTTTTTTTTCATTATTCAGTTTCTTAGTCCAACACTGCACCAAACGCTTATTCTAAGTCAGTACTGCTTAGTCCCTGAAGTTAGTCCAGTTCGAGATAGTCCAGTACAACAAATGCACTCTTAAAACACTCTCTTCCTCACCTTCTGCTATTTCCTTTCTGTCGTCCAAACCCCAACGGCCCGGCTCATCCCCACCTCTCTCCTCTTCGATGAAACCCAGAAGCCACTGTACTTTTTTCTCCAGAATTTACAGTTGTCCTCTCTCTCTTAGCATGGCTACAAAGTTCTAAATATCCATTGAAAAATACTCGAGAAAATCCACATTTTGAATCTGTAAACAGAAAAAATAAAACAAGATCTGAAACTTGTGTACTTCAAGTGGAAATGGGAAATTGATGACAAAAATTTAGGAAGAAGAATTTGAGCAATTTGAATTCGAAATATTTGTATCTTTCAATTTCAATTTCTACCTTAACTTGCATTTTCTAATTTCCCATCAAGCACGCAAATCAAATCATACCCAAAGACTATATTGAATCTCCATAGGCAAAGCACCCACATTTCTTCCCCACTAAATGGGGTTTTTAGATGGGTTTGGCAGTAAAGCCGAGATGATTTGGGAGCAACCGTGAAGATGGAAGACGGAGGATGGAGTTCGGTGGGACCCATCTGCAGATGAAAAGACGGAGAGAGAAAGGATATAAGTTTTAGGCTTATTAGTAATAAAACTGTCATTGAGTTTCAGTTTATCCTCCGAAACTGATTTTATCTCACTTTGCCCTTTAAAACTGACATTTTTAACTTTTTGTCTCATCGAGGCTAAAAATTCAAACTTAGGCTTATTAGTCGAAATGCCCCCTAAAACTGTCATTGAGTCTCAGTTTATCCTCTGAAACTGATTTTGCCTCACTTTGCTCTCTGAAATTGACATTTTCAACAGTCCATTAACGGAAGTGGGTAAAGTGAGACAAAATAGTTGAAAATATCAGTTTCAGGGGGCAAAGTGAGACACAATTAGTTTCATGGGATAAACTGAGACTCAATGACAGTTTCAGTAGGCATTTTGACTAATAAGCCTAATTTTTTATTTTTAGCTTTTTATTAATTTTAATGATGGGACCCATCTGTTGTATTGATTCATTTGAGAGAGGTGTACGTGGCTAGAGAGTCCGGAAGGAATCACTTTGTAAGCAAATCCTCCGAGCATTTCCAACAAGTTGGTATTGGAATATTGAATTGCTATTATTCATTTAAGATAGAGTAATGTTGGAAGACTAAATTTGAAGACAAAATTTGTAAACTAAATGATGTGCCACCAATAAGATTGGGCACGTTTATCAACGCTTAAGTAATAAATCAATCATCAACTTCCATGTCGTTTAGTTTTCAAAATTTTGTCTACAAATTTAGTCTCATTTTAAAATATGATGATAATGATTATGTTAGCACGTGGTGATTGTGCTTTTGATTGATATGTGGTTGTGATGCAGTTAGGATCCATCATGGCAATGTGTTAAGGAGATAGGCTATAGCTTATTGTCGTAAAGCATTGATGACCTTATTGTTGTCCTATAAAAAAATTCCTTAAGTTTTAGTGACATACGACGATTGCACAATACAACCTATGCACTCTTCCACTTCATCCGTCTAACTTGTATTCTATGGTTGATATCTCCTTTCAATTCTCAGATCTTTTGTAAGATAAATCCAAGAAAATGAAAGCGTTCACTTTTTGGTACTTCATGATCTCCAATCCTCACCCTTATCTCATTTAGACCCATCATCTCACTGAACTTGCACTCTATATACTCTGCCTTTGACCGACTTAGATGAAGACATTTAGTTTTCAACACTTCCCGCAAAGGTTAAGCTTAACATTTACTCCTTCCTCTTTTTCATCTATCAGCACTATATCATATGCGACAAGCATACACCAAGGATATCATCTTGAATATGTCCTGATAACTCATCAATTACCAATGCAACAAGGTAAGGGCTTAAAGTTGAGCCTTGGTATATGCTTATGGGAAAGCTTTCAGTTTGTCCTTTATGAGTTTTTACTAGAGTCCTTGCTCCATCATACGTATCATTTATTGCTTGGATATATGCTACTCTTCCTCATTTGTTCTCTAGAATCCTCCAAAGAATTTCTCTTAGGATCCTATCATACGCTTTTTCCAAATCTATAAAGAGAATGTGCACATCTTTTTGCACATCTCTACATATTTTCATTAATCTTCATAAGAGATAGATTGCCTCCATAGATGACTGGCTTGGTATGAACCCCAATTGATTGTTTGAGACTCGTGTCTCTTGTCTCAGTCTATCCTTAATTGCTCTCTCCAAAGGCTTCATTGTACGACTCATTAACTAGATACCCCTATAGTTTGTGCAATTTTGTATGTTCCCTTATTCTTGTAGATAGGCCCCAAGTGATTTTTCGACACTCATTTGACATCTTCTTCGTTTTCAGAATTGTATCGAAAAGGTTTTTGAGCTATCACATGCTCCTCTTTCTTCTAAAAGTAGGTATTGGCTAGAAAGAGATCGTATGTCATTGCAAATCCAAAATGACTTCCCTCTTGTTTCTCTCCTCAGAACCATAGCCACCATAGAAACTTCTATCGTTGCATGTTTTCTTGCCCACATGTCCATTTAAATCTCCTCCTACAAGTAGCTTCTCCATAAATCTTATGGACTCATTTTGCATTAATATTAGTTCTAAGTTCAATTGGCCCCTTCAAACTCTGAAAGGATATTCTTTCTAGCAATTTCTTTAATTGATGGATTTGGTATTTTTGAATCAACCATGACCATTGTCTCACACATATGGTGCCGATTTAGTCCCTGTGATATCACCTTAGTAAAAATTCAGTCCCTGAATTATTTTTTGGGTAAAATAAGTCCCTAAATTCATTAAAAATTTAAATCCCTACTATTATATTCAAAACTATTTGATCCAATTTCCATCAACTGAAATCACTTGACACACTTTAGAGTGTAATATTGTTCTTTTCTCGCCTATAAGCCCAAACATTTCATATAGGTTGCGAATCTAACTTCTAATTTACCCTCTAAAGTTAACTCCATATACTATTTTTCTTATGAAAAAATACCAATCTATCCTCCAATGTATATCACATGCAAGTAACGTGATTTAAATTGACAGAAAATAATAGTAGCTTCGAATATAATATTAGGGATGTAATTGGTAGATTTTTATGATTCAATGACAGATTTTTCTGAAGAAATAGTTTATGACACACCTCAGTCCCGATATCCCTCAAACACCAAGATGAGCACGTGCTGGCCGACACTCGAGGTGATGAAGCCATTTTAACATGCATGCAAGTTATAAAGAAAGAACAAACGTAAATAAAATAAGTAAATTTAAATATAATGAAATATGCGGATGTGGGAACGTGTACAAAGCATACCACTAATCAAGAATACTACAAAACAACTATATATAACAATGAGATTACAAAGAAAGGGAGGTCCTACACCGAGAGGACTTGAAGGTACCGATATGGGAACGCTTCAACGCTGGATCATACGTCTCGATTCTAAGTCCTGAAGAGGATGCAAAACAAAGCATGAGTGGACCAAAGTTTATAATAATAATACTAAGTAAAACCATTTTTTTCTTTTGAACATACTAATCCCTTATTTTGAAAACACATATAATACTATGTAATAGGTTTTTCTTGAAACTCTACATGCCACGAAAACATTTGTAGATAATAAAATCATATCTAAAAGTGGTATTGTTAACGCCCAAAGGCAAATCCATAACAAATCTCGTAAATCATAAAACAATATACTTAAATAGGGGTATCATAGTAGCCCAAAGGCATAACCATCACCCGAGGGTGAAGTTGTTCGACACTGGGTTACGCCAATGAAGAAATATGGTAGGTCCCATCACCCAAACGTGAAGCTGTACGACTCTGGGTTACGCCAAGGAAGAAATATATACATAACACACCGACACTAGTCGTGGCTAGTGAAGCTGCTTGGCACTAGTTTCACCAGTGAAGCTGGGAGTATGTCATAAATATCTCACTGCTCCTCAACTGTGTCCTATAGCCATATACAAATACATACTCATGTTGTGTGTATGTGTTGTATGATTACCCACTAAGTAAGCACGGAAAACATAAATTACATTTCTCGTATCAAATCACCGGAGCTCAAAAGCTCAAAGCATTAATTCATAAACCATAATAAATTATATTCAAATCTGTAATATTTCGTAGGGCGTAAAAGCAATAGTTCATAAACCATATTCATAAAACATAAGTTCGATAAATCATAAATAAATCATGAAATCATGCTTTTCATGAATGCAAGCCTAGCATTTATATAAAAACATGCAATTTGAGAAGGGGTCCACTCACAGATACTCCATCGCGGAAGAGCCGTGCAAACTAGAGAGGACGGGGTCACCACTAACAAATGCACATAAGCACATAAAAGGGAATAATAAGTAAAACCCTACTAAAATGATTGAATTTGGGAAAACGGACGGTGAATTCGGATTCGGCACTTCGAAAAACCTAAGGAGGGACATCGGGTTCCCCCATGCGCCGCAACGGGGCGGCGGCTCGGGAAGCCACGCGCCGAGTTAGCTCACCAGAGCATAGTACCTCTGGGGAGGCGCGTATGCTCCACGCGTCGAGCACGGTAGCCCCACGCGCAGCCTCATGCACCTGCAAGTACATGCGTACTCGCCTTCCTTACGTGGCCTGAGGTTGGCCGATTTCTCGGCTCAACTTCCAGAGCTCCATTCGAGCTCATGTCTCCACCATTTTCGATGAAACAAAAGCCACAATGAAGCTTGACACGAGGGGAAGAGGTTTGTACCAATTTAGGACCAAGTCATGGCCGGAGTTGGCCGAAAAACGCTTGCAAAAGGAGTTCCCTCGCCAAAAACTGGGGAAACTTTCCCCAAGGGTTTTCCTACATCCAAAAGCCACCACATCTCAAACTACCCTAAATTTTCACCAAAATGCGATCTACTAAGTTTTCGAGGTTTACCTTCATCGAGAATGACAGGAACTCGGTGTGGGTTTGTCGGGGGCAATGGCCTCTGCCACTGTCGAGTTTTCAGGACCTTGGTCTGGGTTTACAACGACGAGGTTCAGATGGTGGTGAAGGTGGTGGTTCGCCGGCATGAGTTGTGGTGGGGGGGGTGTTGCTGTTGTTGTTGTGTGAGCTCGAAGAGAGAGATGCAGAGAGATGAGAGGGAGAGAAAGGAAGAGAAGAGAGTCAAGGGGAGAGGGGAGAGAGAGAGAGCCGGGAGACCAAAAGGCAAGGGTGGGCCCATTGGCACACCAAACAAGCCCAAAAAAGACACATAAAAATATCTCCCGACGTGAAATTACTAATTTACCCTCGACGTTCCGAAATTCGTAAAATTTGGGATGAGTCGTTACAGTTTAGGGACCTAATTTTCACTTAGGTGATAATTCAAAGACTAAATTGACAATTCACCAAAAAACAAATGGAAGCTTTTCAACTTTCGTTACTTGATCTCTGCCGATAATCAGATTGTGCGTTTATTCGTTTACCTCACTTCTTGTATTACAAAACACCATGTATTTGAAGCAATGTACCCTCTCTCCAGAGAAGACTACAAACAATGTCATAATTTGACATATAAAAAACGGCTGTTTCAGGCATTTCATTTTCTCTATATTTTACCCAATGTTTTTAAAGGCGAAGGCGTAGGCAAGGTTTTTAAAACACCGATATTACCAAAGCAAAAGAAGGAAGATTGAAGAAGAAGATCATGATCAGATTTATGCAGGTGCTTTTCCCTTCAGCTTAGTCATTATTGTAACAAACTGAATGAGCATCGAAGCTCATATGTGCAATCCCAGTGGCAATATAACGGGAAAAAAGCGTCCTCCGGCTCCAGGACAACAATGCAACCAAGATAATAACATATCTCGGCAAAACAACAGTTCAAATTGATTGCATATTAATCTTATGTCGGAAAGAAAAATGACTGGAAATCACTGATGCTGCTTTACCAGTTCATCAATCTTTGAAAGTCAAGTTTCTTGAATAGCTTTGACAAAGTAAGAGGTATGATTCAACCATATTTATAGATGCTTGAAAATGCAGAACAGTACATCAATAGGAGTATCACTAACCGGGATCACAACAGTTTGCATACATCTGTGCACTTCCATGATTGACAATAAACAATAAACAGAACAACAGCGGATACGCGTTACAATTTACAAGTACCGCCATGAAAATAAAAAATCAGAGACACTGGCAGGACAAACTTTACCACATCTGAGTAGACCTTTTACAACATACTATCTGTCCTTGCTGGCAGCCTTCTAAAGAAGTTAACCGGGGCTGATGGCATCTTACCCCTGAACCTCGGGTGCCTCATGAGGTAAACGCCACCAAGAAGAACCAGAACCTGGAAAGGTGTCACGTACAACACAATAGAAGCCACAAGACAGAAGGTAATATATAAAGTAGTGGCACGAGGATCGCGCCAATTGAGAAGTGCCTGAAGCCGCTCCCCTTGGGTTGCAACATCTCCCACCACAGTTTGAATCCTTCCAGCAACACTCCTCAAGCGATCATACCTCATTCGAACTATATCTGAACTCCGCGTTGTGGGGAATGTGTCAAATTCTTCATCAAGCTCGTCAGGGTGCACAGCATCTGCATATGAGATCCTTGTGTTCATATGAGGAGGGTACCTTGGGCGGTACCTCCAGTTCCAAATCCCTATCAGAAACATGTATAGGAAAACAGTTGGCAAAATCAATTCAGGGAAGCACACAAGCATCACGAAAAGAACATGTACTAGCACGGTAGTGATGGGGTTCTTCCACGCGCAGACTTCTCCAAACCATTTTGCAACAGCAAACAACCCTGAAAAAACTGACATCAGTCTGAAAAAGTTTGCCTTGCTTCGCCTCATGCTCCAAAGATGAGAGTCTGCATCAGACATGTATTCAACTACTTCCTTCCTCAGAGGTGGTTCTGCCCGACTAAGACGAGCTGCAACTATGTTGACAGCTTGGTGACGTAACATATCTTGCTGCATCACAGTCAATGGCCTTGCATAATGCATCTTTGGCAAAAGTGGTTTAGAGTATTTAAACATCATGTTAACGAATGAAGTGCACGTAAATCTAATTGCAAGATGCAATTCACCCATCTTTTTGACACCTGAAGGATGAAGGACTAGTAATGGGTAATTGTGTGTGTAGACACGGCCAGTCTCAAGGGTAGAGATTCGAATCCGGACCTTGCCAATTTTCAAATCCCTGCCGCTGCCATTTATATTACCAATCTGACTGTTATCAAAAACCCCAACAGTAAGAACTGTGGCAGGATCATATACCTCCCATGTGTACTGCTCATTGTATTTTGGGCTTAGGCTGTTATTTATGGTTCGAGTACGAACCCATTTGTGCCCATACTTTGCTACACAATATGTGTCTGACATACCCTTCCCATCCCTTGTTTTCATTGGGTGCAACCCTTCAGCATTTAGAATTCCGAGCTCCAACACACCAATATGTGACTTCCATAGCTGCTTAGCTGTGGGTCGAAGGTCGCTGCTGTAGTGAGTTGACTCATCAAGCACATGGTACCCTCCATCAAGGCAAACACGGAGATGGATTCTACTGGAAAACTTATCTTTATCTTTCTTCCGTTGCTCCCCCTCCATGGCATCTGACATATGCTTTTCAAGGTTAAACCACTGGCCACGGATTAATCGATCATCTGCACGCCTCTCAACAGCGTTCAATGGTATAACTACCCTTCCTAAGGTCTCATCTTTGCTTGGACCTACACGATCTTCAACTGAAACGATCAGATGATCGTCAAAGGGTTCAGCAGCAACAAACATCAGGTCCTCGTTCCACATTGGGTTCATAGCTCGAGATTGAACTGGTTTTGTCTTTAAAACCTGATTACCAATCTGTACTTTTGCATATGCATCTGGGAAGCGGGACCTGTCGTGTAGAACCAAGTCCTGTGCCTCAATCACATTTACTCGAACATACCATAGTCTTGGTGAATGGTAAACTTTTGAACGGATGTGTCCATAAGCAACCGAAGAACCATCATCAGGACCAATTGCATCCGAATGCCAGGCCTCTGGAAATGCCTCATCAGCTTGTGTGCCAAACCATACTGCAAGCATCAGTTCTCCTTTGTCCTTCCTTCCATCCTTGTCTGCGAGCCGATACCATTCTGGAGCCAATGGGCTGTCTGGTGGAACTCGATGAGGAACTTCATGGAGATCAAACCGTACTAACCCAACAAAATCATCTTTCAAAAGATTCTTGTCTTTGACTACAACGTCCAAAACAGATGATTGCTGATTGTCCTTTGCAAAAGCAAATACCTCGTTCCATTCAGGGTTCTGTCTTTTCTCAAAATGCCTTGTAGTTCCTTTGTAGTTACCAACTCTTACTTCAACATATGGATCAAGGCTACCTGTTATATCCTTGTGAGGAAGGTCACGGGCTTTCACAACTCGTACAAACAGGTATTGCATCTTTTCAACAAGGTCATAGGTGCCAGATGGCCTGTCTCCAGGTATGACTCGCCCTCCAACAATTCGCCCCCCTCCAAGGTAAGGGCTTGTCTCTTTAAGGGAATAATCAGGCGCTTGAGCTGATGAACCTGAGTACATACTGTGAACAACTTTAGAAGACTGTGGTTCAGACCTCATTTCCTGCATCCCATAGTTCACTGATGGCTGCATTGCCGCTGAAGAAATATTCTGCTGCTGTGCTAGGTTGGGGTTTGGAAGGTGATGAAATGTGTGTCTCGACTCAGCTTTATCATTGGACAACATGTTTGAGTTAACATTTGGAACTTGTTGTGATTGTGATTGAACATGTGCAGAGCGTGAATCTCTGTCCAGAGACGCATCCAGTGCAGGAAGTGGATTTGAGGATCTTATAGACGGGTCATCAGTAACAAAAACTTTTAGACCAAGCTCTCCTTTAACGCTTGAAAAAAGGCCTCGCTTCTCCAGAGGGTAGTGCAAAACAACAGCATCAGAATATGGAACAAATGATGTCCCAGTAAGACAAACCTTTCCGAGGAAAGATTTGGAGTTGCCTTTACCATGGTGGTAAATACAGGCTTCAAGACTGAGGTTAGAGAGGTTGTTTGGATCAGAAATGTTGAAGTAGAAGCTCTCATTCCAAACAGGATTGAGATCTTTTTCTTTCGTAGTGGTTTGGAATCTCTGATGATCAAAGTGGAGCTCCACAAATGCACTGGCTGCGCCCTGCCCATCTTTGGGCATAAGGTCATGGGCAGCCACAACCTCCACCCCTAACTTGAGGTTCATCGGACTTTGACAATTGAAGCAATACTGCTGAAAGATATATAACTAGGTGCTTAAAGGAATTGGTAACACCGAACGAAGTACCTGAGAATGAACCAAAAAAGTAACTCAAAGTTTGCAGATAATATATCAAATGCCGAAACTAATAGGAAGATAATCCCAAAAAACCCGTATATATAGAACAGTGTAATCATTAAAAAACCAAGTGTTTGAATGAGCATCACAAAAAATAACGAATGATAATCCCAATTTGCATAGTATAATTACAACTAATCACCTGTTGTCTTCTGGAATCTGATACTATCCTTCTACAAATTTACAGTCACCTTTTCCCAGCAGATATTTCGGCAACCAAACAGAACATAAATCTGTTCAAGGGAAAATGGAGTTATACGATTTATCTTGTATGTCCCTTAAAATTGATAATTTAAAAGAAATAAAAAAAATAATCAAAAGGGTGATGAGAATCTTAAATCTTTGTATTCAACAAAAGGCAGATTCTGGCAAAAAATATTCAGTGCTTTAGCTATTAAGTATGTGATCTGTAACACCAAGACATTCTGAAAACAAAAGAAAAGGAGAAACAAACAACAAAAAGCCCTCCACTTTTACAAAATTCCAGAGAGTATCAAAAAACCAAACTCCCCAGTTTCTTACTAACAAAAAAGGAGGACAAGAACATACAGAATCATCCAAAATCCCTCCCTTTAACTTTCCCCGGAGCAGTAATTTCGTGTTCTGCTCATTGAGAGTACTAAAACGTAAATATTTGAAAAGTAAGGTATCCAGAAATAAATGGTATATACCATGTCCCTCTGTTCAGCTAAAGTTGGACGAAAAATGGTAATACCATGTCCCTTTGTTCAGCTAAACTTTCTCAAGAAACAAACGGGAAAATATTCAAACTTTTAATCTGATTTTTCTTAAAATTTCAGGAAATTGTACAAAACCCACCTCCCTTCTTGACAAAACTTCACCTCCGGACACCAAATTTCTTTAGTTTCTTCCATGATCATAAACCAATTAACTCAAATAACCATCATTTGCCATCCAGAAGGAAATAGTACCATGTCAACTTCTGTCTAAAGTCTAAATACTCAGAGAAAATACAAAACTTTTCATCCGATTTGGAAAAAATTGGAGGAAATGAAAAATTACTGGCGACCCAGATACCTGAGAGATAAGAACGAATTATCATGGTAATTGGTAAAAAAAGATAAAAACTTTATCACGAACAAATAGTCATATATCCACACACAAAAATTATCTGATTATAAATTCCAAAAATAATAAAAACCCAGAAGGGATTATCTCAAATATTTACCAAGCTTCAATTACAAACTCCAAAATTCACATATTTCCTCAATGATCAAAAACCCCATTAGCTGAAACAACCATAATCTATCATCCAACACAAAAGCACCCAATAAAGTACATAAAAACAACATTAAAAAGAAGTTCTCACCTTAGTTTTTGAGCTTGACAGGTTGAGTTCAGAAGCTCTCAGCTTTTTGGGAGATTGATTGAATTGAACCCAAGAACATAGACCAGAAGAAACTCTTATACACAAGACACAAAACTGGAGAGAAATGGAAATGAAGGGTGAGTGAGTTTTCTGGGACGGTTCCAAGAGAAAGAGTCGTGGAATACGAGTTAAAAATGGACTTTGATTGGCTAGAGAGAGAGAGGGTGGGGGGTCCTACTCTGTTATACGACTCTGAGAGGAGAAGTGTCCTGGTTTGTATTTTAGCGGAGGCGCATTTGTGCGAAAGACTGGAAAAACCAATAGACATTAGACAACAAATCATCACGGATTGACTTGGTGATTGAGAACGAATTCAGATCCCTTTTTTCATATGGTAAGTCCTGAGTTTGATTCTGACATTGGTGAATTACAGGATGATGGTCAGGAGATATTAAAAAACACATATGAGTCTTTCTAGCCTCTAAAAAAATTAACTATCGGAACAAAGCCACTAACTAATCTCCTTTTAAAGAATTAATAAACAAATATTAGACAACGAGTAACGTAAGTTACGTAACACACTTGTGCGTTTAAAGGACAATCTGTGTACTCGCTGGGTACAGTTTCTCTTTATTTTTCATTGAATTTTGGTGTTGCGTAACTTACGTTACCAACTCAACTCTTATAAGTTTATAACTCATTTCTTGGTTGTTAATTAATTTTGAAGTTAAAAAAAAAAAATCTCTCTCTTAATGATGCTATCTAGCACGTTGGTTGAGG
Organism: Malus fusca; assembly: GCA_035220775.1. Taxonomy (NCBI): domain Eukaryota; kingdom Viridiplantae; phylum Streptophyta; class Magnoliopsida; order Rosales; family Rosaceae; genus Malus; species Malus fusca. The sequence goes on along the minus strand of CM069059.1, from coordinate 17,983,734 downwards.
AACCGTATCCTCTCCTAAGCATGGGGTGGGGATCCTTCTAACTGGATTATATGGATTATTAAAATTTGATCCAACGGCTACAATAATTATAACTTTTAGAGAGTCTTCTGTTTGTAGTTGTTGAATCAAATTTCAATGGTCCAGATGACCCGGTCAGGAGGATCCCCACCCTATGCTTAGGAGGGGATCCGGTTTCGTTGGTTGAGTAGGCAAAAAGGTTTGTTTAGGGGGATGAATTTTTTTTTATTCAAGGGGACATGTTTAATTTAGTCTAAATTATAACGAGAATTTGAACTTGAGTATAGAGGTGCGTTTAAAAATTATAGTGCCAACTCGATGATACCCTCCCTTTATTCTAATTGAATTTTTTTTTAACAAATAATATTATCTACACTGGGAAGAGAGTAAGCCTAGCCTCAAAATGAGTTAGCATTAATGTGTTTTAAATTTACTTTTGGCGAGAATCAAACCTAAGACCTCTCACTTATAAGTAAAGACGAATATCATTAGATCATAGTACTTAGTGAATCCTCTATTCCAATTGATTAAAAATTTTAAATATCAGAAAATTATCACAATTAAGTTTTTCGTCATTTGAGCCATAATTTTAGTCAATTTGGTCATGAACATAACATCAGTCTCGGTAAAGTCTAATTTACAAGAAATTTACCAAGCAGGAGAGTTGTTGGTTGACGTTGGTTGACTGGCTGACCACATTCCTATGTTATTTCCAGTCACAGAGCCAATATAGAGTTATTGGTTGTCCTTGATTTCAGCAAAAACTCTATATATATTTGTTTGTGTAATGTATTTGACCGCATAAACAGTTAAGATAAATTAAATTACAACCTTATATTCCTAAATTTTTATTTTCTTCTATCATATTTGTTTTTCTTTTCTTAGCAAATAATATGAATTGTCGGTATATGTTGGTATAAGCTTTTGGCATATGTTGGCGGGGATTAGCAGGTAAGTGCTCAACGAAATGGTCCAATGAAATTTTTTTAGTTAATATTACGACCTCATTATTTGAAAATCATAGCTCCGCTACTGGTTATTTCACATACTAGCATGATGTTAGTGCATTGAAATTCAAAATCAGACAAGAATTTGTTTATCTCATCTTCAATTATTTTAAAGAGGGTAAAACGTGACTTGGTCCGACGAAGTGTAGGCAAAGAAAACATGTGTTTCTAAGTTGTTAGCAAATATAGATTGTTGACTCTAAATGACTTCAATATGACTCACAATAATTAGGCGCTCAATGCGCTTAAAAACAGACGTTCGTGTGAGTATTCTTAGTAATTTTGGACTTATTTTTAGTTACGGTCCTTGGAATTTCATTTTAATTTCACTTTACTCATTGTAACTCAAAAGCCATCATTTTACTTTCTCAAACTTAAAATTTTTTCCACTTTGACTTGTGGACTCTCTCTTCTCCCTGAAACTTATAGGTTGCCTCCTAAAGAACATGCGGGACTCAAGACCCAATCAAACTATGCCATATGTGCAATAAATTTGATTATAAACCTCCATTATGCGTTAACATTCAACAATTAGAGAATATTAAATTTAAAAGAAATTGAAAAAATAAAAAAATAAAAAAGAAATTGATTAGCCCCATGCACCCTAATCAAACCCACATAAGAAAATAACATATCTAAGTCAATGTGGAGCGAATTTGAAGTTTAATAGAGATGACTTTCAAGTTTCAAATAGCAAAATGAAGCGAACTTTGACATTCAAAGAGCTAAATGACATCTTTTAAATTACAATAAATAAAATAAAATTATAATTAAGTTCTAGATGGCGTAATTAAAAATAAACATGTTTTACTTGTTTTGAAAGAATACTTGAATTCAATATCATAAGCGGTTGAATTTAAAAATATATAATATCTGTCTATCTTTCAAGAAAATAAATTAAAGGTCGGCAAAGATTGACTCAGACCAAAAAGGATATCCTCAGACCAGAAAGGACTCGCGTAATTATCAATCAATGACATACATTTGGGTTACTGACGCAGGGGACCCATGATTGTGGTCATATGGCCAAATGCACAAATATTATCACCTAATTATAATTAAGACCTTAGGTTTCGGGCCATTTTCAAAATAAATTCTGACATTGTATTTTGAATTTGATAAATTTATCCTTATATATTCTTGATTGTCTGGTTCTTTGTTAAATTGGTAACTTAACAAGCATATGACTCTAAGAATTGATGTGAAAACAACATTATAGAGCTTCGGCGATCTCCTCAATCAATACTTCATATTTCAAAACTACAATCACTTACATAATTTGGTTGCAATAGTGTAAGTGTGGCTTCTAGATAACTGAGAATCATGGGCTACAACTAAGGGTGGGTTCGAAAAACCGAAAATAAAAAAAAAAATCGAACCGAACACCGAACGGAAATAAAAAAAAATCGAACCGAAATTGAAAAACCGAACCGAACCAAAAATTGATTGGTTCGATTCGATTTCGGTGATTTGAAAACTGAAACAAACTGAACCGAACAATCCCTTACCCTAAAGAGATGCTTTTTTGAGTTTTGATTTTGGTTTCTATGCTCACAGATCTATTCATTTTAGGTGATGATGAAATTACAAAAACGATGCAATTTTATGTTAAAAGATTTTTTTCAGTGGTTTTAATTTCTCAACATAGTTCATTGTTGATATTGCTTCTAATAAAATATATCACCCGTGTGTGTGAATCTTAATCAGTGTTTAAAATATCGGTATCGGTGGAAATATCGATAGACAAATTTATGGATATATCGATAGGAAAATTTGTGGAAATATCAATGGATATATCGTGTATCGATATTGATATCGATTACCTTCGATGAAAATGAGCGAAATCTGCTCAAAAACAAGGAAATTTAAAATTATTTTTTAGGGAATGTCATATGAAGCCACAACACACATATGAATCAAGAATTAATTATGATTAGATATTGTGTAAGCAATAAGTATGTGATATGTGAGAAGAAAAACTTCCTTAATTATAATGACAAGTAATAAAATAAAGCATTTCACTAGAAAGAATAAATTATACACAACTTAATTGAAATTTTCATCATGAAAGCAGCACAAGTTTTATTGAAGTAAACTAATATCATAAAGAAAGAAATTAAAAAATAAAGAATGCATAGGCTTATAGATATTTCCTACAAACTTTTTGCAAATTGTCTTCAAACACCGAATATTTCTTGAAAATATCAAGGAAATTAACTGCTTTCCAGAAATATTGTGGATATCCATGAAAATAGCATATCTAGGATATTTCAAACATTAATTTATTTTATTGTTTTGGTTTACAATGTTTTCTCAGTTCTCTTACCAGGTTTTATTTCTTAATATTTTTCTCATGGAATTAATAAAGTAAAAGCTTTAATAGATGCGGTAAATGATGAGCTAGTAAGAAAGTGCTACTATGGTGTTTGGAAATCTGCATGCGTTTCTAATTATATTTGGCTTTAAGATCAAGGGCATGGAGGTGATGTACCTGAACTCGGATGTCCCCTGGATTAACTTAGGGCTGACGATGCATATCCACACTATTGGCCATACAACATCTCATATTTCTTATGCTCAGTATTGTTTGCCTGCCTCAAGCCATTTTGCTCCACTTTAACCACTCAAAAAATTGAACCAAAGCGAAGTTAAACCGAATTGAAAAAAATCAAAAGAAAATCGAACCGAACCGAACCGTAATTTCAGTTTGGTTTCAGTTTCGGCCAAAAACCAAACCAAACGCACCCCTAGCTACAACTATCACATCATCAATTTAATAATAAATTCTACAGTCTAATATCTTAGTTGATAGAGTATTGAGTTTTTACTCAGGCATTTTGGATCCGAAACTACCCATTCCCTAATTTATTATAATAGTTTCGAACTTTTCCTTCTCCCCCTCCCCCTAATAATAGTAAATTAAAAAAAAAATGAATAAAAAATAAAAAATACAAGGCATAAATTGATAAGGTTTCAAGACCTCATGGTCATATGTGAGAAAATTTGAAGATGTGATTTATTTAAAAATTACCTAATGATATTCTTCTGTACTTGTAAGTTAGAGATCTCATGTTTGACTTCCTTGAAAAATGAGTTCAATATTATGACACATCATGAAGCTAGTAAGGATTACAAGCGTAAATCCTTGATGAATAAAATGAAAGTCCAAAAGCTTCATTGGGCCATTTTGCTTAGCACCTACGTGCTAATCCCACCAACATATGCCAAAAGCTTATGCCAACATATGCCGACAATGATTATAAATTCATTGAATCCAATGATTAAGATCTAATTTGATCAAATCCAACGGTAAAAAAAATATCTAACAGTCTAAATTTAAATACAACGACTAAAGTAATTAAAAAATATATATTTTATGTGTTTCAAATTCTTTCGTAGTGTTCACAAGTTTCATAGTGTTAGTTTAGTGATTTTTCAATATTTATCGAAATTTAAATATTTTTGGGTTAAAATGTTCATAAAATTAAATTAGTATAGTCTAAATAATTTTTTTTTTAAAGTTGCTTAAGAAAAAAAAATTATCCTAAATTCATTCTTTAATAATCTCGGGCTATAAATTTAACCCAGAAGGGTTGGAGCAGGAAAAACTGTTTTTGGGTTAAAACTAAATTTTTTGGGTTAAAAATTTTAGATTTTAATTTAAAAGAGTTGGAGATGGTCTTAGTGTGGCCATCGTTTGTTAAAAAAAAAAAGTATATATATATATATATATTTAGATATCTAAATCACTCACCCGTTAAATAAAATATTTGTTGTATAACAAAGAATTAAAAAAAACAAACCTTTGTTGTATAACAAATACAAAATTTTTTATCTTGTATTTATGTTGGAGCTTGTGGCTCTGATGTTTGAAAGTAACCTCACAGAGTCACAACTAATGCTAGTTCACCTACATAAAAAAGAATTTCGTTTATTTCTTCTCTTTTTTTTTCTTTTTTTCTTTTTTTTAATTTTTTTTAGCATTGTAAGAAAGAACAAAACGCATACCCTCTGAAATCTTTTGCAGGAAAAAAGCAAGAAATAAATTTGTTATAATTAGACTTTGCAATATCGTGTGCAATATAAGACAAATATGAATAACACCATTCTTAAATCTTTCAGTATAAGTTTGGGCGAAGGATTTTTAAGTTTTTAAGGATTGACGCCTAGTCAATAAGAAATAGATCACAAAATGTAGGACTGTAGGAGGGCTAGATTAGAAACGCATCATATATGCTTACAAAAACATGAGAGAGGATTGTACAAATTCTTACTTAAAGTGTATCATTTGCAAATCTCTTGTACATATATTTGTACTGATCATGTAATGTATTTCTAATCTCTCATATCTAAAATTTTGTAATGTATTTATTCTTCACTTGACCTAAATTCTTAATTTCTTAGGATTTGGAAATTACTCATCTGAATAAAGCTCATCTACCGCAGTGGATGCCCGTGATAAATTACAATCTACCACTGACATCGTGCCCGTTAGTATTCTAGATGTAATAAAAAGTCTCTGTTTTTACCATGGACTATGCCCATTGTCAAATACAAAGTAACCACGGATTGTGCCCATGGTAGATTGTGATCTTATACCACGTGTTATGGCCATTGTGGATTACAAATTGATCACAACTATTGGCCATCGTAAAAAAATTCCAAAAATTAAAAAAAAAAATTATTTAATCAATAAACAAATAAATATATATAAAGATATTTATTTACAACATTGCATATTTACTTTATAAAAATTCACATATTAAAATATTACACTAAAAGCTAACAACAAAATGAGTAGTTATATTAAGAAAACCAAATCACTGAGTTATGCTACAGTTGTGTACCAAAACATGTAGACTTTGTTTCACTCTAAAACAAACTCAAGTCCTAGTTCCAACCTTGGTCCTCCACTGATACTCATCTTCTCTGCAATCCTTTCTTCAAGAAAACACACATCTCCAGCAAGCCAATCACAATTCAAATTTACAGGTGCCCAAACGTAGTAGTTGATATTTGAGTTATAAACCTCATGCATTAGAACCACCAACCACCTATGAGACAAACAAGGAGAAATATAAAGCTTAGAAATCAAAACTCATCACTTAAAGACATCATATACAAAACAATTCAAATTCACAACGTCAATTAGACAAAAGGCAAGTAATCATAACCCAAGTGAGTACACGGTGCCTATCAAAAAGCACCTAAGAGACCTCATGTATAAGTATCAAAGCATATGAAGATCAATGTGCATGTCTTCCTCTATGTGTGTGTGAGAGAGAGCGAGAGAGGAGAGAGGAGAGTTTTTCACGGGGCTAACATTAAAGTAATTAAGTAGTGGCCATTTAACACACTATGTTCTTAGAGGTCAAGACAACGGTTCACCAAAACTTGCAATCAAATTTTCAGTTCGGCACCGGTTGAAGGACTGTGAACCTTCAGTGTGTATTGCAGAGCGAACCCCACTCTTCAATTGATTTAGAATAGTTGTAACTGTTGGAACTTGTGGGGGACTCCCAGTCCCACATCGCACAAAACCTTTTTGAAAGTCACATTTATAAGTGAGTTCACTCACTTATAGTTTGAAAAGAATTGGGCCAAAGCCATGGATCTTGGGTCTTAGACTTGGAGGGTTTGGGTGTATATATTAAATGTCAAAGATGCGCCTTGGAAGACTTTTGCAATCAGTTTTTTCTGAAAGGATAAAACTGATCACGTGAACAGTTACAACCATTCTTAAAGATAAACATGAACGACTTTAACTGCTCCATTACGCCATTATATATATGGCCGTCAGATCAGAAACCAATACAACAATTCCATCGCTTCCTTTTCATACTTCACAGAGAAACAACCCAACCAATTTGCCAAGAATCCAAGTTCGAGTGCAAGAACTTGGGTTAGATAGTTGTATCCTGCAAGATAGACGTCCATTGAACTGTTGCACTGGTATAGGGACAAATTTCTGTCTTAGGAGATTGCTTCTACAAGCCTCTATCTTCAAAGAACAAGTCAGTGATTTGTGATTTTATATGCAATTTCATTAAGTATTTATATTTTGATATATTGTATCTGTTGTTGAATTTTTCATTAGAAATAAACTGTGCAAATTGTTATATATTATATACTTGACATTTGATTGGTTCTAACAGTAACTGGTAAGCAATATCTAGCAGCACCTGAAATTATAAGGACCAAATAGTCAAGGAACATTGAAACTTCATTTAGCATCAGATACAGTACATACCAACTCTTGTTCAACATCCAACAAATGAACCATCTTTAATTCTCCTTCTCCAGATAACACTTAGGTAGTCAACTAGTCATGTACGCCATGATAGAAATATCATTTACACATTTCAAATAAGAAGGATAGCAATACAGGGGATAGAACATAACATGACCCTTGGGCGGTTCAGAGGACAATTATTCATGATGCACCAAGCGCATTCCTACACTACGGGGGATACTACATGACTGCTTTAGGGCCTCAAGCTGCTTTTTCTATCTAACAAGTTTTTCTCTAAATGGTCCTCTATGAACTCAAAGCTAAATATGGGTATGGCGTCACAAACAACCCCTTCACCTACTGACATGAATGAGGAAGAACCAATATTGGCTAAGGTTTGACAATTGCGAAGATCACCCAACGTTTCTTTTGTACAAAACTTCAACAAAGGCCCTGAAGACTCCAACATTCCAAGCTCAAACCTAGAGCTAGAGCTAGGGGAGACCTCATCACTAGGACTTCCAGACTCTGACATCTACAACAAACAGAAACAAACTCTATCACTACATGAAAGATCAAAACATAAGGAAGTTCCTAGGGCATGAAGAAAAGCTCAACCAGTTCATTATGTTCTCAACCAAATACATGAACACTCAAAAAAATTTACAAGAATGAAAACATGTGATCTAGTGGAAAAGACCACCAACCTGAAGATGATGCAAAGCAATGCCGGAATCCCTCTCAACTAGAGGGCGCTCTGTCTCCAAAAATCACTACAAAATGAGCAAATGAAGACAATAAAAAGAGTGGAAACTTATCATTCTTATATGGTTCAACATGGCCAAAGAAATTCAAAATTCAAAATTCAAATCATGAGAAAACTCCACATGGAAAGTCTTCAAACTTCCACACAAGCTAGGGAGTTTTCAAATTTCAAACTCACATCTCTTCTTCTCCCCCTCAAAAAAAAAAAAAAAAAAAGGAGGAGGTGAACACATTAGCTTCATCAAAGGAGTTCAACCATAATTTTCAAAAGCTTCACACACTCTTGATCAAGATAGTGTGAAGCAAAACCAATTTATGGTGCCAACAAAAGCTTCATCAATGGAGTTCAACCACAATTCTCAAAAGTTTCACACACTCTTGATCAAGATAGTGTGAAGCAAAACCAATTTATGGTGCCAACAAAAGCTTCATCAATGGAGGACAACTACAATTCTCAAAAGTTTCACACTCTTGATCAAGATAGTGTTAAGCAAAACCAATTTATGGTGCCAACAAAAGTTTCATCAATGGAGTTCAACCACAATTCCCAAAAGCTTCACACACTCTTGATCAAGATAGTGTGAAGTAAAACCAATTTATGGTACCAACAAAAGCTTCATCAATGGAGGGCATCTACAATTCTCAAAAGCTTCACACACTCTTGATCAAGACAGTGTGAAGCAAAACCAATTTATGGTGCCAACAAAAGCTTCACCTACAAAGCTTCAACACCAAAGCTTCACCTAGCTTCAACACCAAAACTTCACCTACAAAGCTTCAACACAAAAGCTTCACCTACAAAGCTTCAACACCAAAGCTTCAACACAAAAGCTTCACCTATAAAGCTTCACCTACAAAAGCTTCACCTATAAAAGCTTCAACATCAAAGCTTCACCTATTAAAAAATATATATTTTCGAAAATTCAAAAAAAATTAAATAAATAAAAGGGCCTAGGCCTCCCTTTCTTTGGGCCTAACAACTTTCATACCAAATATATATGAAGAAGGAGTTTCGGGCTACCACTTAGAAAGGAAAATGGTGAAGTTTTGTTACTTTGGAAAATTGACTACTAGCAAGACACCTCATTTGTCAACTCCCTCGACTGGAGACTTGTGGGACTCCTACCATATGCTACTGCATCTCGGTACTAGGAAGTTTCACGACTACTCAGTTACTTAGATCTTTCAAGTCCCCAACCAAGAAGCTTTCCTCACTCGGGAAATTAGGGGAGCACTATTTCAACCTACAAGATCCACCCACGAAGTTTCAACATGCAAACTTCAACAAAAAAATTCAAAGAACTTAGTGAAGTATGCCTTAGTGTATTTAACACAATACGTTGAAATGAAGCAAAGCTTATTTATTGATATCTCCGATAAGTTACAAATATGTACATATACATGAATCAAAATAAACAAACAGGAGGGAGCCTTCACAAAGGTTGCTCATGAGAAGTCTCAGTACTCGGCAGAGCCCCAGAAATAGGAGGCACCGAAGGGTGATCATTTGGAGCCTCAGTATTAGGCAGAACCCCAGGAAGAGAAGGCATCAGAGGTTGATCATTTGGAGCTTCAGTACGTGGTACAGCCCCAGAAGATGAAGGCAATAAACGCCTTTCGAACAAACCCACAAACCTTTGATGATCAAGAAAAATCTGACCATCAGATTCCTGCAGCCGGTCAAGCTTCATTTTCATGCTTGTAGCATAGTCATGTGCGAGCCTGTGCAACTATTTATTCTCGTGCTTGAGCCCTCTGATCTCCTGTTTGAGACTTATCACTTCAGCCGTCAATGATTCAACTTGGCGGGTTCGAGCAAATATGTGAAATCTTGTCCCTGAATTTCACTGTTATAATCTACATATTTGTATTATTAAGAATTTATATTTTTTTTACGAGAAATTATATTGATTTATTTGAATTTAGATTTTAATTAAACTAGTTACGAAGTTGAAGTTTGGAAATTAATTATCTAAAATTCGTAGACCTTTCGAGGTCACAATTTATATTTTTGGAGAGATCTCGAAATCACGAACGCATATGCGAAAGCCGTTTGTGAGTTTGAATTATAACGATATAGTTACAGACGTTTGAAGTTGTGAAACTTTAGGTTGTGGAAATTAATTAATTTCCACTGGAGGGTAAAAGGCCCAAATATATAATTAGGTTAAGGGAACCGGCTATGAGGGGTAAAAAAAAAAGGGGGCCAATCCAATGGTTAAGGGGGGAGAAATGATCAATAGGGGGTAGACATTTTCTTTCCCCCATTTCTTGAAAGTGACCTTACTTGGTTAATCCGCGTTGCCGGGGGGGGGGGGGGTCACTGCCTACTTGGTTACTTTCTCAAGGGTGGCTCTGCTTAGTTAATCCGCTTTGGGTAGGGGGGCACTTCCTGTTTGGTTACTTATGTAGGCTTCGACCGAACTGTTTCCCTCTAGCCCTAGTTTTAATGTATATATGAACGATGGTTTTTGGGAATCTTGGTGGTTTGAATGGGAAAAGCCGTTGGATGTCTGGGTGACTCATTCGGAGTTCTCAGCAACTTGATTATGATTTCATAAAGCATGACTCTATACTCGATGTTTATAAATTGTGATCGATGGTCTGTTTTTATTGAATATCACATACTTGTATTATTGTCACTCACCTAAGCTTCGCAGCTTAACCAAGTTCTGAATTGCTAGTGCACCATTCCCTTGATGCAGGCACTGAATATGACAGGTCTGTGTAAAGTACGAGAAGCAGCATGGTATTTTAGTTTCGTTGAGTGGTCCGGAACCCAAGACTGTTGGATTCCGTTGAGTAGTCCGGATTCCTTGCTTTTGCTCATTGCCATAAGGTTAGTCTAGAACCTTAGAATTGAATGAATGAGAATTACCCATAATAGACCTTGTGAATATAAATTAGAATTATCAGGTTATTACTTAGAATCCAGGCAGGGAATTATGTAGAATTCCTTCATTTAATTTCGTGCACTGATATATGATCTGGTTGACTGATTAACGTAATTAAATGTTAATATCGTGTCTCATTGACTCATGGAATGGGCTACTTGAGGTGATTGTGGAGTGATGTTGAGTATGATTGTTATTAATACGATTAGATCAGTGATCAATACGACTAGAAGATATTATTATGCTTTGCTGATTCTTTGATATATCACATGATATGAATTGCGATTTTATGTTGAAAGATAATGATTTATATGATGGATGAAATAGAAACCTTGATTGTCATGTGGGTTGTTATGTAGCTTGAATCGAATAATTTCATGCTTGTCAAGTCCAAATGTTTGATTGAGGAATGTTATGCCTTTTGGCTTGAACGGACTATGTTATATGTCGAGTTGTAGCAAAGATGAACTACGAATTGCTTGATCCCTGTGTAGGGTACGTAGGCAGTCTAACGAGAAGGTTAGATGCAGCCATAAAGTGTACAAAATTTACTACGCAATTCGAGGCATGGCATGTGCTTGGTTCATATCTCGGAGACGAGTATGTTAGATATATGGTTATTTGATGACGTCACGTCTCAATCCTAGATGTACGTCGGGATCGGGGCGTGACAACTTTTATGGTATCAGAGCTTAGGTATTAGGTCCTCGTACCTTCACCTTAGTGTAGTAATGGTTTTTGGGTAACGTAATGTGTAACTTTGATGGGACGCTACTTAAGCGTTTGATCTTGTTGGTTTGAAGCCTTGTGTTGCTTATGTGACATTGCTCTTGGTTGGTATCGATGTGTTGAGCTCATGTATTGTGCTAATTTATTCTGAAGCAGAGTTTCTGTCGATGAATGTTGAAAGTACGGTGAGTAAGTGGTTCAGTTAATTTTTTTTTCATTTAATCTTTAGAAAATGTGGTGTGAAATTCACATGCATCATTATTACTTCAAATAGTAGTTAGAATGCCTTTCATTTAAATCATGGATATGGATGATTGTGAATGGTTGTGTTCGTATGATTGAATGGGAGAAAAAAAAATTTAAAATATCATATTTCATATTTCATGTTATAGCTTCAAAGATGAGTGTTTGATTAAAATCTTGAATTAATCTTGAATTGGGTTGATATTATGTTATGCAATATGAAAATTTTGAATGTTAAGATGATTGTGCAATTGTGATAAGTATATAGAAAAGTTGTATTATATCTGTGCAATAGAGAAATGTTGAATAAGGTGGAAAATACCATGGATGTTGATTCGGGCAAAAAGGCCGTGGAATGTGGAGGAATGTTGGAATGGGTAAAATGACCCGTGGAATGTGAGCAATGGATGAGTGGGCACAAGGACCCAATGTTTCCGGGGAGAAGCTCCATGTGTGAGCTGTGAGAATGAATTATTAAAGTGATAAATATGTGTGATGTGTATTGGCCTGGTATATTACAATCTTTTCTAGTCTACTAGTTACTTATGGGGATAAAAGAAAAAGGTGATCAAATCATTGTTTTGCCAATGATGATTATGACTAGAAATTTTAAAATCTTATGGCCATGATAATTATGGTTGGAAATTTTAGTATTTATGAAAGTCACGATGATTTTACAAACGAGAATGAAAGCACAACTCGAGGCTATGATTGGTTTAATATCTAGTGGTGAGTAACTGTGATTTGAATTTCCAATGCTTTTGGCCGGAAATTATGATATTTGATTTGCCAATTCTGATGGTTTGGCTTGGAATTCTGATATTTATTTGGCCAATGAAGGTTACGGCTGGAATTTATGATATTTGTTTTGCTAATAATGAATATGGCAAAAAATTTCTGAGGTTGGTATCGCTAGTGAGTGTGGCTAGAAATTTTGAAAAAAATAAAATAAAATCGTGATAACGGCTGTGTATAGTTAATAATGGTAAGTGGTTTTACCAATGATTGTAGTTATTATGCTAGTAATTATCTAGCCAATAGTATATGTGGTTTGATAACTTGGTATTTATTTAGCCAATGAGGATTGCAGCTTGATGTTTGATAATTATTTTGCCAATGTGTATGGCTAGAAATTCTTATAATTATTCTGCCAATAAATATTGCTGGGAATCTAAGTATATGGGTGAGAATCATGATGATTTTCATTGATTTATTTATTTTGAGCTTGAATAAACTCATAGGCTGAGGTTATGACTTTATTCACTATAAATGGAATGATGGGGAAAGTTTGTAATTACAAATTTGGTTGGTTTGGTTGCCAGAATCATGAGTATATTGGTGAATTCTTGTTAATAGTGGCATTCTTTGTGATTGTGCAAAGATTGGTGTTGAAGTAGTGATGGGACGACGAGGATTGCGCCTGAATTTCACTGTTAGAGCAAGTCCACCCATGGACATTGCTCGGGGGACAGGGGAGAGGAAAGGGCCCGAGGCCCTGTGAACTTGCTCCAGCGTTGAAGAAGCCCGAGCGGAGGTGAGGCCCGAGCTCTGGGCCTGTGAAGAGTTGACAGCCCGAGAGCCCGAGTGGGTGTGACGCCAGCGCTGGCGTCAGCCTGGCGTCTGACCCTTTTTTTATTTTTTTTCTGTCAGGCGCGTGCACCCCACTCGCGCGTGGGGGCACGTCGCCCGACCATTTTTCAGAAAAGTCAGCCGACTTTTCAGAAAGAAAAGTTACCGTTGGGAAGCCACGTGGCTTCCCACGGTCCATTCGATATCAACGGCTCTTTAATTTGGACCGTTGGATATCAACGGTAAAAAAATAAAAAAAATCTTATTTAATATCAACCGTTCGATCTGAGATCAACGGTCGATATTAATATGCTTTATAAATAAAAAAATAGTTTTAAAATTAAGAAAAGTTACCGTTGTGACACGTGACACAATCTGGAGTGTTGGAATTCAATTTTTTTTAAATCCAACGGCAGAGATTAATTATTTGAATAAAAAAAATTTAAAATTGTAAAAAATCCAAAAAAATATCTGAAATTTTTTTAAAAAAAATGTTTCGACTTTTCTATAAATACATTCTCATTATCATCTACTTTACACCACAATTTCATATTTTCTCAACTACTTTCAATCACATTCCTATCTTTCTCTCAAAGTTTCAATCCAGTTGTGATAATGACACGTGACGCAACGAGAACGATTTAAAATCTAATCGAAATCTATCCTCAAAGATTCTGAAAAGATAACGACATGTGGCACGATGACATTGGATAAAAATCTTATCGAAATCTATGACCAATAATAGTCGTTTTGGGTAAATGACACGTGGTGCAACGAGAACGATTTAAAATATCTTATCCGAAATTACAAATAAATTTATTAATATTATTTTGTAAAAAAAAAAATTAATAATATTTTATTGCCTATTGCCAGGGCTATTCAAGTGCAAGGGTGGAGATGCAAAAGGTAGTTACTGTTCATTAGGGCAGTTACTGTTCACATGGTGGATTGAATAGTGGATTGCCTGGGGGGGCTCCAAGGGTAGAGTTGCTCTTATAATCCAATAAATTTCTGAAGTACAAAAATAAAGGGAAAATTCATACAAGCAATAACTCTCTGAACGTACTTCTTGCACACAATTGGTGCCCCTATAAAAGAAAGGGCAACAAGGCCGTTTGTTCAAAAATCAAAGAAGCACCACTCTCCGGATTTCGAGAAGTGGATTTTCCTAAGTAAAATCTGTCGACAATCTCCACACGCAACATCAGCTTATCGGGTACCACATATAACTTTGCCAAAGATCTCTGACAAAGTTTAGACACATAAAATTTGAAGGTCCAGCTACCCTACTATTACCCGCAAGGGTAAAGGAACAACATCACTGCTTGATAACTGGAAAGTCCCTATGTGTGTCAACCTCCGTGCTCCATGCTCCGTGGCAAGGCAGACTGGCAAAAATGCCCAACCTTTACTCACATCCAAGAAAACACTCCCAACAGGATTGCTTGCTCAAAAATCGAAGAGGCACCGCTCTCCGAATCTCGAAAGCCAAACTCCCAACAGGATTGCTTTCTCAAAAATCAAAGAGGCACCGCTCTCCAAATCCCGAGAGCCAGATCCCAAATAGGATTTGTGGATGCAAATTTCTTCCTCCTTGATCTTGGACAATTTTGCACCTACAAAACAATTAACACCTTAGGTTAAGGCCAAGAGCCTCACGCGCCCACGATGAATGGGGGGGGCTTTGGCCGAAGAACCTCCGATGCCAAAGTTAGAATTTAGAGAGAAAGAGTGTTTACAGAATTTTCGGATTTTTGCCAAAGTGTTGGAATTGGTTTTTTGGTGAGAATGAGAGTATATTTATAGGGATAGGGGTGGCTAGGGTTTTTTGGGTTTAATTTAGGTTTAATTAGGAGTTACCAAATAATTAAAAAGGGAAAATGGTGGAAAAAGGTAGAGAATATGATAGGCTCTTTTGGATGGGAATGGCCGGCCCTTGGTGTGATTTTTAGGGTATAATGGGTGATTAATTTGGTGATTAATGAATTAATTAGGAATTAATTCATTAATTAGCCAATTAATCTCTATTTTTATGGGATAATTTATAGGTTATGAAGTAATTACCTATAATGAGGATGGATGGGATAAATTGGAATTGGTTACCTTTTTTGGAGCATTTTTGACTTGGTTGAGGATGATTGTCTGCCGCTCGCGCGTAGGAATCTCGGTATGCCTCAATGGTATTTTTGTCCTCTTTTACCAAAAAATCCACGTGTCGCCTTGTGATTATTTTTGGTTCCACAAATGCCCCCACACCTGTTGGCCTGCTTGCAGGAAAGGGCAGCAGGTGTAGAGATCTTCTTGCTTTAGGAAACTTAAGACTGCTTCCTATTTTGATGTTGATTCTCTCTTTAATAGGAAATTAGATCCTTCTAGGAAAGGGAAATAAATTTCTCTCAAAGCCTATTTAAGTCCACCTTAAGTGGGTTATTAAATCAACTTTGGAGAGCGATTTATTCTACCCAACAAGAGAGAGAAAGTTAGAGGATATTTGTTCCCCCTCCTCTAGCAATCTTCTACATCTTGCCTGTGTAAAGGACCGTCTTTCGTTGATTTTTTCGTCTTCTCCGTACCGCACCGATGTAAGAAAAATTTAATTTTTCTTGCCTTCTTCTTAGATAGTGCTATTGCAGGGCAGCCGTCGGGGTGGTGCGGCACGTCGGCTGGCAGGGGCCAGGAGTTGGCTCGGTATGGGCCGAGGAGATGTCGTGGCAGGGACCACTGCTTAGGCAGCTTGGCTTGGCTTAAGCCAAGGGCAGCTTCTGCGGTTGGGGTCGCGGATTGTGGCGTTGGGGAGCAGTGCTAGGCGAGCCGCATGGCTCATGTCCTTTGGGCTCTTGGACCTGACTCGGACCAGGCTAGCGATTGAGAGAAATGAGGAGATTGTGGGTCTCATGGGCTGGTGGAATGTTGGGTTGAACTCCCCTGCTGGGTACCACGAATGGCGTTGGCTATTTTAACTCTCTTCGTCAGGAGAAACGTGGGCTGCTCCCAAAATAAGATGTGAATAGGATCAAGGCGGATGCATTGGTTCGTCCAATCACCGTTGTGGATCCTGCTGCAAGTGTTCGTCCAATCACCGTTGTGGATCCTGCTGCAAGTGAAGGTGGGAAAAATGGATCTTCCATGCCTGCTCAAGAGATGCCGGCTGAGAAAAAACTAAAGACTTCTTTCGCTGCTTATGCAAAGGATGAAAAGTTGATTGCTGCTTATAATCAAGTGATCCACTCAAGAAAATCGTCGATAGGCTTGAACCCCAAGTGTTGGAACTTCAAGGTGTACTGAAGATCAACGAAAGTTTGAAGAAAGAAATGGATGAGCTGTAGCGCGTCCATGTTGGTATTGGTGAAGTAGTATGAGAAGTTGGTGCCCAGGCTGGAGCAGTCGGGGGTGATTCCAATGCTAAGAGTTTCGTGGCTGCTGAAGGTGTGGCGACCAAATAGTCGTGGGATGTCCATGCTGCTAAAGTGTAGTCATCTAGGTAGTCTTTAAGATTTTCTTTGTTTTTCCTTGTAGCTCTTGTTTTGCTTGAACTCCTTCGGCCTTTGCTAGTTGTTTATAAACATGTTTTCCTTAGCTTTTCTTCATTTTTGCTTCTTTTGTTCATGCCCTAACCTTTAGACTTGATAGACCAGTGGCAAGCATGCTACTTTTTTATAAGCAAACAAGCTCGCATAGCTTATGCAGCCGTAGGTGTTGGTGTAGAACTTTGCAAAGTTGTTAGCCATTGGGTTGGCAGCCGGATACCTTACTTACAGAAGCAGACAAGTCCGCGTAACCACTAGGCTGTTAACCTTGACTTTCTCCAATTCCGTAGGTTGCGTAGCAAGTATCACAACACTTTAGGACTTGGTGTAGGTTGTTCTGCGCTTGGCAGAGATGAAGCTTATCGACTACGTAGCATGTCGGCAGTGGATAAAACTTCGTATATGCGTGCTAGCTTGTTTAACCTTTCACAAGAATGTGTGGTTGTATAAGTCTAGTGCGGCTTTACTGCTCGAAGGGCAAGCCGTAGGCAGTCTTCCGGAATCCGTAGGCTACCTTAGTGCACTCGGTAGCAGCTTTAGGATTCCAGGACAGCCGTCCATCGGATGTACTGCATAATGTGCCATCTCCGTCTCTAGGGCCCGGTTCCCCACGGATTAGGCCAAGAGACCCAAAATCCTTCCGTTAGCTAAGCCTTGAAAAAGACCATTGCGGCTACTTCTAGGAATCTTGGCGCAAGCCATCGTGCATCTAGTTATACTAGGGTAGCCCGGCTCATCCACGTCTCGATATTCGGAGTGTAGAGTTTATCCTCCCGTTCTTGGAGAGCTGACCCATGTGGGTGTCGGGGAATTGGTTTACCCTCTCACGTTGGAGAGCAATTAGTTTACCCTCTCGCACTGGAGAGCATGGTTGGTCCCTCGGGGGGCGCAATTCATGCGGTAAGTCCCTAAGAAGGGTGCGGTCTTCTTTTGAAGTGCAGGAGTGATCAGTTGTTGTAAGCATGCAGCCAAGCCAAGTCGTGATTACTTCTGAATTCCTCATTGAAAAACGAGTTAAACGAACGAGAACTTAGATGTAAGGTAAGAACTGCATAACAACTGGATAATTCTCGGCTGGTGAGGTAGTGTCCGTCGAGCTGCTTGAGTCTTCGGGCTTTGATGTAGCGAAAGGTCACAT
The DNA here is from genome assembly GCA_035220775.1 of Malus fusca. Classification (NCBI taxonomy): domain Eukaryota; kingdom Viridiplantae; phylum Streptophyta; class Magnoliopsida; order Rosales; family Rosaceae; genus Malus; species Malus fusca. The sequence continues at coordinate 17,965,612 of CM069059.1, read as the reverse complement.
ATGGTACTTCCTCAGATTGTAGGCGTTCCACTGTTTTTTTTATCTTTTTGTCGTTTTATGGTGGCGAGGGTGTAATTGTTCTTGCCACCTACTCTGCTGATCTTGTACGGACTTTCCCAGATGGGATCCATATTTTTGGAGCCTTTTCTGCTGGCAGTGATGAAGGTTTTTCTTATAACCAAATCTCCAGGCTAGAACTGCGTGATCTTGGCCCTTTTGTTGTAGCTGGAGAGGAGCTGATGCTGCCGGATCTAAGCTTGTGGCCATCTCCTTTTGGTTGCTCGTCTTTTGGTTGTGCGATATGCCCATAGACATCCTTAGACTTCGTCTGGCCATTTTCTTTTCTTATTGGTGAAGCAGTCGGTTGCCACGATCATCATGCCTTTGCCCCTAGTAGTCTGGCTGATGATTAGCTAGGACTCGGAATGAATTGAAAGCTTTTTCACCACCAAGTCTTTTGTCATTCGAAGGCCTGCTAGTGGAGCTTCGTACTCTGCTTCGTTGTTAGATGCTTTGAAGCTTAGAGTGATCGCCTGCTTGAGCATTGAAACGTCTGGGGTGGTAAGAAACACGGCTGCTCACGAGCCTTCGTAGTTGGATGCGCCGTAAAAAAACTTGCATCTGTCAGGGTTTACGCCTTTATCGTTGCTGGTTTGGATTCGGCGGAATAGTGCGTCATGATGATGACTGCTTGCGTTTGAAGGTAAAACTTAAGCTTTTGGGTTACAACAATTATCGCCAAAGTTAGCTTTTGAATTTTTAATAGCATCGAGGAGAGCTTTTGAACTGTAGAATACAGGTAGTCGGGCCCCCAGCTCTTCTCGCATGATGGTAGAGCTTATTGCTACTTTGGATACCGTCAAACATGCAAATAAGTCATCCGTTGCTTCTAGGGAGGTGATGTCGAGTACTTCTTCAAGTCCTTGAATGTGCATTGGCGAGCCTCATCCCAAAGTGCATGCTTCTCTATCAAAGCAAAAGAGTCTGCCAGAGTTAGATCTTCTTTCATGATCAATTTTCCGAATAGCGGGTGGTCTGCTGGAAGTCTTTTTTGGAAGGCTGCTCTAGTTATCGAGTCGTTGCATCCGACTGTTTTTGCCTTCTCTACTTTGAACCTCCTCACATAATCGCGAAGCGACTCCTTTGGGTTCTTCTTGACGTCGAACAAATGGTCAGACTTCTTTTTGATCGAGCGATAGGATGAATATTCTTTGGTGAAAGTTCGTAGAAATTTTGGATGGATTGTGGCGGCAGGATGTAGAACCAATCTTGCGCCTCGCCTTGTAGAGTGGTGGCGAATATATTGCACATGAGATCATCGTTGTTTCGATAAAGGATCATTGCGCTTCGGTAACGCTTTAAGTGTCTCTCCGGGTCTTCATCCCCTTTGAAAGATGTGAAATGTGGCATGCTGAACTCGTGTGGAGGCTCTGCCTGCTCGATCTCGTCCGTGAATGGTGACCTGCTTATGTTGGTCATGTTCCTTCGTAGTGCCTCGTCGGTGACCTCGTTAGGTTGGAAATCATGCAATCGCTTGGTCAAGAGTCTCTCTACTTCTTCCTGAATTTGCCTTTGTTGGGGTAGCGGAGCTCTCGGCTGCCCCCAGCCATGACTTGCTGGTCTAGGCTGCTCTTCCATGTGGTGCGTTCCTAGCAGGCGAACGAGTTCTTCGCAGGCTGCTGGTTGAACTTGAGCTGGATTGAGTGACTGCTTCTCTCCATCCGTCGTGCTGCCTACTCTGATGTGAGGTGGAGGATGCTCCTTGTGGGCTTAGCCGCGAATGGACACTTTGCCTGGAAGGTTGTTCATGTTGACTATCGGAGTATGACCCCAACCGTGAATGTATGCTCATCTGTGGGCCTAGTCGAGAGTGCATGCTCCTCCGCGCGCTAAGACGGAAATGTACATTGCCCAAACGTTCGGCTCGTGGCTGGTCGAGTGGCTGCTTACCGGGACGCTGCTGGAAAGGTCTGTCTGCCCCTGTCCTACTTCGGGATACCTCGTCCGGGGCACGTTGGATCCCGATGCTTTGCAAAAGTTGATTCACCAAGGTTGTCTGTTGTGCAAGGACGCTCGTCAACTCTATGACTTGTCGAGACAAGTGTTGTTCGCCATTTGGATTGGAAGAGCTTGGAATGAATGCGCCTCATTGGGCAGTGGAAGGGTGGTAGACTCCGGGCGCGAGATTTGAGTTGGGAAATGTTAAATCCGCGAAAAAATGTGGTGAGAATGCCCCCGGCTCGATGGTAGGTCCGGATGGTTGAGATAGTCTTGGGCCAACTTGGGCTGCTTGGAAAGCCACTGGAGCAGGATGGGCCATGAGAGTGGGCTGCTCGACTGGAGCTGGCTGGGCCATGGGAGTGGGCTGCTCGTCGAGAGCAGGCTGGGTCACGAGAGCAGGCTGCTCGGCAGGAGCAGGTTGGGCAGTGAGAGTGGGCTGCTCGACAGAAACAGGCTGGACCACGGGAGTGGGCTGCTCGTTGGGAGCAGGCTGGGTCACGAGAGCAGGCTGCTTGGCAAGAGCAGGCTGGGCCACGGGAGTGGGCTGCTCGACGGAAACAGGCTGGGCCACGGGAGTGGGCTGCTCGACGGAAGCAGGCTGGACCACGGGAGTAGGCTGCTTGGCAGGAGCAGGCTGGGCCACGGGAGTGGGCTGCTCGACGGAAGCAGGCTGGACCACGGCAATAGGCTGCTCGTCGGGAGCAAGCTAGGTCACGAGAGCAGGCTGCTTGGCAGGAGCAGGCTGAGCCACGGGAGTGGGCTGCTCGACGGAAGCAGGTTGGGCCACGGGAGTGGGCTGCTTGACGGAAGCAGGCTAGACCACTGGAGTGGGCTGCTATTCGGGAGCAGGCTGGGTCACGAGAGCATGTTGCTTGGCAGGAGTAGGCTGGGCCGCGAGAGCAGGTTGCTTGGCGGGAGCATGCTGCTTAGTATGTGATGCATGCGAATGCGAGGATTGGGCCTGGGCCCGTGCAAACTTGGATGGCACGACTTGGGTCGTGGCCTTAGTGTCGTGAGCCTTGGATGGCACGGCTCGAGCCTTGGATGGCATGGCTCGAGCCGTGGTGAAGGCACCATGGACCTCGCCACGGGTGGCTACCAAGGTAGCCACCGTGGTGGTTCCCATGGTGGAAACTCGTGGTGGTGGTGCTCCACTTATTGTCACATTTAGCCTCACGGATCTCCGCAATCCCATTTCTTGAACATTAGAATTTTCACTTGTGAAATTTTCTAAATTTCTAGCCATTATATTTTGCTTATACGTTTTATCAAAGAACCTTTGCAAGTAAAAAATTCTAATAATAAAAGCGTATGAAAAATATTCAAATGGACTAGAAAATAAAGAAAAAACGTTTTTGTGCGAGAGTCTTCTACGAGTATAGATTTCAACTCTCAATGAAAGCACCAATTTGTGGATGCAAATTTCTTCCTCCTTGATCTTGGACAATTTTGCACCTACAAAACAATTAACACCTTAGGTTAAGGCCAAGAGCCTCACGCGCCCACGATGAATGGGGGGGCTTTGGCCGAAGAACCTCCGATGCCAAAGTTAGAATTTAGAGAGAAAGAGTGTTTACAGAATTTTCGGATTTTTGCCAAAGTGTTGGAATTGGTTTTTTGGTGAGAATGAGAGTATATTTATAGGGATAGGGGTGGCTAGGGTTTTTTGGGTTTAATTTAGGTTTAATTAGGAGTTACCAAATAATTAAAAAGGGAAAATGGTCGAAAAGGTAGAGAATATGATAGGCTCTTTTTGGATGGGAATGGTCGGCCCTTGGTGTGATTTTTGGGGTATAATGGGTGATTAATTTGGTGATTAATGAATTAATTAGGAATTAATTCATTAATTAGCCAATTAATCTCTATTTTTATGGGATAATTTATAGGTTATGAAGTAATTACCTATAATGAGGACAAATGAGATAAATTGGAATTGGTTACCTTTTTTGGAGCATTTTTTACTTGGTTGAGGATGATTGTTCGCCGCTCGCGGGTAGGAATCTCGGTACGCCTCAAGGGTATTGTTGTCCTCTTTTACCAAAAAATCCACGTGTCGCCTTGTGATTATTTTTGGTGCCACAAGATTGCTTGTTCAAAAATCAAAAGGGCACCACTATCCGAGCTTCGAGAGCTAGATTTCCTTGGATAAAACTTGTCTGCAATCTTCACACGCAACATCAGCTCTCCGGATACCACAGACCACTTTTTCAACGTGCTCTGACAAAGTTAAAACACGTGAAGCTTGCAGCTCCCACTACATTGCTATGACCAAGAAGGGTAAAGGAATAGCATTACCACTTGTTGTTGGGGAAACTCCTATATATGTCGACCTCCATCCTCCACGGACAGGCAGACCTGCAAAAATGTTCAACCCTTCCTCATATTTGAAAGGGCACTCCCAACAAAGCCTCTCGAAATACTCAGCTTTCTCCCCCCCCCCCAATAATACCTCTGCAAACTAGCCATACCAGAGCAAAAGTATCTCATATCATCAAGGTTAAAAGTAAGAGTATCTCATATCATGCTTTTTCCCTGTCTTTTCCTTTGCCCTTACTCTTACCTGCAAGACAATGAGAAAGAGAGCAATCATTCAACACTTGGAATCAAGCTTCCAGTCAGGAACTGACTGCCTTGAACCTCTTGCCTGATTACTTACCTAGCATTGCTCTCGAGTACTCATCTTCAACATCTTGTGCTTCCAGAGAAGATACCACATATGCTTAATGAACAGATAGGGCAAGTGAAAAGGATACAAGGAAGCATGTGGAGATGATACCACATCTGCTTCTAGAGAAGATACCACACGTGCTGATTCGCCTATTACTTCTTCAAAATCAAAAGTATCCCATATCATCAAGGTCGAACAAACTTTTGATTTGATCGACTTGTTTTGACCCTCAAATTCTTGAGTCGGCCTTATATTCTGGAGGAAACCAGAAAACCCTCCAGCCCAGTTCAAGAATAAGCATGTGGAAAGTTACTTCTTCAAAAGCAAAAGTATCTCATATCATCTCTTCTCCATGTCCTTTTCTTTGTCCTTATTGATGTCTACAGAACAAGGAGAAGGAGATATCAGCCAGAACACGAGATCAAACTTTCAATCTAAGATTGACTGCTTGGAACTCTGATTGCTTACCTTGTCTGTAGGCCTGGCAAACGGGTTGTTTCAGTCGTGTTCGTGTCGTTTTCGTGTAACACATGTTATCTTAACGGGTCGTGTCGTGTCACACATGTTATCTTAACGGGTCCTTAACAGGTCGGGTCACTTTACCCAACGAGTAAAGTGACCCGACCCGTTATGACCCGTTAAGAAAAAAAAAATTCTTAAATTTGCACATACCACACATTGTCACATAAATATTACTTCAAAACATTAAAACACATTTGTCGTTTAAGTACTACATCTACACTCGAAAATAAGAGCCTCATAAAAAATACATCCATACACTACTAATCTATTACAAATATTAAATGTGCAAGGATATGCAAAATGAAAGCGTTTTTGTTTTCAAGGTTGTGAAGCCTTTCTCAAAAGTTTAAACTTTGCCAATGGAACTCAAAGCTTAATGAAAGTGACCCACTAGAGTGTTTATTCGTACTTTCATTAAGTATAACATAAGATTTTGTGGTATCCACCAGTGTAAATATTTTAAATTGAAGATCGAATTCATTCATTGTATTCATATAGGGTCAAGGAGTGTAGTTGTAAAAAATCATCAAAATCGGAGTTAAAATAACCGTTAAATCGTGATTTTTTGTTTATAACCGTCGAAAAGTTTTGTCCCGTTACTTAATCTCTAAATGTTTGTTTTTTGCAATTTTTGGCGTATGCGATCTCGAAGCATATACAACGAAGTATGACGGTTAGATCGTTGAAACTACTTTCGTAGAATGCGTATCTCATCAAAACAATAGATTCACTAACATTTAAGAGTTTATTCTTACTTTCATTAAGTATAACATAAGATTTTGTGGTATCCACTAGTGTAAATATTTTAAATTGAAGATCGAATTTATTCATTGTATTCATATAGGGTCAAGGAGTGTAGCTGTAAAAAATCATCAAAATCAGAGTTAAAATAACTATTAAATCGTGATTTTTCGTTTATAACCGTCGAAAAGTTTTGTCTCGTTACTTGATCTCTGAATGTTTGGTTTTTGCAATTTTTGGCATATGCAATCTCGAAGTATATACAAACATGTTTGACGGTTGGATCGTTGAACGTAGAGTGCGTATCCCATCAAAACAATAGATTCACTACCACTTGAAGATTTTATTCATACTTTCATCAAGTATAACATAAGATTTTGTGGTATCCACTAGTGTAAATATTTTAAATTCAAGATCAAATTCATTCATTGTATTCATATAGGGTCAAGGAGTGTAGCTGTAAAAAAGCATCAAAATCGGAGTTAAAATAACCGTTAAATCATGATTTTTCGTTTATAACCGTCGAAAAGTTTTGTCCTGTTACTTGATCTCTGAATGTTTGTTTTTTGCAATTTTTGGCATATGCGATCTCGAAGCATATACAAACAAGTTTGACGGTTGGATCGTTGAAACTAGTTTCGCAAAATGCGTATCTCATCAAAACAATATATTCACTAACACTTAAGAGTTTATTAATATTTTCATTAAGTATAACATAAGATTTTGTGGTATCCACTAGTGTAAATATTTTAAATTGAAGATCGAATTCATTCATTGTATTCATATAGAGTCAAGGAGTGTAGCTGTAAAAAATTATCAAAATCGGAGTTAAAATAACTTTAAATCGTGATTTTTCGTTTATAACCGTCGAAAAGTTTTGTCCTGTTACTTGATCTCTGAATGTTTGTTTTTTGCAATTTTTGGCGTATGCAATCTCGAAGTATATACAAACTTGTTTGACGGTTGGATCGTTGAAACTAGTTTCGTAGAATGCATATCCCATCAAAACAATATATTCACTAACACTTAAGAGTTTATTCATACTTTCATCAAGTATAACATAAGATTTTGTGGTATCTACTAGTGTAAATATTTTAAATTGAAGATCGAATTCATTCATTGTATTCATATAGGGTCATGGAGTGTAGATGTAAAAAATCATCAAAATGGGAGTTAAAATAACCGTTAAATCGTGATTTTTTGTTTATAACCGTCGAAAAGTTTTGTCCCGTTACTTGATCTCTGAATGTTTGTTTTTTGCAATTTTTGGCGTATGCGATCTTGAAGCATATACAAACAAGTTTGACGGTTGGATCGTTGAAACTAGTTTCGCAAAATGCGTATCTCATCAAAACAATAAATTCACTAACACTTAAGAGTTTATTCATATTTTCATTAAGTATAACATCTAGTGTAAATATTTTAAATTGAAGATCGAATTCATTCATTGTATTCATATAGGGTCAATGAGTGTAGCTGTAAAAAATTATCAAAATTGGAGTTAAAATAACCGTTAAATCGTGATTTTTCGTTTATAACCGTCAAAAGGTTTTGTCTCGTTACTTGATCTTTGAATGTTTGTTTTTTGCAATTTTTGGCATATGCGATCTCGAAGTATATACAAACATGTTTGACGGTTGGATCGTTGAAACTAGTTTCGTAGAATGCGTATCCCATCAAAACAATAGATTCACTAACACTTAAGAGTTTATTCATACTTTCATCAAGTATAACATAAGATTTTGTGGTATCCTCTAGTGTAAATATTTTAAATTGAAGATCGAATTCATTCATTGTATTCATATAGGGTCAAGGAGTATAGCTGTAAAAAAATCATCAAAATCGGAGTTAAAATAACCGTTAAATCGTGATTTTTCGTTTATAACCGTCGAAAAGTTTTGTCTCGTTACTTGATCTGTGAATGTTTGTTTTTTGTAATTTTTTGCTGATGCGATCTCGAAGCATATACAAACAAGTTTGACGGTTGGATCGTTGAAATTAGTTTCGTATAATTCGTATCCCATGAAGTTCAATGGTGTGTGTGTGTATATATATATATATTTATTTATTAAGTAGATTTAAATCTATTTATTTTGTATGTATAATTATTATAGTTTTTAGGGGTATAAAATTTAATTTAAAATTTAATATATATATATATATATATATATAACTATTATAGTTAATATTTTGGGGGTATAATTATTATAGTATATATAATTATTATAATTATTATAGTTAATTTAATATATATATATATATATATAATTATTATAGTTTTTAGGGGTATAAAATTGTCAAATTAATATATATATATAATTATTATAGTATTTTTTTAGGGTTATAAAATTATTAAATTAATATTCTGCTTATCGTGTATCGTGTTACCCACGTGTATACCCGAACCAACCCGTTATCTTAACAGGTGCTTATCGGGTTACCCGATAACGACCCGTTTCGTTATCGTGTCGACCTGAACACCTGTTAATTTCGTGTCGTGTCGTGTCGGGTTATCGGGTCGTGTCAGAAATTGCCAGGCCTACTTGTCTGTCACCTCTTTCGGTAGATCTCCCCACTCAGAGACTTGGGGGACTCCTACTATAGGGTTTGTATCGTGTTTGATCAAGCCCGAAACTACAAGTAAGCTTCAAGTGAAATTGATACATTACCTTGTGCATCTCCACCGGTTAAAGATGGCACCCCTGGATGGAGGAAAAGTACTTCTAGAGAAGATGTCACATCTACCTATGAGACATATAAGGCAAGTGAAAATGATACCACACTTCGGTACTTAAAATGTTCGCGATTACTCAGCGGCTTAGATCTTGTAAGTCCCCAACCGAGCAGCTTCCCTCACTTAGGAACTTAGGGGAACACTATTTGTACCATACTTGACCAATCCCGAAATTACTGAGCACCGGTCAACGTTATACCATCAAGGATCCATAAGAGTTTGCCTCCAACCAGGAGGCCAATCACAGCGCGACACATGTCGACATCATAGGCCAATCATAGTGCGACACGTGTCAACATCAAAGGCCAATCACAACATGACACGTGTCAAAGTCAGAACAAAGCTAAAGACTCTCTTCTATAAAAGGAGATCATTCTCTCACAATATTGCCTAATGTCATTTGTACTAAATCATTCACTAGAACTCACTAAAGGAGAGCTTGAACCCTTGTACTTGTGTATACCCTTCACAATTAATGAGAACTCCTCTACTCCATGGACGTAGCCAATCTGGGTGAACCACGTACATCTTGTGTTTGCTTCCCTATTTCTGTCCATTTACATACCTATCCATACTAGTGACCGGAGCAATCTAGCGAAGGTCACAAACTTAACACTTTCTATTGTACCAAAGTCCCCACTGATTTTTTGCATCAACAAGATTGATGTAGGGTCGCATCTTTGAGAATTGGTATGGCTACAATTATCTAAAGGTCTCATGAAATCAGGATATGTTCAGGACCAAAATGAATACAACCGTATGAATTGAAGTGTGTCACGATGTGATACTTATTGTTTTGATTTACTATTAAGAATGATCAGTTCAAGATATTAAATTCACTGTTTCATTAGGTAAATCCAATAAGTACTCACTAAAGAAGGTTCAAGTCCAAAAGACACCTATCCCGATGCGTATCATATCTAAGTTCTCTAGACAGACGTTACTAATTTAGTTAGTATCTTATTTTCTATTCAAATATGGGGTATTGTTAGAGTTTGAATAGAAAATGTGGGGTATTGTTGGAACTTGTGGGGGACTCCCAATCCCACATCGCCCAAAACCTTTTTGAAAGTCACCTTCACTCACTTATAGTTTAAAAAGAATTGGGCCAAAGCTATGGACCTTGGGCCTTAAACTTGGAGGGTTTGGGTGTATATATTAAATGTCAAAGATGGACCTTGGGCCTTGGGGCTCAGATGGACGAAAAACCCAAGTATCATTTTTACGTTTTTTATTTTTGCAATCAGTTTTTTCCGAAAGGATAAAACTGATCATGTGAACAGTTACAATCGTTCTTAAAGATAAACATGAACGACTTTAACTGCTCCATTACGCCATTAAATATATGGCTGTCAAATCAGAAACCAATACAACAATTCCATCGCTTCCTTTTCATACTTCACAGAGAAACACCACAACCAATTCGCCAAGAATCCAAGTTCGAGTGCAAGAACTTGGGTTAGATAGTTGTATCCTGCAAGATAGACGTCTATTAAACTGTTGCACTGGTGTAGGGATGAATTTCTATCTTAGGCGATTGCTTCTACAAGCCTTTATCTTCAAAGAACAAGTCAGTGATTTGTGATTTTATATGCAATTTCATTAAGTGTTTATATTTTGATATATTGTATCTGTTGTTGAATTTTTCAATAGAAATAAACTGTGCAAATTGTTATATATTATATACTTGACATTTGATTGGTTCTAACAGTAACTGGTAAGCAATCTCTAGCAGCACCTGAAATTATAAGGACCAAATAGTCAAGGAACATTGAAACTTCATTTAGCATCAGATACAGTATATACCAACTCTTGTTCAACATCCAGCAAAGGAACCATCTTTAATTCTCCTTCTCCAGATAACACTTAGGTAGTCAACTAGTCATGTACGCCATGATAGAAATATCATTTACACATTTCAAATAAGAAGGATAGCAATACCTTATGTCACAACTCTTCCAACCAAAACCTTTCTCTGCAACATGATCCTAGAATTCACTGTGGCAGTATAAAGAACCCTGATCTGGAGTTCAATGTGGCAATATAACAAAACATAAAGAAACTTACTCCACGTGTAGCAGACTCTCGAGTTTGTTCTTTTTCTTTTATAATTCAAACATAGTTATGCAGGAACACTAAACTCCCATTATGCAATTTTTTTAAATCAATGCCCCATAATTAATTTCCTCACAATTCATTAGACAATGATAAATTAATCCCACCCAATTTAGCAACCCAACAATTTTCTTCATCAACTCAACAAGTTACCATAACCAAGGACTTAAAACTTTGATTAGTCTTACGAAAATTTAATCCCACAAAAAATAAGAATAAAATCAAAGACTTAAACTTAACAATAATTTACTCTTCAGCCGTAATCAGATTTCTCATACTCTGAATTCAAAAACTCATCCACCCAGATTTTCCGTTGTGACTCCACCGCTCCAACAGTCCTAGAAACCGCCACACCCCCGCAGTTGTTAGATTCTGCAGAAACCAAACACAACCCACCATCAAAACCAACCTCAAAAACCCAAAAATACCAACAAATACCAAAACTTTAAACTAAAAACAAGAAACCCAAATGTCGTCGTACACGGAGGAGCAGTATGTTAAGATATTAGGATATTGGATAGCTGTTGGTCCCTTCCTTTATGGTATTTTGTCTTTTCCTTATAAGAGTTGGTTTTATCCAACAATAGGGTAAGTGGAGATGTGTTCCAATTGTGAGCACTTCCCCCTCTAGGGTTATATATAAGCCCCATTTCACCATTTGGGAAAGGTATGAATGAAATTAAGATGTTTTAGTTTATTCCTTTTTCCCTTTTCTCTATATTTTATGCACTATTTCATCCTCTGGTCCTATCATCTGGTATCAGCAATAGGTTACTACCATCCATGGGCAAAAGCAAAGCCTCTATGGTGGTGGCCGATGTCTATGGGCAAAAGCAGCTTAATGGGTTTCACGACTCGGTGTCTTTATTAGCCACTCGCCAAGAATCGTTCCAATCGAATCTGACGGACATTCAGGCTTCCTTAGTTAATATTAGCCTAGTCCATAACCACTTAATGGAGGAGATCCGTGCCTCCAAGCAACACCCACCCTCATCCACCACTCATTCCCAAATCTCAATCAGTTCCCTTCACATTCCCTGGGTTCCACATCCACTCTGTTGCCCCCACCTATTTCCATTGCTCCTCCTCCAACATGGGGCACCCATTACTTCCGCTCCCCATCTCTCCCTTATACCCTAATCACTGGTTACCTACAATCGTCCTCTATCCACTCAACCTCTACCACCACCCTCTGTCTTCACCTTCCATCCTCTTCATTTCACCTTCCCTAATAGCCGCCCTTCCATCAAGGGCCACCACTTACCTTCAACAGCCCAAAACACATGAAGATTGAGCTCTTCCGATTCTTCGACGATGCCCCGTACAGATGGCTTACCCTAGTAAATAAGTATATGGATTACTACATGGTCGACACCGCCAACCGGGTCACCATCGCGGGCCTCCATTTTACTGGTGATTATGCCTTTTGGTTCAAATGGTACAAGTTGCATATTGGGTCTAGACTTTGCACCACCTTTACCGAATCCCTTCTCCAACAGTTTGGGTTGGGCGACCAACTGGACTTCAACATGTCATTTTCCCATGTATCTCAGAAAGGCCCACTAGAGGCCTACATCAATTATTTCATCTGTTTGTCATGATGGGCCCAAGGTTGGTATGATTCTCAACTCCTAGGGGTTTATGGGCTGGAATTTGAACTTCAGGATGACGTCTTAGCACAGGCTCATTCCTCTTTGGCATGTCCATTGAACTGGCTCGTATTTACGACAACAAGTACCAATGTCGCAGGGGTTTGTTTTGCCCATTCCCCACCCGACTCTCATCCACACAACCTGCTTCATCGTCGTCTCCTCCACCCTCATCTCCCAAACCAGCTCCGCCCTCTACGGTCAGGCCACCACTGCGCATCTCCTATGTGGAAGTTCAGGAACACCGTGCCCGCGGCCAATGTCTTTATTGTCTAGATAAATACTACCCAGGCCATATATGTGCCACCCCCACCTGCTGCTTTTAGACGCCGCTGCAATCTCCGAGGTCGCCACTTAGACACCTCCTGACTATCTTCTGCTTGCGCCTCATGAAGTTCCATCGGAGGATCTCATAACTATCACCCTTAACGAGTTGGCTTCTCCCAAGCACACTCGTGCTCGGGCTATGCACCTGGTGGGTCACATTGGGACATTGCCTATTCGGGTTTTTATGGACTCCGAGGCCGATTTCAACTTTCTCAACCCCTCCGTAGCGCTCCACCTCCCACATCGAACCTATTGCAGTTGCTAATGGTCACATTTGTCACACATAAGGGCTTGCCTACAATGTCTCGGTACAAATGCAGAATTATGTTTTTTCTTCGGATATACGCCTCTTGCCCATTGTGGGGTGCGACTTAGTTCTGAGGGCTGAATGGTTGGAAACCTTAGGGTATATTGGCTGGCACTTCAAGAACAAAATCATGGAATTCCAAATCAATGGCACCAACTATAAACAAGTGGGCCTGCGTGCCACATGTTGGAAGTATGCCCACAAAGCCACTCATTTGATGTAATAGCTTTTGGAATACTTAATGTATTAAACTATTATATGTTTAATGCAGAGCAAAGCTTATTGTTAATCACTATTTATTGTATCATGTGTTTAAGCAATAAGGGAATCCAAGGAATGTTTTTTATCTAAGAGAGAAGTGATTTAAGTAAGTTAGATTAACGAGACCTTTCTCTTATGTTCATTCCTAAAACGTTCCTAGCCATAGGATTGCCAATTGGGCATTGACAATCCGCTAAGGTTAGTATGTGTTATGTCGACTCAAGCGTGAGTATGACTAGTCTCAAGTCATTTGGTGTTGGACATTAAGACAAACACATAGGTGCTCGAAAGAGTAATCGAGTACACTGAACTACGATCAAAACAGAGTTCGAACTTACATGTCATGTAAGAACTCGATAGTTACAATATGCAAAGTAGTCCTTTGACCTAAGGCATCATAGATGTCTAATGGTTAGGTCCTTGACCTTTGATCATGTCAAAGGCATTCCATTGGAGTGTCCACGGCATTGTTGGGGTCAAGCTATCTAGTCATGTAGGCATATGAATGCACAACAAGGGATCTCTAACCTTCCATGGTGGAAGGAGAGTACTCTAAGATATGATTCGAGAGTCTTTGGCCAAAGCATATGAATATGACTTAGGAAGTTTGTTCCAAATCTTATTCAATAGAATCATATGGAGAAGTATCACATTGGATAGTAGACATGAAACAAACTATCACTTAAACAATGTGATTAAGAGTATTGTATTAGAGAATGACCGTATTGCATTGTAGTTGTAACTGGATAGGTTCTTCAACCAATTCTACTTAGCTTGGGTAACCATGACATACTGCTAGGTGTCACTCGTGGTTTGTGGAAGCCCTAATGATTAGCAAACACTAATCTTCAACAAAGGGAGAATTGAAATGTTGTTTCAATTCACAATCGATCGTTAAGAGTAACAATCGCCCACTGCCTCGCTAATTGGAACCTAATGGATCGTACACCGAGTAAGGATGAAAGTGAAGAAATTAAATGAAATGGATATGCAATTAAATGTTTTAATTGAAGAATGGTCAAAGTTAATTAATTAGTTAATTAATTATACGAAATGTTCGTATTGGGCTTATAAGTTGGTTTTGGGCTTCGGGGCCCAAAAGCGTTTTGGTCCACAAGGCCCATTATGTTTAAGTTGTATGACAACTAAAACAAAATGGGCAATTAGCCCAATAACATCAACATGGCCGGCCATAGGGTGAGTGGAAGCAAACTTGGATTAATTACAAGTTTGCCACTCACATGTGATGAAGTATAAATTCAACTTTATAGCTTTATTTTCATTTAAGGGTTTTCTTGATGAAAAGAGGTGAAACATTTTATCTCTTTTTCTCTATAGAGGCCGGCCACTTAGAGAAGTTTTAGCTAGCAATCTATTCCTCTCTAAGTCATCCATTTAATCTTCACAACACATCCTTGGTGAAAAGACTTAGAGACATCAAGCTTTTGGTGTTTTGGAGAACATATCCTCAAATCCTCAAAGAAGCAAAGGAGCACTAAAAGGAAGAAAATCACAAGGAAGATCCAAGGAGAAAGGAGGTGACTTGAAGGCCCTCCACTTGGGTGAATCCCTTGTGTAATCAAGGATGAGCTTCAAGGGTAAAGAATCTCTAAATCCTTTATTCTCTTTAATGTTGTTAAAGAGTTTGTTGGTTCACCATTCACTAGGCTTTGAAAGTCATGGGTTTTATGAATTGTTTTGAATGCATGCCTACTTTAATGAGTTAATAGTTTGCATATGTATTCAAATATTCTCACATGTTCTTAGCTAAGACAAAAAATTTCCTTCACCACAAACACCTCACCCTTCTTCGTTTCTTCACGAGTGATTTTAAGTCCCTTGGTAGCCTCCCTTATTCACTCTCATTCCCCTCTTGAAGGCGCCCCTGCTACCCCACTACATATCGAACCGATTCTGCATATGTATTCGGACCTTTTCGACCCTCACACGGGCCTCTCTCCCACACAGCCAACTGACCATCGCATCACCTTATTGCCTGACACCCATTCAGTGAATATTCGTCTGTATCGCTATGCCTATGCTCAGAAAACAGAGCTTGAACGTCAGGTGGAAGACATGCTCACTGCCGACATCATTCGCCCTAGCTCGAGCCCCATTTCTTCACCTACTTTATTGGTCCACAAGGTTGATGGATCTTGGTGGCTTTGTGTGAACTATCGCGGACTCAATCAGGTTAGTCTTCTCCAAATTGGACATCCGATCAGGTTTTCACCAAATCCGAATGTATAAGCCCGACATTCCTAAAATAGCGTTTCAAACACATGACAGACACTTTGAATTTTTGGTGATGTCATTCGGGCTCTGCAACGCCCCTTCCACTTTTCAGGCCTTAATGAATTCTATCTTTAAGCCCTTTCTCCGGAAGTTTGTCCTGGTTTACATTGACGATATTCTCATCTTTAGTTCGACCTTGTAGACTCACCTCACATATTTGGTTTCGATGTTTGAGGTCCTGCGTGCTCACAACTTGAAACATAAGGCTTCCAAATGCTCTTTTGGACAAACCACAGTAGCCTATCTAGGACACATCACCTCGACCGAGGGAGTAGCAGTCGACTCTCACAAGGTGTAGTGTATTTTGGATTGGCCTCAGCCTCGCACCCTCAAGAGATTAAGGGGATTTTTAGGCCTTGTAGGCTACTACCGCAAATTTGTGCGTCACTTCGATTTACTCGCTTACCCACTGACCGAGCTATTGAAGAAAGATAATTTACAGTGGTCTCCTACGACAACTCATGCTTTTTCAGCTCTTAAGCGTGCCATGTCCTCCACCCCGGTGTTGGCCCTCCCTAACTTCACCCAGCCATTCACCATCGAATGTGACGTGTTCGACGCCAGTATTAGGGTTGTCCTCTCCCAAAACCAACACCTCATTGCTTTCCTCAGTAAGCCTTTAGCGGAGAAACATAAAACTTTATCAGTCTATGATAAAGAGATGATGGCCATTGTGTTCGTAGTACAAAAGTGGGGCCCTTATTTGCTCGAGCACCCATTCAAAATTATGACAGACCACCAAACCTTGAAGTACTTTCCCAATCAGTAGATCACAATGCCCACTCAACAAAAATGGCTCCTTAAATTATTGGGCTACAACTATACACTTGAATATCGCTTGTGTTCTACGAACTCAATTGCCGATGCCTTGTCCCAGAAACACGAGTGCTTGGCCCTTATTGGTCTTTCCCAACCTATCTTCTATAGCATCTCAAAGATCCAAGCCGAATACACACAGAACCCGAAGGCTTCTGCCATCCTCCAAGCACTACAGAACTTCAGGCCGACGAGATCCTATTTCTCTCTTCGATGAGATCTTCTTTATTACAGAGATGGCATTTTCGTGGTGGCTTCTTCTCCTTGGCGTACTCACATCTTATATGAATTCCATTATTCTCCCACTGCGGGACACTCAATGTTCCTCCGTACTTACAAATAAGTTCGTCGTAATTTCAATTGGCCTAGTTTAAAAAAGGCAGTTAAATCCTTTATTTCTTGCTATGATACCTGCCAGCGCACCAATTACGAGTCCATTAAACCATTGGGGTTGCTGTAACCATTTCCCATTCCCTCTTAAATTTGGACAAACATCGCTATGGATTTTATTGAAGGACTTCCATATTCCCAGGCCCGCAATGCCATCTTAGTGGTCGTCGATCACCTTATCAAGTATGCACACTTTCTCGCCATCAAACACACTTATCCGGCAGCAAAATGGCTAATATTTTCCTCCGTGAGGTGTTTCACCTTCATGGCATGCCCAAAACAATCATCAGTGACCATGACCCCATTTTCACCACCCCCAATCGGATGGCCAAGCAGAGGTTTTGAACCACACCCTAGAACACTACTTGCATAGCTTCGTGGGCGATAAACTGAGTTCTTGGGTTATTTGGCTACCGTGGGCGGAATGGTGGTACAACACCACCTTTCATTTGGCCACTCAAATGACCCCTTTTGAGCCATTCTATGGATATCCCCCTCTGCGAGTCTCCTCGTACTTGCCCGGGTCTTCCCTAGTCCATCTAATTGATACAACCCTTCGTGACCGAGATGCCTTACTCCGCCTCCTTCTGGAAAATCTGCAGCTCGCTCAAGATCGAATATGCCATTATGCTAACAAAAAAAATGCTTGGAGCGCGAGTTCACAGTGGGAGATTGGGTTTTCCTCTGCCTACAACCTTATCGCCAATCTTCGGTCAATCATAACAACTGCTCCAAATAGGCACCCAGGTTCTACGGCCCTTACAAGATTCTTGCTCGTGTTGGGAAGGTTGTCTACACCTTGGACTTGCCTCTTGACTCTCGCATACACCCCACCTTCCATGTTTCACTCCTTAAGCCTAAGTTGGGCTGTAATGTGGTTGCTTCCTATGTACTTCCTCCTATGTCAAACAAGGGACTTGTGACTTGGACCCTAGAAACAATTCTGCAGCACGGCATATTTAAGCGAGGAACCATGCTGTCACGCGATGGCTGATCAAATGGATGGGCTTACCGGAACACGATGCTACTTGGGAGGATGCAGACACCATTCTCGAAATATTTCCCAACTTCAAAGCTTGACGACAAGCTCCTTCTTAGGGGGCAGAATTGTTAGGATATTAGGATATTGGACAACTGTTGGTCCTTTCCTTTATGGTATTTTGTCTTTTCCTTGTAAGAGTTGGTTTTATCCAACGGTAAGGTAAGTGGAGATGTGTTCCAATTGTGAGCACTTCCCCCTCTATGGTTGTATATAAGCCCTATTTCACCATTGGGGAAAGGTATGAATGAAATCAAGATGTTTTAGTTTATTCCTTTTTCCCTTTTTCTCTATATTTTTTGCACTGTTTCATCCTCTAGTCCTATCACAGTAGCATCGGCAATAGTGTCAAGCTAGTCGGCGTTCTTTTTCGGAGGAAAAAGGAGAAATCTGGTTTTCTCCTTCTCCTTCTCGCACCTCCACATCTCGAGAAAGGAAACTCTTCGTCTCCATAGTATAGGGCCAAAAAATCTTTGACACAAGCGAATTAGACAAGAACTGGTGGTTGATAGCGTCTGATCTGAAAACTATAAATAAGGTTTGATAGAGATCTGAAATTTGAGCGTCTAATATTATAGTGGTTGATTAAAAAATAAAAAATTAAATTATAAAGATAACAATTAAGACAACGACACATGTATTGACCAGACCAAAACATAATACTTTAACAAGTCAACACCAATCATATTGCACCCTTCTCACATTAGCAAAGTATTAGAAGATTGAAGTTGAGCAAATTCGATCCCAAGACAACCTTGCCGACTTCTTCACAAAGTCATCACCAAAGTCAACCTTCCAAAAGCTTGTTCGAGGAATAGATATATGTAAGTATCTCATTTGCAATACTTGTAGTTCTCAAGGGGAGTTTTGTCGAACTCAAGAGGAGTATCCTAAAGTATACTCACTTGACCTTTTAATGTACTCATTTTCCCTTCAGAATGGTCATACCCTCATGTGCTTGTTCTACTACTTACATCCTAAAGATGTTAAGTATCGACATGTTGCATGAACTCATCTTTTTTCCTTAAACTATGGGTTTGTCGTATTAGGTTTTACCATAGCCAGTTTTTGCTGAGACTTACTCCTACATGCATTACTCATTAGAGACTCACGTTTGCTACTTGTGCAGACTAGACAAGACGACTTCTTCGACTACTTTTACATTTGCCTGAAGATCTAATGCACCATCTACTTAAGTATTTATACACTCAAGAGGGAGTGTTGTTAAATTAATTATAGCACATGTGATTGTGTGAATTACTAATATATTGTATTTAGGATACTAGAAGATCCTATATCTTATAATTGTATTACTTCTATGGCAAAGAATCGTATCTAATTTACTATAAATAAAGGCACAAAACATAAAATATAACACATAATTCCTGTTGCCTGTCCATCTTCCTTTAATAAAATAGGCGGCAACACTTTTAACCTTTTGTACATATAGATATTTGGTATTAATCGATCAATGAGGGCCCGCAGAATGGTCACAAAAATCATTTTTATGGTGATCAGAAAGCACTGCAACCTTACAACTTGTTTAGAAAATTCCAATGTTAAAAAAAAAAAAAAAAATCAAATGAACACATTATGCGCAGTATTTGCAAGTATTTGCAAATACCAATGTCTAATTGTATATTGATTATCATGTGAGAGCAGTATTTGCAAGTATTAGAATGTCTTTTTGTCACCACCATGTGGAGCAAAAAATTATAAAGGTGACACGTAAGCTTTTGAGTAAAAAAGATCAAATTACCTTCGAGTTATACCAGGATTCTCATGCGCATGCAACGGACAATATCGGTTCAATAAAAGAAGAATCAAGGGTGATCAATATGAAATTTATTTTATATTCCTCTCATCACTCCTCATCAATCCCTTACTGATTTTATTCAAAAGGTAACTCTCAAAAGTTTATACTTAAATTAAGAATAATTGTCATGTTAATTGCAAGATAATATTTCACGTAATATCTTGCAGTTATTCTCCAATTACCACCATATATGGCCGGCCACTCTCCACCCAAAGGGATTGCCATCCTCCTATAAATACACATCTTATCACACTAAAATACTAGGCTATTTGCTATCCACAAACTTCAAAATACATTCTTTTTCAAAATTCTAACTTTGGCATTGTAGATTCTTCGGCCAAAACCCCATCTAATTCATTGAGGGCACGTGAGGTTTTTTGCCTTAATCGTACGTGTTATTGTTTTGCAGGTACATTTTATCAAAGGAAGAGACGGCATAAATTTGCATCTCACCCTCAAGTAGTGATAGTGTACACCAATCTATCTATCATTATTGGATAAGTTTAAATTTTGAGATTTGTGTCTATTCACTACACAGATCCAGCAGTGATAAATAGAATACGAAGCATCATCATCACTTGAAAATAATGAACAAAAAAATATTCCTAAGAATGACTCAGATGACACCATTAACTATCACAAAAATAGTTCGATTAGCCTTAACACCCATAGGGAGGTTTCTGGATTTGTTAATAAAAAATTAGCCATCTGCATCTTAATAATTAAATGTGTTCAGAAAAGGTGGATCTCTTATTATATATATTAATTTCATGAAAGCGATAATCACGCATGCCACAAAGCTTCACGTTCTAAAGTTGATCATTTTTCTAATGTGATTCCTTTAAACTCATACGTACGGGCTTTTCTAGACATTGCACAGCTTTGAATAATTTTAAGATGGGCTGAAACCTGAAGATTTTTAAAGCTAAGTTTGTGGGCTTCCATTTGATCTTTGGGTGAGCTTGTAATTAACTTTCAATCTACATAGAGAGAGCAAAATAAATTCCATACGAATCATATAACTATAAGATAAATCTAAATACTATATATAGTAGTGACGGATTCAAGAATTTTGCCTACTAGAATCAAGATGAAGCATGCATACCACTTTTTCTTGTTTCCCTTGCTCGTCTCCATCTCTTTTAGGTATTTTATTGAACACCTATCTTTGTAGCTGCCTTGCTTAAGGAGAACGTCAAAGAACCTGAACAATTTTATATGAGATAGTAATGTCAAACTGGGGAGAATTGTTCTTGATCGTTGGCCTATTAGTATATTCGCGAGATGTAAATAGTGCCTCTTTAACTTCAGTAGCTAAAAATCAAATGAATCTATATCTCGAGTTCATGACATATAATCATATTCAAAACCCAATAATGTTAAGAAAAGTAATCATACATGTCTGTAAATGATATCATCAGTAAATTTTACATCCAAATATGTTATATTATTAGATTGTCAATCAAGATCGTTGATTTTGTCAAAATATATTGCTCGAATGTGAGGTTTTTATTGGCTATCTAATAACATGTACACATGAGTGGATGAAAAGTTATACCTGCATTCCATCTTCAATTCTATGATCAATTAGTAGCTTGTTTGGTTTTATGACAAGCCAGTGGTTTTGACACAAGCCCTTAAGCCAATTATAAATAAGGAAATACCTAGCCTAACTTCTTATTTCTATCCTAAGTGCATGCTTTTCAATGTGAGATCACATTCTACATATTTACACTCCCTCTCACGTGTGATGATGCTCAAGCCAAACATATAAACAACATGTATTAGCTAGGTGACGCGCGCTTGCCATTAGACTTTACATATGAAGCAACTGCCTGATTCCAAAAATATATGATCTCATCATAAAACTAATTGACAAAAAAAAAACTAAAATACTCAACTCTTTCTAGGTACATGAAAAGTCTCACATCAATCCACATAGTCATAGCCCCAGGTGAAATGGCTATCATATGCAAATGCCTTAAAATTAAAGTTAAGGTAAATTACACAAAACTATTATGGGTTGAACCACAATTTCATACCTCATGTTTTAAAAATTACAATGTCATACATCATTTTACGAATTTATTGCAATGTTAGAGCCCACTTCCTAGTCCAATTAGATTAAAAAATTTAAGGGTAAATTACATTTTACCCCTCAAGTTTGGGGTCGATTTCAATTTCTTACAACATCTTTAAAACATTTCAATTTCATATATTTACTTATCATTTTATTTCAATTTCATACATCCATTAGAAAATCTGTTAAATAAACCATTAAGTGCTGACGTGGCTGCCAAATTTGTGCCATGTGGCAAAAAAAATCATTTTTATGCATTTAAAATATTATAATATTTATCCTATTAAAAAAACTAATAAATAAACACATACAAACCCAGGACCCCCAACCCACCTCCCTCTCTTCCACTCTCTTCACCTCCCTTCCCATCCAAAAACCCACCCCATCCCATCCCACCCCTCCCCAACAACCCCCCCCCCACCCCACCCCCACCTCCCCTGCAACCCCCCCTCCACTCCACTCCACTCCACCCCTTATTGTGCGCACCCTCACCTGGTGCTCCAGAATCGGCAATTTCACCTCCATCACAAACGCCCTACATGCCATGGACATATTCGGCCGGCTCAACGCCATGGTCAACACCATGTTCTTTGTAGCCAAACAGAAATTTAGCCCAAGGTGAGAAAGAAAAAAAATTGAATTCAAAAGTCAAATTTTTTACACAGTTGGGGGGGGGGTTGCAGGGGAGGTGGGGGTGGGGTATGATGGGGTGGGTTTTTGGTGGGGAGGGGAGGTGAAGAGAGTGGAGGAGAGGGAGATGGGTCGGGGGTTTTGGGTTTGTATGTTTTTTTTTTTGGCTTAAATGTTAAAATGGTCCTTGTGTTTTAGTCATTGAGTCAATTTAGTCCCTGTGTTTTCAATTTGGCAAATTTGGTCCTTGTGTTTTAGTCATTGAGTCAATTTAGTCCTTGTGTTTTCAATTTGGCTAATTTGGTCCTTGTGTTTATCTCTGTTAGCCAATTAAGGACATTTTATCCAATTTTTGAAAAAAAAAATTATAAATTATTATAAACTTATTTATAAAATTATTTATTTGATTTAAAATATTTAAAAATGAAATAAAATTAAAAATTAAAAAATATATATTCTCCTCCCAACTCTCCGACCTCTTCCCTAACATTACCCCCTCTCTTTTCTATGTCACAACCTTAATCATTTTTCAGATTGGAAGTTTTATCTCTTATATGTGTTATTTCTCATTGACTTTCATTTTTTTGTAAAGAGAAAGGGTAATTATATCTCATATAATTTTTCTTATGAATTTTTTAAAAGAGATTGAATGAAATGTCCTTAATTGGCTAACATAGACAAACACGATGACTAAATTAGCCAAATAAAAAACACGGAGACTAAATTGACCATATCGCTATAACACAGAGACTATTTTGACATTTAAGCCTTGTATTAAATAAGCACCGGATTATTAAATCAGGCCCATTTATTTTAATGTTAGGGAGGAGGTCGGAGAGTTGGGAGGAGAATATTTTTTTTTAATTTTTAATTTTATTTCATTTTTGAATATTTTAAATCAAATAAATAATTTTATAAATAAGTTTATAATAATTTATAATTTTTTTTTCAAAAATTGGATAAAATGTCCTTAATTGGCTAACGGAGATAAACACAAGGACCAAATTGGCCAAATTGAAAACACATAGACTAAATTGACCCAATGACTAAAACACAAGGACCAAATTGGCCAAATTGAAAACACATGGACTAAATTGACTCAATGACTAAAACACAAGGACCATTTTAACATTTAAGCCTTTTTTTTTTAAATAGGTCAAATATTTTAATATTTTAAATGCATAAAAAAAATTTTTGCCACGTGACACAAATTTGGCAGCCACGTCAGCACTTAACGGTTTACTTAACAGATTTTCTAACGGATGTATGAAATTGAAATAAAATGATAAGTAAATGTATGAAATTGAAATGTTTTAAAGATGTAAGAAATTAAAATCGATCACAAACCTGAACGGATAAAATGTAATTTACCCAAAATTTAAAATAAAATCATTTAACTATTTTTATAAAAAATGTAGGATCCACATCCTACAAACCCATCACCATCACCCTCACCCTTCTACCCCAATCCTCCCGAAGGCATCGACCTCGGCCACTCCTTCGACTCCCCCTCCCTATGTGGCTCTCCTCCCCTTCCTTCCACCTCCGCATCAAGCCCTTTCTCTTTTGGAAGAAGAACGACTCCAAGAAGCTCTCCCCCAACATTCCCTCTTCTGATACCTCTCTAAAACTCAGTTCGGTTCCGGACCCAAACCCTAATCCGGGTTCTACGACGTCGTCGTCAACAACGAGATGACCCTCTTCTTCGGAGATTTAACCCTCAAAGCCTACGCCAAGACCCAGCCCCAAAAATCCGATACTCCCCAAATCCCAATCTTGAAAAGCATGTCGTAGACAAGAAAATCTTTTCCACTCCGGCCCATTTCGACGGAAAATTGCAGAGGAAACTAACCCTAAACAAAAAAAAATGGACACATAATGATGGGGACTGGATAAATATGATTAGAGTCGGCTAGTGTGTTTTCGATCTCAACCCCAATTTTGTTTTGATAACCCAAGACAATTACTTTAACCCACAGAAATTACTAAAACCCACACAATTAAACCCATAGAAATTAGTTAAGTAGGTCTAATTAAGATGGGCTTAGGAGGTCAAATTAAACATGTGTAATAATAAATGCTTTGGATCAACTAATTGGAGTGAAGTTGAAGAGCAACGGAGAGAGGGGATTCTTGGTAATGGACCTTGCAAACCTCCTCGATTTCTGACTACTTGGATCGGGAGAAGTGTTAGAGATGCTGGAGCACATCTTGGGCTTCCAGGAAGTGAAGGCCTTGCAGAACAAGGGGCCCACATCCTCACTGTTGCAGATGGCGGAGGAGAGGAGCAGCTGGTCGAGTTTTTCAGCCGAGTAGCCGTTTTCCAAGGTGGACGGAGCTACTTTCCGTTGAGACTTTGTGGGCTGCAAGTGTGGAGAGGATTTAGGAAAAATGAAGAGAGAAGGGGTCGTTACATGTTGTTTGACGGAAATAACACTGGGAACAAGGGAAATATATGTATGAAGGTAGGTGGTGGTGAAGGTAGGAGAGCAACCGAGGGAAGGGGAGTCGAAGGAGTGGCTGCGAGGCACAGACGGAGCTGCATAAGGCCCAGGGAAGGCATCCGCCCCCACTCAGGTTTTTGGGTGAGAGGAAAAAATGTAATATGACAATTAAAACTTTGAGTTTGGTTCCAAACATTCCACGTTTCCTAACCTAAACCAAACTCAATTGAAATGGAGGGTTTCATACATACATTGAATTCAAATGATCAAGTATCATAAGATTCAACTAATCAAGTATCATAATGACACAACAATTTACTCCGCAGTGTATTTATATGAATTTACTTCATCCATTCGTTGAGGGCATTGCAATTTAGAATTTAGTTTTCTAATTTAGAGATTTTTTATTGTACCTTGTTCTCAACACCTAAAACCCATTAATTTACTTGATTGTGTTAGGATGCCCCCATTTAAAAAAATCTCTAGCTCCGTCCCTGCTGCGAGGCCGATGTCGTCGGGGAAAAGGGTGAGGCTGATGATGTTCCACAATTTTTATAAAAATATTTAAATGATTTTTTTTTAATTTTTTTTATATTTAATTAAAGTTTTAATCCAATTGGGCTAGGGAGTGGGTTCCACCTCAAGTCACGTCAGCATTTAACAAAGAAATTGACAAAAAAACTGACTACGGTTTGACATTGCAATAAATTCGTAAAATAAGGTATGACATTGTAACTTTTAAAACATGATGTATGAAATTGTGATTCGACTCATAATTAGGGTATTTTTGTGTAGTTTATCCTTAAGTTAATAACTCATGACTCATGCAGCTTCAAACCCTAGTTGGATCCCCATATTGGCCACCTCTAAAAACATAACTGAATTGCGAAGTACATGGAAGACCAAGGTTCCAGAAATCTTAATATGGGAGATGAAAACATGGTCAAAACGCCCAAACAATGTAACCCTTTGATTATAAATCTTAATCACATTTAATTATTGGCCAAAAAGGCATCCAAATGCTCCCTTTAACGTGGCAACATGAATTTATTTGACGTAATCAGCCTAACTAATTAAGATAAAAATAAACTCCCAAGAAAATACCGACCCCCATTTTCTCCCACAAAAATCTCATCTCCCCTGGCTTTCTTTTCCTTCCAAACTCACTTTCTCATGCAGTAATCAAAATCAGAGATTTTTGCATATCTGTCGCGCCTTTCTCTTTTATCTGCATTTTCTTTTCTCATTGCACAAGGTTCATCTCCTATAGAAGATCAACATGGTTAGCATGCTCCTCTCCAGCTAATTTTTTTTTTTTTTCTGTGAAGGTAACATAATTATGGAAATGCATGCGTGATTAAATCATAAAAGTTATTGGCTAGAGTAGAAGATCTGTGATGATTTGTTTTCTTAATATTATCACATATCAAATCTTTTTCTACCTCCGAATTGTGATGCTATGGAACTGTTCTCATTTTCTTTGGACCCATTAATGTGGGAAATTTCAGGCATAATTCAACATTTTCCAAATCTCTTTATGTATCTTGTTTTCCAATGATCATAATGTTTGGGACATACACGTCTTTCTCGCTAGCTAGATAGTCAGACATGTTATGTTGTTAAACTGTTATATGATTATCATATAGGCTGACATGTTATGTTGCTAAATTGTTCCAAGACCGCACATTTCCAAACAAATTGTACCGTGACTTACAAAAATCTAATCAATTATGGTGTTAGACTATTTTAATTTTCGGTGACATTGATGGGCAGGCAAACGCTGCTTCTGGAATGGCTGTGCATGATGATTGTAAGCTCAAGTTCTTAGAACTAAAAGCGAAGAGAAATTTCCGATTTATTGTGTTCAAGATCGAGGAGAAGATACAACAGGTGATTGTAGAGAAGCTTGGAGGTCCTGATGAAAGCTACGATGATTTCAGTGCCTCCATGCCTGCCGATGAGTGCCGCTATGCCGTCTATGATTTTGATTTTACAACCAATGAGAACTGCCAGAAAAGCAAAATATTCTTCATTGCATGGTTAGTAAGTATACAAATTGATTTTTTTTTCTTAAAAAAATAGACAAAAGTATACAAATTGATTTTACTTAAGTGGCTTGTGTTATGTATGGTTCATTATGTGTATATTTGCGTAACATGACGTAATTAGAGATGTTTTCTTATCAGACGAGACATTTTGTGTACTATGATTGTTAGGCTAAAAGTTAAAACTGAACTGATGTTAGGAAGAATCTTGGTAGAATTAAGGCTCTAATTGATATCATTTCGTAAGCATAACATGTCAGAGATATCTAATAAGAGAACCGTAGTCTTCAAACACCCATTGTTGACAATCAAATTCCTTAAAAGTAAAGAAAAACTACTAGAATTGATTAATGAAAGCTATAGACCATTTTATTGGCTTCTTGTGGATGTACATATATAGGGCACCCGATACATCAAGGGTGAGAAGTAAGATGCTTTATGCAAGCTCCAAGGACAGATTCAAGAGGGAGTTGGAAGGCATTCAAGTGGAGTTGCAGGCAACAGATCCTAGTGAGATGAGCTTGGATATCATAAAAGGGCGGGCACTCTAAACATTCCTGTAGAGCATTGGTCCATCACTTCGTCATATGATCTGTCTTTCAATTTTCCTAGTCGTGTGAGTTATTTTAAATTAATTACTTTATTTTCAGATCAGTTGTTTATTCAGATCTAAAACTTAATTTGATTGATACATTCCTTTGCTGAATTGGTGTATGTCAGAGTTTATTATGTTCTCTTAACAAAGGATAATATCACTTAAGATATTTGGTGTAAACATTTTTTTTTTAGCATGCGATTTTATCTACACTAAGTGGGTTGAGGGGAGTGGGCTAAACCTCACAATGGGCTGACCACCGCCTCGATTAATGTCTAGGTGTTTGAAAATTAAGAAACAACCCCTAGACCTGCTGAGGTGCCCGCCAAGATCATCTAGGCACCCGCCTAGCCCGTCCAAACCCGCCTAGGTCGTGACTCACTTAGACAGAAAATAG
Organism: Malus fusca; assembly: GCA_035220775.1. Taxonomy (NCBI): domain Eukaryota; kingdom Viridiplantae; phylum Streptophyta; class Magnoliopsida; order Rosales; family Rosaceae; genus Malus; species Malus fusca. Next base: position 17,937,740 of record CM069059.1, on the reverse strand, counting down.
ATAACTTTCACTTTGCATTTTATTTTTTTCAATAAATTGTAAGAGACTTGTTGCATACTTAAATGAACACACAACCCATGTTTTCTTTATGTTTCAAAACTTCATAATATATGTCATTCTATTTTGAAGTTTAAGGTGAAATTATAAATATTTTAAATATAAGCATACACTTATTTAAACGAAATATAATAGATTTACTTAAATTCACTTAGTCCACCTAAGAGCTCGCCTAGGCCTTGCCTAGGCGCTAGGCCCCAACCCACTCCCCAACTAGCGTCTAGCGTCTTTTAGAACCTTGCCTTTAGAGAGAATCGAACCTAAGACCTCTCACTTACAAGTGAAGAGGAATACCACTAGATCGTAGTACTAAGTGGCAAGGTATTTGGTGTAAACTTATCTTTGGGATTTTTTCGTATTTGAGACTAGAAGAAAATATTGTTAGGGTGTGTTTAAAATTCCCTATCAACTTTAAGGGGAGTGTTGTTTAGCCAAAATCAAGGATAAAACCTTGTTTGATATAACTGTCGCCCATGAGATTTGAATTCAGAACATTCTCCAACAAAGTGAAGACTGTCAGTCAACTAAATGATCGTGTAAGGATAAAACTTTAAGTGGATATTAATCAGCTAAGTTACTTGGAATCTTATGTTCAAATCTCTTCATTTAAGTCTAGGACATAAAATTACAAGTCATAGCCTATGGAACACATAGAAAATGCACAACAGGAGACATTGGAAAAGGTTCTATTGCGTTTTATTTCTACTTTTCCAGTATTCATCTTCCCAAACTTCTACTTGCCTAGTTGAATTAGCCTTTCTCTCAAGAAAATTACGAAGAGCCGGAGAATCGTATGGAGGAGGCAGAGTGCATGGCAGTTCATCACTAGGATACTTCACCATGGACTCCACCATGAAGTTCTTCCATGTACCATTTGCAGCACATGCCATTGTTTCTGAGCATAGCTCCACTGCACTGGGAGGTATAGTCGCTTTGAATTGCAAGAGCTTTGCATATTCATTTAGCACATGAAACATGTAATCGTACACATAGTCCATCTTTAGATCTTCTTGTATGAATTTGCTAGCTGCCTCCCCAATTTCCTGCACCTGCCATATTTACAAGATACCAAAAATGTTAATTTCATGAACCTACAGTTCAAATTCACAGTATGCAACATAACATGCCCTATTGTTTCACAAAAAATACATATAATTTCATTGTATGCTTGAAGTTTTACTAGGACATAGATAGATATATAACCTTGTCTGTGTGATTATTGCCCCATTCCACCGCGAACTTAAGAGAAGTGCACTTGCTGTTGTCCCTAATAGGCCAGTAATGCTGCAATGGCGTCATGCTTCTCATAAAGAAATCGTAGTACCGAGGCTTTACATACAGCGTCATAGAATTGCATGCCATGATGTATTTTTCACTTACAGACCACGCCCATCCTTCTACATAAATTTTATACCTGTGCAAACCAAATTAAGCTCTATATATCAGTACAACACAGCAAAAAGGAAGAAAGTTTTAAGTTGTTAATAAATGGAATTTCAAATGAAAAGATATCGAAAACTACCTATGCTTGCACTGGTCTTCCAAGTTGGATTGCTTGTACCCTTGTTTAGATTCTTTCTCCCAATCCTGAAAATTAAAATAACAAATAGAAATATGCAGTGTTATCTATTATAATCTGTACGAAAGTAAACAGTTTCTGGGATTAATTTGGGTAAAAGAAAGTACACAAACTAATACATTAGGAAGTTATATTTGTGTATATATAGAGAAATTTACCTGTATATATAGGCGTGTATTCCAGTCATTTTTTTCTGAGACATTGCATTTGAGAAGGTCCTTTCTGGTTGGAGCCACATGAGGGTTACCTTTCCAGTAAGCATAGGGGATCCTGTCCTTCCACTTTGTTCTTTTATTGCCCTCTTTTATGCTTGGCAATAAACTTCTCCATGGTTTTATGTTGATCTCAGCCCTGCCAAAATTAAAAGAAGAGTTTGCAAGATTCCATGTGTAACATATGGTTCCTTCAAATAAACAAAGAAACAAAAACAAAGGGCATTTCACATGCAAAAACACTAAATATTTGAAAGAGTAAGACATAAGCAATTTTACCAGCCCCAAAAGGACCAATCTGGAAACACAATGTCCAAGCTCTCCTCGTCTGCACAATATCGAAACACCGGTGGCGGGCCAACATTAGGCCCCCGAAAGTCCTTTGATCGGACGACAGGCCGATCATCGCAGTCAAACATGAGCTCCAAGTCAGGCAATCTACCAGGGTAAACCCTTAGAAGCTGTAAAATGCCCCATAACGTGAACATGTCCCTAGTTTGTATGGATTGTCTGTACTTCTCTATGTAGGCCTTTCCGTCCACGATCACAAGCCTAAAATGTGCAGTCTTTCGGGCCCGCTCTATCATGTCCCTTGTGATTCCCGTCCCTTTCCATGGTCTTAGATCTTCATGGATCCATCGGAAGTGTGACGGGCATGTGAGGTTTGATGGACGGTTAGGATTTGTGGGGTTGTGTGTGGTAGGGTAGGTTCTTGGACAAGTTTGTGTTACATTAATTCCTTTGGTACACTGCAGAGGGAATTCAGTTCTTTTTGGGGTTTCTTTTGTGGGTATGATTGATTCGTTAGAATAAGTACCTGAAAATATAAACTTTCTCTGAGAAAGAGAGAAAGGATGAAAATATTTTATACGTTAGTATGAAGCGAAATTTTGATACAAAAGAATCTTTTATGTGAAATGCAAAGGTACCAAAAAATAAAATTAAATATTAGAAAAGTAAAAAGATTAAACACTCCATCTGGAGTTTGAAGTTGATTCTTTGTAATTGCTCTGAACACCAAGGAAGTAAAATATTATTGTATTTCGATGACCAAACTTCGGAAATCTTAGTTTTTTCCACTCGTGCTAAGTGAGAAGAGATAAGACTACAATAGTCGTCTAACGACCGAGCCCTTATGTATAGTAGCGTTATTATTTTCCAGACTACATTTTCTGACCACCTCTGCAATATATGGATCCACTTCAAGTAAGGTGGTCGATAAATACCTTCGATATGTTTTTCTTTAGTTTAAAATTTTTGTTATAAATAGTCTTATTTAAGGAAACAAAATATAGAAGATAATAAACATACCCACTATGTGACAAACTAGAATTCCCTTATTCAAACTTTATGTATAATCTAGCATTATGAGTTCATTGAACTTACAGTATCAATCCAGCCAGCAGATAACAATGCAGCAACAGCAACACACAAAAGCAGCAACAACAGGAAGAAGATTAAAGAAGCTGTTGCACTTCTCTTCTGCAATGGCCTCCAACTTGTTCCTATAAAATGCCGATGCAATCCTGTCCCATCCAACAACTCATACAAATGCTTCCCATTGTTCCTCTTCATGTTTATGCTTCAAGCTATCCTCCAAGCCACCTTGAGGAGGCCTCCTGTACTTCTATGCTATATAGTCAAGTCTATGAGAACTTCAATTACAAGTCCTTGGCCTTGCTATCTAGCTTCTTCTCGATCTTATCAGATATTTAATGTTTATGTTGTTAGACTGTCAATTTAGACCGTCCTGGCAAACAAGAGCCCATATAACAACTCATTTAGGTTTTCTGCCACCATAACAACTCATATATTGTTTGGCAAGAAAACTCGTGTCTATATATTTATATATTAACAATTGACAACATTTGTTTGGCAAGAAAACTATATATATGTATTTTGCACTTACCATATATGTTTACATTATCGTGGAATGTGCAGTGTCTAACTTTCATAATTCACGTTTTATGCCGCCACCTCCGTAATTGCATGAAAGACTCCCTAATTTTTGAAGAAAAGTCTCCAAAGTTTATGAGGTCTTCGGCCTAACAATGGACCAAGCTGGTCAGGGGTTGCGTGTTTTATCAATCTTGGAAAATGGAACACCCTCCGCCGTTATGGCCAAATTTTCATTATTGACCTAAACCATCTAAGAATTTTTATCCTACCTATATATATATATATATATCTCTCTCTCTCTCTCTCTCTCTCTCTCTCTCTCTCTCTCTCTCTCTCTCTCTCTCTCTCTCTCTCTCTCTAAATTTCAACAGTCCTTATTTAACCCAGTGGATGGATAAGGTACGCTGCTACAGTGACCTACTGGGACAATTTGCAGCAATAAAGTTTATTAAGTATATACTTAAATAAACAAAAGGGGTCAAATAATTACAGATGACAAACTACTCAATTAAATCAAACATGTTACAGTAATTAAGTTTATTAATTAAGTAGAAAATTAACTAATTGCATCGTTTACTTTGACAGAAAAGAATAGAAATATTATAATAATAATTGTCTTGTAGTTCAAAAGGGGATATATATGGTTTTTAAATGAAAAAAAAAAAATCTCTGAAGAAAAAGTTTAGAAAGTTGTTGACGTAATTGATATCGATTATATATCAAGTTAACCTTGATCATTTACAAGGATGATGAGTAAAATTGGAAAAAGGGGTGAAATATAGCGACGGTTAAAGTGGAAATTGTAGGGAAACAACGTTGCATGCATGCATCAAGGCCGAAAGGGTGTGTTTTTAACTCTCCTGTATATATGATGAATTGCTTGCATGCATGCTTTGCTTCCTCTATTATTTATTTATTCAAGTAACAGTTGCTTCCATGCAAATTATCCATCACTGCGCAAGTTCTCCAGCGTGAAATGAAGATTAATTAAGGAAAAACGTGATCCGTTTAATTAGGCACTTAATTTGGTGCATCATGGTTTGTAGTTTGTACTTTAAGATTCCAAAGTACGACTGGAAGAGGTTGCTCTCAGCCTTTCCCACAGTCACAGACTCACAAATAAAAAATGGGAGGCAATATCCATGTATGTATTCATTATCGTGGAATGTGCGGTGTCTTGCTTTCTGCCTTTTCCACAGTCACAGACTCACAGACTCCCAAATAAAAAAATGGGAGGCAATACCCATTTGTTGTTCACCGTTATGGGCAGGACAGAGTGAAAATTTGACGTGTGAAGGGCTGAAAATAGTAAAGCCAAAGTACATAAAATAAGAGATTAAAGATGTAAAAGGACGTTTTGTTAAATCCTAGAAAATAATAAAATCAAAACTAATGAAAATGGTTTGAAAACTTTGAGTTTTAATGATAAGGAAAAAATAAAGGGTAAAGTGAATAGTACTAGGATTGACTTTTTAGTGTAAAAATGTGATTTTTCGTTAAAGTGAACTGTACCAGGAACTTTTCGTTAAAGTTCCCAAGAATAAATGGAACGATATTGAAAACCACGAACCAAATAACCAATATAAACTAATTTGGTGGGAAGGGAGCAGGCGCGGAGCCATTAAGGAACAATGATGGTTTCGGGTCTACTCTAACAATTTTTTTCCATAGAAAAAACTAGAGCTACCCCTCTAATTTTCAAAGACTTTTAAGGGTATTAGAGCTCCAAATCTTTTTCTTATCCCTTCATTAAGTTTGACTTGAGATTGGTGACTCTTATGCAGTTAACCAATCTCATTGTGAGTTTTGAGGGACTCAAGTAATCATTAGAAGAGGGAGAGACATGAAGTTGGCAAGAGAGCTGTTTGTTTTTTTTCTTTGTTTTTTTATTCCTTAAAGTCTTTTAATACTAATACTTTTTCTTTTTTTTTCTTTTTTTTCTATTTCCCTCCTCCTTTCTTCATTCTTTCGGTTAAAGGGATTTTTATTTTGAATCTGAGTCATGATCTTACTGGGCATGGGGGTTGAGTTCAGGAAGAGGTTGATAAGAATGACATCATACCAAACTCGAATAATGATGGTCAGTAGTTAGGACACAATAGATCCTTATTTTTCTTGGATCAGAAGAGCTTTTTAGAGTGAGACTTTTGGCCCCTCCTAAGCCAAAATGATAGCTCCGCCACTGGAGGGAGGGAGGCAGCAATAACTTAAAACTTGTAACCTTCATGATATATATTTTTTATAGTACAACGATATATTTTACCTTAAAGGGAGGGGAGAGTTCGGCTAAGCCACACAATGAGCAACCTAATTTGGTATCGAATTTGCCCTCCACGAGATTCGAAAATAAGACCTTTCACGTACAAGTGAAGAAAAATATCACTAAAATAGTACAAGGATCCACTCTCTTACAACCTTCATGATATATTACTTTGCGTTGATGGAATTCTGGTGTATGATAACAGACCACCGGATCTTCTACGGCACACACTAAACACTAATGGCCCACCACTCCTAATTTGAGGCCCACCCTTACCCTAAGTTTTTGAGCCCACCCCCTCCCAAACCCTCCCCCACTCCAACGCACAGAAAAATCCTGTCTCCTTTGGCCATATTACATGTATTGTGGAGTTACTCATACCATTTTATATATTATTATGTAAATTGCTAATATAGTCTCTGAATTATAACCTAAGTAAAAATTAGGTCTCTAAATTAATTTTTTTTTTGAAAAATTAGTTCTTGAATTATAAAAATATGCCAATTACATCCCTAATATTAGATTCAAAGCTATTATATTCAATTTTTTGTCAATTTAAGTAACGTTACTTCTATGTGATACACATTGGAGGGTAGATTGGTAATTTTTCATAAAAAATAGTGTATGGAGTTAACTTTTGAGAGTAAATTAGACGTTAGATCTGCAACCTATATGAAATGTTAAGGGCTTATAGGCGAGAAAATAACGATATTACACTCTAAAGTGTGTCAAATGACTTAAGTTGACGAAAAATTGGATAAATTAGTAGGGATGAAATTAGCAATTTTAAATGAATTTAGGGGCTTATTTTACCAAAAAAATAATAATTCAAAGACCTAATTTTCACTGAGATGATAGTTTAGAGACTAAATTGGCACTTCATCCTATATTTTGTGTACATATAAATTTTTTAAAAAGAAGAAAAAATATAATACGGAATGAGAGAAATGAGAGAAAGCAAGAGAGAGAGAATGTGAGTTTTTTCATTTTTGTTTTTTTATATTAGATATGCTATGATGACATGTGGGTGAAGTTCAGAAAAAAAAAAACAAATTTTAGTTTGTGTAAAATCACATTACTGCCCATGGTTTTATTTGTAATAGAAACCCAAATTGTCTTTTTTTTTTTTTAAGCACATCGATATTTTTACACTAAGGAAAGGAGGAGTTCGGTTAAGCCACACAATGGGCAGCCTAACTTGGTATCAAATTCGCCATCCACGAGTTTCAAACCTAAGACTTCTCACTTCCAAGTGAAGAAGAATACTACTAGACCGTAGTAGTGAGTGGCAAATTATCTTTTTACCTATGCTTGGTTGACAAAGAAAATTTTATTAATAGGTAATTTAGATTTTATTACTAATTTAGTTATATTGTTAATATATATATATACACACACACATGTAATATGATTACTTGTTAGAAATCTATGTCATTAACTCATCCCACTAAAGCACCTCACACAAAACTAAGACTTTGGATGGCCCAAATCTCTTTATCTCTCTCTTGAACAATCCAGATTCTCTAGTTCATCATCTCTAGACACAAAGATCCAGAGATGATCTGAATTGAGAAAAGAAGGATGGCGGAATGGACAAGAAAGAAATGAATATGAAGTGGTACACAAAATTGAAACCAAAAGCAACAAACTGAAAACTACTTAAATTAATTTCACATGCAAGTTTTTGTCTCATGCATCATCCTTCGTTTCTCCCTCCCTTCACCCTTCGCTTGTTCATATTTTTCCTCATATTCCTTTCCTCTATCTTTATCACGGATAATAAAAAACATAACGCTAAAAACAAAATGGTTATCAAAATTGCTAAATTTGTTTTCTAGCTTCTGCAAAATGTACACGCTAGGTGCAGACTGGGGATGCAAATTAGGCTCACCAACACAACAATTGCCGTGTGGAACTTAAAAGTAAGTCAAAGGGGTTTTATGACTTGTGAATCTAAGAGTAACAAGTACGTAGCCTACAAAATTCCTAGCTTCTTTGGGCCCCCCTTAGGCAGTAGGCACTCATATTTCGGTTCCTTAATCACAGCTTTGCCGGCCTTGGGCGTGTAGTTTTGACATGTCAGCCAAAAATACAGATCAGAGCTCTTCGGGCCTTCGGCATAACATACACTTCCAGCTCTTAAGTTCTGCTAATATTCATGCCCGTTCAAATAGCCATTCTAACACTTCCAGGAGTTTTCTAGTCAACAAGAAGATCAGTTATAAAAAAACAGAGGATCGAACTCTCATCCAGTTTGGCACTAAAGAGTTGTTTGCGAAAAAGGCTGCACAGCTGCTGCAGACAGAAGCGTTCACACAATTCACAGTAATAAGCAATAGAACCAAAATATTAACTGCGAGTTTGCTATTTCAAGAAGAGATATGCAGAAAGGTGCAACGAGGGGTGACACAATGACCTCACTCCTTTGTTGGTCCGAACACAAACCACTCCATCGGTATTATGCCGTTGGAGTGCAGAAACTGTCATTTTCTAACCACTGATGTCCTGATTCCTGAAACCCCTAAATAATTAGTGTCAAATTTCACATGATTACCATATATACTCACAAAGATCATAATATACACAAAAACCGACCACTATTGTTTCTTGATATGCACTGACCTTACTGTATCATGGCAGCGAATGCCTCAAAATGTGGGGGTTTCAATGGCCAATTACTAAAGGGAGGTCTTGTTTTTAGAAGTTTTGAGGTTAAATTGTATTCCTGTGCCCTTTCCTGCATAAAGTAACAGGGTAAAATTAGCTGATGGAAAAAGAAATGATATCCAGTAAATGAACCACTTCTTTTTCTCTCTATTGTTTGGCTGTTGCACAATATATAAGCATCGGTTGTTATATAACTAATTCATGAATTTTGTACTAAAAGATGTTGAGCAGAAGACTACTTCTACAGATATCTAAAACTATGTAGATCATTCCATTTTACACAACAAGCAACAACTAATCTTTCAGTTACACGCGAACAATGGTCTCAGTACGTAGTTTGAATTTCTAAGTAACCAAAGCACAAAGACCTCTTAAACAACTTCTGCAACTTAGCAGGTTTTGATAGTTTAATGTCATGAATTTATTGATCACTTGTAAAGAATATTCCTAAAACTACATAATCACCTAGATCAACAAAATATTATATAAAGAAGTCTGCAAATCAGTATCTGGAGTATTGACCATACCTTGATTTCTTGATAAGACATCTCATTCACTGGGATTTTGATAGGGCATTCATGTCTTAGAGACAAGAAAATTTCCAACAGCCGCTTTCTGTCAAACAATAAGAATGATATGAAAATGGTAATAAATGCCTTCTCTATATATAGGTTGCATCACACTTATCACCCTACTTGCATAATAATGACTCAGTTGATGGATAATGTGCCCCTTTCGCAGCAGTTCCTTGCTTTCTTCCGGTGGTTCCAAGAATGACTTCATGCAGACCAGATTTATTCCAACATATCGAATACCTGAGAATCAGAACATTAAAGAATCATGTACCAAAAACGTAAAAGCATTAAGAAACCAAATAATTACATGATAACTTTGTTGGAACATGTCCGATTAAATTACCCGCATGTTAAAGTGGTCAAAGCTGTCTCAGAATGCTGAAATTCCTTTTGTGGTGTTGGAGCTGCCCATATTAATGGCTGCCAGTAGCATTAGTGTACACGTTTATGATAACCTTCTCACTTTCAAAATCACAGAGTACAAATTTCATTGACCTGGTTCACTTGGAAAGGACTCATCAGCTCATTTGATAACGGTTGAACGCGATCATGCAACGCTTGTTTCAATTGATCAACCACAGAAACCATTTTATAGTTTCGGGATTGCCCAACAGTGACCGAAGAAAGGTATACAGGTTGCAGAAAGAATGAAAGCAAAGATCCTGGAAAAGAATTTGAATGTGCTCATCAACTAATTATAACTAGAAGTGCCCAAACCATTTAAGTACTTCCAGAAGAAGTCAAGCTGTGAATATCCAGGATAGACTGAATGAAACCGTATCTGGAGTACACGACAGATCAAACGACAAACCTTGAACTCCAACAACATTCCAGCGGGCTATCTTGTCAGAGCAACTAACTGATAATGTTGTATCACCGCGACCAGGCTTTCTTTGTACCAAGCCAATTAGTTGTGAAGCATCACCTGAAAATGGAAGCAACATACAGATCCTACATCACTCAAGTTTCGTATCAAGTGCAATGATTCTTTTCTCAAAAGGAAACCAACATAAACCACTACAGAAATACTCTTTACTAAACCCACCGCATTGGGGTAAAAAATGGAAACAAAGTAGAGAATGGTTCAAAATTCCACTACCATTAGTCTTTGGTGGAGCCTCTCCTGCGATGACATTATTAAGCTTGTCCAAAGATGAACCCCGTTCTCTCGGTGCAGTATGTTTTGGAGGAGACAATAGTGAACTCGGAGAAGCAACCCCACCTGCAAGAACCATAAACAGTATAACTACAATTGAGGTTTCTCCTGATATAAGTTAACATCTAATTGGACCAAAAACAATATGAACAGAAAATTACATGGCAGTTGCGATATGTACAAGTGCAAATTCCAATCCTTCTTCATTGTGTATTTTCTTTCGCCATCACCACCCGGGTCCAATTCAAAAATCAAGTTTTTGGCATCACAGTTTTGAATCTGCGTGCTTTCATCGTCATCACTCTTCTTACTACAAATTTGAGAAAGACATTGAATCTGTGCATAGAAGAACCTACCACCACGAAACCAGCGTACCCGAATAAGCACCATATATTACAAATATGAGGTACATATATAGTTAACAAAATATTGTTAAGAACAAGGGTAAATGCAAATTCCCCCCAGAAAAATGGTAACTTTTCAGCTAAGCATCCAAACTAAAACATATTAGCACAATGTCCCACTGTATTATTATCATCTTACAAAATAATTTGGATGCATTGCTTGTAACATGAAGCAATTTCTATAAATTAGCAACTAGAAACTAATTAAATATACAAATTATATCAAATTAAGGAAAAACAAATTTTGAGGAAAAAAGAAAATAAGAACCTGAGTAAAGATCTTCGAGCTATAATCTCGGCGTGGGAATCGTTGACGACGTCGCCGTGGGGACTCCTCAGTGACCGCCCTATGCATTTGGTCCCAGTTCCCAATGCGACGACTTCAAGCTCTGAGCAAATGGAAACCGTTACTTAAAGCACTGTTTGGTTTCCGGGAAAATGCAGGAAAATTGAATTCGCGAAGAGAAAAGAAATGGAGGGGGTTAGGGGAGGACCTTGAGAAGGGGAGGAGAGGAGGAAAGCGGCCAAGACGGTGACTTCGCGGCCCTGAGGCTTGCCTTTCTTGGGGAGGGAGTTGTAGAGTGCGAACACTTTGTCTGAGACCTTAGTGCCCCATGCTACTTCTGAGGAAGAAGGAGAAGGAGACGACGGCGTTTCGGAGCAGGGGGTCGACGCCATGGTTTGGAAAGTGGCGGGTAGTGGGGTCAGGGACTCAGTGAGAGAGAACAGAAGCTCCGGTCTCGGAGTTCGGGTCGCCCGGACCCCTACGTAACTGTAGTTGGGCCGGTTAGGTTCAAGTAATTGGGCCTAGTCTCTTTTTTTTATATTTTCTATAAAAGCTTAAAAGTTATATCTTTGCATTTTGCACTCAAACATTAATCCTATTTTTTTTAAGAATAACTAGCATATGGGTACACACAAAGTGTGTGAGAAAATTTTTTATTTTTGTTTTTAGAAATAGAAGGAGAGAGAAAGAGAATGTGGGAGTGGGAATTTTTTTTTTTTTTTTTTTTTTTTAATTAGAGATATGTTATGATTACATGTAGGTGATGCTTTGAAGAAAAGAAAAAAATAATTTGGTTGTGTAAAATTATATTTCTACCCCATATTTCTTATTCATATTATGTTTTAATTAGAGGGTTAAACTGGTAATTTCATAGGGTTTTGGTTGACAATTAGTGTTTTATTAATTAGTAGAGATATTTCAGAATCCTAGGAACTAACAAACAGGATTCTAATTAGTGGCTGACCTTTATTTAGTCAAGTTGGTTCGAATAGTATGTTCCTTCTTTTGTACCTTCATTCGAATTCCTCTTATAATTTATATGAATTTAATATAATTATTTTATATTTATAGTAGTAGGGAAGGTAAATTTCTTACCCTAATAGGATTACAATTCTAATATAATAATATAGGATAATGCTATGAAGACTAAATTTGGAAACAAAGTTTTGAAAACTAAAGGACACAGAAATTGATGATTAGTTTATTACTTAAACGTTGATAAACGTGCTTATTCCTATTGATGACACATCATTTAGTTTCCAAATTTAGTCTCCCTAGCATTACTCAATAATATATAATCCAAGAGATATAGTAAAATCTCACAAGGATGTCCCAATATATGTTGTTTATACCATATTTAGGGCCTCGTATTTAGACCTAGTATAAATACTCGGGGGACTTAAATGTAATAATATAATAAAGGAAGGGGCAAATATGTAATTAGGGGAGGAGCCCTTATTCTATAAAAGGGCCTCCTCACCCTCACAAACCCTAAGTCTCTCCTATTTAGAGCAAAGCTCTCACACTCTCTCCCTCACAAATACTCTCAGAGAAATACAATCAGTGTGGACGTAACCCAAACATTGGGGTGGACCAAGATACATCTTGTGTTATTTATCTTCTTGCAGATTCACGGTCGGATTTACGTTGTTCCAAGACCTCCGGTTTTGTGCATCAACATATGTTAGAATTTACACGATCACATTCCTATCTAATAAGACTGCAACACTCCCCCTCGAGTGTGTAAATACTCAAACATAATCTCGCATCAGGTCTTCAACGAATGAAGTACATCAATTGATGAAGTTGTCAGCACAACGGGCGAATGCGAGTCTCAAATTAACGAAAGTATGCACTGGTCGTAAAACTCCCAAAATCTTGCTATAGTAAAACCTAAAGTATGCGAAAAGCTTATAGATTAAGGAGAAACTTGAGAAGTGTGTATAAAGTCAAAAACAAATGTCATATGGAATGAAAGTAGTCAACCTCATAATGGTATGACCAATCCAAGACGTGTGCCTCTTCAAAACCTTGTTAGGTAGCAAAAACTCAGTGGAAAAATACTTTTGATTGTGGAGAAAAATAGTACATTAAGATCAAATGAGTATGCTTCTAGACACTCCTCCTGAGTTTGATAAAACTTCCAAATAAAAGAAATACATTAATATCACAGCAACATTGTTATTTACCCCTATCAATACAGCCTCAGGAAGGTATACCAAACCTAACTTGAAGGCATCGTCCCTATTCTTGCTCATTCGGTCCGCACGCATACTAAGCAAAGCTCAGTCCGTATTACAAACACTAACGTTTGGTGTAGGCCCACTTTGAATATTTATTTACCAAATAATTAAAAATTACTGCATCAGTTGGCACCTCAATTTTGTTGTAATACGGTGGTGCCTCTAGTACTGTTGATTCAAAAATTAGCTACACTTACTATGTTTTTTTTTGTACAAATGTGTTAAGAGCAAGTCCACCCCTGAAGACTTTGTGCCAGCACCCAGCGCATTTATCCACTTAAATGAACAATAATAAACCCCAGTAAACAGTAATAGACCAAAGCATCTCCACCCCTAAAAATACGCTGGCACCCAGCCCTTCTAATATTATATTATTTTATTCATAACAATTAATATTTTATCATTTAATTTATTTTTTCTTCTTTCTTCCTTTCACTCTCCGGTCCTTTCTTTCTCTCTCTCTCTCTATTTATTTTTTCTTCTTTCTTCCTTTCACTCTCCGGTCCCCATTTCTGTGCTGGATATGCAGGCGGAACAATCCAAGGATGACAACATGGCGTCGCCGTCACAGTCTTCGGAAAAAATTTCAGGCGAGCAGGAGAAGCAGAGAGAGTGATGATCAGGGGTTTCGGCAACAGATTTTCAATTAGAGCAGAGAGGGTGGCGGACGTGGCGGGCGACAAGGAAGTTGGCCTGGTGGATGCGGGCGTCGCAGCGGGAGCAGAGGAAGGCGGAGTCGGAAAGGCAGTAGAAAGAGGCTTCCTGGTCGCAGAGTTCGCAAGCCCTGAAAAGTTTCTTCATTTCTTGATTTCCGGCGGAGAGCAGAAGAGGAATGGAAGTTCGGAGACGATTTGGGAATTCGGGGAGGTGGTGCGGTGAGAGGATATGTGGGTGTGGCCATGACGTCAACATGGCGTCAAATGAGTCGTCTCCTTCCTCTGTCGATTTTAGGCCGGCCTGTGGACTGGCTTGAGCTGGGTGCCAGTCTATTCCACGGGCTGGAGTGAATTGGCTGAGTCCCAGCTTGTTTTTTCCACTGGGTGCCGGGCTATTCCACCTCCGGTGGAACTGCTCTAAGAGTAGTATTTGTTTATAAAAAAAAACATAACAAAACAAAACAAAAATTCTTGCACATTAAATTTGGTATGGTTTTTCTTGATTGAGTCTCAGCCTGTTATTTTATCAAATCATTCTACCTATTGTTTATTAAATTGAGGGTATGTTTGTCATTTTGATTCTTATTTAACATAATTTTGCATAGAATGATCAAAATGATTGATGGTGGACAAACTCATGGACCAATTCTATTTATTTCAAATCTCAGGGACCAAAATAAAGGTGTTATGCAAATCTCAATGATCATTTTGATTAAAAAACCCCAACTAAATTATAGGACTTTTGCGAATATCCAATTATCAGTCATTCTTGATTCAGTAAAAGAAAATTTCTTATTATTATTATTTTTTATCCGTGGGGAAGTGTCTAGAAGTCAACTTGTTGCGTGAAGATCAAATGTTTTTAGGTCCCAAAAGTACTTGAAATTCTTCTTGCAAGAAGCACCAGTTATGTACTTCTTGAAGGAATAACTTCAAGTGTTTTTTCAGGATGCACTTACATTTTTACTAAGATTTGGTTCAAAAATATTTTCACCAAAAGTATTTTTTTGTCATTTTAAAAGCAATTCCAAACACATAATTGTTGGAAAGTGGAAGAAGGCTGGATTAGGAGATTGGTTGGTAAATGCTAGTAAAGACTGATTAATCATTTTAATTAAACAAAAATAAAAAGGTGAATTATTGATGTGTAAAGCCTTCATTATCGTAGCTTGAAATAAAGGCAATGTTATTAAAGTTCTCCATCATACTATTGTTGATTTTGCCATTAATATAATATAAAAATTGAGAATAAGACACTAGTGGAGATATTAGCAAAGATACCACACAAACAAAAGCAATCAAAAGTTCTTAATATAGAACAAGGATCCTCTTCGTGAGGATCTTAGGAATCCTTACATTATGTATGTTCATTGTATATTATGAGGTTAGTTTTGATCAGGTACTGTTTGTGTTTAATTTTAAATAAAAAAATTTAAAATAATTTTTGACCGCACGATTTACAGTGAACAGACACATTGTGAGAGGATCCGGAGAGGATCCTCACTCCTTAATATATTCGACGAACTCTAGACCTGTATTCCACATGGCACGTCCTAGGTTCAATTTCAAGCGCTAGTGAATCGCACAATGGTGACCAATGGGAAACTGAAATGCCTCAATGAATCTTCCCAGCCCTAAAAGAGCAAGTGTCATGGCTAAGTCACCAGTTGGTTTATTTTATTTTTTTAAATCTTAATATATTCTGGAAAATTTTGTTTAGCTCACAAAATTTATCAAACTAAATAAATAAAATGAAAATAAAGGCAAATTGGCTGTTTAGTTGTGTTGCCAGACTGCCGGTTGAACAGCGGAACACTCCACACAACTGCATTACTGCTTACGGCATGAAAGCGAAAGGCTAGACCAACCAAATTAGCGGGCCTAACCCCCACATGGTGTCCACCCAGCCACGCCAAAACATTAACATTCTACATCTGAGAAATTGCACAATTGCTTGTTTTTCTACGACCCCCTCCCTCCAGAGCGCGTGGAAATGACGAATGTACTAATTTTTCTTTTTCTTTTATACAAAAAGTGTAGCTGCAGATGGATTATCTTGACGAATAAGATCGTTCAAACGTTTTTTTTTTTTGGAAAAAGGGACCAATTGGTGGTTTTATCACAGTAGTCTATCTTTTCGGAGGTTGAAAAGACTCACAGAAGCATTTCAGACTCCTTTAGCAATTATCGTGTGATTCATCAGTACCAAGAATTGAATTCAAGATGTATCGTGTGGAATACGAGTCTAGAATTCATTCCCAATCACTGAATGATCATGTAGTAATTTATGTATTTGATTACTCTCTTTATGTCGGATGCCATTTGTGAGCCTCCGCACAAAAGAGGTTCTCCTAAAGCCAATATTGTTGTACCCAAAAAAATTGATTACTGGTCTGAACTTTATTCCACATAGGGTGTGTTTACGCACCCGTAATCGGAATGAAACTTAGGAATCCGATTCCGATTACGGATAATTTTTGTGTTTACTACGATTTTGAGGAATCAACAACATGTGGGACCCTGGAATTCAATTCCTAAAATTGGAGGAATTGGACTCCCTCCATGAGTGAGGTATTTGGATTCCTGGATGGTGAGGGAATCAGGATTGCACTCTACTTTCCTATTACGCCCTCTTATTCACAGATGCTTCAGCTTGGTGTTGGAGTTGGAGGAAGACAACTGGGAAGATGAATTTGGCTAGTCAGCTTGGCGTTGGAGGAAGACAACAAGATGGCGATCGGAGTGCTCGGAGCGTTGCCTCCGCTGATGCACACACTCGTGAGGGCGGAGAGTGAGCGGACGCCCAACGACTCGTTAAGCAACACAACAAGGTGCCAACTCTGTTGGCTAGGTTCTTAAAATGTTAATTTTTTTTCTGCATGGAAGATGAATTTGGCTAGGTTAAAAGCAAGAAGCCTTGCTAAGGAGGTGGATGAGGACAATTGTGGATAAAGACAACTGTGGGTTTTAAATGCCCTTCGGAAACTGTTCTTCTTGATCCTAGATGGGGTTGTTTATTTAGTATCCTTCAGGTCCCTGCGATTGATGTATTGTATATAGGAATGCAATTTGGAACTTCGATAAGGAATTGAATGCAATGGGAGTAGTTGTTGATCCTCCTGGAACGATTAAGATGTTTGCTGATTAGTTTAATTCCCTACTATCTTCTTCTAGCTTGGCTGTCGCTAATGTGATGTTGTTAGGTTGCATTAGAGAACTGAGGCAAACTATGTTGTTACAGTGCTCTGAACTGGAATGGTTGTCGTGTGAGAAGTGGTTGAAAACACGACCTGGTTACAAAACTCCTGCTGAAACAAAAAAGGGCATTTTAGTAATCATATTAATTCTTATTCCGATTCAGCCGAATTAGTAAACAACTTCTACGAACTCAAGTTCATTTCTATTCTGATTCTTGAACATTTAAGTAAACAGCTTCAACATGAATTCGATTCTGATTCTTCTTCATTTTAATTCCTCCTTAATTCAATTCATCCACAATCTAATTCCTCCAATTTTGATTACGGCTACGTAAACGAGCCAATAGTGTAGTTTTCAAAAAGGTGTGGAGAGATAAATCAGTTGGTTAACAATTCAATCTTATTTGATGTACATTTAAAATAGTATTATCTAGCATGAATCTTTGATTATAGTAAATCTAACATGGGTTAGTGATCTTATTCAACAAGTCTCGTAGTTTGAGGAACCTCTTAATGTAATCAATGATCTACTTGTCGATGATAGTAATCTTATAAAATGTTAGGTGCATAACGTTTTTTTTTTCCCTTAAATCGGATTGAAATTCCCAGCAAAGTTTTTATCAAGCCCACTCTTGTCCACCCTATCCTCTGACATGTACGCACGTGTATTCGATTCTATGATTTAATGAATATCGTACTTTTTTTTAAAAAAAAAACATAGGTCAGCTAATACAATACTGATAAGTATTTGGTCTAGTGTCTTTTTTTTCTTCCTAATGTAAGTTGGATTTTCTCGTATTGCCTATAAAAGGAGTGCTCGCACCAAATTCTAAGCCATCTCTTATAGTGGTTTGAACTTTGAATGCTTTTGGGTTCATGTGTTGGTCTCCTTAAAGATACACAACTTATTAACAAGGAGATGTATGATCCAAGACAATTACACATTGTTAAGTCGATGGTTATTGGTTACACTTAAGATCAAGGTACGCTAGGTGCCACTTCGTACTATAGTCTAGTAGTATTCATCTTCATTTGTAAGTAAGAGGTTTTAGGTTCGATTCTCGCCAAATACGAATTTGAACCACATTATTTGCTAACTTATTGTGAGGCTAAACTCACCCCCTCTCTCTAGTGTAAATAATATCGTTTGTTCAAATAAATAAATAAACAAACAAACGCTAGGCGCTAGTTGAGCGGCGGACTGGAGCCTAGAGCCTAGGCTGTTAGGCAGGGCTAGACTTATGGTTTAGGTGAAAGTTATCGATTTTTTTTAAGTGAGATTTTTGACCTAGGCAAGTTTAGGTGGGCGCCTAGGCAGGCTGGGCGAACACTTTAGCAGGCCTAAGCACACTTTCTTAATTTTCAAACGTTTAGAGACTAATCGGAATGGTGACTAGTCGCCTAACACCTAGGCGGCACTAAACGGAGATTGTTAGAATAGTGCTCTAGATGCATCACTCTAGTTAGGGTCGGAAAATCCTTTCAAAACTAATAAAGGGTGAGTTTTGATGAACCGTTGTAGTTACTAATCAGGCTCAATACATAGCTAAACGAATTTTAGGAAATTTGGACGAGTACGAAATTATGGAAATTGAGTCGGATTAGAAAGTCCCACCATTCCATCAAATCAATTAAAGGGAATCAAACCCATGAATATAATAGGTTCAAATAATCGGAAAAGGGAAGAGAAAAGTAAAGAGAAAAAGGAAAAAGGAAAAAGAAACAGAATAATGGTGATTCCCGCGCTATCTACGCGCGTGGGGATGACCCACCACACCATTCCTACCACTGAAAAGCCGCACTTTGGTCATAAAAATCTTTCAAGCGGACAACCGGACCCGAAACGGTGTCGCTTCCGTTCCCACTACTTTTGCCGACATAATCATATCTCAACCGCACCTACGTGGCATCTCCGTATCAGTTCATGTACATGTCGTCATGAACCATTGCATTTACACCAAACGCACAATCACCGTCGGATCCAAGTGTCTATAAAACCAACGGCTGATAACGCTCACGTCAGCTGAGCTCTCTCGCTCGTATATATACCGAAGGACGTGATGGGATTGCGATTGTGAGCTCTTGAGTTGTTATCCGTGAAAGATTTTTATTGAAGAAATAATGGGAGCAACGATGGAAGAGCAGCTGACGAAGGCGGAGGCCGAGCCGTCTCTGCCGGTGGAGCCGCCCCCGGCTTCGGCCCCTGTCGACGTTGCCGTTGAGAAGAAGGCGGATGTGGTTCCGCCGAGTGATGTGGATGTCAAGGGTGGCGATGATACCAAAGCTCTCACCGTAGTTGACAGTAAGTGAAGTCTCTGTGTTTCTCTCTATTTGTCTTAGTGGACAGTAAAAAGTTAAAAACCTGTAGTGCGTTTGTGGTGAAATGTTTTTTTTTTACTTTTTTAACAGAGGTTCCAGAAACTCTGGAGAAAAAGGCTTCAGGAGGATCAATTGACAGAGGTGAGTTGCTGATTTTAATTTGGTTTTGTGAAATTATATTCCTTTTGGTTGTTTGTGGTGGTGTTGAAGTACTATTTATTAATAGTATTACCCCAAACTATCAATCATGTCGTCCACTTATATTATAACACTTGAATTAGTAACCTCAACCGTCACAGCTGAAAAAGTAGCATGTCAATTTTTTTTCGAATTTCAGATATAGCACTTGCAAAACTGGAGAAAGAAAAGAGTATGTCTTTTATCAGGGCATGGGAAGAAAGTGAAAAGGCTAAGGCAGAGAACAAGTAAGCCTTAATTTCTCACTCAACCTAATTGCCTTTCAATTATTGTACCAAAAATATATGTGCCATGATTTTGGATTCCTAGAAGTCAAGTGGGGTGATTAGATTTACAATATGGTTTGAATTGTAGTAATTTAATTTGAGAAAAAAAAAATCTATGGTTAACAGGAATTAAATTTAAATTATTGGTGTTAGGGTAGGGTACGGTGTTTGTCCTTTGCACCAGAGTGCGAAACTTGGAATGCCTATGCCTCTAAATTTGAGTAGTTTAGAATAGAGTATCGCCTTGTAAAAAAAAAAATGAATTGAAGTTGATATTTTACATATTTCAAGACATTGAGACTATTTCTTTGAAAGAAGAGCTGCATTTTGTGATAAGCTTGATGGTGTTGTTGTTTTGTGGGTGATACTCTTCTTCCAATGACTTATAAAACTGTGAAACACAGGGCCCAAAAGAAACTTTCTGATGTTACTGCATGGGAAAGCAGCAGGAAAGCAGCTGTGGAAGCCAAACTCAGAAGCATTGAGGTAAAACTTCTTTTGTTTTTTTGCTTTGTTCTAGATACACCCATGGAATGTTGGATGTTACGGTCCATCCAACGCCCTAGAATTAATTTAATTTCTTGATTAGAATGCTGGAACATGGGCTGGTTGACTGTTGTAATTAACGGGAAATGATTTCCACGCACCTCTTTTCACCTTCTGCACACCGTGTTATTTTTGCCCCTTTATTCTCTTTGATTTATATAATCCAAAGGCCATAAATTAGAGTGGGTGCATGGTGTGCAAGGGGAGAAAATCGGGTGTGTGTAAATAATTCGCTGAAGATAAACTTTCTTAACCTGTAAAATGTAATGCAATTAGAAATAAGTTCTGTTTCACTACCTAGTTAGTAAGCAAGAGGCACATTCTCTTTATCCATAAACAAAGTTTTCTAGTTGATCTTCTGTTTTGATTTCATGGAGAAGTGCCAGCAATTATGGAACTATCCATACTTTGAACTTAAAATTAAACTGTATGAAGCTAACCGATTTAAGGAGCATTGTTCCTAGTTTGTGTTCAACACTAACGGCTCCTATGGCTAACAGGAACAATTGGAGAAGAAAAAGGCACAATATGCAGAGAAAATGCAAAACAAAGTTGCCTTACTTCACAAACAAGCAGATGAAAAGAGGGCAATGGTTCTAGCCCAGAAAGGCGAAGAACTTCTTAAGGCTGATGAGACCGCGGCTAAGTACCGTGCAACTGGAAGCATTCCAAAGAAGTTCCTCGGTTGTTTTTGAAGTAGTGCTTTCAATCCTGGTCTGAAAACAATCTGTGTATTCGTATGTATATCTTTCTTGTTTGCTCTTTTTGTATTTTGGGGTTCGGGTCAGTTTGTTCATTGTGTTCTTTAATTTGTGTGAAAACTGACAACAGAATCAGCAACTGTTCATTGTCATCCATGTGTGTATAGGAAGTCTATTTGACTTGTGAATTCCAAGTTTGTTATTTGTTTCTTCATATGGTTCAGATATCTTTTGGAGGATTGAAGTTTTTTTAGTAATGCGATAATTCTACACTAGTCATCTTTCATTCCTACCTTGTATTTTTGTTCATGATTTATAAGATCTTTGATTTCGCTCTTGGCAATGCTGATGGTTTACAATTTCGTGCGTGGTGTTGAAAAATTTACATTGATTCCTAAAAATGGTCTAGAAACTCTTCTTTTCTACCACTGCATTCTGCAGCTTTCATTAGCTAAGATGCTAGCAGTAGCAGATCAACACTCCCTACTTTCGGCAAGCATCATGCAAAACAAAAACTGATAGACAAGAAGCAATAAAAGCATCATAAGAAGTTAGAGCTCGGTCTAAGGAGAAAAACTTGCTTGCACCGTCTCTTGCAACAAGTATCTCACATTTCTTGTATCATGTGAGTGGTATGTGAGCTTATAAGTGAGAGAATCAATTGCAAGAAATGGAACTGTCTCTCACATATACTATATCATGCAAGTGACGCGCGAGCTTATGCGCGGCACGGAACTGTCTCTCACATATACTATATCATGCAAGTGACGCGCGGCACGAGACCCTGGTGTAGGTACGTTCTTTCTCGAGCCCGAAGGTGTGCTCTTAGAGCATCATATGTGGGCCTTGCCTTCCAAGAAAGCTCAGTGCATTGAGCGACCATGGAATGATGTTGCAGATTACAGAATCAAATCCTATGACATACCATGGCATAACATTTTCATCCAAGGAGAAGAATAACCGAAAACATGTAACTTAGTACATATTAGCATCTAAATATATATGTCATTAGAGACAAACTAAACAAGATTTAACTAGTAAATCGATGTCTGAAACGATCGTGGAATCTTTATCTACTATATATACGGAATCCTGAACAAACTAGGATTGTTGTTGAAACCCTACTAAGTGGTAACAGCGCTGCCTCTTTAAGTGTAAGCCAAAAATTAAGCGCAGAACCCTTCATCTTAGCTCTCTAACTAAATCGACGGCTTATAGAAAACCACCACCAAAAATTCGTGCAGTAGATTCGAATACAAAAGAAGCTCGGACGCCTGCTTCAGAGGGGGCAAATGAAAGAATTGGGTGTCAGCTCCGCAGGAGTTGTTACATAGTCATTCGCATTGTTTTCTAAGAAGCTCATGTCATCATTAGTTGGGTAATCCAGCAGCAGCTGTAATGCAGTATCTGATGAGTCCTCCAAATCATTTGAACACGAGGAGACAGACCCAGCCATCACGTTTTCAGTGTTGGACTGGCAGATCTTGAATTCTACCTCTTCGGTGTTGGACTGGAAGGGTTTGTATCCCACCTCTTCAGTGTTGAACTGGAAGGGTTTATATTCCACATCTTCAGTGTTGATCAAGAAAGGTCTGTATATCAAATCTTCGTTTTGATTGCCTGCCATGGTTGATGACCCAGTTAAGTTGCCAACTTCTGTTGTCACGGCTGACAGCGATCCACATTTGGTCGATGAAGATGCCTGAGAAATGGGGCTTTGGCATGCAAATTTATCCGAGGTACTGAGATTTCTGAACGATTTTCCAACCTCGGAGTTCCACAAGCGCAGAAAATGGTCAGACTCAGATTTCTCTGGAACACGACTGAAGAGTGATGAATCCCTGGAAAGCCGAGCCTCAGCTTCAAGCCTAGCACTCTCCCATTGTGCCATGTGACGGGTGGCCGCGGAAGCAGATGCATTGTTACTTAAGCAGTTAGAGGAAAGAGGCTCGTGTGTTTGTGGATCGATCCCCATGGAGACAAGGCCCTTCCTCAGGTGCGTGTTCCATAAGTTCTTGATCTCATTGTCAGTTCTTCCAGGCAACTGAGAAGCTATGGTAGCCCACCTGAAAAATGTTTTCGACGCAATAAAAAGAGAGTTGGAAACAGGTTAAAAGTGTCTACAACAGATAAATTGCACATAGTTTTGTTTACGAGAGGCTACGTTACAAATTTTCCCGCGTTTTTCATCAAATAAGATTATAAAACCAGTGCATCAATTTATCAAATCCGGGCCAATCATCGGTAAATGATAAATCTACCGTATTCATCTGTTAACACAACAGCAGGGTTGGTCCAATATACGGTGTCTCACGGTAAGAAGCACCAATTTTCTGTGAGGTAAATCAGTTTCAACCCACAACACGGTGTCTCACGGTTAAGAAGCTCCAATATACTACCTGTTTCCGAGCATGCCATGAAGCTGTATGATGAGTTTCTCTTCGTCCTTGCTGAAGGGGCCTCGTTTAATGTCCGGCTTGAGATAATTTGTCCACCTTAGCCGGCAGCTCTTCCCACAGCGTTGAAGACCTATTGGGAAAAGAAGACCATGATGGATTGGGTAACATGAATTTTCCCACCTCCTAGGATGTTTTAAACCATAATATCCAAGAAAAATTAGCACCCTAATACACCTATTTTCTGCAAAACCATTAAAATGTTAACAATGGCATGATCCAAAACCACTAATAGACATTTCTCTTACTTCTTAGAAGGATTGTCTGGGAAATCAAAAAAGGGAAGAAAATGTTCAGATTCTAAGACATAAGCAAGTTTATATTTGAGTGAAAGACAATACAAACAGGTTGAAGAGGAAAATAAAGTTAGAAAGTACAATAAAAATCACAAGTAAAAGTGGAGAAGAAGATGGATAGTAATAAAAAAAAAATATTTGTTTGCAAATGTACGGATGCTACTAATTAACTCAAGAGGGTGAAAAGGGTTGGTTGGGACCAGAATCTTAAAACCCGTCACTCACATTCCCTTTAAGTTGAACAAAAAAACTATCTGGCTCAGTAGAGATTGGAAGAAAAGCTTGACACCATTTGTATCACACAGAAACAAAAGCACTTTTCTTTGTCTTGCGAAAAACAACAAAATCAAAGAAAACCAACTTTTGGCTTTTGGGTTTCAATAAAAAAAGCCAGAAACTTTGTGCTCAAAAGGCAATATGTGCACCAATATCCAAGACAGAAGAAAAGGAAGAAAAAGCCAAATGAACCTGCAAGCTTGGGGAGAGAACGCCAGCTTCCATGTCCATGGTTCTTGCTGATGTAGTTCAGAAGAAGCTCATCTTCCTCCGGCGACCATGGCCCCTTCTTCAGGTCCTTCTTGTTGTCACAACATGGAGTCCTCCCCATATCTCTCACACTACCCTATTAATTCTCAAACACAGAGAGACAGAAGCAACCACCAACCACCACCGCCACCAGTGCTCCACTCACCAAACCCCAACAATAAAGATCCCAAGAAAAAGAAAATCCCAATTTAAAGCCCCCACAAAAGACTTGATCTTTGATGAGAGAGAGAGAGAGAGAGAGAGAGAGTTAATGCTGGAGGAGGTCGATCTCTATCTGGAGAAAGGGGAAAGTGATGTTATAATAATAAATATACAGAAATATGGATGTGGGTTGTCTGTAAGGCAAGGAAAGGTACAAGCTCAGCTAGCTTCAAGCTGTCCATCGCATTAAAAGTGAGAGACTTTGGCCCCAAACAATGAAATTATGCAGCAGGATGAGATTTAATGGTGGGATTTCTCCTTTTGAGGTTTGAATTTACCCTCAACCGGAAAGAGAGAGAAGCCAAATGCAGGGAAGATGGTTGTGAAAGCATTTATGTTGGAGTCTCACACAGAAAGACAGAGTGATATATTTATTTTAGACAGAGAGGACTTGAACGGCATTAATGTCAAAGACAATGACATGCAGTCTGCAGAGTACGGACTTGCCATGATATGACTACTGGATTTGCATTTTCCTCTATATTTTTTTCTTAATTTATAAGAAATTTTTAGAAGAAGAAATAAAACCATTGATTCTTGCTAAGAAAATTAGCTATTATAAATGAACTTCAAATGCTTTTGTTCTCAGTTTTCTTGCTTTGCATGCAGAGTTCCACCCTTATCAAACTTTTTGTGATCCATTTCTTTAGGGTGTGCTATCTACACACCCATTTTTACTTCTCCCACATCCTTTATTAATTTCTATCATTTGATATTCTTCAATTCATTCGATCCAACGGCCGAAAATTAAAAGGATGTGTGGATATCACATCCCTTTCTTTATCACCGTACCTAAATCCTTTGAAATTTGAAAATTCATCGCTCAAATATACACTTACGAAATTAGGTGAAGAAGAAAGAAGAAAATAACTGAGGGTTTTGCTCAGTTTTCTCTCTTGAATAATTGCCTGGATTTGAAAGATCTACGTGATCATAAATCATAATATTAGTTTTGCTCCTTTTATCGCATGAACTTTTTGTGATCAATTCTATTTGTTGACATGCTGGAAAAAAATCCCAAAAATCCCAAACCGAACCGAAATTCCCGAAACAGAACCAAAAAAATTCCAAACCGAAATTCCCGAAAATTTCGGTACCCAATACCGAACCAATCCCGAAATTTCGGTATGGGAATCAGTCTCAAGTTTTTGGGATTTCGGTAATCCCAAACCGAACCAAAAAAAAAAAATATATATATATATATTTAGAATTTTAATAGCCGTTGGATTCTGTTGAGATTTAATATCAACCGTTGCATATAAATTGTGTATGATTTATCCTTCCTGGTGTGAATGTATATATGTGTGTCTGTGTGTGCATGGGAAACACAAAAATGTTTGGCATTGTAAATGACTAGGACAGATAAGGAGGGGAAGGAGGAGTGAAATGCACGCTAATGACTAATGGGAATTTTGATGCTCAGGTCCTCCATGAAATTTAATCTGTGCACATATTAAATTGTAAGTTACAGATTAAATTTATTTTTATTGCAATAGATTGGTTTGGTTGTATACTTGTAACTTACAATGGCCTATGAAATTTATTAAGAAAATTTAGTCTGCAACAGATTGGCAGCCCAATATAAAAGGTTGAATTTTAGCCCAAAACATAACATGTCAAATTTTAGTCCAAAAGTCCAAAATCATTTCGGGATTCCCGATTTGTCCCGAAATCCAGAAATTATTTCGGGATTCTTGAAAAATTGGTTTAGGATCGGTATTGGATTTGGGATTCCCGAAAATTTCGATTTGGGAATCGGGACACGTGTTTCGGTTCGGTATCCATACCGAACCACCCATAGTTGACATCTGCATAATCTTCATAATATGGATGAGGGATGGTTAGTATGCCACACTTAAAAGTTAACAAGTCAATGAACGAAGTTGATGAATTGAACTAACGAGAGGCACAAATGAGTTGTTATTTCACTAATATAGGTTAAGAGATCACAAACAGTCGCTTGGATATATTTTACTAAATATAAGTTAAGAGTTCACTAATGGTCACTTGGATATATTTTACATAATCTTTACAATACTATCTTTCTATTATTAGCATTCTAAAAATCTTCATAATACTATCTTACCATGTTAATAACAATTCCCTTGATATGTTTTACTAAATATAGGTTAAGAGATCACTAACGTCACTTCATTAACTTTTTAGAATACCAAAAAAATTGAGAAAATACTCTTTTTTATATATAATGAAAAGATAACATAGTTTCACGAAACTAACAATAAAATGTGATAATCTGTGAAAGTACAAAATACCCAAAATAACAAAAATCTATTCTAATCCACGAAACATCTCAAACACCCCGAAATCCATTTCAGATCATGACAAAAGGACGAGCTTAACAAACTTGCCCTTTTTTTCATAAAGGTATCCTAGATAGAAAATGTAATTCAACAAACTCCAAAATACACTATTCACTGCATAAAACATTATTCACACAAGAAATCACAATTTACGTCGAAATTTATCGATCCGAACAACTTATCTAATCCTAAGTCACTTTCACTAGTTATGATTTCTATTTTCAAAATAACCAATAATAGATTTATATTTTTTGTATATAGTCCCACTGTAAAATGCAAATGAATCATTTGATATGTGTGCGTTGTTCGATTTCGGTTTTGAGCAAGTTGAGGAGAGTCAGAAGGAAGTCAAAATTGGTAAAAACTGTGCAAAGTCTATTCAGTCTAAATCTAATAAATGTGGTCAACTGAAAATATTCAAAGTCAAGTTTCTGCAAACCCTCCATGTTACTTTAGTACTAGTCTTGTACTTCTTTTTTTTTTTTTTTGAACGAGGATCATCTCTTGATCTTCTTTGTCAGAATTTTGATATTTTTTTAATCATATTTGTTCATTATACATCGTACGGTCATAAATTATTATAATTTTTTAATTTAAAATTAAATATAAATAGTATTTGACAAAAATTAACTTCCCGATATACAATAAACAAACGTAATTGAAGAATTTTTCAAATCCTCGTAAAGAGTCAGGAGAGAATCCTCATTCTTTTTTTTTTTTTTACTGGAACCATGCTCATGATGCATGCATGCTGCTGTGTTTTTCATTCTCTTTTTTTTCTTTTTCTTTTTTTTTACTTCATTTTTTTCCCCAAATTTCTCTTCAATAGTGATGGTCTAGAAAATTACAAATTAACGGTTTAATTTTGCATATGAAATTTAATGAGTTTTTGTAAATGTTAAATTTTGCATAAAACTTGTGCCACTAAGTAATATGTAACATTGTAGTTAGACTTTTTTTTTTTTGATAAAAAGAAGTAGATGTTGAAACATCTCAAATCGACCATATATTT
The DNA here is from genome assembly GCA_035220775.1 of Malus fusca. Taxonomy (NCBI): domain Eukaryota; kingdom Viridiplantae; phylum Streptophyta; class Magnoliopsida; order Rosales; family Rosaceae; genus Malus; species Malus fusca. The sequence continues at coordinate 17,909,687 of CM069059.1, read as the reverse complement.
AGAAAACGAAGAGTTTAAATATCCTAATTCTACTCCAACTATTACTGAGGTATTCTGTGATCAAAGACCACACCTGATGGAGTTGGGGACAATATCGATATTATTGGATGGGCCTTTGGCCGGTCTATCTGATAATTCTTCGGTATAAGTATTTTTTGTCAAAAGATAAATTTTGTTAAATTAGAGGTTAGATTAGGTTTGAACTCACACCCTCATAACAGGACTCAACACTTTTTCACCACTGTAATAAAAAGTTACTTGCACGGTATAAGGTTTTTGAATTTGGACAAAAAATACATGAGAGTCATGGGACATGTTCATATAATGTGCTGCGATAAAATCTACATGGCAGTCTTGGATCCTCCCAGCATTTATGCATTTAAGTAGGAATTCCTGTAGTTCATTGCGACAAACATTTATTTCTACTCGTCGTATGCGGCAAACATTTATACCTCTACATAAATACTTGAGATGGGTGACAAATGAATAGTATAAGCGTACACAATTTAAGTTACAAGATAGGCAAGACTGGAAAAAATTATCGGTTTTATACAATTATGTTTTTGTCTCTTTCATTATGTATTATGCGATGAGCATATATTTGGATGAGGATGGAGCTATAGGACAAGTGAGAAACCGTATACATGACTACAAAACATTAGATACGAGGGAATAAAAATGCACTGCATAATATTGTTGTAATGGTATGTAAAAAAGGATTCTTAAATGATTATTTCGAAGAAGTCATTTACAAATTCTTCTCACATTTGCCTTTGTAATCATTTACAAATCCTTCTAGAATACTTTTATCTTGCTCATGTGATACATTTCTAATTCTCTTTCTAACATTTTATAATTTATTCCTTACGTGACTAAGCCTCTTAAGATTTACAAATCTCTCAAGTGAAGATAGCCTAACTGACAGATGAAAATGATAGCTAAAACCTTAGTTTATACATCATGTGCAGAGTGAATTATCAGAGATAGACGCACGATTATACAAAATCGAATAAATTTTAGTTTCTTTTGAGAAAACAATTTGGAAGGGTTTGGTGGATAAGAACGCAAATGTAAAATGACACATTGAGCGTAGCAATAAATAAGAAGCATACATTATTAAAGTTTGTTTGCTCCTTTTTTGTTTGATGTTAATTTCATATGAAAATGTTTTATTCATCCTGTGTATTATTGGAGGGGTCAAGCAATAAATATGGCAGAGACGAGAGAGAGACATGGGAAGGAAAGAAACCGAACAGTCTTGAGATTTGAGAGTGGTCTGTTTTTCCTGTGTTGTCGGCTCCTGCCTTCGTGTTTGTACAGTTCAAACATTAATAGTCTTTTTTTTTTCTTTGTGTTTTGGGTCAAACGGTAAATTTTTGTTATATTAGATGTTATTAATCATAGACGGGATTTAAATTCACGTCGTCATGTAAGAATTTAACATTTTTTCATCACTATAGTAAAGAATCACTTGCCAAACATTAATAATCGGGGTATGGATTTATAAATAGGGTGATTTGTATAAAATCAATGAAAAGTTATAATATTAACCTTATAACAATAATATTTATGTTAATAATAAATAGTTAATTATGTATTATGTATTATAATACTTAAATGCGTTTAAAATAAACAATGGTTACAAAATCTACCACTACAACTATAGCCACTTCAATTGACAACCCCTTTTTTATAATTTCTGTATTTTGGAATAGGTCTATACGGATTCAAACACTGCAATACAATGTCCATTTTCTAATTTTGTTTTTTACATTTGGATTCAGACTTTACGTTGTAGTGTCCGTTTCATGTTCTCTTTTTTCTACCGCTCACACGCCTCCTATGCTTCACAGTTCAAGAAGAAAAAATGAAGGCAGAGATGAGATGTAGATAAACTTCGGTGTCTTTGAGCGAGTAGTTGGGTTTGACGAAGGAGAGAAAGAGAGGTAGCGAGGAAAGATAAACATGAGAGAGTGAAGAGAAGGGGAAAGAGAGTGAGAGTGTCATGATAGAAAATCGGGAGAGAAGAGAGTAGACAAGGACGAGAGACGGGAGATAAGGATAGAAATAAAGTGAAGAGAGAAGGGTGTAATAGTTATTTTCTAACTAGCCTAAACTCATGTGACATGCTTCGTTGACCTATGTATAATTATTATAAATATTTCATTGATTATGTACAAAAAAAACTAACCATTAATATATGGCTAATTAGTAATGATTTTATTGACCTCCGGCTAAATGACCTTTATATATATGTGCCTATATAGTTTAGGGCATGTACAATGTGTTCTTTACTTTAGAATTTGGAAAAATGAACTCTTTAGAAATTAAACATCACGATACCAACTAGTTAATGTTTGCTAAGTGATGGAATGGCCTTGTTGTTACGATTAATTGACATTAGGTCAGCAGTCGTTTTGATTTGTCTTAAAAACAAAATTCGGCCCCCCGTATGCCAAATTGCCAAAACTCTTAAACCTTTTACAGGTCAAATTTCAACTCACTCTAAATCTAGTAGATTAAGGCGTATTTTAGAAAAGACAAAAAGTTCTTATTTGTTTTGTTGTTCCTATTAAATCTGTTAATTCACTTGTCATCAAACTTACGTTAAAATAAGCCAATTGAATGCTATGTCACAGAAACAAAGGTTAACTTGACGGAAGAGCTAGCCAATATGCAAAGGATATTTGTACTTTTTTTTAGTACATCGATATTTTTATACTAAGGGAAGGGGAAGTTCGGCTAAGCCACACAATGTGCAACCTAATTCGGTATTGAATTCACCATCCACGAGATTCGAACATAAGACCTCTTACTTCCAAGTATATTTGTACTTTTAGAGTTTGATTTTTTCTATAACTAACAAGTCTTAGTTTGACTCTTAGATGACGAAATCAATACTTAATTATTGTGATTGATTTGTTGTGAGACTTAAATCAAATTTTTTCTATTTGTAACTAACAGGTCTTAGTTTGACTCGCTTAGATGACGAAATCAATACTTAATTATTGTGATTGATTTGTTGTGAGACTTAAATCAAATTTCACAATCATATTTTAGGTAAAAATATCACTCATCTTTTAAGTAAAAATATTAGTATTGAGTCTCAAAGCACTTCGTGTAACCGTGCTCTAAAAAAATATTATTTTTCTTTTCCTTTGGGATCATGAGAACCAAATTGTTTTTCTTTTTAATTACTTTAACTTCTATATAATAAATTGCTTACAATAATCAATGAACAACATGTGGTGCCTTGTTTGACTGAAAATTATGGTGATAATGAGTATGTAGTGTAGGGCCCGTTTGGTCATATTTTAATTTTGAGTTTTCATTTAAAATATTAAAAACAGAAAATTTATTTGGTATCTATTTTTAGGTGAAAACTACTGAAAGTCAAATTTTAAAACCTCGATTTTGGTTTTTAATCTGAAAATTGAAACAAAATGATTATTAGACAAGACAAATGAAGGTTTTGAATTTTTGTAATGATACACCCTTGTATTTGTGTTCTATGGTTTTACTTTTAAAGTAAATTACAAAGGGAGCAAATTGTTCAAGTATAATGTTGTATATGGATGAGATCTTACCATTTTTAACTAGATTAGGTGATTTGTTAGATTAGTTAGTGTGTTAGGAAGTCTATTTGAGTGATTAGTTCACTATAAATACATACTTTTGTAATTAATTCATCATTAAGTAAACAATACAGAAATCTCTTTTACCTTCTTACTTCTCTCTCTCATTCTCTGCGATTCTCTCTCTCTCTCATAACTCCACTTCCTACGGTTTCTATATTTCTTCATATTAACATGGTATTATCTCCGACATAAATAACCTAGTAGTTGATTATATTTAAAATAATGCTTCCATAAGAGAGTGTGATAAAAGAAATTTCCACTCTCGACATTTTTAGATACTAGAGTGGAGTATGGAGATATTGATTCCTTAATTTTGATGTAGACGTACGTCTAGCAAAATGATCATTACTTGAGCATGAAGGAAACCACTTGTTATTTCCAGATAAAATCATCTTTGCATTCAAAACAATATTATTGACTCTGTGTGGATTGCCAGATTCAGCCCACTTTGCTTGCGGGTAAAGAAAACTCCCATTTTCTCACCAAGTTACCCGAATGGTGGCTGCAGCTAATGTCAGGTAACTAATATTTACAACCTCTCTCTAAGCATATGTAAATACAAAACCAAAGGAAATAAAAAGTAGTTTATGCAATCTGCATAAATTTGAAGACTATTTCTTGGCTATCAAGTAAAAAGAAGAAGAAGCTTATTTCAAAAGGTACCAAAGGGTGTTGCAGACAGCTGGATCCAAGTGGAAAATGTGACAAGTCTTAACCCTTAAGTGGAACAAAAGAAAATCAAGGGAAGGAAAAGTGTGAATCTTATTTGGAAGCAATACGTACTTTTTTTTGTTATATGTTTATTTTTTACAATAATTTATTTATATTTTATAACATTGTTGTTTATATATTAAGCATAGTGATGTTTTTTTTTTTAACAAAAGATATTATCTACACTAAATGGGTGGTGAGTGGGTTAAGCCTCACAATGGGTTAGCAATAATGTGTTAAACATAAATCCACAAACTATAAGCTGCTAGAATCACAATCAAGCAAAACACAAAACCTTGACATATAAGAATGTTGCAATACACTAACTTGAAGAACCTCCACCTGAAGATGCCATGAACGCTGTAAACCAAAGCTCAGTGCACTGCAACTCTTCTGCTCTCTATCATATTGTCTCGAGCTCAAACCAAGAATAGGACTTAATTCCAAAGAGAGCATTAATCTGTGAGAGCAGAGGCCACAATACACACACACACACACATATCTATATATCACCTTCTCATAACATAATAAGGATTCCCTATTAGAATCCTCATAGAAAACAACTTGTGTTATCTATCATACATCAGTTCACACGCTCAACTGAATCATTTAACTATAAGAATTAGTCTTCCTCTTCTAATAAGGCTTTCTTATACTAATTGGACACATATAACTGAAGCAGTGGCAGATGCATTGAGGGGCATACGGTCAACTGACCCCCCGAACTTTGATGAACGTCCATGGATACCTGGGGTGCTGACCCTCCGAACTTCGGTGATTGTCTATGGATACCTTAGGTGCTGCCCTTTTGAAGATTAGAGTTGGCTTTATACATGCCCTCTAACTGTTTGATAAAATATCTTAAAGAAGAGTGGCTTTTCTTAGTATTTTTTTAATAAATATTACTTTGTCAAAACGACATAATTTTGAACCCTTAGCCTAATTAAAAAAATAAACACAAAAGGCCATAATAATAACAAGTAAAAGCAACAGAAAAAAAAATAATATACTCTACAACTTTTTAAAAGGGAAGACTTGTCCGTGTCTCCCATTCCCATTCGTGGAGCAACAGCGAAGACCAAACCCCAAGTCCCCAGCGCAACCCCCAAATTCAATTCCAAATTTTCAATTCTCATTCACAAATTTCAATTACCAAACTCCATCTTTAACGCCTAAACTCTTAGCACTCCACTACGACGATCATTTTGACGACAACCTAAATTTCATCTTTCGAATTTCACAGTAAGCTTTTCATAACTTATTCAAATTAAATTTCTTTCATGAATACTTACATTTGATTATTGATTGAATCATATATGGTTTTTATTTAGATTAGTTGATATGTGTGTTTTGGACTTTTAGTATTTGTGTTGATAAATTGATGAAAGTTTTTATTTAGACTATTGAATGTGTTGAGTTTTGTGTGAGGAGTTGATTTGAGTGAGTTTATCAAATTTGAGTAATTCCTAATAAAATTGGTGTGGACTTTATTCAAATCATACAGTTATGTTGCGATATTATAAGAAACAATGCACAAATCCTACGGTGAACAATCCGGGTAGTTGAAGTTCAAAAGAAAGTGAGTTAGAGAAATTTTGAATACTCTTCCCGTGGATCCTAGAACTCGACCTTCAATGTTAGATTATGAGCCTAATATTCGAGATCAAGTCAGAATAGCTTATATACAAAAGGCGTATTTTCGGCCTATACTAAAGCCTTTTCCACAAAGACTTTTTTTTCCAGAGTTCCTCGATGTTTTAATTCCGAGTGGTATGATGAGTTCCATTGGCTAGAGTATAGTATCAAAAAGGATGCCGCATATTGTATTTGTTGCTATCTATTTAGCTGCAATTTTCAACAAGGAAGTAATGATGTCTTTGTTGGGAAAGGGTTCGAAAATTGAAAGAAAGGGCTAGAATTACTTAGGAGGCATGAATGAGGTGTTTCTAGTGTTCACAATAAAGTTAGCCAAAAATGTTTGGATCTAATGAATCAAAAGCAACATATCAAAACAGTTTTGATCAAGCATACCAACCAAAGCTGTATTGACTATCGCATTATATTGAATACGGCAATTGATTGTACTAGATTTTTATAACGGCAAGGTCTTACTTTTTCGTGGCCATGATGAAAAAGAAGCTTCGGATAATAGGAGAATTACGTAGAGCTCTTGCAATTTCTCGCATATCATGATGAGAAAATTAAGGCCGTTGTCTTAGAAAATGCTTCCGGTAACCTAAAGTTAATTGCTCCTTCAATTTAAAAAGACCTTGTTAATGCGTGTGCTATTGAAACAATTGATGTTATACTTCGTGATATGAATGGTGCATTTTTTCTATAATGGTTGATGAATCACGTGATGTTTCAATTAAAGAGCAAATGGCGGTGGTGTTTCACTATGTAAATAAAAAAGGGGACGTAATCGAAAGGTTTGTGGGAGTTCAACATGTTGCCGAGACTACTTCAATTGAGTTAAAGAAGCCCATTGATCAATCGTTTTCAAGAAATAAATTGAGCATTTCCATGCTATGAGGACAAGGTTATGATGGAGCTAGTAACATGAAAGGTGAGTTCAATGGTCTTAAGTCAAGGATATTAAGAGAAAATCCTTGTGCTTTTTATGTTCATTGTTTTGCACATTAACTTCAACTAGCTCTTGTTGTGGTGGCAAAAGGAAATGTTGATATTGCCACCTTTTCACATTGGCAAATAGTGCGGTTACTATTGTTGGAGCATCTTGTAAGTTTCGTGATGCACTTAGAGAGCAACTACAAAAGGATCATATGGAAGCTTTAGAAAACGATTGTCTTATAACGGGCCGGGGTTTAAATCAAGAAATTAGTCTTAAGCGTGCCGGTGACACACGTTGGAACTCACATTATGATACCTTGATTAGTATCATTTCCATGTTTGGTTCCGTGGTGAAAGTGCTTGAAATGATTGTTGATGATGGTTCTATGGATAATGTAGGAGAAGCAAATAGGTCATTGGGAGATATACAATCTTTCGAATTTGTGTTTGACCTATTCTTAATGAAATCTATATTGGAGGTTACAAATAATTTGTCACAAGCATTACAAAAAAAAGATCAAGAGATTGTGAATGCTATGGCTTTAGTTAAGGTATGTAAGCAACAACTACAAAACATGAGAGAATGGATTTCATCTTTTGCTTGATCAAGTGTCTTCATTTTGTGACAAGCATGATATTGAGATTCCTAGCATGGATGATCGATATGTTATTCGAGGGAGAACACGGTGTGGAGCTCAAAGAATCACAAACTTCCATCATTATCATGTGAAGCTCTTTGTTGCTATTAAATAGTCGCTTTGATGAGGTAAATACAAAGTTGCTTCTTTGTTTGGCAAGTTTGAGCCCATATGATTTATTCTCGGCTTTTGATGAACAAAAGCTAATTTGTTTTGCTTAGTTTTGTCCGAATGAATTTACTACTTGTCAACTCTTGGCACTTGAAGATCAACTTGGGCATTATATTCTTGATATATGTTTGAGTAGTGAATTTTCTCAATTGAAAGGAATTGGTAGTCTTGCAAAAAAAAAAAATGGTGGAGACAGGGAGGAATAAAGTATATAATCATGTGTATTTGCTAATTACATTGGCTTTGGTTCTACCGGTTACTACTGCTTCAGTGGAAAGAGCTTTTTCCGCTATGAATATTGAGAAGACTCCATTGCGTCACCGAATGGGAGATCAATGGTTGAGTGATGGTATGATGGTTTATATTGAGAGCAATGTTTTTTCTTCCATTGACAATGAAGCTATAATGCAACGTTTTCAAAATATGAAAACACGGGACTATTGTAACTTGTATTGTTATTTGTTCTATAAGCTATGACTGATGAAACTATGGTTTAATTTTAAGGTTATTATGTGTCTAAGAAATGCTTGTAAACTTTTACATGTGACCCCTCAACATATTTTTCCTAGATTCGCCATTGAGCTGAAGCCAAAATATCCAACCTTATGCTCATATTCTTACATTCTCCCACTTGAGCATAAGATCAATTTTACACACTACACCAATTATAAGAAGTGATCACAAGGCCCTATTCAAGAACCATTATCATGACTAATGATCTATTGCATCTCAAAATACAGAAACTAAGAATCATGAACTACAAACAAACATGCATTGTTGATTCTAAGTTCACAGGTATCCAATATGCAATTTATAACTCCTGACCAAACTAATATACACATTCATACAACAAATCTGCTCCCGCTCTTCAAAAGATTCAAAATAACAAACACAATTTGAGAGCAACATTTCAATTATAAATCAAAAGAACAACTCACAATCAATTACTTAAATAGATAAAATGTTTTCCAAAGCAACAAATGAATCCAATCTTCGAACTTAATCTGCCATTTGAAACCACATAACTCCATAAATGAAGAATTGAGTATCAATGCAAAGTCACTTATCAAAACACACAAAAAAAAAAAAAAAAAAAAAGACTAAAAAACTAGCTACAAAACTAGTCAAAATAAGAATAATTTAACCTTAGCATTATCAGGATAACATCAACTGTTCCAGAATCTTCAATCTTCACAACAGCAATCCTGATCCCTTATCAAAACTAGCTAACTACTCCCACTGATCAAAACATTTTAGCAAGCCCATCTGAGCAACATGTAACTTGAACTTTCCAATAGGCAATTTAGTCAAATGATCAGCAAGCATCATAGTTGTGCTAATATGTTGTACTTCAATCACTCCCTTCTTGACATGTTCTTTAACTTTAAGAAACTTTACATTTATCAATCTCGAAGCTGAAGTTCTTATGTTATTCTTGGCAAAGAACACAACAGAGTTATTATCAAAATACATCTTCACTGGCTTCTGTATTGAATTCACAATGTTTAAGTCTAACATAAAGTTTCTTAACCAGGCTGCCTGCTTCATGCCTTCAAAACAAGCCGCGAATTCAGCCTCCATGGTAGATGCTACAATGACAATTTGTTTTGCACTTTTCCATGAAACAACCCCTCCATTAAGCATAAATATATATTCTCATGTTGACTTCCTATCATCTACATCTCCAGCTAGATCTAAGTCAGTATATCCCACAAGCTTCAAAGTATCACTTCTGCCATAAACCAACATGAAATTTTTCGTTCTCTGCAAGTATCTCAAGACTTTCTTAGCAGCTACCCAATGAGCTTCACCTGGATTTGCTTGAAAACCTGCCTAGCATGCCTACAATAAAGGCAATATCCGGCCTTGTGCAAATAGTTGCATACATCAGGCTTCCAACCAAGGAAGCATAAGGTTTGGACTGCATCTTGGTTGTTTCCAAATCAGTCTTTGGGCACTGACTTTCAATTATTTTGAAAGCACTTCCAAACACATTTTTAGGGAGAACTAATGCTTGTTGGGTATTTTGTTTTGACACTAATTCACACCCAAAAAAGAAGTAAGCTAGGTCTGAGTGAAACTTGGAGAAAGAAGTTTTCTTTCGTTTTTCAACAATGAAGTAAGACTAAGCTCATGAGGTTATTATCCTAGGTCGGTACAAGTTGATAAGATCTCTTTTTTACATCCCCATGTCTCTCCCCGTGTGGCGACATGGGGGGCGTAAAAAAAAGGAAAGATACATGTAAATGTCTCATATTAATTAAAGAAAATTGCAAAACATGGACACATTTAACATCCATGGTTTTGTTTAAACACAACTAACCAAAAATCAGCTTACATTGGTCTCAAAGTAATTTGCGAACAAGTAATACATATATTTAAGCAAGATGGTTACTACTCAGTTCTCGACTTCTATCAAGGTATGTCAATTGGATAACAGTAGTGAATACGTGAATAAAAATTCAAACATAATCAACAAGAAAACTTGTCCACATATACCTCGACAAAAATGGTGTAGTACAAAAAAAAAAAAGCATACATATTCTCGAGATAGTCAAGGCTTTGATAATTGGAATCCATGATTCTGAACATTCTTATGGTGATGCAGTCATGACTGCCATTTACTTCCTCAAGCGTACGTCTTATGGGGTTCTAAATTTACAGTCGCCAATCCAGGCCCTTTCCACTTATGGTCCCTTATCATCCGTTCTAGTGCTCACTCCTCGGATTTTTACGCTGTAGCTTTTGTTCACCTTCACAAAATTCAACCTAATAATCTTGAATGTGGACAGTGTGTTGCATCTTTGTAGAGTATATATGCTACTCATCAGAAGGGATACTCATGTTCTCATCCACTACTAAACGACACAACCATGGATGCAATGTTCCTTGAAGAAGATATGTATTTTAATGAGCCAGTATCCAACTCTCCTCTTCACGGGGATGAGAATTTGACACTTCAATTTCGATTAGGCTTCGGCCAAGAAAAAGAACATTGTAGGCATCATGTAAAAAAAATTAGCTTAAAGGAGACAAGTCAATTTTCTATTCAAAAGAGTTTGCAACTAGCATTATTATCTAGTGATATTTCTCTTGAATGGAAGGTCTTGCATTTTAACCCTCTTAAATAATGAGTTCGATGCCAAATTTATTATAGTTGACCTATTGTGTGCTTAGCCCAAACTTCTAGCATAAAATATCATTGCATTGAGAAAAACAAAAAGGAATTTGCAAACAAAGTACAATAGTTCATTTTACAAACATAAAAAATTAAAACTGAATTAGAAATTGTAATGAAAAGGACTTTATTGCTTGTCACACACTTCTTCAACTTTGCCACTTTTGTTGCACAATGGGAAGAGACCAATGCTCCTATATATCTACACCAGCACTAGAGTAGTGGTCTTACTAGGGTTCCAGAAATCTCCACATTTGGAAACTACAGTTTTCAAGTCCATAGCACTGAGAGCAAAGCCTTGTACCTTTGTGTGACATTTCACATTTTCCTTCGAGAACGGAAGATTTGTAAATGAGGGGCTGCCACTGTGGGATGTTGTCCAACTCAGAAGTTCTTCGTCTCCATAAACATCACCTTTCTGAAGGAATTGGTTCATCATTCCAGTCTGTTGACTTCCATCAGTGGTCGAGTAAACCCACACAATGCCTTCTGTAACGAAGAGAATGCTATCAAATGGTTCTCCCGTTCGACGAACGATGGTGTTCTGAGGGTACACCACTGGCTTGAGATAGTCACATATCATTTCCCGCACTTTCTCATCCATATTTCGTAGCCTTGGTAACTACACATGCAGTAACGCTTACAGTATTAATTAATTGATCAAGATATAAATATATTTTGACAAAAAAAAAAGATATTATATTTATAGGAAGTGCTTTAAGGGAAGCTATTCCCATTTTTTTTTAAATTTGAATTAGTTGTGGGACCCACATTAAATCGAATTTCAACGATCTGAACAATCTATTAAAAACAATACATGAACTAAGAAGACAATGCATGTGGTGCCAAGGGACAATCGCTTCAATCGCTTCAATCAGAGGTGGTCCAGAAGCAAGGCTAAAAAGGTTTGCGTCTTGGGCCTCACTGTTGGATATATGTCAACAATCTGTGATAATTTATATATGCTAATAAATAATAAATGCAATAGAAATTAGCAGAACATAAACTAGAATACGAATTATAAAAACAGACAACTTGAAGATCGAGGCTTGCGTACCGCAATGTCCTTGAAACAGAAATTTCGTCCCTACTCTGTGCTTGTAGTTCTACGGACGTCTGCTTCACCAGGATTCAACGATCAAGTTAAAATTCCAGCACCGGAAAATTTAACTTCTGGCGAACTTAGTGTGGTTCTCTCAGTAAGAAGGTTTATGAATGTAGAGGATGAAGTTGATTAATTTCTGTGTTCTAAATGTCATGCAGATGGTATATATTAATTATATATTAATTATATTATTATTTATAATTAATTATATATTAATTACCAATTAATTAATACACCCCAAAGCCCAACCCCAAGGGTGAGCCCAGTTTTCTTCTCCAAGGCCTATCTTCCAATCACTTTTTATAAGAGATAAAGCCTTATAAAGTGTGGAGACCTTGTGGGAATGGTCAATGTGGGACAAACCCCACATAAGAAATTTCTACTCAAAATTTCCAACAATACCCCACATTTGAGTTGAAATTTCATTCAAACTCCAACAACGACCCCACAATTTGAATGCAAATGTTAGTGCAAATGTGTGACTAAGCTGCATGATATGCATCGGGTGAAGTGTCTTGTGGACTTGAACTTACCCTAGTGAAAACATATCGGGTTTACTTGGTGACGCAGTGGATGTGGAAGATCTTGAACTGTTCACCGCAGTAATAAACCGAGACAATATGCTACACACATATCATGACTGCCACACGTCAATTCATACGGTTGTGTTCATTTTGGCCCTGAACAGATCCCGGATTTCGTATGAGCTTTAGAGAATTTAGCCATTTCAATTCTCATAAATGTGGCCCCATTTACTCCTATATAGGTGACATTAATTAAGAATAGTCTGCCATATTCCTCTTGATACCAAGATATTAATGTCATTAAATGTATAAAACATAACCCCTCAAAACATCAACAGACAACACACATGTTATCATAAGAATGGGTAAGTTGTGTGTTCAACTTTTGAATCAAACTCAACCAGTTTGCCTATTGAACCTAGACCATGGGATCTCCAATCAGCTAGGTTAGGTTTCCGCCCAGTTCGATTCATTGAATTGGCTTAAGACCCATTCCCCTCGATGTAAATAATATTTGCTCTCTTGGTAGGCCTTTTGTCAAAGGATCAACTATATTTTCCTTTGACTTCACATAATCAATGGATATTATTCCATTGGAGAGCAACTTCTTAAGAGTATTATGTCGACGCCTGATGTGACGTGACTTCCCATTGTATACATGACTTTTGGCCCTTGATTGCGCGGCCATACTATCACAATGTATACAGATAGCCGTTACCGGCTTTGGCCACATTGGAATATCCTCCAGAAACTTTTTGAGCCACTCGGCTTCTTCGCCAGCCAAGTCTAAAGCTATAAACTCGGAGTCCATGGTGGACCGAGCTATACATTTCTGTTTAGAGGATTTCCAAGATATTGCTGCACCTCCCAAGGTAAAAACATATCCACTTGTTGACTTGGATTCTGTAGTGTCAGAAATCCAATTGGCATCACTGAAGCCTTCTACAACAGGTGGATATTTTGTGTAGTGTAATCCGTAGTCAAGTGTATTTTTCAAATACCTTAACACTCTTACTAAAGCATCCCAATGCTCTTGGGCCGGATTACTTGTATATCTACTAAGCCTACTTACTGCATAAGCTAAGTCGGGCCTAGTTGAATTCATCAAGTACATTAGACTTCCAATTACTTGAGAATATTCAAGTTGAGATATGGCATCGCCTTTATTTTTCTCCAACTTGCATCCAGCATCAAAAGGAGTTGCAGCAGGTTTGCAGTCAATTCTATTTCACAAAAAAAAAAAAAAGCTTCAGTTAAATCCAACCCTATTACATAACCCTAACCCTAACTAGGCATCCTTCAGTGGGGAAAATAATGAACATAGGGATATAGATAACCAACCTGCACGTTTCCAATAAGATAAGAAAATAATAGCAACCCAATAGCGGAAATAAAAATTGCAAAGAGGTTCTCCCACACGTAGGAACTTGTTGTCAGACTGGTGCCAAAATTAAGAAAAATAGAATATTAGGGTAACTCAAGATGTCGTACCATATTGAATACTTCGAAACACCATAAAATTCACAAATAAATTATAATCTAAACCTTAGATTTAGGATACCCCAGGACCAAGAGTAAAAGAGCTTTGTCAAAAAACTTATTCGTCCGGTGTTTCCAGACTCAACTCCTTTAGAAAATATTCCAAAGTCAAATACCGTAGAATTTAGTGGACTTGTGGGACAGAATTCAGTAAGCAATGTGACATTCATTGAAATATTGTCATCGCAATAGAAACTGGCTTTACATCCTACAGTGTTTCTGCATGCCTGGTGCCAACACGCTGTTTCCCGTTCAATAGAGAAGAAGTACCAAAAGGCTCCAAGTACCTAAAAAAATCACCGACTATATGGTTAATCAATAAAAAGTGCAGTTACACTGAAAAGTAACAAAAACAGATCACCAAGAGAAAGAAAAGTATCTATAGAGCTTTGAAAAACAATAATCAATTAGCTAAATTGATGTTGAACTCGCCAATTATAAATAATAAAAAAAGTAATTATATAATATTGGGGTGATAAAAAAAAGTATTTTTATGCTATTTTATACAAAAAGTAAAAAATTTGAACTAAGCTATACACGATAAGTCATCCATAATAATTCATTATATCGAACCCGCAGTTCATATGAGTCAAACTTAAAACTTCTCAATTATGAGTAGAGAAAAACACCACGTACCTAGTGTTAGACAAATATTTGAACTCTAGACCGAGCCAACCCATTCATAAAACTCATGTGACATCAAGCTTATAACATCCCATTCATAAAACTCATGTGACATCGAGATTGTTTGGCTATTTGGTTGGAAATGCTCTTATCGAGCAATTGCCGGGAATTATGGGGGTTCTGGTAATTTGATAGTAAATAAAGACCCCAAATTCCTAGGTCAACACTTTTCGATTAAAAATAATTAAAGCATTGATTAGTAACTATAGATAAAAAACAGTCAAAATAAAGAAATGAGGAGAAATCGATGAAACTTACATGACTAGCAATGATGTACAGAAAAAAGTTGAAAGCACCGGAGTGTTTTTCCTAAATTTCGTAGCAGCTAGGTAAATTTCATAGAACCTTGGCAGATATTGGACGAGAAGAAAGAAATTCACAATCTTTATGTTATCCAAATATCTAGGGCCTCCCATTTTGAAATAAACAGCTCCCAGTAACACCTGCACAATACAAATAATGAGTCAGATTTAGTAACTTACAAAACTGACCACGTACTGATATAATCTTACTTGTGGGATTGGAAGAACAGCTAGAACGTCAATTATGATGGAGGTCCATGAGAACTCAAATGTTTTATCACGACGTTCAAATAAATCGAAAAACTTCGACTTCCAAGTACTTGAAGTAACTGTTTGTTCGTTGGGATGAGACTGGTCTTCTGGTAACGCGGACTTAATAGCTTGACGAATTTGATATGTAATATGCACTATGTAAGTGATATCTATGAGTGATCGGAAAAGAAGAGTTACGATCCTCAACTTTTTGTCCACTCCAAGGCACTTACTTTCGCCATCGATGATAGGAATGTACAAAAACAAGGGATCTATTGAGATTGTAACCGTGCATGCAATTACAAATATCACATTCGTCCGTGGAATATTTTCTTCATGTTTTTTCACCTCCGTCTGATCTGAATCTTCTGCATCTGTCGACGTGGTAGCAGAATTTATGGTTGTCGGAAGATCTCCCAGGTAATAGCCTCGTCGAAAGCTGATATACAAAAAGGAAAAATCAAAGTCATTGGAGTTAGCCTAATAGTGAAGATGAGTAAGTAATGAGTAAGAGTATGCTAGATTAAGAGTTCGAAGCCCTTCAATGTAACAAAGAATTTTTTTTTAATAATGCGTGCTGTAAGGCTTGAAATCCAATAATAAGAACCATTAATAGTAATACTAATTCTCAAATCAACATCATTTTAACATAAGTCCATGACAAACCAGAAAGAATAAAAACATTCGTAGATGACCAAGCTTCACGAAGAGACATCGCAAAAAAATTTGAAAAAATAAAAATATTCAGAGAAACTAACCTCAGTTTAATGTTGCCATCTGCCGGATCCTCATTACTAATTTTCATCATTTCTGTTACCCGTAATCAACAACCAGTAATGAAACAAAAAAAGGAAAAAAAAACAATCAACAAACTAGAACTCTTAAGGAAGAATTAATTGGAGAATTTAGGTACACCA
Source organism: Malus fusca (assembly GCA_035220775.1). Classification (NCBI taxonomy): domain Eukaryota; kingdom Viridiplantae; phylum Streptophyta; class Magnoliopsida; order Rosales; family Rosaceae; genus Malus; species Malus fusca. Next base: position 17,893,457 of record CM069059.1, on the reverse strand, counting down.
ATTTTTTAAATAGAATTGGGATTCATAGCCAGCTGCTAGAAACCAATGTGGAACAGAACGTTGCTCAGGTTCAATTTTTATAGCTTACATTGCTCACATGTAATTAGGAATAAAAAAACAACGACTTAGTAGAGTTGACAAATTACAACAACTTGTCCATAATTATAATTAGTCTTTTCTTAATGTTTTCTCCTTTCTTAAACGATTCTTGTCGATCATGGACTTGTCCATAATAATAAAAAGGACTTGCTCATAATAAAAATAAGACTTTTTTTTTTGGTACGAGTCAACCATAGACTTGTCCATAATAACATTTTCCTAATATTTTGCTCATGCTTGAAAAACCCTACCAGTAGATTTTCTTCGTCCATCCATGGATTTCATCAAGGTGAACAAAATTCTCTTGTGATGGTTTGAATGGGTCATGCATAGATTTGAGTTCTCCACTTGTTTTTTAACTTCTCCTTAACCCCAACTCTACTCCCAATATCCTTTCTCCGAGGTTTTCTGTTTCCTTTAAACTGCGATTCATGTGTGATAGATGATGAATAAGCACATTATCTGAGAAAAATGGTGGCTGACAGATTTATTGGGGTGGGTAGGGGAGCTTTGGTGACTTAGTGTTTTTTGTATGGTTAGCAAATTAAAAAAATTAAAGGGGTACTCTGATCTAGTTATTATTGGATTTAGTCGAGTGACCAATTTTTCTATTTTAATTAATTTTTTTTATTAAACTTCTTGATTTATCTTTTTTTATTCACATTTTTAATTTGAATATTTAAATAAGAAGATCTAAACACTTTATTAAAAATAGTTAAAAAAATTTATATGTCACCATATGTGAATGGCATTCGTGTCGTGTTTTTCGTGTTCGTGTCGTTTTCGTGTCATACCCGATATCTTAACGGGTCGTGTCGTGTAACACCCGTTAAAATAAACGGGTAAAATGACCCGACCCGAAATCGACCCGATAATATTAACAGGTAATATGACCCGACCCGTTACCCGTTAAGGAAAATATATTTTAAACCAATAAATAATCAAATGAAAAACATAATACTAAATAAGTATATACATACCATATTGTCACATCCAAAACATAAAAACGCAATTTTCTTTTAAGTATATTTTCACTTACCTAAAGTCTTTAATATTTTTTTAATTAATGTAGAAGTGTAAAAAAAATATAAAAAATATATATAAACGCTCGTAATGACAAGCTTTACAACTTTCATGAATAGCTTAACTTCGAAATTCATCACTATAATCATATAAATCATAGATCAAAATTTAACCGTTGATTGTTGTTTACATTTACGCTTCATTGTTCTCATCAAATTTTGTTTTTTCAGATTTTGTTTTTTGAAAACTTGATCTATTAGAGGATGCAGGAAAATGAACGGTTTGGATCGTTGATATTATATTCAGAGTTTTACGGTTAGTGAAAATATTGCTTGATGTTTATAAAGATTCTACAAACTATATGACATCGACTCATATTTCAGTTAACCGTAAATATCGAAATGTGATATCAAAGATCTGAACTGTTCATCTTCTTACATCCGCCAGATGATCATGTTTTCAAAAAAGAAAATTTTAAAAATGAAATTCAGTAAGAAGAATAAAACGTAAATGGCAATCGACGGTTAAATATAAATTTAAGGTTTATGAATTATAGTGTTGGATTTCGAAGTTGATCCCTTCATGAAAATTGTAAAGTTTGTCACTATGAGTGATTGTATATTTTTTTTACATTTTTTACACTTCTACAATAATTATTATTAATTTTATTAATTTTTCCCTCAAATAAAAAACATTATTCACGAAGGTTTGGAGGATTTTAAAAATCCAAACGATAATGCAAGTGTAACCATTATATACTCGTGGAGGAATAATGATGAATCACGAGTGTTTATATATTCTTTCACATTTTTCATATGTGTATGTATGTCTTCTTAGTTCTTGCCTATACAAATACTATATTAGTTTATTTTAATTTTGGACAACAACGTGTTAAGTAAAATTTATCCTAGTAATGATAATAAGGAACTCTCATAATAAAAATAAATAATGACAAAAACTTTTTTTTTTAACTTATATAGAATAATAATACAAAACTATATATTTAATATAGAATATATTGTATATATTAATATGGCTATTGTATTTTATAATAAATCTTTTAGTAATTAAACTTTAAAATTATCAAAATAATTTTTTTCTTAACAGGTCGAAACGGGTTACCACGTGTTACCCGCGTGTATACCCGTTAAGAACCCGTTATTAACAGGTTCTTAATGGGTCACCCGATAATGACCCGATAAGTTATCGTGTTGACCCAAAACCTGTTATTTTCGTGTCATTTTCATGTCGTGTCAGAAACTACCGGGTCCTACATCATAGGTACGTAAATTAAATACATTTAACGTCTTTACCATTGGGCCACTTGCTGCGGTTATTCAAAATTAAATGGCCTAGTAGTAATGTGCACATTATATTTAGCACATATATAATTGAAAAACATGGTCATCCTTGCTTTATATATCTATGTTTTTTCTTGATACGTATGTTACACATTATTAATTATGGACATGTTGTGAAAGTACAGCTGGATGAATCGAACTTCGTAGCTTTCGATTGTAATGTTAAGAGTTTCTATAACGACTTAACTTTCGATTGCATGATACAAAGTCAATCAAACTCCATAGATATTAGATGTATAACGACTTAACTTTCGATTGAATGATACACCAGATTCTATATGGATCTATGCAGGGAAGGAATTATTGTATCCGGTACTGTTCTCGTGACATTCTAATTCACTAATACAATGCTATGTGTAAGTCATTTTTTCACATAACCCTGCAATAAAAGACTGAACTTAATAGTGACAATGAACTTGGTCCATATAGTTATATTCCTCCAAGTGACATATTGTTTTCTTTGTCTGGGATGCAACGTTGACTGCACCCGTTACACCTTTTCTTACTTACATGGGGATCAGCTTCCATTCTAGTAAATGGTTCTAACATTAGGGGGAGTTTGTGTTGCTTCTCTTCATGAAGTGTGTGCTTCCCTTTTTCTTTCCTACAAAGAGGGAAGAAGAATTGCGATTTCCTCATTATTGTTAACTTTTATTAGAAAACCTTTTAGCTAAAAGCAATTCTGAAACTTAGGCAAAATAGTGTAACAATAAAGAAAGCCGAACATATGAAATGAGAGAATTTATTTGGATATAGCTAGTTTTAACAAAATTCAATGAAGTTAAAGATAGCAACCATAATATACATCATCCATTCATTAGATCAAAGGCGATCGTGGGTAGGGAGCGAAGAGTTCAATCCCACATGACCTAAAAATATAAGGGCCCCCAAATAAATTTCTATTTAATATAATATTATTACATCAAATTTTATGGAAGTTGATCTCGTGCTTCAAGAAAACTGTGAAGTGCATATGACATATATTGGGTTTTTGTTACTTTGGAAAAGTTTGAATAGATAATGATAAATTTAAAGATTGTTGTAATCGTTTTCAAAACTTTCTCAAGAAATGTGATTTTTTTTTCTTATGTTGACAGGGATGCATTATTTGTAGAGTTGAAGTTTTTACAAGAGCATTTGCCGAAAGAAATGAAGATATTCATTAACATATTGGACTACTTGCGAGGATTGTTGTTTCCAACTGCAAACATTGCATACAAAATTTTGTTGATGTATCTGTTACTGTTGCATATGTGGAAAGAAGTTTCTCAAAGTTAAAGTTATTAAAATCATACTTGTGATCAACCATGTTGCAAGAAGGGTTAAATGGGTTTGTTTTGATATCAATTGAAAGTGATTTTTTTTTTAAACATAATTTTGAGGTATTATTGATGATTTTGCAGCAAAGAATGCACGCAGAACTATCTTTAAGTTAAACTTCAATGCGGGACTTTTTGAAGCGTTTGTTCATTTGGTTTCTTAATATTGAACTGATTGCTGATTATTAAGTAATATGATTATTTTTGTAGCTTTCTTTACATTCTATGATATTTGGAAACTGATAATTAGCCTAATTTTTAAAGTTTGTTTCAGTTTTAGTTAATGCTTTTTAGCATGAATGCATGCATTGTTCAAATTTTTTTTTGAAGATTGTCATAAGAAGGGCCCTATTATAAATTTCACACATGACCCTAAAATCATTAGATAGTTGTCACGTGGTGTCATCAATTGCAAAAGAGAATCTCTCGCGCTTTTGGCCTAGTCCAAAAACTAAGCAGAAAAGTGAATATAGGAGCACTTCTCTGAATCCCCAAATTCTTAACAATCGTGAACTGAATGAACATAATTTATTTGAATTGTTACAAATGTTAAGTTTCCCAAATTAATTTCTCAAGAAAATGGAAAAAAAAATTGGAAACATTTAATATCCATGTGATTTTGTTTAAAATCAAGCAACCAAAATCAGCTTACAGTCTGAAAGTAGTATGTGAACAAATTATACATATATTTGAACAAGATGAGGACGGTTTTTCAGCCAAAAGAACAAAAATGAAGTTTTCAAGTTACTCTGAAGGGCAAGAGGAAGAGATGTGGCACAAAAAGCATTTTTAAGATTCCTCAGGTGGCTGGTCAGTCTGGTCCTTAGATTCTGATTCTGGTTCTGGTTGCGCCTCCTTGGAGGCGGCCTCGGCAGCGGCAGCTGCTTCCTCAGTTGCTTCAGCAGATGTGGCATTTTTCCTATTTGCAGCAGCCTGGAGGACATGGCTGTAGTTCCCTTTCTCCAGGAAGAGCTGAGAAAAATGATGCTTGCAGTAAAGGACTCCATCAAGAGCTGCATAGGATGAATGTGTAAGGGGACAGCCCCCATGAGCACACCTGAAGCATGACTTGTGGTAACTTTCTCCCTCCAATGTCACCTGTTTAAATTACAATATCACAAAACAATTACTTATTCGTCTCACATGTGTGTACAAACTGTCATTTCATGATTTCAATGAGTTACGTTTGCGTTTGTGTCAAACTCTGATTTATAGATAAAAATAAATGATTGCTCATATGTAAGGAGTCAAGTAGCGTCGGTTGGTAATTACTATATCTATGCATCCAACATGTCATAAACATGGGAACTTCTTATATGCGTTTTTGGCAAATGTTGCATTTTTCAATGGCTCATTGAAATCAAATTGGATAGAGCAGTGTGCTCCACCCTCTGCACCATAGATTGAATCCCCCTCGCCGTAGTTTGTATGAATTCAATGTAATAAAACTATCGTTTGTTAAGGAAATAAAAGGCTCATTGAAATCAAATTTATCTCCTTAATTATACTACTTACCTTCTCCAGTGGATAGACTGTCTTTGAGCAAGTTGCACACTTGTCTTGGGTTCCACAGAACATGGAAGAGAGCTTGCTGGGGGCCCTATTCTGTAGAACATCATACAGTTCATATGTTATGCTACTGCAATTTTAAGAGCAAATTATATGATACAAATTTATATAGAGTTTTGATCACTTGGTCCCTGACTCCCCATTGATCAAGAAAATCCGTAGGCATCAATCATTCGATCAAAATCCAATGGTTAGCGTATCCGAAATGTAAAATCAGAACTTAAACCAAGTTTGAATGTGACAATGTATACATACCAGTTGTTCGCCCTGCTTTTCGGCAGATTTTGCTGCAAAAAAAATTCATCAGAAAACAACATACTGTTAGCAAACAGAGGGAAAACAAAAGAAGTAGTTGTTTAATGCTGCAGATTATTTATAAAAAAAAAAAATAGAATAATTAAAGATATGAAGGAAAAAAAAAAACTCACCGAAATTCTTGCCGAAATTCCCAGATTCCTTGAAAAGCTGCTCGAAATGAGGTTTGCAGTAGAGGACTCCATCCATGGAGGAATAGGTGCTCATCTGTCAAAAATATATACATAATTCTTGATCCTTTTCATATTTGGAAATATTTAACCAAGATTTATGATCTTTCAAATAAATGAAGGCTTAATTATAGTTACCAAATTAACTTTGCAAATGTTCATGACTCTTAGGTATTGAAAGTTATGTTAAGTCCATCTTTCTTTGTTAGGTCTAACTTCTGAGTCATAACATGTTATGCTCAACTTAAAACAACGCATGCATGAGCCATTTTCAACCATTGATGTGAGTTTTGCAAACCTAAACAAAGTTAAAAGGTGAAAAGCGAGAGATGTATATACCGAGAGAAATCCTTTGCAGTGGCTGCATTTGAAGCAGGATTTATGATAAGGTACTCCTTCAAGGGACAACATTTCAGTTACATAAACAGTCTTATCACAGGCGCTGCATTTATCCAGAGTTCCTGTAAACGCCATTGTCTTCCTTATTCAAACAGATGGAAAAAAAAAACCCGAAAAAGTATGCAGTCTTTGTCTTCAACTCAGGTGCCTGAGAAATCCGAGACAAGTTCAACAAGGGGAAGCACCGTGCTTGCTACCGGTACCTCAGACAAATCTGAAAAGGGACTGAGCAAAGTCTCTGATTTGTCTGAACAAAACCTAATTTATATCAGATTATAATGGATTTCGTAACGCTGCTAAATGGAGGACAAGTGAAGGGAGTAATTTATTACCCTAATTGTGGAAGTGATCCGACTGGATTGGAGTAAAACAAGGTTGGTGATCTGACCTTTTCGATGACAAAATGATAGCCAAATGTTTAGCTACTTGGTTGTTGGTAGTTAAGTTGGTTAAAGATAGTATGTTTCTTTGTTGTCCAATGCAGGAAATTGCAAATTTGTAAGGGCCAACCATCTGATTAGCAATGCCAAAAGATAGTGTTCAAGCAATTAGGTGGCCCTGGCCATAAGATAAATAAAAGTGAGTGAACGATAATTTTAGCTGGAAATATGGGTTATTTTAAAAAATCTCACTTGCTATTGTAATTATATTCCCAAAATATAGTCATTACAGATTAGTAAATGTCGAGAGAGACGAACCAACGACCCATTACTAATCATTGTCCTTGATTTGTATACCGCCACCTACTAGCACATCAGGTGTGAGATTTCATTATAAAAAGTCTCAGTGCAATTTGGTAATAAGACCATTATACATTGTATTTTATTTTGTCAAATTTTCGATGCGGAACTTTTTCCATTCTTCAGCAGCACATATATTGCTGGAAGTTGGAATACATGACTCTTTTTTTATTTATCTGAATGAAAACATAACTTACAAATCATCAAAACCAAGAATTCTGGGAATCAAAATGTTTCACGTTCGACTCTAGAATACAAGAATTACATCATAACTCACCCCATTAGAGGAAATCATGCTATAAGAGTATTGGAACGACCCAACCATGGAGGCAACACAACTTGCTGGCACAGTATGAGATCTGAGGTGGTCTTTCCGTGTCGGTCAATCCTTCTAGAGCAGTTTACACCACCGTCAAGAATGTCCCGAACCACAACATTTAGTGATCGGATTCCCCCAACTTCATAAATTTCCACCCTTACATTTTCATGGATCCATTTGTCTCTTTCGTTGATAGCATCCATGTCTGGGAATGAAGACGAGTTTAGAAGGGCTGAGACCACTTTCTTTACCCACTGGGGTGTTACGATCGACTTTAATCTCATTATATCTGGAGGAAAATGAGGGATGATGGAAAAATTCAAGTCATTTCCTTTGTCTCCAGCCCGGACATGTGCTACATCATAGAGTGGAATCTTCCGACCAGATGGAGCAGGAGATTTTGCACTTCCAGAAAATCGGTTATCCAAATTTGTAGAAGAATTGACTTCATTAGAATGTGTCAATGGCAATGCAGACTCATACAGAGGACAGATATTTGTGCCACCTTCAACTCGGATTCCTAAATTACTTGAATCTATCACTTTGGTGTGCTTTACTGCAGTCCGCCAGAGTACGTGTTCCCGCTTGACCTGAAAGATCAGACAAATTTTTTTTTTTTCTTCAGAATTTCTTCACTTCCGCCACATATTGTCATGAGCGTAACAAAAAACTATCACTAATTTGATTGAAAACCTGACCTTATCAGTCAAAACTATTACAAGTTTGGTTAACTTCAAGGGGTGCAATAAGAAAAAATGATCAGCAAGAAAAAAAGGGGAAGGGGTTCAAAAACTAATAATGACAATACGCTACTTATGGTCAAAGTTTCAAGTTCATCGAATAGGTTGTTGAGAGAAAATCAAAAGGGTTAATAATTGCGGAGGTGAGGAGAGAGCAAGGGAATACCAAATATTTTTCAAGGATTATCTCTTTCTTGTGTCCGGTGCTGCATTGATTAAACACAGTATAGTCATGTAACAGATAATTTAAAAGGCTGCCAAGCCACAAAAACGATAAAGGCGAAGTTCAACTTTCTTAAGCGACAAAATACTAATTTGGGAGGAAAAATTATGCAAAGCCTGATGCAAAATTTACCTGATACCACCACCGCCAGCTGGTCCATTTGTATACAAAGCAGTAAACTCTCTAATAAATTGGACTGCATGTTCCTTTAGCTTGAATAACCCATCCATACGTAACCTGATGTCGCTAACCATCCGAGATGAAGCATTGTCACTAAGACTGGTTGCCTTCAGGCTATCAAGCCCAATTATATATGAAATTACATGGCTGCTAACACCAGGAATTACTTCTTCAATCCATGATCTAACCTAGTTGATATGGAAACAGGAAATAGCTAAACTGGTTGGAGGTTTCAAGTAAAGCGGAATCAATATGAAGGATGCCATTCGAAAAAGTCAAAACTAACTAAATTTTCACATATTCAGAGTCACACAGTTCAAAGGTTTTGAGTTTATCTACCAGAAACTCTGCAGCCTTGGCACGTTTAACGCATTCATATCCGCCATACGATATTTCTCCCCATCCTTTCCAACCGAAGTCCTGAAAACTAGAAAGTTGAGTATTTGCCAATAACAGTATTAAAGTGCTTACATGCAGAGAAAACTGAACCTTTCAGTTTTTATGCATTTGTTCAAACTTATTCATAAACCACCAGAATCTTACTTTCGGAACCAACCGCAGGAGTTTATCAGGCACTGATACTGCAGATGGTTTTGCTCCAGCACAGATAACCTTACAACTTGATAATGGGTAAAATGAAACATCCCGAATATCAATTATCTGCACTATAGAACATTATTTTTAGTTTCTTATTTTTCCCCTGTGCTCCATAACAAATGCTTGAATACACTCATACAACTTACCATGTCAGGAGTAACATAAGCACCTGGATCCCCAATCTCATAAAGAAGTTGTTGAGCACAAGTACTTATATTTAAAATTCCACCACTACCCTCTGCCTTCGCCACACATACTTTTCCATCAGAGCTAATTTCAGCATAAGGAAGTGATAAATCCAGGAGCTGAGATAAAGACATATCTCGAGATTTGTCTCCTACAGAAAGAAAATGCTTACATAAAGAAATCACATGAACAAAAACAAAAAAATAAGTTGCAATTCTATCTTAGTAACTCCATACTGTGCTACGGTGGAGTTTAACAAAAATAAAAAATCACCTGGATGCATGAAGTAGCCTCCTGTTAGTTGACAGCCACACTCTAGAAGATGGCCTGCCAGAGACCCCTGTGCTAGCTGCTCCAGATTGTCCCAGTCCCAACCGAGTTCGTAGATCTAATCAATACCCCAGTAATATCATTCAGCATTCCTTCTCAAAGGAAATAAGTACAGAAATAGTAACCAAGCAAGAGGACTAAATATTTTATAGAATCATTAGTATTAAAATATAATTTCAGATAAAGATAGAATTACTCCAAGCAATTAGGCCAACAGTACAAATAATCAGTGTTTCTTTGAGCATATACTTCATGAGCTCGCATAATTTTACCACAGAAAGAAACATTTGATTTTGTTCGATCACTGCAGTCCATTTTGATAAAACTTTAAGGACTCATCTTTTCCTAAAAATACTTCAACAATATTTCATCTTTTATAACATATGACCATAAAGGACCGATAGACGATATGACCTTTATATCAGTCAACAGATAATATGACCTTTTGTAGTTCATTACTGCAGGACCAAATATAAACTATACGTCTTATGGTTGAAAAGATTTAAGTAACCATCGCAATAAGTATCAAAGGCTTCATTTACTTGAATTAATGACCAAGACTACTTTTCCTCTGAGAAAACTGATTAAGGATTTAGCATACAGAATTTGAGCAATAAAGCAAGCTTGAGAAAAGGTATAGATGTACACATTTTACTAAACAAGGTACCTTTTTTTCTTTCATTCATTTTTTTAAGAATAAACCCCACCACTAAGTGTCATGTGGTGGTAACTGGTAAGTGCACTCATTCCGCCCGCTCAATGCTTGGCTTTGAGTTGCACACCCCTCACACAAGGCTATGATATTTTTCCTAGAAACAATAAAAGATATAACCTAAGCGGTCAAATTTCTTACCATAGGTGCTAAAAATAAGGCAGCATCTGCAACCCGCGAAGTAATTATTACATTTGGTTGATACTTTTCCAAACATTCGACAATTGGAGCTGCTCCCAGATACGTGCTAATACCCTTCAGGAATTAGAACAAAATATGAGATCTACTGTTTACAAGTACAATATAAAAGGAAAAGAGAACAGGAATCAATCTCTATTAGTCAAACCCACTCTTCGTATGATTCACAAGAAACATAATATTAACACTAGTTTGCATACTCCACATGATTTCTGGAGTAAAATGCTCATGGAAAGAAAGGATTGCCACAATTGTGTTACTAACATTTGACGGCATCAGAAAACAAAAAACAAAAAACATTGCATATACACAAATCATGAATGAACGAAAGTTATGCAAGAGTATAAGGTTCTTACACCTTCCATGATATATGACTTCTCATGAGAGGATCCTGAACCTACATAGACAATTGAAACATGTGTATTGTAAGAAATGGATTGTCTTTATACAAAACGGGAAAAAGTGTAACAATTCAATCCTGTAATAAGCCTCGTTGAAATAAGGACTGTGTCATACTTGGTCTGTAGGAAACCACATATCGTTATATATTTGATTTAGAACAGTTCACTACTGATTACCTGAGTTTGTAATAGAAACCTCATGAGCCACAGCAACAGAAATGTTCAGCCCCAAGCTGCCGGCGATCTCTATAACCTTCTCTTGTGCGCCATGTGGATCCACTTGCCACAAAAACAAAGGAAAATATTCAGACAAATAAAAAGCTCCACTTAGCAGAAATTTGTAGTCAAGAGAAAAAGTTAGAATTTTGCAGACTGCATTTCTCACTTGCACCCATGTTGGTGATTATGCAGGTTCCTCTCTCAACAGCCAAAGGTAGAAGCAACCGCATCCAATCAGAAACTGCAGAGTCATTGAAATGTACCAGAGGATGACCAACAGAAGCAAGTGGCAAATGTTAACCAAAATAATTAACATAAACCTAATTAATAAATGAAGAAGATCATAAGGCATCTATGAATAACAGATACATACTCCTAGAGTCGTAACCATCGCCACCCGACACCATAACTTGATACCGCTCAGCAAGAGTACGTTCTGCTAGACATTCAAGCACGATATAGTTCAGCTCTTTGACCCTTTGTAGCAATTTAAGAGCTGCCAAAGGCCTGTCACCTCCAAACCCAGCCCCACAGCCAATGTAAACCTTGTCTCTTCTTTTCTGAGGATTATCTCTCTACATTTCAAACTCAACATAATCAACTCTCCTAGTTTTAATTTAATTAGCCAGAAAGATTTTGAATATGAGAATATTTAAGGCAAACAAAATTGAAAAAAAATTAAAGAAATAAAACTAACCAGCTTGATCGCACAATTATGAATCTCATCTCCTCCCCGACCTTCCATTGTCATCTGCAAATACTGGAATAGAATCATCGGAAACAGTTAGTATTGATGCTATGGTGTTATTGCATACTCTAGTGATTTTCAATTTAGCGTGCTGTATTACCAAAGAATCAAATAAAGCAAAAATTCCTAAAGTGTGACACCCCAACAATCAAATAAGCATGATAAAGACCATAACTTTAACACACTAATCCGAAAATTACCAGAGAAAAACACCATCGAACCAGTCATGCTCCAAATTCACTCATTAAAACTTTACAAAAACATTTCACCAGAATCACCAAAAAGTAAAACCCAGATGTTTACAGAATCAAGTTATCAAATTTAATCACAACTCCAAGAATATGAGACATATTAAACAAAACCCGTTAGTTATATCTTCCAAGTGATCAAATTATGCAACAGGGTTACCTTCAGTTTCAGGTTTCCAGCTCAAGAAATGAACTGGGTTCAGTGTGCCTAAATTGACAAGACAAAAATTGATTCAGAAACAATAAACTCAGATAAGTAAAGCTCATAAAAAGAACAGAATTTAATCCAATCAGTTAACTATTTGATGCAATAAAACATGAAGTCAAATTTTGTTCTTGCAAAAGAGAAAGATGGCCTCACCCGCAAAGCTTGAAGAAGGGAGGTGCAGCAAAACTTAAGCAAATGAAATGATTCGGTTTGCGTGTAAAGTGGGAAGTATTTATATTTGATATTTGGCCTTGCTTGCGCTCTAGTTTTAACACATTCTAGTTTTGTTATATTCCTAGGGTCCCACACTCCATTGGGTCCCACAGTCCATTACAGAAGTCCAAATTGATACTCTTAATCCCAATCTTATATACTTTGTTTCTAGCTGTAGAAAAAAAAGGAAAAAAGGGCGGAAAAAAAACACACAAAAGGGATTTGAATCCCTCCCATTTTACTCCTCCAATACCTTAACCACGATATATTACTTATGTTTTAGTGATAATATGCTAAAATATTTATATTTATATGAGTGGCATGTTAACAATTACATGCAAAACTATTTTTGGGATTTATCATTTGATGAATACTCTTCACAATAAACTTACTCTACACATATAGATGATGAAGATAGTGAAAAATTTGAACCTCATAGGAACTTTATGTTGTACTAAATCACTCATGTATCTTACCATGCAATGTATAAAGTGTAAAATATTGTAATAAATCATTATATATAAATGATTATGGTGTGTTTAATCTTTTTTTCATTAATTACTACATATTTTCTACACTTACAGTGTTTGTCAGCTCGCTGTATAATCAACTTAAATCAGTTAAATACATCATGTAATGAATTTCCTTCTAATTGTTTTTTATAAACTAATAGATAATTGACTAAATAAACATTCTCCAAAGTTTCAATAAAAATTTCCAAGTTTTTCTTACAATTTCATTGGTTTTTATTCAATTTTTATCGATATCGATAATATCCCGATATTTCCATCGAAATTTCCATGTTTTTGGACTACCGATATTTCCGATATCATCGATATTTTATACCATGGTGTCAAGGATCCTCTTGCGCTGGCATAGCTAGAAATTTTGGGTGTTTCTGTTTGATTGTATTGGTTGTAGGGGTAACTACGAGCAATGGTAAATGACGGATTGCAAAGCTTTTTTCAAATTAAAAACTGAAGGTTCTGGGTTAGAAACCTGCTGCTAGTGTGGAAATCAGACACGTGGTCGGGAAAGGCTGAAATGTCTCTGTGAGTCTTACTGACCTCCGATTGTTCCCCTTTTTTTTTGAAAAAAATATTAGTTGTAGGGGTGGTTCTGGTACGAAAACCGAAGTGAAATGGTTTGTTCAAAAACCGAATCAAACTAGGGATGGGCAAATACCCATTGGTTATGAGTAACCGTTAAGATAAATAAACGGTTATAGGTATAACCGTTTACCCGTGAAATTTAAATGGGTAGTTATGGGTATTAACCGTTTACCCGTTTATTTTATATATATAAAATTAACACAAACTATGTTCCCTATCAGACAAACCTTAAATCAATGCTATTGACTATAATGCATGGTTTCTGTAGTTAATATAATATAGACTCAGCACAGTTTAAGGGACTTGTAGCCTTTGGATCAAATTTTAAGAGTTCGGATCTTCGAATCCTTAGGACTTGGTGGGGGAGATCCAGCTAGGATCTCTGTCCCAGTTTGAGAATATATAATCTCACTGCATGTGTCTGGATATATGCTAGTGCAGTGCAATTGAAAATTTTTAATTTGGAGAAAAGATGAACATGCTCTTACTTTTCATCTTCTCTCTCATCAACTCCTTCGGATTATCATGTAAGCAACAAGTTATCTCTCTCTCTCTCTCTCTCTCTCTCTCTCTCTCTCTACGATTTTTGTTTAATTCAGTTGTTCAATTTTTGGTGATAATTAATATATGATGCAGATGGGTATGATCCATTAGATCCATATGCCAACATAACAGTCAAATGAGATTTTCTGCAGCAAAGTGGAACAAATATAAACATATTATATTTGTGTTGAAAAAATATGTACTCCTCGATTGTCAAATGACAAATTTTTCTTTTTTAATTTTGAAGTTGTTAAAAAAAACATGTAGACGGATGAAAAATAGGTAAATGGTAAAAAAGAAAGGATAAATGGGTTGAGAAAGGGTAAATGGGTAAATGGGTAAACGGGTACTACACGATTACGGTTAAATGGGTACGCGGTTATAGGTATGGTTAACAGTTTATAAACGGTTATGAGTATGAGTATACAGTTTAGGCAAATACCCAACGGGTAAACGGTTATGCAGGTATGAACATAAACGGTTATGGATAAATAACCACGGTTATCCGGCCTCCATAACCGTTGCCCATCCCTAAATCGAACGGTATGGGAGGGAAAAGAACAGAAACCGAACCGACTATTTTGATTTACCGAAATTCGGTGATAGTGAAATGTTTTCGGTTTTTCGGGTTGGAATCGAAATAGGGCCTTCAGCCCAGTTTTGTTGGGCTTCGATTTAAAGTTATTTTTCAGCCCAATTTTGTTGGGCTTCTCAATGTTTTCAGTTTTATTTGGCCCATTCACATGCAAAATTCTACAACTTAGTTTGAGCAATTTTTATAGACTGCCACTTTGTTTAAAAAATTGGCACAAGAGTTCATTATCATTTGGAATATAGGATACTAAATTACTATACTAGCAAATTATCAAATTACATGCAACCAAAATCCAACAAATTTTGATTTATTTAGAGAAAACAAATATTAAGAAGAAAGAGATAGGATGCTCATGTGAGTTCCACGAAAAGCTTTTCAGATGTTTAAATACTTGCTACTTGTAGGCAGCCCTCGAACCTTTAGATAGCTCTTTCTGAAGATGCACTCTACACATTTTCGGACTGAAAGTGACCTATATACCTTGGCTAGAGATGGCTAATATAATCTACATGACTAGAATTCTTTTTTGGTTAAACCTATACTGTCAAATTTAGAATATCTCTTTCGACAAAGTGAAAATGTAAGCCCTACCATATCAAATGGCTAATCACCTCTTCCCACACTATCGATGTTGATGGTATCAAAAAATAATTTTACTGTATCCAGATTTTCTTAAAGTTGTGATGCCTCATCCATCGAATGGCAAGGACCAGTCTTAGGAACAGGCATCAGTCTGACTGAATTCATAACATATAGAGTTTGAATTGTAGTGGCCGATTTGGTTTGGTTTTGACTTAAGAAAGCAATCATTGGGTGGAAAAAGAATACCTTAACTTCCAGGGCTGTCCAACACTTGCATCTATCTAAGAATGTTAACATAAAACGCGTCCACTATTCTTCTTTATGCTACTTAGTGCTATATGCCTATACGGTCTAGTGATATTCCTCTTCACTTGTAAGTGAGAGGTCTTAGGTTCAATTTTTGCCAAATATGAGTTTGAACCACATTATTGCTAATTCATTGTGAGGCTAAGCACACCTTATCCCTTTAGTGTAGATAATATTGTTTGTTAAAAAAAAAAAAACCATAACACGCGAACACTATCACTATGATGTCTTGTGCAGATTATGAATATGTTTTAATTCACATAATGTATTATTTGAAGAAACTTGAAATTTCACCATAAAACTAACTGATAATATAAGAAATAACTTAATTATTTATAAACACATACAAGATCTCTAATCTACGCGGAATTCATTGTCCACGTTATCGACTCCAATGCCTCAATATGACGGTATATTATATACATAGTTTTTCTTTTAGTAGGCCCCGGATCCTCATTAGACGATGGGCGTATCTTCTCCATGCAGCATTGCATATCCTATCCAATCCACCTTCACCTTCAAAGTTCAAAGCACGTGCATCACACCTCCCAATCACCTTTTTCCACCTCCGTCTAGACCTGCTCTGCCACTCTCCCACTTTACCGGGATTTAGCAGTCAGCCTATAACTGGCAACGGAAAAAAAACAGTAAAAAATTTACCAACATTCTCTCCTTCAATTTTTGTTTTTCTGAAAACGTCTTGCTACATAAGTTTAGCTGAATTGTTGGCGCTAAAAAGTCAAGACCTCTGCAGTTTTTGCTTAAGTTCTAAGGTACCCATATGCTTATTTCTTGTTTGGTTTATGAGAAAATTGAGTAAAAGCAGCAAGGAAGAATATTTGATGGTTTTTGATGTGCCCTTTTGATTATTTTTTGTCTTTTAGGTGAAAATGTTTGAGCTTTTGAAGCAGGACTTAATACGCATGGGAATTAAGTGGTTTTGGATGCAGTGGTAAGCTCATGAACTTGAATTCTTAATGTGTATTATGTATATATTGATGGAGTAGTGAGGTTGTTAATTAATTATTTTATGTCCTAATTAGGGAATTGTTTAAATTTGGCACTTCTGCCCTTTATCTAGACAAATTGAGTGATGGATGCTGATTGTTTATTGCTTTTCCAACTTGGCTTTATCTGGTTGTTGGTTCCTTTTAGTTTTTCTTCTTTTTAGTTTACCTGACTTTTCCAATTGAAGCCCTCATTGTAACTCTTTCATTAGGGAAAATCTGGCTCTGGTGAGAATTCAGGTCCCCTTTTGCTTGGATTTCCAAAGGCGAAGGGCATTCTTGATTATGAAACAAATTTGCAATACATTCGAAGTTAATCTAAAAATTTCGTTGTTATCTTCAAATTTTGTGTGCTTAGTTTGTGATTGTTGGTTGTTTGCTTTTCTTTCGCTAATAACATGAAAAAAGTGTTTCCGTTTGCCCTCTTTGGTATTCATATGTCAGAAACAGGCAAATGAATCAAAGCTTTTCTGATTCACTAATTTGTTCTGTCGGTTTGTACTAATTTCAAAGAAACTTGCATTTTTGTGTAAATGCAGAGTGCAGCATGTGAAAAATTGGCAGGTGATGTATTGATTTAAAAGGTAGTGAGTTGTTTAATGAGATGACTACCCTATCACTAATTGCTGGAAATTGTGGAAGAAGAAGCGGAGGAGAAGATCGTGGATTAGAATTGTTCCATCCGTTTTCAAGAAAGGATCTTTTTGCTAGTGAATTGCTTAGAAGTTCTTTTACAAGGGCAAATGGAATCAGGTCCAAGGATTTGGAAGGTCATAGGATTAGAAACCAGAGGAAGTTTCGTGTTAGCGCGAAAATTAAAAAGGGGAAGAACTATGATTATCTATGGCCTCATAATATCGATCCAAACATCAGTAGTGGCCACTTGAGTTACCTGTCTCATTTCAAGCCTCTGACTGGGAAGCCAAAGCAAGTTACCCTACCATTCGAGAAGCCACTTGTTCATCTCAATAAAAAGTTTACTGAGGTTTGTTGATGTCATCATTTTATTGTTACCTAAAGCATATTATGCATAATATTGAACCGGTAAAAAGAACAACCATCTTATACTTTGAGCCTTTTTTCAAATTTTTGGCATTTATTCAATCTTCTTTGTGCAGATACGTAGAATGGCTGATGAAACTAGTCTGGACTTCAGCGATCAAATTGCTGCACTGGAGAACAAGTATCAACAGGTAGAGAATTCAAGTCCGGCAATCCCTACTATTTGTCAAAGTTGCTTCTCGGAGTGAAATCGCATGAGCTGTATGAGAAATTCACATTTGACTTCATCCTTAAGTTGTTCGAAATAATTTCAAACTTGGCATAAGTGTTTGATCATATACCTGGCTCTGCTGAGGAGATTTTGACTCATATATCAAAATTCACAATAAATTCATTCATTTTATCGGTAATATCTTAGTGATGCGGTTTCCAATCCTTTTTTACTTCAAGTTTAGGCCCTGAAGGACTTATACAAACATTTGACACTGATCCAACGGCTATCTATCGCTCGACATCCCAACAGACCGACATTTCTTGATCATATTTTGAACATTACATATAAGATAGTTGGTGATATACATCAGATTAGAACTTCTGTTCGTATGATTGCATAACAATTAGTAATCGGAGCTCTTACTTTTTTCTCTCAAAACGAAAATGTTATAGTGGGTGGAACTACATGGAGATCGTGCTTGCTATGATGATCCGGCTATTGTGACAGGTCTTGGGAGCATGGATGGCCAATCCTACATGTTTATAGGTCATCAGAAAGGTAGAAACACCAAGGAGAACATTGCTCGCAACTTTGCAATGCCAACTCCTCACGAGTATGTTTCAAGTATATTTTCATTAGGTTACTTGTTAGAACATACTTCGAACCATGTTTGGTTGAGCATACTTTGCTAGCAGCTATCGGAAGGTTCTCAGAATGATGAAATATGCCGATCATCACAGATTTCCCATTGTTACGTTTGTTGACACTCCTGGGGCCTTTGCTGATCTCAAATCTGAGGAACTTGGTCAAGTGAGTATGCAACTTTTCTACTTAATTTGCAAATTCCCATCAATAGTTCATCTTTTTCTTTCGGAATGACCATTTCTTTACTTTGTCAACATGTTACCACAGAGTAAACATTTTCACTTTTTCTTTATGCAGGGTTAGGCAATAGCACAGAATTTGAGGACTATGTTTGGCCTGAAAGTGCCCATTATAACGGTTGTAATTGGAGAAGGTGGTTTAGGTGGCGTTCTAGCCATTGCCTGTTCCAATAAACTGTTTATGCTGGAGAACTCTGCTTTCTATATTGCAAGGTGATACTACCTTCCTTCACTTGGTCCACTTCTCCAACATTGTTACTTAAGAAGTATAATTTTACGAAACATTAGAATAGAGGGGTGCTTTAAGTTTTGATCATCGTCGATTTTCAGACTTGATGCCATGGTTTATGTAACATATTTCTTGTGCCTTTGTTTCTCGGAGCAGCCCTGAAGCATGCGCTGCAATATTGTGGAAATCTTCCCAAGCAGCTCCTAAGGTATTAGAAGTCTTGACGTATGAGCCCATTTGGGATTGGCCCTTTTCTTAAATCATAACGTAGTTCTGAAAATGTTTAGGTAGCAGAAAAACTAAGGATAATGACTCAAGAGCATTATAGACTGAAAATCGCCGATGGGATCATTCCCGTAAGTGTTTTTCCTTCATGAATCATACATCGTCTCATTAATATGACACTGTGAGGTGAGAAAACAAATGCTGCCACTAATTCTCAGCAGTTGGAATTTTTATGATATGATAAGTCGTGTTCTCCTCCCCTTCCTTGATCTTCAATCTTTTTCTTTCTTCTTTCAAGCTCTTACGATTTCTTCCTCTTTTTTGAATTACAAGATCACAATTTCTACTTTCTTTGTAGTGGCTTTGAAGTATTGCCATGAAAATATGAGTTTCATGCCTAAGTTTTAGTTTGAACTTTGATTATACATATTTTTCTTTTTTCCAAGTGAAAACTTTATAGGAAATTAATGCACTTTTTGTTTGCTTTGTTTAAATTGATGACAAACTAATAAGCCAATACTAGTTTATGGTGTTCGATTTGGTTGTTATCGATGCTGTAGCTGCTGTTACAGGAGCCTCTTGGTGGCACGCATGCTGATCCTGCATGGACTTCCCAACAAATTAAGACAACAATCACACAAGCAATAAAGGTAATTTCAATTTTCATATCTTCTCACACAGATAGGGTAAAAAACAAGAAATCTTCCCTCTAAATAGTTCTTGTTTTAGTTTGGCCATTTTTCACATTCCCTTCTGTTTAATTTATCAGAATCCCCCACAGACTTCTTTCGTACAAAGTTTGCTCATGTCCGCTCATGTTGGTATTTCTTTCAATGCTTCAAAGAATTAAGCCTGGATTTTCTTAGAAGGAGAGCAAACTTATCAAGTTGTTGAGCATTTCTTCGATAATGTTAAACACGACTCCCGTCTGCATAATTATTTTGGTAAATATGGTTCTTTCATAAGTAAGATATATCGAGTCCGGATAGGTTCTATATAAATAAAAGATAGTGTGCACATCACCATGTCCTTGTATCATGTGTTGCACTTGCACACTCCATGCCTTAGTCAAACACAGTTAAAACTGCTCTCTGTGTCCTCAAATCACGTGTGTTTCCGTTCATTTATCTCTTACCTCTATATTAAATGTACCTAGGAGCTGGAAAAAATGAATACAGAAGAGTTGCTTCAGCATCGGAGGCTTAAATTCCGATTAATAGGAGGTTATCAAGAAGGCATTACAATGGAACTGAAGAGGAAACGCAACATTAAGCCCTCCGAAGTTAACATGCCAAGGGCTGCTGACTTAGAGGCATAAATTGAGAATTTAAAAAAGAAGATCCTGGAAGCAAAGGGACCATCCGATCCAGTTACAATCTAAACAATTGAAAAACTGAAGCAAGACGTAGACAAGGAGATGGCAAATGCATTTATTTCGATGGGTTTGCAAGAGAAACTCGAGGTAGTGAAGTTGGAATTATCTAAAGCCTCAGAACACACACCAAGTCAGCCCCTTAACCGTAATTTGAAGGAGAAAGTTGATAAAATCATGCAGGAGTTTAACCATAACTTGTCGCGGCTAGGGGCATACCTTGGCTTAAAGCAGAAGCTTGAAAAGCTAAACATTGTTAGCAGGCTTATTGAGGTAGAGGAGAGAAAACAGAAGCTGAAAGCTGAGATTAATCAGAGAATCCCAGCCGAGCTAAAAGAGAAGATGGAACTTTTGAAGAATGCTCGAGAAAAGACATAGAAAGGGGAAGCAACAGATAAAGACTTGATGGAACAAGTAGAGGGGGTTGAGAAAGAGCTTATGGAGGTCCTGAAGTCAGCTAACTTGGAGGTTGTCGGCGTGACAAAGAAAAATGTGGTGACTGCTCCTCCAGAGCTGAAGGAGAAGATTGTAAAGGCAAATGTCGAGATTTATGAGGAGATTGAGAGAGTTGTGAATGAAGTCGGTATTAGTGGAAGAATAAAGGAGTTGAGGGCTGATATAGTAAAAGGCTCATCAAGTTCAGAAGAAAGAAAAAAAGCAGAAGCAAAGATAAATGAGGATATTCTTGCTGCTTTGAATGTAGAAGCACTAAAAGCAAAGGTGGAGAGTTTGACGGTGGAAGTAGGCCTTCCTAATGAAATTGATGCATAAGGTAAGATTAGTGCTGAAAATGGCAAATTTTAGTGTGTCCCAATTTACTATTAAAAAAAGAAAAAGAAAAGTTGTTAGTCCATCTATATAATTGCTACAGTTGGTATTCTCGAATAGACGTTGTTCCTAAATAACGAATGAATTATTGGCTGCTGTAATTCCATTAATACGGGCCCTCCAACGATACATTGCTCATCAGGCAACGACACATTATACGAATGCTACACTTGGACGCTCCCCAAAGGATGTAATTTCATACAACAACTCAAATTGGATGTTGTGAGTCCCATTAATAGGAGTGCGACAACTAGGAGCTCCCTAAGGAATGTAACCCCGTAAATAACAACTCATTATTGAATCTTTTAAGTTCAGCGCTATGCGTTCTACAACTAAAAACTTCCTAAAGTACATTGTCCTCAGATAATAAACGACACATCGAGTTATACAGCTAGAATTTCTCTTAAGTGGTAAAATGTCCAAAAACTCCCTAATGTACGTTGTCCTCAGATAATAAATGACACATCGAGTTGTACACCTAGAATTTCCCTTGGATGGTAAAATGTAATTGAATCCCTCATTGGGTTTATTTTCTTGCTTCACTCTTAATCTTAATGGTGTATTAGAAATCTTAAATTGTGAGCTAAATATTAATAAGCATTAACACTTTTGGATATTTTATT
Source organism: Malus fusca (assembly GCA_035220775.1). Lineage (NCBI taxonomy): Eukaryota > Viridiplantae > Streptophyta > Magnoliopsida > Rosales > Rosaceae > Malus > Malus fusca. Next base: position 17,871,418 of record CM069059.1, on the reverse strand, counting down.
TTTCAAAAGTTCAAACATGCCCTTCATTTCTCTTAATTGCTTAAATAACTTATTTATGAAAATGAATCATTCGATAATTCTGTAACTTTTTTATCAATTCTATTTCCTTACCCGACACTTAACTTCTAACTTATACGCATGTTCAGCATGTGCCATCGATCTCGTATTTTTAAGAAATAAAAAAGGATAGAAACAAACAAAAACAAGCAATTACATAGAATTCATTTCAAAAAAATTAAACAATCGATGGTCTGAGACTCTGAGACTCTGATGTAATATAAGAAAACCGTGGGGGCCATTCAGCAAATAGAAACATATATGACGCCCTAGACCTTTTCCCAAAAAGCAGTTCGTCATCCCTCTCTCTCTCTCTCTCTCTCTCTCTCTCGCTCTCGCTCCTTTGGAGTTTTCACAAGTCTTCCATGGATTCCCAATCCAACAATTACCTCTGATTTCTCTCAATTTCTCTGGAGATAAACAAACGAACCCTTCAAATTTTAACTCAGAGGCACTCCTTTCGCTCAAGATCCGTACAGAAACGTCCCCGATTTTCTCACAATTTACCAAAACCTTAGCTTTGATTTCATTCATTCTCTTCGTTTTGTAGCAATTTTCCCCCAATTTCGTTATCAAGCGGAGAAAACCTTTTAAATTCGCGCTTGGTTTCGCCGATTTGCGGTTACGATCTATCGACCCAGAGAAACCCTAGTCCCGTTCCTTTCAATTTTGTTTGTTTTTTTTAGATTTTCAGAAATTTTTAGGGTTTTAGGGTTTGAATCGTAGTGATGAACAGTAATAGAGGGAGGTACCCGCCGGGGATCGGAGCTGGGAGGGGCGGCGGCATGAATGCGAACCCTGCATTCCAGTCCCGTCCGCCGCATCAGCAGCAGTATGTACAGAGGAACCTTTTGCCGAACCATCATCACCAGCAGCAGTACTTTCAGCAGCAGCAGCAGCAGCAGCAACACCAACAGCATCAACAGCAGCAACTACAACAGCAACAGCAGTGGCTCAGGAGAGGCCAGTTGGGTGGGAGTACGAGTGCTGATTCAGCCGTTGATGAGGTGGAAAAGACCGTGCAGTCGGAAGCTGTCGACCCGAGGTGTGTTCTTTCTTTCGTACAATGCATGTTTCCTATTATGGTTGGCTTTTATTTGTGGTTAGGAAAAATGGGTTCGTTAGGAATCTAGTTGTGTTATTGCGCCATTTGGTGAAATGGGTTTTGTTATGGATTTGGATTGGAATCGTAATGTAGAGGAATATGGTTATTCTGCAGAAGATTGTTATTTTAGAAATTCTGTGTTGAATAAGGTCTTTAGCAGTTTGATATGCTACATGTGTATCATAAGACATTGAGGAATATGTGAAAAATTATCTGATTTTGGAATATAGGTAAGTTGCTTTCCCATCTGGTGTTAATGGAGTGTCTTTAATTGATAAGCTTTTGACCTCTCATGGATGTACGACGCGTGGAGTAACTTATCTAATTCCTGTTCGGGTTCCATTTGGGTGTCAGATATTTCTCGTGCTTGAGTTTCCAATTTCAAAAAAATTCCTTGAAAGAAAATCTGTTTTGGCTTGTCTTTGGGTGTCTAAATTGTAGAAGGGTCAGAATATTCAGTGTGCCTTCAATTGATGAGGGTCACAAATCTCCCTCGGGTTAGTCCTAAGATAAGCGCCTCGGAAAGTATTGGTCACTTGTTCAATTGTACACGGATGTGTCTTCTCCTATGGGGCCACCTATCATTGCTTTTCTGGATTTTTCTGATTGGTGTCGACACATGTGCTTGGGGATTAGTTTCCAAAATCTGCTGGGGTTAGTCCAATTGTAGGATGGGCAGAGATAAGAGCCTCATGAAACATTTGCCGCATGTTCAATTCTCCATGGATTTGTACAGTCCTGTAGGTCCACCTTCCATTGTTTGTCCTCGCTGGGGATTGGAGCGTCTACACGTGTCCATGGGGATTAATCGGATTGAAGACCCATATACTTCTGAGTTAACAGAAAAAGAAATTAGCAAGGGCCACAGGCACTGGTCTAGTTCTTTTCTGGATCCATCCATTAAAATGTATCGATAAAAAATGTGATTATACTAATTAGTATTAACTATTAAACTATCTATTGTTTGCTGGTGTTCTATATAGGCTAAAGATGGAAAAATATGATTAGGGTATGGGGGAATTTCTTATTGGGTTAAAACCGCTAAAATTAGTACATCTGAGTCATTTCGTTTGAAAATTGAGCTCTTTAGAACTGTTTCTTGGACAAAGATTCTTGATGATTCTTTAGTCAATCTGGTTGATAGTGTAGTTTAAAGTTTCTGTATCTACGGGTTGGTTATTCAGTATAAGTGAATACTCAAGTTATATGCTTAGGAATTCTTGACATTGGAGTTGCTTCCATGTACCACCTGAGTTCATAAATCATAATGCCAGTTTTAAATATCAAATTAGAATGTTTGGTTATTGGTTTATAACTTTATAATTTTATATTTTACCTAATGGAAAAGCTTTCTTGTAACATATTTTTTGAACACTTATATGTTAATATTTTATCTGTTTATTGTTTTTCCTTATTGTGCAACATATATAATCGTTATAAATCATACTCTACATGGTATCTTATTTTGGTTTTCTCTTTGACTTACCCTCTTTAGTTCGCAAGATTGGAAGGCCAGGTTAAAGATTCCACCAGCTGATACACGTTTCAGAACAGAGGTTAGTTATTTATTATTTGGTATGCATTTCTTGATCATGTGTACTGTATTATTAATATGATGCTTGTCTCTAGATTTGAAGAGCGCACCATTCAATTCAAGAGTGAAATATCAAGTTGTTTAAGTTCACATCTATAAAATCAAGTTATTTAAAATAATAGTTTGTGATTTCTTAATCTAGTTGCTAATGATTTGCTCCAGGATGTAACGGCAACAAAAGGAAATGAGTTTGAGGACTATTTTCTGAAACGTGAGCTGCTGATGGGAATATATGAGAAGGGATTCGAAAGACCATCTCCTATTCAGGAAGAAAGTATTCCAATTGCTTTAACTGGTAGTGATATTCTTGCTAGAGCTAAAAATGGGACGGGAAAGACAGCTGCATTTTGCATCCCTGCATTGGAAAAAATTGATCAAGATAACAATGTGATACAAGGTTTGTTCTCTACCATCTAATTTCATCTTCCTGCACATCATCTATTTCATTAGGCTCAATCAAAAGATACACTTTTGTTTTAAATGCTGCTTGATAGAATAGAATTTTTTTTGCTAATTAAGTGTTTAACAGAGTTCTGGTATAAAAATGCTACCAATCTGCTAGGCAGCGGGATTATGATTTTGTTATAGAAACTGCTTGTATGACAACCCATATATTGACAGCCTTTTTGTGTTGATACTTGTTTTATTCTTCTGCAGTTGTTATTCTTGTTCCAACTCGTGAGTTGGCTCTTCAAACATCACAAGTCTGTAAGGAACTAGGGAAGCATTTGCAAATTCAAGTTATGGTTACAACCGGAGGCACCAGCTTAAAGGATGATATCATGCGTTTATATCAACCAGTTCACTTACTTGTCGGAACTCCTGGAAGAATTTTAGATCTTGCAAAGAAAGGTGTTTGCATCTTGAAGGATTGTTCTATGCTTGTTATGGATGAGGTAAATACTTATCCAGCTCTCCATTAATTTTACGTAATGAAGTTGTTGGTTACATTTTATCATCCTTGTTCTCTTTTGGGTGTTATTAGTTTTGGGCTTCCACTTTTAAGAACTTTTTTATAGTAGATACTCTATTTGGTAAAATTGAATGGTGAACTATTAGTCATCTCATGATCTGTCTTAGGAGTGTGTTAAGTTTTTAGGTTAAGCTTGTATCTTTAAGCTCGTGACATTATTTGTTTTAACTAATCTGTGATTTGACTTGTTAGGAGTGTCTTTTAAGTGTAGAGGAGGGATACCAAGATCAGATTCCGCCTTCGGTAGAAAGGGGTGAAAATTGTTGGTTGGTTTTAGCATCATGTACTGAAACAATCTGATGATGTATTTGTCAATGTCTTACAGGCTGATAAACTTATGTCCCCGGAATTTCAACCTTCGGTAGAGCAGTTGATCCGCTTCTTACCTTCACATCGACAGATTTTGATGTTTTCAGCTACATTTCCTGTTACTGTCAAGGACTTTAAGGATAGATATCTGCAAAAACCGTATGTTATCAATCTTATGGATGAGCTTACTCTAAAGGGTATTACACAATTTTACGCCTTTGTGGAGGAGAGACAGAAAGTCCACTGCCTAAACACACTTTTCTCTAAGGTTTGATATGAACTGTTATTATTTATTTATTTGTTGTCATGTACTTTAACTTCACTTCACACGGATGGATGTGATGATGGATCTGTTTTTTCAGCTTCAAATAAACCAGTCAATCATATTCTGTAACTCTGTGAACCGGGTTGAATTGTTGGCCAAGAAAATTACAGAACTTGGCTATTCTTGTTTCTATATCCATGCAAAGATGCTGCAAGACCATCGTAACAGAGTATTTCATGACTTCCGTAATGGTGCATGCAGAAATCTTGTTTGTACTGGTATGTCTTTTTTATTGCTCTCTCTCTCTCTCTCTCGCTCTCTCTCTCTCAGCACCACCCCTCTACATGTCGTATTTTCAAGCTTTTTATTTTTACTTTTGAAATTAATATATACTCGCACAAGAAAGATCCTTTTAGAAATTTAGGTGGCCTTACAAAAAATATGTATTTATTAGCATGTGGCTGATCTTTGTTTGGTTGCATGTGGAAAAGTACAAAAATTTTTTTTCCAAGTTTGGTGAGAATACTTTTTCTAGACCATGAAGTTCTGATTGTTTTTAAGTATTAGCACTTCTGATGGTATCAAAGAAATAGTGCATGTGATGAACTGTTTTTTCACTCTTTATGTGGTTGGCTTGATCTTTCTATTTCATGCTTTGTTCTTCTGTGTTTCTGAGTTATTCATTTTGTTTTAAGTTGCATTTCATATGGTTGAAATTTTGACGTTTGTAACGAAAGCTATAGATGCTTGTGATTTGGTCTAATCTTTTTCCTCCCCCCCCTCTCCCTCTTGCCCTCTCTCTCTGGGGTCATAATTGCAGATCTCTTTACAAGAGGAATAGATATTCAAGCAGTTAATGTTGTCATTAACTTTGATTTTCCGAAGAACTCAGAGACATATCTTCACAGGGTGCGTAAGAAACAGTGTTTGCAGATGAAGATAGAGTAGAAACTGATGCAGTATTTATATGATGTATTTCTTACTGTCTTTGTTTGGTGTGGTGTATGCACGGATCTCACATGCAGGTTGGTCGATCTGGAAGGTTTGGACACCTTGGTTTAGCTGTGAATTTGATCACCTATGAGGACCGTTTCAACTTGTATGTATTTTTCTATTCCAAATTTGCTGCAATGTAATGGGTTTTGATATTGTGATGACTTAATTCTTTCTTTCTTGCAGGTATAGAATTGAGCAAGAACTTGGCACTGAGATAAAGCAAATTCCTCCCCATATCGATCAGGCAATTTATTGCCGGTGATTGGTGGTGGAGAACCTTGATGTGACAGCAATGATGGTAACATCTGGGTCCTTGATGCTTAAGAGCTAGATTACTAACATTGATTTTAAGCTTGCCTGTCTTGTTCTATCTCTAATTCTGTTCTCATCATGTTTACATTTTTAAATTCTCCTATGGTGTATGCAATATATTGTTGTATGTTGTGTAATAAATAAGAGTGGGCGTGGTGGGCTGTGGTGGATTGGAACTAGTTTATGTTGATAATCTTGTGTATTAACTTTTCAAAACATCATGTTGTCCTTAAGTTTACTCTTTTGGGGTTTCATTCTCCCCCATCAAATTATTCTCCACACCCGGGCTTAATGAAAATTTTAATGGTCTTTCTATCCCCTTGTAAAATGACTTATTTAGGAAAAAAAAAAACTTGCCCTAAGTTCTTTCCATGATGTTCTGGGAATATGGTGGGATGTACCATGTTATTTTGAGTATCGGTGTGTAGAATAATTTATGATTGAGTAGAATCACCGTCAAACTTTTTCCATTTTCAGACCATATGTGGTCCGCCCTTAGAATCACTGGCAGGGAAGTTAGGACTTTGTCATTTTCCGTTGGGTTAATACTTTCCACCTGAATGCATTTCTGACTAAACATATTAATTAGCCCACCAGTCAAAGTGTGGTATCAATTGTGTGCTGCCGTTTATGATTATTTTTCGATTCTTGAATTTGAACAATGCAGTAGGGAAACCTTCCTGGAACTTGATCATTTCATGCTCTACCACATCTGCCATATGTACTTGTGTAAAGTTCAAAGATATGATATATGAATTTGTAGAGATCCTAGATGCTAAGCAATTTGCCATTGACTGCCAAAAGTTTTGTTGGCTTTTAATGGTGTGGATGGATTATTTTATGCAATCAATAATGTGTTTTTCTCTGTCATTGTAGGGATGAAGGGAAGCTTTTCCATTCAAGAAGCTATAGCTCTGGTGGGAGGAGTACTTTGTGATGCATTGTCCCTTGAAATGCTTTTGTGTTCGTAGACCTGAAACTTTAATTGGACCTCGAGAGTTATTAGGATTGGCCTGTAGGTACCAGATAGATGCTGGGTAAAGTTCAGAACTACCTTTGTTTTTATTAAGAGACTGGTTTGTAATACTTGATGTGGTTCGGGTTTGGCCACCGTTGAACTTCCTAAGGATAGCTTGTGCAAGCAGGGGAAATAAAATCTCTGCTTCCTTTTGTGTTATTTTCTTTTTGCTAGTTTCCTGTTTACCTTGACCAGCATGTTCCATGCTTTGAAATAGTTAATGTATCTGACTTTGTTAAATTTCTAGCCCCCACTGTCTGCTTTCTCTGTCCTGATTGTTAACTTCTTGAATGTCCCAAATTTCGGTTTGGAGTTATTGTTTTGGCAGCCAATTGGTGCTTGTTTGACGAGGTGGTGTATTTCAGTCACCCTCCAATGGCTGCCTGGAAATGGAAAGAAACTGGACTCTGTTGGGGTCGTTATATTTAGTTGGGCAACTGGTGTTTATGCGACAAGGTCAAGGTCTTGTTTCCCAGTCACTGTTTGAACCGGAACTGATCATGATTTGGTTCAAGTATTTTTGCCCACTGCTTGAAGTGGTGGTAATGCACACCAACTTATTGATTGCCGTTGAGTTTAAATTTTGAGATTTGTGCAATAGACAGATCACATCATATTCATCTAACGGTAATTAATTTGGTGGGTTTTAGAGCATTGACGAAGGCTAGTGCTGTGAATGTTTAGGGTTAGTTGATATTTGAGAACATGATGAATTTATTAGTTTCGGCTGTTCTCACGAAAGAGGTGTGTATGATTCCTAATATACACGTAGGAGTTTGATGCTCTGCGATATACAGCCTTGCTACCAATCGATTTGCTAGAATATGGTCCTCCTTCTTCAATTTTTTTTTTGGCTAACTGATAACATGACAAGAGGCTCGGTTTCCTAATCGCATAATACATGATCAATCTTTCCTTTTTCTAATGTTGTGCACCTGGACCTATGCATTATTATGGGTGCGGTGTGCAAAAATCCAGTTTCCTTGGTGTTTGATCTCCACTACGTTCATGCAATGCTACATGCATCAGCTCTATCGAACATGGTCTGGTTGCTCCACCAGTCCAATGGTTCAGCTGTCATGCTGAACTGCCCTGTTGGTGCCCCGGTAACCTCATGTTTACGTTGGCTGAAGGTGGCAATGACGAATTAATGATGGGAATAATCAATTCAACCAACAGTGAGCTCTTACTTAAATCAGATTTTAATGATTTGAATTGTATTTCTCTGTTGTCAAGATAATGCGGTTTGATGTGGCTTCAATTGTAAGCAATCAGCAATTGATGATGTGAGATATATTGATTGAATTATTTGTTAATGTACGATGTTCTCAATGTTACTGTATCAAATCTTGATGAATTGGCCGTCTGCTTGTTCTCTCGGTAACTTGATTAGTAACAGTTCTTGCAAGTTTCTCAAGGAAATTTATTGAAAAGGATAAAATGATACACATATTAATCTAAATAACGTCATTGCAAAAACAAAAAGGCCACTAAATCAACTGTAACACTTTCACTAAATCTTTAACTTCAAATTGCACTCTTCAGTCTCCTTCTCCATCTGAAAGGGAGCATGGCTAACGAGAGCTAAAAAGATTCAGAAAAAGCACAACAATATTAGTCATAAATTCAAAGACAATTAGAGTGACCAAAAAGATATTATCATTACACTAGTTTTTTGTATAAAAATGCACTTAGCCACTCAAAATTGCAATAATATTATTCGTTATGTGGAAGAGTACTTACAGTTTACCCATTAGTCATTCTTCGTCGCCTGATCAACGCCACCCTCACATAAAGCCAATCGTATACACAATTCAAGAACTTTAGTATGTGTGTCTCCATGACCTAATAAATATCAATCTCTCACAAACTCCCCAAAATCCAACAACAAATTCAAGCGCTAAACTCACATAAAATCCTGATGTTATAAGCCCATCCTTCTCCTCGATTTGATCCCTGAACACTGGTTGAACTTGTTTTGTCGGGAGAGCACAACCGTTGAAGTGGAATTCCACAAAGCAAATCATTCCTAGCAAAATCAGAGGGATTAAAGTTTTGGAGCTGAGACCCTATGGGAATTTTTCCCGACAGGTTGTTGTTTGACAAGTCCAGCTTACCAAGGCCTGATATTCGAAAGAGACTTGTTGGAATCGTACCATGTATTGGGTTGTTTGATAGATCAAGCGAGTCGAGTGACTGCAACTTCCCAATCTTTGGAGTTATTTGACCTACTAAATTGTTTCTCGATAGGTCTAAAGAAAACAAGCCCACAAGACCAGTGATTTCACTAGGAATCTCCCCGTTAATCGGTTGCTTGACAAATGTTCTTTATAAGCCCCATAGTACTTTTGTATTTGGACATTATTCCTTTCCATATCAAGGATTCTTCGTCATCATACTCAGACTCCGTCTCGTTTCCAAGGCTGTAATAATGATGGATAGTTAGACTTGAACTTCCTTTTTGAGCTAAATTAGTCAAACTATTGAGGCATTTGGGTATACTTCCAGAGATGTTATTCATCGAGAAATCCAGAATTTGAATTCTTCCCATATTGCACAATTGTGATGGAATGCTTCCATAGAAGTGATTAGAACGGAGGATAAAGATAGTCAAATTTGAAAGTCCAACCCCTAACCATTCGGTTATCAAACCCGACAATTTATTTTCTCCAACATAAAAAATTGTGAGTCTTGTACAGTTCCTTAGGATGAAGGCAATTCCCCAAAATCCAACAACAATATTATTCGTTATGTGGAAGAGTACTTATAGTTTACCCATCAGTCATTCTTCGTCGCCTAATCAACGCCACCCTCACATAAAGCCAATCGTATACACAGTTCAAGAACTTGTAGTATGTGTATCTCCATGACCTACTAAATATCAAACTCTCACAAACTCACCAAAATCCAACAACAAATTCAAGCGCTAAACTCATATAAAATCCTGATGTTATAAGCCCATCATTTTCCTCGATTTGATCCCTGAACACTGGTTCCTTCTCTGAACTTGTTTTGTCGGGAGAGCACAACCGTTGAAGTGGAAATCAGAGGGATTAAAGTTTTGGATTTGAGACCCCATGGGAATTTTTCCTGACAGGTTGTTATTTGACAAGTCCAACTTACCAAGGCCTGATATTCAAAAGAGACTTGTTGGAATCGTTCCATGTATTGGGTTGTTTGATAGATCAAACGAGTCGAGTGACTGCAACTTCCCGATCTTTGGAGTTATTTGACCTGTTAAATTGTTTCTCAATAAGTCTAAAGAAACCAAGCCCACAAGACTAGTGATTTCACTAGGAATCTCCCCGTTAATCGGTTGCTCAACAAATGAATGTTCTTTACAAGCCCAGAGTACTTTTGTATTTGGACATTATTCCTTTCCATATCAAGGATTCTTCGTCATCATACTCAGACTCTATCTCGTTTCCAAGGCTGTAATAATGATGGATAGTTAGACTTGAACTTCCTTTTTGAGTTTTTTGAGCCAAATTAATCAAACTGTTGAGACACTTGGGTATACTTCCAGAGATGTTATTCATCGAGAAATCCAAAATTTGAATTCTTCCCATATTGCACCATTGTGATGGAATGCTTCCACAGAAGTGATTAGAACATAGGATAAGGATAGTCAAATTTGAAAGTCCAACCCCTAACCATCCAGGTATCAAACCCGACAATTTATTTTCTCCAACATAAAAAATTGTGAGTCTTGTACAGTTCCTCAAGGATGAAGGCAATTCCCCAAAATCCAATAACAAATCCAAGTGCTAAACTCACATAAAATCTTGATGTTATAAGCCCATCATTTTCTTCAACTTGATCCCTCAACACTGGTTGTTTATCTAGACTTGTGTCCTCAGGATAACACAACTGTTGAAGTGGAATTCCACAAAGTAGAGGATTCCCAGCAAAATCAAATGGATCATAGCTTTGGAACTGAGTCACCATTGCAATTTTTTCTAGATAAGCTATTGTTTGACAAGTCCAATCTTCCAAGACCATAAATTTGAAGAAGACTTGATGGAATTCTTCCATACATTTGGTTGCTTGACAAATCAAGAAACTATAGCAAAGCCAACTTCCAAATTGCTAGATTTGTTTGGCCTGTCAAATTGTTTCTCGACAGGTTCAAAAAAACCAACCCCAAGATCAATGATTTCACTAGGAATCTCCCTCGTTATTCGGCTACTCGACAGATGAATGCTTTTTACAAGCCCAGAGTATTTTTGTATTTGGATATTGTGCCTTTCCATATCAAGGATGCGTTGTCATTATAAGTACTGGTTAATGAATTCTGCCCCTTGTTGTTGAGGAGGTAAAAATGATTGATGGTTAGACTTGAACTTCCTTCTTGAGCCAAATTAATCAAATTGTTGAGGCATTTGGGTATACTTCCAGAGATGTTATTCATCAAGAAATCCAGAATTTGAATGCTTCTTATATTACACAACTGTAATGGAATGCTTCCATAGAAGTGATAAGAACAGAGGATAACCAATTCTGAAAATCCGACCCTTAACCATCCAGGTATCAAACCTGATAATTTATTTTCTCCAACATCCAAAACTATGAGACTTGTGCAATTCTTCAAAGATGAAGGCAATTCCCCCACAAATCCATTGTTATTTAGCTTCAATGTTTGAATAGATACAAAGAGTCTACTATGGTAGGAATTTTCCCGAAAAAGGTGTTGTCACTCAAATGAAGAAAGACTAGATTTCCAAAATGTGTCCCACAATCGGAAAGTTCTTCAGATAATTGGTTGCTTGAGAGATCAAGAAAGGTTAAATTACTAGCCTTGATTGGAGTCTTTGGACAAAAGAATGAAACCAACCCTGAAAATTTATTGTTGGAGAGATCTAGTTTTGATGCTTTGGAAAGAAATGAAGGAATTGGACATTCCAATTTGTTCCAACTCAAATTCAGTGAAAGAGGGAAAGATGAAAAATCGAATGTTGGATTTTGAATTGTTCCTCTAATTTGGTTGTTGGAGAGATTTATATATTCAATTTCAAGATCATGAGAGAACATGCCCCAAAACCAACTTGGAATGATATCAGAATTTTTTGCATTAGAAATATCAAGGTGCAAATAACTTTTCTGAGTTTGAAGCCATTTTGGAAAATGTGGACCCAGTATGCAAAACCTCAGAATTACGATTTGCAATTGGAAATGAGGAATCCAATCAATATGGAAGTTTAAAGCTACCGAGTTAAAGGACAAATCCAAAAACCTTAATTTAGGGAGTTGAGAGAAATGACTTTCCGTAAGTACCCTTTTCCAAAGCATTGCTACCCAAGTCCAGATACGCTAGTTAGACATTTGCCCAATGCTTTTAGGTATAGTTCCATTTAACTGATTGTAAGAGAGACCTAACTCTTCTAGTGATGAACAATTTGCAAGATTAGGTAGAGACCCTACAAGATGATTGTATCCAAGATGAAGAAATGCAAGAGGTCTCATATTTCCAAAAACATGGGGAATTAAACCAGTTATACTGTTATAAGAGAGGTCAAGATAAACAGGGCTGACATTGTAGTTTGACAACCATAAAAAAAATTAAAGGAGAAGTGAATTGGTTGGAATTGAGATCAACATGAGCAAGATATTTAGAAGAATTTATGTTAAAAAGAGTACTTGGATGAATTAGAGAAAGAAGACCACATTTAGTCAATGTCAAATTTGTAAGTTTAGGAAGGTTATTAACTGCTTCCATCCAGTCATAAACATTACTTAGATTGTTGCTACTCATGTTCAAATATGTTAAAGAAGAAAGATTAGGTGGCCATAAATTCAGATTTTCTACATTTGCAAAGAAATTGAAGTTGATATCAAGATATTGCAAGTGGGTAAGGTTTCCAACATGACTTGGAAATCTACCAGCAAAAGAAGCATCAGAGAGATCAAGGTGTCTTAAATTGGAAAGAGAACCAATGAAATCTGGAAATTGGCTTCCATTGAAGTCAATTTCTCCAAATATTTCAAATGCTGCAACTCAATCAGTTTATGACTCATATCTTACCTTGCAAATGGTAGTAAAACTCTGGGTCTCCTTCCTCTTGAAGTGAGTAAGCTTCACTCAAATAAGATTGTCCAAGATTAAGTTGAATAATACGACCGGTTCGGTTGCTGTAGTGGATGCCTGCCCATTTGCAACAATCTTGCTTGTGGACTTCTCTTCCCCATGAAGATAGGAGATTGTCGTCATATGCGAGGCCTTGTTTGAAAGCAAGGAGTGCTTCCCCTTCCCTCTCTATGCACTTGATCACCTTCGGCACCTTAACAATATCCTTGTGGCCAACTACTCCTAAAGAAATATTATTGAATTCAAGGGATAGTGAAATGTTGAAATATTGTAGCACAATTAGCGCCACAATTATTGAAGCGTGAAATAGTTTCAAGCACATAATATCCTCTCCCTGCATCTTAATGACAATGAAGAAGAAGAAAAAGTGTTTAGGCAAGATGATTGGAAACTGGAAAGTAACTTGGAAGATGATTGCAACACTGCAAGTATATATACACATAAAATATCCGTATACATTACATTTGTATAGCTATTGGACTCGAGTGGTAGGCATTTTTGTTTAACATTAAGGTTATTGTCAACAAAAGTGTGTGAAGACTGATTCCACCATATGCTTTCAATGTTAATGTCTCTGTTCTTGGTTGAATTATTTGTCTTCTTTTCTGTGCCTGTAACTTGATTAATAATCGATTAATAAGTTGTCTTCTTTTCTCTGTCTGTAACTTGATTAATAATTTGTTAGAAGTTTCCCTAAGAGAATTTATTGAAAAAGATAGAATGATACATTATTAAAAAGGGGGTAAAAAGGACCTAATCACTCAGAGATAACATCGATCTAAGCAAAACAAAAAAGGCCACAAAATTAGGAAGCAAAGTAAGGATAAAAAATAAGCACGTTAATAAGCACTTAAGTAATCATCCAATCATGAACAACGACATCGTTTGTTTACAAATTTTGGTTAAAAAATTTGGTCTCCACGTGTGCATAAGGTTGGTGGAAGATCTTGAGATCTGCACTTAACTCTCTTCACTGAATTCTCTCGTTCTTGAGAGCCAAACCTCTACAAAAACAGTATGAACAAAAACAAAACTTCCGAATGAGAAATTTTTTTAGTAATGAATCCAGCTATGTTTTGAGTAAAAGAAATGGCAATGAATGCTATCTACTTCTTTGCATTGTCTGTTCATCAAAATAAAATGATGAAGACACAACTTATGCTTTCTTTATCTCCACTTTGATAACAAGCATACAAGAGCTTAACACTTGCTTGGAACTGAAATGAGATTTAATGTTATGCTAAGATGAGACATGAGACTGTTTGCCTCCTATATTCGCCATTCGCATTGCGGGTAGGTTGAGAATTTACTGAACATGAGATTGGAGATTGTTAGTGTGTTACTGTTAGAATATGAGTATGATTGTGAGTGCTAGAAGCGGGCTATAGTGTTTCAATTGGTATGGAAATGTCTTGTCGTAGAGTTAAAAGTTGTCCTAATTAGTTCAGGATTGAAACTTTAGTTAAATCTTGATACTTAGCACTCATAGTTGGATTGTAATTGTTTGTTTATTTCCTACGCTGATTTTAATAGAGAAATCACAAGGATTGTTTTAATATAAATAGTGACCTTTGCTCTCATAAAACATATGCTTAATATTGAACTAACCCCCATTATTAGTTTGAATACTTTTGGCTTCTTATTCTATTGCTTAGAAGTATGCTTTGGCTTCTTATTCTACTGCTTAGTTTGTTTTTTTGTTTATCGAATTGTTATTTTAACATCATATAAATTTGTGGTTCATGAACTTAATCTCTTAACTTATGTTTTAATATGTTTAATCTTAAAATTACTACTAGTTACCGCTCGTAAACGAGATTTGAGTGTCAGAAATTGTGCCATTTAACTTCTAACCAAAAGATTGTGCTATTGAGTAAGAGTGGCTCAACTTAGATTCTTTCTTTTCCTTGTAAGATAAGGACTTTACTTATGTAGAGAATTCAATCATAATATGTAAATGGTGAAGAGAGAGAAATTGCTTGAGTGGTTTGTATTGAAATGACAATAACAATTCAACTATTGAACGGAGGAATACTTGTAAAGACAACAAAGTTATAACGAATTGAAAGAGTGCTTTGACTTTAATTGAAAGAAATGAAAGAGCTTACACTATTGAAAGGAAAGAGCTTTGAAACAAAAGGTTGCTAAACTTGCTAAGTAGAATAAAGCTTTAAAATGGAAAGGGCGGTAGAAAGATTTGTTTGATTGTTTGAGTGTCCTCCCACTTCTTCTCTACCTTGGCTTCAAATAAACAGAGAACAAACAATAGTATGAACACAAAGCCACTTGGTACAGATTCTACCTCTCCTAAAATCACCTCCTTAGGCAACGATATTAAAAGAAGTCACTTGTTGCATTCCACCTTCCAAACCTCACTTGTATGAGAGATATCTACAAACACTTGATACTTGTAAACCAAACACATACCATTTGACATAAGTCTAGCTTAGTTTCACAATAACCTCACAAAATACCATAATTTGGCCTTAGGTGTATGATTATTCTTCTTCAATGAGGTCTTATAGTATTGGAATTGTATGATTATTCTTCCTCAGTGAGATCTTGTAGTGTGAGAATTTGAACGATAAAACCATTTTTGTAAAATAATGATGCAACTGAGTTGGGTTGGATTGGATTGATTTCATTTTTCAGTCTTTTTTTTTTTGAGAGAATATTATTCAAAGTATTTGGAAGAAAAAAACAGAAAAAATCATTTTAGGAAGTGCTGCCGTGCACGTGATGGTTTAACGGAAATAATGACACGCGCCGGATTGATATTTACACGGGTCCCCACCTGATAAGCTAAAATCTCTATCGTCCGTCGCTGAAGCTTTTGCCGAGTTTGCAAACTTCCCGCATCCATTTGTCTTCTCCAAGGAATATCCATACGCATCGTATATGAAAAGGGTATCTGAGTGAATAAATATTTGAGTTGCACTTGCACCAATTAATTAAATTTTAAAAAATTAATTAAAAAGCTATATAAGTATAGAAAATAATTCTATAATGCTTTCTTTAAATTTAGAAAAAAATTGCAGAAATTGTCACTCAACTTTATCCAATTAGAGCAATGGTTTTTTAATTAAAAATTCATGATTATTAGTCATTTAACCCATCAAAACAAAATGTGCAAATTTGGTCATTTTCCTCAACTCCGTTAGAATTTCGTCAAAATGAGTCATGTTGGAAGACCAGTGCTACAATTGGGTTAA
This sequence comes from Malus fusca, assembly GCA_035220775.1. NCBI lineage: Eukaryota > Viridiplantae > Streptophyta > Magnoliopsida > Rosales > Rosaceae > Malus > Malus fusca. The sequence goes on along the minus strand of CM069059.1, from coordinate 17,855,492 downwards.
AGTTGATGATCATTGCTACACTTTTTCTTATTTGGTTTTTCATATTGGCCCCTTGATTCAGCTTGACGTGCGTGACACATGACTCAATTTGATGAAAGTTCTAACGGAGTTGATGTAAAAGACCATAATTACACGATTTGATGAGTTAAAGATCAATACTTATGAATTTTTAGTTGAAATATATTGCTACAATTGAGTTAAAATAAAAGGACAATTCCTATAATTTTCTTTTAAATTTTGGTAAGATGTGGTAGGTATGTCTGCGCGCACGCACCAAGACAAAAAGAAGGCGCATTTTCCTCTTCAAAAACAAAGTTATGTTTAACATTCTTTCTTTAATTTCACAAACTTTAATTTTTCTAATTATTTGTTTGATTATTTATTTAATTTTATTTCGTTGCGAGGACGGAGGAGGCATTATAACATTTCCGACCTTCCAAAGAGAGAAGAGGGCACTGAGACTAGTCGAGACTGGAAGCTCAATTTCCATTTCCTTCTCCAGCGGACTGAGCCAGCCGAACCAGTACCGAAACGACGTCGTCGATTGCTTCTCGCACTTCTCAGTTCCGCCATTTTCCTCTCGAACTCCGCCTTTGGATTTCCCACCTGTTTTCCCCCAATTCGTCTCTTCGTGATCGGTAAGTCCGCCGCATGCACGCACTTGCATTTACATGTACGTATTCGTATACATACACATCTACGTTTTGGTGTACGGTTGGTTGCTTCTGTTTGTAGTTGTTGGAACTAATTCGTATTCCGATTATTCTGTGTGTATGTGTAATTGTGTGAATTTGTGTGGGATTTTGTGAATGTGAATGAACTGGCGAGTGTGAATTTATGCATGTTGTGCGGCGGTGTGAGTTTTCGGATTTTTTGGTGGTTTTAGGGTTAAGAGCCATTGATTTTTTTGAATTTATGAGTTGATTTGATGCTATTTTACTCATAGTAGATTTGATTTGTTTGGTCAGGTGTTTGTCGAAAATCGAGTGAGAACTGAGTGTGTCAATGTGAGGCTGATTGCGGTTATAGGTGTTTGAGTTTTTTTCTTTCTTTATGCTGTTGTTCGAATATGGATCTTGCGTGTACTTTTCGGCAGCCAAATGTGTTATATACCATTGAAGGGGCTAGTTATAAGAGGTTGAATTGCTTCAGTTCACCCATTATCTTTGGGAGTAAAGATGTTAGTTGTAACTTTCTGGGAAATTCGAGAATTGTTGTGAAAGCATGTTCGGGTAAGAAGTTGAAGAGAACTGTTTGTGTAAGTGGTTGTAGGATTTCACGTTTGGCCTATAGAGAAAAAAGTGATGATCATTTGTGGAATTCGAATCCGAAAGTGCCTTTATCTTGTAACTTCAGCAGTGTTTTCAAAGGGTCAAGAGCAGTTTGGTGGTCGCGGTGTCAGAATAATGACTCATTAGCGTATGTTAATGGAAATGATCGGAATGTAGAATACCTAGAAGGTCATGATGAGAGCACGGGAGTTGAGTCTGTTCATGATGCCGAGTTGACTGATTCCAGAGAAGGGGATGGACATGATGAACAAAAAGAAGAACCAGAGGCACCTACATTGGATGAATTGAAGGAATTGTTGCAAAATGCCATGAAAGAACTGGAAGCTGCACGGCTTAATAGTACCATGTTTGAAGAAAAGGCTCAGAGAATATCAGAAGCTGCGATATCCCTGCAGGATGAAGCAGCAAATGCTTGGAATAATGTCAATTCAACCCTTGATGCTGTCCAAGAGATCGTTAATGAAGAGACTATTACCAAAGAAGGTGTTCAGAAAGCAACAATGGCACTTTCATTGGCAGAGGCAAGGCTTCAGGTGGCAGTAGAATCTTTAGGGGTTGCAAAAAGAGAGAGAAGTTCGTCTGAAATTTCACAAGAGAATGATGGGGAACATGACTGCAAAGAAGAAGAAAAAGCACTTTTGGTTACCCAGGGAGATTTTAAGGAATGCCAGGCAAATTTGGCCATCTGTGAGGCAGAGCTAATGCACTTGCAGAGTAAAAAAGAGGAGTTGCAGAAGGAAGTGGACAGGTTGAATGAGGTTGCAGAGAAAGCACAGCTCAGTGCTTTGAAAGCAGAAGAGGATGTAACCAACATAATGCTTCTAGCAGAGCAAGCTGTTGCTTTTGAACTTGAAGCTGCAAAGCGTGTCAACGATGCAGAAATTGCATTACAAAGAGCAGAGAAATCTAGTTCCAACTCAATTGTTGATACCACGGAAAAAGGACAGGTGTTGAGTGATGATAATGCTGCTCTTGAGGAAGAGGAGACGGTAGTCCTAGGAAGTTCTGCTGATATCATTGTTGAAAGGGACAGAGATGTGCCCATTGATGGTGATTTGTTAGCTGTCAAGCCTTTGCCAGACAGCCTTTCTGACAAAATCAGCCAGAGTTTTGAAGATGCGAATCATTTTGTTGATCTGAGTGATCATGAGAATGGAAAGTTAAGTTTGGATTCTTTAAAAGATGCTGAAGTAGAAGCTGAAAAGTCAAAGAATGTGGTTCAAGCTAAAAAGCAGGAAACTCAGAAGGACTTGAGTAGGGAGAGTTCACCGTTAAATTCTCCCAAGACATTATCGAAGAAATCTTCTCGTTTCTTTTCTGCATCTTTCTTCTCTTCTGCAGATGGAACGCCGACATCAGTTTTCCAGGGTCTGATGGAGTATACAAGGAAGCAATGGCCAAAGCTCGTTGTTGGGATGTTCCTGTTTGGAGTAGGGTATGTAGTGTTGTTTCTACTTGTTATCTTGTTTATTTCTGTGCCTTGTTTTCCTCCTCTTCAACAAGGTTTTCTATTAAAAAAAAAGGAAAACTAATGACAAGGGCTTGAAAACTTTGAGTTTTAATGATAAGGACAAAATAAAGGGTAAAGTGAATAGTACTAAGTTTGACTTTTTAGTGTAAAAATGTGGTTTTTCGTTAAAGTGAACAGTACCGTGGGCTTTTCGTTAAAACTCCCTAAAAAAAATTCCTGCTCTTATAATGGTTATATGGGTTGTGAGCCTTGTCTTCCTTTGATCTCAAGATGCTGAAATTTATCACAGGCTCACCTTTTATGCTAATCGAGCAGAAAGGGCCACACAACTGTTACAACAACCAGATGTCATGACCACTAGTATTGAAGAAGTTTCCTCAAGTGCGAAGCCTCTAGTTCGAGAATTACAGAAACTTCCTAGAAGATTTAAAAAACTAATTGATATGATTCCTCATCAAGAGGTATGTTGCCTAACAAATTTTAGTTTGGTCTAATATGTCTCATAATTTCCACTTTCTCATCTGTTCTCTCTTTTTGGTATAGCATATCTCATAGTATCCACTTTCTCATCTGTTCTATCTTTTTCTCAGGTGAACGAGGAGGAAGCTTCTCTCTTTGACATGTTATGGTTATTGTTAGCAAGTGTGATATTTGTGCCTGTATTTCAAAGGATTCCTGGAGGTAACTGAATCTCTATAGCTTTCATTTCCATTTCACACTTGTTTGGTTTTGTTTGTCATTTCACATGTACATAGCAAATAGTATTTTCTAGTTGGTTTTGGTTATAGAATTGCATTACTTTGCAAGCTTTAGAGTATAAACCATAAATTCCAGAGCTCTCCGCAAAACACTGCACATTTAATGTATAGGTTAGCTTTTGAACTTTCTACTGTTTCTTTTTCACCGATCGGTATCATCTGTCTGCTGCTATCTTTAGGCAGTCCTGTTCTTGGTTACTTAGCTGCCGGCATCTTGATTGGGCCTTATGGCCTCTCTATTATTCGTCATGTACATGGGACAAAGGCAATTGCTGAATTTGGAGTTGTTTTCTTGCTGTTCAACATTGGCCTCGAGGTGAAGTCTATGAATTGGACAGTTTGTTATTTAAATTTAATGAAAAGAATATTATGCTTGATCTGAATTACAATGAGGAAATTAACAAGACTGGTTTTCCTTTTTTAGCTTTCTGTTGAAAGGTTGAGTTCAATGAAGAAATATGTATTTGGATTAGGCTCTGCTCAGGTGAATTTTTCATATTCATTTCGGCCTGGCCATTTGTAAGATTTTCTATATTGGTAATGAGAAACAAGTTTGCTATCAGTTTGTTAATATGCATAAGTAATGCAGGTTTTGGTGACAGCTGTTGTGGTTGGTGTGGTTGCTCATTATGTTTGTGGGCTGCCTGGTCCTGCTGCAATAGTAATTGGCAATGGTCTGGCTTTATCATCCACTGCAGTTGTTCTGCAGGTAATGGTTGGTTATACTGATTTTCTCATTCAAAAAGTAAATACATGGGGTGGGTAGATAGTGAAATACAAGCATCTTATATTGAGTATCTGGATATCTTCAATATGTATATGTTAAGTTATTACCTGGTTTTTGGACCTTGTAATAAATACAAAATTCATGATGACTATGATGAAGTGGGTAACTACGTGTAGATTTTCTTTCTTTGAGAGAAAAGAAGCCTTGTTCTCTTGGAAAAGGGTCTGGGATGTGAATGTTCCAGTAAAAGCAACCTTCTTCATGTGAGAAGCAGCTCACCATAACAGTTTAATTATTGATAGTTTATGGGTTAGAGGCAGAATATTGGTGAGTAGGTATGGTTTGTGTCAAAGGCAGCAGGGCAGCACAAAAATTGATTACACTCTTCTGCATTGTGCAGTGGCTTCAAAATATGGGGTTTTATCCTATATTCGTTTAGTATTTCTTGGGTTATACCTAGTTCAGTTTCCGGTCTATTGGGTTGACATGTTCAGTGCGTAGATTGTTCATCATGCAGGAATCCTGGTTTGGTTGTCAGAGTGGTACATAAGAGCTTTAGAAGACGAGGCATCCTATGATTATTTAAGGATGTTTGAGTATATGACAGACATCGAGTTTTTTGGTCCTTTTTTTTTTGTTCTTTTTTTTTTGTTCTAGGATTCATATAGCCGACCCCACTTAGTGGGAAAAGGCTTTGTTGTTGTTGTTGTTCTTCCGCTCTAGATTTCTTGTTTGATCTTGTTTTAGTCGATCCATGTTACATACAGTTTCTTTACATGGGTTGCACCTCTCTGCATTTTCTTCCCAACAACCTATTTTTATAAAAGACTCCAAAAGCCTTCTAATGAATATTTCTTTTGACAGACAAGTAATTAATTTGCTTCAACTTATTTTCAGGTCTTGCAAGAGCGGGGTGAGAGCACTTCACGTCATGGCCGTGCTACGTTTTCTGTCCTACTTTTCCAGGTCACTTTGAATCTTAAAAAATATATGAAGCATCCATCGATTTCAAAAGATATCATTTTCTGGAAAATGACTCGTTAGTATTTTAATATGTTAATGGCATATTTGATTGAATTGACCATCGAACTTAGAGTTTGTGGTCATCTAGTTGAATCAACTAAACATCTTGATTCATGCTGATTCATAGATCTATGTTTTTGGGATCCTTACGTTGCATCTTTACAGTGAGCAATTATGGTAGGGTGATCAGCATCAGCAATACATATTGCATAGTTCCACCCTAAGCACTTTGGATATTAGTGTTCTCCATACAGAAAAACCCGTCAGAGTTTAAATTTACTGCATGGTTAAGTGATGTTATGGTTACTTCCTACATGTGTCGATTCTTGACAATTAGATTGCAACCCGTTCCATCATTATTTTAGGCTTTTCTTTGCACCTTTGGTTATTTCATATCATCTAGGTTTGTTTCACAAATCATTGACCAAAATTAGTTACATTACTTACTTTTTGGTTAACTTTCAGGATTTGGCTGTTGTTGTTTTGCTAATTCTTATACCTCTGATTTCACCAAATTCATCCAAAGGAGGGGTAATCCTACTTATGCTCTCCTCTTGCTGTTCAGAATCTTATCCTTGTTCAGAACTTCAGAGCCGGCCGTGCTACTTATTTTTATCATATTAAGTAACTTCATCTGCTACTTGTAGATTGGTTTTCAAGCCATTGCTGAAGCTCTTGGACTTGCTGCTGTAAAGGCAGCAGTTGCCATCACAGCCATAATTGCTGGTGGGCGCTTGGTAAGTCTTTGGATATCCAAAACTTTTGAGAATTATGTCAATGAAAGGGGTGAATTCCTAGGAAAAATAACTGCACAGTTGTTTTAGGCATTTATGGTTGAAGCTCCAAGTGGTTCAACAGACTACTAAGTCTCCATTGTTGCAATCTTGATTGAAAGTAATGCTAAACTATGCTATGTTCTCTTAGAATAAAGAATTGGGAGGAGGGGAAACATATATTTGCTTGAGAAAACAAGTTTGGAATGTTTTCCAATTTTTTACAAGCTCTGTTGTTTTATCTCATCAAGTTCTTTTAATAGTCAAGTTTGTGCGTTTAACCTAATGTTTCTTTTTTGTGGTTTTGCAGCTGCTTCGACCAATTTATAGGCAAATTGCAGAAAATCAAAATGCAGAAATATTTTCTGCCAATACATTGCTTGTTATTCTAGGAACAAGTCTTCTCACTGCCAGGGTAGGTTCTGAATTCTGTCTTTTAGTTAATTTAGTTTTGGGTCATTCTTGAGAGTTATAAAGCTTTGTGCTTTTCTTTTGCCCCTTGTTTAGGCTGGACTATCCATGGCACTGGGAGCATTTTTGGCTGGTTTGCTGCTTGCAGAAACTGAATTTTCTTTACAGGTTGAGTCAGATATTGCTCCATACCGTGGTCTTCTACTGGGCCTCTTCTTTATGACGGTATGTGGTTTCTGGTGGCAATTGTTTGAGGTTGAATTGCAAGAATAATTGGGAAAAGAGAGGGAAGACCTGCCCCCAAATGGATTTTCTACTGGATTATATGAAAATGAAATCAATGAAATCAACATTGTACAGATTGTTTAAAACAAAATGATATCAACTTCTAATTGTAGAGAAGGCTGTTACTTGAGTTCTTGACTTCAAAATTGTTTTTAATTTTAGTCAAATGATCCTGTCAGTCTATTGTCTGCACAATGTTGCTCTTATATCTGCAATTTTTGTAACAACTATTTTATGGGTTTTCAGGTTGGAATGTCTATTGATCCAAAACTTCTTCTTTCAAACTTCCCGGTTATAGCTGGATCATTAGGACTCCTAATTGGTGGCAAATCCTTATTGGTTGCTTTGATTGGCAAACTGTTTGGCGTTTCAATAATATCTGCAATAAGAGTTGGTCTTCTTCTTGCTCCTGGTGGAGAGTTTGCTTTTGTTGCTTTTGGTGAAGCTGTTAATCAGGTTTGCTGTTTTAGCCGTTGATACTGCTTCTGAGAATTGGTGGTTTGCATTTTAGCAGCTATATACTAATTTACTAAATTTTATATGGTCTTTTTGGTGTTTATTTCCTACTAGTAAAATGTAGTTGCGGATAATAGCCTCTTTTGACACATCAAATAGGTGTTAACCAATATTACAAATTCAGATTCATAATGGGTAAAAGCAATACTAATTTTTTTTATTAAATTGCTATTGAAATTTGATTAACTACTTTGCTAGTTGGTGTTATATTCAGCTTAATGTCTTCTCAGCCCATTCTGCGGTGTTAGAAGTATCTTGCTAACTGTGTCATCTGCAGGGAATAATGACTCCTCAATTATCATCATTGCTTTTCCTTCTTGTGGGAATTTCAATGGCCATCACACCATGGCTAGCTGCTGGAGGGCAGTTAATTGCATCTCGTTTTGAGGTGCATGACGTTCGAAGTTTACTACCTGTTGAGAGTGAGGTAAAAAATGCCTGACGAAGATGTACTATTGTCACTTTTGATGCTTTGCCAAGACTAATCGTTATGAAGCATCGTTTCCCACTCAGAAAATCCTTTTAATTAGAATCTACAACAGTATTTTTCCTTGTTTTCTTAGAACTTGATTAGCATATAGTAACTGCAACTATCCACATGATTTTTGTTAATTCTTATTTTCTAGTTATTTAGGTTGTGTTTGAAATGAGACAAATATATTTTTTCATTAGTCCTTGACTTTTTTGTAATTAATATTTACTGATGATTGGTGTCTCTTGGATTGCTTATATTTTCAGACAGATGATTTACAAGGTCATATAATCATCTGTGGATTTGGGCGAGTTGGCCAGGTTGTAAAAAATTGCAACTATCATACAATTAATTCTAAATCTTTCAAGCTTGTACATGTATTTGTAACAGTTGTAATTTGTTTTTTCTCTCCCTTTGTGCTTTTCAGATAATTGCACAGCTTCTTTCTGAGAGATTAATTCCGTTTGTAGCTCTTGATGTGAGGAGGTAATCTTGAAGACGTTTCGGAATTTCCATTACAATTGATATTTCAAGAATTACTACTTTTGGATGTCTACATGTTAGTCTCAGACTCTCATGTGTAATAACAGCTACATGTTAGCCTAGTTTGTATATACATCTCAACAGATGGTTTTTGGAGTTTATTTATGTTCTTAGCCAATAACAAGGACGTGAATCGTGATGACAATAAAATAGTATATTTCAAGGCTTGAAAATCTTGGGAATGGTTGTTTTCCAGATTTTTTTGGGATATGTTCTGCAAGAGACTGCAACTTATATCTCATTTGTCATGTTCTTTGTTGTTACAGTGATAGAGTGGCAGTTGGACGCTCGCTGGACCTTCCAGTCTACTTTGGAGATGCTGGTAGCCGAGAGGTATGTACAATAAGTTGAAATTATAGTTTTTTCCATTTGCTGGTTTATGATATTGACTTGCTTTCTACCCCATGAGTAGGTGCTCCACAAAATTGGTGCTGAAAGAGCATGTGCTGCAGCGATTACTTTAGATTCTCCTGGTGCAAACTATAGAACTGTTTGGGCTCTGAGCAAGTATTTCCCGAACGTCAAAACTTTTGTTCGTGCTCATGACGTCGACCATGGTCTTAATTTGGAGAAGGCTGGGGCTACAGCGGTAATATTTTTATGCCTGTTCTTAATATGCTCTCTGTTGCCTGCACCAAAAGTAATCCCAATATTTAATGGATTAGTATATATTTTATATGTTCTCGACTAAGATTTGCATTATTGACTAATGAGTGGCTTAAAACTTGGAATGCTTACTTGTAGTTTATCTCGAGTGCATCACATTCATGAGAATTTGATTCATTCTCACGAAACTTGCAGGTTGTCCCAGAGACCTTGGAACCGAGTCTGCAGTTGGCAGCTGCTGTTCTCGCTCAGGTAAACTAGTTATTGTCAATATTTCTTTCGAGTCCCATCGAGATAAAAGGATGTTGCAATTGGGCCCTAGTGATCTCCAAATGCACCTCTTTCTAAGCATCGCAAGCCAATGCCCTTGTGAGAAAAGACATTAACCCACATAGCATATCACCATGCAGAGATCGGTTGAATGGTTCATGTAATTGGCGTGAGCTTCGTTTTATTTCCATAAATTTGTATATTTCTTCATAAGATTCCCCATCATTGAAGATTGTCTTCAAATGTTCATGAGCTTTGCACACATGTTTTTCTTGTTTTTCAACTTGACATTGCAGTTTTATGATTGTAACATTTGTTTCCGCTGGAAGTGCCTAACACCGTCATCTCTTATTATTTTTATCTCGTCCTTGTCAGGCTAAACTACCAATGTCAGAGATCACATCAACAATCAACGAGTATAGGTCCCGTCACCTTGCGGAGCTAACTGAGGTACTCCACGTTGCCTTTCTGTTTTACTTAACAATTTTATCGCAACCTCAGTTTTGGCTTTGACCAATAAGTATGAACCAAGTTCCAGTACTTCTGACTTCTCTCTATCATATGCTCCCGATACTTGAGATGAGAACTTCGTATTTACGTTTTTCTTCTGCAGTTATGTGAAACTAGCGGAAGTTCTCTTGGCTACGGATTTTCTCGAATGATGAGTAAACCCAAAACTCCGCCTCCAGATTCCACAGATGAGAACCAGTTCACTGAAGGAACACTGGCGATCTAGAAGATGGCAAACACGGTAAACAATAAAAGGAAAATGTAGAAACAGGTCAAGAACTGTATTGCAGATAACTTCTTCGATTTTGGACCCGAAAAGGAAATGATTCATCTTCCAGTGGGTATTAATTGTACAAAAAAATACACACAAGAGGCAATCAATGGCAAACAGTTGAGTGACAAACTTTTGTTCGATGAACTTTGTTGAACGAACCGACATTCTTGATGCATCTTTCTGTTTGAAGGCGCTATCATTTTGTTTTGGGCACCGTTCGGGTCTAAAGTATAGGAAATCATAAAATTTCCCAACCTTTTGTTGGGTTTTATATTACTTCTTGTTTCTTTAGTAGTATTGATTTTTTGGTACGCCGATCATATAATATATTTAATACATTAAATACGACAAATGAATGGTTAAGATTGTAACCATAACATTGAAACCATACCCAAAAAGTTTAAGAATCTTGAGCTAACTTGATATCTAAATGCTTCTTTGTTGTTTTTGTGTTAAATGATAGATTTTGTTAGATTAGATGTTAGATTAGCCATTGACGGGGTTCGAACCCACGTCGTCATGCAAGGACTCAACACCTTTCTACCACTGTAGTAAAAGGTCACTTGCGATATCTAAATGTTGATAGAGGGAAGATGCAACTATCAGCATGGTCCATTCCCGAACCAAGAATCCCGAGGAGATTACAAGACAAGCGGATATTATAATCGACTGTCGCCATTTGAAATCGAGAGCTTTCTTTGGCCGGCGGGAACATTTCCCTTGTGTGCTTATCGGCTGTCACCAACTGTTGTTTTCTGTCGCGGGAACTCTGATGTATTATCTGATACGAAAATCTTGGAAGGCATCCTCTCTACAGAAAGTAGAGATGAGGTTTGCAGACTTCATGTAGTAAGTGCAATGCAATTGCAATAGATTTGAGTTTAAATCTTTCACAAGTGCCATCCTAAATTTCCCCTCTTTCATCGAATTGGCGACAGACGAGGTGAAACCTAATATGTTGTTTATCAATGAAAGAAAAACCTCACATTAGTGAAAATTACTAACACCCAAATGTAGTTTTGACAATGAACCAGGAGGGAGTAACCAACAGCTAATTCTAGATAAGAACTTCAAAAAGTTTACAACTTGTAACCATTTGAGACCAAAGATCTTCTACACCGGAGCTAGCTGCATTGGTGGGTAAATCCGGAATACTAAACAAACGGGATTGCCGGTTTACAGTAACGGCGGCTTTCCACCAGAAATGTCAATTCGTGCCTCAAAATGATCCACTCCGGTTTTGCTTTGCAATTTTGTACTCCTAAGAATTGAAACCTAAAAGATGGGAGAGAAATTTAGTCCACGGTTTCGGATTGGATCCCCACATTCTTGTTCGAAATCATAGATCTTGACAATTAAGAGGAAGACGATGAAGCCACTTAATAATAAAACGATCACAAAAGACTACAGGACATACCTTGGGCCGCTCCATAGAGCACCCAAAATATCCTATTCCAAAGGATAAGGACGTGTAAGCAGCATCAATCTCTACATCTTTCAACTTTGGAGACCTTCCTGTAACCTAAAAAGCAACACATAAACACACTTATTCTACACAAACATAACTAACACAAAAAGGTTCTAGCTTGGGACTCACTATAATGGGAGCATCAGCTTGCACAAGTAGAATTCCGGCACTTCTATCATTACAATCGTGATTACTCTCTTGAACAACAGAGCCTAGAACTTTCGTGCAAGCAGAGGCAGGACCTTCCTGTGAATTAAGGAATGAAAATGACTGTCAAGTTCATGTACTTGGTTTTATCCGGACAAGAAAAGACATGGTATATAAACTAAGCAATTGATAGACATTGTAGGTCCGCCCAACTCTATAGCTCTAATTATAACTTTGAAGAATCATGACTGCTTCAATTTTGGCCACTTCATGACCGCTCCCGTCTTGAATTTCAACATTCACGTCAAGGAAAAACATTTAAAAAACAAATTATATAGTAATAGGACATACAGTGACAAAGAGACGCAGGGCTCGCGAGCTGCAAATCCTTTCATTAGATGTTCTCCAGCACCACTTGCACAACAGCCAACTATACACGGAGCACCAAAAAGACCCTTGGAGGACGCCCAACACCCTGCACCATGCATTGCTGCTAATCCCACACGTCCACCAACCAGTATTTTTTTTTTTTGGTACAAAAATCCGGTTAGATTATCAATCACCAGTCACTCCAAACAGATGACAAACAAAGAGTGCAAGTTCTTAGAACCATCTGTCTCCTTAAGCGCAATTCCCCCACTTGAGGCTCCAGATGCTATTTGTCCTTCAGTGTCCACACAAATAACTCCAACAGTATCCATGATGCAATCCTCTTCAGCTCCATTATGCTTCAAAGAATCACATTGTTGAGCTACTAATCCTAAACACAGATACAACGATATGTCATTACTAGGAAATGTAGACGTGCAGATGGTAAGTTGCACTGAAAATAACATAAGCTTTGAAAAGAGAGGAATAGGTTTTTTAAATATAAAAAAGAGATGAAATACCTGATATTCCAGCGGTCTCTTGAGGATTACAATAAAGTCTAAAATCAGAAACCTGTATTTGCTTTTGCATCATCTACCATTGCTTTGTACTTTCTCCATTGTGCTTTCGATCTTTCTGTCACCAGCCACTGTTTTGAAATACACAAGATTAATCCATCTTTAAATTTACAATTGAAACTTTAGAGCCATGAAATGGAAAAATTACATATGTATTTTTCTCACTGTTTATTTTCACAGTTAACATAAGCATAAAAAATAAAGATTAGTGATTGATTACCTCATCATCAGCTGCAGTACTTGCTGCCAAAGCAAGGCCCTTGGACTTTGCCCACGCACAGGCACCTTCACCAACCAGGAAGCTACACAAATTACAAATTTGCTCCATTATTAAATTAAAGGAAAAGAAAATAAGGGAAAAGGAAAGAAGAACAGGAGGATTGGAAAAAAAATGCTATTACGGTTTACAAATATTGAAGGGAAAAAATAATAAAAGAAAATATTGCTGAGCTGAATGCAATGAATGGAATGAAAGCTGTAACTGTCTGATTAAGAGAGATGAAATAGTACATGGGAGGTATTCGGGCCAACAGAGGGGATCCCATCATTTGTTCCTTGGCCAATAAAGCAGTGATCTGGATGGGGTTTCTGACACCTGGTCTAAAACATATGCAAGGGGATATTCAGTGACACAAGGGAAAATGCAGAGTAGAAATCAGTATGGAAACAGTAATATGTTTAGCAGAAACAGATAAACAGATCATCTTAAACCTCGAATTGCTCCGACAGCTCCAAAAACTCCAGAATTTCCGTCCATAATACTGGCATCGCATTCTACACGACCATCTTCTGTCAAATTGGAGCCTCTGCCCGCATTTGTGCTTGGGTCATCCTTTAAGACAATAATTTAATTAAAAACACAATCAATAAACAATACATGATACGGTGGGGATTAAATAAAGAAAATAAGAGGCACAATATCTAATCTTCTTTTGAACCTGAATCTTCTTTATTACGTTGTTCTACATGCATGTTGGTGCTTTTGTGAAGCACTCTGTCCTAGGATCCTAGCTACTTGAACATAATTGGATTGAATTCCTCCCAGAAATCTACATAACTCCAATTGTACACTTCAAAGTACCAAAGTTAAACCAGTAAAACCATGATTTTTTTACAAAACAAGAGCTAAAATCCTCCGTAAATTTCCACATTCACATAACCATAGTTCTTGCACAAGAAGAAAATCAAAACTTTCAAAATCCCACAAATACTAGATACAACATGCATATCCCGTAGCTAACATTTTGAACACGCAGCGCCAAATTACGAATTTCTACTTCCCAATATACAGTCTTCTAAGAACATATTAACAAAACCATCACTAAAAGAAAACAAAAACAAACATACGCAGAGACAAATACACCCTGTATACACATATAGACAAACACACACAGACACACAGAGTTATATACATGTAGATAGAAAGAGAAAATGCACCTCCAAGACTTGAATAGCTGCAGTAACAGCATCTATGCATCTACCAGAACCCTGAAGCAAGAATAACACAAAAACAACATTCAAATTGCAAATTACAAAAATCCCAATGCCAATCTTTTCAAGTTTCAATCTTTCCTTGTCTATTTTCCTCAGGCTTTGTGGGGAACCAAACAGAAGCTGGAATGATACAAAAAGGAAAATAAAACGAAAAATGTGCTTGAGAGAAAGACCTTGCGGAGAACTGAACCAGCCGCGAGACAAGCGCGTTTGACCGCGGACTTGAGGGCTTTCTCGTTGGATGGCGCGTGGTATCCCGCGCCGACGTGAACCGCCACGAAGAATGTGGCGTTTTCCTCTTCTTCGTGCATTTGGTTGGTGGCATCCATGGACTGACTGATGGATCTAAACACTGCGTTTTGTCTTCTGGCATTACTTTTTTATTTTTGGTCTTTCTTGATGAGCCTAAAGTTTGTAGAGTTTCTTGACCAAAAAAAAAAAGAAAAAGTTTTTTATTGCACTTTATTTGTTTGATTCAAAGGAAAATTAATAAAAAATGCTTGAAAACTTTGAGTTTTAACGATAACAACAAAATAAAGGGTAAAATGAATAGTACAAAGATTGATTTTTTAGTGTAAAAATGTGGTTTTTCATTAAAGCGAACATGACCGGAAGTTTTTTGTTAACGTTCCCTTGATTCAATGGGTATTTTTATTTTATTTTATTTAAATGGGATATTTATTTGTTTGAAAACATGGGATATTTTAATTGATCTAATAAATTATTTGGAGAAAGATTTGAACTAAAGTGAAGAACGCGAAGCACACTATTTTTGTCGCTTCGCTATGCCTATAGTTACTTTTCGTGACACTTATTTATGTCATATAAATTTGGGTATAGAAAATGTAAAACACACAATTTCTGCGTGTAGACATGTTTTCAACCACTTAACCTATTAATCTTTATTAAAAAAATTGTAATCTTTGCGTGAAGAGATATGTTCTCAAGCATTTAAGCTATTAATCTCGTATGTTTATTTATTAGAAGCGATATTATAATTAGTGTTGAACGCATAGGTTGAAGAGGAAAGACCTATCACCAAAACAATTTACCGCTTGCTACTTGTAAGTTGATTAATTAGTAATGTGAAACGTATAAATTGAATAATTTGATAACTTGTTGCTCTCGTATGTGTATTTATTAGAAGCGACATTATAATTAGCATTGAACGCATGGGTTGAAGAGGAAAGACTTATCACCAAAACAATTCACCGCTTGCTACTTGTAAGTTGATTAATTCGTAATGTGCAACGTATAAACTGAATAATTTGATAACCTGTTGCTCCACCAACTATTAATTTTTTATTTTTTTTGGAAACTGGGAATAACATTACCAGGGCCAAGATGCCAACATAGAACAAAGAAAGCCTACACCAAGGCAAGAAGCAACTAAACAACAAAAAACCAAGCAGCGAGGGGGGGGGGTAGGGAGTGAAGACGCTAGAACTGAGTTCAAGCGTCGCCCCCTCCTCTGCCACAAAAGTTTAAGGGGGACAAGGTAAACGAGGGCAAGAAGCAACTAAACAACAAAAAACCAAGCAGCGAGGGGGGGGTAGGGAGTGAAGACGCTAGAACTGAGTTCAAGCGTCGCCCCCTCCTCTGCCACAAAAGTTTAAGGAGGACAAGGTAAACCATCGTTATTACATATAGCAGAAGCAATTTGAAAAGGAAGTGAAGAATGCCTTTCACTAGATCAATTTATATATAATAGGAATCCGTGGTACTGTGGTAGCACAAAATTACAATGCAGAAACGAAATTTCTCGACCAAGATATTTTGAGTCTATAATAATGTTACATATTACAGATTTCTGCTTAACATTTATTCTCAAATACAGAATTACAAATGGCATTTAACTTTTCTTGTTCGAAAAATGGCATATATTGCTCGAAAGCAAAAGGTTGGCTCCACCTCAAGGGCTCAGGAAGAGAGCTGTGCACTGCTTGATTGTATCTTCGGGGCTGGTGACTGCAGAAGGGTAGAGCATCATCAGATATACATATTCCGTAAATATTTTTTTGATTAGGTATGTAAGTTCTAATGAGAGTCGGCCACAAGTAACTTTAAACCTGGGACGAGAGCTTACCTGTATGACCTACGGTTCTTTCAGATTCATAGATTTCGTGGTCATTTCCTCCCTGCGGAAATGGGAACTCACAAGTCTTAGGGCCCGAATATCAGAAAACTTCATCGAAAAGAATAAATGTGAAACAGAAAACATGAACAAACTGCTACTCATGAATTCATAGAGAAGGAAGTTGTACATAGAAGAGGGTTAAGCCATCAAATTATGGACAAACCTTGTAAGTTTTGTCACCAAAGAAATGGATCTCTTGAAAATCATCTAGGTATCTCAAGCAGTATGTCTTGTCCCAACCGTGCGGGAAAACCTGGTTCAAGCATTGTAAACCATCGGAGTTCAATTTCAAAAGTCCAGTCACCTTTTTACTAGACTAGTTCAAGAATGAGGCAGGCAAAAATAAATAAATGGAATAATCATTAAACCATAAACGAATATTAAATCATTTACATCAAAGCTTATCTGTCCTCCAATGGAAAATGTCAGGTTGAGGTGACCAAACTTCTCACGAAGGACGGAAACCATTTTTGGGCGTATGTTCTGAACCTGCAAAGAATTACCATACTTTCAAGTTATATACAAGCGAAAAAGAAAATTTATATCAGTTATAAAAATATATACTCACAATTCAAATCTATGGTCAAGTGTCTAACCTTGTCATATCTTTCAAATTCATCCCTTTCTTCTTGGCTACAGTTTCTCCCAATTGGTGATACGTTCAGCATCCCACTTCGGAACTCAATAAATGTACCCCTACAGTTATAGTTAAAAATAAAAGTTTTAAGTTTACGTTCAACCGCTTAAATTTAACAAAGGCTTCCACTCCACTAACCTCTTTATCGGTATGTCCAAGTCAGCAATATAATGAAGCGTAAAGTTGATGAATTCCTGCACAAGTGCATGCCAATCATCTCAGATCAATCTCAAGAACAACATAATTAAGTTTCCAGGTGCCATGTGTATGTTGTGCTTGAAACTGCTTAAGATATCTTCCAAATAAGGAATTCGAGAGTCATAGCATACAGCAGAGTATGGGTTTTACCTTGAGTTTGTCTTCGCCAAGATATGTCTTCAAGCTCTACAGAATGAAAAACGCAAAATGCATCAGTTTGGAACTTTTATCACATCACGGAATATTTAAACATATGCAGAAACAAAGAAAAAATAATGCAACTCTGTCACAATTCCTATAAAAAACAAATCATGGTTATTGGGCACCTACACTACACCCAGCCAAAGCCACTTCAGACTCGGGTTTAGTGTTCAAGAATTTCAAACTGTAATAGAGGACAATGGGTGAAACCTAAATACGGACCAGAAGAAATCTACAGCAGACAAGTACCTCACGATAAGATGAATTAACTACTTTCGTTAGCCACAAATAATTTCTTCACAGAACAGAAGAGAATTTCTCTCAAAAGATCCAAAGAACAAGATTGTATCATGGAAATATTTATCTTTACGATCCATTTCTTCTTTTTCTTTTTTGTTGAGGAGAAGGTTTATATCTTTACGATATATACCATGCTCAAATTCAAGGTATTGGATCATTAGAATTTTAGCTTTGCTTATTGCTTTCAGCCATATATTAGGCCAGAAGGGGACCACATATTTACCCCAACAAGGCATCCCTCTCGCCATTAGATACTTAAAAAAATCAACTTTCACATAATTGATTCAAGCATCACTTTTAATTAGGACACTATGAAATTATGAATGTGACAATTTGTTTCTATTATCACACTAAGCTGTATAATACCTGGGTGCCAATCAGCGTCCTATCTTTGTGAGCTACAAGACCATTCTCAGAAAATACATAATCATGGTCATCAATAACTGCAAAGACAAGGACATAGTTAATAGACAGTCAAGAAGATAAAGCACGTGTCCACAATGTCCCTCGAGAACTAGAATTGAAGGATATCTAAGAGTTAATGTAAAAGGAACAGGGCACCGACATAGCATATTGCGCTATTAAGACAATCTAAATTGCCAATAACGGATGCAACAAAACAATTTCAAAATTCATCCAGGCACAAAAGTTAAATAAGTGTTTATATAATGAGTAAATATCCAAACTTGAGCTCCAACAACTGAAGCTCGCAATGATGTATCATATGCAAAGTTAAATGTTCAATACAGTTGGAGTTACTAGATATAGCTTCTACAAAATAACAGTATACACCTGTTTTGCCAAGCTGCTCTGTTATCTTAGAAAGGTCAGATCCTCCCACAATGCCCACTGTGACAACCTGCACTCCAACAAGGCTTTGATTATTAACAAGAAACAAGCAAACCTCACAAAGATGTACACTTTCAGGCTAACGGGTTACGTACCTTCCTAAGTTCTCTCATAAACCCCAACATTTCCGGAGTAACAACCTGGGATTTGAGCGAAATACATTCAATTAGAAAATTTTCTCAAGCTGATCAAAAAATGCAAAAGATTTATGCCTTTCAAATCGATAACCAACATGATAAACCGGTACATAAAATTCCAACTGAAAATTAAAGAGTGATTTAAAAGGACAAAATAAAAACCAGAGATGTATACCTTTCTTGGAGCTGTGAGAGTCCCATCAACATCAAACAAGGCAAGCACACCAGGCCTCCTAACAGCCATTTACACTTAAATCTAATTTTCCTGCTGACAAATACACAATGATCAATTAACAATTTAATCTCTTGAGTTTCTGTGAACATCAGTAAATCAGCAAGCTTGTAGAAAACAGCAAAATAGATATTACCCAGATGTTCAAAAACATTAAGATCCAAAACCCAATATTTTTTTACGTAAAAGTACAATAATTTGAGAAAGCAATTGATCCAATGGCCTAGATTGTAAATGAAAGTACCAATAAGTAATTAAAAACTGAAAAGCAGCCAAAATTATATGCACCCAAATGAGGGGAAAGAAGAAAGAAGAAAACTTTAAGATTCAGGAGCAATGGGTTCTGCAGATGATGAGCACTAATCAATGGAAAATGGCGATTGATAAGTAAATTAGCAAATGACAAAGTGAAAATACAAACCCGGTAATTGCGCTAAGGAGAGAGAGAGAGAGAGAGAGAGAGAGAGAGAGCAGGTTAAGATGAGAGGTTTGAAATGAAATGGAAGTTTGAGGAGCAGAGAATTGGGAAGCAGATTTCTTCCAGTGGCGGAACTTGAGCAGTTAGGGATTATAAAGCGACATGAAGGGGGTCCCAGAACAATATTACTATTTACTTTTTGAGTCTTGGCTTAACTTCGACAAAAAATTACTGAGATACAATAAGAAACTTCGTAGGAGCTGTATCTTTCATTTGCACGTAGAGATAACGTTGCCCTTAATTTTGGTTGTGTGGGGTAAAGGTTAAGTAATAGTAGAGAATGAGGTAGTGGATCTGTTTGTATGTTTTTTTTTGTTTTTTGTCAAATGATAGATATATTAGATTAGATGTTAGATTAGGAAGTCGATTAGATTTGAACTCATGCCGTGATGTAAGAGTAACACTCATTTTCACAATTGTGACCGAGGGCCACTTGCAAGTTGTGGATCTGGTTTCAGATCTGTTCAAAAGTGCACTAATTAATGCAAATTATTTGTAGAGTTGGGAATATGCTATAGTATCTATTTCTAACCTCTTTTAGATAGGGATGTATTTAATTTAAGGAAAATTAATGAAAAGGGTTTGAAAACTTTGAGTTTTAATGATAAGGACAAAATAAAAGGTAAAGTGAATAGTACCAGGTTTGACTTTTTAGTGTAAAAATGTGGTTTTTCGTTAAAGTGAACAGTACCGTGGGCTTTTCGTTAAAACTCCCTTTAATTTATGATACGATTGCGTCTAATAGCCTACTGGTTGCATATAAGTGTTTTTGGATCATGAAAGCACTATGTAATTTGGCTATTGATTGAGAAGCAGCGACTAGTGGTTGAAGCATCTCCTTAATGTAGACAAAAATGAGTTTAGCATTCACTTTCAGTTTGTTTTCATTTCGGTAGGAAACTTCTTTCTTTGGTTGTATTATCACCATCTCATAAACTTGTCAATTTTTCCCTTTTGCAGTTAGGAGGTAACTTCTCAACATGTCTCACTTCACTGTTTCTGGTTCATAGTAGTGTATCTTACAACATAACTGGTCTTTTACGGCACACAAAGGGTGCAATAAACGGTTATTCACGGCTTGTGAGTCTCCAAGCAATAAAAGCTCCTATCGTAAAAGACGTTTTCTCTTTTTGCACTGCTCGCTTTGTTTTTGTCTATTGATTATCTTTTATTTCCCTTACTCAATCATTAGTTGCTAACTTGTAATGCAAGTCACTTAGGGTCTGTTTGGTATCATATTTGAATTTTTTTATCATTTCTCAAAATATTTATTAAGAACATTTCTTGAAAACAATTTTCTTTAAGATTCAAAAACTTGATTGGTTTGCGATTTAAAAATTTTAAATCTTACGACTTAAACCAGACAGAGATCTAAAAAGAAGGGGTCGCAGGAGAGAGAGAAAGAGGAGAGAGGAGGAAAGAAGGTAAGAGATGATTGAAGGAAAGAGAAAGAAGAGAGAGGATCAGACGATATAGAGAGGAAGAAGAGTGAGAGAAATAACCGAGAGAATCAAGATAGCGGATTGAAGGAGAAACAAAAAAGGTAAAAAAAAAAAAAAAAAAAAGAGGTGAGAAAGAAGAAAAGAGAGAGAGAGAGAGAGAGAGATTTGGAGTAAGAAGAGGCAAGAAGAGAGAGAAAAGAAATGAGTGAGTTTAAGTTTAAAAACTCTAAAAATCATTTTTTTATGTTTTTAGATAATAGACTATATTTTTGAGTTAGTCTTGAGTTCAGTTTTTGAAAATAATCATACCAAACAAGTTTTTAAGCCTAAAACTTGAAAATTGTTTTTGAGTTTAAAAAGTTGGATTCAAGTTGAGTACCAAACATACCCTTAATTACGTGGATGCAAGAAAGTTGATCACCTGAATCTCAAACTTGCAGCATTTACATTAACATACAGTGGACAAGTAATATATCCATAAGAAAGAACTTATTCTTTTGTAGAAGAGTCATCGCTCAAATTCGCTTGCAACACAAAGTCCCTCGAATTCATATTCAACATTGCAAACCCTTGTCCTTAATAAGGTGTCGCTTCTTTCCGGATGAAGTATTGGCCAGTAGGTCCGCCATTGGGGAGCAGCGCCAACCTGACAACGCTTTCCGCACCTTCGTCGATGGTTAAGATGCCCGAATTGCAGGTTATATCTGTTTTGACAAATCCAGGACAGACACAATTGATGCAGAAATTGGGCCACCTTTTGGCTAGAATTCTGGTGTAAGCGTTCAAGGCTGCTTTCGAGACTGAGTAGGCTGGAAGGATTGGAGGCCAGTTTTTGGCTTCTACCAAACCTTGTTTAAAATCTTCTAAAAACTCACTCAATACTCCATCTATTCTCTCTTCTGTGAGGCTCTCAGAATCACTCAGTACCCCATTAGCTCGTCCATCTGAAAAAAACTGAAACAATATGCAACACAGGACAGTTTTAATTTAATTTCCAAATAGAAACATTGCGGAGAATTGCTCATAATTAGACCTTTCACTACCAATTCTCAGAGAAAGTGAAAATCGCTTTGGAAACTAAGCAAGCATCGGTTGAAAAATGGCAAGAACATAGTTTTCAACCATACTGACAACCGTTGCAAACTTGCTTTTCTTAGGAGAATGCCAAAAAAGAAATATAGTTTTCGAGTTGTTTATGTATCATACCATTAATTGACCAACATAAGAAGAAACAATAACAAGCCTTGGAGAATCGGATAGCTGGAGGAGGGGCAGAAGTGCTTCAGTCACTCTTTTCGTACCATGGTAATTTGTTTCTAGACACTTTTCTCCTAACTCGTAGTTTGGTGTTGCTATTTCGCTCCAATCAATATCTTCAAGCTTCTGTACCCAGGTGAAGAAAGTTAAAACTTATCCCGAATGATTGCAGGATCGTCTTCCCCAAATAATCCCGGATCCATAACTGGTTTGCTAAATATAGCATGATTTTCTTAAGAACACACTTTGACATGATAAGTTTGAGCAACTTCATATCAAGCACATATATCATCATAAGCGACCTTTTTAAAAGCAACTCAACGATACAATACCAAAACCAAACCGTCTTTATATAATTTGTGATGGAGAAAGTTTTGGTATATAGAATTAATCTTACCTTACCCGGAATAGCTCTAAAAGCTTCGCCGTTTAGTATGCTTCCGATAACTCCTGCATTGTTTACCTACAGATCACAAGTTCTAGCATTACCATCTTTGTCATGTCAACGAAGTTAACCAAAAAAAGTTTGAGCATTTGGGGTTTGATCATTACCAAAATATCAAGTTTTCCAAATTGAGTTTTGACAAAATCTGCAAGGGAAGCAATGCTAGCAGAATCCGTTACGTCGAGCTGGTGAAAAACCACGCGATCAGAGACGCCAAACTGTTTCAATTTTTCAACAGCTTCAAGACCTCTCTTCTCATCTCTGGCAGTTAACACTACTATGGTCCCATTTGAAGCCAACTGCCTAACAGTTGCAAATCCAATTCCTTTGTTTGCCCCTGTCACAACTGCATACCTGACCAAAAAAATGGGTGTTATTTATGTGGCTATGAGGGTCTAATGGTAAATTCCAGAGCAAGGAGATGAACCTCTTCGTCGCCTCTGCCATTGTCGATGGTTTTTCAAGCTTATTTTCAGCATTTTAAAGGGGTATTGTCACAAAAAGTCAATTTTGTGTGCGATAGCAGTTTTGTTGTTTTTTGTTTAGGCAGGGTTTTGCGCAGTCAAGAAGCGAGGCGGGGGCTAGAGAGACGGGTATTTTGATGACATGTTGGTGAGGAAAGAGGGGAAAAAGAAAAAAAACAGTACTATTTTTTTGGAATTGCCCAGAGCCGGCAACCATAAAATAATGATATCGAGTTTGTTGGAATTGGATCCTCTCCGAGGCAATGCCTCGGATCCTACTGACCGGACAACACGGACCGTTGAATTTTGATTCAACGACTACAAATAGGAGGGTTCCTCTAAAAGTTATAATAATTGTAGCTGTTGAATCAAAATCCAACGGTCCATGTTGTCCGGTCAGTAGGATCCCGAGGCATTGCCTCGAAGAGGATCCAATTCCGAGTTTATCAACCACGGTAGTCAGACCTTCCACTTATACTTACGAGTAGATATAAATACGATCAATTATTAGTTTGAACTTTAAATTAAAAAATAAAACATATAATCCAGATAAAATCTCTCTTAAAACTAAAATATAGTCGGGGCAACGCTAAAATATTTAATAAATTATATGGATTATTTTCGGGGATTATGCCACCTCAATCATAGAATACAAGCTGGATGAATGAAGTGGAAGAGTGCATCGGATGTGTTGTGCGACTGTAGTATGCTACTAAAGCTCAAGGGATGTTTTTATAGGACGGCAATAAGGCCGGCAATGCTTTATGACACGGAATGTTGGATGGTGAAGCATCAACACGTACACAAAATGAGTGTAGCAGAGATGAGAATGCTTCGTTGGATGTGTGGGCACACAAGAAATGACAAAATTAGGAATGAGGATATATGAGGCAAATTAGGAGTAGCCGAAATTGAAGATAAGATGAGAGAGAATCAGTTAAGGTGGTTTGGATATGTGAACGAAGACTACAAACGCTCCGGTTAGAAGATGTGAGTACGAGACACAGACCTAGGGCCAAACGGATAGAGGAAGATCTAGAAAGACTTGGAAAGAAACTCCAAGAAAAGATTTGAACTATTTGGATCTAACAGAAGTCATGACACAGAACCAAGTGCAATGACATTCTAAGATTCATATAACTGACCCCACTTAGTGGGATAACGCTTTGTTGTTGTTGTAGTATTATTTTCTTGAGTAAGATATTTTGTATATGCTAGTAATACTGTCAGATAAAATAAGGTGAGCATCCATTGTCCTCTTGTTATTTTGCTTACCTTTCTGGATGCTAGCTCTGGTAGAGTTGCATAAGAGATGAAATGTTACACCTCACATCTTTCTGGACGCTTTTCTAATACCTCACCTCTATAGGCCCGTCGGCCGGCTGTTTGTTTTAGGGTGCCGGTCACGACTTGCTTCGATCGGCGCCCATTTTCATAAAAAAATAGCATCACTCCTAATAGGATATGGCCTCCATATTTAACACTACCCTCATATATTTCAATCATCCAAACAGTCTTACCACATTGTGAATCCAAAAGCTTGTATATATAAACTATCAAGCCTTATTATTCATTAAACACAGAGAGGGCCTCTGTTAGCACCACATCTTAATACGGTGTCATTTCTTTCCTGATGAAGTAGAGGCCGGTAGGACCACCGCTGGGGAGTAGGGCTAACCGGGCAACACTTTCAGCACCTTCGTCAATGGTTAAGAAGCCGGCATTGAAGGTCAAATCTGTCTTGACAAATCCGGGGCAGACACAGTTGATGTAGATGTTTGGATACTTGTTGGCCAGAATTCTAGTGTACGCGTTCAAGGCTGCTTTCGAGACTGAATAGGCTGGAGAGAGAGGAGGCCAGCTTTTGGTTCCTAGCAAACCTTGTTTATGGTCTTCCAAAAACTCGCTCAAAACAGCATCTATTCTCACTTCTGTGAGGCTCTTAGCATCACTGAGTACCTCTTTAGCCCATCCGTTTGGAAAATTCTGAAGCAACACGAAAGATGGCAGAGTTTAAATTTGATTCAAAAAAACAGAAAAATTGTATCAGAATCTAACTAAATACATGGATTGCTCACAACTCAAACATTTTTCGGAAAACAATTCTACAACTAAAACATTTCCAGAGATCTAGTTTAGTCTGGGATTCAGTTAATGTTCTAATGCAATCCCAGAGCTCCATTATACTTAATTAAGCAAAGAAAACGACGACTAATTGTTTGTACATTTCAAGAAGTCCCATTTATGAAATAACTAGAGATAAACAGATTAAGGATAAAGAATTCTCCATATCTTTTGTAAGGCAGATAAGTTAACTAAATTATTTTGTTTAAATTACACTAACAACTAAGCGGAAATTTAATTCTGTTAGGAGAATGCAAAACAGAAGCATATTTCTGAAGTTGCTCATACCATTAGCTTAGCAGCACCAGACGAAACATTAACGATTCTAGGCGAATCAGATAGCTGGAGGAGGGGCAAAAGCGCTTCAGTCACGCTTTTGGGACCATAGTAGTTTGTTTTAAGGCATTCTTCTGCTAACTCATAGCTTGGTGTTATCAATATTTCACTCCAATTTATTTCACCAGGCTTCTGCATCCAACATCATCGCTCTCGTTAATTAGTCTAAAATCACATTTCTATGATGTGATATATTTACATATATATAACCTCACCTTACCAATTACAGCTGATCTAAAACTTTCAGGGTTTACTATGCTTCCAGTAATTCCTGCATTGTTTACCTACACAGTCGAAAAGTTCCAACTTTTTCATCTTTGTTATGCGTATTTCAACATAAAAAAGGATTATAAGTTTATAACATGTGTCATCAGTATCAAATCAGACATATTGCAATATTATCTCTACTGATCTGAGGAATAAAACCCAAGTCAAAACAAAAAGATTTACCAAGATATCGAGTTTCCCGAATTGGGTTTTGACAAAATCTGCAAGGGAAACGATGCTAGCAGAATCTGTTACATCAAGCTGATGAAAAACCACCTGGTCGGAGACGCCAAGCTCTTTCAATTTTTCAACAGCTTCAAGACCCCTTTTTTCATCTCTAGCAGTTAACACCACCATGATCCCATTTGAAGCCAACTGCTTAACTGTGCCAAATCCAACCCCTTTGTTTGCCCCTGTCACAATTGCATACCTGATCAAAATACACAAGAACCCAACAAAAAAAAGGGAAAATAAGAAATGGGTTTCTTTTATGTGATCAAAAGATGCATAAGAACCAGAACACTACTACCTCTTTGTTGCTTCTGCCATTGTTGCTCTGAGCTTATTCTGCCGGGTGGGTACAATGAGGGGACTATAATGCAGGGGTTCCGGTTTCAAATCATCCGTTTCTAAAAGCTAAACTCATGGGATTCACGAGGGTGCGAAATGAGGACAAATATACATGGTTTCAGAATGGTGGCTGTATGTGGGATTATGTGGCGAAGAATGTGATGAAGTATGTGCTGGATTAGTGGCCAAGTGACCAAAAACCACTTTCGGCTAGTCAAAGAAAAGGAGGTGGATTGTCTACCCTCCCATTTCCATACTCTTCCCATCCCCTCATGTTTTGTGTGGTCACGGTTAAACCACATCAACATTTTATATTGATTTTTTTTATAAAACTAATAAAACAAAAAATAATAGGAATATAAAATGTTGACGTGGCTTAACCATGACCATACAAACAGAAATGGATGAAAATAGTATGGAAAGAGTATAGAAATGGGAGGGCAGACAATCCACCTCCCAAAGAAAAATAAACAAAGATAAAAAGGACATGATGATGTTTGTTGAAAAGAAAAAAGATACATCATTGTGTCTGTTAAGTCTAAAATAATCCCAAAAATTCTAGAGGCGACACGTGGACTTTTATTCAAGAAGGACAAGATTGCCCTCAATAAATGGGCAAGCTTCTCAGATGCTCCCACGCGCAGCTCATATCCCTGAATGACTCAGCAGCTAAACACAACTGCCCACACCACAGCTTACCTGCCCTTAGCAAGGAATTAAATATAAGGATTAATTACACAAATCTTATCTTTAATGCATTCCTAATTGAAGACTGACTCAAATCAAGTAATCCTAATTTATTTAAATTAGGATAATTACACCATTATCTCAAGATATTATTTCCTATTTAATATCTTGGAAATAATTAGAGAATATCTCTCTATTAAACATTATATGGCCGGCCCTAGCCTTATAAATACCTCATATTCTACCAAATTTTGAGAGCTTTTTGCAACCCTAAAAAAGCCTTAAACACTTTACTCTCTCAGAGAAACTAACTTAGGCATCGGAGATCCGTTGACCTAACCCCCCCCACCTTGTGGGCGTGTGAGACTTAGGTCTTTGATCAAAGGTGTTGACTGTTTTGCAGGTGCATTTTCGTCAAAACTGAAGACGGCGGAAATTTGCATCGACAGTGTCTCTTCCTTGTTTTTGGACGAAAAAAGGGCTATTGTCTAGAGTTTTTTTGCTTTGCCATCAACACCTGAAGAGTTTTGTTTTTCACTTCCACTTGTTGTCTTTGGAGCTTTTGATAGTTGTTGAGTAGCAGCAGAGAGCAAAGAGAGCAGAGAGTAGAGAGCAGATGAAGAAAAGGGAAACCAAGGGCTACTATTTTTAACTCTTCAATGTTTACAATCATTCATTCAAAGATATTGTGCTACATTTTGTGGCTTTTAGGAGAGAAGGATTTAGTATGTATTTTCTTTTTCTCAATTTATTCTTTGTTTGAGTGAGAGTTATTGTTTTTTTTTTTAGGTTGTGAGGTTGCCAACATTTTGTAAACTCCCATTTGGTTGATAGTAGATTATTGGGTGAGCTTCTACTGCTCTGAGGACGTACTCCAGTTACACTGACTGTTGAGGAACCTCGTTAAAATCTTGGTAACTTTTATATCTTGTTCTTGCATTTCATTTGATATATTTCCTGTGGGTTAGCTTGAGTTGGTTCCAATTGGTTTGGTGCTATTCTAGCACAACAATTGGTATCAGAGCACTGGTTGCTCTTGGGTACCGTCTAGTTGCTAAATATATCAGATGGGCAAGATGAGAATCCTTTTGGAAGTAGCTCCGGGGTTGCAAGAACTACGGTGCAAAATGCAATGTTCGAAATGGAAAAGTTTGATGGCACAAACAACTTCGAGATGTGGCAATGTGAGGTCAAGGATGTGTTGACTCAACAAGATCTACTTGCCGCTTTGGGAGATAAACCGGAAGCTATGTTGAAGCAGGAATGAGAGAAATTAAATTTGTGGACTTGCTCTGCAATTCAGTTGAGCCTTGCAAAAACTAAGAAGTTTTTTGTGATGCGGGAGACATTGGCAAATGTGTTGTGGCAAAAATTAGAAGTACATGACGAATAGTGCGGAGAACCAGCTATACTTGAAGAAAAAGCTCTATCGCTTCCAATACAAAGAAGGTACAAAAATGATTAGACACCTTGATGCTTTTAATAAGTTGATTGCCGATTTGATGAATTTAGATGAGGATATTAAGGATGAAAATAAGGCCTTAATATTTTTGAATTCCTTGCCAGACTCTTATGAGCATTTGGTTACCGCTATTATGCATGGTAAAGAAACTGTGAAATTTGACGATGTGTCAAATGCCTTGATGAACTATGAAATGAGGCATAGAGATAAGAATCCTGATAGTACCTCTGAAACTTTATTTGTTAGAGGTAGATCATCGGAGAGGAGATCTTCCTTTATTAGAAAAAAAAATCAGTCTCGACCTAGAGGAAATTCTAAAGGTAGAAAAAGCTTGGAAAGGGATGAATGTGCTTTTTGTCATAATAAGGGTCATTGGAAGAAAGATTGTCCTAAGTTGAAAACCAAAGACAAAATGAGTTTGGAAGCTAATGTTGCCACTTCCTCATCATTTGATTGTGCTACTAAGTGGGTGTTGGATACGGGTGTACTCATCATATGATTCCTCACAGGATTGGTTTTCAAGCTTGAAAGAGTTTGATGGTGGTGTCGTTTTCATGGATGATGACAATCCTTGCACAACAAAAAGGATTGGAACAATTTGTTTGAAGTTGCATGATGACATGGTTAAAGAGTTGACAGGTGTTCGGTATGTATCGAATTTGAAGAAAAATCTTATTTCTTTGGGCACTTTGGAATCCAAGGGCTTTAAGTTTCATTTAGATGGGCATACATTGAAAGTTACTTATGGTGCACTTGTTGTGATGAAAGCTCCTCGATGTGGTCATTTGTATTTATTGCAAGGAAGTATTGTGACAGGTGAAGCGTCTGTAGTCTCAGAAAATATGGGCACATCCGATTTAGATACTATTAAACTGTGGCATATGAGATTAGGCAATGCCGGTGAGAAAGCTCTACAAGGGCTTGTGAAACAAGGTCTTCGAAAAGGTGCCACGACTTGTAAGCTTGATTTCTAAGAGCATTGTGTCTTGGGAAAGCAAACTAGAGCGAAGTTTGGTATTGCAGTACATCAGACAAAGGGCATTCTTGATTATGTGCATTTGGATGTTTAAGGTTCTACAAAGACTCATTATTTGAGTGGTAGACATTGGTTTGTGACCTTTGTTGATGATTATTCAAGAATGTCTTGGGTCTACATTATGAAGCACAAGAGTGAGGTATTGAACATTTTCTTGGGTTGGAAGAAAATAGTTGAGAACCGGATTGGGAGGAAGATTAAAATTTTGCGATCGGATAATGGTGGAGAATACACATGATCCTTTCCTTAAAGTTTGCAAAGAGAAAGGGATTGTGAGCCATTTTAGGCAAAGGCAAAATGGAGTTGGAGAAAGATTGAATCGAATCTTGCTTGAGAAGGTTAGATGTATGTTGTCTCAATCGGGTTTGAGTAAGTCGTTTTAGGCAAAGGCAATTACTTATGCATGTCACATCATCAACCGGTTACCCTCAGTTGTTGTTTAGGGTAAGACACCAATGGAGGTATGGATTGGAAAACCTTTCTTCTGATTATGACTATATCTATATTTTTGGTTCACCAGCTTATTTTCATGTAACTGAAAATAAACTTGATCCTAGAGCCAAAAAGGCTATCTTTCTTGGTTTTAGTAGTGGTATCAAAGGTTACAGGTTATGGTGCCCAAAGATGACAAAACTTGTAATCAGTAGAGATGTGACATTTGATGAAGAAAGTATTTTCAGAGACTTTGAGAAGAATGTTAAGGATGTCCAACTAGTGGAGCTTGAGAAAGTTGCCTCTGGTACTTCAAATCCTATTTTCACTGATGTCGAAGCCACTACAAGTGAAGAAGTGGCAGACAAAGAGGATGTTGAAGAAGTTGATTCTATTTAAGATGAAGAGCAAGTTTCACCTCAAGAGTTTATTGCCAAGAACAGAGGAAAAAGACATATTACCAAACCAGCTCGGTATAGTGACTATGTTGCTTTTGCTATTCCTATTATCACAGATGAGATTCCATCCAATTTTGAGGAAGCCATTGAGAGTGAGGAAAAGGATAAGTGGTGCAATGCCATGGGTGATGAGATGAATTCTCTCTTGAAGAACAAGACTTGGGAGTTAGCTAAATTACCTAATTGTAAGAAAGCTATCGGTTGCAAATGGATGTATGCGAAGAAGGAAGGTGTTGATGAGAAAAGCAATGTGAGATTCAAAGCAAGATTAGTTGCTAAAGGGTATGCACAAAAGGAGGGCATTGACTACAATGAAATATGTTCTCCTGTTGTGAAGCATTCCTCAATTCATATTATGTTAGCTCTTGTTACACAATGTGATCTTGAGCTTGTGCAACTTGATGTGAATACGGTTTTCCTACATGGTGATTTGAATGAAAAGATCTATATGTGTCAACCGGATGGGTATAAAGTGAAAGGGAAGGAGAATTTGTTTTCCAAGTTGAAGAAATCACTTTATGGCTTGAAGCAATCTTCAAGACAATGGTATTTGAGGTTTGATAAATTTATGAGAGGCCAAAATTATTCTAGAAGTCAATATGATCATTGTGTGTACTTCAAGAAGTTGCAAGATGGGTCTTTCGTTTATTTGTTGATATATGTTGATGATATGTTGATTATCTCAAAGAATCTCGAAAAGATTGAGAAATTGAAGAAGCAAATGAACAATGAGTTTAAGATAAATGATCTTGGTGAAGCGACGAAGATCCTTGGCATGAAGATCACTAGAGATAGAGAGAAGGGTGTGATATACTTGAATCAAAGACAATACCTTGAGAAGTTGATTCAGAAGTTTGGAGTTCATGATTCAACCAAACCAGTTAGTACCCATTTGGCTCCTCATTTTAAATTGAGTTCTCTACAATGTCCTAAAACTGATCAAGAGAAGCTGCAAATGAAAAATATACCATATGCAAATTTGCTTGGTAGTTTGATGTACGCAATGGTATGCTCTAGACCGGATATTGCTCATGCAGTTGGTATGGTGAGTCAATATATGCATAATCATGGTAAAGAGCATTGGCATGAAACTAAGTGGATATTGAGATATCTCCATGGTACTCAAGATGTTGGGTTATGTTTTGAGAGGGATGACTTTGGTATTGGTAACTTTGCAGTTGTTTATGTTGATTCAGATTATGCAGGTGATTTAGATAGAAGAAAGTCTACTACATGCTATGTATTTACTATGGCTAAAAGACCAGTTTGTTGGAGGTCTTTTTTGTAGTCATATATTGTCTCGTCTACTACAGAGGCTGAATATATGGCAGTTGTTGAAGATATAAAGGAGGTCATTTGGATACATGGACTGATTAGAGATTTGAGGGTTGATCAAGCACATAGATGCGCGTTATCACTTTGTTCGTGAAGTTGTTGGTGAATGGGAGATCATTCTCCAGAAGATTCCAACTAATGACAACCTTGCTGATATGTTGACTAAGGTTGTTGGTGTAGCCAAGTTTGTGCATTCCTTGAACTTGCCTCACATTTTTCCTATATAAAGAAGGCGTTGAGCAGTAGGAGTTTTTTTTGGAGTATTTGGCTCGGCATGAGTTGTTCTCTTGCTATTATTTGGAAGTGAATTTTTGTGTTGATTGTTGATTATGTTGGTTTGGCTCGTCATGACGTTTTTGGAACTTGGTCAAGGTGGATATTGTTGGATTAATGGCCAAGTGGCCAAAAACCACTTTCGGCTAGTCAAAGAAAAATAAACAAAGATAAAAGGGACATGATGATGTTTGTTGAAAATAAAAAAGAAGATGGACAACATCATTGTGTCTCTTCCTTGTTTTGGAAAAAAAAGAGCCTAGAGTTTTTTTGCTTTGCCATCAACACTCGAAGAGTTTTGTTTTTCACTTCCACTTGTTGTCTTTGGAGCTTTTGATATTGTTGAGTAGCAGTAGAGAGCATAATGCAGAGAGAGCAAAGAGTAGAGAGCAACCGAAGAAAAGGGAAAACAAGGGCTGCTGTTTTCAGCTCTTCATTCTGTGCAATCATTCATTTAAAGACATTGCTACATTTTGTGGTTTTTGGGAGAGAAGGATTTAGTATATACTAGCAATTGAGTCCCCGCGCGATGCTGCTGGTTTTAAGACCGTTTAGGGTGATATTATTTTACATATAACATGTTTACACTTAGAGAGATGGTTTTAAAGTGTTATTTACAAAGAGAAGATACTATTTACAACCAGCTCAAATCACTGACAGTTTGCTATTTGAGCAAGTTTTGGATGAACCTGAATAGTAACGGTGAACATAGTAGTCATACAGATTAGGAAGCCATCCATCTATAAGCCAACCCTCATAAATTCTAGTGATAAAGAAAGAAAAGTTGCCAGCTTTGCTGTAGTTCTAGCAAGTACTCCCTAACTATATGACCAATAAAACCATTTAAAAGGAATCCCAATTTTCTCAACATAAAAGAAAACCATAAAATATATCTGCAAGCCTGTTGGTATTGATAGACTCGCATGTTTTAATTTATTGTCATTCTCATAAATATGGTGTTTTCCTAAAGTATTGTACTTCAAATGTTGAAAAGTTAACGTGGTTTTTACACGGTAAGCAGACACTTTCAATCTACATTTCCTCCCATAATGCACAATCAATCAAAGTCCTACTCAAGACTAAAATTAAAAATCCTATTTATACAATACCAAAATCAAACATGCAGATATTCAAATTCAACAAATGGGTTTATTTAAAAATCGATATTACTATTTTCTTGAGCCTTACCTGACCACGACGAAACAATGGGCTCATAAATACTATTTGAAATTGAACGATGACAACTACCTCTTTATGTGAATTCAAAGCTGGAAATTGGAAAAGAATACTATAAGTTTTCAATCACACAATTCAAACATGCAATTCAACTACAATTGTCATTATTGACTATTGCAGAATTAATTACCAAAAACAACATTATACTATGAGAGAGGATTATATCCCTCTAACATAGCCGACTCACTAATTGTCAAAATAATAAGCAAAAATCACTTGAGAATAAGCAAAGATATACTGAATAATAACAGAAGCTATCTCTACAAAAAACCAACAATTTGGTGAGCAAAAACACATCTTTTAACCTTATCTCTTCTTTTGACAGTAGTGTTCACAAATCACAATCAGTGTCACACTTTCCACGTGATGTTACATTAAGTGGGATAATCAAACACTCACATAAACCCATTTCTTTGATTCTTTATCCCTTGTCCTGGAAAATATGGGTGAAAAATATATGCATCTTTTTGAACAAAACTCTATAATTGCACACTAATTAGAGACTTGAAGGCTAATCTGCCATTCCAGGTGGAAATGTGTTCAAGGAGAAAAGCTGCACCAAAAGGCATGAACTGTGGTGCATTCATAGAACGGGGTACTTAAGTCTCACAACTATCTCAACAACTATTAGAGAAACGTAGTATGTCTCCCAAAGCTCGAGCCTTTCTTGTCTTTGAAGTCACCGGAAATTGAGTTTGGTTTTTGGTGCAACTCTTATGACACTTTCATAATGTTTGTACCCCACATTCCAAGGTTGAAGCATAATTGATCGGCAACAATTTTGTGTCCATCACCACTTTCTCGTTTTCATTCTCTAAAAACATTATATAAAGTTTTCATTCTCTAAAAGCATTATATAATTGAATCCAATTTCAATTTTAAACAAAACCCATGAGTCTGATCACGATCAGAATTCTCCATCAAACCCGATTTAGCACAACCAAATATGACCCAAATTCTACAATCAGATCCCGACCTCAATTGAAATTCCGAATTGCATTTCTGAATTTCATGTAGTAATTGAACACAACCAATTGCTCAAAATTCCAAACATAATATGAATATTTTTTTACACGTTTAACAGTATGTATATTCTTATAACCTTACCACCAATTTTTTTCTAGCACCCTTGATTCTTTTCCAGCGAAACACCAAATTTTACTAAAAAGCAAAGATTTTTGCTGGGTTTTTTAGATTGGACACTAAAAATCTCAATACAATACATAATATCAAAATTTGGAGGGATGGATAAACAAAATTACCATCTTTTTCCTTAAGTCGATTAAGAAATCTAGACATTTTAGTAGATTTTTCTTCGAATCGGGAGAACCGGGATGGGATTCACGTTGTGCTTCCTGGAAAACTGTCAAGATAGAATCGAGGCTGGATTGGAAGAACTTATTGGAAGCAAAAGGAATAGCCCAGGTTTCGTAAGCCCTCATTCCAGGCAAAAATGGAATGAAAGAAAGAAGCAAGGCAAAAGCGGGAGTACACGGTAGAATAATCAGTGTCCATAGAAACAAAGAAGGGACAAAAATGGAAGAACATTGGCGAATAAACAGTGTTTCAAGCTTTTTTTCTCTTTTAGTATACATATAATTTTCTTTTTCTCCATTTGTTTTTTGTTTGAGTGGGGAGCTATTGTTTTTTTTTTTTGGGTTGTAAGATTGCCAACACTTTGTAAACTCTTGTTTGGTTGATAGTGGATTATTGAGTGAGCTCCTACTGCTCCGAGGACGTACTCCAATTACACTGACTGTTGAGGAACCTCGTTAAAATCTTGGTGTCTTTTATATTTTGTTCTCGCATTTCATTTGATATATTTCTTGTGGGTTGGCTTGAGTTGGTTCCAATTGGTTTAGTGCTATTCTAGCACAACTGTATGAGACTTTGTGGAGGCGCCTAGAGTTGTTTTTTTCGTCGTGGCAATTGATCGACCAGGTGGTGGGGGTGAGTGGTTTTTCATATTAGACAGCTCTGGGGGAACGTGTTGAAGTGCATGTAACTGAGAAGCCGGAATTGGGGTTGGTGGACACGGCGGTGCTCATCCGTCATGTGAATAGCGACATGCATAGTTTTAGTGCTGAGAGAAAAAGTCGAGAGGTGTGCACCAAATAGTGGTGAATACTCCTTCAGCTGCAAACAAACACATAGCCTGTGGCGAAGCACGTTGGTAGATATTGCAATGGGGTGATATCACACGCCTGTTTTTATTTTGAGAAAATTGTATCAATGGTCCCTCAATTTTAACCTAATTGGAGTCATGGTCTCTCAACTAAAAATCTATAACTATTGGTTCCTTAACTCCTTAAAACATGCAACTATGGTCATTTTCTTCAATCCCGTTAGAACTTCCGTCAAAATAAGTTATGTGCCATACACATTAGGCTAAATCGAAGCGCAAATATAGAAAACCAAATGAGAAAAATTGTTGCAACGGTCTTTCACTTTTAACCCAACTAGACAAATGGTCCTTCAATTTTAACTCAATTGGAGCAATGGTCTCTCAACTTTAACCCGCTTGTAGCAATAGTCCTTCCAACATAACTCATTTTAACGGAATTTTGACGAAGTGAATGAAAAGGACCATAACTGCACGTTTTGATGAGTTAATGGACTAATGATCATGAATTTTTAGTTGAGGGGACCATTACTCCAATTTGGATTAAAATTGAGAGACCATTGCTCTAATTTTCTCTTTTATTTCCCGCACACCATTTTTATTAATTTTTGTTCTTTCATCTTTAATTTACAGCCAAATTTGAGAAGGTGTGTGGAAAGTAAAAATAGGTGTGTGGATATCAAAGCCCTTTGTCAATATGACGTAAGTTAGGGGTGGGCAAACAGGTATAGGAACCGCTGGTTGGGGCGGGTACGGGCCGGTTCCAATTTTTTAATAAGAGAAACGGGGCAGGGCGATGAAATTTTAGGGGAGGCCGGTTCTAAATGTATAGAAAAACGGGGCCCCGGAAGGCCCGTTTGTAACTCTCCCCGAGACCCAGCCCATTAAATGGTAGTTAGTAACTTAGTTGGACTCCAGAAGACTCCCACCGTCCCACTCCCACCTACTCGTATCAAGATTCCCTCCCACCCACTCTTTTTCTCCTCGACGAAACCACTATCACAGAAGTCACCGAGACCATCATCGTCATCACGACCACCACGACTA
This sequence comes from Malus fusca, assembly GCA_035220775.1. Taxonomy (NCBI): domain Eukaryota; kingdom Viridiplantae; phylum Streptophyta; class Magnoliopsida; order Rosales; family Rosaceae; genus Malus; species Malus fusca. The sequence continues at coordinate 17,819,343 of CM069059.1, read as the reverse complement.
AGCCGCCGTCACGATCCAAGATTGAAATGGACTCCCATGGCCGACGTCGGCATCGCGCGTCTTAAGTTTCAATGGAACTGAAGTTGAACAAGGACTGGGGAAGCATTCCTGCTGCAATCGACAATTGTTTGGCTGTTGGAGATCAATATAACGCCCAGGTCCAGGTGCTATATTATTTATTTTTATGTTTGGTCTTATAGGCTAATTTACGAGTTTCATCTTCAAATATCAGTTCTGATCTTGATAGTTAACATCCATACATACATCTTGAATGGGTATGGATTTGTAGAGCATACAATTGCTGCATTTAAAGGAAGAGAAAAGGTGGGTTGTGATGAGTTTTTATTGTTATAGAAGAGGTGGTCTCTCGGAATTGGGAGGAAGAAACAAGGTGGATTTCTAGTGGATTTGCAGAAGAAATAGAGATGTCCCTCGAGTTGGACCCGTGGACCCGTTGTGAAATCCTGTTCCTGGATTTCACTGTTATAATCTACGTATTTGTATTATTGAGATTTTGTATTATTTTTCGAGAAATTATATTAATTTATTTGAATTTAGATTTTAATTAAATTAGTTACAAAGTTTGAAGTTTGGAAAATATTCATCTAAAATTCGTTGACCTTTCGAGGTCACAAGTAACGTATTCTAATAGATCTTGAAACTACAAGCACATAGGCGAAAGCCGTTTGCGAGTCCGAATTATAACGGTATAGTTACGGACGTTTGAAGTTGTGATACTACAGTTTGTAGGAATGATTTAACTTCCACTTGTGAGTAAAAGGCCCAAAAAAAAACACATATTTGGGTTAAGGGACCGACTAAGGAGGGGTGGAAAAAAAGGGATTAGACAGCAGCCAATGAAAAAAAGGGGAGGGGGTCTAATTTTTGACCCCTTTTTGGGGAGATTTCAACCCGTTAACCCGCCAACTTGACCCGCTAATATCTCCTTCATTCGATCTCCGTTTTGGGTGATATTGGTGTCCATGGAAAGCTCTTGACGAGCCCTAGAACTCTGTAATGTTAGATTTTCCATTTTCTTATCCATTTTTCCAGTTCGAGGCAGCAAAGTCCCATGGATTTTCCGGCGGTTTTGTCATTTTTTCGGCGATTCCGGCAACCATTTCCCTCAAGTGAGGTATGAAACTTCATCTACTCTTCATAATCTTCAAGTTGGTATGCTTGGTTTGTGCTTTCGTATTCATTTTAGAGTTGGGTGTTTAGAACCCTAGAAACCCGGTTTCCCCAAAGAATTTGGATGATTCCGGTTAGAATTTGTCATTGGTCTAGTTGTGAATAATGTCTCCCTTGTTGAGCTCTAGTTACCACGTGAATTTGAGCCTCTTGGGTTAAGGTTGAAAATTTGGGTTTTCAAACCCTTCACCATGGCTACCATTGCGTGTGGCGGTGCGTGGGACTGTCCACGAGTGTTGTCTAAGTACCAAATACCTTCTAGTGACCTTGTGAACCTATTTCTAGCTTAGTTTCCCAAAATTCAATTGTTGGTGTGATGTGGAGAAATGTGAATGACTAATATGTGATATTGGTGATTATCTTATTTTCATAACTACTATCCTGTGTGGATATGAGATGGTTTTATAATTATGTTTCCTATAAAATTGTTAATTTTTATATTTAGCCATTGATGTAGTTTTATGGTGTGATTTGACGTGCATATTGGAAATATGGTTTGTATTGTATGATTGGATTGATGTGATGAAATGCGAGCGCTAGTAGTGGACCATTAACCCATTGTTATGGGGTTTGTTACTTCGAAACATGTTTCAACCCTCGTGTCATTATTTCATTCTCGTTTCGTTGAGTCTTTGTACCTTGAAAAACTTGATCCATGTCTTGTTTCATTGATTGGTGTTACACATTCTACTCCACGATTCCGTTGAGTGATGGTCCGAAATCGTATCCTGGTCTGGATTCCGTTGAGTGATGGTCCGGAATCCCTTCTACTCCGCGATTCTGTTGAGTGATGGTCCGGAATCGTATCTACTCGGATTTCGTTGAGAGATGGTCCGGAATCCCTTCTACTCTGCGATTCCGTTGAGTGATGTTCCGGAATCGTATCTAACTTGGGTTTCATTTAGTGGTGATTATGTATTGTACTCCACGATTCTGTTGAGAATGGTCTGTAATCGTACCCACTTGGATCCCGTTAAGAGGGTCCGGAATCTCTCATACTTCGCGATTCCGTTGAGAGATGGTTCGGGATCGTGTTCACCTTGGGGTTTATTGAATTTGGATTGAGATAGCTTCAGAGATATAGACTTCGGCCGAACTGTGTCGCTCTAACCCTACTTTTCATTGTGTTGTATGAGATTATGATTGTGAGCTATTGTGATTTGTTTCAGATGAACCGTTGTATGTTTGGGTGACTCCTTCGGAGTTACAAAGGTTTGGTATTGATTCCTTATGAAGGATTTATATTCAAGAGATGTAAACTGTGATTAATGGTTGGCTTTATCATTATTATCACATCCTTGTATTAATGTCACCCACCCGAGCTTTGCAGCTTATCTGAATTCTTGATGTCGATGCACCATTCCCATGGTGTAGGCACTGATTGTACAGATGTCAGGTTTGAAGAGATTACAAGAGGTCGTTTGGTATTTTGGTTGGATTCTGTTGAGTGGTCTGGAATCCCTACGCTTGCTCATTTCCATAAAGGTAGTCCGACCTTAGAGTCGAGTGAATATGAATTGTTCACAGTAGACATTGTGTATAAATTAGACTTATCATGTTAGTACTTGGAATCCAGGTGGGGAATTATGTAGGGATCCTTTATTAAAATTTGAGAATTGATATGGGACCTTATTGATTGAATAACATAGTAATTGTAGATATCATGCATCTTTGATTTTTAGGATTGATTAAGTAGAATGATTGCGGAATGATGTGGGATATGATTGTTATTATTATGATTAGTCTCGTTGCTCAAAGTGGCTTGAGAATAATATTGTGCCTTGTTACTTCTTGGATATGTTACATGTGGTGGATTAAGGTTTCCTATTGAAATCATAGTGATTTATATGGTGGAGGAAGTGGAAATGTTGTTTTTCATAATGGATTGTTATGTAGCCCTGAATCTAGTACTTCCATACTTGTCAAGTTCTAATGATTGATTGAAGAATCTTATATCTTTCGGCTTGAACGTACTGTGGTAAATGTAGATGCGTAGTGAATGATGAACTACGAATGACTTGATCTCTGTTTAGGGTACCTAGGCAGTCTAACAAGGAGGTTAGATGCAGCCATAAAGCTTACGAAAAATTATTATGCAGTTGGATCTTGAGTTATGCCTTGTACATATCTCGAAGGCGGGATCTATTAGATATACGGATGTTGGGTGACGTCACGCGTCGATCCTGGACGTATGTTGGGTTCGGGGCGTGACACCCGTCTCGAACCGGCCCGTTTCAAACGGGTCGGGTTAGATCCGGTTTCAAATCTCAGAATCCTTCTACCCGGCTCGGGCCACCCCGATGTATTTTAAAACGGGTCTGGTCCGGTCCCTCCAAATTTGAGCCCGGCCCGGCCCGTGCCCACCCCTAACGTAAGTATATGAAATATAATATTGATATAAAGACATTGATAATTGGTAACTATACGTTAATGTAATATATAGAAGACCCAGGTTTAGTCAGCTTCTCCTCCGTTTGCACTCAAGTTCGAATTCACTTTCGTGTATTTAGATGAATTTATAGTAAAACATTATTTGTATTGAAAGAATTATCCGAAGGAGTGGCAAAAGTGCTTCATTCCCTTTATTGGTACCGTACTATTTGTATGTATTCTTCCGCAAACTCATAGTTTAGGGTACCCAAACTATTCTGAAACCTGGAAACTAAAAACGACTCAAACTTATATTTTAACTCCAATCATGATTTATCATTGTATCGAAACAACTCTAATCGCTTTCTTCATGCCCTTCTGCATCCCGGAGAAGAAAGTGTTCATCGCTGAAACCTCAAATTGCAGTAATCACATTGACTTATACTGGAAGAAAAGAGTACGGTAGTACAAACAGAAGTATTCAAAATGGTGTCATTTCTTTGCGGACAAAGTATAGGCCAGTAGGACCACCATTGGGGAGTAGCGCCAACCTGACGATGCTTTCAGCACCTTCATCGATGGTTAAGACACCAAGATTGAAGCTCATATCTGTTTTTACTAACCCAGGGCTCCCACAGTTGATGCAGAAATTCGGATACTTCTTGGCCAGAATCCTAGTGTACGCGTTCAAGGCTGCTTTCGAGACTTTGTAGGCTGGAAAGATGTGAGACCAGCCTTTGGTTTCTAGCAAATCATGTTTATAGTCTTCCAAAAACTCACTCAAAACAGCTTCTATTCTCTCTTCGGTAATGATCTCAGCATCGCTAAGTACCTCTTTGGCCCTTCCATTTGGAAAATTCTGAAGCAACAAGAAAGACGGGAGAGTTTTAATTTGATTCGAAAAACAGAAAAATTGCATCTTGCCATCTATGTAGAACTAAATACATGGATTGCTCATAATTAAACATTTCATCAACACAGTTCAGAGCCATTTCCGGAAAATTGGTTTACTCTGGCATTCAACTAATGTTCTAATGTAATTCCAGAGCTCCAATATACTTCATTAAGCACGGAAAAGACTTATAAAGTGTGTAATTCTCCACATCTATTTTAAGGCAGATAAATTGACTAAACCATTTAGTTCAACTTCTAAAACGGTAAAACCACATTAACTACCAGTCAAAACTTGATCTTGTTTGAAAATACCAAAAAGAAATCACATTTTATTAGTTGCTCATACCGTCAGCTTAGCAAGAAGGGAAGAAACATTAACGATTCTTGGTGAATCCGACAGCTGGAGGAGGGGCAAAAGCGCTTCAGTCACACTTTTGGCACCGTAGTAGTTTGTTTTAAGGCATTCTTCTGCTAACTCGTAGTTTGGTGTCGTCGATATTTCACTAAAATCGATTTCTTCAGGCTTCTGCATAATTGCATCCAGGAAAAGAACGTTAATTAACACTGTCCGGAAGTTTGCATCATTACTTTCCTAAGTTTCAAGAGAAAGAAATTCTTAGAAGGATTCTGTTCCGAAAACCGATTACTCTTATCAATCATATATAAATGATTGATTTATATATATAATCTCACCTTACCACTTACAGCTGACCTGAAACTTTCAGGGTCTACCATGCTTCCATTGATTCCTGCATTGTTTACCTACACAGTACAAAAAGTTCCAACATTTCAACTTCAAACTTAAATAAAAGCAAGAAGCAGAATTGCAATATTATCTCTATTGATCTAAGCAAGAAAACCCAACTTAATTTTCAAGATTTACATACCAAGATATCGAGTTTCGCGAATTGGGTTTTGACCAAACCTGCAAGGGAAGTAATGCTAGCAGAATCTGTAACATCAAGCTGATGAAAAACCACAAGCTCAGAGAGCCCAAAATCTTTCAATTTCTCAACAGCTTCAAGACCCCTCTTCTCATCTCTTGCAGTTAACACTACTATGACCCCATTTGAAGCCAACTGCTTAACAATTCCAAATCCAACCCCTTTGTTTGCCCCTGTCACAACTGCATACCTGACCAAAATATGAAAAACCAGATTTAAGATAAATAAGAAAAAATGGGATTTTATTTATGTGGTTAAAGGATGAAGAAAACTAGACACTTACCTTTTACTTGCTTCTGCCATTGTTTCTTGGCTTTGAGCTTGTTCCTTCGCTTGGCTCTTCCCTGGTTGTCAGAGTTTCATGCCATCATTTTTTTTAAAGAAAATTAGGATCAGATGCCATGATTATATTAATATTTTTGTAGTCTTTAGTAGACTCACTTGTTTAAACTCTTTTTTTATTTTATTTTTATTTTTTTTATCATATTGTTTATGCAATGAGGCCATATACTTTAAAGAACATAGTGTATACAATGAGGTCATATAAAACTCCAAAAGTGTTATCTTCGCCATAAGGTAGTCAAAGAGCACAAGATCATTTATTTTTGGATTTGATATCAGGAATTAAAGAAATAAACGGATGTGCTTTCAAGGTTTTAATCCCAGTGATCATGAGTTGGAATCATTAGTTTTTTGGTCTACGATAGTACACTGTAATGTACCAGTATCCTTGCACTCGTATATTAGAGTAATTTAAAATCACATTCGTCAAAAAAACAAAAAGTTTGAAGTTTTGGTTTAGTTTATGGGCATTTGGGCTTCCTTTTATACCCATAAGAAAAGACAAGTTTTGGGCCTTCCGCTGCGTTGGCTGTAGCTTCTTTTCTGTCTGTTTGAGCTTTAAGCCCTCCTCCTTACCAAGCTAAAACCCGATCATCTCAATCAAGGCTACTAAAAGTCACAAAGCCAATCACCATATCTTCATCTTCTAGCATTTTACATTTTATTTTGACAGAATTGAGATCAGGGGCGAAGAGAACGAGAGCAAGAGTGAATGAGCGACCAAGAGAATGACACTCCGTATTGCAATAGGCAAGTCAATTTTCATGAACATATAACATAAGCTCATAAACTTCATTTGTTACATTGTAAACACACTAATGATGATCATTATTCATGAAACATAAAAGAACCTTCAAAAAGGTGCCACTTCTTTCCGAGAAAAGTAGAGGCCAGTAGAACTGCCGTTGGGGAGTAACGCCAACCTGACAATGCTTTCAGCACCTTCGTCGATGGTTAAGATGCCAGCATCGAAGCTCATGTCGGTTTTGACAAATCCAGGGCTGCCACAGTTGATGCAGAAATTTGGATACTTTTTGGCCAAAATCCTAGTGTACGCGTTCAGGGCTGCTTTCGAGACTGTATAGGGTGGAAAAACAGGAGGCCAGATTTTGGTGTCTTGCAAACCTTGTTTAGAGTCTTCCAAAAATCCACTCAACACAGAATCTATTCTCTCTTCTGTAAGTGTCTCTGCATCACTCAGTACCTCTTTAGGCCATCCATTTGGAAAATTCTGAAGCATCGTGCAAGACGACAGAGTTTTAGCTTGATTTCGAAACAGAAATATTGCATCTATGTATATAAAGGTTTAGTAAGTTCCAACCAAGCACACTTCAAAAATAAAAAACAGATGAAGGACAAAGAGTTCTCCAATATTTTTTTGTTAAAGGCAAATAAAGCGGCTGAAAATCTTTGGTTCAATTTCATCAACCATATCAACAACTAAGCGGAACTTGATCCTGTTAGGAGAATGCCATACCATTAGCTTAGCAGCACCGGTAGAAACATTGATGATTCTGGGAGAATCCGATAGCTGGAGGAGGGGCAAAAGCGCTTCAGTCACTCTTTTTGCACCATAGTAGTTTGTTTTCAGGCATTCTTCTGCTAACTCATAGCTTGGTGTTATCAATATTTCACTCCAATTGATTTCACCAGGCTTGTACATCCGGGAGAAAGACGTTAATTAACCCCCTTTGAAGTTTTCCATCATTACTTTCCCAATTGAAGTTACAAGAGAATGAAATTTGTACAAGGATTGTGTCCCAGAAGTATTGAATAATTCCTAACCTCATCTTAAAAAACATCTGGGAAGTGAATTTCGCACTCCCTCTTCACCCTTTCACTCCTTTTTTGTTCCCAGCCTTTGGATTGAATATATCAAAGAAGAATCAAGGGAAAAAAAAGGAGAGTGATGCAAAAGGAGAAAACTAGAGTCTGAAAACCGCTACACAAGAAAATGCTTTGCGTCTAATAAATTTTTTGCCTAGATGTAACTTTTACTGATCCATATAAATATATATACATATATGTATGTATATATACAGAACCTCACCTTTAGCAGTAGCAGCTGATATAAAAGCTTCAGGGTTTATTATGCTTCCATTAATTGCTGCGTTATTTACCTACACAGCACAAAAGTTCCATCTTTGTTATGTTTACTTCAACTTAACACACAAATTAAAGCAAATATCATCATTCATCAGCAGGTAATCCGAAATTAATAATAAATTGTATTGCTTAACCTAACCAGTAAAAATCGGCTCCAAGTTTTGAGATTTACATACCAAGATATCGAGTTTTCCGAATTGGGTTTTCACAAAATCTGCCAATACATCAGCGCTAGCAGAATCTGTTACATCAAGCTGATGAAAAACAACCAGATCAGAAATGGCAAAATCTTTCAGTTTTTCAAGAGCTTCAAGACCCCTCTTCTCATTTCTAGCAGTTAACACAACTACGACTCCTTTTGAAGCCTACTGCTTAACTGTGCCAAATCCAACCCCTTTGTTAGCTCCTGTCACAACCGCATACCTAACAGAAAAACCAAATTAAGAAATTCTGGAAAAAGAAAAAGAATAGATAAAAAAAGATAATGGGTAAGAAAAAAAAAAAACTTTAACAAAAATTTCTGATACTATTTATTTTAACGAAAAATTATATTTTTACATTAAAAAGTCAATTTTGGTACTATTTACTTTACTTTTTATTTTGTATTTATCGTTAAAACTCATAGTTTTCAAATTTTTTCATTAGTTTTCCTAAGAAAAAATGGGTGTTATAAATAAGGAGTAAGATTCTCTCCTCTTTTTTTTTTCCCTCCCCTTTCCTCCTCTTCTATTTGAACGATCATGATTAAGCCACCCCAACATCTTATATTAATTTTTTTATAGAAAAAGAAAGAAAAGAATAAAGAATGTGAAAAGAGGGATGAAAAGAGTCTTACAATTCGTCAGTTTTTTGCAGATGCGTATGCAATGAGGTCATATGACGACTATTTTTTTCTTCCTTCTGGGCCTCATTTAAGATACACAGAAAACAAAGTTACGGGCCATGTTAAACGCAATTCTAATTGATTCATTCAGCGACACAAGGCTCGTTTAGTAGTGTATAGTTCAACGACATTCTCTATTTTTTCTTTTTAACTCTCTGTAATCAACTTCTACTTGTCTCCTTTTTCAAGATCTGTTGAAACTTATGGAATATATTTTTCTTGATTGCATTTACGATTTTCGAATAACTATATTGAATAAAGAATTTTTTCAGTCAGGCTCCTGAATGAAGGAACCAAAGATAGCGGAAAAATATTGCCAATTCTTGGTATATCAGATATAGCTGGAAGAGTAACACATTCCTTCTGCAAACTCGTAGTTTGTGGCTCGATGTTTCACTCCACTCGACCTCTTCATGCTCTTTTGCATCCAGGAGACGATGCATTAACTTATAGGCGGAATAAAATGGTTGAAGGATTGTGTTTACAGAAAACTGCAACAGTGTTCATTGCCGAATGCTCAAATTGCAGCATTGACATTTACTTATTTTGGACAATGAATAAATCTATAAGAAAATTTGTTTGCACTACATAATCATCATATAAACTCTCTAGGGAGATGATCACACACATGCAGAAATTCGGATACTTCTTGGCCAGAATCCTAGTTTAAACGTTCAAGGCTGCTTTCGAAACTGTACAGGAAAAATGGGAGACCAGATTTTGGTGTCTTTTTTTTTTTTTTTTGGCGCAATGAGACCATATACTTTAAAGAACATAGGGTATACAATGAGGTCATATAAAACTCCAAAAATGTTATCTTCGCCATAGGTAGGTAGTCAAAGAGCACATGATCACTCATTTTTGAATTTGATAGCAAGAATAAAAGAAATAAACAGATGTGCTTTTTAAGGATTTAATCTTAGTGGTCGTGAGTGTTTAGTCACCATGTGACCAAGAGAATGAGATTTAGAGTATAACTTTGACATTTTTTGTTTTTGATTTTAAAGTTTGAAGTTTTGGTGCAATTTGGAATCATGAGTTAGCTAGTTTACGATAGTACACTGTAATGTACCCGTATCCTTGCACCCGTAAATTAGACTAATTTAGAATCACATTTGTCAAAAAAAATAAAAAAAATTTGGTTTGGTTTATGGGCCTTTGGGCTTTCTTTTTACACCCACAAGAAAATACAAGTTTTAGGCCTTTTGCTGTATTGCTGTCTGTTTGAGCTTTAAGCCCTCCTCATTACCAAGCTATAAACCGCTCATCTCAAATCAAATCTACTAAAGTCACAAAGCCAATCACCATGTCTTCATCTTGTAGCATTTTACATTCTCTTTGAACATAATTGATATCAAGGGCAAAGAGAAAGAGACCAAGGGTGAATGGGTGACCAGGAGAACGACACTCTGTATTGTAACAGCAAGTCAATTTTCATGACATTATAACATAAGCTCGTAAACTTCATTTATTACAATGTACACACACTACTGATGATCGTTATTCATGAAACATAAAAGAACCTTCAAAAAGGTGCCACTTCTTTCCTAGAAAAGTAGAGGCCAGTAGAACCGCCGCTGGGGAGTAGAGCCAACTTGACAATGCTTTCAGCACCTTCGTCGATGGTTAAGATGCCAGCATCGAAGCTCATGTCGGTTTTGACAAATCCAGGGCTGCCACAGTTGATGCAGAAATTTGGATACTTTTTGGCCAAAATCCTAGTGTACGCGTTCAAAGCTGCTTTCGAGACTGTATAGGGTGGAAAAACAGGAGGCCAGATTTTGATGTCTTGCAAACCTCGTTTAGAGTCTTCCAAAAATCCACTCAACACAGAATCTATTCTCTCTTCTGTAAGTGTCTCTGCATCACTCAGTACCTCTTTAGGCCATCCATTTGGAAAATTCTGAAGCACCGTGCAAGACGACAGAGTTTTAGTTTGATTTCGAAACAGAAAATATTGCATCTATGTATAGAAAGGTTTAGTAAGTTCCAAACAAGCACACTTTCAAAATAAAAAACAGATGAAGGACAAAGAGTTCTCCAATATTTTTTGTTAAAGGAAAATAAATCGACTGCAAATCTTTGGTTCAATTTCATCAACCATATCAACAACTAAGCGGAACTTGATCCTGTTAGGAGAATGCCATACCATAAGCTTAGCAGCACCGGTAGAAACATTGACGATTCTGGGAGAATCTGATAGCTGGAGGAGGGGCAAAAGCGCTTCAGTCACTCTTTTTGTACCATAGTAGTTTGTTTTCAGGCATTCTTCTGCTAACTCGTAGTTTGGTATAGTCGGTATTTCATTCCAATTTATTTCTTCAGGCTTCTACATCCGGGAGAAAAACGTTAATTAACCCCCTTTGAAGTTTTGCATCATTACTTTCCCAAGTTATAAGAGAACGAAATTTGTACAAGGATTGTGTCCCAGAATTATTGAATAATTCCTAACCTCATCTTAAAAAAACAACCCGGAATGACTCTCGCACTCCCTCTTCACCCTTTCACTCCCTTTTTGTTCCCAGCCTTTGGATTGAATATATTAAAGAAGAATCAAGGGAAAAAAAAGGAGAATGATGCAAAAGGAGAAGACGAGAGTCTGAAAACTGCTACCCACTACACAAGAAAATGCTTTGCGTCTAATAAATTTTTTGCCTAGATGTAACTTTTACTGATCCATATATATATATATATATATAGAGACACACACACAAAACCTCACCTTAGCAGTAGCAGCTGATATAAGAGCTTCAGGGTTTACCATGCTTCCATTAATTGCTGCATTATTTACCTACACAGCACAAAAGTTCCAAAAGTTTCATCTTTGTTATGTTTACTTCAACTTAAAACACAAATTAAAGCAAACATCATCATTCATCAGCAGGTAATCCGAGGTTAATAATAAACTGTATTGCTTAACCTAAACAGCAAAAATCAGCTCAAAGTTTTGAGATTTACATACCAAGATATCGAGTTTTCCGAATTGGGTTTTCACAAAATCCGCCAATACAGCAGCGCTAGCAGAATCTGTTACATCAAGCTGATGAAAAACAACCAGATCAGAAATGCCAAAATCTTTCAGTTTTTCAAGAGCTTCAAGACCCCTCTTCTCATCTCTAGCAGTTAACACAACTACGACGCCTTTTGAAGCCAACTGCTTAACTGTGCCAAAACCAACCCCTTTGTTAGCTCCTGTCACAACTGCATACCTGACAGAAAAACCAAATTAAGATATTCTGGAAAAAAAAAAGAAAAAAAAGAAAAAAGAAAGATAATATGTAAGAAAAAATGGGTGTTATAAATAAAACTACCTCCTTCCTGCTTCTGCCATTGTTAAATCGATTTGCTTTCAGCTTTTTCTTTCGTTCTAGTTCTCAGACCAATATTTATGGAAATTTGATCCAGTTTTTCATGGACAAGGATTGTCTGCCTCCTATTTTTGGTGCCCTACCACGCCTTCTTGTTGATGTTGATGTGGTTACGGTTAAACCACGTCAACATTTTATATTACTATTTATTTTTGTTTTATTATCTTTATAAAAAAATAATATAAAATATTAACGTGGCTTAACCGTGACCACACAAAACACGAGGGCATGAGAGGGCACCAAAAATGAGAGGCAGACAATCCTTGCCGTTTTTCATACTCACTTCTTACAATTCGTCAGTTTTTTGCAGATGCGTATGCAATGAGGTCATATGAACTATTTGCAGAGAGTGTATGCATTGAGGTCATGTGACGTTGACTTTTTTTTCTTCCTTCTGGGCCTCATTTAAGATCCACAAAAATAAAGTTACAGGCCATGTTAAACGCAAATCTAATCGATTCATCCAACAATACAAGGCTCGATTAGTAACATATGGTTCAATCGATTCATTCAATCAACTTCTACTTGTCTTTTTTTTTCAAGATCTGTTGAAACTTCTGGAATATATTTTTCTTGATTAAATTTACGATTTTCGAATAACTATGTTGAATAATGAATTTTCAGCCGGGCTCCTGAATGAAGATACCAAAGATATAGAGATTGAGAACAAAATATTCTCCAACGTCTTATTTAAGGCAAACAAATTGACTAAAATGTTTTTGTTCAAAAACTTTATCAACCATATTAACTACTCCTATAAACTTTGATTTGTTATGAGTATGCCTAGGAAATATATTTTTCTAAGTTGCTCACACCGTTAGCTCAGCAACACCGGAAAAATATTGCCAATTCTTGGTAAATTAGAGAGCTGGAATAGTAACACATTCCTTCTGAAACTCGTAGTTTGTGGCTCGATTTTTCTCTCTACTTGACTTCTTCATGTTCTTTTACACCCAGGAGACGATGCATTAACTTATAGACGGAATAAAATAGTAGAAGGATTGTGTTTACAGAAAACTGCAATAGTGTTCATTGCCGAATGCTCAAATTGCAGCATTGACATTTATTTATTTTGGACAGAATAAATGTCTAAGAAAAATTTCTTGAACAATCATAGTAAAAATTTCTAGAGAAAGTGATCACACACACACTTATTACGAAAGTCCCAAACTTCATCTGTTACATTGTGCAAAAACTATTAAGTACTCAGAACGAAGCGACTTCTTTCTGATCAAAGTAGAGACCAGTAGGACCGCCGTTGGGAAGTAGCGCCAACCTGACGAGGCTTTCAGCACCTTCGTCGATGGTTAAGATGCCAACATTGAAGGTTATATCTGTTTTAACAAATCCAGGGCTCACACAATTGATGCAGAAATTCGGATACTTCTTGGCCAGAATCCTGGTGTATGCGTTCAATGCTGCTTTCGAGACTGTATAGGGTGGAAAAATAGGAGACCAGATTTTGGTGTCTCCTTTTTTTAAGTCTTCCAAAAATCTAATCAACACAGAATCTATCTTCTCTTCTGTAAGTCTCTCGGCATCACTCAGTACCTCTTTAGCCCATCCATTTGGAAAATTCTGAAGCAGCATGAAAGACAGGAGAGTTTTGGTTTGATTTCGAAACACAAAAATTGCATCTTACGTATGAAAAAACAGAAGGATTCCTTTTTGTAAAACAGATGAAGGACAGAGTTCTCTGATACTTTTCATAAAAGGAAAACAATTTGACTGAAATATTTGGTTCAATTTCATCAACTATTTCAACAACTAAGTGGAAATTTGATCTTGTCAAGGGAATGCCAGAAAAATAAACATATTTTTATGTTGATCATACCATTAATTTACCAACACCGGAAGAAACATTCACGATTCTTGGAGAATCAGATAGCTGGAGGAGGGGCAAAAGCGCTTCAGTCACACTTTTGGTACCATAGTAGTTTGTCTTCAGGCATTGTTCCGCTACCTCGTCGTTTGGTATGGTCGGTATTTCACTCCAATTGATTTCTTCAAGCCTCTGCATCCCAGAAAAAAAGTTAACCCTCTTGGAAGTTTTGCATCATCAATTTCCCTAATTAATTTATAAAGTTATACGGGAATGAAATTGTACAAGGATTGTGTTCCCAGAAAATTGTATTGCATAAGCCCCTAACTTCATCTCAAATGGGGAAAGGGAAGCGATTTTCGCACTTCCTTTTCTCCTACTGTACTCATTTCTTTTTTCTTCCTAGCATTTGGATTGAATAAATGTAAGGAGAGTCCAGCAACAAAAACGAGAGAGTAATACAGGAGAAAAAGTGAGCATGAAAATCGCTACCCACAAGGAAATTGTTTTGCATCTGTTAAACTTTTCGCCTGGATGTAACTTTTACTGATTCACAAGGTTGCTCTTGTCAATTAATCTTGCTTCCAATTCCAAAAGGCAAAATCATCTTACCTTTATGATGAAGGTTATGATATGTATATATATCTACACACATATATACACACAGAGAACCTCACCTTACCACTTGAAGCTGATTTGAAATCTTCAGGGGTTACTATGCTTCCAACAACTGCTGCATTGTTTACCTACACAGTACAAAATTGCCAAAAATTTCATCCCTGTCATCTCTGCCTTCATTAGTAAGTAATTAACCAGAGATTAATCATCTTTGCTCTCTATTGCTCAACTTAAACAGTAAAAATCAGCTCAAAATTTCAATATTTACTTACCAAGATATCGAGTTTCCCGAATTGGGTTTTGACAAAATCCGCCAATCTAGCAGCACTAACAGAATCTGTTACATCAAGCTGATGAAAAACAACGAGATCAGAAATGCCAAAATCTTTCAGTTTTTCAAGAGCTTCAAGACCCCTCTTCTCATCTCTAGCAGTCAACACAACTACGATGCCGTTTGAAGCCAACTGCTTAACTGTGCCAAATCCAATCCCCTTGTTAGCTCCTGTCACAACTGCATACCTGACAGAAAAAAACAAAAAACCCCAATGAAAATATATTGAGAAATTCTGGAAGAAGAAAAGAAGATAATTGATAAGATATGGGATCTTTTTATTTATACACTTACCTCTTTACTGTGTCTGCCATTGTTGAATTGGTTGGGTTTCAGCTTTTTCTTTCTTTCTAGTTCTCAGACCATATTTATAGATATTTGACTACTTTTCAGACTCGCTTCTTACAATTCCTCAGATTTTTGCGTATTGTGCAAGGACCAAGTTGTATTATTTTGACTATTTTTTGCCCTTTTGGGGTTTGAAATTTGAGCCACCCCTTTTGGGGTTTCTGGGCTTCATATAAAACCCACAGAAAAAGACGACTTTTGGGCCATGTCAAATACAGTTCTAGTGGATCCATTAAGCTATTATAGGCCCGCTTAGTATGCAGAGAGGGAAGTAGTAGACCTGGAGATCATGTCGTGTTAGTTGTGTTCGTGTCATTTACGTGACATACTCGATATCTTAATGGATCATATCTTGTCAAACCCATTAATCTTAACTGATACTTTAACCCAACTCGTATTTTAACGGGTAATAATTTATTTTACTTCAATAAATTAGCAAATAAAAAAATCATCCTAAATTAGTATCTACATACCACTTTGTCACATAAACATTACTTCAAAACAAAAAAACACATTTATCTTTCAGATATTATATACCCCAAAATAAGAGCCTAATGGAAAAACATTATACATTACTACAAAATATCAAAATGTAGAAGGACATGCAAATTGCAAAATGAAGGGAGTTTTTTTTTTCAACGTTGTAGAGCCTTTCTCATAAGTCATAACCTTGCCAATGAGTTGAATGAGACACAAAGCATGCATGTTGTTTTTTACAGCAAAACCCTTCAAATTTTATCACACTAAGTGAAATTGTATTGGAACTTTGGCCTGATCTATTGTCTTCAAGAGTTAAGTTGACGATGTTTTTCGTAAGACTTCCCACATTAGCTCTCTCTTCCACATAAACTAAACATAAAAATTACCAAACTAACATTTTTCTTAACAAGTTGAAAATGGTAACCCGCATTAGCACTCTCTTCACCATAAAAACGTGTGTCAAATGTGTGTTCAAACCATATATATATGTATCTGCTGAATGAAAGAGAACAAAAGAATCTGGCCAAAAAAATTCAACTTCATTCAGATAATTCAACATAGAGATTACAACTTAAATAGAAAAGACAATAACCGACTTAGCAAATTAAAAGGCACGACTAAACCATTACTTGGAACACAACACCATCCACTACTTGATAGACTCCACAATATCTGAGATATGCCTAAAGAATAAGTAAATCCACAACAGACCACCTAAACTATAGGGAATGCACTGCATTTTTGCTCACCACCATTTAGTGTGATATATGCTCACCACCTTATTTATCATCGTTAGATGAGTTTGAATTTTGAGATTTGTGCTTATCCATTACACAAATCTCGAAATTCAAACTCATCTAACAGTGATAAATAGGATGGTGAGCATACACCACACTAAATGGTGGTGAGCGAAAATGATTCCTTATTGAAAAACAAATAACATAAGTATTTTAACAATATATAGGTACATTCTTAAACTTATATGGGTACATTCTTTTTTCTTTGATTTTAAAATGTATCCATGTCAAGTTTAATTGAGAGAAATTTACTAATGTAATTAAGCCTAATATCTTCTTTTTTTTTGGTGATTTTGAAGAATGTACCCATGTTTTGATACAATAATTTTTTGGTTAATTTTGATGAATGTACCCATGTTTATACACACACACACACAATAGTATATTTATATTTTAATATTTTAAATCCCACAAATTATGGTTTTTTATTTAAAATCTCATTTATATAAACAACTATAATTTTTAATTTTTAATTAAAAAAATATAGTAATGTACATAGAAATACATTATCATATTAATTTCAGGGACTTCGATCAAAAATTGAAAACCAACAAGGTTTCAATCAAAGAACATTCATAGTTAAGGACTGAATCTAAAGTCTCCCAATAAATCAATTGTTTATTAAATATTATTTTCTCTATTCTTAATGTAAATTCTATAGAGACCGATTTTATTATGTGAATTCAGCTGCTTTAATTGGTTTATGAGGGGTTTCTTCTAGCATGATCTAAAATTATTTGACACACCCCGATCCAGAGGATCAAGGCGTGCTGGCCGTCACGTGAGCGTGACGTAACCAACAGTGCGACACGGAAGCATGATAATATAGAATACGAAGGAATTTAAACCAATCTCTAGATAAACAACCTACAAGAGTAATAGGAGAGTGAGTTAATACACAAATTCAGAGCATAGGTTTTAGTGCAGTCAAATAGGACTAAAATAAAGGTACTTCACCCTCGGGTGAGTCCTACATGCCAAGAGTCTGTCAGAATGCCGGAAAAAGACCTCGAGAGCCACCAACCGCTAACTAGAACCTGGAGGGGCGCAAAACAAAATGAGTGGGTCAGTAAAATCAAGATTTTTCCAAAAACATTTCATTAAAATCACTTTTATCCCCTCACTGTAAAACCTGTATACTTTCCCAGAAAATAGTATATATACATATATATATATCATCAAAACTCAAATCACAATCTTTCCACGCTTTTAAGAAAGAATATGCCATGCCATGTCATATGCCAAAGTATAATATGATTGCATCAATATAAATCAGGTGAATAATAAGTCAACCGAAGACTCTAAAATGGTCCTGTACGGTTGGTTCTAAAGCTCAACATCCTCACTAACCGGAGTCACCTCGGTGACCTGTACGGTCTAACTCTGCACGTCACTCGGAACTACATAAGGTAGTCTGTACGATGACAGGTGTATAATTACGCTCTAGTGCTTCTCACATCGATCAACTGTGCAAATAATCTAAAGTCACCCACCAGTCGGAACCCCTCTAATGGTCTGTACAACTGGCATGTCGGAACCCTCACATGGTCTGTACGACATCCACCTACTTGGATCCAAGGCGAGCGTGCGGTGTGGTGAATAATATAAGCACTAACACCTAGGGTGCAGGTTATGAGCCTAAAACGTCTCAACATCAATCAATTAAATGAATAAATGAACTCACCTGACTTACCTGTGCCTCCACAGCACCATGCAACATGTATGCATCATATATCAATTCATGTACATATATATATATATATCAATTATCAAATCAAATATTTCAATGTTTTCATGCATGGCAATTTAAATTCATAACTTTCATAAAACGCGTATTTTCTGGGAAAATAAATGTATATAGGTAAATACAAAATCAAAACTGCCCACTCACTGGTATGTCGATGGGTCGTAACCCCCGCGACGTCCCTGAATACGCTCGTCCTCGGGATACTCGTCACCTATATGAGAAACAACTAAAATAACATTATTTTTAAGCACATCACCAACATTTCGAAATAACTTCTCATACGATGCTCAATTTGGGTATATGAATATACCACATCGATTTACTCGACGTCACGGACGTCTCATAATTTTTAGATTAATTTTTGGACCCTCCACGCGCCCTCACGCGCCGGCTAGGCCACGGCTCTACGCGCTGCCCACGCGCAGGTGCCTTAACGGAATTCGCGGACGGCGTCAGGAATATTCCGTTAAAACTGACGGATACCGTTACTGCCGTTAGGAATATTCCGTTAAAACTAACGGAATATTCCCCTTTCTTCCCCGACCTACCCTCGCCGGACTCCGATCACCGGAAAACTGGGAAATTTTCTAATTCACTATTCTCACTCGTTTTTCGTCCATTTTTCTCGTACTTTACACCAAATTGAAGCCCTAAGTGAGTACTATCACGTTGGACTAGTTTTAAGCACTAAAAATCACGGGATCATACCTTCCAAAAATCCAAGAAATAGGCCAAACTCGAACCAGGTGATCCCGACGTCCAATTCTTCCAAATGAAACACTCCGAGCTTCCTTAGGACTTCACCAAGCTTCCTACAAGCTTCAAATTCCCAAAAACACGACATTTAACGTGTGCATGAACAGTGGTCAAAAATAGGAGTCTCGGGTTCACGTGAAATCGAAGGTTTCACGGCCTAAAACTAGTACCAATCAACTCATAAGAGCTCAGGGATGAAGATACATACCTTATTTGCTTCGATCCGTCGAGATTTGCAAGGATTGGAGGGTGGCCGTACGATGGGTGTCTAGAGAGAGAGTGAGAATGTCGGGGGAGGAGGAGAGAGAGAGAGAGAGAGTGACGGGAATGGTGATGCAGGGAAGGAGGGTTGTGTTGTCCAAACACAATCCACACCCTTCATTTGTCCACATCCCTAATCAACAATAATTCACCCTTTTAAAAAAAAACCAATTCACATAAATATTTCCTTTTTAATCTATACTATTAATTGAACCAATAATGTCACATAACGTAACTTAATACCCGCTAAGGGTAATTCCGTCATTTCATACCCCCGATATGAAAATCTCGGGACGGGCTGTGACAATCTTCCCTCCTTATAGAATTTCGTCCCCGAAATTCCCATAACCAAGTAAACCACTTAATATTCATAAAATAATCTTGGGTACATCTCTCTCATCCGATCTTCGGTCTCCCAGGTAGCTTCTTCCACATAATGGTTCTTCCACAACACCTTCACTAAACTCACCGTCTTGTTCCTTAGAACCTTATCTTTCCAATCCAAGATTGTGACTGGTTCCTCATCATATGACAAATCTGGATTAATCTCTAACGGTTGAGGAGGGATCACATGAGAAGGATCAGAAATATAATGCCGAAGCATAGAGACGTGGAACACATTATGGACTTTAGATAGCTCCGGAGGCAACTCCAACCGGTAGGCAACTTCACCAACTTTTTCAGTAATCACATAAGGTCCTATGTATCTCGGACTTAGCTTTCCTCTTTTTCCAAATCGTACCACACCTCTCCAAGGTGACAATTTCAAAAACACCAAATCACCCACATTATACACTCGGTCAGTAGTATGCCGATCCGCTAAACTCTTCTGTCGATCCTGGGCTGCTTTCAGGTTAGACTTAATCACCTGAATATTTTGAGTTGTCTCATCCACAATCTCTGGGCCTTCTAACACCCTTTCACCAACTTCAGACCAACATAGTGGCGTACGACACGCCCTACCATAAAGTGCCTCAAATGGTGACATACTAATGCTCGAGTGAAAACTGTTGTTGTAGGCAAATTCCATCAAGTCCAGACGATCGTGCCAGGAATCACCAAATTGTAACACCGAAGATCTCAACATATCCTCCAACGTCTGAATCGTCCTTTCTGATTGCCCATCAGTTTGAGGATGATAAGCAGTGCTATAAAGCAATTTCGTACCAAGAGCTTCCTGAAAAGCTACCCAAAACTTAGAAGTAAATCTTGGGTCTCTATCAGAAATAATATTCACTGGAACTCCATGATACTTTACAATCTTCGAAATGAACAACTTAGCCAATTTATTCAGAGGATACTTCTCCCTCACTAGAATGAAATGCGCTGACTTGGTAAGTCGATCCACAATCACCCAGATACCGTCGAATCCATTTCGTGTACGAGGAAGTTTATACACGAAATCCATGGTTATATTTTCCCATTTCCACTGGGGAACGGGAAGTGGCTGCATTCGCCCAAAAGGCTTCTTTCTTTCTGCTTTAACTTGTTGGCAAATAATACACCTGCTCACATACTCAGCAATCTCCCATTTCATACCCGGCCAATAATAAAATGGTCGAATGGTATGATACATCTTAGTTCCTCCCGGGTGCATCGCATAAGCTGAACAATGCGCTTCATCCAAAATTTCCTTATTTAATTCTTCATTATTCGGAACATACATTCTGTTTTCTTGCATGAGCATACCATCTGATTCCCGAACTCTGAGGTCTTTCTTTTTCCCTTCATTTCTTAACTGAATCAACTCCTGAATTTCCTCATTCACTGTCTGAGCTTCAAGTATACGATCAACCAAAACTGGCTTGACTTGAAAACTAGCAAGAAAAGCTCCACTTTGATTTCCCAATTCCAACCTTACTCTTGTTGCCCTCAGTTCAGCAAGAAGAGGAACACGACTAGCATATAAAGCATTGAGTCTACCTTGAGGCTTCCTACTTAATGCATCCGCTACCACATTAGCACGACCCAGATGATACTCAATAGAACAGTCATAATCACTTAACAATTCCATCCACCTTCGCTGACGAAGATTAAGATCATGCTGGGTAAACAGATACTGAAGACTCTTGTGATCAGTGAAGATCTTACACTTCTCACCATACAAATAATGCCTCCAAATCTTCAAAGCAAAAACAATTGCTGCCAATTCAAGATCGTGAGTAGGATAATTCCTTTCATGATTCTTCAACTGCCTAGAAGCATAGGCAATTACCTTATTATGCTGCATCAAAACACATCCCAAACCATTTAAGGAAGCATCACTATAAATCTCATAATTACCGTTATCATCCGGAAGCACCAATATTGGAGCATGAGTGAGGCAATATTTCAATTGCTGGAAACTCCGCTCACAATTCTCATCCCACTCAAATTTAACATCCTTCCTAGTCAACTTCGTTAACAGCAAGGCAATCATAGAAAAATCCTGAACAAACCGACGATAATAACCTGCCAAACCAAGAAAGCTTCGTACCTCAGTGACGGTTCGAGGTTGTTCCCAATTCTCCACCGCTGCTATCTTTTGAGGATCAACTTGAATTCCTTGAGCCGATACAACATGCCCCAAAAATGCTACTTCAGTCAACCAAAACTGACATTTACTGAACTTAGCGTACAGCTGATGCTCCTTCAATTTCCTTAACACCAAATTAAGGTGTCGGATATGCTCTGCTTGAGATTTAGAGTATACCAAAATATCATCAATAAAAACAATAACGAATTTATCAAGATATTGCTGGAATACCTCGTTCATCAACCTCATGAAAGCTGCAGGTGCATTGGTTAACCCAAATGGCATAACCAAAAATTCATAATGTCCGTAACGGGTTCTGAAAGCCGTCTTAGGTACATCATCATCTTTGATCTTCAACTGATAATAACCGGATCTCAAATCAATCTTAGAAAATACACACGCACATTTCAGCTGATCAAACAAATCATCAATATGAGGCAATGGATAACGGTTTTGAATCGTCACCCGGTTCAATTGCCTATAGTCAATACATAACCGCAGAGTTCCATCTTTCTTCCTCACAAATAATACTGGGGCACCCCAAGGTGAAGAACTAGGTTGAATGAAACCTTTATCAAGTAATTCTTGCAACTGAATTTTCAATTCTCTCAACTCAGCATGAGCCATTCTATAAGGAGTTAGAGATATAGGGTCAGTACCTGGAAGCAATTCAATAGAGAATTCCACCTCTCTGTCTGGCGGCAACCCCGGTAGATCATCAGGAAATACATCCGGATAATGTCTGACCACACCAACTTCTTCTATACTAGTAGGAGCAGTATCATTTCACACCACATGTGCTAAATATCCTTGGCAACCCTTCGATAATAATTTCCTTGCTATCATGGCAGAAATAACACCATGTCTCACCCCACTTCTTTCGCCCACAAAAGTAACCTCGGGTAGTCCAGGGCGATAAAAAGTAACTGATTTCCCATAACAATCAATATGGGCACGATTATGATGCAACCAATCAGCCCCTAGAATCACATCAAAATCCACAATATCTAATGGAATAAGATCAGCTAGCATAATTACGCCCTCTACCATCACTGGACATCCAAGATACACACTATCAACATAACATTTATCTCCTCTAGGCATGGCAAACTCTAAATCAAATCCTAGAGGTGAAGGGTGAGGTTGGGTCATTTGAGCAAACGTATGAGAAATCACAGAGTGTGTAGCACCACAATCAATCAAAACCTTAGCAAAATGACCAAGAACATTTAACGTACCCATGATCAAGTCGTGATGGTTCTGAGCCTCTTGCAGAGAAATATGATTAACTCGCCCCTGAGCTTGTCGTCCACCTCGGCCTCTACTGCCCTGATTACTCCGTCCCTGAGGATTACGCCCCTGGCCTGGCTGACCAGGCTGCCTGGATGATCCTGCACCACCAGTAGCAACTTCCCTCTGACGGGGCTGACCTCCCGGATGCCACTGCGATCCACCTGCTGGCATAGAGGAATAAGAAGAATAACCTCCAAAATCCTGAGAATAAGGCTCCTGGGAATACTGATAAGGTCCTGAAGCATACGGAGCAGCATCCCCTTGGTAGTGGTAGGCACCACCACGACTCGACTGGCCATAACCACTTGATCCAAAACTCTGCTGAATCGGTGCTGGAGGTGGCATAGTGGCCTGTTACGGTCTCTGCTGACCCTGGGGACACTGAGAAGCCCGATGTCCCATTTGTCCACAAGTATAACAAGCACCACCACTACCTCTCCTACACTCACCATGGTGACGAGAGTTACAACGGCGGCACCACGGAGCGCCAGAACCACCAGAATCCCTTTGTCCCTGAAATCTGGGTCCACCAGAAAATCTGCCACCACCTCTCCTCGGACCAGTAAAACTATATCCCCTGCTAGAAGAACTCGAACTCGCTCCACTCTTCTTAAAATTCTGAGTCTGCCGAGGTCCCGGAATGGAGATACCCTTACCTTTATCGTTCTTCTTCTGACCATCATTCTTATCCTCGTCATTCTCACTGTCAGGAAGATTATCAGAGTCCTCCATCCGAACCAAAATCTCGAAATACTCATGATAATCGGCGCAGGGAAGTGCATTAGCAAAAGTCCTCCATTTCTTCTTAGATCCCAACTTAAAGCGACGAAGCATCTCTACTGGATTACCAGCTATATCCGGATCATAACGAGACAAGTCTGTAAATTTTCTGTAGTACTCATGAGCTGACATATCTCTTTGTTTCAACCTGGTGAATTCCTGCTTCTTACGGTCAATGTACTCTGGAGGGACAAATCTCTTCTTAAAATTGTCCTTAAACACTGCCCAGTCCGATGCCAACTCCGGTGACATAAACCGAGTCTGATTCTGCCACCAACCAGCTGGCTCTCGCCCCAAAAACCAAGAAATGGTTTCAACCCATCTGTTAGCAGGAAGGTTTCCCTGACTCTGTATTACCTGAAAAGTCTTTTCTATGTGGTCTAGCCACCTTTCTGCCCCTTCATGCCCCTCATTTCCCATTAAGCGGTCTAACTTCAGGTTATACATGGTCTCCAGGGGGGTTCTCTGAGGAGGGGGAGGAGGACGAACCACATTCTGAAAAGCATGGGCAATCACTTCCCCTAACTGAGCTATGTCAGGGAAGTTAGGTTCAGGAGCACGGTGGGACTCCCTACGCTCTCTACGAGGCGGCATAATTCTGACACAAACATCAAAAGATCATTAGAACATTAACAATTTTACAGGACTGCAACCTAAGCTCTAATACCAAACTGACACACCCCGATCCAGAGGATCAAGGCGTGCTGGCCGTCACGTGAGCGTGACGTAACCAACAGTGCGACACGGAAGCATGATAATATAGAATACGAAGGAATTTAAACCAATCTCTAGATAAACAACCTACAAGAGTAATAGGAGAGTGAGTTAATACACAAATTCAGAGCATAGGTTTTAGTGCAGTCAAATAGGACTAAAATAAAGGTACTTCACCCTCGGGTGAGTCCTACATGCCAAGAGTCTGTCAGAATGCCGGAAAAAGACCTCGAGAGCCACCAACCGCTAACTAGAACCTGGAGGGGCGCAAAACAAAATGAGTGGGTCAGTAAAATCAAGATTTTTCCAAAAACATTTCATTAAAATCACTTTTATCCCCTCACTGTAAAACCTGTATACTTTCCCAGAAAATAGTATATATACATATATATATATCATCAAAACTCAAATCACAATCTTTCCACGCTTTTAAGAAAGAATATGCCATGCCATGTCATATGCCAAAGTATAATATGATTGCATCAATATAAATCAGGTGAATAATAAGTCAACCGAAGACTCTAAAATGGTCCTGTACGGTTGGTTCTAAAGCTCAACATCCTCACTAACCGGAGTCACCTCGGTGACCTGTACGGTCTAACTCTGCACGTCACTCGGAACTACATAAGGTAGTCTGTACGATGACAGGTGTATAATTACGCTCTAGTGCTTCTCACATCGATCAACTGTGCAAATAATCTAAAGTCACCCACCAGTCGGAACCCCTCTAATGGTCTGTACAACTGGCATGTCGGAACCCTCACATGGTCTGTACGACATCCACCTACTTGGATCCAAGGCGAGCGTGCGGTGTGGTGAATAATATAAGCACTAACACCTAGGGTGCAGGTTATGAGCCTAAAACGTCTCAACATCAATCAATTAAATGAATAAATGAACTCACCTGACTTACCTGTGCCTCCACAGCACCATGCAACATGTATGCATCATATATCAATTCATGTACATATATATATATATATCAATTATCAAATCAAATATTTCAATGTTTTCATGCATGGCAATTTAAATTCATAACTTTCATAAAACGCGTATTTTCTGGGAAAATAAATGTATATAGGTAAATACAAAATCAAAACTGCCCACTCACTGGTATGTCGATGGGTCGTAACCCCCGCGACGTCCCTGGATACGCTCGTCCTCGGGATACTCGTCACCTATATGAGAAACAACTAAAATAACATTATTTTTAAGCACATCACCAACATTTCGAAATAACTTCTCATACGATGCTCAATTTGGGTATATGAATATACCACATCGATTTACTCGACGTCACGGACGTCTCATAATTTTTAGATTAATTTTTGGACCCTCCACGCGCCCTCACGCGCCGGCTAGGCCACGGCTCTACGCGCTGCCCACACGCAGGTGCCCTAACGGAATTCGCGGACGGCGTCAGGAATATTCCGTTAAAACTGACGGATACCGTTACTGCCGTTAGGAATATTCCGTTAAAACTAACGGAATATTCCCCTTTCTTCCCCGACCTACCCTCGCCGGACTCCGATCACCGGAAAACTGGGAAATTTTCTAATTCACTATTCTCACTCGTTTTTCGTCCATTTTTCTCGTACTTTACACCAAATTGAAGCCCTAAGTGAGTACTATCACGTTGGACTAGTTTTAAGCACTAAAAATCACGGGATCATACCTTCCAAAAATCCAAGAAATCGGCCAAACTCGAACCAGGTGATCCCGACGTCCAATTCTTCCAAATGAAACACTCCGAGCTTCCTTAGGACTTCACCAAGCTTCCTACAAGCTTCAAATTCCCAAAAACACGACATTTAACGTGTGCATGAACAGTGGTCAAAAATAGGAGTCTCGGGTTCACGTGAAATCGAAGGTTTCACGGCCTAAAACTAGTACCAATCAACTCATAAGAGCTCAGGGATGAAGATACATACCTTATTTGCTTCGATCCGTCGAGATTTGCAAGGATTGGAGGGTGGCCGTACGATGGGTGTCTAGAGAGAGAGTGAGAATGTCGGGGGAGGAGGAGAGAGAGAGAGAGAGTGACGGGAAGGGTGATGCAGGGAAGGAGGGTTGTGTTGTCCAAACACAATCCACACCCTTCATTTGTCCACATCCCTAATCAACAATAATTCACCCTTTTAAAAAAAAACCAATTCACATAAATATTTCCTTTTTAATCTATACTATTAATTGAACCAATAATGTCACATAACGTAACTTAATACCCGCTAAGGGTAATTCCGTCATTTCATACCCCCGATATGAAAATCTCGGGACGGGCTGTGACATTATTCATTTACTTCAAATATTTGACTTTCCTTTTGTGAATTTACGCAAATAAATATATTTAAAACGTGTAAGTTGTGAGTAGCACGCCTTGATTTAAAAAATGCCTTCTGCACGCGATTGAGCTCGTGCATGAAGACTAGTCTACATATAAAGCCAATGGAAGTGAATAGTGATTTTGGCGTAACCAAGCTTCAACAAAAATATTTGGACAAAAATGCCCCCAAGACAAAAAACTTCAAAGGCATCCCAAAATAATGCATCAAATAAGGTAGAGGCATTTTCGTCATTTTAACAGTATTTTTTTAATAATTAATTTTTTTGTGCTTTTGTTTTTAAATTTTTATAATTAGTGTCTCACAATAGGCTAGCAATAATGTGATTCAATTTCTCTATTTTTAAACACGTTCAAAACATCTTAAGAGGCATGTAATGCTCGTTATAAAAGGTCTTTCGCAGATAATAATGTGATTAAATTAGTTGTCAAATGATCTTTTTTTTAACAAACGATATTATCTACACTAAAGGGGAGGGGATGAGCTTTGCCTCACAATAGGCTAACAATATTGTGATTCAATAAGTTTTTTATTAAATATTATTTTATCTATTTTTAAACACGTTCAAAACATCTTAAGAGGCGTGTAATGCTGGTTATAAAAAAGGTCTTTCGCACGCGGATAATAATGTGATTAAATTAGTTGTCAAATGATTTTTTTTTTTAACAAATGATATTATCTACACTAAAGGGGAGAGGGGGTGGGCTTAGCCTCACAATGAGCTAGCAATAATGTGATTCAATCAATTGTTTATTAAATATTATTTTCTCTATTCTTAATGTAAATTCTATAGAGATCGATTTTATTATGTGAATTCAGCTGTTTTAATTGTTTTATGAGGACTTTCTTTTAGCATGATCTAAGATTATTCATTTACTTCAAATATTTGACTTTCCTTTTGTCAATTTACACTAAATACATTTAAAACATGTAAGTTACGCGTAGCATGCCGTGATTCAAAAAATGTCTTCTGCACGCACTTAAGCGCATGTATGAAAGCAGGGACGAAGCCAGAGATTTGTATGAGCGGGGGCATCCTCAAACAACAAAGTCACAATTAAAAATCTCAAGAATTTATTGAACAAAACACTAATATATTAATCCATAAAGTTTTTCATACAACATATTACAATATTCCTCGAATCGTTTTCATGTTTTGAAAGTGTTGCATAACAATATCATTACCAATACCATTAAATATCTCTTTATATAAAAATAATCATGTTATAATTCATCCATTGATCTCTAAATTAGAAAGCTAAATTCTAAATTGAAATGCCAAAAAAAAATTAATGAAGTAAAGTCGTATAAAATACCTTGTAAAATACCTTGTGGAGTAAAATTTTTGTGTTGAATTTTGATAATTGATTACTTGAACTCCAATTGCCTATAACACCAAATTCAATTGAGTTTTGGTTGAATGAAAGGGGAGGAAAAATCTGGAGAAGTTGAGGAATGGAATTGCGTTGCCGTACGGTACGTGGTGGGATGAGTTTTGTATGGATTAACGACCTAGGGTTAGAAAAACGGGGAGGCACAATTAAATTAATTGTTAATTAAATTGTCATTAGGTAGGGCATTTGGGATCCAAAACGGTAGACTAGTTTAGTTGCCTACCAATTTTTTTAATTGTAGTTTAATTACGGCTCGTTATTGAGAATTGGAACGCAACCATACTTTTTTTTTAAATGAGTGAGGGCATCCGTCCCCCTAGGCCTACACTAGCTCCGTCCTTGCATGAAGGCTAGTCAATTTAGTAAAAGGAGGGCCTTATTTTGGTTCCCTCAATGCCTACTATATCTCCGAGCTTGTAAATTATGAATTTACAAAGACAGACCAAGAATAAGTTGCTTTACTGCAAAACTATTGATGCCTGAGCTGCAAAAAATATTAATATAGCATCTGACTGCAACTTATCATGAGTGGTACAGCACCGAAGCCTCATTTTTCATGAACTAGAGGGCTGTAAACCGGGAACCACATACTGCGAGTCGCATACTTTACAGTCTCCTGCGCGGAAAAGATAAACAAATAGATGCAAGGGACTTTAGAACTTGAACTCCCAAATCAGCATCGGTACTAACAAAAGCTTGTATGAATATGTACTAGGCATTAAATTTTCCATCTAGATTGCCAGCTCCCGAGTTCTATGATTCCGACAATTCCTTTGATTTCAACAGAGAAATTTTAAAATTTTAAGGTCGTGAGCAGTGGCTCGACAACGATGGTCCGAATCAAGATATATTGATTGAACGCAATGAGGGTTTGGGACCCTACATGCTAAGGTACTTGGTTATGCTTCTTCTTTTTGGTCGAAAAGCAAAGATTTCATTGAAAGATAGTGGCTCAATACCAATTACAACAGATAAGCCCAATAAAAATGGGGATAGCCAACGCCCAAACAACACCAAAGTTCAGAACAGTATTTAAAAAAAAAAAACCCTAAATCATATCCCGCAAGGCAGAAATTTACCGCTGCCGTGAACACAAACACGTAGCCAGCGACCACAAGGTTAGCCGCCACAAGAAAATCAACTTTGCGTTGAATTTGACAAAGGTATCGCATCACAAATTTCCCTGCAACAAAGAGAGACCCTCGACATGCTCTCTGCTTTCAGCATGCCTGGGGTCAAGCAGGCCGACCCGAAAGCTCACCGTGAAGGGAGAGAATTTATTTCATTAATTTAATTTTGTTCAGACAAAAAAAAAGTTCCTTAATTTACTAATATTTAATTAGTTTCTCGATCCAGTTGTGCAAGGAAGTAGACCATGCGCCTACCACGTCAACAGTTAACAGACAAATTGACGGACAAGGAGACAGAGGTCTGATATTTCAACAAATTCGTAAGTTGATTATGACAATTACATGTTTAAAAGATGAGGTATGAATTTGTTATATAACCCAAAGTTGAGGTGGTAAATGTAATTTACCCTTCTTTTTTTTAACAACAAAAGTTTTACAATTATTCATGGCCATTCTATATATGGTGTCAAATTCTCCCAATCCTATGACATCTTCTTAATCGAGTGACTCTCATATATGTAGATCACTATACGTACCAATCATTTGGTACAATATTGATACGTTATGTAATCTTCATTTAGGTATGTATTAGTATTTTGGTACATTATGTAATTCTTGTTTTGGTACGTACCAAGCTAATAGTATGTTGTGTTATCCTAATTTTGATACTGTTTGGGCCTGAAATGACAGTTTAGGCGGAGGATGGCCGATCCAAGAATCGTGAACCTCGGCCCAATGGACATGCTTAAGGCCAACTTTAGGCCACAATTAGGGTTGTTGCGACCGAGTCCTTATGAAGAAAAAATGACTTTTGAAAAGATTAGTTAGAGGGCTCAGTCAAGTCATATACAAGTTAAATTGCCATGAGATAAAACCTTGAATTAATATGAATTATCCTGAGTATCAGAATGCCCATGTAATTGAATAAAAATGAATGAGTCTCATAATGAGATCAAATTCAGAATCCCTATTGAAGTAAAAAGGTTGAGGCTGGTTGGAAATGAAGTTATAGCCACTAAAGGATAAGGGGAATATTCAAGGAGATGCCGCACATATATAGTCCCATTAGGACTCTGCCTCGGAAGGCTTATTTATCGCAAAGGCTTCATCCATTCATTCATATATAGAGAATGTTCTACAACAGATGAAGTCTCCTTCAACTTGACAAACAACTCAAATGCTCTATGAAAACCCTTGCTCTACACGAACCTTTTCTCAACCCCTTGAGAAAACACTAACTTAACCCTTCCATCAACACATCTTTAGTTTGGACAAGTAAACAACATCGTGTTGATAACTGATGACTTCTTCAGTTTGGAGTAACAGTACTGGGACAGTAAAACCAAGCGATTCAATAACACATTCAATTCGGATCAGTGAACAGAACTGCAACTGGTTAGTTGGTTATATGTCTAAGTCTGGGCGAACAAAGAATTCTTTATTTTTTTCGACTTAAGAGGTCATCTCGTCAGCTTCGGCGAAATCAGGTGTTCCCAAGTCACCTTCTGTTTGGCACAACGAATGCCAAACCAATTATTGAACTTCACAGTGATCTAGTAACTTTTGCCTTCAAGTTCTAGAATCCAAGGCCAAGACATGTTCCTTCCTTGGTCGAAATCGTTTCGGTGTAGAAGTCAGCATCGTATGCAACACCACCACCCCCATCTTCATTCTACTTGCCCGATCGAACTCGGTTGCAAGTTGGCATGCCTGCATTCACAAGGACGTAGTTAGCTCATAGTTACTCGACCTACGCGTCATGTAGCCTTTGTAATTTTTAAGGTCAACATTTTGGTGGGACCAGTGCTAAAATAACTACGAAGTTCATGACCATCGAAAGTCGCTCTGTCAAAAAGAAAATGGCGATGGGAAAGTCATCTGCAACCCAGACATTTGTGAATCACCTGGTTGCCATAATTCGCATGCGTATCCCTCCAAGCCTCGACTTCCGGAAAAAGTGAACCCTTTACACGTCATTCCTCGACCATGTAAGTGGGGTGTCGAGAACCATAGTGATAAAAGTACGGCTTCCCTTCCAGTTTAGCCCAGAAGAAAAAGGTACCATGTTCTATGTCTGCCATGTAGCTTCTGTAAACAAGGTATCTAGTGTTCAGTATGTGGATAGTGGTTGTAGCAACCACCACATGAATCCTATCAATGTTGATAAACCTATTACTGCAAAAGTAAGAACGGGCACTAGAGAGTTGGTTAAAGTCACATGAAAGATACATAAAGGCTGTCATGTTCATACTTGGATTAGATGAAAATTTGCTCAGTGTAGGATAGATGATTGAATATGGATATTTTTTATTGTTTGGCAACTGCTTTGCGGAGATATTTGATGATCATAGATTGAGAATTTAGTGGTCAGAGTATTACTGACAGAAAATATATGTTTTCTTTTATCACTGGACTATGTGAATCCAATTGCAAGAAGTACAACAGTGGAAGGAAATGCATGGGCATGGTACAAGAGGTTTGGTCCTTTAAATTTCAAGAGTTTAAGGCACTACAACATCAAGATTTGGTATGTGGACTGCTTGAGACCAAGGAGATACATGAATCATGTGAAGGTTGTGCTGTAGGGAAGCAACATAGAGAAGCATTTGATTGAGATATAGTATGGAAAGCATCTACACCATTAGGACTTGATGAGTCGATATTATTCTATATTTTACCCTATTCTTAGTATTAAGTGAGTTATTATGTGAGAACTTTGATAATTTGGTTTACATTTCTATTGAAGGACATGCGAATCTATATGAGCAAAAAGTGATCAAACGAACGAATTTTGGAGTAATTTCAATTGAAGCGGGTTCGCGAGTCTTTCAAGTTGTTCATATCAAAGTTCCATATTTTTATGTTGAGCCATTGAATTATGATAGATTAATAAAGGACCGGCGCACAGTGCCCATAAATTGACGTTTTAGGCTTAGTTATGAGCTTTGGGCATGAAGATGGCGTTTTCTGAAGTTTGGCCCTTCTACAAAGTTGTAGTGGACGACATGATCTCTAAAACAAAATCTTCTAGGCCTGATTTGGAGCTGTTTTGGTCTAGAAACGTGATGAATCTTTGAACGGGCAGATTCACCATAATTGATTAGGAATGTGTTTCCCAAGTTATCTTAATTTATTTAGTTTTCTAGTTTAATTTAAAGACCTTTTCTAGGAAGGATTTTGATTGTAGTATTATAAATAAAGCATACATGTGCATTAGGATTCTCTACATACTACTTTAGAGAACTCGGCATAGCTTTTGGATTTTGTACTTCAATACAAGGCGTTCTCTATCCGTTATTCTAATTATATTTTGCTTTTTAATTATGAATATGCGAAACTAAATTCCTTTTGTTAGGTTGAGGTCATGAGCCTTAGTATGAATATGTAGTTTCCTTTAAATTTACTTATTATGTTATGCATGTATACTTTAAATTATTAATCACTGCGTTTAAACTATCTATATGTCTTGATAATTGGCCACAATTAGGATATCTAGACAAGTAAGTTGATCCAATTTATGTTCGATTGCCACCCTGGAATTGAGTAAAGCTTCTTGTCATTAATAATTGTAATCTCACTTAAGGCGAATGCCACATCTTAAAGGTTGCACGGTTTCTGAAAAGGTTCTCACAAAGCATAATGAGTCTTGCATGTTTAGATTTGATCTGAATGCCACAAACGGATTGCATGATAGATATATGTTCTAACTTGAACACCACAAGTAGAATATGCATTAGGAAAACTTAACCTTCAAAGTTGCATGTGTTAAATCATAATTGGTAAAACTACATAGGATTATTAATGGTGACATCTAAACCCTAGTGACTTTTACATTTGATTTTTCTTCCTAAAAATATTTTCTTTTTCTCTTTGCTGCATTTCAATTAAAAGTTAATTCAAATTATTTTATTTTATTTTTCTTTAATTAAATTCACAATTTCAAATATTTTCCAAATCTTGTCCTAAATAGTTAGCTAAGAAATACAATTTATTCATATCAATCCTTATGGAAAACGACCTTACTTTAGCCATTTATACTACGATTACCTTATTCTCTTGCAAATATTTTAATTTTTTTATCCTTACTTTTGCAGGTGATAAAAATCCTATCAAGAACTTAACGTCTCTGCAGAGGATCAAACCTAGGTCACCTATGTGACAGGCAGGTCACTAGCGTGCTCGTGGTAAAACTTCCATCAGAACTCATGCACTCAGTTGTATGTGATCCAATGCAACTGCAACCATGGGAGAAAATAGGTAGTTTTAACCTTTATACATGATTGTACTAAAATGTGTTCGGTTTATTTCATAAACATGACGTCAGAAATATTTGTACTATTCAAAAAGTGTAAAGCCATGGAGGAATTGAAAATTGGAGACCTAATTAACAAACTGAGGATATAGGACTAGAAAGGCAACTTACAGTAGCATTTTCACATTAACAAAATGGAATTGCTCAGAGGAAAAACAGAACCATCATTGAAATAGCTAAGGCAATGATCCATGAGAAGAAAATGCCTTATTATTTTTAGGGTGAAGCTGCGAACACAACTGTTTACTTCCTAAATTGATGTTGTGAAACCCCGTCCTAATTTAAGTGTATTTTCATATTGTTGGACTTATAAAATTACCTTTTTACCCTTGAGTTGACTTTGTTTGACCGTCTCATCGAAACGCGTAGTTTTAATTTTATTAAAAGATTCTTAAAGTACTTATTGCCATGAACACGTAGGCGTAAACGGATTCGAATTCGGATTTATAACGAAGATTTTACATTTGAAACGTCGAACGTTTTCGGATATTTTCGTATTTCATCTTTAGTGAACTCATTTTGTGAGCCACTAGGCCCACATGTCTCCTCTTTTCTTTCCCATCCGTGATCCCCCTCCCCTCATTTTTCTTTTTCTGATTTTGTAACTCTCTCTTTCCCCCATCACTTTCTCACTTCTCTCTTTCTCTCAATCTCTTCCCTTTCCTCGTGCCCTCTCTCTACAACTCTCCCTCTCCTCTCTGACACACACACACACACACACACACACAGAGCAACCCCAAACCACCACCACGTGGACGGAGAGGCTTCGAAAACCCCGTGCCAAGCCGATGAACCCTTACGACGTTATCACTATTCATCATCTTTCCTAACATGTTTCGTGATTTTCCGATATTGGTAAGCTTCTAGAAACTATTGGGATGCGTTTTAAGGATAGATCGAAGCTTGTTTTAAGTTGTACATACGTGTTAATCGCAGAAAATAGCTTAGAGTAGCTTTTCCTAATTTTTCGGCGAGCATCGCCACTTTCGAGGCATTTTTCGGCCAATCCACGTCGAGTTAGCCGTTGTGCAAGGTACCATTCTCTTCATCTCGTTAAGTAATACAACATTTGTTTTTGAATCACTTGATTTGGTTAAATATCGAAGAAGTTATAGGCGTTTGAAGTTGTGCCCAGAAACCGGCTAAACCTTGGCCTGAAAACGGGTCGAACCTAACCGACCCAACTTGTTGGGCCATGAAACTGGCCTAATTGGCTAGCCATTAACCTAAAAGCCCAACCCATTAAACATGAGACCCAAACTAGGCCTTTGGGCCGTGCAACTCGGGCCTTTGGCCCAATGAACCTCAGGCCTAAACCCTAGGGAGCCCAAACCTAACTCAGGCCCGAACCCAAATAGAACCGGCCCAACCCTGAACCCAGGCTGCGCATGAGTGGCTCGTGGGCCTACGCGTGGGCGCACATAAAGGGTCGCATGTGCCGGCGCATAGAGCACACGTGCCTCTGCCGGAAGTACTGTGCTTCACCGCCTTCCACGGCTACGATCACGACAGCGCCGACGATTTTTCCAGCCAACTTTCCGGCGACCTATCTCAGCGCTTGGCCGTTGAGGCCGCCATCTTGCGGCGGCGCGTGGGAGTACCCGAGGTCCCCCCTTATGTTTTTCGATGTCCTGAATCCATTTATGACGTTAGTTTTCTGAAATTCAATCATTATGGTAGCATTTTATTAATTGGACCCTTTATGTGCTTATGTGCGATTATTAAAGGCGTTTACGTCCCTCTTAGTTCACACTGCTCTTCGATGAAATAGTATATGTGAGTGGACCCTTCTAAAATGCATATTTTACTATTAGAAATGCATACATGAAAATCATGATTTAATGGTTACATTTTATGAAACGTTTTACGAGTAAACTAGATTTACACTTTATGAGATATCATGCTTTACTGAGAATATTTTGGAATACCATACTTTATCGATTTTTGCGTTCTTTGTAGTATATATGATTGATGACTATATACTATGAAGATATTTTAAGATATGATGTTCGAGCTACTGAGCTCCTTGAGATGTATGTACTTATGTTGGAAAGATTATATTCAATGTTTTTGTGCTTATCTAGTGGTCACTATTTTGCCTACGGGCGATGATACTTATATTGGCTTTGGCTGGGTGATGTAGTAGCCTACGGGTCGAAAGATATTTATTTTGGCTTCGGCCAGGTGATGTAGTGGCCTACAGGTCGGAAGATATTCATATATTTGGCTTCAGTTGGGTGATGTAGTGGCTTCAGTCGATTATGATACCACTATTTAGCACATTATATACGATATATGTTTTATGAAAGGTTTTATGGCATGCTAGGGTTTTCGGAAAACCTATTACTTATTATGCTATATGAGTTTTCATAAACTTTGGGGGTTAGTACGTTGTTGAATAACTATGTTAGTACTACTTATATATCAACTTGGTATACTCATGTTTGTTTTGCGCCCCCTAAGGACTTATGAACGAGGCATACGATCTGAGCTATGAGGCATTCCCCTACCAGTGATATCGTGCCATCCTCTCTGCTTTTGACATCACTTGTAATAGCACTTTCTGTCACACCTTCCGCTTGTATTCTGAATTAGATGTATGCTCTGAACATGTCATGCATTATCACTATCTTTTCACTGATGATTGAATATTATATTGCGTAGTTCGTCCAAAATTTATATGCATGTTTCACATGTTCTCGGCATATGCATTCATTAAATGGCTTGCATCACCCTCAGGTGTCGGCCAACACGTGACCATCTCGCTGTTCCCTGGACATCGGATTGGGGCGTGTCAGATGTCCTACCAAAGCAAGGACCACTTTTGAAGATCACAATGGGAGGAAACTAGGTGTGAAACACCTGAGAATATTTGGATCGATTTGTTAATCACATGTTTCACACACTTCAGACAAAAGCTGGATGAAGTTGCTAACAAATGCATTTTTGTTTGGTAGCTGTGAAAAAGACTACAGGGGCCATAACTTGAAAACAAAAGAAATTGTGATTTTAAGGAGTGATCTTTAATGAATGGTCCATTTGGAATTGGGAAATAGGTGTAGAAACACAAATCACTAAGGTAGAAAATGAGCTTGCTTCAATACAGAGTTGGCCAGCCTCATGTTTGCTACTTGTATCGACTTACATGAGACGACTTCATCAACTGTCTCATGTTTGCTACTTGAGTATTTTACACACGTAAGGGAAAATGTTGTAGTAAGAATACTGGCAAGTGTGTGATTGTGTAATCTTATGTAGATTATGATTAGGAATCCTATGAGATATTGTATCCTCTCCTATTGAATTTTGTAGGGTAAATTACACAAAACTACGTCAACTATAGGTCGAATCACAATCTCATACCTCATGTTTTAAAAAATACAATGTCATACCTCATCTTACGAATTTGTTGCAATGTTAGACCTCTGTCAGTTTGTCTGTTAATTTTTCTGTTAAATGTTGACGTGGCTTGGAGTGGGACCCACTCTCTTCCTCAATTGGATAAAAATATTAATAAATTTAAATATATATTATTTAAATATTTTTATAAAAAATGTGGGACCCACCCCTATAATTCACTCTCTTCTCCCCCTTTCGTCTGATATGTTCCAATGTCCTCATCCATCTGCACCTCCCTCCCATGGAACTCCTCCCTCTCCTCGTCCTCCTCCACCAAATTCCAACCGCTGAACCCACCCCTTATAAACCCATCACCCTCATCCATCTTCCCCAGTCCAAAACCTCAAATCCCTTCGCGCTGGCACCAAGATCCTGACTTTACTCTTAGAACACTCCTTCTCTGTCACCAAGCCGCCCTTCGACGTCCCAATTTCGCTCAACAATAGCAAGATAACTTTCGGGTCGCCCATTTCGGACGATGGCTTCCTCATCATTCAGAATCGAGAACAACCTTAATTTTTATCCCCTCATCATCATTGAGTCACCCACTTTGACTATCCCCAAGTCCAATGGAGCCGCTTGCAAAAAAAAATATGGGATTTTTTTGGTCCAAAATTTATTCTTTTTTTATTTTTTTTTTATTTTTTTCAGTGTTCTAAAAAACGCCCTAGGCGGCCGCCTAGGCGGCGCCTAGGCGCTGGGCGGGCACCAACCGAGGTGATTTCTGGCAAAACGGATTGAAAAATCGGCCGAGCTCTAGGCGGCCGCCTAGGCGGGCTAGGCGGCCTAGGCGGCGCCTAGGCGGGCTAGGCGGTGCTAGGCGGCTGGGCGGAACTGGACCCTTTTTTTTTTTTTTTTTTTTCTATTCTAAGTTTCAACTTCTAAATTGAATTCTAATTCTATATTCCCGTGACCTAATTGAACTCCTCTGCACCGCTGCGTCTCTTCTTCGCCGTTCGCCCATTTCGTTTCTTCTTCGTTCTTCCTCATTTGCACTGCAACCTGCACCGCTGTACGACTTCGTCTTTTCCTCGGTTCTTCCTCATCTGCACTGCACTCGCTTGCTGCACCGCTGCACGACTTCGTGTCTTCTTCTTCTTCCTCATCTGCTGCACTGCACTCACCTGCTGACTTCGTGTCTTCTTCTTCTTCCTCATCTGCTGCACTGCACTCTGCAATCTGCACTTTGCAGCTACAGTCAACAACGAAGGCTGCGAAGCCCCCAAAAAGTGAGTTTTTGTTCTACAGATTTCAGATTTGTAAATTTTGAATTTGTTAAGGTATTGGAAAAAAAAATTACAGAGTTTTGGATTTGAAACCAATTGTATTGAGGGGAATCTGACAATCTGTTAACTTATTTGTCTACTGATACAATGATAATTGAAAGAAATTCTGATAGTATTATTTTCGTGCTGGTTGTTTGCTAGATCCAGGTGCACATCTTACTATCTTAGATTCTTAGCCTAATTTTGTATCATTTAATAATTATATATAGATGCATGCGAGGAGTCAATCTGCATATATTTATAAACACAAGAACATGTCTGTCACAATTGTTTGTATAATTGGGCATATACATGAACCTTTTTTGAATATAGCCTTTTGTTGAATGAGCTTTCCAATTTATGATGGCTGCCTTTAGAGTTAGATTGGTTTAGTTAGCTATTCTCAGAGCTATGACAACAATATGCATCAGTTAAGTGGAATTCTGCATCAGCAATTTGGTTTGGTTAAAAACAAAGGAAAAACCTAAATATATAAAGAAACTGAGAAGAAAGTATCTTTCTGAAATATTACAATTTCATTACTTATAGATAAATGTAAAGAGGGTGTCTGTATGTGTGTATAAGTTGATTACGCATGCGTTTGTCTATCACTACTGGGACATTGTACCCTTTTTTAAATTTTCACAGGTGTCTCCCACCTGGATTCATGCATGTATGGTAAGCATGCTCATCTATGACCAAACCTATGTATGAAAAAAATTTATGGGAGGTATAAGATTTGATCTCACCTTGGCAGATTTCCTTTCGGCCAAAAGTTTCATCATACCCATTTCAGCTTCTTGAGGTGGCAGATTCTTGAACTGTTTTTCCATTTCATTTAGTTATACTTCTGAGTTCTGATCATCAATCTGAGTTGGCTAACTTGGCTTATAAGTTAATATACTGTGATAATTTTTTGTGGGAGATTAATACCTAAAAGTTTGTAATGTTTATTTTATATGAATTTTAGGATTGTTTCTTCTCTTGTGTGATGATGACTGGTACTTTATCTTCTGGAGCATCTACTACAATGTCATCCTCCTCCCAATCTGAAAAGTTTGTAATGTTTATTTTATTCGAACAGTTGACTCGTTGTTAATTCTATGAAATGTATGCCCATCATTCGTACTCACTGATGTTAATTCTATTATGTGAAATGTTTGTGCAACATTTGTACATTTGACTTATTAGTGTTGGACTTGAATGTTTCAATAGTTCTATTCTTCCATACTTACAAGTTACAAGCAGTGTCTAATTTTGAGAATGCTCATTCATTGGACATAAGATTGGAAATCACATTTCATTTCAGTGGTTGCAATCACTGCCTTGTTCTCAAGTATACCATATGATTATTACTTCATTTGTTGAAAGAAATATTTCTTTTGTACATTTTCTACATGTTTTGTAAGTGTCAATATACACTTATTCACAGGAAATACAAAAAATTTACCTAAATCCGCCTAGGCCGCCTAGGCACCCGCCTAGGCGCCGCCTAGCCGCCTAGGCGCTAGGCGCTAGCCCACCGCCCGACTAGCGCCTAGCGTTTTTTAGAACCTTGATTTTTTTGGGAGAGAGAAGGAGAATGGTGAAATTCGGAGGATGAAGGTGAAATTTTTCTAGAGAAAGAGGAGAGTGGTGAATTTTTCTTCTCTCGTCCGATTTAAATTTCCGGGAAAGATGAAATGGATTAGTGAAATTTGGAGTATGAAAGTGAAGAATGGAGGAATAAAGAATCGTAGGAAATTGGATGTGAGAGAGAAAGAGGAGAGAGAGAGAGAGAGAGAATGTGAGAGAGACAGATTAGATGTGAGGGGAGAGAGAAAGGGTGGGTCCCACATGTTTTTACAAAAATATTTCAATAATTTTATCTTTAATTTATTAATATTTTTATCCATTTGGACGAGGGAGTAGATCTCGTCTCAAGCCACGTTAGCATTTAATAGAAAAATTGACAGACAAACTGATAGAGGTCTGACATTGCAACAAATTCGTAAGATGATGTATGACCAAAATAAGCCGCAACAATTAATATATTATAATCAAATAGGATTGACAACAATATAAAAGTACCGATAAACCATGTCAAAGAAATCATATTAATATACCATAATCGGTAATAAACATACCGACCAACAAGGTGAAATGCTAACTGGAAATCGTACTAGTATTTTGGTGCATTATGAAATGCTAATTAGGGTATGTACTAGTATTATGGTACGTATGAAATGTTAAAATTTGATATGAACCATTATTTTGGTACATAAACACATGCAAAATATACACATACATATTTCATGTCAAAAAAATTAGATTTCAAAACGTACCAATGACTGACAGATATGGGATACAAAGAAACAACATCCTGCAGACTTTAAATGAGAATTCTGTAATTCAATATTGCACGACTGATCGAATATATATTCAATGTAGAAAAAACATTATAAAGTACTTAGTTACAGAAAGAAAGAATGTTCCGAATATATTCAAGGTACTACCCAAATAAAGCACATACATTGGCAACATTTGCATATATAATACAGATCATCTTCAATCAAAAACCTGTTACTTCAGACTCAACAAAGAAGAAGCCAGAAGGACCATCATTGGGCAGAAATGCTAACTTCAGAACCTTTGCAGCACCTTCTTCGACAGGCACGTTACCAGCATTGAAGTTCAGATCTGTTTTGATAAATCCGGGGCAGAGACAATTGATGCGAAAATCGGGGTACTTCTTCGCTAGAACCCGCGTATATGCGTTCACTGCTGCTTTTGAGAGTATATAGCCGGGCGTAAAAGCTGGCCAGCCTTTGCTTTCATTTGAGCCCTCCTCGAAGTCTTTTAGAAACTGAGTCAACACCTCGTTTATTCGCTCTTCTGTTAGGTTCTCAGCATCACTAAAAACTCCTTTAGCCCAGTCACTAGGTATATAGTTTAACTTGCCCCAGGAAGATGAAACGTTAACTATTCTCGGTGAATCAGATAATTGGAGGAGTGGAATAAGCGCTTCAGTTGTTCGTTTAGCACCATAATAGTTTGTGTGCACGCATTCTTCTGCTAACTCATAATTTTGAGTCATAATTTTCTTCCAATCAGTCCCTTCCTGCATCAGACACCCACCCCAAACAAAAAATTTGTTAATTACAGGTTCACATGCACATCAGTCATGAGGCATCAAACTATCACAGTGAAAATATCGTTCCGAATGACATTACACAGATCATTTTCCTTTAAAAGGCTAGTAAGTTATCCAATTTAATTCAATAGTAGGCACCGAAAGTGGCCTTGTGAGAACAATTATGTCAAAGACTTACCGGAATAACAGAAGCTGTTGCAGCTTTATAAGCATCGGTATCTACTATGGTGGCTCCCATAATCCCTGCATTGTTCACCTGTGCAGAGCCCAACTCTTTCAATATTGCTTTTTCAGTCACACAAGCAATTAAAAAGTAAGAAATTATAGAAAATGCAAATAAAAAGGTAAGTTTGGTAGATCCTTTGGGGTTCTTAACTAACCACAAAACCATATGCCCTTCAAAGCGCCTAAAGGTGTGCTACTTTGTCAAACCCTTAACCTTAAAGTCCAGCCACTTAGACTATCTGCAACCTTTGGATTTTAACTCAAAAAATTTAGGTTCTAACCCAGAAACAGTTTTTCTGCTTCAACCCTTCTGACTTAAATTTTTTAGCCTGAAATTATTAAAGAATAAATTTAGGCTAATTTTTTCTTTTAAAGTAATTTAAAAAAAAAATATTATGTACACTATCATAATTTAATTTTATAAACATTTTAACCTAAAAATATTTAAATTCCGATAAATATTGAAAAATCACTAAATTTGGGTGAATTTTGAGTTAAATAATTTTTTAAATTATTTTAGCCGTTGGATTTAAATTTGGGCATTATATTTCTTTTTTTTACCGTTAGATTTGATTATATTCGATCTTAGTCGTTGGATTCAATAAATCCTGGGAGACATGCATATGTGGGTGGGGTCCCGCTGGAAGTGCCCATACCATTTTTTGGGCTAAATCTTGGGAGGAATTTGGCTTTTGTTTGACTTTTAACTCATACATTTAGCATGGGTTGAGTTGAGTTTGAAAGGGAAATAAAACCTAAAAAATAGAATTTAACCCATAATTGGATTTGGTCTCATCTTTCTTGGGTATGAGAGGTAAAAAATATCGATGATATCGGAAATATCGGTAATCTAAAAACACGGAAATTTCGATGGAAATATCGGGATATTATCGATATTGATAAAAATTGAATAAAAACTACGGAAATTGTAAGAAAAACTTTGAAATTTTTATTGAAACTTTGCAGGATGTTTATTTAGTCAATTATCTATTAGTTTATCACAAAAAATTGGAAGGAAATGCATTGCATGATGGATTTAACTGATTTAAGTTGATTATATAGCGAGCTGGCAAACATTGTGAGTGTAGAAAATATGTAGTAATTAATGAAAGAAGTTTAAACACACCATAATCATTTATATATAATGAATTAGTACAATATTTTACACTTTATACATTGCATGGTAAGATACATGAGTGACTTAGCAAGGTCTAAAATATCGATGATATCGGAAATATCGGTAGTCCAAAAAAATATCGGTAATCCAAAAACAGGAAAATTTTGATGGAAATATCGGGATATTATGGATATTTTAGACCATGGGTATGACTAATATATTCTATCAACGAATTCCTAGATAGGTTTGACTTCTTTCGACTTCTCCAGGTATGATGACAGATCAAAAGGCTTGAGTAGACGGAAAATCTTGTAAATTGCACTGAGGATCGTGTCATATATTTTCTATGATGGACAACGATCCTCTCCTGAGCAATTCCCTAGGGATCCTGGATCCCTCAATCATGTCCGTTCATCGTATATCATGCGGTCATAAATCATTTAAATTTTAAATTTTAAAATTCAAATATGAATAGTACTTAACGAAAACTGACCGCACGATATAAAATTAACGGACAAGATTACGGAATCCCTATGATCCTTAGGGAATTGCTCAGGAGAGGATCCTGGTCTGTCTATGATAGTTATACGAGATTCTTATGTTCTAAAAAATAAAATAAAACCTAAGGATTTCTCTCGTCTTCGTCCATGTGTGAAACTGGTTAGTCAAAAAGCAAACTGAATCTACTTTTTAGTCCAAATATCATTTGGGCTTTTATATTTTCACTTTCAAATGCCATTTTTCTGTGGTTCACATTTTCTCTCCTCTAACGAAACCAATTTCAATTCAATGACAAAAATTTTATTTGAACAATATTCTAAGTTCTAACTTAGAGGTGCAGATTGACAAAATATAAAAATAAAATAGATGTGTTGAGAGGGGACCAAACTGCTCTAGCCAACTTCGGTACACCTAAGAGCTCAAGTCTGCAATGACAAAAACTTTTTAAGCAATGAGGTATGATCATACCAAGATATCGAGTTCCCCAAACTGGGTTTTGATGAACTCCGCCAAAGAGTCAATGTTTGCAGGATTAGCCACATCAAGTTGATGAAAAACCACTGAACCTGCCAAGCCAGACTGACTGAGTTTCTCAATGGCTTCAAGACCCCTTTTCTCATCTCTGGCAGTTAAGACCACAGTAAATCCATCTGATGCCAACTGCTTGACAACTGCTAATCCTAATCCTTTGTTTGCCCGTCACAACTGCATACCTGAAAAAAATTCACGGAATCTACAAATTCAGAAACAAATTAAACACCAAAACACAACAGTGAAAAACTGTTGTGGAATTAAGTAGCCACCTTTTTGTTGCTTCTGCCATTTGATGATAAATCGATGAGGGGTGGTGTCTGTGAGACTGAGGTAACAGTTTGAGGCTTCATTTATAATGTGTGAGTTTTGACTTGTATTTTTAGATAAAATGAGAAGAAAATTGTTGATTGCTTTCTTCTATTCTAACTACTTTTGGGGGAAAA
Organism: Malus fusca; assembly: GCA_035220775.1. Classification (NCBI taxonomy): domain Eukaryota; kingdom Viridiplantae; phylum Streptophyta; class Magnoliopsida; order Rosales; family Rosaceae; genus Malus; species Malus fusca. The sequence continues at coordinate 17,774,988 of CM069059.1, read as the reverse complement.
GTTGCTTCTATTTATTTCTAGAAGTAATTGAATAATCCTAAATTCTAATACCATCTCCAATAGTGACCTAAAACATAAAAATATTTAGCCCAAAAAATTTAGGTTTTAACCCAGAAACAGTTTTTCTGCTTCAATCCTTCTGGTCTAAAATTTTAGCCCAAGATTATCAAAGAATGAATTAAGACTATTTTTTTAAAATTAACTTTTAAAAAAAAATTATGTAGACTATCATAAATTACTTATATGAACATTTTAACCTAAAAATATTTAAATTCCGATAAATTTTGAAAAATCACTAAATCAATACGTGAAAATCATGATAAACCACATAAACTTAATACAAACGACATTTAATAAACCACATAAACTTAATACAAATGACAATTAATAAACCACATAAACTTAATACAATCGAAAACTCATAAACTTAATAATGATATCCACCATATTGACTTGGTGATGGACCTAGGTGATAGTCTTGATGACACACCCCGACCGCGGTTAAGGCATGCTGGTCGTCACGTGAGAGTGACGTAGCCATGTGCACAGTGCGGAAGCGATAAAGATAGCAAATATACGAATAATTAAAAACCAGATTATTCGAGTGCACTACTAAACAGAAAGTGATAGGAGTTAATTACAACAGTAAACACTCCTAATTCAGAGCATAAAGTCTAGGTGCAGTCCAGTAGGACAAGTACTAGTTACACAGTACCAGGAATGTCCTACTATTAATCAAATAGGTCAGAACTGCCGAAGATCCCGAGCCACCAACAACAATCTTACTTAGAACCTAGAGGGGTGCAAAACAGAAAACATGAGTGGGCAAAAACAAATGTTTTACAAAATCATTTCATTTATCAACATAACTAACCCCTCGCTGTAAAACATGTATAATTTCTCCAAAATCAAGATAGAAGCATATACATATATATATCTGAAATCATATTAATTCAATTCATGCTTCACATAATCATATTCATATGTAAGCCATGCCAAAATATAACAAAGTAAACAATTCAGGTAAGAATGATTTCATGGAAATATGATATGTTAGCCGGAACTCATGTGGTAGTCTGTACGGCTGAATTCATAGCTCAAACTCAATCTAGCCGGAGTCATTACTATGACCTATACGGCAATATACTGCACATAAGTCGAAACCACTAAAAAAGGTATGTACGACAAGGTTGGGTGTAATATAATTATGCTCAATTTTACTCTCTCAATGCTAGCTGTGCGATAATACGTTAGTCACCTACGAGTCGGAACCACCTATAGTGGTTTGTACGACAAGACTGTGCACCTATTTGGATCCAATGTGAGCATATGGTGCGGGAGGTGACATAATATACAGGCATGTGCCAGCTCTCTCTCTCTGGCTAAATCGCAATCACCCTGGTGCAGGTTATGAGCTCAATATTCATCAATACATTTATAATCATTCTATTCACAACTAAGCCCTTTGTCTCAATTAATGATTGACTGCATCCAACGTTTCGTTAGACTGCCTACGTACCCTGAATAGGGATCAAGTCATTCGTAGTTCACATATCAAGCATAACTTACCTGAACTTACCTGTGCCTCCACAGCAGCACATTTATATATATATGCAACCATTAAAAGCATAACCAAAATATAAAGGCATTTGGCATGGAAATTCAAATCATACTTTCATTTAAATGCATTTCTGGGAAATATATCACGTATATAAATATATACTGAAAACCAAAAGCCCACTCACTGATATGTCGTCGGGTCGTAACCCCCAAGTCTCCTGTGGATACGCTCGTCCCCGGGATAAGTCTCACCTATATGCGAATTAACTATAAAAACATTATTTTAAAGCACATAGGCAAAACTAGCTAATAACTTCTCATACATTGCTCAAAATGGGTATATGAATATACCACAGTGATCTACACAACCTCAGGATCATCCCCACATTTTTAGAAATATTTTTGGACCTCCCACGCGCCGCCACGCGCCGGCGGGTGCACGGCAAGACGCGCCACCACGAGCAGGGAATCCTGACGGATTCCCTAACTGTCGTTAGGAATATTCCGTTAAAACCCAACGGAATCCGTCTAATCTAACTGACGTCGTGAGAATATTCCGTCGAAACTGATGGAATATTCCTTCAAATCTCACGAAATCACGTCAGAGAAGCTTCAAAATTCCGACCAAAATTGCAACTCGACGTTTCTCGTGATCCCGACGTCCAAATTCCTCGAACGAGCTACCCCGAGACTCATGAGGACCTCATTAAGCTTCCTATAAGCTTAGATTTCCCTAAAACACAAGGTTTTACATGAGTATGAACAGTGCATGAAAATTTGGTTACGGGTTCACGAGTTTTCGAATGATTCCTTACCTGAAACTGGTGTCAAACGATTCGTAGCATCACAAGGAACACAATGGTGACAATTACACCCTCGATCTGCAAGGTTTGGGGTGAGTTAAAGCTTGTCCGTACAAAAGAGGGAGGAAAGAGAGTGAAAACCGAGAGAGAGAGAGAGAGTACGGGAGTGAGAGAGAGAAGGTATGTGTGTGGTCCAAAGCCACCAATCAAAAACCAATAATTCCCTTACTTCCAATTGGGTCCAAAAACTTAGGGAAAAATAATAAATGGGTCCAAAACCAACTTAAATCACACAATACAAATTAACGTCCAAGGGTATTCTCGTCAATTCACTTCGTCGATAAATGTAAATTTGGGACGGGTTGTGACACTTAAGATGAATCGTCATGTTGAAATATACTATTTGTGGCATTCCTTCGTAAAATGTCCTTTTGCTTACCACGTAAGTATTTCTTCCTCTCTGGAGTGTATTGGTGCGAAAATAAATTAACGCACAAATTTAAACCCTATTTGTGACAGTTGTAGTATATGGATAAGTAGGGATCGTTCTAGGCCGGGGATTAACTAGGGATGCTAACCCAAGTAAAATTAAATTAAAAACGTAAAAACAAAATTTAAAACACTAAACTATACTCAAAACACTTAAATAGAAACACTCAAAATAAAACTAACAAATAAACTAAAACAAATCAAAAGACTCAAAATAATTCAAAACTCAAGAAAACACAAACTAAATTTATTTCTAACAAATCTAACACTTTAAAATAAACGGGGGATTGATTTTTGATGAAAAGTAAATTAAACTTAAATAAATTACAGAATTGACAAAAACATGAAATTAAGGTGAATGGATGGACGACGGACTGGCTAGAGGGTTCTTCTCCACACATGACATATATGCAACCTAAATTGATTTTCAGTTGTTCTTTCAATAAATTGTAAATTCTCAACGCCCCAAGTTAATTAGGTCCGCTTAAATTAACCTTCAGATTTTCCTACTTTTATTAGGTTGGATGATTGCATACGACAACCCAAAACATTCCCTACAAGTTCCCTACATGAATTGCATAATAGAGATACAAGCAAGAATCATTAAATTTTATGAAAATCATAAGCATTGACGAGGCACTTGTTACTATGAATTGCATGAAACTTATGCCAAGAATTTACCTAACGCGATCGTTTATAAGCGACCTTCACTACTTGTGAATATAAGTTCATAACGATTAGGTGAAATTCACTTATATTCTAGCATCAAATTCATGCATGTAAATTAAGTATGCATCCTTAATCGACATACAAAAATAAGTTATCAATCAAGCAGTTAAGCAAATTAAATCACAACTCAGAAATCACAACTGAAGGTAATCAATTCAAATTACAAATATATCCATGGTTTTGAATTAAACTCTAGCCAAAACAAAATTAGTTACACATTATTAAAATTAAAAACAGAAATAAAACGTGAGTTGGAGGATTAAACCGAGCGAAATTGCAGTGAAACTTTGCTGCTTCTGTCCCTGCGCTCCCTGCGCTCCCCGCACGTGTCAGCTGCCAAGGCAAGGCAGCTCCTGGATTTCTGCGTGCTGCCCTCCTTTTCCGTGCCAGCTGCACCAGTCTCCATGCTGACCTGCACCGTGCTGACCTGCACGCCTTCTTTCCTCTCGCCAACTGCGTCTCTCTCCTGTCGATTTCCTCGCTGCAAAAGCAGCGCCTCGGCCCTGCTCTCGCAAGCTCCTCCTTCCTTCCCGCGCTTCACCTGCCTTGCTCTCGCACTCTCTCACGTTTCCCTTTCTTTAGCTACCTAAGGCAGCTTGCGTCTGACTCCTTCCTGGCGAGCTGCTCCCTTCTTCGCAAGCTGCACAAGCAGCTTCCTCTTCGCGTCCCCCCCCTTCTGCCTAAGGCAACAACTCCTTTTTCTTTCCGCGTCCCTCCAGCCAGCTGCTACTGTCCTCCTTTCCCGCGCCCACCACCTGCTTTGCTGACTCGCCAGCTGCCTTCGTCCTACCCCCTTTCCCGCGCGTCTTTCCTCGTGTCTCTCTTTCCAAGCTGCCAAAAGGCAGCGACCTCCATCCGAGCTGACTGATCAGCTCCTTCACTCCCTTGCTTTTATTCTTTTTTGTTTCTTCTCTTCGTTCCTTCGCTGCCAGGAAGGCAGCGCTTCTTTCTTTAATCCATTTCCCTTTATCAGTGCTGAGACCTTTTTGCACGCCAGCTTTTCTTATTTTTCTGCACCCATTCCCTAGTGCTCCTGCTGTCTCCACCAATATCATAAATAAATATATATATATATATTTATAATACTATCTTTTATATAAAACAAACATGATGATATAAATTATTATTATTATATATATATATATTTTTTTTATTTAATTTAAAAGCTACACGAATTTATTACATAAAATCACACTTATACTATTTTTACTTTCTTAGCTAGGTAAATTCGATAAAACACCAAAACAAAGTAAAAAGCACAAAAATATGAGGAACTAACTAAGAAAAGACGAGAGAATTTGAAGTAAAAATATATATAAATATGATCCGATCAAATACCCCCACACTTAACTTTTGCTAGTCCTCGAGCAAAACAAACGAAAACAGAAAAAGTAATAACATGAAAATTATTAGTTTCCCCCTATGTGACCCTCATGGAATTTCATTTAAGAACACAATCGTCAAGAACCATAGCAACAAGCAATTCAAGTTCATTTTCCTTATTCAAATATTAGCAGTAATCTTTGAATCATCCTTGAAGTGTAGTGTGTGAGATAGCCATGAAAATGCAATTTCAAATTTTTATTTTAAAATCACCATATGCAAACTAGCGACCTTCTCACGGGATTTACACTCAATCACACATGTGTTTAGTTTTAATGTGTTTCGCTCAGAGGAACGAATGTGAAAGTTCTACCATAAGCTTGCATAAAGATCACTTCTCCACAGTCATAATTGCAAAACTTAAATCAAGAGGACTTTTATTGGATGTAATGAGGCTTAGGGATAGGGTTATTGAAACGAAAGAATAGGACAACACAAGTTCCAAGCTACATTGCAAGCAATTATTTTCTTTAGATTTATAACAACTCAAGCTCTCCAACGATTCTTCAGACATCTCCAACCACACCCATAAACTAAAACTTTAAAAACTTTTTATTTTCTTTGTATACAATCTTTCTTTTTCTTTTTTTTTTTTTTTTTTCTTTTTTTTTTTTTTTTTTTTTGGAGTAGAAACAAATATGAAAAACCCCCACACTTATTCTTTTGCCAAACACCTTCAAAGTACTTCACAAACATTTCACATAAGACAATCTTGCATTGCTCGCTTGGAAAGGGTAAGGAAAAATATTTATTTCAGGCATAAGGGTAGACATATCTGGTGATAAGAAATAAAAGGCTCACAAATACGGCTCAAATTGGCAATCTAATGATATCATTTTTCTTTGGGAAACAAGGTTATTTGGGTCATGGTGGTAAACCTAATGCCTCTATCATTTTCAAGTTCATGCAATCAATGACAAAAATTTCGAAAGATCGTTATGCAAGTTCTAGAGAAGTATCTCACATAAGTTCATCACACATGAAAGAATAGGAGTGTATGAAAAATGCACACACTTTCAATAGGCTCAAAAAAACTCACATAGGATGTATATGGTCACTAAATTCACATATGGAGCTTTAAATCATGCTTTAGTTTCACATCAACAAGGCTATGTGCATTTAGTTTTTCAAGGATAATCAAATATGTACAAACTAACACGAGAATTAGGAATTTCACACAACACATGTTAACTAAGTTCTTGATGATCATGGTTCAAATTTGATTCAATTATATCATTGGGTCGGGAAACGAACAAAAATCTAATTCAAAACAATAAGGAAAATAAGACAATATTTTTTTTTTTTTTTTTATTTTTTTATTAAAACAACAACTTAATTAAGAAAACACAAAGCAATAACATGGAATAACATGGAAACAAATGAAACCAGTTCAAAGTCGAAGGTACAAAAATTTTTAATTTGGTCATTTTTATACTCTTTACCCCCACACTTAAACTAGACATTGTCCCCAATGTCAGAAAATGTAATAAAATGCAAATAAAAGTAAAATAAATAAATATAAAGAAACAAAATAAAGTAATAGGACTGAAAACTTCCCTAATTTGCAGAAAATCAAGCGATGACCCCTAAGCTTCCATTTTGCAATCAACTTCAAGGGTGGAAATTGCCAAAAGTTCCTGCAAAGAAAAGAAATAAGTCAGTTAAGCACGCAAGAAAATATAAAATAAAAAAAACAAACGAAAAATTGAAAATGAAAATAAAAGACAATAAATAAAACTAAAACAAATGATCATTGGTCCTGTTTGGTGACTTTCCACAGCTTTGAACTTGAACTGGCCTCGGAACTTCTTAGCAAGGAAAATGAGACTTGATTGGTGGTGGTGTTGAAGCTTCTCGAGCTCTTGGTTTCAACTCGGACTCCTTCTGCCGGGTTGATTGAGTCTGCAGGCTACATTCTTCTCTTTTTGTTCTTCTGCATGGCAGGTAGGCACGAGGAATAGGTGGTGGTCTGCTTCTTTGTTCAATCTGTCCAAGTGCCGACCGATTGCCTTTCTTTCACCTTGCCCCGTAGCCAAGAGCAAGGGTAAAGGAAAAGCATGCCATGAGAAATCTTTGCCTCTGACTCTGATGATATGGGATACTTTTGCTTTTGAAGAAGTATCGTTCCACAGGTGTATGCTTGAACTGGGCTGGGGAACTTCTTAGCAAGGAAAATGAGACTTGATCTTGAAGATGAAGCAGCACCTTGTCTCCACATGCTTCAAGTAACATTTTCACTTGCCTTGGCTGTTCTCCAGGCAGATGTGGCGTCTTCTTCGGAAGTACATCAGCGGTTGAAGATGAGCACTCGAGAGCAATGCTAGGTAAGCAATCAGGAAGGATTTCCAGGCAGTCGGTTCTTAGATTGGAAGAATGACACCGAATGCTGGCTGATTGCCCGCTTTCTCCTTATCACAAAGACAAGGACAAGGACAGGGAGAAAGCGTGATATGAGATACTCTTGCTTTCAACCTTCATGATATGAAATACTCTAGCTCTAGATGACTTATTTGTAAAGGTATCCCAGGGAATGAGAAACACAGAGAAACTCGAGAGGGTTTGTTGGAAAGGCATTTTCGGAGATGAAAAATTTCGGAGATGAAGAAGTGCTGAGAGAGTTTGCCTTTGCAATGGATGCGAAGGTAGACGTTTATAGGTCTTTTCTTCACAACCGAAACTATTCTTTTACCCCTGTTGGCAGCCGGTGGATGGAAGAACAGTACAGGTCACGCGCTTTCTGAAAAAGCCACCCGTAATTTGCGCAAAGCTGACAGCGCGCGTGACGAGTGACGACAAAATTGGAAAAACATCTCGCCTCGTGATTCCTGACCGCTCCGACTTTTGAGAAAGACGCCCGACTTTTGAGAGAGCGGCGTCCGACTTTTGAGAAAGGAACCGACTTTTGAGACGGAGTCCGACTTTTGAGAACGGCGACGCCGCTTTTGAGAAAAGAATCCGGCTTTTGAGAAAGGAGCCCGGCTCTTCGATTTGCGAGAGGGCGCCTCTTCGACTGCTGAGTGATGCCTCAACGATTTCTTCTTCTTATAAGAACGCTCATTTTTGTTCCACAACACACTTAAGCTTCCCCTGTAAACACTCCCTCCTGTAAACACTTCCTCCTGTAAACACTTCCTTTAATCTTGATCATTCCGACTCTTCATTCTCAACACCTTCAGAAAATGTCTTGCCCTTCTGACCGTCGACTTAACTTGAATGTTGGGGAAGATAGTGATATATCTTCTCCAACCAACATTTGGCAGCCGTCCTTCATATCCCCGAATGGTCCTCTTACAGTTGGGGATTCCATGATGATGAACGAAACAACCGCATCGGTGGTGGCCAGAAATCTGCTCACTCCTAGAGACACTAGGATA